>SRSE01000558.1:0-1337518 GCA_005024645.1 Planiliza haematocheilus | reverse complement strand
TTAATGTTTTATCGTGTTACAGTAAATGGTGACATTTAGACTGTGATTTGAAATAATCTTACAACCTCAGTTATACCCACACAGCATTTATTGATTGTGAAAGGGAGAATGGTCACTGACAGAGAAGTGAAGGATAGAGATAGGTGAGAGGTTTCCACTTTGGAGGATTCAATGCAGCTCTCAGACTTGGTCAGACTTGACCAAAAACAACCCTCTCAAGGATGCAGGAATTACTGAGCAATTACTGGCAGAGCTCTTGGTGGTTGAAACAGATGTATAGCAGTGGGACCTGACCTGTGATCAGGTCGCCAGTCCATTGCAGGGCCAACGCAGAGAGACAGACAACCATTCACACTCACACACACAACTACGGCCAATTTCAAATCACCAGTTAACCTAATGAGCATGTCTTTGGATGGTGGAACCAAGACGCAGGTACAGGGAGAACATGTAAACTCCACACAGAAAGGCCCAGTCGCAGAAGCTTTTAGCTGAGCAGAAAATGAAGGCTAAGGTGAAGAATAAGAATCGCAGCAGAATCAATAGGCATCCTGTAATGTCGTTTGCATGGACCCCTACTTACAGATGAATCAAACTATTTGTTGCATTTGAAGTCATTTAATGTGGTTGATTGATTATTGATTGATTGTTTGCCTGGTTGGTTGACTGACTCAACTCCTTTTTGATTGTGTTTGATCGGTACCTACACATAGCGAACGAACAAGAAGATTATTTCATATTCCACAAAGCGTCAGTCAGAGAATCGAACAGTAAACACTACTCGATTTCAAATGGAGACTACAGCTACAAACAGTCATCCTGCTTGACTTTAAACACCAAGTCTTCATTCCAACGAAGTCTGCCACAAAGACTTACCTGATGTCTGCAGAGGAAAACCAGGAGATGTCTCAGCCAACGAACTCCAGGAAAATAGGTTGAGCAAAATGTCAGCAAGCAGCTCAGTGATGAAGAGCAAAACGTCAGCATGCAGCTCAACGATGAAGACTTTCCGACACTCCAGAAAGGGCAGACTCAACCCCCCGCACAGGAGGCAAAGGAGAACATGAAGGCCACTGACCTGAAAAGGCGAATCAGAAAACAGAAGGACAAGATGGCAACTGTTAAAATCAGCTTCGGTTTGATTACGACAAACACACAAGCAATCAAACCTGCATCACTTGCCACATGTCCTACACTGTCCCCCACAGCCACTGACCAGCCATAGCAGCTGAAGTACCTGAAACAGCGCTCACAGTACCTGATGCAGCTCCAGGGATGCCCATCGTAGCTCCCACAGTACGTAAGTCAGCTACTGAAGTGTCTGCTGCATCTCCAGACCAGGATTATAATAGTTTGGGATTTTTTTCATTTTAGTTTCGTTTTTTTTTTTTCATTTTTACATTCATTCATTCATTCAGTCATCTTCTATACCTGTTTAGTCCTGTTAGGGGTCATGGGGGTCTGCTGGAGCCTATCCCAGCTGTCATCGGGCGAGAGGCAGGGGTACACCCTGGACAGGTCGCCAGTCCATCGCATCCAACTACCGGCCAATAACCTGTCTCTCCACAACATGGAAGGCGGCTAAGATGAGTAAGCACGTAGCTCAATACATGAGCGGGGCTCAGAAAGGAATTGGTAGCAACACCAGAGGAGCCAAGCACCAGCTACTGGTCGATAGAGCAGTCGCCCAAGACTGTAAGAGCAGACAGACCAACCTGTGCACCGCCTTGATTGAAGCTTACGACTCAATGCCACACACATGGATACTGGAGTGTCTGGGACTGTGTAAGATCAAGAGGAACCTAAGGGCCTGTGAATGTGGTAGACAACCATATAGGCCAACTCAAAGCTAATTGCCCGAGTCAACATCAAATGCAGCATATCCCAAGGAGATGCACTATCACCACTGCTGTTCTGCATAGCCCTGAACCTCCTGAGTCAGATCATCACAAAGAGTGGTTACGGGTACCAATTCCGAAGTGGAGCAACAATTAGCCACCTGCTCTACAAGAGGTCTTAAAGAGAGGCAAGATGGTCAAAACTGAAGGGGTCGACCTACCAGAGGGCAACATAGGTGATATCCAAGACTGCTACAAGTACCTTGGTGTCCCACAGGCTAACGGAAATCATGAGAAAGCCGCAAGAAAGTCAACCACAACCAAATACCTCCAGAGAGTGAGGCAGGTCCTGAAAAGTCAGCTAAATGGCAGGAACAAGATCCAAGCCATCAACATGTACGCAATACCAGTCATCAGATACCCTGCTGGAACCATAAGCTGGCCAGAGGAGGAGAGCCACAGGCATCAAGACAAGAAAGCTCCTCACCATGCACGGAGGGTTTCACCCCAAATGACATGACTATGAGTCCATTGTTGGTGATTCTGTCATTCTGTCATTCCTTTGTTAATCAACATGTGGTTAATTATTGACGAGATCATGTTGATGTATGAGAAGCCGTGTGCAGTGAAATTACATATTTACCCAATCAGCTGTGTCTTTATTTACCTTTACCTGTTACTAGAGTTTGCATGGTTGGATTTATAATCAAAGAGAGATTTTTGCAGGTCTCAAAAACAACTAATGTCAGGATGGAGATCAATTAATAATACTTTAATGTGTACCTATCAAGATGCACACACAGAAAACAGTGGTGTTCATGGTTCTGAAACAGCAGTAAATATCCATTAGAGATGGTATCTGTTATAATATTCTACTGTGCCCCAAATGATGTTGGTGTTTATTTGCAGACAGAGTTACACTGAGATACCAATTGCCAAGCATGAACACAGGTACCAAAAGCTGGCCTTTTGCGATCAGATTATGTTAATGAAATGTTTGTACAGGGCCAAAGATGTCAGTTTTGTTAAAATTAAGAGGTAGGAAGTGGATGGGAAGATTTGTTTCAGTTTGTTGTTTGTAGGTTTTGCTCAGCTGAGTCTATTATATATCTGCTGTTTCATGGCGTCCAAGACCATAAACAGTGATAGATCAGTGGCTCCTCCAATCACACGCCAAGAATGTTTTCCAGTATACCTGCTGTAATTTAATTTACTTATCTCTTCTGGAGCTACACAGTTGTCTTTTACAGTCAGCCCCTTCAGTTCTGCTATGGGAAGATTTATTTTCCTTCTCCTGCATTTTATCAGGTCAGTGTGAAATTCAGCTTAAGTTTGGATCATTTCAAGTATTTTAAATTAGCTACCAATAGTTTTTGTCTGTAAATTACTGTGGACGCACAGACATCTATGACTGTATGACCGATAAAACTGCCGAAAACTGAAACGAAAAGTGGTTGTTTTATATTATCTGCTGCTTGATGGATGAGGTCAGCTTTTAGTGGGTATGCAAAGAGAGTTGACATGCAGTGTGTTGGAGGTTACTGAGCCAAGAGGAGGAGAAAGGGATGTCAGTTCTGCATGGCTGACTCCTAAGGCAGCTCCCTCTCCTCCGGGTGCCGGCACCTCTTCACCTCACGTTCCTCCCCTGTATCCTCGATACCTTGCCACAGTCATGTCACAGTGGAGCTGCCTCAGCTCCGCAGGGCACTGGCCCACCAGGCACACCTGGCCACACTGAAGCATCTGTTCTGCAGAGGACGTCCGCTTTTTCCTCCGTCTAAACAGCACCCTCTGCAGACAGGTGAGAGTGGTGAGTCTGCTGTCTGTGTTGAAAGTGCCAGTCATTGTGCAGGTCAGAAGACATTATCCGGGGTCTGTATGTCAATCTACATCTGCAGTCCTGTGAACAGTAAGGTGACCTATAACCACAAACTGTTAATACGATGTAAAAATTAGACTAAAAATCAGACTATATCACTGAGGAAAACTAGATTTAAATATTGTTAGTTTTAGGAAGTTTTGTTTAGACAAACTAGACCAACAATTAACCAGACTGAGTAAAAGGACTGACAGCTGGAACAGCCAATCCTCAGCCTGAAGCAAGGCACCTGGGAACCAACTGGTGGCCAAGAAGGGAGGCTGCAGATGGACACACTGCTGCTGCCATGTGGGGATGGTTATGCTGGAAGTGGCCCACTGGACACAGACTGAGCTGGCACTGGTACTGTCTGTGCTATATTCTTCAGTAGCTGGGCAGAGGCTGGGTAAGTGAGTAATCACAGTTCTTGGGCATTCAGCAGATGTAATGAAGCTTATGTGAGCGTTAAATAAAGAAGAGCTGTCCCCTCATGATCATCCCCCTCTGGTGAATGTGGGTTGTCGCTCTAGTTCCTTATCTCTTCCATTTTCCCACACTGACAACATCAGTCCGGCTTCCATTATTACGCCTCTAATTCCATCCTGTGAACTATATGCTCGCCTTGTCCAAGAAAATCATTCTTTTCTTTCTGTGTTTTACAGTTACAGTCATTCTGTTACAAAAAAATCAGAAGTCTCCTTCAGCCACCTGCCAACAACCTTCTTTTCCTCCACCACAGTCAACAGTAGCAGTCAGGTCATCTAAACTATTCAGTAGGAAAGCTGCAAACAAGGCACTAACCAGTTGTTTTTCTTGCCGGCCATGGACTTTAATTGCTGCTAGCCAAAGTTGGTAGGGATGATACTGAAAACTACTGTGGTGTGGTATCCTGCTGTGGCTTTCCATTATTTTCTGTCTTAGATCTTGCCTCCCTTTTTATGTTGATCCTTTTAGCTTAGATCACCTTGGGTACTCAATTCTCAGCAGCTTTGAAACTGTCTTATAAGTGTGTAGACTGTCCAGTCCATAAAAAAGCTGTAATAAAATTAGTAGTTTTTTTAACCTCCAGTCTCTGCTCTTGACTTACCGCACACTGCTCTCCCTTGTTGAAATACAATGGACATTTTATTATCGAGTCAAAGCCTTGAGAGTTCCTCGACTCCTACAAACCTGAGTAGCGTTCTCCAATGACATCCTACAATAACAATAACTACACATATTCACCATGCTGATAAAGCGGGCAAGAGGTGAACCAGATGGAGCTGGTGTTCTTTTCAAATAGAACGCTGACATCAAGGAGAGCCAGTTCTATCCACGTACCAGCAATATGTATGTATTCTGCTTATTGCACTTGGAAACATTTAATGTTGCACAAAATATGCAATAAGTGTTATCTAGGCAACCAGAGCCCGGAACATTCACTAGCACTAGCAACTGGCTGTCAACAATAAAGCCACAACGAGCATGCTCTGAGGACTTTTGGTCACAGTGGCCTTTGGCTAACTGTGCAAATTAGAACTTGGAGAATATGTGCTATCTAAGTTCACTTTCTCCCAAAAATGTAAATCATCTGAAAACATCACGGAAGAAACTGATCTCAGGCTGTCTTTTAGCTTTGACTTTCAGAAACAGTGATGCTGATGATAGCTGAAGGTAGCTGATAAGAAAGCTTGAGGGATGGAGGTGAGTTGAGTGTGAAGACAGTGGTGTAACCAAGTGGAAATACTGGAGCCTTTTCCTGCTGCTCTTTCTCTCATGGCTAAAGATGTGACGATACAGTCCTATATAACCTCCATCTTCCTTTTGTTTCTTTCCCCCAAGTGTTTATTTAATTTATGCTGAATATGTGTGTATGCTTACTCCTCCATATTTCAGATTTGCAAGTTCATGAGCTCCTTCTTTGTACATTCTCTCCGTGTCAGAGCGTATATTGGTAAGTATTTCATTCCTGCGCGTCCTTCCATGCTTTTCCCATGATTCTGTTTTAAAGCCAGGGGTCATTTTTTGCATGTCGATGAGTGATGATAGCAAACCTGTATTGTCTAGACCTCTTCTGTATTTTTATTTATTTTTTTCCCCCTAAAGTGGCGTGAGTTCATTTTCCACCAAGCTACTCTGTGTCCTCGGGCTGTCAAAGGTGTTAAAAGCAAGGTTTCTGCACACAGAAAAAGATGGAGCTGCATTCTAAAGAGCCTAAATGCCCCTTTACCTGCAAACGCAATCTTACTGTAAATATCCCTCTAACCAGATTCAGTTCCGAGTTCACCAGTAACGGGTAAACACAAATATCCATACATTCACAGTTGTACTACTCATATTGTCGTCCTTGCATAGCCAGTCTTCACTGCTTATTGTAACATCAGCAGTGGCCCGATAGCAAAAGATTGGAAGGAGAAAATGTTGCTGCTGCTTATTTTTCTTCCTAAGCCCATCCTTTCATTTCCCTTAGCAGTATTGTATGCTCATGCATCAATATGCGCTCTGTGGCGTCCTTGTATTTTCTACGCACAAAAGACGAGGGATAGAGAAAGAGAGAGAAAAAGTGAGGAGTTTCTTCTTCTTTCAAATAATTAATGCCAGATATAGAATATTTAGAAAGCACCTTTGGCTCAACGATCACCTGAGGCTATGTTACTGAAGCATGACAAGTAATTACCTATTTAATTTAGCAGTGTTATTTTGAGTTGAAACAATTCTAATGAGAGAAATTGGACAAGAAAGTATAAATAATTGTAGTCACAATGAAAAAAAAATCCATACTTAAAGGTAGGAGAACAATTGCGGGCATTCATTTATTGAATTTACGTCTGAACTGACTTTCTTTCAGCTTTGTTATTAGAACGCCAGTGTTTACTAGGTTTGTTGGGTGGGCTTGTCACAGCTTGGACTGACGTGACATGATAACGGCTAATATCTGTAAACGGAATATAAAGATAAACCTATTTTGACAAGTATTAATAAGTAGTACTCTAGAAGTGAAGCATGTGTATACTTTGTCTGGAAATCACTGGACTAAATAAACCTACGACCAATTTGCAACCTGTTTGTGGTTTGAGGAGAAATGCAGTAAAGTGACATAACAGACGTTTGTGTGTACTCATTTGTGGAATCAAAGTCACAAGCACATGCTGCAGCTGCTGTAATAAGATGTCAGTGTTACCAGTCTGTAGTCACAGTGGAATAGATGTCTTCTGCACAGGACACAGGGAGAATGTCTGTCACAACACAGTGACCTTCCACACACATGGAGGTGGCAATTTCAGGCTGCGTCTCAGTTCATTTGAAGAAACTTGTTAGCTCTGTTCATGCTTCCATCTACAATTTGTTTGCTGGGGTAGTAACCAGAGTTGGTCCACATACCAGACCTCCCCAGTGTCATTGTGCTACGACCTCTGCTCCAGATTCCTCCTAAAGACCTCTTTTCTCGGTGTGATTATCATCAACAGGTCTTTTTAGGGTGGTTGCCTCCCCGTCACATGACCCGAGTACCTTCTTTTTATTATTCAGAAGGGCTTTGGTGTGTTTGCTGACCAGTTTTGATGGAGATAGATTTGTCAACACAGAAATTGATGCACCTGATCAAAAATCTTCTCATCTTCTGCATGAATCTGAAATGAGACAGATAAAGAGAGTCAGTCAGAAGAGCATATGTCTATAAGTACATCGCTTCCTCACTAATGCAAATGAACCAATGACAAGTGGTATGTACCTAGGCCTAAGGAGAAACAGATCATTGTCACAGTATTGACTTTTAAGCAGTTTCTATAATCCTGTTTGGTATCCTTTGCATTTCCTGTTTATGTCTTGTTGGAAGTTTATTTCCTGGTGTTTTGTGTCTTTGCTTACTTCCTGTGTTTTCTCCCTTTCACGTGATTGACCTCCACAGTGCTTTTTGTTTGTTATCTTGTAGGTCATCATTAAATTTACTTTGAACTGCTCATCCTGCCTTTTCGGACTGTATGTCTTGGGTTTGGGTCCCTTGCTACACATTTTGTGACAGTTGTGGTCTGGTCATTCACAGCATAGACATATATACGCTGCATTGACTGTGGAGGGACGTGCCTAAAGCGCCGCCATCTTGGTACAGGGCTAGCAGAGTCAGCGGTGCATGAACATACGAAGGAAAGAGGTACTCCTCAATCTCAAAGTAGAATTATTCGCTGATTTTTGGACCGATTTCCAAGCGTATTGATCTGTTAAAAATGTCACACATGTAGATAAAAATATGGTTTTACTACCCGAGTACAAATTTTACTTAATGTTATCAGCAGACTAGCTTCGGAAAAAAAAGATGTCAGACTTCAACTGAGCGATTTATGATGACTTTTATTGTGTAGAAACACCATTCCTCCATAGATGTAATGCACTGTAGGAGCGAGTGGCCCTGTTCCAAGATGGCCGCCCTGTAGGCACGCTGCTCTAGTAGACGACAGCGCTCAGTGAGGCGTCTATGTATGTATGTCTATGATTCAGAGGCTCCAGAGGACAAGCGGTTACAGGAAACGAATGAATGAAAGAATCCCTCAGTGGCTTTCGAACACACTGCAACTATAAGATAGATAGAAAGACTTAATTTAGTGTTGCACATTATGAGTTTTCCTTAAGTTAGGCACCTATTCACAAACAGTGAAATAAATGAAGCAGCTGTGAAATGAATAAGAAGCTGTAGTGTGACAACCCAGTCACTTCCAAGCACATCTTTGTTGCAGAGGTCCTTGTGTTAGTATTGTATTTAAGGATTGCTGATCTCCTGGAGGAAGCTTTGTGGTAACAGTTGGAGTTATAGTTGGATCCACCTCTGTTCAAGCAAGTTCTTCAGTTTTTCTCCACTGTAATCTAATGCAACCATGGGCGTTACAGCAATGCACCACGACCTCTGTTTTGGTTACATCTGCTTCTATGTGAGAGCACGTAAAGTGGTGCATTCAGTGCTGCCTAACATGGTATGATATTCTGAATAATATCCTGCAGCGTTTCTTGCACTATTATTTTTAACACGGTATGACTTCATGAAGCTCGTCTCCCCATATATGAAACGCATGACTTATATCACACTCCATCCGCGTGACTTCCCCAAAAGCAACAATTTGCAGTCATTTCATTGGCACTGCATTATCAGCTGGCACTAGATAAAGGCAAATTGCCAACACGAAGTTGGCTAATTTCAAACACAAACTGCGGATGGACTAAAGGGAGCTGACAGTCCCAGTCTATTTATTCATTACACAGAAAGAGGGAAGGGTGGTAGAAAATAGAAAAGAACCTGTGTCAGGACTGATAATAATAATTCATTACATTGCAAAGGTCCAAAGAATATCTAAAATGGCAGAAATTACACTGTTCCTAAAGAGCAGTTGTGTGGAATATAATTAAAATGCAATGAAATAGTGACTGCCATAATGAATATCTGATTTTTTGCTGATCCTTGGCATTCAGAGCAGTTACTAGTAATTATTGCTGTGTAGGAAAGAATCCTTAGTCTATGGGAACCATGTCACTGAACAGCAGCTTACATTTCCACTACTGCTGTGGAATAATTGTTTGCTGTAGCAATACACTGTAGTAGGTGGACAATGGACTTTTATTCAAAAAAATTATCATTGTCCAGTTACGTATTCCTCCTCTGGTTTGAGGTGTCCCTGATTATATTATACTGCTGAACTGATCAGCAGGGGACGGGTGGTTGGTTATGATTCAGTTATTTGATTATCCAAATCTTGCTTTCATTATTAGCTGTGGATTTCATGCATGATTTTTTTTAAAAAGTTTTACTGCTCAACTTCCATTCTTACAAGTTTCAGTGCTTTCAGACTAGGGATCAGAATTTACTTCATTACTAAGTACCCACTGTACGTTACACACAATGTAAGGGATTTGTCTTGGTGTTTGATACATAGCGAAAGTAAACAGAGGGATAGAACATAAGACAATACAATCAGTATTGCAAGCACAGAAGCATAAATATAAAATGGAAAAAAACAACAGTGATACAATGTGAGGAATATATAACATGCCTTGATGTTTAAAAATAGTTCCAACAACGGAGCTATGTGCAACGCAGGAGCCATGGAGTGTGCAGCGTTATAGTCCAGATATACTGAATGTGCGTGAATGTAACATACTCAGTCAGACATTATGTCAATGTTATATCATGTAGTGTATAGAGTCTATAGATCAGGACTAGTTTTACCTGGGGACGCCATGCGATTCAGAAACGACCCCGCTAGATTTTTCATGTGGTACATTCGCACAGGATTAGCAAACTCTGTGTTTTACTGTAATTTACTATGCATATTTATGTCTCTGCTACTTTCCGCTTCATTCCACTGGATTTTTCACTTTTTGTCAGCTTTAGTCCATCAGTCATTTTCTATACCCGTTTAGTCCTGTTAGGGGTCACAGGGGTCTGCTGGAGCCTAGCCCAGCTGTCATCGGGCGAGAGGCAGGGGTACAGCTTTAGTTACTTTGCGAATTCTGTATATTTTTATTTTCAAAAACATGATGAGACTATTGATCCCGGGGAAGAGATTATGAACGACCTGTCAGTATGTAAATCTGCCCCACCTTTGTCGATGGGCACATTAATGCTTGATTTAATGATTTCATCCGTCTAAATGAGTGAACGGGTCAGTGACATCTCAACATTACACCCTAACATCTGTCCAAACTTTTTACTGCTGATTTACAGCACGTCCTTCATAATCCTTAAGGGACAAGCGGCAGAAAAAAGACTTAAACAAAAGTCTAGAAAAAGTAAAAATGCACCCCCAAATCACTGAGATGCTGATTTGCATTATCACCTGACCTCTGTATTACTTTACAACCTCTGTTTTACTTTACAAATTACTGACATGGCCGATTCCCACAGGATCTTAATTTACTATGCATATTCATGCAAAGTAAATTACCCCCAGGTAAAACTAGTCCTGTGTGAATAAGGCTTACGGTGCAAGATGAATGACCATGTCCTAGGCCTTGTTGCCAGACGCAGATGGGAAAAAACTGTTCTTGAAGTGTGTCGCTTTGGGACTTATTCCATTATGGATGAACTCAATAACAATGCATGTGGAGATGTGCAGCATTATTGTCTGTGGAAGTTCTCAGCCATCCAGATCGTGGTTCTCCACTAGATGAAGAAGCTACTTGGATGCCAGCTGTGGCATAGATACTCCAGCTCCAGGTTTTTATTATTTTTAAGCCACGGCCACAGTTTCAATGTTGTATTTAAGTCACTGTGCACAGGAATGTTGGTTCATGTCATTTTCCCACTGTGCCCTATAATAAAATCAACCCTGCAGATAAAAAACATGAATGTCATCCTGACTAGCAGATTATATGAATGGAAACTGGTCAGTCCAACTCTGGCATTTGCGTATGTATTTGGTTTTTATTTGTGTTACACTGAAATTTTATCAACAGTTAAGTCAGCTAGCTAATTCAATCAGCAGTTGACTGGCTCTAGAACATTAAAATACCTTAAAATCAGTTTTGGCAGTTACAATTCAACAAGACTGCATTACGTTAAAATTCAAACAGTATCAATATCTGAAGCAACTCCCTGTAATATCTAACTTGAACAAATTGCCTTGAATTGTTATCACTTTAGCTAAAACACAGATTATATTGTATGTGAACTTTTATATTTGTTTTCAAGTTCTTCTTTTCTTTAAAGTCCATTTGTAAACTTCTCAATTAGAGAGACAGGCAAAACAGCAGCATTATCAGTGTTTCTGTTCTTCTAGTTTCTAATCTAGCAGGTGTCTTCGGTGGTAATGAATTCTTCTCCGGCAGCGCCCCATGTACACCATTACTCTTATCCCCCAGACCATAGCATGCTAATTAACATTTATAAAATACAATTTGTTTTCAGAGAGCATGGGAGAAAGGAGACCGAGAGGAAGGTGGTGAGGGAGGCAGGGAGAGGGAGGGATGCTTTTTGATTTGATGGAACAAGTTGACAAGAAACGAAGAGGCAAAGGAGTGCGGGCCAAATTAAAAAAGGCGACGCTTTGCAGAATATAAACAGAGAATGAACAGGAATATTCAAACAGGATGAAGGGAGAGGTAAATGATGCCGGCAGCTGATTCACAGAGGGTAGGGGCTGCAGTCAGGACCATGGAAAGACTGTTTAAACAGCTTTTCCTGCACATTAAAAGAATGTTATTAGTGTGTATGGAAATGTTTGTCAAATGCTGATATGAATATTAATGTACCATGATTGTCTAAATTCATACGTCATTTTGTAATTAATGACAGTTTTCAGCAAAATGCGTCTTTCTCATTAATGATAAAAATATCTTTAAAATATCTACATTTTCTCAATTTTGAATGAGATTAAAGGTCATAGTCACAGTAACAAAACCCCAAAAAACGTAGGGGAATAATGCAGTAAATCGAATAAGAGATCTGCTCAAGACGAATGTGCTCATGTGGCCCAACCTCTCAGCTATGAGGTCACAACGTAGAAATCATTTCAATTACAGTACTTATCTCTTATGGACACAAATGTGAGATCGTGAGATACATTTAAAATAAATATGACTGGCTAGAAATTGCAATGTTACTTAGGTTTGGACATTTATTCAGGTTGGGCCTTCCTGTTTTCTTTTGATTTATTCTTATCATGTTACACTGAAGAGTTCTGTATCCGTTTGTCTATTAGTTTTGCTTCCCTTGTGTTTTCCCTCCTCTGCTTGTTTGCTCCGCCCTCAGTAATTTCACCTGTGTCACCCTGTTAGTTCTTTGTGTACATAAAGTCCTGTCTCTGGCTTGGTCCTTCGTCAGTTCCGTCTCTTTATTTCTGCAAGTTTCCAAGACTTGAGTGTTTCGCCTCCAGCGCCTGGTGTCTCTTTGCTCCTCGTGTTTTAGCCTTCAAACCCCTTTTGGATTTATTAGGTTTTATATTACTTTTGCATCTCCTGGGCCGCAGCACTGCTGCTAATTTGCTAATTTGTTAAACTGACTTAATTATTGCGACCTGCTTCTTCTCTCTTTTGTGTGAATCCTGCTTTTGGGTTACTCTCTTTTCCTGTTATATTTGCTGGAAATATGCAAAGTAATGTGTTACTGGTGTTGTAGTCAAGACCACCTAACCTGAGACCAAGTCAAGATCAGAGCATACCGAGACCAAGACAAGACCTTGACTTTGAGGGGACGAGACCGAGTCAAGACCAAGACAGAGGAGGGACGAGACCAAGTTCAAGACCGAGACTGAACTGAATAAAGAGAAGCATTAGTCTATTTGGATATAACCAAGTTTTTAGATGGTTATATACACATGTAGGCCTATACATTGGTGGAACAAATTCAATTATTTTTATGTTATTGCTTTATATTAAGTATGTACTGAAATTAAAATTCTTGTCCAAAACCGAAAAAACAAAACACCGGAAGAAATTATAAGGCCAACAAAATCCCACATCTTCTACAACAGATAACGGCTGATCATCTAAGGCAGTGGTTCCCGACCTGTGGTACGCGTACCCCAGGGGTACACAGAGTGACGTAGGGGATACGTGAAAGAATTAATTCTGAAATCAGCCTGATTACATTTTGAAACGTAAAAAACGGAGAACGGGTTGTTTTCTCATAGGGCGGGGCGATTAATTGAATTTCGATTTTGATTTTGATTTTGGCTTCACTCGGTCATGAAAATATCATATTCGTAATAAAACGCAGCACGCCATGACTTGGTAAATGCAGTGAGCAAACCCTTCCATCTCCACCTGTGCGCTCCGCTCCGTTCCGCTAAGCTCTGCCCCCGTAGAAAGGTAAAGTTAATTCTGTGGCGTGGAAACTTTTCGGTTTCGAGGAGTCTGACTCGGAACAAACGGAGATATTGTGCAGGATATGTCACGCTAAGGCTGCCAATCGTCCCTTGAAAAACGGAATCGTCCCGTATTTACAAACAAAACTACGTGTCCCGTATTGAGCTATCACGGCACACACTTTGTCCCGTACTACCGTGAAAAGGAAGGAAAACTGTTAAGGAATAACTAGGCGATTTGTATGAACATGTACGGTAAATGTATTCCCAGGCCGTCTCCTGCTCTGTGACCAATGAGCTGACATTGGTCGAGGTACTGTTGATTGCGAATCTTGTATTAAAAAAATAAATAAATAAAAATCTCCACGCTGGCCCTGCCAAAGTCTGGGATAGTGTTTATTATTTAATGAAGATCCAACTTTCTGCTGGGAAAAATTTGGACCTGGCTTTAATGTGGATGTTACTTAGACTGTCTAAGTGGGTGCTACATGTCAAAATTAGACATGTAGCACCCACCTAGACCAGACCAGACTCCCCCAATAGCAATGACACTCCTTGATGGCAGCAGCCATCCCCAGCAGGATGCAGTTCAATTCAAATTTATTTATATAGCGTCAATAACAATACAAATCATCTCAAGACACTATACAAAACCCAGTGTGAAACCAGGATGCAGCCTGACACAGACACACACACAAAAACGCTTTAGGAAGAACTCAGAAGACATGAAGAACAGCACAAGGTGTTGACCTGGCCTCCAAATTCACTAGATCCCGAACTGATCAAGTATCTGTGGGATGATCCACAGAGGCCCCTCCTCTCACCCCCTAGGACCCAAAGGGCCCCACTAACAACATTCTGTTGCCAGACACCACAGGACACCCTCAAATTCTCTGATTTTCCCAACTGTTTTGGAGGCACAAGGAAGACCTACACAATATTAGGAAGTTGGTCATATCGGTGTAGCATTAGTGGATATTTCAAAACATGGACAAAAGTTTGATACTTCAAAAACCCTATCATCATAGGTACTCATCATATCAGAGTACCCACTGAGGAAATACATTCCTTTCAAACAGCCAGTAATTACAGCTGTCAATAATTATGTGCTCAATGAAAATGATTGTAAGATTCAAAAGTTTGTCCTCAAAAGGTCTTTCTCTCTATAAACAATTTGGTCTGTGTTCAAACCAAAAGATTCTTTTTTGAAGTGGTAATAAAACGCTGGTTTACCAGATTAGCTTTATGCCTAATTCAAACCAAAACAACCTGGTTGATACTTATTTACTTACTCCAAACTTGTTGAGTCCTGAAGTACATACATTAGAATTAATTAATTAAATTACAAACCACGTTAAAAAAACATTTACAGATGCAGACATCATGGCTTGAATGCCACAAAAATTAAAAGACACCACTGTGATGGGTATGTTCATTGTATCCTGCATACAATGACAAGAAAGGCTTTCCATGTGATTTCATTGAACTGATAGACATACTGTAGGTGTCAATAATTAAGATGCATGTTCTTAGACTTAGACTTAGCTTTTTGAGGACCTGCTGTGGGTGTCTGCACGTTATGTGCTTAATTACTCTGAATACAGCAAGCAAAAATGCAAGTATCCTAGAATTAGAATATGAGTTTGGTAACACATCGGGCTAAATCTCTCAGTGGACGGGTAGACCAAGCACTGATGTCCAGCAGAATTCAGCATAGCTAGGGCTGTTACTGTCATGCCATTCCATCTTACACCAATCAGGCATAGCAGTACCTTCCTAATATTATGTAGGTCTCCCTTGTGCCTCCAGAACAGGTGTGACTCATCAGAGAATGGTGTGGGCCTTCTGAGGGTGTCCTGTGGTTAGTGGGGGCCTTTGGGTCCCAGGGGTTGAGGGGAGGGGCCTCTGTGGATCATCCCACAGATACTTGATCAGTTTGGATCTAGTGAATTTGGAGGTCAGGGCTGTTTTTCATGTTTTTTGAGTTGTTCCCAAACTTTTATTGTGTGTGTGTCTGTGTCAGGCTGCATCAAGGAGGTCTGGCCTAGGTGGGTGCTACATGTCTAAGTAACATCCACAACATCCGCCAGGTCCAAAAGTTTCCCAGCAGAACATTGAATACTCACAGGATGGTCAATGTTATTTATTTCTTCTCTCAGTGGTTTTAATGTAATGCCTGTCTAAATGCTGGTGTGAGCTGCCGTTCTATTTCTGTACACAGTGGGTGAGGTATCGCTCTCCCATTCTATGTCTGTGCACACACTTCCACACATTGTTACCCTTCATTCATATTAAATCACTTCAGTTCTTTATACCTATTTACATTACTTTTCAAAGGCCACTTATATTTAGTTATGTCATTTAAATAAATTTAAATTTAGTTTGGTGACCACTGTAGTGGGGTCAACAGAAAATGCATTGAATGGCAGCATGTTGCTGCTGCTCATGATGAGGATACAAAGTGTGTCGGCTTTGTGAGCTCTGTCTCTATCTCTGGACTTTGCCGACTTACACAGTGCATACCGGTGAAGAAGAAGAACTGGTTTAGGCGATTAGAGAAGATGATGTGTTTGCCTAGTGTCTAAAATTATATTTTGTGATGTACAGAAATGACCATACTAGAAGCTATAATTTTAAGCTATTGGCTATGCTCGTTGATCTTATCTTGGATTCCTACAGCCACTCACGATTATATATGTGACCCTCACATTAAAAAATAATAATCACTTAAGAAAACAGAAACAGCTCTAGGGTTACTTTTAACACTTCAGCCTGGCTGCAACCAAACAAGACATTCCACAAAGAAGCTCCTCGAGGCAGGATCGACCCTGTTGGTGTGGATGACATTATGTCTCATGGATGAATGCAACATCGCCTGCTATTAGATTTTAGATTTCCTTTGGTGGTGAATGCCTTTAACCCCCTTCATCCCATTCTGCTTCGTCACTCTAATTCTATCTGCAAAGCCAGTGTTCCTGTCCCATTTACATCTCTTTATACTTGGACTCCAGCTTTCCTATTTTCAGGATTTCCATCAACACCACCACCCCCACCTCCACCTCCACCACCTTGTACTCACCCATATCTCTCTTGTGAGGGGTTGTGCCCTCATTTCTTATTTTCTTTCTTCCTCCTCCCTCACTTCATCCCTCACTTACTTTATCTGGGTGTCACTGTGTCAGGATGTATTTGGAGCTGAATTATTCATTAGAGGACTGGAGGGTAATCAAAGAGACTGGTTCCGTGGCAGGGCCAGAGTGTGTGTGTGTGTATGTGCGCGCACGCACGTTCACGCCTGTGTGTAGATGCATTACGCGTGTCTGTGTGTGTTAGAGAGCGAGAGAGCTAGTCAATACAGCAGGGAGTAGGCAGCTGGAAGAAAGAGATTACATAGTAACCCGGGGAGCCAAACACAGCCCAGAGAATCTTAATTTAATAGTAGTGTGTGTTGTGTGTGTGTGTATGTGTGACTATGGATGAGGGTATTTGTTAGATGATGATTTCCCCTGATATAATCAATAATGCTGGTGTTGAAACATGAATTGGCAGCCATTGCCATCAGTTACCTTTCTGCCCACAGCAATTTGAGTTCATTCATGTCAAACAACATCTCCGGCACTAAGTGTTGCTGCTTAGGTTTGGGTGTGTGTGTGGGTGTGTGTGGGTGTGTGTGTGTGTGTGTGTGTGTGTGTGTGCTCTGGAAATTATCACTCTGTGGGGACAAAAATCTGTTTACACAGTCACGTCGTGGGGACCTGTTGCAGAGTGGGGACCAAAAATCAGGTCCCCAAAAGGGAAACCCTTTTAAATGAATAAAGGAGCTATGCTAAAGGTGCCTATGCATTTTTTAGCATTGGCCCATAAGGCATGGTTTTTGCTCATTGCTAGTGTGTGTGTGTGTGCTCGCTTGCACCTCCTGAAGCTTTTTGGGTAGTACTGCACTTCCCGTTCCACACACACTTATTCCAAATATGGTTGGGTGCCACCCACTTCCTGGTCCTCATTACGAAGGATTTATGCAGCAAACAAACACTTTGATAGTTAAATGGAATAGAAGAGGACAGAGACGGTTGTTTGCAGGACATACCAGCTAACAAGCCTTGACTTTGCCCTTCTAAGCATCAAAAGTGAAACACAAAGTAAGTACACTTGTGTAATGAACTGAAGACTTAGTGTTTAATGCTAAAAAAAAAAATTTAATTAGCTCAAGTGTGTTGGATAGCTAGCTAGCTAGCTCAAAATAAACACAGAAGCTGTGTGGAGACCTACAATGTTTAACTATAATTTTCTAGCTAGCTGCATGCAATTCAGTGGTATTTTGTAGCTAGTTACAGCTATTTAATTAATTATAGAAGAGAGTGTGGAGAGTTTAAATTTTCTAGCTAGCTGCATGCAATTCAATGTGAACTATTTCACAGCTAATGAATGCTAACAAAAGCTGTTTCTAAACAATGTGATTCACAAAAGAATGTAAACAATTGAATTATTAAAACAAAATTGTCAAAGTAACTTTTGTAACTGTTAGACTAAAATTAAAGTAATTGTAAATTTATCGGTTGAGCAATATTGTAAGTTAGGTTAGTTTTCAAATTGCAAAGTAATTATCCTTGTGATGTTGTGAGATAAGTGACACATTAATTAAAATAAATTAAAGTGGGATGCTTTTGTATGTGTCTTTAATTAATTATTTCACATTGTATATGGACAGGATCTGGAATATACAGTCAGAAAAGGCAGTAGAGTGAAGGGGAAATCGCATGGTAAGAAACTGTTATTGTAACTAAAGCATTTTTTTATTTCCTTAGAGTTTTGATATGCCGCTGTGGATCAGTCCACTTAAGGATGCCATCCATCATATTAATACAAAGACGGACAAAACATCCAAATTAGAGGTGAAGTACATCAATGCAGTGAAAGGTAAGGCAGTGTCTGATCTGATTCACCTGTTTAAAATTATTAATACATACCATCATTTTCTGGTGTCTGAAATCAGCCATCATCTGTTTTTGGGTAATGCTCAACGTTGTTTTTGTACTACATATTAGGAGAAACAATGATATTGATTAAATTAACAGGTTTTGATGTTTGATATGGGCATTTTTGTTGTTTTTTACAGGACGTGGTATATTTGCAAAGCGTTCCATTGGCAAAGGAGATTTTGTTGTTGAATATAGGGGAGATATGATAAGTGATGCAGAATCCCAGAGAAGAAGAAAACTTTACCACGCATCATGTGGTGCATTTATATTTGCTTTTAGCTGGAGAAAAAAAACATGGTGGTAAGACTAATTTGCATCCTAAACTAACCTGCATATTTTAACAGGCAGTAGTATAAATTATAATAATATACAATTTTGTTGTGACATCCTGTAATATGTTTGATTCCTCTTTTCTCCTGTTTCTATCTTTTTTAAGTATTGATGCATCAAGAGAAGATGGGTCCTTTGGCCGCCTTGTTAATGATGAGCACAAAAGTCCCAACTGTAAAATGAAAAAAATTGAAGTTAATGGAAAACCTCACCTTTGTCTGTTCGCCTTGAACGACATTAAAGAAGGAGAAGAAATAAGCTATGACTATGGAAGTGCAGACTGCCCATGGAGAACACAAGTATGTTTCCCAATAAACACTGAACTGAAACTCTGATAGTGAAGCAAAATGTATCAAGTAGTGTTATTCATCTATATTAAGTGTTTCTATTAGTAGGTACATTCAGGTAATTAGTACTGATAGATTTAAAAATGAAATGGCAGTACTTTAATTCAGTTACATATAACATTTGGGTTTCACAAGTTTCAGGTTAAAAGTATTTAAAAGTGGTCAAAACACATCTAGAATAATATGTGTTACAGATGACCACCATTGCAGCTACTACCAAGGAAGTGGATGACTCCCATTCCTCCTCTGTGCTAAAGTCTCAATTGGATGATCCAACTACACCAGAGAACACTACTGAACAGGTATGTTGATGTTCATCACTTCAGATTTGATCTCACAGTCTGTCTTTGTCATTTTCTATGGTTTTAAGAAGCTAAAAGCAGGAAGGAAGTATATTATAATAAGAATCTACTGGTAATAATGACAACAGTTTAATGTAATGCATCTAGAAGATCAGTGGTAGAGGGGTATTCAGGGTAAATTTCAGCCTTCAAAAGAGTTTATTTCTTAGTTAATTATTATTTTATTCTAAACACTTACGACGTCCCCACAACACACATTCAGACTGTGTGTGAGCACAAACTGTGGATTGAAAATTGGACCAAACTGGTCCCCACATGGAAGTCTAACATTGTGTGTGAAAGGTCCCCACAGAGCCTGTTTCTTTACAGATGTGTAAACACAGATTTAGCATTGCTGGGCATGATGAAATGTTCTATTGTGTATTGAATTTTTATTTTTCTTAAAGTGGCATGTTGGCATGCATCTTGTCTTTAAGGTTTTAACTTAGCAAGTAGTCTTTCAGTTGACATCATAAATATATGTGTTACAGATGACCACCATTGCAGCTACTACCAAGGAAGTGGATGACTCCCATTCCTCCTCTGTACTAAAGTCTCAACTGGATAATTCAACTACACCAGAGAACACTACTGAACAGGTATGTTGATGTTCATCACTTCAGATTTGATCTCACAGTCTGTCTTTGTCATTTTTTATGGTTTTAAGAAACTAAAAGTAGGAAGGAAGTATATTAAGATGAGAATCTACTGGTAATCATGACAACAAACAGTTTAATGTAATGCATCTAGACGGTCAGTGGTAGAGGGATATTCAGGGTAAATTTCAGGCTTCAAAAGAGTTTATTTCTTAGTTAATTATTACTTTATTCTAAACACTTACGACGTCCCCACAACACACATTCAGACTGTGTGTGAGCACAAACTGTGGATTGAAAATTGGACCAAACAGGTCCCCACATGGAAGTCTAACATTGTGTGTGAAAGGTCCCCACAAAGCCTGGTTCTTTACAGATGTGTAAACACAGATTTAGCATTGCTGACCATGATGAAATTGAATGTTTTTCTCTTAAACTGGTATGTTGGCATGCATCTCTTCTTTAAGGTTTTAACTTAATAAGTAGTCATTCTGTTGACATCATAAATATATGTGTTACAGATGACCACCATTGCAGCTACAAAGGAAGTGGATGACTCCCATTCCTCCTCTGTGCTAAAGTCTCAGTCGGAAGATTCAACTAGACCAGAGAACACCACTGAACAGGTATGTTGATGTTCATCACTTCAGATTTGATCTCACAGTCTGTCTTTGTCATTTTCTATGGTTTTAAGAAGCTAAAAGCAGGAAGGAAGTATATTATAATAAGAATCTACTGGTAATCGTGACAACAAACAGTTTAATGTAATGCATCTAGAAGGTCAGTGGTAGAGGGGTATTCAGGGTAAATTTCAGCCTTCAAAAGAGTTTATTTCTTAGTTAATTATTACTTTATTCTAAACACTTACGACGTCCCCACAACACACATTCAGACTGTGTGTGAGCACAAACTGTGGATTGAAAATTGGACCAAACTGGTCCCCATATGGAAGTCTAACATTGTGTGTGAAAGGTCCTCACAAAGCCTGTTTCTTTACAGATGTGTAAACACAGATTTAGCATTGCTGGGCATGATGCAATGTTCTATTGTGTATTGAATTTTTATTTTTCTTAAATTGGCATGTTGGCATGCATCTTGTCTTTAAGGTTTTAACTTAGCAAGTAGTCTTTCAGTTGACATCATAAATATATGTGTTACAGATGACCACCATTGCAGCTACTACCAAGGAAGTGGATGACTCCCATTCCTCCTCTGTACTAAAATCTCAATTGAATAATTCAACTACACCAGAGAACACTACTGAACAGGTATGTTGATGTTCATCACTTCAGATTTGATCTCACAGTCTGTCTTTGTCATTTTCTATGGTTTTAAGAAGCTAAAAGTAGGAAGGAAGTATATTAAGATGAGAATCTACTGGTAATCATGACAACAAACAGTTTAATGTAATGCATCTAGACGGTCAGTGGTAGAGGGGTATTCAGGGTAAATTTCAGCCTTCAAAAGAGTTTATTTCTTAGTTAATTATTACTTTATTCTAAACACTTACGACGTCCCCACAACACACATTCAGACTGTGTGTGAGCACAAACTGTGGATTGAAAATTGGACCAAACAGGTCCCCACATGGAAGTCTAACATTGTGTGTGAAAGGTCCCCACAAAGCCTGGTTCTTTACAGATGTGTAAACACAGATTTAGCATTGCTGACCATGATGAAATTGAATGTTTTTCTCTTAAACTGGTATGTTGGCATGCATCTCTTCTTTAAGGTTTTAACTTAATAAGTAGTCATTCTGTTGACATCATAAATATATGTGTTACAGATGACCACCATTGCAGCTACTACCAAGGAAGTGGATGACTCCCATTCCTCCTCTGTACTAAAATCTCAATTGAATAATTCAACTACACCAGAGAACACTACTGAACAGGTATGTTGATGTTCATCACTTCAGATTTGATCTCACAGTCTGTCTTTGTCATTTTCTATGGTTTTAAGAAGCTAAAAGTAGGAAGGAAGTATATTAAGATGAGAATCTACTGGTAATCATGACAACAAACAGTTTAATGTAATGCATCTAGACGGTCAGTGGTAGAGGGGTATTCAGGGTAAATTTCAGCCTTCAAAAGAGTTTATTTCTTAGTTAATTATTACTTTATTCTAAACACTTACGACGTCCCCACAACACACATTCAGACTGTGTGTGAGCACAAACTGTGGATTGAAAATTGGACCAAACAGGTCCCCACATGGAAGTCTAACATTGTGTGTGAAAGGTCCCCACAAAGCCTGGTTCTTTACAGATGTGTAAACACAGATTTAGCATTGCTGACCATGATGAAATTGAATGTTTTTCTCTTAAACTGGTATGTTGGCATGCATCTCTTCTTTAAGGTTTTAACTTAATAAGTAGTCATTCTGTTGACATCATAAATATATGTGTTACAGATGACCACCATTGCAGCTACTACCAAGGAAGTGGATGACTCCCATTCCTCCTCTGTACTAAAATCTCAATTGAATAATTCAACTACACCAGAGAACACTACTGAACAGGTATGTTGATGTTCATCACTTCAGATTTGATCTCACAGTCTGTCTTTGTCATTTTCTATGGTTTTAAGAAGCTAAAAGTAGGAAGGAAGTATATTAAGATGAGAATCTACTGGTAATCATGACAACAAACAGTTTAATGTAATGCATCTAGACGGTCAGTGGTAGAGGGGTATTCAGGGTAAATTTCAGCCTTCAAAAGAGTTTATTTCTTAGTTAATTATTACTTTATTCTAAACACTTACGACGTCCCCACAACACACATTCAGACTGTGTGTGAGCACAAACTGTGGATTGAAAATTGGACCAAACAGGTCCCCACATGGAAGTCTAACATTGTGTGTGAAAGGTCCCCACAAAGCCTGGTTCTTTACAGATGTGTAAATACAGATTTAGCATTGCTGACCATGATGAAATTGAATGTTTTTCTCTTAAACTAGTATGTTGGCATGCATCTCTTCTTTAAGGTTTTAACTTAATAAGTAGTCATTCTGTTGACATCATAAATATATGTGTTACAGATGACCACCATTGCAGCTACAAAGGAAGTGGATGACTCCCATTCCTCCTCTGTGCTAAAGTCTCAGTCGGAAGATTCAACTACACCAGAGAACACCACTGAACAGGTATGTTGATGTTCATCACTTCAGATTTGATCTCACAGTCTGTCTTTGTCATTTTCTATGGTTTTAAGAAGCTAAAAGTAGGAAGGAAGTATATTAAGATGAGAATCTACTGGTAATCATGACAACAAACAGTTTAATGTAATGCATCTAGAAGGTCAGTGGTAGAGGGATATTCAGGGTAAATTTCAGCCTTCAAAAGAGTTTATTTCTTAGTTAATTATTACTTTATTCTAAACACTTACGGCGTCCCCACAACACACATTCAGACTGTGTGTGAGCACAAACTGTGGATTGAAAATTGGCCAAACAGGTCCCCACATGGAAGTCTAACATTGTGTGTGAAAGGTCCCCACAAAGCCTGTTTCTTTACAGATGTGTAAACACAGACATTAATTTGTTGGCCATGATGGAATGCTGTATTATGAATTGCATTTTTTTCTCTTGGCATGTTGGCATGCATCTCTTCTTTAAGGTTTTAACTTTTAAAACAAGTAGTCATTCCATTGACATCATAAAATATGTGTCACAGATTACCACCATTGCAGATACTACCACCATTGTAGCTACCACCAAGGAAGTGGATGACTCCCATTCCTCCTCTGTGCTAAAGTGTCAGTCGGATGATCCAACTACACCAGAGAACACCACTGAACAGGTATGTTGATGTTCATCACTTCAGATTTGATCTCACAGTCTGTCTTTGTCATTTTGTATGGTTTTAAGAACATAAAAAGAGGGAGGATATATATATATATATATTCACATTCATGGAGGAGACACTTTCCCCTACTGAGAGGAATGATATGCCACCATCTCCCAAACGACACAAACCATCATTATCGGATGTCAAGATGGCTTCAGGAGTCAGTGCTCAGGGGCCTTCCTCCAAAGGTGTCTTTACACATGTCTCAGTTGCATGTACACAATTATGTCTGCTAGAGTGGGGCTAATAACATTAATGGCTCTAATAGCTGACACATGATTTACTAAACTAAATGACTAAAATGTATTCCAACTACCTGTCCAACTATGACAGCCAACCTTGTGTGGCTGTCATAGCTATAATCTAAATATCTAAATAATAGTGCAGAAATCTGTAGTTGCTGAAGTCACAATCACTCAATTTTTGCAGTTTAGAAGTGTTTATCAATTTCACACAAATGTTGATAGAGAAAATTATTAATTTTTTTGTTAAAAACCTAAACGTATTAGTATTTCATGAATATATAACAAGTGCACCCACTGTAATGACAAGATTGACTAATTTATTGACTAGTAAGAACCATGCACTTACTTACTGGGACTGCCAAATGGATTAAATAATTCTACTGACTAATTATAATTAAAAACCAATACTGCAATAAATGAATTGGTTATTCTCAACATTCTGTTGTATATGTAAAGGATACTGTATCATTTACATTTTTCTGATATTGTCCATAGAACCATCCACAAAGGAGACACTTCTCTTCACTGAGGGGACTGAAGTGCCAGCACCATCCAAAAGATGCAAACTTCCATCATCAGATGGAGAGATACCTCCAGGAGTCAGTGCTCAGAGGCCTTCCTCCAAAGGTGTGCTTTTTCTGTACATGCTGGCTTTTGGTGTTCAGACTGAGAACTCCAGGCCATAATTCTAGAATATACTCTCCCTTATCCCTTTGTTTACACATTTGTTATTTGTTCTGACCACTTTAAGGTAACAACACTGCTCAGAAGAAGAAAACACCCTGGCAGCCGACAGAGGTGCAGACGGTGGAAAGGCATATGGATCGGTTCATCACATCTTGTACCAGCAAAGAGCGACTGTGAGAAGTCTTTGAAGGGTCTGTGGTATTGCCGAGTTTGAATTCTTGACTTGAAGTTTAAAGTTTCAAAGTTAGTCAATAAAAGCTAATTCTGCAATTTAAACGTGAGTGTGATGTCATTAAATTAGAATAGTTGGTAGCAGTTTTAATATATTGGTATTGAGCACCTGACCATTGTGTTGTAGTTAACTCATGCTGGTGCTTGGCTATAATTATATAGTTAATTAATTAACATAAAGTTAAATATAGTTGGTTTGACTTGTTGCTGATATGACTCATTTGTCTCAATAATGCTTAATGTTTTTGCCAGGTCCCCACTAATCAAGCAGGAACTTGTGTGAATAATGCAAATTATATGTAAATTATGTCCCCATGAGCCATGTTGACTCGATATTTTCCAAGTCCCCACATAGCACGGGGATAACACAACTTCATGATTTCAGGTTTTTAAGGTCGTGTATATGCTAATGGGACTGAGATTAGTATACTTGATTTTTTTCAGCTCTTGGGGACCTTAAGAAAGACTGGTCCCCGCAAGTGATGATCATAAAGTTGGTCCCCATTCAAGATGGAAACCCGTATGTGTGTGTGTGTGTGTGTGTGTGTGTGTGTGTGTGTGTGTGTGTGTGTGTGTGTGTGCCACCACCACGCAGTTGTTCAATCAACAGGTCTGTTCTGCATAGCTGATTGGGCACAGTGACTGTTCTGGTGAACATACATGCAATCTTTACTTCCTATACCACAGACGTACTTAAACTTGAAGACTTGCTCAACAGTTATAAATGCACTTTGTTTTACTTGCAGGTGGTTATTTTATTTACTTAAGTGTATATCATATCATGTGGAAATGTCCATGAACATTGCCTTTTCTGTACCTCCAGGTTCTGTAGCTCCTCCTGTCTTCCCCCTTTCAGGCATTGTCATTTTTGTGGAAAAATTGCTGCTGTGCTCTGGAATTAGAGCCACTTGTGTTGTAAACTTTGGAGTAAAGTGATTACCTGTAATACATTTAAGTTATCCAGTTTTGTGTTGTTTTGACTATGAATTGGTTGCTGGAGGTTTGTAAATGAACTTTTTCACCAGGATTTATGCTACGATGGGATACTTTGTGATGTTCTAGCACTGATCAAAGATGTGTTTTCTTTTGTTAAATGTTTTGATTTTCTTTGCTTCTGTGTAGTCCATAGACTGTATATAAAGATGGATGATGGAACAGATCCTCAAAAGTGAAGGCAAATCAAGTAGGGTTGCCCCTGGTGTCTGGCTGCAGTATAGGTCATAAGCTCATTATCTCCACCTCCTCACTATTAGTGGATGGAACTTGGGACTAAAACAGTAAAATACATGTCAAATATATATATTTTTTAATGGTACTTTCTCTCATTTTAGGTATCTAATATAATACTGATACATGTTCTAGTGATGATGAGTTTTATTTTAATCAGTTTCTATAGTGTATAATTCTGTATCCCTGGAATTCTAGCGTCAGTTTTGCTGATGCAAGGGAGTGGGCACACATTGTCCATATTTATATACAGTCTATGATTTATTCAGGCTACTTTATTTCTTATTTCACTTAATTTTCCAGTCAGTTTTAATGACTTGAAAATAGCTGGTAAAATTATGGTACTTTTTGGTACTTTGAAGTAAATGTGCTGTAGTGTCTAAAATGTATTATTATAAAATATTTGTACCATTTGTATTACACTGTCCTTTGCAGCACTGCTGAGGGAGCAGAGGAACAGACAGACTTATAAGAAGACAAACACATTTTTTGTCATTGTCTTCTGCAGTTTGCCAAGAGGTAAATGCTGCAAAGTCATCATCAGAGTCGCGTCTCTCTCTTGCTCAGGTTTCATGTTGTATTGAGTTTTAGATTAGTGTTAGGGTAACGGTTGGTGGTCAGTATTCAGTTGCCCTATGACAACTGACCAAAGGTTCCTTGACGTACATACACATGCACTCACGCAGGCACATATTGTATACTGTTCATACTATCTATACATTCACACACATCATCTCAACATTGGTTTGGATTTACAAGTTGAGTTGTGTTTTACTTAAATATGAACACTGCTTATGTTTTGTTGAATAATTAATTGACAAAATATATCTAACCATATTAACCATGTGAACTAAATTCCAAACAACGCAGAATCATGCTCACTACAGTTGCTTAAAACTGAATGTGGCTTTCACAAGAAATCAATACATGGCATGCATACAGTCAAACATTTGTCTTTTTATACCTGGGAGGACACTCGCTGTCATAATGTATTCCCTGGTCTAGCCATACCCTATCCTATATAAACTTAATCAAACTGTAAACTTTTTTGTTTTGTTATTTAGGACAAGAGTGAATGTCTTACCATAGCCCATACGGTCTTTCCCTGTGGTCCGTATGGTCCACTGGAAAACTGATCTCAGCTTCCTGAGTGATTTCTCCCCATATGTGGTTTAGAGTCCAGTGGAGGCAGACCATGCTACTCTGCAAGAAGACAGGAAGGGCTTTTTTCACCTTCCCTTGGAGCTTTCAATCCCAGTCAGCCAGAGATAGAACAGCAGTCAGCACTGTCAAATACAGGTTTAAATGGTGATATTGTACATGCCTCAGTACATTTGACAGCAGCATAGTAATTTGAAAATAGCTTATCTGATTTTCATTAATTTGATTATTGTATAAGACCATCTGCATATTGTCTTATAGCTAATAGTTCTTTTAGAGGCAGTGTATTACTTAAATATTATATTGTGTGTTGTCTGTTAATATTATGTACATTGCCTCTGTATCAACTGTTTACCACTGACCGGAACCTAATTCCATATAGTGTTATCACACTTGGCCATTAACACTGATATGAGTTACATGAATAAGTACTGCATATTTTCCTTGGGGTTTCTTGGATGTTCAGAGCCAATTTCAACCCTGTCCAGCAAAAAAAAAAAAAAAGAAAGAAAGAAAAAAAAAAAGAATAAGAAAATGCACACACACAGTAAGAATTACAACAATGATGAAATGAAGCCCCGAGGACCAAGCTTATACTACAAAATTTTGGAGTAGAGCTATAGGAAACTACATTTGAATTTAATGGAAAGTATTGCGCAATGTTTTGTAAGAAAATCCATGACGTGAATTGGGCAAGTACTGAACTGAATGAGGCATGGAATGACCAAATAGTTAGAAGAAACGAAAGCTTAATGATGGGTTGCAGATGATAGGACCAAGATGTCACTCATTAGATCTCAAAGTAACTGAAACCTTGTGAACAACTTTTGTATTTTTGTACTGACATTGACAATTACAAGCTACAAAAGACTTCTAAGGCTGTATTTAGCTGCCACTAGCATTACAAACCACTGACTAAACTGCTGGAAGTCGACCATGTAGGTGCCAGGCCTTGTTAAGAAAGAAGAATGTGAAGGACAATCTCTGGTTCTGCTGCATCAGTCTTGATCCCTTTTTAACCGTCCATTGTGAGTTATGTTGTAGGGCTCTGTTATATGCTCTTTTAAAGCATGGCTAACACAAAAACACAACTCCAGGAGGAGATTAATCAGTGTCAACAGTCCTGTTATTTCTATGAATGTGTCCATCAAACCAAGTCTCACATATTCTCTGACAGGGGAAACTCCAGCAATGAATGGATTGCTACAGTTTTCTGAGTCACTGGGCCAATCTGAATTATTGGCTATAATTCTAAGGACTGTATCTGAAGTATTGCTAATTCTTGTCTACTTCTGTCTTGGTTCATTTATGAAGATATGGCTTGTTTCAATATTGGACAGATTGACATGCATTTATAATTTTTATAACATTACCGCATGGGTAATATAACTAACCACTTGTTAGAGAATAATTTCTCTTCCCTATGGATAGTTTGTGTGGTTAATGTGTGATTACTGCTGTCGTTGGTTATCTGCCCTATTTTCTCTCTGAGGAACATGCCAAGACCAAGGTCCCTCTTTGGCGTCTTCAGTCTCACTCTCTGGAGGACACTTTGCATTACAGACATAGCTGTAGAGTTAGATGACAATGCCCTCCATCACTGTCTGACACTTTGCATTTCCTAGCAGGTGTGAATGCTTATCTTCATGTTTATATACAATAGCCTATTGGATGTTAACACATCTCCCGTTTGCTGCCTCGGCCTTGCCTGCTAATATAAAAATCTGAGCTTTACTGTTTGTCCTTAGAATTGAGGTGGAACTCATGCAGTTATGTTGTGATGATGATTCTTCTGTTCTCCTCATATACGAGCCTAAATAAACTCCTTCAGGCAATGAGACATACAGGACTCTGGTGTTTGTTCTTCTTCATCGGCATCACCACAAATTCCTCCCCAACACCACTGATAACCAAACCTTTTCCACCTGAGAGATGCTTTGACCCAGTTGTCTCGCCAAAGTGATATAGCCCAGGTGTTTACGTCATCCTGACTGAGTCGGGTCAAAATTATTCTCTTGACCAACAGTTTCTTTGGTCCATGAACACCATTATCATTGCACTGAGTTTTGTCACCTTGTTCTTTCTGACATATTAATGTACTGAGCCAGTTAAACACCTTCAAACCAGGGCTGCCCAGCAACTACTCACTAGCCAACAGTGTTGGGAAAGTTCTTTTTCTACACGAACTAGTTCAGTTCATAGTTCATAAGCTTTAAAATGAACTAGTTCAGTTCATAGTTCACAATCTTTAAAATGAACTTGTTCGTTCATGATTTCAAATATGAACTAAATAGTTCATTTTTAGTTCTTTTTACATTTTTTTTACCTCCAATACATTGCTCCTCCTCCATAGCCCATGCTTTGTTGTGGTGACGCCAGGGCGACGAGCGGTGTTGCGGTGCAAATCTGTTGCCACATCGGATGGCTTTCCGCAGCGCCGTTAAGCACAGTTCACGGTGTGTTTTATTTTTTTGGGGGGGAGGGGTCACTGGAAATCTGGCATAGTTTTGAACGAAAATAGAACGTGTATGAACACCGTTCACAGACGTCAGAATGAACGCGTTCGCAATAAAGTTCCTCAATCGTTCATGAACTTTCGTTCATTGAACGCGTTCAGGCACAACACTGCTAGCCAACACCATAACACCAGCGCAGCTGTAGGGTCTTCTTATTGTATCTTAATGCATGATTTTGAACAAATGTTTCAGCTTACTAAGGTAAATGCATTTGTATATATATAGTACTTTTCTACTCACTGGCACTCAAAGCACTTTAAAGTCATGTGACACATCTACTCATTCATTCACACAAGTGCACTCACATTCACATGCTGGTGCCAAGCACTGGGAGCAACTCAGGGTTCTTGCTGAAGTACATGTCGGCATGTGTTCCATGTACTGGAGTTTGAACCTCAACCCTCTGGTTTGTGGACAACAAACTCTCCACAAAGGTTCATCCTGTAACTATACCGTTTAAATGCTGTAAAATGACATGGATTTGACATTGCAGTAGATAAGGTCATATGATTTTAAGGTATTTTTGTACTCACTCTGATGTTCCTTCTTCCTGTGTGTCAGGTGATTTAGAAAAAGCTGAGTCTAACAAGACGCACAGCTGAAGCACACTCAGTCTGACATACGCCAAGTGATCAATTTGGTGCCGAGAATGTGTGACAAGCTGTTCTAATACTGTGGCTGATGGTGCAGTCAGAAGACAAGCTCCTTTGTGTTATTCATCTTTACATCAGAGAATGACTGGATGTAGCTTGCATTTATCTGTAAGTTGTAGACGGTATTCTTTTTTTTTTTTTCATTTCACTAGCTTGGGTGTCAGCGATGTTATCTGTAGCACCTGTGTTTCTGGGAAGAGGACTTCTTCCTCTTGTGCTTTGGAGACTGTTTTGTGTACAAAAACAGACCCTGGCATTAGCTTTTAATACTTGGAGAGGTCAGGAGTGGATTAAAAGGAAAAGAGATACACTCTGATTTTTAGATCAGTGACAGCTTAACTTCCATTAAAGCTGCAACGGTGTATTTACTTAAAATTGCTTCAGTGAATGTATACACTCATGTTGCAGAATCAGCAGCACTACAGTCCTGTTATCTTAGATGATTGCATTAATGTAGTCTCCAGTAAAAAGCTTTCATTAATCCCAAAAAGCCCTTCATATTTATCAACAAAATATGCTTTGGTCCACGCCTCAATAGTGAGTCATAGAAGTGTTTTCTCATTAGATAGACCTAATCAGCTCCTTTCAAAATGACTGAAATTCACACATGATAAAGACTACAGCCTCAGTTTGATGGGTCACCCTCTGAACATGGTGACCAATTGGGGCGACCAACACAGGCAGTTCTGCATCCGGGTCTCTGATCTGGACTACATTTTTTAGCTCCAACTTCAAGGTAGTCCATTCATGATAAGTTTCATTTTCCTTTGTTTGGAGTACATGCAGAAAGGTCACAGTGATTTGGAAGCACACTGCTGGCTATTTTGTTTTGGAGGCTAAATTAGAAAGCATACAAACATATCAGCACAGAGGGTTACACAGTTTGTCGAGTCTAGTGCACTGTAAAATGAATTACATCAAATAAATCCTTGAATCTACACAATCGTCTCAAGGGGAATTACTTTTTTTTTTACAACCTGGACCATATTTATGGCATACAATACGATCATTTGCTCACTCATATAACTTTGGTGTCATTTGGAGTCATTCACACAGTATTTAGATCTATGTGAATCCATATAGTGGCAGTGACTGGGGCACCAGATCACAGCCTCTAAATAACATATTATCTGCCACGAAACTAATATGATACATTAGTGCTATTCCCCGTTGAGTCTGGAGTTACCTGTTATCATCATCGGGGTCTACTGACCTACTAACCTCTGACCTGGATGATGTCATCTCTGAGCCCAGTTTATTTGTAATTTGCTAGTGTTTTTTGCAACATGGCTGAATATTTTTCCATTTGGTGGACGACGACTTTGTTTATTATGGACGTCCTTACCGTTTTGAGGCAGAGTATAGGGATGAGGAGCTCGTTGAAAGGAGGATGAGGAGGCAGAGAGTGGAACAGTTGGCCAAAGAACAACAAACAAAATAGACAACAGGTAACTCTGGACTCAACGGAGAATAGCAATAGTATATCATAACAAAATATTGGTGAAATAAACGAGTTTTGTGGCAGATAATGCGTTATTTAGAGGCTGCGTTTCGGTGCCCCAGTCACTTTCACTATATGGATATACACAGACCTAAATATCTCTGCAAATAAGGTCCAGGTTGTAAAAAATGGTAATTCCCTTTTGAAATAATACAATAATACACAGACATCATTTGGATGCCAGCATTTCATTCATTCATTCAACTTCCATACCTGTTTAATCCTGTTAGGGGTCACCGGGGGTCTGCTGGAGCCTATCCCAGCTGTCTTCGGGCGAGAGGCAGGAGAACACCCTGGACAGGTCTCCAGTCTATCGCAGGGCTAACACAGAGACAGACAACCATTCACAGTCACATGCACACTTACGTGTGGTGGGATGGTGAGAGAAAACCCACGCAGGGAGAACATGGATTCAAACCGGTGACCTTCTTGCTGTGAGGCATCAGTGCTAACCACCTCACCACTGTGCCACCCGAGTAATATTTAACACTACTTAAAACACAGCAGATCAGGAGCACACACAAGTGCACACAAGTTCACAATGATTATGACTACACTAAAACAAGTATGGCTTTGTTGTTACGGTTACGTCAATATGAAACTGGTGATTCAGTTAGCATAACAATGCCTGTGATGCTTTTAAAACACCAATATTGACTTGAAATAATTACAACAGTCACTAGAAGGCACTTGCTGAAATGATGATGCAGTTTATCGTTGGAGGAGACTGTAAATAACCCCCTGCACATCAGCTGCCCTATCCTATATGGCTGACAAACAATGTGAATACGAAAGTTCTGATTTCATATTAGACAACAAACACAACCAACCATGACACTAAAGCCAGCTAAGCAATCACCTTAGCTGAGCTAGCATAAAAACATCAACAGCTCATTCTGTCTGAAGTTCAAAAAGACCTCTACCAACACTATCAAAGCGAGTGTCTTGTCACTAGTAGCCCTGCAATGTCACGGCAAGAATCCAGTGAGCAACTTTGAGGCACCTTGTTCAAGGTCTCTTTTCATACATCCATGAACTCCCAGCAGAGTTGCAAATTAATAAATTATACATGCAAAGTCAAGATTAGTGCACTGGGATGATCCGTCCCTTCTCGAAATTCAATTTCGGAGCGCTTTCTTTGATGCACACGGAGATACAAATCTGTACGAAACACAGACACATTTGAATATATCAACAAACAAGCTTTATCCCTGTATACCAGAACGCATCTTCATGAACTCATCACGACGGCTCAGGTAAAGTGAGTGGGACAGAATTAAGTAAGGGAGTCACGGAACTGTGTTTCTGCAAAATGGCTGGAGCCGAGTTTGACGGACACAGTGACAGGTCCAGACGGTCAGACTGTCTCCCAGCAGGGTGGGTGTGAGTGTCCAATACAATGAAGTTGTAAATATAGAAAGAGAGAAAGAGAGCGAGAGAGAGACACACACACACACATTCCATTTCACAGTCTGCTGGAGGATGGCAATCTCTCCAATCTGCAAAGGCTCATACCCTGACTCCCAGTGACCCTCCCTCCCCCCCAAACAATTTTAGAGCGATATCTCTGAACTCATTGCACAGCAGTCAAACACCCTGGGACAGAGGCGAGAGAGGAGAGGCACAGGAATTTCATTCAGGATTTGCTGCTTGCCGCTGTGCTGCATGTTGCAGTCTGCCTGGGATCTTCTGCATAGAATAAAACTCAGCCTGAAACGTTTCATTTTACAAAATCCAGGTCTCGTTGTTCTTCTAGTTTTCATCTGCACAAGCTTGTACTTGTAGCTGGGCTGTGACCAAGGCAAAGTTGGGTAAAAAGTCAAATGTGACAAGAAGTTGTAAAAAAACTGTATATAAATACGGACAATGCGTCTGTACTCCCTTGCATTGGCCAAATTGATGCTATTTTTCCAGGCATACGGCCATCTTGTGAGTTTGGAGCAAGAATTTGCGCAGCATTGTCCGAGAGTAGAGCTACGTTATCGATGACACACCCACACTTCTACCAGACTTTGTATTTAATTAATACTGTCCTCTGTTATCTCCACTATCCCCACCATTTACAAGGAAATGTTGGATTATACACCATACTTATTTATTTATTTTTCCTACTTTCACAGTCCTACAGGACCACTTCATGTAGCAGTTCACATGGCAACTGGTAGTCACCATGTTGTCACACCCTGTCACTATACTAAAACTAAAAAAACAAAACTAAAACGAAACCTAAGACGAAACATGGCCACTTGAACGTACATCAGCATTATATTAACCATCTAAAATGAGAGAAACTATCCTTGAAAATAAATTATTTTATTTTTAATCTGGTCCAAGTCTCATCCACTAACTTGGAGGGGGTGTAGTTTATGACCTATACTGCAGCCAGTCACCAGGGGGAGCTCTACTTGCTTTGGCCTCACTTTTGAGGAGCTATGATAATAATGTTTGTTTGTGACCTGTTTTTTTTTCTCTGACCGCTTTGACAGATTTCCTCCCTGCACCATCTCTGCAGTAAAGACAAATACTGAACTTGTATATATCCCATGTGTCAGCAAAAATGTTTGTAGCAGCCTTCAGAAGCTCCTGCAGATTAAACTGGATTAGTCAAACACATTTAGTGCTGACTGACTCTAAGATGGCTCACTATAAAAAGACTGTGTATACTCACTGACCAATGTTAAGGCTACAAAAATAGATCTTTAATTTCTTACTCTTGAACTCAGACAAAACAGAAGTTATTGTATTTGGTCCTAAGCATCTCAGAGATTCATTATCTAATCACATGGTTTCTTTGGATGGCATTACCTTGGCCTCCAGTACTACTGTGAAAAACCTTGGTGTTATATTTGACGAGGATATGTCCTTTAAATGTCACATTAAGCAAGTAACCAGGACTGCCTTCTTTCATCTACGTAATATCATCAAAATTAGGAACATCCTGTCTCAGAGTGATGCTGAGAAACTAGTTCATGCATTTGTGTCTTCCAGACTGGATTATTGTAATTCATTACTGTCTGGCTGTCCAAATAACTCTTTAAAAAGCCTCCAACTGATTCAAAATGCTGCAGCAAGAGCATTGACAGGAATTAGCAAGAGAGATCATATTACTCCAGTTTTAGCTTCTCTTCACTGGCTCCCCTTAAAGTCTAGAATAGAATTTAAAATCCTCCTCCTTACATACAAGGCCCTTAAAGGCCTAGCTCCATCATATCTTAAAGACCTCATTGTACCATATTATCCCAACAGATCACTTCGGTCTGAAAGTGCAGGCCTACTTGTGGTTCCTAGAATTTTAAAAAGTAGAATGGGAGGTAGAGCTTTCAGCTATCAGGCTCCTCTCCTGTGGAACCAGCTCCCAGTTTGGGTTCGGGAAGCAGACACTCTCTCTATTTTTAAAGTCAGGCTTAAGACTTTCCTTTTTGATCAAGCTTATAGTTAGGGCTGGACTAAACCATCCCTTAGTTATGCTGCTATAGGCTTAGGCTGCTGGGGGACAATGCACCAAACACATGTTCTCCTTCTTTCTTCTCTCTCCTCTCTCGTGTCCTCCACTTTCTTTTCTCTGGCACAGAGCTCCTCCCTCTAAATTCCTATCTGTTACTAGTCATGACATTCTGTGCTATTACTATGTAGAATGTTTACTGCTGCTCTCCCTTTTTCCGAGTATCTCTGGCCTGGAGTTGAGAGTTTCCTGTGGAGCTCCATACTACATCTGTTGTCGTGGTCTCATCATTCTGCCCAGTCTCCATGGAATCCTGCTGTTATCCACTCCTACCAGAATGAACGATTCTCCAACCTGCTGATGATTCCCCTTACATTTTCTAACCGTCATTAACATCATTAGTTTGTACCATAGCATCCCACCTGTATGCTTTAGTCAGATGTGTGTATCTATGACAGATGTATGTTTATCTTGCTGTTCTCTTTCTCTGTCTGTACCTGGCTGGCCTTAGGCAGAAGGGTCCCTCCATATGAGCTGGGTTCTGCTCAAGGTTTCTTCCTGTTAAAAGGGAGTTTTTCCTTGCCACCGTCGCCTGCGGGCTTGCTCTGGGGGTTTTAGGCCGGGTCTTGTAAAGCGTCTTGAGACGATTTGTATTGTTTTTGACGCTATATAAATAAAGCTGAATTGAATTGAATTGAATCTTTATGTAACTCACAAATCACAAATTTCTCTCAAGGGACTTTGTACAAACATCATCAGCAAAAAAAGTCGTGGAATTTGGTCTGCTGTTTTTTTCTGTGATTGTTTAATTTAGGTTTTCATGAATGTTCTATCTGGCGGTTAGTTTCACATCCTTTGTGTTTTCCCACCTGTGTTATTTTTTGCTTCACTCACTGGTTTCATCTGTGTTTTGTTACTCCACCAGCCCCGGTCTCTCCCCTTGCCCTTCGTCAGTTCGTCAGTCATCAAGGAAACCTTATCTTGCTTGTGTTCCCCTGCTGTTGCGTGTTTCCACTTACTGGCTCTTTGCATTGGACACTTTTGGAATTACCTGCTCATGCTTGCGTACCCCTTTGTCATCATTATAGCACGTTTTCATTCAAATTTCCTTATCGTTATATGTTCCTTCATTCTGTCTAAGTCCTCCTGCCTGTTGGGTTTGGGTCCACCCTTTTCCTTCCACACATTGTGAGAAAAAAAGTGTAATTCTGTTCATTTTAACTGGGAACAGCAAAACTATTAACATAAAACAAAGGCGACCCAGGGGTTAAACACTGCCGCCTCGTTCGTTGACAATAATGTAACAAAAAGAGATGCACGCGCACCTGAACAATTAAACCACTGCGTAACGGCGAGATGCTTGAGCTTCGTATTGAATAATTCAGCCACCACGCCGTTGTCGTCAATTACCTTAAAGTACCATCTCCTGTGAACTAATTACATTTAAGTGCAGAGAGTTACCATCTAATTATGTGGCTGTTATAGTGCTGCCCATTTGTGAATACATTTGCAAGAACAAAGTTCAGACATGCGTTTATTTCCCTCCCCCCCTTTTTGACAGTTAGGTGTTGTTTTTCTGTATTATCACATTATGATAATAGACTTTGTTAATAGAACAGCAGGTACACTTCTCTCAGCCCGACTGCACCCTGCTCATGTCACGGTGTTATATCACAGTATCTTGCAGAGACTCGGGAAGCTCTTCTAAATGTAGCCGCTTGATTGAGCAGTGAACACAAATACTTAGATCCCTCATTATTTGGGGATAATTGGCAACATTCCATCACATATGCTCACACTCAATATACTGCACTCTAGAGAGATGTACAGTAGTGTATCTAGTTGGCATAATCAAACTAATCTACTTTAATTTGTACAGTTCCACTTCACACAACAAATGCAAAGTGTATCACAGAAGATTAAAATAAAATTAGGGCTGCAAGCACTGATGAAAGGGCCCTCGCATCCTTGCAACTGCCTGGCTGTTTATCAGTTGGATCCTTGTGCATGTTAGGATGTGCCTCACAGTAACATTGGATCCCTTTGGGATTCCATTGTTATTAGACTCTACTTAAAGGCTGAAGTTTCTAGGAGTTTACATTGTATAGTGGAATTATTTGCTGTGTCCACACATCATGTGATGCTGTTATACAGTATAATGGATGGTATTTCTTACAACAACATGTGGCACTATATGGGTATTGGTCATATTGACATGTCACGGCGGGGCTCTTATCAGGCGTAACATTATGACCACCTTCCTAATATTGTGTAGGTCTCCCTTGTGCCTACAAAACAGTTGTGACTCATCAGAGAATGGACATGGGCCTTCTGAGGGTGTCCTGTGGTGTCTTGAAACAGAATGTTGTTAGTGGGGGTCTTTGGGTCCTATGGGTTGAGGGGAGGGGCCTCTGTGGATCATCACACAGGTACTTGATCAGTTTCTAGTGAATCTGGAGGCCAGGTCAACACCTTGTGCTGTTCTTCGTGTATTTTTAGTTGTTCCTAAAATGTTTTTGTGTGTGTCTGTGTCAGGCTGCATCCTGCTGGGGATGGCTGCTGCCATCAAGGAGTGTCATTGCTATGGGGTGGGGGTGTCTGGTCTGGTCTAGGTGGGTGCTACATGTCATCCAAATGAATGCCAGGTCTAAAAGTTTCCCTGCAGAAAATTGAATTGTCACAGGATGGCCAATGATATTTACTTCTCCTATCAGTGGTTTTAATGTGTAAGTGTGAGAACAATTTCCAGACATTTGAAGACATGGTTAATGTTGTCAAGGAATCTATTTTAGTCCAAAACCGTGATCTTTTTCTTGACCTACCTCACCCAGTAATTTAGTTCCCTGGGAAAAAACGGCTCGTCTCAAAATAATGTGACTTTTCTTTTCACACAGAACACAAACCCTCGTCACCTGGGGAAAAAATACTGTGTGTGACTCATTAGTGAGCAGAACATTGTAAACAAAACAAAATGTGTTTTGAATTTTAAATATTAGAAACTCCAGGGAGGTCACACTTCATGCTTTGTCTTAATTCTCTCAACAAACTTTAGGAGTTAATCACCTACAGCGATTTTCTACAGTTTGGATCTAGTCGCCTCATGTACTAAGGGAACCATGCATTACACGTTGCATGTGTCCTAACTCAGAGACAGGATTGGTGCAGTAGCATAGTTTTATTATTTTTGCCTACAACAGAACTAATCCAAGTGCACACTCATTAGGGTTAATACAAAGAATCTGCAGTATTACTGTAGTATTACCAATACTGCTGCACCGTCTGGCATGCCTGCGTCCTGCAGGTGTAGTGTGTCTGGCAGAGACATTAGGTCCTGGCACGCTACTGCATAAAAGAGAGAAGGCTGATTAAACCATGCACAACAGCTGTGCCAATCAGCTCACCGTGGCACTGCTCCCTGAACCAGTCTGCCCCAACTCTCCTCCTGCAGCTGAAACCTCACCCTATCACTATCATGTTCACCTTCTCCGAGACTCATCGCACATTTTCACTCATCAGGCCCAAATCCAATAAAAAACAGTTAGAAATGTGTGTCCAAACTTGACTGGAGATGATTATCTCGTACTGTACGTGTTTTACAAGGTAAAATGAACCCCCTGCCTGTGGTAACTATTATCACTCAAGTGGCGTGATATGACAGTTGCAGTGATGCTGGATGGCCATGACACTGCTTCGTATATGTACGAGTGAGATAGAGTGGAGGTAATATAAAGAAGAAAAGAGATCTGCAGAGCCTGTTGCGCTGATTCTTGAGATTTTGGTTGCTGATTGGTTGCTTATGATTTACCCCTCCCACTTTTCATTATTTTTTAAATTTTTTTGACCTAATTTATTTGACTGTTCTTGTCACTGTCCACACCGACCAGTTGGTGGTTGTGTCCTGACTTGCTTTGCTCCACAGCTCAAACTCAGGTCTGCGTCAGAGGCCAGTTCAAGTGGGCCTGCTGAAACTCAGGTTGATGCTGCTGCCAAAGTTAAAGAAAATTAATTTTACACCAATCAGGCATAACACTTTCACAAGATGGTCAGTGTTATTTACTTCTCCCGTGGTCAGTGGTCATAATATTATGCCTGATCAGAGTATCCAGGTGGTTTTATTTTGTCATTCATACATTCATCTTCTGTAATCGCTTGTCCTGTGAAGGGTCGTGGGAGTGGGCTGGAGCCTGTCCCAGCTGTCATGAGGATGGGTATACCCTGGACCAGGTCACCACAAAGTATTTTTTAATAACACAATTAATTACATAATTAGTTGAACTTCATAAAGGAATATGAAGTTAAACTTTCCACAGACTTCATGTTAGTCCACTGTAGTAGTGCAGGGCTAGGTCAGTAATTTGTTTGCCGACCTAGCCCTGAGATAGGCTGAAAACTGGGATAGGCTGCAGCCCCCCTGCGACTCTCCAGAGGACAGGTGGTTACAGAAAATGAATGATTGTTTACCTATGATTTCACTTTCAGTTCACTAAGTTGACTGTATAAAAGATGTGGGCAAAGACATGCTGATGTCTGAAAAACGAACACCATAAGAGGATTCGAATCAAGCAACTGTGACCATGAACACATTTGCTTGTTTACTCAGATCATAAATCAAGTGAGTTGGGTCATTTCAGAAATTCAGATTTAAGGTACGTCTGCCTTGGCTATGCTTTTCAGACCCGAAGGCTACTTTCAAATTCCTTTGCTTGATGTTGGAGGGAACAGACACAAAAGGTTCTCAGTCATCTAGGTCATGGTATATCTAAACATGTTAAAGAAAGGCTACCATTTTGATAAGTCTCCAAGAAACTCCAGTTGCCTTTCTTTAATGTGTTTGGATGAGTAAGTGTTAACATTACTTGAAAGGCATCTTAGTAGGGAAGAAATCACTGTTCCAGAAACTGGAGAAATGTCCTCTGGTCTAATGAAACAAAGCTTGGCCAGAAAAACAGTGTTGGAGGAAAGTCTTGCAAGCTGAAGACCACTATCTCAGCTGTGAAGCATGGTAGATGCAGCATCAGTGGGTACACCTAGATGCAACAATGTAAGAGGTGACTTCATGAATATGTAAACCAAGATTCTTTTTTTCCTTCTCTCACTGTTCATAGACTTGAACATTCCTCTAGAGCAGCCTAGAACAATTGTTTTTTGATTGAATACACAAAGAAAAACACAGCAACCAAGCCTGAATTGTGCCTTTCCATGCTGGACTCAACATGCTGGTATGAGTTTGCTATGTGTTGATGCTGAAATACCCATTGATGTCTCATCGGGGGTTTTCAAGAGGTAATGCAAACTGAGGCATGCTGAGGCAGTTTAAAAGGAAACTGTAATATTTGCCCACATGAAAAGCAAAAAGAATGTAAGGAATGAAGGTTTTGACTGAAAGAATTAAAAGGCCGCTGCTTCAGCTGTGTTAATTACAAACAGGTGTGAGCACGATGCAGGACTGGATGTCAGCTCGGGTTTTTAAACGAATGTGAAGCCATTTCACTTTGCAGTGAAAGGGAAATAATAATCTACACGATGGAGGAGGTCATTTTGGAACATGCTGGCGCAGTGCGGACAAATGAAGGGATGCCTTTGTTGCTGTGATCGCCATGGCGCCCAGTTTTGTTTCTTGTCTGAGATGAGAAATATATGTATGAGACCATGGCCATCTGCCGTCTTTAGTTTACATGCAGGGTTAGTGATCTGGTCTGCAGGGTACAGGTCCATGGCTCAAGTGGTCAAACTAACATGTCTGATGTCGCCGTTAATATTTCTTGTTGGAAAATCACACAGTGTAGTCAAATGTTAAATGTGTTCTGATTTCTGTTTCTGAACCTTTAATAACAGCATTTGTATGCAGTATTACACCGATCAGCCACAACATTATGAGTACTGACAGGAAAAGTAAATAATATTGACCATATTGTGACAATCCAATGTTCTACTGGGAAACTCTTGGACCTGGCATTCATGTGGATGTTACTTAGACATTGTAGCACAGTGGTAGCACTCACCTAGACCAGACCAGACACCCCCACCCCATATCAATGACACTCCTTGATGGCAGCAGCCATCCCCAGCAGGATGCAGCCTGACACAGACACACAGAAAACGGTTTAGGAACAACTAAAAAAAACCACAAAAACAGTACAAATTCACTAGATCCCAAACTGATCACGTATCTACAAGCTACAAGTACGAGCCTGACCCACAGAGGCCCCCTTTCCCTCCCCTCAACCCATAGAGCCCATTCTCTGATGAGTCACTAAGTCAAATAGTATGGAGGTACAAGGGAGACCTACACTATATTAGATGGTGGTCATAAAGTTATGCCTGATTGGTGTGACCTTTCCGACATTTTCGACAGTTTCCAATCATATTGTTAGTGTGTTTTATGTTATGTGACCACAGTGATTGTAAGCTGACAACAAATAAATGAAATTCCACTTGCAAGTGATTCGAAAATAAGAAAAAAGAGTGAAATAAGCTGCAAGCTGAATTCAAAGAGATGCTAAAACACTACAACACCATAAAAAACATAATTCTAGTCAGATTTAAGTGATAATGAACATTAGGGATGAGCGAGTACAGCATTATCTGTATCTGTATCTGTATCTGTTAACCATATGAATTATCTGTATCTGTACTCGGAGTGGGCGGAAGTAGGCGGAGCCTAACCCGGAAGTGGGCGGGATTTAACCCGGAAGTGGGTCTGGTTGTCTTGAAATGAGCGAGGTTTTAGTATATACAGTCAATGGTTTTAACTGGTATGTTATTTTAAGCATGCAATTGATATGGGCTGATCAGAAATAGTTATTTATTGCTGATTAGAAAACTGTTTACAGGACAGCATCAGCATTGAGCTTCAGAGATCAATGGTTTTGATCACGATAGCAAACGAACTATTTACAGAACAAGTTTTGCAACAATGCGGTTGCAATTATCAAGTAAAATGTAATGAACAAGAGTTTTCATGCTCAACAATAACTTTCTTATTTTAACTTTAATTTTTTTATGATCAGTGTGATCTTTTTTTTATATATATATATTTTTTTTGGTTTTTTTTGTTTTTCTTTTTTTTCCCACACCAGGTGTGTGTGTGTGTGTAGCTTGATTTCCAATATTTATACCACTACTAGCTTTGTTTTTTCACGAAATACAGCAAGAAAGTGTTAGAGCCAGGCAGCCAGATGACGGTTAAAAAAGGAAAAAGAAAAAAAAAATCTCCGACAGGCAGAGACGCAACGCGAGTCGGCACCACGTCTGAACGAAGTACCAGAACTCTACTAGTTCATAAGTAAGTACCAACCTAAGTAATATAACCTGAAGCTGAAGAAAGAAACCCTAAACATTAACGGAAAACGTCCCGCGAACCCGAGTGACTGAGGGAGAGACAGAGAGCTGTTCTGTGTGTGAGTGATCAGAGCGGACACAACAACACATCTGCGAGTGTGTAGGGGAGGGGCTGTAGTCTATCACAGAACGCAGACACAGTCAGCTACCCAATGAGGATTTTTATTTAATCCGAGCACAGATATTGACTCGTATTACTCGTATAATACTCGTACTCGGCAAAAGTGCTTTATCCGTACCGGATACTCGTTTCAGCCGAGTATCCGGCTCAACTCTAATGAACATCCCCAAAGAGAACTGCATTCTGTGATAGTGTTATTCAATATTTCACATAGCTGCTGCTGAATTTAGCAAATACTAGAGTGCAAAACAACAGAAATGCAAAACAACAAAAATATTACGCACAGTAAATAATGACTGCAAAGAATCGCAAAACTACTACCAAAGATTGCACTGTGAGAAAAATAATAAAGCAGTCTATCTGCTGTTTGGCTTGAAAGATCTGCAAAATAACTTTAGGACACACAAAATGTAAAACAACCACAGATTCACACAAGTCAGGAAAACTGACTTCAATGTAACTACAAACAGATAAAATGACAACAGGTACAAACAACAGACTGATGTTCGGAGGTGTAAATTACACCAAACTATGTAACTTCAAGGCTTCAAGAGATGGAAAATGTCCACAAAGAGATGCTCATTCTTTGATTTTTTTAAATTTTGTATACAACGTAAGATTAAAAAAATCTTGCAAGACATAAAAAAAAAAAAAAAAAACAGCCAGCAAGAAATGCAAAGATCACTACAAAGAGACATAAACTGACTTCAAAGAGAGGCAAGGCAACTACAGAGAGATGCAAAATGACACAAAGGGATTACAGAAAGCAGCAAGCCAATTACAAAGAGCTACAACGTGATAGGAAGAGAAGCAAACAACTAGCAAGATACAAAACGACTACAAAAAGATATTTTGAGGGTGTTGTTCCTTTATGTGCGTGTGTTATGAACTTTTACATGTCTCTACCACACTGTACAAATGTAACTTGTATAAATAAATCCTTTATACAGTCTATGGTCCCTGCTCAGAGGCCTGTACCTGAAGCAGATCTTAAAAACACAGAGATGCATTCATCAATCCTCTGGTCTTCACAGGCTCAAGTGGAGCAGCAGAAGGGACAGAAAGCTTCTAGCTACTTGGGCCTCTGATGTTCAGTCCTCTCCACCACTGACTGTGATCTCGTGTGACATGAAGTTTTCACTCAGGTGGGAGGGAAAGTAAATGGAGATGGATAAAGCGGGAGTTGAGTGATGGCGAGGGAGAGGAGATATCTATGGGCAAAAGCTGCAGAAGATGTGCACTCAGTGCCAGTAGGTGTCCTCATTCAACAGTGAGATGGAGCCTGGAGCAGTGATCCAAAACAAACAGATCAGTGTTACTGCACCTCGGAGCCTGATTCCTATTTTTCTACCTAACTCCTTCACTCCTCTGAGTGCAGTCAGGGCAATAATCATGGCTGTGCACATAAATCACACCAGATCATATTCTGGATGATGCCCTGCTACAGTCTAGGATATAATGAACTTATCTAATTGCACTCATATTGTGTCACTGGGCACTGGGAGTTATTTCCTTTTTTTGTTTTTGATGGTTGCCTTCACTGTTCATACTTAATGTAGCGTAATGAAAAAGATTTGGTTTTGATTACTCTTTAATGTAAGGGAGAGGAATAGGTCATTATTTATAGTATGAATACATCAGTTTTGGAATATATATGTAATATTTTTGAATTACCACCAAGTTATTTGTCAAACCTTTTTGTAAAAGATGTGTTAAACATGGATGGATCCACCAGTTTTCAGCTACAGCTGAGCTTAGGTGACTATCTTGGGCAGTGGAGGATGTTCTCTGCATGGTCTGGCCACATGTTTATGATCGCTGTGTGACAATATGCCATTTGGATTTCATTACAGTTTAAACCGAAACGGAGAAATTGCATCATCTGACAGCCAATCAGGGTGACAAATTACGTATTGCAGGCTTCTTTTTTGTTCTTCTGCGGTCAACCGTCTCTCGCTTTTTGGATCAGTGGTGCTCAATGACGTGTTGACATTACTGTTAGCATTGCCATCACTGCAAACCCGTAAACTTTGATCGCAGATTGTTGGACATGTAATCCACCGAGGCAACGTGCTCTAGACAGAAGGTATGAATTTAAACTGTTTTGTGTCACTTACACAAAATATCCCAGAAATTTGTGCTCCCATCTTGCAACCAGAGTCCAATAGTCTGAGGGGTGGCAACATGCTATCAAGGTCCTGTCCATGGAACACATCCCATCCTGTGAGCGTCACCACTGATCTTTGTTCTATGCTGCTTTGTTCTATGCTGCTTGGAACAAGCAAGTACAGTTGTACTTTAGCTTGCCAAGTACAGCAGGCGGGAAAGCAGGCAGCAATGCAGGCACCAAGGTCTCTGTGGCGCAATCGGTCAGCGCGTTCGGCTGTTAACTGAAAGGTTGGTGGTTCGAGCCCACCCAGGGACGGAGTTTTATGGGGACCTGTAGTACAGTGGCCTTGTGCATGGTACCAAACCCTGAGCTACCCAGTCTTCACTCAAAGACACCACATTTCTTCACCCTCTTGTGCTATTATCAACTTTCTTAGCTCAAATTATGGATGCATGCTCACTAATACACTCACTAATGCTCACTAAGCTCTACCATGGTTTCTTTCAAAATAATTTGGCTTCACTCCTGGGGAAGCGCCATGACCTCCATCTTTATATACAGTCTATGCTAAAGCAATGTTTTACTGCCTACTCCAGCACATTACTGCATAATTTGAATGTTTTTGCCCTAAATTACACTTAAGGGTTATCTCTGCACGCAACTGGATATTCCTACAACCAATCCATTTTGCTGTAAAGATAATTAACTCCATGGCACTCATATGACGTGTATGACTACGTCACCATTACTCTTCTGTCTGTCACTGTTCCCCAGCTTGCTTCCATCTGATTGTCTGACTGACCGTGTATCTTTGCCGGCGCATCGTCAGTTCACAGTAGAGTAACTAAAGACCAACTGTCCCTCCACAGAAATCTGTGTCAGTTTCAGTTTATCATCTGCGGTTGATTTTGGTTTCATCAGTCTACAAAATGTTGTTCCGTTTAATCTACATAGCAACTCTGCACATTCATTCTGTCAGCACAGCTCGGTCCAAGATTTAAGCCATGCTATTGATAATTCTGAAAAACTTGAACATACATCAGCATTAAATTAACTTCTTAAAGTGTAATTAACCATCACTGAAAAAAAAAAAAAAATGATTTGGAGTTTTAATTTGACCCAAGTCCCATCCACTAACATGACTTCTGCAGCCAGCCAGTGGGGAAACCAGTCATGGTGTCCACTTTTGTTACAGTCTATGATGCAACATTTCTTACATTTGATCTGACATAAATAAACCAAATTCCAAGCCCAATTCAATTCAGCATCAATAACATTACAAGCTGTCTCAAAATGCTTCACAAAATCTGGTCTAAAACCTGAAAGCCCTAAAGCAAGCATGAATGCGACGGTGGTATAAAATCAGCCCATGATTCTAGTGCTTTTAAGTAATGCAGAGATTGTTGTGAGAAAACATTAAAGATTATTTTATCTACCTAAAAAAGAGGTCAGAATATAAATGCCTCAAATTTCAATGAATAATATGTCCTCCTTTGAACTTACAATTTCTTACTTTCCATTTGTCCAGTAACCTGTAATACAGTACACAGGCGATGGCAGGGTTCATAAGCACACACTTAGAGAAATGACTGTATTCACAGGAGTGATTCAGTGTAGCTGTCACAAGGTACATTACTGTACAGCAGCAGGCTATTTTCTGTAATTTCTGCTCCCTTGCTGCCTCTTCACCTTGTGAGTCTTATGTCGAGGCTGCTGATCCAAAAGGTTCTGGTCACAAAAAGATGAGGTCAACCGGGCTCCAGGGAGTCAAGAAATGTGGAGAAAGCACTAGGACTTGTATGGTGTGTACAGTATATAGAAAACACTTAAAACTTAATACTCTGTAGCCATAGACTGGAGACAGAATAACAAACTGAATGTCCAGTATACATATACACATCCATACACACGGTATGTACGTGTAGAGAGGGGAACAGAGACCTGGAAATAAAAGACATCACATACTGACACTGAGCAGCAGTGGGCAGATCAATACAGACTGAGGGTAATGACTCTTGTGATCCTGGTGGACCTTTGGGGCCCGACCCGGCGACTCCTCTCAAACCCACCGTGGCCTTCACGGTTTCTCCGTTCATTACCTCTGCTGGAAATATAGGGTGACTGAAGGAAGGGGGGAGGTGGGGCGAAGGATGAAACCAAAGCGAGCGGTGGTTTTAATTTATTTTTTGTCTTGTCGCTCTGTGTGGAAACGGCACGGCCGTACAATCGATCCACCATCAACTGTGGAGTGTTTATTCTGGTTTTCCTCATAGTAGAAGCTCTACACATATCTGCTCTTATTATTTTAGTGCAGTTTTTTTTTTTTGTGCAATTTTATTCTTGATTCACCGTTTTATTATACTACTGCCAACTGCTACTGCTGCTATTGTAATTTTCAGGGAAATGGTTTTACATCACTAGATTCACTTGACAGATTTACTAGTCACTTTATATATTAATATTATTCACTATATGTCACTGTGTTATACTGCAGATTAAACTGCCCTCTATGAATTAGAGACACTTGGGAGACATTTTTTAAAACCTGTACATTTGCTGTGGTCATGGTTCAAGTCCCGGGGGTGGACTTTATTAACCTTAATGCAGTGGCCAAGAGAAGGATGTTGTCAAAACTTTTTTTAAAAAAGAAACTCGTTGTCATCATAGCTTATTTGCTTCAGCAGTACTCGATGATGCTAAAATAAGAAGATTTAGGAGGAAAACATCACTTCTGTCTGTATCCCCCTTTTTAAAGTAAAAAAACATCAGTCCAATTTAGGAGGAATTTAACATCAATGCAGTCAGAGAATAAATGTAAAGTTGTTTCTTTGTCAGTGTTCATAAAGATCATTTCTATACTTTTTCAATGTTTTTTTTTTTTTGATAAATTCTACACAGTGTTTTTGTTAGCCAGAGGAGCACATTCATACTAATAATGACTCAATGCTCCACTGAACATCACAGTAGGGCCATCCGTCCTGTGGTCATGTTAAATAATTCTTCCTCTACAATCTTGAGTGACGGTTACAAAGCAATTTTCCTGCTTTTCGTTTGCATCTATGTGACTCTGAAACAACAATAAATTGGTGGCACTGCATTACATCCAATTTAATAATAGTCGTACCAGGCAACGTGCAATGTTTGCAACCTTCATGCCCGCGAGTTACATTGAAAACAATATATTCGGCATTCGGCATCCAGGTACAGAGACCTCAGGGATGGTGAAAGTTTATGCAGTAATAATAATAATTCAGTAACACAATATATAAAAATGTACCTTTAATATTTTAAGTCAATTTTTGGCATATGGCTTGTAGCCTTTTCAGTACAAGGATTTTACAATAACAGTTAAAAATGTGTTCATTATTATTATTATCAAAGATATAGGCTTTTTTTTTTGTCTTTTTTCCCCTGAGTGAATAAAGAATACTTGGTGCAGACTGATGTATTTCTTACCTGGCACTGGGCCTGCTGCTATAACGTCTCATAGAGCAACCTCAAACCTAAATTAATCAACACATTAAAAACAAATCACATAAGGCACCTCCAGCACTTCTGTGGAGTTTCTGTAGTTCTCTGGCTGGAGACCAAGTGTTTTCTCTAAGAGTGATATGTGAAATTGTCTGCGTTCAAAACTACTAGTTTCAAGTCAGTCAGAATTGAGGAATCTGAAGTGAGTCCTTACTTGCCTTAGGATGGTAACTGCATCTGTCTTGTACTGTTTAATCTTAAGAAGAAGATCAAGGAGTTTAGCAGCTCTCTGGTCCAGAAGCAATACAAATAAAAACTATAGCAGTGTAAAGATCAAAAACTGTAGCAGCAATACACAAGGAAATCTGCAAAATATTCAATAAAGGCACACAAAGGAATGTAGTTTGTACAGTGATGAATGAAAGTGACACTGCTATAGAACAGCAAACTGGTAAGGTGTAGCAGCATTTTAAAACAGTAAACATTAGTGCAAATTTATCCACAGTAGTGCAAACTGGCTATAGAGTGCAGGTGGACTGGAGAAAAGGTGTGGGGGTTATTGCACAGCAGTCTGATGAGGGAGAGGTTGAAAGTGTGAGGGATTTGACAGCTTGAGTGTAGAGGCTGTTTTTTGGTGTACTTTTTCTGGATTCTTTTCTTGATGACTTTATGTCTCTTCTCAGAAGGCAGTGCGATGATCACACACATTATGCACAGTATTGGACCTATTTGGAAAGCAGCCGTTTAAAATTATACCTGCTTTTTTATTCTTATATGTCAAAATGGACATGAAGAGAGCTACTTAAAATGCTAATGATGCTAATAAGAGTCTGCAATGAGTTAGATTGGTAATCATATTTCAACACTCTCAGTCATACACAACTGCTTGCTGATGTATCACATCATGGTTTGCTGATAGCCTGTTTAGATTTGTCCATTTGAAAGTATACAGCATGATGCCATGGTCTTTGACTGATTTTGTGCAACTTGCATCTAGTCTGGCGTAAAGCAAAGCAAAAAAAAATCCCTAAACTAGCTGACTTGTTAGCTTAGAAGCTGACTAAACACCACAAAAGGTCATATCACGGGTGCTGATGAGAACAGATGGTGACGTCACTGACTGGGTTCCCACAGCATCTGTTCTGTAACTTTCTTCTCAGTCTGTATCACTGAACCATTTGTGTTCCCTGCGGTGTTATGCAACTGCACAGCCCCTTCCAAAATTGTGCTTCTTCAGCTTCAAGGCTGAAATATCTCTGGCTAAAAAATATAAATACTGTATGAGTGAAGTTAAATACAGTATATTTTTTCCTCTCCACCACAGCCTTCCTTGCCTTATGTTCAACTGTATTGTTAATGGTGGTGTTAGATCAGGCATAACATTACGACCACCTAACGTCTTCTGTCAGTCATAATGTTGTGGCTGATCGGTGTTAACTGCCACAAAATACTTTCGAATGAATGAGTGTGTCATGTTCATGTATTGCGTGTATTAGTATAATTATTATTAGGCATTGAAAGGAGAATTTTGTAATCCAGTGTAGCTCAGCACTACTCAATGAAACATTCTATAAAGTGCTGAGAATGTTTAAGATAATGACTCCCATTCAAAAGCATTAACTTCTTTCTTAAAACATTTAAATATGAGCTCCTTATACAGACTTACCACACATGTGAAACGATTGCAAAGCTCAGCTGAGTCCTTGCAGCAATGCAACGTGACTGACTTGGTGTTCCCTGGTTCAGCTGCTATAAAGCACTTAGCTGCTCTCTGTCTATACTGACATTTAAACTGGGCCCATGCAGTCATTATTTCACTGTTGTTTTACACTCTGAAACAGCTGGCATTTTAAGGTCTACAGACTCTCTATGCTGTTATAGAAAAGTGTTGAGTCTGGGAGAACGAAACCGCTTCAGTCCAGATGAAGGTCTGAAATATTTTTTCAATGTAATGGCAGCTTTTTTTTTTTTTTTTTTTTGAAATGTGGGTTGTACAATAATAATCACAACAATTCCAAACCCGAAGATACCGAGTCAGCTATGATGTACTTTTGGATTTCATTTCATTACTGGTCGTTTTTTAACCAATGCAGAGAGGGAAATAAGTACAGTACCTTGGTACGCATTTGGATATCCCTACAACCAATCAGAGACATTTTGTTGTAAACAAAGAGCTTTTCTTAATCACAAGTACGCACATTTTGGAATTGGACGTTCAGAGACAAGTTCAACTCTGAAGTACAGATGGAACGATGCAGTACAGTCAATCTGTACCTGGAACACACAAATTAGCCACACAAATTACTTCTCCATACATCCTGGAAGAAATGTCTGTCCCAGGATTAGGACTGTAGTCAGTGAGGTGCATACTTCAGATAGGAACAATATTTGGGCATGTGATGACATTTCACAGATCTACCACACACATCAGCAAAAAGCACAATTTGATTCTTTGCTGAGCTCCTGAAATCCGACCTTGTCTTTATTGCTTTGTATCAGTTTCTCCCTAAATTAGAAGGAACTAATGTGAAAGCAACCTAAGATTGAATTCAGATTGCAGAATGTAAGTCCTCCATAAAATGTGTTCTCACATCTTACTGCTATGACAAAGCACCAGCATCCTCATCCTTAAGGTGCTGGATGTTCGTGCAATGATTCACCTGCTCCATTTAGCTCTTGATGAGTAAAACAACCCAACTAAGTTCATGCCCCTGCTCACTCTCCGTACGTAAAACAGTGGCAGCCTCTGAGCCCACTAAAGCATGTTCCTCCTCAGACAAGATGTGTTCACTGAGTAAAAATGTGATGTGAGAGTTACCCCTGCTGAAGACCCTGGAGAAGAGGCCCCTGGAAGCGTCCTAATCATCCCGAGGTCAGGGCACTTTTTCACATCATTATCACCCCTTTGTCATCCTCCTCTCTCGCTCCATCTCCCAGAGGAGGTCCTGGCTGCTGCCAGTAGGTGATGGAGGCAGAAGAGGAGGAGGGCTTGTGTCATTATGCCGCCGCAGTAGACTTTAGTGACGGTCTGACAGGCTAAAACACACAGAGGTTACCTCGGTGATCTGTCTTGTCTGAGTGCAGAAAAAGTGTGACCTCCTCAGGGAGAGAGGGGGCAGCTGAAAGTGAAGGTTTTGCAGTATTGTTGTGGAGAGTCTGGAGAAGAAATACGGCCAGGATGCACTTTGTCTGCAAAGTTACAGTTTGATTTCAGGGACAGTGAAAGGAATCATAAAATACTCTCAAAACAAAACCTATTCTACTCTTCCTATAAAGACAATATCACAAATGTGCTTGCTTCATTTACAGTCTTGTTGTGATTTATTCCACCAGGTTGTTTCATTGCTCCACAAGACACAAGACTTCCCATTTATTTTAACATTGCAGTGGAGAACTCTCATTCTGATTACTTTCCCAGCAGTGCAGGTCCTGGAGGGTTTTATTTTGGTCGTCTTTGTCCATTGAAAGGACAGCAGGAGGTTTAAACCTTCCATCAAAAACGTGTCCTCAGTCAGATGCAGCCATGCTGGATCATTCATGGCTGCAACAATTCTCCTGGCAGAGCTTAATCAATACATATGATTTAGTACCTCTGTTGTTAATTGTGTTCTGGGAGAGCACAAGAGTAACTTCAGGTTAACATTCATGAAGGGATGCTGCATTCCTCTGTGATCAAGCAACAGACAGAACTCTGTTGTACTGTTTATTAGAAAACTCACACGTTATTATTTTTCCTTTTTGCATGCTAAAAATTCACCTCATTATTCTACCAAGGTTGTATTCACTCATCCATTGTTATTCCTTTACATGCATACTATGCATATAAAATATTTAATCTGCTGAAATATACAGAAAAGCTTCAAGGGTCATGATTTCATATTTATGAATTCATGTCGCCTTTGACAAAGTCAAGTAGGCTGTGATGCAAAACCGCAATGTTTATTGCATTACACAGTGAGAAGTAACAGTGCTTTAACGGAATTTGCTGGTGGATGAGAGATGATATGTTCTCTGCTTTGTCACAGTTGATCAGTACAGAAATAAACGATACTGAAGATTGCCAAGTTTATTTATTTGATAGTTTCTTTGCTCATTAATCAATTGAGAGGCCGTTGGTGAGTCAGGGTGGCAGTGTCACAGCCCAGAATGGCCGACTGGCGGTCGTGCTCTCCTCCATCGATGAACAAGCGAATCCACCTGGACGCACTACAGAGAAAGAGACAAGCACGTACGTACAGAAGCACTCATGGCACGTATCTCTGTAATGGATAGTTATTTCTCACACTTTTTCCAGTCACTGGATTATCCCTTCTGCCTAGAGGTAATGTAAGAAACACTGAGAAAACAATAAAAGGCTTATTTGTGTGAAATGGGCAAATTGGGAACTACCAAGGTTACATTTATCATTCCCTCCATTCCTCCCTCCTCTGTCTAGTTCTGTGATGAAATTCTGGTCACAAGTTTTCTCCCCTGTTCACCAGGCATCCCCTACCCAAAAGCCATGCTAAGACTTAGCAAGACTTTGCTCAAACCAATAAAAAGATATTGTATTTAATTTTGTACATCTCCAAAAAACTTAAAAACAATGTTCCTTTTAGTGGTTTCAGCTTGTCAGAAGGTTTGAAGAATGAAGTCTCGATTTTGTGACTAATAATTGAGGGTGCAGTGCTAAGGCACATTCACTCACCTTCTAACCTTTTGAAACTCAACACTTGGCCTGTACATACTGTACACTGATCAGTCATAACATTATGACCATCTTCCTAATATTGTCTAGGTCTCCTTTGTGGTGACTCATCAGAGAATGGACATGGGTCTTCTGAGGGTGTCCTGTGGTGTCTGGTAACAGAATGTTGTTAGTGGGGGCCTTTGGGTCCTATGGGTTGAGGGGAGGGGCCTCTGTGGATCACTTTGGAATCTAGTGAATTTGGAAGCCAGGTCAACACCTTGTGCTGTTCTTCATGTTTTTTTTAGTTGTTCCTATACTCTTTTTTTTGTGTATGTGTCTGTGTCAGGCTGCATCCTGCTGGGGATGGCTGCTGCCATCAAGGAGTGTCATTGCTATGGGGTGGGGGTGCCTGATCTGGTCTAGGTGGGTCCTACATGTCTAAGTAACATCCTGGTGAAAGTCCAAAAGTTTCCCAGCAGAAGATTGAATTGTCACAGGATGGTCAATGTTATTTACTTCTTCTTTCAGTGGTCATAATGTTATGCCTGATCAATGCAAACTGTGCTTTTCTAGCTTTTGGTACTCAAAGCACTTTATAGTCACAATGTCACGTTTACCCATTCATTCACACAAGCACACACACATTCACACACCAGTGCAAGCAAGTGGGAGCAACTGGTCCATGTATACTAACCCTCTGGTTTGTAGACAATCCCCATAATGCAAGATAATATAATTATTAGAAGAAATCCTTTCTGACCTGCCAAGGAAGAATCAGGGATTACATTTGAAAATAAGAAAGCTGACACAGGGGAATAAACCTATCAGTTAAGCTGTTGTAAATCTATGTTAGGGACGATTCTTAAATATCAACAAGGTGTGATGTGCTATTATAACTGAGCTTGTGTACATCACTTTCTCTGCTCATTAGTTCGTTACCCTGAAGAAAGCATGAGTGGTTTGGCATAAGCAATATTGATAGTCCAGCTTGACAGGTCGATTTAATAAAGATTTTCATTTTGACATAAGAATAACCTTGGTTTGAGTGTTCATCTTCCCTCCTTTTTCACTCCTGACTCTTTTTTTCCTTTGAAACTGAAGTGCACCAGTGATTTTTTCCCCCAAAAGATTCTTTCTTTCATCCTTAATAAGCAGTAAGTTCAGAAGTCCTGTGTGACCTTTTGTGTAAACACACACTGCTTGCTTTATTAGCAGCTTAAGTTTTGACATCAGTTAGGCTAACGTCACCATTCACAGCTTTCAGCGTTTGTGTAGCATGGTTAAGAGCAAGACCCCTGCATTAATCAAAGCCTCCATGACAGTCAGAAGATTTAATACAGTTACAACCCAAATGTTAGCTTTCCAATGTGCTTGGCACCATTCAGCCTCAGTGTCTTTGGTCTTTATATGTTATACTTGAGTTTTCTACTGTGCTTTTTACACTCAGTATTACTATATTTGATTATTCAGTGTATGGCTGCCTGGATAGCGCCTGTATGCCTAGTTTCATAGTGCTGATGTGAAAGAAATCCTGTCCAGACTCAAAAAGGTTGAGTTATGGACAGAAGACGAGCTTGTGTGAGCGAATGGGTAGATGCGTCTGTGACTGTAAAAGTTGCTATATAAAAACAAGGCCATTTACTATTACTCAGGACTTCAGGACTCCAGTTTTACAATCTCTGTAAGCCTTGTCACTGTATTGATGTTTTGGTACAACAGTCCAACATTCGCTGCAGAGTAGATACAGCTCCCTCAGGTGGGGGTTACTAGACCCCAATAATCAATCAATGCAAGTCTGAGAGTGCAAAAAAAAAAAAAAAGAGAGTACAAAAAAGAGAACAAAACTGCATGCAGTGAGTGTCACAATCAGTTTCTTTGGCATCTTTGGACGATCACGGTTTATGCATGCATTGAACAGGATTAACTGAAACACATTGTAAATGTAAAACTATGTAACTTTGATTATTTTTGCAAATGATCAACATCAAATAGTGATTATTTAAACTGAAAGAAGATTAACTGAAAAAGAACTGTAAGTACAAACCACATAATGTTTAAAAGTTAGCACATGCTCATACGACGTACGTATATACATTCGGTACCATTTTACAATACTAAGTCAAATATAAGTACTGTGAATAGCAACATCATAATACAGTCTGCTGTGGCATGAACCAAACACTGATGCAGAGAGCATGGAGGTCACATGTATTGTAACCAGTTTCATCATGCATATGAGGTATAGATGTATGGTGTGTGAATCCATCTGACACAGAGCAGCAGCCCGCTATCAGTCGCACTCAGATGGATACACACACCATGTTGTATAAGTTGAAAAAATAAATGAAAAAATTCTCATTTAAACATTTGAATAGCAGTGATTTAGTTTGTGAAGTTTGCTCACTCTTAATGAAACACATGTGCCTTCTCTTGGCTGGCTGCCATGAACCTTCTGTTGCTGGGCTTGCCAGATTGGTAAAACACTATTTTTCACTTGTAATCTTTTACCTACTTTTCCATATACTCTTAGTAAGGACAGAGTTCATTTAAACAAAATGCAAGAGAAGTGCAGTTGTTTTGGCAGTAGAAGTGGAAACAAGTGTTTTGACTAAACTAAAATGTAGTCTCACTTCTGCTGATCACCAGGGTGATTACAATACAATTTTATTGGAAATATAGATGTTATATTAAGGTTAGTCTCATAAACAATATGCAGTGACAAGTTCCAATCAAATAAATAACGTCCACTTGCCACATTCTCCTTTCATAGTGAAGCCGCAGACAGCTTTTATTATTGCGTGTACCCAACAGGTTGTTTGTGTCTCCATCAGGCACCTGGGAGCCGGCCATTGGATTCTTTGTGTCGGAGCCACTTAATAACCACTACAGGGATGCTAAGCCTGGTCATTCCTCAGCCTGACACCTTTACAGCCGCATAAATTGGGACTGCATGATGTGTTTTACTGATGATACTTTGTCTAGAGGAAGTGGCTGGGGCTGCTCTTCCAACACTACTGTTGTCTGGTGTTACAATGACTGCAAACCATGATATCATGATATTAGCTACTTGTATGTTATCTCCATCAGTCCAGTTGGAACACGTAATATTGCAGCCTCATTTAGTTATGTCAGCTTGCTACCTCTCTTTGGATTTCAAACTCAACTTTAGAAAGTTATTCATTGTGTTGACTATATGAGAATATTGTCAGATTTGTATATGTTGATTGAACTTTGGTTTGTAAGTCATCAGTTAAAAACAACACAGGAGAGGAAAGAGGCAGGAGAACTCACACCATGTGTTTTTCATTCCAGAAAACATTATTCAAATCCCTCTTCATTTACCAGGTGTGCCTTCACCAGTCATGATGGAATGTTACATGTGTAGCTGTACACAACACGCAGATTAATTAAAGTTCCTATGCAATGTTTTGCAGCACTTCCTGACAGGCCTGCTTCATTAAGGCACCCTCAGAAGGCCCATGTTCATTCTCTGATGAGTCACAACTGTTTTAGAGGCCAAGTGTATTTTTAGTAAATTATTAATTAACCAAATATAAATCTATTAATGATCAAAAATACAAAGGCAATTGTCTCATGTATATTAAACATGCAGGATTAAAAATACTTCTCATCATATATGTTGCCAAGATACAATAATCATGCCCATGCTACTATCTGCTGAAGCTGTCTGGGCTGTGTAGCTCATACAACTTCAAAATAAAGGGAAAGTTATATGTGTAATAAATTATTTTGGTCAATACTATAATGCATTTTTGTACTTTTCTTTAGACTTGTGGTCACTTTCAGGACTACCATGCTCAGTCTGAGCAGGGACTTAAGCAGGATCTGAAACAGTCCTAGTTGTTGGTGTCATGGATTCTAAAAAATGATGAATGATGACAGAGATTCTGCTCCATGTTGACAGAATCATGATGATCAGCGTGTGAGCAGCCTACTTATTGTTGGATCTGATGGTGGTGAATGGAGTTTTATAAACTCCTTCATAAAAAGGTTTATCCACGGATAAATCTATGAGGCTGAGATAAACTTGAATAAACATCTGATACATGAGTCAGCTTTCAGTTTTTCTGAAGATTTTTTCAAATCACTGATATATGGTGAGCTTTCACAGACTGAAATGTGAACCCCACTATGTGCTGTTTTTTTTTCTTTTTCATTCAAAGTATTTTCACAGGTTTTTCTTAATATATAAAATGCAGCAAAATGTTTGCAAATCACAAACTGATTCTTCCTCCAGCAGACAGAGAAGTGAATAAACTAAACTGAAAGCAGCAATGTGGAGTCAGTTTCACAAAGTTATAATGTCCCTGACCTTCATATTCTCTATGGAGGTCAGGCATATGAGCTCTTTAATCCAGTTTTTCAGATCTTTTTTTCTTTCCCGTTAATATAAGTCGCAATATAAGAGTTGCAAAGGCTATCATATTTTGGCTTAGGTGTACATGTTGTAGAGCTACTCCAAATGTTGCTGTGAAAGCTGAGTGCTATTTTCAAGACGCCTGATAAGGTTTTAAATATTGACTGCCAAAAGGGATCGTAGCTTTGGAGAAAGCCAGAACTTTTTTTGGTGTGAAAACCCAAAAAGTTTAGTACAACTGGACTGATCTTGAGCAATGTGCTATGTTTTAAAAGCCTAAACAGACTCTTGCTCTTATCCTTGCCACGTCATGGCACCACTGAAGAATATTTTCCATAAGTTTGTTGAAATGAGTCTTATTTGATGAAGCACACGACCGTAGGACCTACAGAAAATTCACTCCCATTTGTTCACACATGTAAAACAAATGTCAGAGGGAAATTATTACAGAGGTCCAGAACTCGATGGTCTGTCAAACAGCCAGGAATTACACAGATGATGAGCTTGAATAGGCTGTCAGAGAGAACGATTCAGATAAAAATAGTGAGAGGATGCCTCGCCACGTGCAAAAAATACTGGTTTGAACTTGTAGCCAGTGAAATTCTTGTCTTATTAGAGACACCAGTGGTCTTAGCCCTCAATTTACCAGAATTAAGGAAGGCATGTAAAGCTCAGTTACCTTCTTTTTATTTTTCTCCTCTGACTCTCTTTCCCTTGAAACTGAAAAGGCCCCCGACTTGGAAAAAAAACCTTGTAATTTTAAACAATGTTTTATATAGAGCGTGACTATTTTGCCTAAACATTCGCTCAGATTATTTCTGCCGCCATGGTCGAAAAAGCGCTGACATATAAAGTAACTAATTCACAAACACATACAGATAATACAAATGTCAGCGGGAAATAATTGGCCTGTCAAACAGCCAAGAATTACAGCTGTCACGGGTGATAAGCTTGAAAAGGCTGTCAGAGAGAGCGATTCAGAGAAAAGTGAGAGGGGAGAATCGTCTGATAAAGTGTCCTGCCTACACTTTTCTGGTTGAGTTCTCGAGTAAATGTCCACCAGACAGCAGCATTGTTAGTGTGTCAGCAGAAGCTTTTGGTGCTTGTACCTCCTCACAAACAGCCTCTGCTCACAGCTGGTCTCTGGTTTACCAGTCGTCTTGTTCATTATGCTGGCTTCGACAGCTGACCCTACGAAACTTCAGAGACTTGTAGGGCCAAGCCAGTAGGTTTAAAAATGTATGGGTACACTGATCTGGTGTGGATGTACACTGGTTGTTCCTAGTGTTTTTGTGTGTGTGTCTGTCAGGCTGCATCCTGCAGGGGATGGCTGCTGCCATCAAGGAGTGTCATTGCTATGGGGTGGGGGTGCCTGGTCTGGTCTAGGTGGGTGCTACATGTCTAAGGCCCTATCCACACGAAAACACATTTTTTCGTAAACGCACATGTTTTTATTCGTTTTGGCCTATCGTCCACACGAATCCCGTAAACGCATAGCCCGAAAACGCACTTTTTTGAAACCGGGTCCCAGGGTGGATAAATTCGAAAACGCACTTCTCGGGAATCGGTGTGGACGGCTGAATCCGGAGATTTCTGAAAACGATGACGTCATCGCCACCATAGCCACCATGGCCACACCCCTCGAGCAGCCTTCCACCTCTTATATCTCGCGAAACGTCTCATAACAACATCAACAACAATGGCGGACTACATGCTTGCGTTACTACTGGAGAACATATTGAGCCTGTTACGGTTACTAGGGCAAAATCTAATTTTTTGTTTCTTCTAAAGCCGATTTGTAAACAGCGCTCAAGCTTCATGCGCATGCGCCACCTCTTCCTCTCCATTTTTGGTGAATTTCTGAAACTGAAACAGTGCCGCCTATAGACCTGGGATATGAAGTAGCGTTTTCAGTCGTGTAAAGACGGATCAGGTGTGGACACGGATTATTTTGAAACCGTAGAGCGAAAACGGATAGGAAAAAGATTGTTTTCGTACGTGTGGACGGGGCTTAAGTAACATCCACATGAATGCCAGGTTCAAAAGCTTCCCAGCAGAACAATGAATTGTCACAAGATGGTCAACGCTATTTACTTCTTATGTTATACTTATGTTGGTATAGGTTTCTTCCTGTTAAAAGGTGTTTCCTTGCCACCATCGCCTCAGGCTTGCTCTGGCGGTTTCAGGCCGGGTTTGGTAGAGCGTGCTGAGATGATTTTATTGATGCTATATAAATAAAACTGAATGAACTGAATTAAATTGAATTCTGGCTGATCAGTGTATTTATTGCTAATTTGAACTCTTTGCTTTAGTTGGTCAGACTTCAGTGAATCATAATCAGCTTCAAACTTTTATTTTTACTGTTCTCATACATCTGCTCTGTCATGTAAATGACCTGTGAGGATCTCTGAAAGCAGGGGCCCAATCATTCATCCTTGATGCACCCACTTAAAAGCCTTTTTCGGTTACCTGTATATGATCTACAGACACAGACCTGCATGCACTACATTGCCCGCTGTTTTGTGCAATCCACTCTTCTCTTAACAAAACTGGTCTGGAGCTCTGCCACTGTTACATCAGATGTGGCTGAATTAAAGCCACTCTCTGACTGTGCCTTGTTACTGATTCAGAGCAGAGGGTTAGAGGGCGTCTGCTGGCTGAATGGAGATATCACACTCTGTCAGAGTTAAAACAGAATATCATATGACTGCTCTAGCCTCCGTCCTCCACTCTCTGTTTATCTGCCTCCTTATTATTGCATCAGTGATGCTTTTTATTAATGTAAAATATATATTTTAGCAATCCTCATGAACTCCCCACTGTTTATTTGCCACACACTTAGTGATATCTACATTTATTATAGCCTAATTAGCAGATTACAGGGATTGATGCATGAATGGGATAAAACCCCTTTGATGCTGTAAATGATAAATCAACTTTGACTACAATGTATGTCATGTTTACATGCACCCAGTGAACCTGGTTACATAAATCAGGTTAGGCAGAAAATCTAATAACACACACTTATACACACTGCAAAGACTTGTTCAGACTTCCAGAGCCTACTTCTGTCAATCTGGGCAGCAGGCAGACTTTGAATAAAGTCCTTTTGAACACGAAGATCACTTGATTATCGTTCCTTTCATCCCACCCCTTTTGCTGTTGCTGTGATAGGATTCCTGTCTGAAGTTTCCGTCAACACATGTGTGCCCATTAGAGTTGTTGTTATGCGCATACAGATATTGCCGGCGATGGTACTCTAACTCCTCGAACAATGCTCCCGAAAACTGCTGATATCAAAGGCTCGTTTGTTGTGTGTACAGGCATGTCGTTGGTTTGCCACCGACTGGAACAAAGAAGCTGTGACAAGAGCTTATTCTTCAAAGATCTCCTAAAATGGCACAGGCAAACCAATGGACTTTAGGAGACGTGATGAATAATTATAGTTTCAAACACACCGAACACACACACAAACATCTCAACAGCAGTAAACTGTCATTTCAGTGCAAGATCAACCCAGCCCCCCCTCCAGTCCACAGCCTGTATCAACTGGAAAGTAGTGTGGGGATGCATATTTATATACAGTCTATGATCTGAACCAGAATGGTCCTATTTACATGACATCCATGCATTGTCGGTTGTATATTCCTGCAGAGCTCATGGCTATCCCCTCAAACTGATGATCCCCACGTATTTCCTAAACTTGTCCTCACTGTGCACACCACTTAAAAAAGTATTTTATCACTAGGCAGGCGTGTTTCCCCCCTTTCATCCTGGCAGGTGATGGATTCTTGTCAACTGATTTGTTTTTGTGAAGCAAAAGTGCAAGGATTTACAGTAATGTCAAAAACTGTCCCAGAATACAGAATGCATGCACATATACAAACCTGCAGGGATTACTGTTTTTTTTCTGACTGAATTATAAACATGACGCAATGAAACAGTGATGACTTTTTATGCATACCTTAATTAGTCTCCAGAGTGATCAGAAAATCACACTGAAAATCACTGTCAGCTACATACATACATGTGTTTATTGGCTGGGCATACACAAGTTAAAGCTATATATTTGTCAACATTTAAAATGACAAAGATAAAACATATATCTTTGTTGTATTAATGGCTATATATTTCACTTCTGATACAAATGAAACTCTACAATAACAGACTCTAAGAGCCTGTATACAGACCTTGCATTAAGATCCGATATGGGCAGTCCCATCATGTATGAGACAGCTGTGAACAACCCCAGGACATTTGGAGGTGGTCAAGGTTGCAAGTGTCCTCATGTGTCTGCATTCATTTGGTAGTGTAAACACAATGTGTCCTGAGTCACATTTTAAGACCTCCTATACTCAGCAGGGGTGCCCCTGCTTCAGATGAGTTTTGGCTCATTTAGAAGAAAAAAACACAGACATGAATGATTGGCTGAAGAGGAAAAAGCACCGCAAGTGATGCTTGTTCATTAGTTAGAAGAGTCTTTTAAAATATTCTGCCCTGTGGCTGTTAACTAAGTAAAACAATAAATAGGTTACAATTTACAAATGAAAGTGCTTAATGTGAGTACACGGGTGTGATTCTGTGTTAATCACTGATGCGGTCATGCTAATGCATGAGGAGCTATGTCTGGTTATAGCTATGCATTTCCTCATTTATTAACCTTTACCAGAGACTGTGGTGCACATGGAAAGTTCCGGAGTTGGAGTCTTGTGCAGGTCTAATTGACGTCAGGGCACACACTTTAAGTTATTATTTATTGATCTCCACCTAAGTCATGACGCACACACAATAGTCCCTGTCCCAAAGAAACCACACCCCAGCAGCTCCAATGACTTCAGGCCCATAGCCCTCACATCTATGGTGATGTAATGTTTGGAGAGACTGATCAAGACATTCATCACCTCCACACTGCCCACCACCCTGGATCCACTACAGTTTGCATACCGGCCAGACAGATCCACAGATGATGCCATAAACCTCCTCCTCCACAAGACCCTCTCCCACGTGGACACTGGTAAGGGAAACTATATGAGAGTGCTGTTTGTTGACTTCAGCTCAGCTTTAATACCATAGTTCCCTCCAGACTGGCTGCTAAGCTGCATGACCTGGGCCTGGACTCCTCCCTCTGCAGGTGGATCTACTGCTTCCTGACCGGCAGACCACAGGTCATCAGGCCATCCGCCTGCTCAACTCTGAGCCTTGACTGGACTTAAATATCACTGCACTTTATTCATGTAGCTGCTAATTACTGTAAATTTATGTACATATACAACTTAAAATATTCTTCTGCACCCCAGATGATTTTGGCGTTTATTTGAATACAGAGTCTGAAACTGAGATTGGATCTGGAGATGCGTGTTAATGCCAGGTCTGAACACACAGGTACCTATAGCTGGTTACTTGTGATCTGATCAGATCTTAATGGAAGGCCTGAACAGGCACTATATGTCAAACTGTGAAGGAAGCCCTCAGTGGATTCCAGGTGCAACTCACAGGCTTGTAGGGTCAAGCATGCAGCAGATACAGTTAAATTCAGTGTTTCAGTTTTGTCGTATCTCTTGGAGACATTAAATAAAATCACCCCACCTAAGTAGAGTTCTTCATCCCACTCAAAGTAAGTGGCTTGAAGTGCTGTGTGCAATTGGAAGGGACTTTAATAGCTAGTCCTACTGAGCAAACTAACTACTTCAGTGTAGTAGCACTGCTTTTATAATATAAATTCATTCATTCATTCATTCATTCATTCATCTTCTGTATTTGCTTGTCTTGTGAAAGGTCATGGCTGCCATCGGACATCACACTCACATTCACACCTACGACCAGTTTAGAATCACCAATGAACCTAATGAGCATGTCTTTGGATGGTGGGAGGAAGCTGTAGTACTAACGGCTATGCCACTGTGCCACCATTGTCAGGATGTCAGGTGATCTGATGCAGTACTCACTCTGCTTCATGGTCAAACAGTCCTTACAGAGGCTGGAGGTCCACTGTCTTATTAACAACTGTTCCCCTCTGGTGAATGTGATTATGTCACTCTGTTTCCTTATTTCTTGCATGTCCCACCAAACCATCACCCTGCATGTTCATGTTTCCTCAGTAAATATCATTCTTCCTCTACTTCATCTCTGCCTGTTGGAATAGCTGTTGCAACTGTGATTACCAGCCTCTTGTGTTCTGCTTCTTTGTTCACCTGCTAGCCTGTGATACACCCACATAATATTGTTTATTAATATTGTATCGTAAAAGTTGTTCGGTCCAGACTTTGCGGCTTTTTGTAAATGAACAGAATCCATTTGGTGTGCTTCCTGTGGAGTCGACTTATCGACCCTCATCAACCCTGCAAATTTCCTCAAGAGCACACAAACAAGCGTAAAAAAAAAAGGATGAAAAAGTTGAATTAGACATATCCTTCTGTTGAAGAGGGGGGAAAAAACTCCTCACAAGGATTATCGGATCAGACATTTCCACGCTGGCTTGAAGGTGTTCTGTGTCATTTTGCCATTCTAGCAAAACTATCTGCTCCTTCTCTGCCAAGCTATTTAGCAGCTATCACACAAGAGAATTGATCTGAGCCACATTTAATGGAAGGAATAAGAAAAAAAAACAAACACTGAGAGGCTTAAAGGGCTCCTAGGTTACAGTTTGTATTCTGACATTTCAGGAAGAGTGATAAACTTAATTCCAAATGCCATTTTTCCTTTCTTGTTTGAAAACACCTTTGCTAAGGAATTATACTGTATGAAAAGGCATAGCAAATATTATAACGAGTCAAATCTTTGTGTCATATCTGATAAATCCCCACCATTGTTAAAGAGTTAATGAAAATGCTATCACAACCAAACAACAAGAGCTTCTTTCTTGAGCATGTCAGAAAAAAGTCAGGGTACTGCTTTAGGGCACTGGTTAAGCGCGGTTTACATCTCTGTGGGACATAGACAGCGTGACCTACGCACGTAGACTACGGGGGTGTGAGCCATTTACACTTGTAAGTGTAAATGGCATTTGCAGTGCATTTGTAAGTCTGATTTAAAAATGTCACCTAAGCATTCGTAGACGCTATGTCTTTTTTGCCATTCGGGTTCATTTTTGTTTCTATTTCCTGCTTAACTTTCAACAATGGTGACTGAAACTTTCGGCATACAAATGTTTGCATCTCCGAACCTCATCAGTTAACCTTTCCTCAATGTGTTCCATCTTTAAGAGAACTAGACGGAAAAGCGGAAACATGCTACTGCCAAACAAAAGAGTCACAGCTCTTGCGGTTTGAATCGGCTTGACGCATGGTTACATTTCTTGGGAGGTGCACGTGAGGCTACAGCATCAGGGTCTGTGTAGGGTCTGGGCTGATGCCGTACCGACAGAGTAACGCAGAGGTATAAACCATGCATTAGCATTAAGATTTTGCATTAGTTCCCTAATTTGGGGATCCCTCTCTACAACCCTGTTATAATTGTATCTCACATCTTCTCCATGAACCATATTTCAGTGCAGGAACTACTGACTATATATAAAGGGCAGCAACAGATGCATGCCACATCTCCAGACACGTCTTTCCCTAACTGATCGAGACAAGGCTGACTGAAATGTAAGTACTCCACATAATGACGAGTCTTCCTGTGAGACTCTTTTTCTTCTACACACATCTTTGCATATTCTGAACTCACACCAATTGACTGTTGAGGGAAGAGAACCTTATCTGCTAGCTAAAAATCCCCTCCTGACTCAAAGCACTCCCTGGTAGCAGGGTAGTCGAAAGAAAAGTGACAGAAGATGTTACATCTGTAGTCCTCAACAAATGACAGGCCAAAGTGACTCGGCTGTCTCGGATCAATAAAGATCCCAATCTCCAGCTCAGTGCGCTGATGACAAGAGTGATAAGTATCACCTTTAAAGCTGCTGTCTTCATAGACCCACAACATGAAAATTGATAAGGCCCTCAGGCTGTTCTCCTTGAATAAACCCTCCGGCTGATAAAATAGACACTATTCTCTTAAAGGATTTATCTCAGTGTTCTTCCTTTACAATGACGTGTCTGAGGTGAAACCAGCATTTCCTTTATTTCCTCCGAGCCCCTGTGCAGTTTTGAGATTAATCACTGCCATGCAATAAAAGCGAACAGGTCTATTTCCTGTGTCTGTAGCCGCAGCGATACCTGTCTGCTTTCCTGACAGCCCCAGGATTATATTACTTCCGAGGAGCTCATTTTCAAAACAAAAATCTCTCACTTTTTCAAATATCCTGGAGCACACAGAGTCGACATGACTGTGCTCAGCTAACAAGGAGGTCCAAGGATGTTTTGTTCGTCACATTGTCTCTAAGTCTTTAGAGATTTACATCTGTGGTCCTTCTTGTTTTTTTGTTTGTTTTTTTGACATTCAGAAGCAATACGAATACATTTCAGTGGTCTCTTCAGTACATTAGTAAAGGAATCCATCATGCAGTTTTCACTCTTTATGCATTTACTACACAGTAAGAGACTCTGAACTGTCTCATTGTTGTATTCTCTAAACACCTGCTACACATAGCTACATAATTTACTAAATTAACAATAAACCTCAGCCCTTTGGAAAATAACTCTGAGGGTGAGAAGAAATGATCAGTAACACTAATCAAATTACCTTGACCAAATTTGAAATTGTTTTCATGGTAACTATTACTTTCTGCTGTTTCCAACATTATTCCTGTATATGAGGAATTTCCAGAACACAAGGGACTTCAAGAACTCCTGGTGAAGACACATTTCATAAAAGAGAGATGGAGAGAAAGTGAACATTTGTTGAGGAATCGCATCGACATTGCAGTCCCATTAAGTTATGTGAATGTTTGTCTTGTCTTTATCTCCAGTATCAAAGTTTTCAAAAATTAAACTTAAAATAATCCCGCTGGCTGGACTTTTTGTTGAGTTTGAGTTTGAGTTGTGTCGTAGCGGTCAATGTTCATTTAACTCATGTCTTTAAGTTTTGAGTTGCTCTGTAAAAGGGAATTAAACCACAGCATTATAATTTTAGCAAAACTATTGGCACTACAGGCGTAATGGATGACTGGATCCGTACCAGGATATTCATTCCAAAGATCAAATTTTATTGTCCTCTTCTGTAAAGGGCCTAAATGGCATTAAGAGGGAGCATTGTTTCTGCTTCCTGCTCCACACTGAACAATGGAACCCGAGGCTGAGGACATACACGAGTCATACAAATGTTTCTATCTCCAAACCTCCTCAGTTAACCTTTCCTCCATGTTTCTTTTTTATTGATCCACAACAATCAATTTGAAAAAGAGATGCAATCACAGTTCTTGCGGTCTGTGTCACAGTGATGCATAGTTACATTTCTGGGAAGGTACACATCAGGATATGGCGTTAGGGTCTGTGAAGGGTCTGGGCTGTTGCTGTAGCTACAGAGTCAAACTGACACAGAAGCCTAAACCACCTATTAGTTTTACTGACTTGAAATGTATTACAGTGCAGCAGATGCTGGTGGTGGAGAAGAAGACAGAGTTGGCAGGTGGTTGACGAAGACCTCTGATGGAGGCAGGCAAATTAACTAGCTCATTGGATGAAAGTAGTGTCGCAGAAATTGAGGAGACTGATTTTGACATTGTGGGAAAATGGAAAAGATGAGGAAATGGAGTGACAGTCCACATTCACCAGAGGGAAACAGATATTCCTTATTGAACCCCATTTGTTGGCAGTGTAACAGGCTGTCTAATGTGCATTACCATGAAAATATCACTGCAAAAAAACTATTCCGTGTTTCACTTTGAAATGATAAGGTAAACCTGCAGTATGAAAAAGTGTCAGATCGTTCTCAACTCTGAGTTTTCAGCATAATTTTCCTCTTTTCCCCTTTGTTACTCCATAACAGAGAGCACAAGTTGGTTCTTCCATGCAGAGTGAGCTATTTGGATTTTCGTTTTTTCAAGTTTACAGTCTCACTTAACTCAATTACTTAACAAAATATTCAGTGCTGCAACCCAAGCAGCAAAAGCTTCTGAACCTAGAGCAGGGACGTGTGATGCAACACATCTGGTCTTTTCTTTGAAAATGCTATTCAGTTGGAAGAGAAGTTGGTTTTCAAAACTAGAAGAGTTTGCTTTTCAGCGAACCTAAAGGCCACCAGGGTTGCAGAGGTGTTCAAGGCACTGATTAGTTTGCAGTCTTTTTTTTTATGATGGGAAATTAGTTCAGTAGGAGCACCTTGTCTGAGATGCAAGCGAGGTGTCCATCCACTTCCTCAAGACGGCTCTTTTGAACCTCATTGAAGAGAAGGCCTCTTCATCTGATGAATGCTGCCCATGACGCTGCCTGACTGCGCTCTGTCACCTCACAGTCCAAATCTGCATCATGAAAACTCTGCATACAACTCACTAAGAAAGTTACATTATGGCAGCACAGTTCCTCTCGATGTAGAGGTTAGCATTATTGCATACAGGGCTGTGTTGTGTGAGCTGATTCTTTGTAGCCAACAAGGAGAGCCAGTTCCCATTGGGGATGAGCCGAAGCTTCAGCAACTCCTGTGAATCCACCCAGGAGTGGGGTTTTATTATGATGGGCACCTTATGCGGCCAGTCACATGCGAGGACAAACTAGGATCATACCATTGTGTTAAAAAAGGCAAGTTATAAAACTGGACATCCAAGCTGAGGCGTAGGGTATTTCTGAATGCCAGCTTGCACTAAAGACTTTTATCTAAAGTGTCATAATGTTAAGACTGTGGTCTGTATTTATTTGATTTGTTTGCTGTGGTTGCTGTTCATTCAACACTTTCATCAAAATGTTCAAAGTGTGTTTTCGACAGGCAGTGAAAAGACTTTCATGAAAGCAGCGAATGAAAAGACATACAAGCAATTTATAATCGCTACATTACAATAAAATAGCTCAGAGTGAAACTAAATGAAGAAATGCCATTGGGAGTTGTTTGGGAGCCATAAGATCCAGCTCTTCTAAAGGAGCTGAACCAAAAGATCCAGCTCTTCTAAAGGAGCTGAGCCAAAAGAGCTGGATCTTTGAACAGAGCCAGACTTCACAACACTGATTGCATTGAGAAAGAAAATGAAAATTGATTATTCTCAGTTTATAGTGCTGGATTCTGTTTAGGACTGAGTATATTCACAGCTATATTCACAGACAATTATGGGAAAATGATAAAAAAAAATATATAAGGTGTGTATAAAATGTGCACAGAAGAACAAAATCTCTTTCCAAAAGTTTAAATCACAGAAAAAAAGGAGAAATGCATGTGCCAGTTAAAATCTATGTTCCTCCTTCCTCATGAATGGCCATCATTTTCCTGGTTTTCTCATTATGTGTCCATGGCGACATAATGCAGGGCCCGTACATATGTGAGTCATTTGCTCTTCCTCTTTTCTCTGCTGCAAATTAGCCGCCGCGCTCATTTCACAATGTGTCCGCCGCCTTCGTGAAAAACGTAGCAGCGTTAGTGCCATAGGTGAGGTCTGCAGCACCGCATAGCAAAATAAATTAACTTTGCCACCTGCAGCTTTGTTCACTGACTTTTCCTGTTTCTTTCATCTTGGTAAATGGTCCACCTGTTGGCCTTTACCTCTGCACCACGCTCTTCTGTCAGCCTGTAATGAACCATCTCCCCCCGAGCGTCATTAAAGTTTAATCCGAGTCAAATAAAAATGCTCGATTTTTGTGAATGTGGTTTGCCAACAGTATTATTATTATTGCAGAGGTTAAGAAGGAATCCTGCTGATTTGTTCATCTAATACTGAATGTTCCTGCACAAGTCGAACACATCCAGTTTAATGATGTGCAGCAGCTCTTGTGTGAGGCAAATGGCGATTGACTGAAATCAGTATACTGAGGGAATGACAAGCAATGAGAAAGAGGAGGAGGAGGGAGGACAGAAAGAGACTAGAGAGATTTGATGAATGTAGCCATCCTGTTTTAACAAAGTCAAACAAAAGTGAGAGAAAGCAGTTATAGAAAGTTCCACAAACAGAAGATGAAGGAAGTTGGACAAGCAGAGAGCTGGAACAGGAATTTGGAAGAGAATCTCCAAAGAACAGGACAGGAAGCCTGAAAGAATAAAACACAGAGAGGAGCTGGGAGGGTGGTGTAGCATGGCGGTGGGATGACAAGATGAATTAGGTGCAGAGAGAGAGGGAGAATAGTAGGTCACATCTCAAACCTATTCATCCACAAGACGCGCGACACATGGCTGTGTCAGGCTGCCTCGACTCCTCACATTAATTGCCCGCTCTACACTCTGCTAAGCAAGTGCCACAGAAAAGTTCCTGGAGGGGGTGGAAAGAATGTTGGTGATTAAAGTGATGAGATCAGACTCAAGTGAAACATTTGTGTCCTCAGAACCACTTTATTGTCATGTCATGTTTCATAAGCACCTGGATCGTATTATTGGCACTCCTGAGATCTTTGTAAAACCAAGCAACCTGCTCATGCACTGCAAAGATTCAGCTTTAAAAACATGAAAAAAAAAAGGTTTTAAATAAAGGATATACATAATTACTAATAAATAAAATTGTCTGCCAGTATATTTTTTAAAAAAGGGAAATATATCAGCCCTCAAAAGCATCCACAATAAACTTAAATGTAGTGTCTTTGCACTGAAAACAAGCAGATTTGTATCAAGGTTGTGACAAGGACAATATGAGCAGAACCGCTTACTCCTAAACTAGGAATAGTTGTGACTTTACAGATAGTACTGTCACTGCTCTATATTGAATTTCATCTATGGGATAGAACAGAATAGAACAGAATGTCTTCATCGTCACTGCATTGGGAGCAATACAAATGTATTTAGTAAAAAATAAAGGAATATTGAAAATCCAAGTGCATAAAGATGTTAAAGAGCTACCTGGAGGAGATGGTGGAGGTGAGGCAGCAGGATAGGGGGAACGATAAGTATTGTCTCCGATAGTTCTGCGCGCCTTGCTGAGGCATAATTGCTGTGCTGTGTTGAGACCGAATCAATAAATCAATGGTCTGCGTTTTGTCATTATCTGTTTTTAATACGCTAAGAGATGAAGAGGATAAGATGCTGGAAATAAGACATTCTAACTTTGACAAAGTAGCATTGCACTTGTCCCTGCTCATCTAAAACCTTTAAAATTGTGTTTAAGCCTTTTAAGCATTAACTTACTAAGAAAATATCAATAACAAGTTATTATTGCTTATTATCATTTAGGAAGAAAACATTTAAAGCCAGTGACCACAAAATCTGCCTGAAGAACTATCTTGGTAGAGAAATGAAACATATTTTGCAGTGTGTTAATTTATGGGAAAAAAATATATGATAATGTTTTGACCCGGGACAGAACTTTTGGTGACCTTAGAAGTGGTTTTAATAATGTCAGTGACAGTCAGGTATGTGTTTTCCAGACATTCAAATAAAGACTTTCATCCTCCTGGGAAAATGTAATGTGTCTTGTGTTTTGGATTTCAACCAAATACCTGCTAATGCTAAAGCTACTGCCGTTCCCATCAGCATTAGCTGTACTTTAGCAGGTGTAAGGATGTGAATATACTAAACTAAACTAATGAATATCCCCAAAAGAGACAACTGGGTTGTATATTTGAGAAATAATTTAACTGTAACTTGAATATGTTGTGATAAACAGCTAAAATACCTCAAATGTATTACTGTCCAAACACACATGACCCTAACCATACAATGCATGCAGTCTAAGACATACAGTATATATGTTATTAGTTGCTATATTGTTAATAGACATCGATTGGTGAGGAAGACAGTGTTGTGCAGTGGTGGTGTGGAGGGGGGAGGTGCCCACTTGAAAACCCCAATGACATGCTGCATGCTGCTGTTGTTTAGGTCAGGTTCCTGTTGTTTTCATTGCTTGGTAGCTATGGTTTGCTGCTGAGCGGAGCATACAAGCCAGCAGCGTTCAGCTAGGTTATGTTTTACAATATTTGAAGTATCCTCTGCTGTTCAATGGGCTTACAAGCCGACAGCTGTTAGTTTATGTAGAATATAGTTTAATTGTCATATCACATGACTGTAGGTTTGGTAGGGCCTCTTAGTTGAACAGGGCTTCTAAACGTGTTTTGCCTGGGATTTTGGCACAAGGGATTGTAACATCTTCATCTTCAACATCCTGTGTATTACTGAATATTAAAATGTCATTCAATGACTCCAATGTTTTTAGAGTAGGTATAAAAATAAAACATCTTTATATGTCAATTCAGTTCAATTCAGTTTTATTTATATAGCGTCAATAACAATACAAATCGTCTCAAGACGCTTTACAAGACCCGGCCTGAAACCCCCAGAGCAAGCCTGAAGGCGACGGTAGCAAGGAAAAACTCCCTTTTAACAGGAAGAAACCTTGAGCAGAACCCAGCTCATATGGAGGGACCCATCTGCCTAAGGCCAGCCACTTGTCAGAGAATAGTGCATACACTTAGTGTATATAACTAAGAAAAATAGCAAACAAAATGCAAATGGATGCCCATTTCAAAACACTGTTGTGTAAATATTAGTGGGAGTAGGTTCACTCAGTTGGCAGTGATGACTTTCCATATGTGCCATTAAATCACTGGAAAAGGAAAAGAGCTCTACCACTGTCATGGTGAAAAAATAAATAAATATGGCATTTATTTATTTATTTTATTTTATGTATTAGTGTTTTTTTTCTTACATATTTTTTTTGCGAGTGCTTCTCAAATTTCTGCCTTGTCCACTCAGGGTATTTTATGAGCAAATGTGCAGAAGTACTGGTTGTTGGAAAACATATACAGTATTTTTCTTTTGGTGTCTAAATAATACAGATGAATCAACAAAACTTGATCAGATACAATTTCTGGAATAAGGTAAATGGTTTTGACATTTATATCATGCTTTAATGTCTATTTGTGCCATATGCTGTATATAAATATGGACAACACCTCCTCACTTCCTTGCATTGACCAAACTGACCTGCCCACAATTATGTCAGACTTACTTTCGTTTTCGTTTTAATTAATACTGCGTCTCCTCTACCGCTAGTTACACAGAAATGTTGGATAATACACTGTACTAAGTTATCCACAGTTGGCATGACTTGAAACGTAAAAAGTGTTTTAGTTTTAACATGGAGCTTGTGACCTATACTGCAGCCAAACACCAGGGGGAGGTCTCAGTGGCGGCTGCTGGTCTTTCAAATAGGGGAAGCTCAGTTTTGTAAAACTGGCCAATTATTACATCATTAAATTTAACAGGGTTACTAATTAATTCTCCTTATATTGTATATGTCTGTGAAGGTTCTCAGTCATCCAGGTCATGATAATCCAAAAAGTTTCAAAAAAGGCAACTGGACTTGTAGATTTTTGGAGAAGACGTTTCACCACTCATCCGAGTGGGTTGATTTGGGCGGGGTCTGAGCCGGTCAGCCATGATGGTAAATGGTAAATGGCCTTGCTTTTATATAGCGCTTTTCTACCTATTGGTACTCAAAGCGCTTTTACAGTCAGAGACACATCTACCCATTCACTCACACAAGCACGCACACATTCACACACCAGTGCCACGCACTGGGAGCAACTGGGGGTTCAGTGTCTTGCTCAAGGACACTTCGACATGTGGCACATTCCGGGGATCGAACCGCTAACCCTCTGGTTCGTGGACAACCCGCTCTACCTACTGAGCCACAGTCATGGTAGGAGCACTATCGGTTGCCAGGGGCAACGCCTTCAGAACTTAACAGAGCTCTTTAATTTTTGCGCGTTTATTATTTCGGCGGGACAGATACAAGAAAAGTAAGAAAGTAAAGCAATAGAGAAAGTTAAGGCGAAAGAAAATGGACCTTACAGGGACAAGCTTACACAAAACAGCAAAACAGTGGTATTTGGAGAAGGTCTCAGACATTAAACACATAGACCCAGGATAGGAGCTCCCTATCACTTTCTCTATAGTCTTAAAGCGCTGTCAATCACAACGAGTTCCAGCCACTTTAACAGTTCATCCAATCATCATACAGAAGCTCGGCGTCCAGGTACATCCCACTGCCCATTCACTCCCTGAGACGCCCGGCTTCCCTGGAAGTGACGATTTTGGAGCGTTTGTCCAATAAATGTCTAGCTTTTTTGCCCATTCTGAAGCCCCATTGAAAGTCCATTGAAGCCGAGCCTCAGTGGGTTTTTAAACGGACCGTGCCATTACAGCAATATGAGAAAAAGAAAATCACGATAGACGAACGGCTAAAACTTATGATTGTGTTATTATAAGAAGTAGCACATTTTAGTTTGAGTAGTAATGTAAATTCGTAGTATTTGACGAAATTGCAAGTGATATTTTAGGGGAGGCTGAGCTTCCCCTGTAGTCTGAGAGCAATCGCCTCTGGGAGGTCTAATTTCTTTGGCTTCACTTTTGAGGAGCAGTTCTCTCGTCCATCTTTATACTGTCTAAGATTTGTATTTTAAGTGCTTTACAGTCACAATGACACACTCTACCTACTGAGCCACAGCCGCTCAGTAGGTGGTGCTTCTGCCACTCCTATGTTCTTGTATAATATCTGTGGGTGAGATTAACACATTTTATTTCTAATAATATATCACAATGAAAATCATGATTGTATGTCTACAAAACAGTCAGCATTTAAACTCTGAAACACGTCATCATTAAGCTGACCTGTTGATTAATAAAACAAGGTTGCTCCTATTACATGTGGAGACTCATTTCCACACAGATGGAGAGGGCAGACACCAGTCTACTGTGTTAAATTGACCTGTCACGTGGTTTGTCACACAGCACCATCAGAGAAGTCATCCCTGGAAACAGTTTGGAAGGATGTGGATGAATAGGCACCCATTGTCACAAAACGGGTAGCGGGAAACAGGATTTTGGACCCAGAGGCAGGACTCAAAAGAGGCTGAGGCAGGAGTAGGCGAAAAGATCTCTTTAATTAACAAAAAACAACTTACAAAACTAAAGTCGCTGCTGACCTGGCAGGGAAGCCAAAAAACAATCTCAAAACTATGACGTGGCATTAACTCTATGACCTGAACTTGGCATGAAAACACTCAACAAGAAACACCTGGCGAACAGTAACACGAAACATGGTCTACTTGAAGTAACATGAAGTATGACGTGACAAGGAACAAAGGGGAAGGCAACGCTATAAATATACATGAGGGACAGAGGGATGACGAGACACAGGTGAGACAAATCAGGTGACAAGACAAGGTGAAAACAATTATCTAATCAAGGAAAACACAGACATGACAAACAGGAAATCAAAGAACTTAACAAAATAAAACAGGAAACTGAAAAACTAAACACTAAACCATGACAGAACTAAACAGTTACTGTGAAAAAAAGACAAAAAAGACAAAAGACAAGACGGAAGACAAGACGGAAGACATGACAGAGCTCACAGAAACCTAAATCTATGCTAGTGCTGGGCAAAATATATATGACTTATATATGACTTGTGGAGCATTCATACAATTGTCCCAATGCCAGCATTTGCCTTTATAGAGCAAAACCATGCGTTCCGCTTGTTTCCACTAGACCAGACACATCAAATTCAAAGACAATTGTATCTGGCCTGCAAGATAATATTTTACATCTGTCAAAATTGTCCTGCAGGTATTTTCCATGTGCACTAAATACTAAAATATCTATAACAGAGTCTTACACTAAGACGTAGTAACGCTGTACCAGTTAGCAGACAAGAGACTAAATATGTTAGCCTATTGTGTGTGTAGCACACACAGGAAATAGAAAATTTACTTAAATATAAATGACAACAACACTAGAGCTAAATACCAATCGGTTAACATACATGCTGACATACAGCTACACCGAAAGTGTCAGTTAGCCAAATAACAGCAGCATGTTTAGCACAGTGTTAGCATTAGCCCCGTGGTTAGCCCCGCTCTCCACCGCGTAGTAACTACGACATTAGCCTCAGTGCGTTGATAACAGCAAATTTGTACAACATACAGATAATGTTAGGAAACTATATTGTGGACTGTTAATCGCACAATGTCTTATGAAAAGTAACAAACAGACTGCATGTCTTTTATCAGCTTTTCTGAGCTGGCAGACATGCCACACGCCCTACTAAGTGTAGAAAAAGCTCAAAAAGTGAAATTTTCATCCCCTTTATCTCCCTTCATGTCCCCTTTAGATCTGCTGAATTTGGAGAAGAAAATATTTTTTATATGTCAGTGGAAATCTCCCATTAGAGAGGAACACACAAAAAAGGCCACTGATGTGTCTTTTATTTGAAATTTGTTCTCATTACTTGTTTAATCAGTGAGCTTGGTTTTATTCTAAATTCTTTATTATGGCTTGGAAAAAGTTAAATTAATATTTCTGTATGAATGATTTCTGATAATACAGCTGAAAAGACAAACCATGTCTCATTTTAAATAAATATCCATTCTGGTTGGCCTGTGATTTGGAGTCAGTTGTTAATTCTGGCCTCCTCTGTGACCGAGTTTGACACCACTACAAGAAAGTCCTCTTCAACGACCTTTGCTGAAGATGAGTCTCTTGTCTCTGCTGACATCTAATGTATACCAAGCAGGCATAGCATTATGGCCTTCTGAGGGTGTCCTGTGGTTTCTGGCTACAGAATGTTGTTAGCGGGGGCCTTTGGGTCCTATGGGTTGAGGGGAGGGGCCTCTGTGGATCATCCCACAGATACCTGATCAGTTTGGGATCTGGTGAATTTGGAGGCCAGGTCAACATCCTGAGCAGTTCTTCGTGTTTGTTTGTTGCTCCTAAAGTGTTTTTGTGTGTGTGCCTGTGTCAGGCTGCATCCTGCTGGGGATGACTACTGCCATCAAGGAGTGTCATTGCTATGGGGTGGGGGTGTCTGGTCTGGTCTAGGTGGGTGCTACATGTCTAGGTAACATCCACATGAATGCCAGGTCCAAAGGTTTCCCAGCAGAACAATTGAATTGTGACCAGATGGTCAGTGTTATGTGGCTGATCGGTGTATTAGTATTTCTTTATGTAATGCCTCATACACTGTATGTCTGTAGCATTGTTTTGTTTCACAACTTCCATATCAATAAGGATTCAGAAACTTAAGGGTTTAGAGACTTAATTTATTTGTGTTTTCTTTACTTTCATTTATGTCATTTTGGAACAGCAGTTTCTTATTTGCTAACTGATGTAAAAAAATAAATAAATAGAGGAAGTATCTGCATATGGGTGTTGCCTGGAGCTAATCGAGCAAACACACAAACATTTTGTGTAGCAAGCAGCCGGGGTTTGTTTGTGTTTGGCCACACAGGGTGGCGTCTGCAGCCCGATCGTGCTTCTACCTTTTCTCTCTTTATTTAGTTAGATGCCTGAGTGGGCACACCTGCAGGTCTACCAAGCTGCACCGCTGAGAGCTGTTTGAGTTCAGCTGTCCAGTCTGTTTGCGTGTGTGTGTATAGGTGTGTAGAGTGTGGTGTGTACGTGTGCACTGTGTCCACTGTCAGTAGCTTTCAGCTTAGCTTCGGCAGAACACAGCAGCTCAGTACAACATAGTGTAATAGCACAATAATGTGGCTCAGGTGTTGCTCGTGTTGTTGTGCTTTCTTTACTGTGACGGAACATGTTGTTTTTTTTGTTTGTTTTTTTGCAGTTGGCAGGGCACAAATTGGATTGAAATCCATGGCTTCACCGTTATCTTGTGGACATGCAAACCTACACGTGAAGCCAGGCTGATGCGGGCAGGTAGAGCTCCCCCACCGTTGTCCTCATATTTCCTTTCATAAATTGGCATCAGCCTCTGCATCTTTGCCTGCTCCCCTGTCAGTTCTCCTCCCTCCATTGGCCTCTCTTCTCATCAGCACTTCACGAGTCAAAGGGGAGCAACGGAAGGGCTGACAGCTGACGAACACACTTTGACATCAATTTGGAGCATTGTTGACTGTGACTGCTCGGTTTTCTTGTTGTTCTGTCTTGATAGTTTTCTGTTATTCCGTAAGTTTCAGTTTTGGACTTTTATTCCATTTGGGGTCTCTTGAATGATTTTTTTTTTTTTTTGGTTTGTTTACTTCCTGTTTTAATTTGAAATTTGTGCCAGTGTCTTGTCTTCACCATTATTAGTCTCACCTGTGTCTCGTTCCCTCTTTATTTCCAGTACTGTCTCCTCCCTATTTCTTTGTCAGTTTGTCTGTTTATTCCTTTTCTCCCCAGACATTTGTTGACCTGTGTCCTAGTTTCTTACCCTGATGTTTTTCTTTAGTTCCTGTGGAAATCCTAGTGTACCCCAGCACCATGTTTTTTTCTTTTTTTTGCTCTCGCTGGATTTTCTGTGAATTACCTTTTGCTCTGACTCTTCAGTAGAGGTGGATTAGTCCTGCTTTGACTTCTTATCCTCCTTTGTTTTCCATTTTGGAAGTTCCATTAAATTTTATATTGCAAACTGCCTCTTCCCTCACGTGTGTCCTCCATTTGGGTCCCATTGACTGTATATGATATGGACAATGTGTCACCACTGACACTATTTTTCCAGGGATACGGGTGCCGCCATCTAGCGAATTTTGAATATGCAGTTATAACAGTATTATACACTGTACTGTAATAGAATAGAATAGAATAGAATAGAATAGAATTAAACTTTATTGTCCACCGGGGTGTAAATTTGTCTTTGGCTCACCAACACAAGACAGACCTAAAATACAAATGTTGATTAATACAGGCACACAGCTTACATTGACATAACTTGTATTTTTTTTTCTATGGCGACAAATAACTAAAACGAAATTTATCAGAAAAATGGATACTTGAGTATGCATCAGTATTATATTAACTACATAAAATGATTGAATCCTTTCTCCACCATCCACTAACATGGATCTTATGACCTATAACTGCAGCCAGCCACCAGGGGGAGCTCTACTTGCTGTGGAACTGTTCCGCCATCTATCTTTATAATGTCTTTGGTCCATTCCCGTTTCCCTGCTACATATGAGGGAATACATATTCAGCTACGGCTGAAGTGCTGAAGTGGTGGAGAGGTGTTTCTGTTTGTCGGGCAAATCTGTCATCAGCTCAGCCCCAGAGGTGGACTCAAAAGTCCAGATGAAAGTTTAATTTTATTATTGCCAAGAAGCAGGCAAGAAAAGTTTAGTTACAGCGGACCTATTAGGGAGTCATCATAGTTGGCTGAGCATGAAATAGTTGCATGGTGTTGAAACGTGTGTGTGTCAGTGTGTGTAGCAAGCACAGCCTCCCAGTTGACCTTCGGGGTAATCTATGCCAGTTAGCTGCACAAATAGCATGGCAACCATTTTATTTTTAATGAGGCAAGTCACAACTGTCCCTCTGGAGACCATATCAGCTCAGGCACCAGATGGCATTGTAAGACTGGTAAGACATCACTTGACCAAAATAGCAATTAAGCAAAGTATTCATCAGTGTTTCTCTGAGTCTCAACACTTCTGTCAACTGCTAGAATTTCACCCTGGCATAGAAGGTAGTCTGTTGAGGCCCTCCATCCGTTTATTTTTTTTTTTTTTTTTGTAGTCCGATTACATAAATGGGAAGAAAAAAAACATCCCTAGAAGTTAAAGTTGCACTAAGCAATATTTTTACAATTATAATGTGTTCAAATACTGGGTATTCTGTGAGAAGGAAGAATGGCTTGTAGTTATAAGCTCACTTTTATGAGGTGGGAAAATAAAGAGACAAATACACGACTCAGGAAGCAGGTTGCAAAAATAAAAAGCAAGATTTAATATTAAAGCTGATTCAGACAGGGACTGTAAAAGGTACAAAAATCTAAGCTATCAAAGGAACATTGTTCCCTTTAAACAGGCATTACTAGAATTAGTGTAATAGCCCAATCAGGACAAAATGCCTCGTGTAACTAGACCGAGATGAGTGATTTAAACCTTTGATAATCCATTCAGAAATAAATGATTAACACATGAAAGACATGTAAATGCTTTACCCAGTTGTTTCTTTCCCGATGGAATAAAGTTTTCTGAGTTATGATTCCCCCACACTCGCTAAACATCAGGTGATGTGAAGTTTTCAGGTCTAACTTAGAACTTCATAGATTTCTACATAACATGCATTTTGACATGCTTGCCACAGAGACACTTCTGCGGTTGAAACTCCAACAGAAATGTGATCTTTCATCCAGAATCGTGGCTTGACTGGCATTCTTCAGCTGATTTGAGTTCACCCCTGCACTCCAATACAAAAGCATCTGGTTCAACGGGCTGGCTGGTAAACACCCCTCTACCTGTCAGGATACATCATTAACACATTTAATGAGAAGAAACACTGACCTATAGAGATGAAGCAACACATCAAATATGCCACTGAAATAAACATGGAGCACTGTTGTTCATTTGACCTATCTTTACAGTAAACACCTATGACAGAAACTTGCCTATAATTGACCATATTGGATTTTATAAACCCAGCAGCATGGGTCACCTCCTAACAGATATGTTTCTTACATGTAGCCAAATGTGTTTATTGTGAACATACATGAATAGTATGGAAATGCTGCAATCACTGTGAGTAGGTATGTAAAAATGCATGTCGATCTCTATCAGTCATTATCACCATCTTCTGTTCTGAATGAATTCAGTGTTTCCCTCATGCAATATTTTTGACAAATTCACTCCCAGAAAGGAAAAATTAACACCTAGCTGTGCTGTTCCCCTCAACTATGGTATGGAGCATTTAGAATCTTTTATGTCCTGTAGCAATGATTGTGTTAGCCCTGTTATAGACTGGAGACCTGTCCAGGGTGTACCCCACCTCTCACCCAATGACAGTTGGAATTGGCCTCAGCCCCCGTGCAACCCTCTAGGACAAGCGGTTCCAAAAATGAATGAATGAATGAATGTGCTGTAGTTTTTTGGCCTTCACTTTTATTGTTTAAACCCGGCATACAACTGGTAACTGATATTAGGATTTTAAAACCAGTACTTTCACAATAGTCACTGATAGAAACAAGCCTACAGTGAACAGAGCAGCTGACTGTTGTCAAGCAACAGTTAATCCCCTAGCCCTTAAGGCTAGCATGACAGATAGCACACTACTCTACTCGACATTTAAAATGCTGGTCTAGTTCCGTGCCTGGTGCAGGTACATGTAGGTGAACTGCTGTCCACAACTTACCAAATAGAGATCCCAAGAGTCTTGGTTTGTTGCTTAAATGTCAAGTTGTTCTCTAATTGACATTTTCCCTACAATTGTTGTATTTGTGTCGGTTTGGAGTATCCGTTTAACACATTTACAGTAATCCTACTGGCCTCATGACATAAGCAGAAGCACAGGGTGTTCCTGAGATATACTGTGTACAGTGATATTTGGACAATGTGGCAGAGAAGGTTGTAGTGTACGGTTTTTGTTTTAGACATTATTGCTTTGTACTGCATTCTCATGCAACATTCATTCCCCCTTTGTTTCTTGATGCTGAGGAGTGACAAAGCTGTCAAAGAAGGCAAACAGTACCTCAAGGATGTGAGGATGTTAGTGACATTACTCAGTGAAGACAATTTCCTACAGGTAAGAGCATACACACTAAGACTAAGACAGAAGCTCCTGGTAAAATTTCCTAGTCTGCCTCAGATATGTGCGACATCTGGAGAAGAGAGTCAGTCATTGCCAAGAGGTCCATTCAAAATAATATAAGATGATATAAGATAATCCTTTGCAGTCTTGCAGCAACATACAGTTTAGAAGATGTACAACATACAGTTGAGATGAAGTAAATGTTTCATAAATACAAAAAAATAGAAAATGAAATACAAAGTTAAATATAGTTTTCCGGGCATTAGACAAAAGTCTGGGGTGAGTTTTCTCCATGTTCTCCATCCTGGATGAGGCAAATGACTGCGAGGTCACCTGAGAATTTCTGCAGATGAAAGCTGGTTTAAAGGTGGCTAAAGTCAGCAGTGTAGGGGTAGAAGAGAAAGGGAGCTAGGACAGTTCCCTGAGGAGCTCCCGTGCTGCAGACAACCACATCAAACACACAGCCCCATGTCACATACTGTGGTTTATTGGTCGGGTTGTCCAATACCCTTTTTGTAGCCGTGAGGCAAATTTATAATAAATTATGAACATAACATCACCATTTAAGCATATAAAGCATCCCCATAAATTGAATGGTGATAAGTAACGGTGTTGTATCTATTGTATATAGACTGACTAATAAGATGTATGGTATGGGTTGTTTGTCAATGGTGTACCTGATGTGACTAACTTTGGTCAGAAGGTGGCAGTGAAGTACATGTGGTATAAAGGTTAAGTCACTCAGATATTTTCAAGTACATCTCCTTACATTTTCACCAAATTAGAGAAACAGCACTTCTTTTTCAAGTTGCTAACTTTGCATGCTTTGCCAAGACAAGCAGACAGTGGCATCGCAGGCCACATTTTCACAATATATTTTTAGCACGCCTGTGTAAAACATTCGGGCCCCTTGTCAGTTAGTTCTAATGCCTGACTGATAGGGTTGGGCTGCCAGGCTAAAGCTCTAACATTGTGACAGTTTGGATCTCTACTGCGTGGTTGGGAGCTGGAAAAGCTTTCAGATCTGACAACTAACATCTGGTACAAGTTCAGTGTGTCTGGTGTGGCTGGTACTGAATGGATCCATTCAACTTTTTATGGGGTTAGTCTAGGTTCTTGGTACTGCTGCCACTATATGTCTACAGTCATGTGCCTTAGTTTTTATTCTTTACTGTACCGTATACTTTATATACGGGGTACAGCCAGCTGTCACTGGGATAGGCTCAAGTCCCCCTGCAACCCTTCACAGGAAAAGCAGTTACAGAAGATGAATGAATGAAAGTTTAAGTTGCTGCACCATAGGCCTTTGAGGAAAGAAATGTGTTGCACATGTCACAATTGGCAATAAAGCTGACTTTGACTTGACTTGACTTTGAGTGCAGTGATGAATGGCCTTGGACTTAAACCTTTGTAACACAGTTACACATGATTGAGGACAGTAACAGTGATTACGTGGACCATCTGAGCCTGCCACTGCACCAGAGGACGTGAAGGATGAGACGGCAGTGGTGTTTCCACAGGGTGGGAGTAGAACGGATGAGGATGTCAACTCCTTACCAGAAGACATGACAGAGTAGTCTTAATCTCTGTCATACAGCATTAATTTGCATCTAACACTGACTGACGTTCATCTTGGCTCTCTCTTGACTACCCTACCACCTGAACTGGTTGAAGCAGATGGCTGGCCACTCTGAGTAGGATTATGTTGAAGGACTCTTCTTGTTAAAAGTGAGTTAACAGTATCACCAAGTGCTTGCTCAAAAAGGCATTGTGGGGTTATAGTAATATAATGTTGTGGCCTCATCGTGTAAAGTGCACTTAGATGACTTAAGTTGTTTTGTGGCACTGTCAATAAAGTCTTACTGACATATTGCTGTACGTTTTTGCACACTGAATCAGTGGGAATGTAAATATTTTGGTATTTTCACTTTTAGAAATAATATCCACAATGAAGATGAACACACTATTGTCTTTTCAACTCTATATTGGTTAGATTCAGTTTGAACAAATGGAGTAAATGCAACACGACTGCATGAACAGTAGCTGTATTCAAACATGTGCAATAGAGGCTTGATTAAACGTGTAATATTTGTAACATCTCTCACAGGCATTAACCTTTTCTAAAATGTGCCCTTTTCACTAAACATTCACAATTATGGGTGTTGTGTTTGACCTTTTAGATTAATTAAGTTCTTAATCAGAAGCAGGGACCACAGAAGTGTAGGGACCTGCACATGACGACACACAAGTTCAGGGCCCAGATCATGAGACAGTTCTACATTGTAATTATCTAAACTCAATAATGCAAAATGCCTGAAAACATTGATTGTTTCCTTTCATTTCACTTCAGTTTCTTTTGATGCAGTTACAAAATACAGAGGTAAATATACTCCTTTATACTTTTGTACAATTCCTTTTAACTTGGATTACCTTTTATTATTATCCCATCCTCTCTAAGGTGACCTGAGAGGATGGACTTTTGAATTTTTTCTGCAACCTTGTTTTTATCATTCTTGGTGTTTCTTGTCTTGCTTTACTTCCTGTGTGTTCCCCCTCTGATAAAATGATTGGTTTCTCCTTGTGTGTTCACCCCTCAGACCATGTGTTTGTGACGTCCTGAGATCTTTTGTTTTTTTGGTCTTTACCTGTTTTTTTGGATTTGTGTTTTTTGATACCCACCATTCCCTGTGGCACTTTTTGTTCTGTTACTTTGTTATCTGCTCTTGCCTCCCCTTGTGTCCTGCATTTAAAGTCCATTAACTACCACATAGCTAGTTGACCATTTTGAAACTAGTACTTTTATACTCCATCTGTGACAATACTGGAGAGTATGACACAGGTTTTGCAATGTGTTACAAGACAACGGAGGCAGTTATCAGTAGGCACTGAAGAGCACAGAAACATCCAATCTGACCAAAATAACATTTGCATGTTACAACCCAGCTCTTCTGGTGGAAGAGGGAAGCAATATTAAACCAGATGTTAAAATCTAAAAAGAACACTGTACTCCTCAGCCAAATCCAAAACATAGCAATAAACATCCTGCTCTTAAATGTGTCTATACAGAAAACAACTTTAAAGAGTGAAAGAAATGCAAGGCCCAGCTCTAAGGCCACAAGTTGAGTACTTGCTGATCAGTGTTCCTAAACAGTCACTCCACAAACTTAAGCTACTGCTTAAACAACAAGCATAGAGCTCAACACCAGTACTTGGGTGAACTGCTCACACCAAATCTGTCACCACAGAATGATGTCAGTGACGTTTAAATAGTTTGCCAGGGTGTGCTTCCGCCTCCGACTGGATAGAGCCACGCCAATCAGTCTGGAGTGCAGACAGGAACCAGGACCAATTACAGGTGATGAATCATTGAAGGGGCATGAGGAGGCTTAGCCACTCACAGTTGAAGGACTGCACATGGACCATCTGCATAAATGGTACAGCTGACACAAATCATTAGAATGGCAGTAAAGGCAGGGGCTTTAAAGCTGCAGCTGTGCCACATGCTTTTTAATGTGCCGTATACTTCAGCAGCTAGTATCTATCTATCTATCTATCTATCTATCTATCTATCTATCTATCTATCTATCTATCTATCTATCTATCTATCTATCTATCTATCTATCTATCTATCATATAATGCCACTTACACACTAAAACAAATGCAGAGAGGTGTAACAAGTGCAAAAGTGTCCAGGTGCAAATAGTACGCTTGTTGCCATGCTTACACATTCAGAGTGAAGCAACATGCGCCCTCTGACTGGCAGGTGAAGCTTGTTTTAAGCTAGATAATGCCAGAGGAAACTTCCCTCCAAAACTGGTCTTTTTTAATTGGATACCTTGTAATTGATGTGGCCGTGTCAAGTCATAAATCATCATGAGTGCAGATGTGAGCTTTTAGCCCAGAACGATTATTAGCTTGAGCCATTCAGGACCCACCACCGCATCCAGCGGCAGTGGCTGGAATTTAAAAGACAAGCAAGAAAGGGAACGCACAAAGGGACGGGTCGCATGAGGGCATTGCGATGCTACTGCTTTATGCAAATGTGGTGTCACATAAAGTGATTTTATTGGCTGTACAGGAACTAATTTTTCATTCTGACGCAATAACATTTGATTGTCTCTTGTACAATGAACCCCCATGAACCCCAGACTCATGCCACTGTGTGCATTTTGCAGATACGTTCATTAAAAACATTTCCTCTTCTTGAACAGAATGGACACCTGTACCATGCATGCATAGTAGTCTGCAAGTCTTTTGCTTCTAAATTGGACGCTCTGTGTCTGCACACAGAGATCTGGCCTTGCATGTCCAACTTAGAACTTTCATACGCACGTGTGTCCTCATATTTTAAACGACTCTGAGATCCAGAACCAATCAGACCTGCTTTACACAAGTGGTTGTAATACTCATCTTCATGCACATGTTTTATTTCTGTTAATGGAATACACTCATGCAGTAGATCCGGTGAGCACTATCCTCCACCAAGAGCTGGATAATCAATAGCCGCAGGGGATGCCACTTACAGTTTGCACACATACATACACCCTGTTCCCTTAATAAAGCCATATTAGCATTGATTCCACATGTTACCAGGTCATATTTATCAGGAAAACTGGCACCAGACCCACTTCCTCTGCTTTTTGAGTGGAACCTATTTCCAGCAAGACCCATTTAAGAGCAACAGGAGCCCCCAGAGGGAATGCTAACACTTCTGCTGACACTGTGATACCATGTGACTTCTGGATCGGTTATTGAGGCTCCGGCACCACACGTTATTTATACACCTTTCATCTGCACAGGAAAAAGAGACGGCAGAGGAAACAGATATTCTCACTGTTGCACACGAAACTCTCAGATGTCAAGGTGGCCACTTACTGGAAGTCATGTGGGTTATTGTATAGAAACTACTACTAAAACTGACCTTCTAATAAGCTACTTAAAAGTAGAAATTGCTGAGTTGCAGTATTTAATGCGAGAATATATTTGCAGAAAGACTCTCTCTTTTTCTGTACCTTAAAAGTATTGACGCTATCTAAATAAAACTGAACTTTGAAACTGGATGAAATGGCCACTACTTTGGTTAATAAAGGGCACAGTCAAACATCAGCCAGCGGCAATAAAGCCACTGGCAAGGTAGGCTGACCACAAATGTAACATTTAGTTTGGGAGTGTTAACACATTCAAGCACCCTGTGCATGTAATTAAAGGCCTGCATTTTACTGAATACAGTCCAAATGTTTGCAAGATTTCTTGTTTTGGGATGCTTTGGGATCCCAGAAGTTAACCTGCTACTGACTGTCAGACGATAACTGCCCAACCCTGAAATACTTTCTTGGCCTGACTCATCTGCACTAATTAATATGTCTAGAGTCAGCATTTATATTTTCTAACGACTGATAAGGAAAATGAAAATGCACACATATTTGCAACATAGAGATGCAGAGGACTGGGTGTATTGCATCATGGTGTTTGCTACAAAACAACAAGCTCTTTCACGATGATAAACCCTTAGGCAAAAACTGAATCCTACAGTGTCTCCTGGTCTGGATATCCACGCCTTTCTTCTTCTTACCATTTGGCCTGCTTTGCTCTCAGAGACCGTCAAGCTCTGAAAGTCAATAAACAGTCGAGAGGTCTGAGATGGACGGGAACGGCAATGGGCAACCGCTCTCCATTCTTTATTTTCTTTTAGTATTTCCTCTATGCTGCGGACATATTGCCTTACTTGATTGCATTGTCGCAAGCCCCGAGAGAAGCTGGTAACTCCTTTGCAGAGAGAGAATGAGCTCCCTGGGTCTTGGGGGTATGAAGGGGATGGGTGAAATGTGCTGAGGGAGGCAGAAGCACCGGAAGACTGCAAACACAGAGAGGGGAAAAGAAGCAGAGACTATGACTTTGTGTGTGACCATGAATATTCAAGTGTGTGTAACGTTTATGTGCTTTTATTAGTCCGTGTAAAGGGGACGCACTACACTACCATGTCTTATTTGGTGTCCCTTGACAAATTGCAGAAATGAGCAGATTTCGTACAGTTCGAGACAGGTCACAGTGTCCGATCAATCATCTGACTGAATGACTTTGCCTGCTCTTTGAGCTCTTCTGCAATTAGAGCTTCCACATGGCTGCTGCTAAAAGATGCAATAGAAACTCCAGTGGAGCTGGTTTCATTGTACATATTAACGTAGCAGCACATTACACGTTGTGGCTGCTAGCTGTCAGACTGTGACTAAATTAAAAGTCTTGGGAACAACATCCAGGCAGAGAAGCTCTCTGCTGGGCTAGGCCAGGGCAGTGCAGCTGCTGTCCAGTAATGGATTGCATTGTGGCGATAGTAGTGGCAAGCATTGCAGATTCCACAGCAATACAGGAGACCGTACACACCTCACGCTCACACACAACACACATACACGTACACAAAAGGGTGTCTGGTCATGCAGCGCTAATGCGGTCCTGCAGGACGCTGTAATCAGTGTTAGAGCCGTGGAGCGTATCAAAACACAGGGGAGTGAAATCTCAATCTCGGGAAGGGAGCTGATGGTGCAGAGAGGTGGAGGGGAGGCGAGAACGGGAGAGAGGTGGCGCTGTGAGAGCAGACCACAATGGCAGAGCGTGAGATACAAATGCTACAGCCGGCTGTGGGGCCATGACTGAACAGCAGCAAATCTTTCCCGCCGCACTCCTGGGGCATTGCAGAAGCAGCAAATCATACAAGAAACACTCCTCTTTCTGCTGAAAGAGAAGGGAGGCTAAAACAACAGGGCTATTGGATAACAATAAATATCTGTTCTTTACTGTCTCTGTCTGTTCCAGGTCAATAACAGCGTTTAGTATCAGTGACCTGGGTCCATTATCTCGCTCGGGCCATGGAGTATTTGGCCCTGAGATGTAAAGCATTACTGTCTCCTTCTGTTTCATCCCCAACCACACATTCCTGTGGGACAGTGGGCAGCAGCTGAGACCTCCTTGTGACCACTGTCTGTGTGTGAAGTGTAGGCTTAGAATGATATGTCAGTTTGCTGACCCTTTGATTGTGGATTTTAAAGTGGATATCAGTGACTCTTGTTGTCTGCCTGTGTTGTGATGCAGTTTAAATTGATCAGGTGTTTATGGGAGGATTGACTGGTGGTTTTCATGAGTAAAGCAGAGTAGCTCTGAATGATTAAAAATGAATTTTCTAAGAATGCAACTACATTTTTCTATAGTTGTGATCCAATCCTGATTTTATTATGGAAAACTTATGTCTTGATGAGGAGACACCACATGCAACACCCCACTTCTCACCTGGCTATAGCTGATGAACACGGATGAGCTAAAATGATCAATTGTTTTGTTTAATGGTTCTCATCTAGACTCATCTAGACTCTGAGTCTACATGTTAGAATAGATGGAGTTGGCTATTTCATTTATATGGCAATGTAAACTTTGATGAACCAAAACTTAAATTCCAATGACTGCAACATCTCTCAGAATATGACAGTCCAGAGAAAGTGAACTCTCTATAAAGTGGACCAAACACCTCCTGAGTATATGTTTGGGTTAAATGTGAATTACTGTCGCTAACGCTTGCAGTACCTAATACACTTTGTCTGCTGTGTGTCACGTAAGTGAATATATTGTGACAGGAGACAGAACTGGACTCCTAACAGGACTTACTGTCTGTGCAGGACCCACCAGAGTCATAACCTCATCACTGATTCCAGGGTACAGAGAACCAAGCAACATATTGATTTAAATTATTGAAGTATTAATTGTTACACATTAAAATACATTATTCCATGCAATTAAAGGATATAACACAAGACATTGTATACAGCGCATGACCTGGTAAAGAGGACCTTTTACATATCATGCAACATGACAAAACTATACGGCCAACTTTCACATTTCAGCGCATATAAACTAAAGTCCTCTAAACATAGCATGAGAATGGTTACATTTCTTACCCTTTTTGTGAAAATTGGATTGTAAAAGCTATTTAAATATATATATACTATTTTAAAGATATCATTTTTTATAACTCATTTTTAATGTGTTTCTATTGGACACTGTAAATTCATACTCCAGTTTTCTTTATTAGTAGACTGTAAACTTGAACAAATTCACACAGCCTGTGTATAATGACCTCTTACTCTGCTACAATGCTTCTATAATGTCACGCTTTTTATGTTTATTGTTGTTTATAGTGAGCCTGAAGGACACTGCAGTGCTTGCAATTTTCACAGTGAGAAAGAAGAACAACAAAGAGGAGGAATCTTGGTAAGTAGAAATGAGGAGGTAAAGGCTATTGTAAATATCAATGAGGAGGTTGTACATGCAGACAGTGGGGGACTCAGCAGCTTAGCTGTCTATCAGAATAACATAATAATGATGGAAAACACACCTGAACAGGCCATTGCTGCTGTCAAGCGTGTTCTGGTTGTCACAACAAATGAGGGTAACAATATTGATTTGGGCTGCAGCGTTCATTCTGAGTGGAGAAGAGGCAGATTCAGCATCAGAACACACTTACACCATGTCCCCCCAGCTGCCTAGCTGCTCTCATAGTGATCACTGCTACATTGTTTTTAAGTCTTCATGAACGCTGACCAGGAAAAAGGTAGCATCACTGCAAGTCCTGGATTTAATGTTGCTTTATTCATAGCTTTAAAAGGTGAGAAGAAAGGGAAAGCGGCAGTTTTGTCACTGATGGTGGCCACAATATACATCCAAAAGCAAACTGAGTTTGATGGGGTTCAGATTCATGGCAGTGCTGACACTGTGGTGAGATGCTGGAGAGATAAGAAAAACCAACACAAGCTTTGATTCTTACAGTTGTTGCTATCAACAAGTCTTATTCAAAATGTGTTCTTAGCTGTTGAGGTTCTGGTGAGATGAGAGGCAGATAAGGAGGCAGTACACTGAGGAGCTACACAAGCCTTCACAAGAAGGATATCTTGCATCTTGCCAAGAAACTGAATATTATGTATATTTAGTGGTGAAATTAAGAAAGGAAAAAATAGGCCAATCTTGCTGCCCAGCTCTTCAACAGCAGAGTTGCAGATGCCGTTGTAAAACTTAGCCTTTGATGTCTTAAACAGCTGTAGCCTGCTTGAGAAATGTCACAAAGCACCCATCAAGCCTGCAGCTGAACACCATGCTATTTTGAAGGAAGTGAAAAAGACGGGCCATTGCCTTTGTGACACTGCAACCATCCACAATTCAACATCTGTGACTGTGAACATTGCATTCAGGGTGGATGAAGAGCCTGTGAAAGTGCTTGCACTTGAGGATGAGACCCTCTCTGACCTTCCAGACAGCGACAATCTGCCTGAGTACAAGGAAAGTGCCATTTTTTTGCATGCCTTGTTCGCAAGCACTGACCACAGATAACTTGTCGCATCAGTTGCTGACTTTGAAAGATATAGGTGGCCTAAAGAAACAATCTCTGGGCCTCACTGCAGTTTGCAAAGCAACAAAAAGAGGCTTCCAGCAGCTACTATATCCCAATAAGTCCGGGCTTCCACGGGGAAGAGGAACAACTGCAGCCATTCTCGCCCAAGTTCTTTCAGATTGGTCTTCCCACAACTGCACCACCACATGTGTGATATGTCTCAAAGATAACCATGTCCCTGTTCTAGAAAAGAGGGCTTCTGCATGAAAACTCAGTCAAATCATATTGCAAGGAGGGAGACAGAGAAAATGAATGGAGGTAGGGTAGTCCACAAACAAATCACTAAATTAATCCATTTTAGTCCATTGGCCATAACTGTTTTATGAGTTGGAGTTTGGAACGTACGTGTCTGTTTATTTGCGTACATTGCAAGTCATTTTTTTGTAAGTATTGACTTTTGTTTTGTTCCTGTTGCCCACTCAGTATTTTCACCCGGTTCTCCAGTGTTGGGTCCGTCCTATTTTCTTTTATTTTCCCTTTTGTCTTGTGCTCCTTGGTTTCTTGTAGGTTTGACTCCTGCTCCCACTCATGGCCTGCACCTTGTTGCGGTGAGTGGGCTTTAAAGACAGGCATTACTAAATGTTTTCTTCTGCTCTTAAGCACATTTCTTCTTTCTTTCTTTCTTTCTTTTTTTTTAGGACTGCAGATTTTCTGAATCCAAACTGTAACTGTTATTCTATTACTTATATGGTGGTAAACAATTAAAAGTTTAAAACAGGAGTCATTTCTTTTCTCATGAAACACCATTTCACAGACTGACACTCTGCTTGTATTTTTTCAGTGTGAATAGTTCCACCCAGCATTATGTCTCACTGGCCCTCTACTCCATGGGCTCTGCAAAGATTAGTAGTTGCGTACCAGTGCAAAGGTAATCTGGCTTTTCTGAACTGATAAGGGAGACCAGACCGGACAACAGTTTAAACACCAAGCAAGCTAAAGATAACCCAAAATATCTGAAAACAATGCAAAACTAACTCTAACATTGCTTGGCTGTACACACATCAGTGGTGCTTGGCCAGATTTGAAAGACTTTGTTTGTTAACCAAAATGATAAAGTCAGTGTTGACAGTTTTCTTTGGAACTGCTCTCTACTGAAAAATCGTCTCTATGAAAGTTGATGACAGTGTGTCTAAGGAATGACTCTAAAGAGAGCTGCTGTTCACTGAAGCCCACCGTATTTGATAGACGTCAGAAATCTAATATCAGCCATCTCAGCCTGACCAAATGAAACATTGTGAAAGACTAGACACCGCTAGAGAGGAGTGAGAGGTGTTTTTGAAGCGTGCACATCAGTGTTTACAGCGCACACACATGTGCCTTTATGTTCCTACAAAGCCTGAGAGAAAAATCTTCCCCGTCTATTCTGCAGCAGCATATGCCTGCAGAGCGTGGTGGGAGCTCGCTCCTCCACCTTACTACTCTGTGACCTGTTTTTTCTGGTCCACAGCTCAGTCATCACCTGCACCTGCCTCAGCCGCTCATCTCACAGGGCATCATGGTTTCGCTGACACCGGCATTTGAAATATGGTAATAATGGTATTCTTGGACGGGGCGAGGATATTTCTGGATTGAGGCTGTTGGTAATGAATTATCTTTGAAATTTAACACCTGTGCCACCGCAAAAGACACACATACGGTGTATGGTAGGACATTATACAACAAATAAAAATGTATAGCTACCATATAAAGTATTGTATCGGAAACATTTGAGAATTTAAATTAGAACCAACTAGTATCTTTGACTTTGCTTGAGCCGTATCCATCCATTGAAGCAGTGTTCATACGCTTTTGATTGCTTCATCAGAGGCTTGCACCTCTATTTGCATATAAGTAACTCTGTGGTTATGGGAAATGCGGAATTTGATTTGAAATTAAATCAGATTCTGACGAGGAAAGGCTTTTCAGTTTCTGAAAACTACCAAACGCTTTGTGGGAACTGGATCGGTTTCATTGAGAGTACGATCTGCCAGAGCTAAAGTGATCACGACAAAGATCAAGCTTTACTAACTAAACTAAACTTTACATTACTACTTACATTCCAGGTAGTAAAGTAAAGAATGTAAGACACCAGCAAATGACCCTTGCAAATGAAGAGTGTCTTCAGAGGACAAGTAGCATCTCTAAACTGTTTCTGGATGAAACCAAAATTAAGAACTGTGGCAGTATCACAAACTAATTGGTAATTGGTACTGTTATTATATTACATACCTTACAACCATCCAGAATTCCAAAGTGATGAACCCTGTCAGCCGTAGTGGTTTCCTTTTTTTGGCCGATACCCAACTTTATGAAGACATCAGACGTTTTCCACATTCAGTTTTAACATCTTAACTGTTTTGTCTTTTCTATGCAGATGTGCACTCTTTCATTTTGCACATCATTCCAAGTGGTCCATAATCATGGCCGCATCATCACATCACCTGCCTGTGAATTGCTTCAAACCTTCCACCCAAAATCAGTTAAGAGGTGGTGTTATGTAACTGACCTGAAATCTCTGTCTCGGGGCAGCAGTCCTCCCACCGCCTCCATCTCCTGAGCCTCCTACTCTGTGATGCAGACAGAAGCCTGGTCGCCGCCTCCACCTACTACTTCCTGTTGTGCGAGCTCAGGAGAGGCCACAGGCCCTTAGAGAAGAGCTGCTAACTGCAATGCATCCAGAGACAGAGTGGGCGGGGGGAAGGTGATGGGAAAGAGAAGGGCAGATGGGTGATTCGAGGGAGCTCAGTATATTTATAAGACATTTTGACAGCGGTATTCACCTCTGCCAAGTGTTGAATGACTGCATGGTGACATTTAGTGAGAATGTTTAGAGGGCTAGAACACTGACAATTCACTTTCACTGTCATCTCTTAAGCATCAGGCAAGACTGTCTGCTGAGAGTTTCCATCAGCATAGCAACCGCAGCTTCAGATCGCATCAAGACAAAACGATGGACTCAAATAAACACAAATAAGCAGGAAAGTTGCACATGTTTTGCATATTTTGTTCCTAACTAGATGTGTTCACATGCTCCTTGAATGGCCGTTCACTGAGGTGGGAATACAATAAACTGGTGTGTTCATGAAAAAAAAAAAGAAGCTTTTTGCTTAAAGCTCAATATATTGGCAGTCATTTCCACTTGCTTGATAACAAAAAGTAATGAAACGGATCAAGGATGCCATCACTTATGGTTAACTACGTCAGAATGACGTCTGTAATTGCTCATAAATGTTTTATGCGCTTGTGAGTGAAGGACATGCAGCATTCTAGTGGCAAAAGGTTACCATTTGCATAAAAACATAACACGTAATTATTATTTTTTGTGTGTGTTTCAAATTGGTTGGGTGCTCACATCAATTTTCCCTGAGAGGAACACATTTGAGATTATTTTGGCATCATATGAACGCACTATTCATTTTCACCATGAATGTGGCAATCTGTTTGATTCATCTCTCATTCTGCTAAGTTACACACATCTGATTGATCAGATGAGACCTTTTGGTATAAACCTACCACTGGGTGCATATTTCATTTGGCCCGCTCTCCTCTTTTGCTGTCTTCATGGTACAGTTTTCAAAATGCTTTTAGATTGAGTCGTAACATTATGACCACCTCCCTAATAGTGTATAGGTAGATCTAGTGAATTTGGAGGCCAGGTCAACACCTTGTGCTGTTCTTCGTGTCCTTTTAGTTGTTCCTAAAGTGTTTGTTGTGTGTATGTCTGTATTAGGTTGCATCCTGCTGGGGATGGCTGCTGCCATCGAGTAGTGTCATTGCTACGGGGTGGAGGTGCCTGGTCTGGTCTAGGTGGGTGCTACATGTCTAAGTAACACGCACATTAATAATACTATGCATGATTGGTGTATATGAACCATCTCTAACATCCTACATCCCCCAAAACAGGAACATTTCAACAGACTTGTTTCTTACAGTCATCTTGGTTCTTTCCATAGATGCTTTACAAAGTGCCGTCTATCTGAGACACTCTTATATGATCCTAGCTCTGACACAGCAATCATCATTTTGCTCTGAAGGCAGCATGCCCTCCTGAATATACTGAGCTGTTGTACTTCACACTAGCTTCTGTGATTTCAGTTACATTTCTGACTTAAAGTCTTATTGTACTGCATGTCAGGACAATAAAGGTATTCTGACAGAGCTAGCAAATGATATGGAGTTATAACAGATGCAGTAAGATTATCCAGATCTAAGCATAGATAGAGGCTCTAAGGCACTGGTTATCAAGTAATGTTTGCCTTCTACATTGGTAAAAGTCTGGTGATGCTGATGATGGGTTCATGATATTTTCTTTTAATGAACATTTTAATGAGCGTGCCCACTTTCCTTGAAATGTAGATTTTTAGGCTTTATGTGTTGTGAATGTACATTATTTTAAACATACTGTCCTTCTAAATCACATAAATACTTTTTCATATATATACATACGTAGATATTATTATTGTTTATTTTTTTATTGACAGTAATATGGTACACTGTCCATTACAGCGATACAATGATACCATTCCTATGGCCAATAAAAAAAAAACACTCAAGACCTATGAAAGCATTTATTTTCACTGAAGGTAAAACTGAATTGATGGTATGGTATCTGCCCCTCCTGCCTCTACCTCCACTCAATCAGTCTCGCGTTGGCCCCTGACATTTTTACAGCAGAGTCTTCATATGATTGTGTAGTACAGCCGGCTTCCTCGCAGCACAGCCAGACATGATTGGTTGTGGAGTGAGTGAGAGAGAGAGGTGAGCTGCTTGATGTTCATGTGATGAACTGACGGCGCCGTGGGGTGCTCTGCTGCTGTGTTTTGTAAGAAGGCATGCAGATCTTTCACGCTGAGACGAAACTGAGGATCATTAACAGGAAGAGATTCTGGGAGAGAGAACTAGAATCTATGATTAAAGGTGTGCATCTTGCTTTTTCCGATTTAAAAACAATAGATAAAAAATCTACACCATGCATAGTGGTATGCAGGACTGGAAAGTCAGTATACTAAAACGTTAGTGATGGTGATGCTGTGGTGCTCATTGGAAATCACTGGCATTAAGTCAAGAGAAAGTGCAAACTTGCAAACCCGATTAAAACAGCAAACCTACCTACCCTCATCCAGCTCTCTAATTAAACTGCCTAGCAATGGTTCAGACTGACCATCTAACAAGCAAACTCATTTAGGCTCATATATCTAAATTAGTCAGCAAAGTAGCCACTGATTATAGAATGTGCACATGGTTATTGGGACATAGCAACTGTGCAGCATGCTCTCCACTCCACAGTTTTGAGATTGAGCATGGAAGCCCTGAGTAAGTATCTCCATTTTTGTGAAAGATTTTCGTGAAACTGGCTCTGGAATAACTAAAGACTTTCAGAGAATCCATCAGCTTTTAGATTTCGGGCACATATTTTCCAATTTCCAGCTGTTGCCATGCAGCTGAAAGTCAATATTTTCCTGGAGATTGTGCAAGATCTTCTGGCAGGAAACTTGTCCTGAAAAACTAATTGTGTTTACAACAGGAAAGCTGAGGCAGCTGAGGTAACGATGAATATCTTGAAGAGCTTCCCAGTCCAAAAATCCTAACTTTCTTGGGATGATGATGATGTTAATTGTTCACAACATGCACAAAGCTTTATTTTTTTCATCATTGTTGTAAACTTAACCCCTTAGAAAATGTTAAACTGAACAAAACCTGTTTCAGAGCCATCATGTTACTGGAACAGCAAGCCAACAGACACACATAGTTCCAATGCCTCCACCCAGACACAATAGTACAGATGAGATAACTCTAGTCAAACTGGAAATTTCTGCTTATTACATAGACTGACAAGATTGTAAAGTGACAACTCCTTTGTGGAATCAGGTAGCTGATAGCTTAATTGAGCATTTGTCAAGCCAAGATTGTCCAACTTGTTGCAAGGTTAGCTACAGCAGAGGAAATAATCATTCATCAAAACGGAAAACTGGCTTACTGTGTTGCATTACATTTTTGAACATGTTTTCTATGGTAATGGGCACCCACATTGCTAATTTTTGTCTAAAACTGCAACAATAACATAAGACCTGAGAGGGTAAGATCCTTCTGGATGGTGGTCAGCCATGCCAATCAGTCCAACAAAGGGTCAACTTAACACATTAATTACACAAAATGCAAAATAATCACTTATCCCTATTTCATGTTACTGATTACTCACTGCAAATACAAAGCAGAACCCCATAGCCCACCGCAGAATAAGACCATAGACTGTCACAGGATTAAACGACTACAGACCAGTTGCCCTGACATCTGTAGTCATGAAATCATTTGAATGAATGGTGCTGGCCCATTGGAAGGACATCACGGACCCCTGACCCCCTGCAGTTTGCCTATAGAGCAAACAGGTCAGTAGATGATGCAATTAACATGGTTCTTCACTACATCCTGCACCACCTAGATTTTGCAGGGACCTACGCACGGGTCCTATTGCAGGACTTCAGCTCTGCGTTCAACACCATCGTCCCGGAGCTCCTCCATCAAAAACTGTTCCAGCTCACCGTGCTCCCCTCCACCTGTCAGTGGATTACCAGTTTCCTGACTGAGAGGATGCAGCAGGTGAAACTGGGTAACTTCACATCCAGCACCCGGTCCCTCAGCATTGGCGCCCCCCAAGGATGTGTTCTCTCCCCACTGCTCTTCTCCCTTTACACCACTGACTGCACCTCAAAGGACCCTTCTGTGAAGTTTGCAGACGACACCAAAGTCATTGGATGGTGGTCAGCTGGTCCTCTGGAGCTGAACCCACTCAAAACTGTGGAGATAACAGTGGACTTCAAGAAGAGACCCTCATCAACATGTCCTCTTACAATACTCAACAGGACAGTCCCAACAGTTGACTCATTCAGGTTCCTAGGGACCACAATTTCACGGGACCTGAAGTGGACCTCCCACATAGACTCCATGAGGAAGAAGGCCCAGCAGAGGCTGTACTTTCTGCGCCAGCTCAGAAAGTTCAACCTGCCTCAGGAGCTGCTGACCATCTTCTACACTGCAATAGTCCAGTCTGTCCTGACCACATCCATCACTGTCTGGTTTGGATCCTCCACCAGGCATGACAGGGACAGACTGCAGAAAACAGTCACGGCTGCAGAGAGGATCATTGATACTGACCTTCCCTCCATCCAGGACCTGCACCGGTCCAGGGTCAGGAAGTGGGCCAGGAAAGTCTGCCACAAGGACAGTTTCTTCCTGATGAACTCTGAGCAGTCACAGAGTGTGAGACCATCCACATGAACAATAAACAATGCATTATTGTATATAGTTTCTGTACAAAACCCTGGTTTTTGGTGTATATATCTACTCATATCCTATTTTTTATGTGTACAAATTGAGATTTATTTAATTTAATTTATTTGTCTTTCACTTACTGAAGTTGGTTCTGTGCTAGAGAGCAAATTCCTTGTATGTGTACATACTTGGCCATTAAAGCTGATTCTGATTCTGTATATAAATATGGACAAAGCGTCTCCATTTCATTCCTTTGGCAAAACTGAGCAAAGCTATTTTTCCAGCGATACGGGTGGGACCATTTTGCAAGATTGGAGTTCCGAAGTACTGGAAACTAAAGCAATCAGCATTATATTAACTGACTAAAATAACAGAACCATCCTTGAAATAAATTATTTGACATGAACTTTAGTGTTTTAGTTTGGCCCAAGTCCCATTCACTAACATGGAGGAGGTGGAGCTTATTACCTATACTACAGTCACGTTCATTTTTGAGGAGCTGTTCCATCATCCATCTTCATTTTATGCGGATGCACATGCTAATATTTATATTTTAAATTTAGTTTAAACCTTGAACAGAGCCAGATCTGTAAGAAACCCAAGACTTAAGACTAAGGGGGGAAAGGGGGATGCTACAATTTTCTACAATCAAAAGCAAACTTCAGTGTTTGTATTTTATCATTTGAAAGCGATGACATTGCTTTGCCTGTATTACCTGGTGAAGTTGTCCTTGACAGAGAAATCTGATGAGCCACAAAGTTTGACCGTTTTAAACTCTCAATAAATAAAAGGACTGAGGATGTAGTTGATTGTTTTTATGAACTTATTGCTGAACTAAGTTAGATTTTTAAAACATGTTTAGCAAAGAAATGCCTTAGTCTTCCCTTAAAAGGACCTGGATTTAGTCCCCAAGTAGGAGGTGAGTCCAGGTAAAGTCAATGTGATCTTGATTCATACCTCATATGAATCTTTGTACCCTTACAAATATGAGCCTGAATCTGAAGTTCCTTCTGGTTTGAAAATATCACAGGATATAAAATGTAGGCCAGTGATTCTTCCCTGTGAGCAGCAATCTCTCTATGTGGCAACACTGAAATATGTTACAATCCAGAATCTGAGCTTCTCAATAACATTCTTTACTCCAGTATGAAGTAATGCATCTCCACATCCAATAACAGTTTACATAGCGAGGTTATCAGTCAAAACTACCTCTAAAGTGTGACAATATCAACATGCCTGATGGTAGATTAAAATGTTTATGAGGCTCGTTCACCACACTCCCCTCTGTCGAGAGGGGCCAGCATCCGTATGTAAATGTGTTGCTCCGTGCTCCCTCTCCCTGCCAGTAAACTTGATTAAAGTTCTGTACCAGGCCTCCTCTGAAGGATTGCTCCAGTTCAATGCAATTTTACATGGCAGCAGATGAACGATCTCACTCACTGCCGGGGCTACGCAGCTCTGGCAAATTCATCACACTGGCTGAATATAGGCATCCATACCAAAAAGAGGGAGCAGCGAGGTTACCAATGCACTCAATCACGTTGCGGGAAAAGGCGCCTGTCTCGATTTTTCTTCATCACTCTGATGCAAATAAAAGACATCCATCAAGCGTGTGGCGGCCCTCAGCAGATAACTAACTGCTAGCGCTGTCATTACCTTGCAAATCTCACGCCGTCTGTAGGCTTTTGGAAGAGTCACTGCCGGTTATCCAGCGAGTGATATTAGCATATGAAGCTCTGATTTCACCAAAGCATGTGGGACTTTACCAAATGTCAGGTTTCCAGTGCTTTACCTGCTTTAAGTGCTTGTCATTACTATGAAGAAGGTTCTTTTGGGATTCTTGACGTAAAGCTACCGTTCATATGCTGATGGCATGCAGTTGTACTGCCACTAAGTCTCAGATGGCTATGAAATTTACATCATTGCAGCAGTTCTTAGTTATAGATTTTCTCCAAGGACATCCTCAAAATTAATCAGAACGGGCCTCACAACTGCAGGGGCAGGAAGAGCTGTTCCTCCACGGTCAATTTGGGCTATTTCTGTTACTCCATTCACTTCATCACCTCTGCTGTGTAGCGCTGTCAAAAGCAATTCATCCTCAGTTTAAACAGCCGAGTTCGCCAAGCCAATCAGTCCCAAGTAGCTTTTTGTTTAATTTGTCGCTTTTCTGTCAAGCTGGCCGTCTGTTGAGCAACTTTTGGAAGTTGTTTGGACCAAGTCTACCAAACTTTACTAGACCAGATGTGACAGAAATTAAGCAGGAAAAAGCTTTATCAGTTTTAATAATTCAGTTCAATTCAGTTTTATTTATATAGCGTCAATAACAATACAAATCGTCTCAAGATGCTTTACAAAACCCGGCCTGAAACCCCCAGAGCAAGCCTGAAGGCGACGGTGGCAAGGAAAAACTCCCTTTTAACAGGAAGAAACCTTGAGCAGAACCCAGCTCATATGGAGGGACCCATCTGCCTAAGGCCAGCCGGGTACAGACAGAGAAAGAGAACAGCAAGATAAACATACACATATCTGACTAAAGCATACAAGTGGGATGCTATGATACAAACTAATGATGTTGCATGACAGTTTGAAAATATAAGGGGAATCATTGGCAGGTTGGAGAATTGTTCATTCAGGTAGGAGTGGATAACAGCAGGATTCCATGGAGACTGGGCAGGCTGATGAGACCACGACAACAGACGTAGTATGGCGCTCCACAGGAAACCCTCAACTCCAGGCCAGAGATACTCGGAAGAAGGGAGAGCAGCAGTAAACATTCTACATAGTAATAGCACAGAATTGCATGACTAGTAGCAGATAGGAAATAAGAGGACAAGAGCTCTGTGCCAGAGAAAAAGAAAGTGGAGGACACGAGAGTGGAGAGAGAAGAAAGAAGGAGAACATGTGTTTGGTACATTGTCCCCCAGCAGCCTAGGCCTATAGCAGCATAACTAAGGGATGGTTTAGTCCAGCCCTAACTATAAGCTTGATCAAAAAGGAAAGTCTTAAGCCTGACCTTAAAAATAGAGCGAGTGTCTGCTTCCCGAACCCAGACTGGGAGCTGGTTCCACAGGAGAGGAGCCTGATAGCTGAAAGCTCTACCTCCCATTCTACTTCTTGAAATTCTAGGAACCACAAGTAGGCCTGCACTATCAGACCGAAGTGATCTGTTGGGATGATATGGTACAATGAGGTCTTTAAGATATGATGGAGCTAGGCCTTTGAGGGCCTTGTATGTAAGGAGGAGGATTTTAAATTATATTCTAGACTTTAAGGGGAGCCAGTGAAGAGAAGCTAAAACTGGAGTAATATGATCTCTTTTGCTAATTCCTGTCAATGCTCTTGCTGCGGCATTTTGAATCAGTTGGAGGCATTTTAAAGAGTTATTTGGGCAGCCAGACAGTAATGAATTACAGTAATCCAGTCTGGAAGACACAAATGCATGAACTAGTTTCTCAGCATCATTCTGAGACAGGATGTTCCTAATTTTGATGATATTACGTAGATGAAAGAAGGCAGTTCTGGTTACTTGCTTAATGTGACATTTAAAGGACATATCCTCATCAAATATAACACCAAGGTTTTTCACAGTAGTACTGGAGGCCAAGGTAATGCCATCCAAAGAAACCACATGATTAGATAATGAATCTCTGAGATGCTTAGGACCAAATACAATAACTTCTGTTTTGTCTGAGTTTAAGAGTAAGAAATTACACGTCATCCAAGCCTTTATGTCTTTAAGGCACGCTTGGAGTTTAACCAGCTGATTAGTGTCATCTAATTTCATAGATAAATATAGCTGGGTGTCATCTGCGTAACAATGGAAGTTTATGCCATGTTTTCTAATAATCTTCCCTAATGGCAACATGTATAATGTGAAGAGAATTGGTCCTAGCACAGAACCCTGAGGAACTCCATAACTTACTTTTGTATAAGTAGAGGTGTTCTGTTACCATAGTTTGTTTTTTATATTTTAGTAAGTTCGTAATACCACCACTAGTGGGCGATAGTATCTTAGTAAGACGCAGCAGGTAGAGAGAAGAAGTCATGTTCGATAGCTGTTGGAAGTACCTTACCTAGGAAACAGCGAAGCTTACCGTCCGTTTACATGAGCGAATAACTGTTTACATCTTATGCTATACGAAGCATCGTCGGTATGTATTATTGTTGCATATTCTTATGTTTAATTACAGTTCATTATTTGTCATTACAAAGTTTTTGTGAAGTTTTAAGAAAAAATGCTGATAACAATATATATATATATATAGATGTAAACATGATTGAGTTAAAAAGGTTTAAAGTGAGTGATTTAATTCATGATAAAAACATGTTTACGGCGTATGTACAAGAGATTTACAGTAAGCAATTTGTCTGTTTGTGCTTCTCAGTTTCATCCTTTTTCAATTCAATAAACCTGTGGATAAACGGATGACTGTCTCCAGAGTTTTGATGAGAAGAAGGCGTTTAACTTAATGCCAAGATATATTCAGGACATATGTTGAGGGCTGCACAAGAGGAATCATGTTTGATATGAACAAACTTGAATCTGCCAGACAGATAGGATACAAACCAATCTAATGCAGTTCCTTTAATCTGGATCTCACTTTCAAGTCTCTGTAGTAGAATATTATGATCAATAGTGTAAAATGCAGCACTAAGATCTAGCAGAACCAGTATAGAGACAAGTCCACTATCTGAAGCCATGAGGAGATCATTGGTAACTTTAACCAGAGCTGTTTCTGTACTATGATGAACTCTAAAACCTGACTGAAACTCTTCAAACAGACCATTCCTGTTTAAGTGGTCACACAACTGATTAGCAACAACTTTTTCTAGAATTTTGGAAATAAAAGGAAGGTTGGAGATTGGTCTATAGTTGGCTAAAACATTTGGATCTAGAGTGGCATTCTTCAGTAGGGGCTTAATAACAGCAATCTTAAAAGACTGAGGCACATATCCTGTTAATAAAGATAAATTTATCTGGTTCAATATGGAGGTGTTAATTAATGGAAGAACGTCTTTGAGCAATTTAATTGGGATTGGATCTAGAAGACAGGTTGATGGTTTAGATGCTTTAATTATTGAAGATAGCTCGAGAAGATCTACTGGGGAGAAGGATTCCAGATGTTGATAAGGTCTAACAGAAATTTCTAAAGTCACTATACTTACATCTTTGACAGTCGTCGGAAGGATGCCTTGAATGTTTTCTCTAATGCCAACAATTTTATTGGTAAAGAAGCTGATGAAGTCATTACTACTGAGGGCCAAAGGAATAGATGGCTCAACAGAGCTGTGGCTCTTTGTCAGCCTGGCTACAGTGCTGAAAAGAAATCTGGGGTTGAAAAATATTTTAATTATGGACACTGTGCATGGAATGGCTTCCTCTAAATAACCTGACAAAACAAGAATGTAGTCCAACTAACTGTTCTGCAAGGCGTTACTAGCTGTATCAACAGTAAGTACAACTTTTTTTAGGGATAAAAAAATATTAGGGATGTCCGATAATATCGACCCCCTCGGTTTGTTCTGTAGACTTCAGCATTTCCGAGTCTGCATTAACACAGCATGGGATGTTAACGGGCGCGTGTGGCTAACAAGCTTGCTCGCCTGGTGTGTGAGATTTCCGTGGTTTGGAAGTATTTCCAAGTGTCACCTACTAAATTTGCGATTTGCAATGACTGCAAAGCAAAGGTGGTTATGAGAGGAGGAAACAAGGCGTCTTCCTTTAATACATCAAATTTGATCAACCACCTCAAGAAGAATCATGTGAGTTATACGCTACATTTGTCTCCTTTGTTTTGATATTATCTGTAGTGATGTTTGAGGCCAAATTTTCTCTCTAAAAACTCAAAAAATAAATGAATAGCACTTTTTTGGCACTTTTTTCGGTAACTTATTTTGCACAGACAGTGTTTACATTTGAAAAGCCATGTTGCATTTATGTTTGCATCCAGTGGGACATCACAATAAAATGAGGCATAATGTGTTAATTCCATAACAGGTGATATGTTGTTACCTAACAATTTTGGTGTAAAAAGACTGCATATATCGGTATCGGGTGATATCGGTATCGGAAATTAAAAGTTGGACAATATCGGAATATCGGATATCGGCAGAAAAGCCAATATCGAGCATCCCTAAAAAATATATATTTATAGTTTTTACAATTTTTTTTTCCAACATTATCCAGCAACAAGGAGAACTTGCTCTGCTCGTTGGCCCTGTGTTTCTTGTGTTCCAGAGGTCTCATTCTGGTTTTATTCTTTATCAGTGTTTGGATTTTTCTGCCATCCCTGCCGCGCCTTTGGTTATTCTTTAGTTTTCATTAAATACATTTTGTTCTAACAAGTCCTGCCTCAGCCCGCTGTGTCTTGCATTTGGGTCCCACCTCAGCAGAAATCGTGACAGCTTACAGGTTAGAAAAAAAAAACTGCAATAGGCTTTCTTATGTGGTTTTTCACATCACACAGCTTACAGTGGGACGCTCAAAAGACGGCAGAATCTCATGAGAATAACAACAATCATTTTCAGGAAGCAATGTCCGGGGTAAGAGCTTCTTGGTAATGACATATGTTTGGAGATTCCTCCTCTTGACAATTTAGCAGGACATTATTTATTCTTTGCTTTACTTTTGTCTAAACTATTATCCAAACTACTGACATTGCTATTCTTGCACCTACGTGTGTAGCTATACTTTGCCAGTTAGTATCAAGTGCAGTTGGTTCATAGCCGTTTTACAAATATTAGCATTAGTGTTCACATCACTGTGTGTTTATTTTATTTCTTTGGTGTTGATTCTTGACTTCAACTTCACTTAATGTGGCCATAAATGCATGGAATACCCTAAAAATAAGAGTAAAGGAATAAAAAAAAATCTGCTATATCAGCGTTCCCCTCTTGCCCTTGTGGCTCTCGCCGCTGGCTATTTTTTTATCCCTTAACATTATTAGTGATTTAACAGAGTGAAACCTTAAAGTTTCTCTGCTCTCCACCTTCCAGGGAAATCTCAGAGGAACCAAACAATAGTTTAGTAATCCTGGTGCCCTGCTTTTTTTTCGCAGCAATTCCATAATTCCACATCTTGCAGAATGCACTTTTAGACATTTTTAGAAGCATGCCATCCATTGTTTTTTCATTACCTCATTTCATTTCCAAGGCTTGGAATATTCCCTTCAGATGCAGATTTCATATTTCACCAAATGCACCCTCTCCAACTATTCCTCAAATACTATTCCAAGTGAAAGTGAAATAAAATAAGTTTACTACTAAACAAATAAACGTATTATATTGAACAACCTTGTCTCTGACTCTCTTGCTGGTCTCCATGGACAGGACTCTTTACTGGTAAAGCTCTCAAGCACTATGTCATGGTCTCAGGCTGCCACCAGCTTGGCTGATACGGACTCTGATAGATCTGATGGTGGTACAGACACCTCTCCCTTGATTAAACATAACTTTAAGCCTTAATACAATGGCTGTGCAGTTGTAATGAATGCCAACTAGAACATTTTTGTTCATTGCTGCTCTAATTTGGGGTATTTAACTATCAAGGACTGCGTTTACATGGTCTTTAGTATCCCGATTTTGAGGCTTATCTCGGCTTTGAGCATATCCAGGATATGGTGTTTACATGGAACACAGAGAATCCCGGTTATTCATATCCCAGTATACATGATAAATAACAGTATCCCGTTTTCCGATCACTGCATCTTATCTGTGCATGCGTGTTTTACGTCTTTTTTAATGTTTTCCAACGGGACCTAACTTGTTCAGCAGAGCAAGGTGGAAAACCAGCATCACGTAGCTTTTCCGCAACAGATTTTAATACATCAGCATTTCGGTATTTTCTGCCATCTAAACACGTCATTATGTTTAGTTCTTTCATTACTTTAAGGGAAAATTGAGTCTCTTCGTTGCTCCAAAAGTGAGAAGTTCTGGTTGCCGCCATGTTGTTTGTATTTCTAGTGCGTCGCTTGGCGTCACTCGCGCATGCGCAAACAGTGGGCAGCTATCACAAATCGGGATAAGGTGTATACATGCTCCAGTATCCCGGCTTCTATCGGGGTACTCCAGGTAGCAAAGCCGGGTTTCTTGAAATCTGGAAATGGGCATATCCCGATTTCTGAATTCGGGATATGGTGTTTACATGGACAAACACAAAACCGGGATGCTTCAAAAACCCAATCAAAACCGGGATACTAAAGACCATGTAAACATGGTCAAGGTCTATTGGGGCTGATTTGGGGCTGATTTTGGACAGCATGACCCACCCACACTTCCATCAGACTCACTGTGTTAATTAATACTACGCTGTGCTCTACCTCCAACGTTTGCAATGAAATGGTTGATTATGTACTGTACTTATTTATTGTTCCCTACTCTCACGGTCCTACGGGACTGCTTCTGGGAGCGGTTGGCATGGGAACTTGTAGTCATCATGATGTCACATCCTGTCTCTATAGTGTCAAATAACTAACTGCATCAGTAACTAAATAAAAAGACTGAAACTATCTTTAATTGAGGTGTATTTTAGTGTTTTAGTTTAGACTAGGTCCCATCCACTAACATGGAGGAGAGGCCTGTACTGCAGCCAGTTACCAGGGGGAGCTCTATTTGCTCCGGTCTCACTTCTGTCCATCTTTTTACAATCTACTGCTGCCAGTTGAATTTGACTGATTCCCTACTATAATGGTAAACTGGTTGCATCTAAAGGGTGGAGACCATAAGGCAGACCTAGATTCAGATGGATTATACAGAGTGTCCCTGCTCCCCTGAGAACAGGAAGATCTGGAGGAAGTGGCTAGCTTGTGTCTGACCTACTTAGACTTAGACTGCTGCCTTCATGACCCAAACCTAACAAACAGCAGTGGACAAAATTAAATATTATAATCAAATACTCAACACATGGAGTATTTTTGAAATGCACATCTGAAAAAAAATGTTTGAAACACTTCCACACACCAAGATAAAAATGACTCAGCCAGTCTCAACCAGGTGAATGCCCAGATATGAACTGGGTTCTGCCGCTGTCATTTCTACCAGTCTCTTTGAGTTTTTAAAGTATCCTATGACAGTTTTGATTCACGCAATGTATGTCACTGCAATAACTCCAGTATGTTTAAGAGATATTTTGGAGATTGTTTGGGTTCGAGAGGCAGACATCCTCTCTACTTTTAAGGTGAGGCTTAAGACTTTACTTTTTGATCAAGCTTATACTTAGGGCTGGACTCACATGTCCCCTTCTCTCTTCTCTCTTGCGCCAAGCTCGTACCCTCTCATTTCTTTTCTCTGGCACTGAACTCCTGTCCACTAATGTCGTATCTAATTTCCTCTCTATAGCTAGTCACACAATTCTGTGCTACTACTGTACAGCATGCTGACTGCAGTGTGTCCCTCTCCCTCCCTTTATATTGTCAGTTGCCAGTTTGTATTATATAAATAAAACAGACTCTCCAAGCCAGAGAGAGTGTAAATTGAAGAGTAAAAACAGCCTTACAGCTGAGTCATAAAACACTCATGTCACTGAACCTGTTCTTAATTCTCAACAGCAGCTCTAACAAGTCTGATCCAGTAGAAATGAAGCACCACGATGCTGTAAAACAGCCTGACCCTTGAATGTGCCTCGCTCTGCAACCAGAAGGTTATAGATATAGTCTGGTCTCACGACAGGGACTTCCAGGGTTTGTGGTGAAATCAGTTCTTCAGATTTTACTCTGGCCTGGTGATGGGGACAGAGACACTTAGTATATTTCAAAATTCTCCTGAGTGTCTCTTAGTAAGTTTAGGACTTAAACTTACAGTTCATGTTCAGACTCAAATTGGGTGATATCCTTTTCAGGTGGAAAATTTAAGAAATGGCCTTGGGCGTAAGAGGTTTATTGGTTTAATTACTACTTTTACATAAAACTCTGCACAAAATAAGAATCATCCTTATCTCATTTGCTGCTGACTAACCCACTGCATTCATCTCTAATTAAAGACTACACGGAGTAAATACCTGGTAGTTAAGTGATGTGTTGGCATGTTGCCATGGTTAATGCTGCTCTTTTACTTGAGTCCTCCTGCTTCCTGCTTGTTCACTGGATTAGCTTTGATACACTCCCCCAAGAACTGGATATTCTTAGCTGTTTACTACGAGTAGTACTCTGGACAGAGTATTTCAAACCCAGGACAGGCCATCTGTCAACAAACAGGAAGCGCATACACTTCCCCAGCACCTGAGCCACTTCCAGATGATGTAGCTGTTAGTTCACTCTGATGTTGCGGTGTGTCAGTGTTTGCCCACCCGTATCTTCTTGTATCCATTTCAGACTGGGAAAGCCAGATCTCTGCAGAGCGGCAGACAGCTGGATTAAACCACGCCACTTCAGTGAAGGAGAAACACATAAAGTGGTTAAATAAGCATGGCTAAACTTCACACACCAGCAGCGGGACACACAGACCCGTGCCTGAGCGCTGCAAAAATGAATGTAAACAGTAACTGAAACGTACAAGCATGCAATTGAGATGTTTGTATCGCTTTGAATGCATTAGGTCCGGCTGGCACGGGAACCGGAAAATGCCTTGTGAGTCTCAGCCAGTCTATTATCCTTTGTGGGCCCGAAGTAGATGGGATGCTACAGCCGGCGCCACAGAATGAGTTTTATCTCTTTGGAATAGAAAAAAAAACAGCCTTTTTTTCAACCACTTTTTCCTGTTAGAGGGGGAAGCAGGCAGTGTTGAGGGTGAATTAGCTCCTGTGGAGTTGTGAGATAGACGGGAAAAAGAGTGAAAAGAGATGCACACCCGGGAAATTACTTTCTCCTAATTGTGGGTGGGACAATTTAATCCTATTATAAAAAAGGAGCCCTGGAGCCCAGTGAGGAGAGAGAACATTTTTATTGACTGAAGCCGTCTGATATCTGAGTAAATTAAACCGGACAATCACACACAAACTGCTTCTGGAGAGATTATTGGCGATTGCTTTATAGACAGATAGAATTGAAATAATTGGGGATGCAGGCTTAGGATGGCTGCCATCTGAAATATGAGAGATATTCATTTTGAGGGTGACCTCAAAGTCAAGTCATTACTGGCAGCGTCAGCAGAACAAATACTCTGAGATATTTAATAATGATCTGTCAACAGTGCTGCTTTATGCTAATGTTGACTGATCATTTCACGTGCTCACCGAGTGGCCTTCCAATTACACAAAACTTAAAGCAGGTGATCGCTGTTTAGTCATCTTCTATTTGCTTTAAAGAATATCATCAAGCCAGGAGGGTACATCCAAAATACCTTCAGGGTATAGTGGCTGTCAGAGAGCGTTCTCTGTTCTCTGGTTACTGGATGAGCTGTGAAAGTGGCAGTCCCAGGGCTGTGGAAAGCCAGAGGAAGAGGAAGGACTCACAGGCACACAGATGGTTTCTCTATGAGCTGGATGTTTCTGTACTGTATACAGTCTATCTACCTTCAGGCAGGAAGACGGGCACATTTGAATTAAGCTTTTATTAACAGAGATTGATTACTGTAGTTGAAATTCTTGCAGTCACATTTTGACTCGACCCACAGGAACTAAAACAGATTTCTTTGCTTTCAAGTTTTCTTTGCTTTTCAACCACCCTGTAGTCCCAAAAATGAAAAGGAAAAAGTAGAATAGGAGGTAGAGCCTTCTGCTATCAGGCCCCTTTCTTGCTGAAGCAGCTCCCAAGCCACCAGCCACCCAAAAATCAAACAAAAGGGCACTTTAACTAAACAAACTTAATAAAACCTGGACCAATAAAGCCCAAACTAATGGAAATGCTGGTAAAATAAAGAAAAGCAAACCAAACTAAAGAAACTGCAGAGGAAAAGGACGGAACAGGGGACGAAACAAGAAAAGAGAAAACAGCAGATGAGCCACTCTCAGACTGCCACCACCACCAGGAACCAGCAAGAGACTGAACTGAGCCACCTGAAGCTTTTTCCTGCACCTGGCAGAAGGAGGAGTTAAGGGAGGAGACTAAGTGGGTTGCATTCACAGCCTTTGACTGATTCAAAAAGGTTTCAAAAAGGCAACTGGACATGTAGATTTTTAGAGAAGACGTTGGGCTCACCATTCAGCCGAGTAGCTTTTTCAGTTCTAGGGGACTGGTGGGAAGTCTGATGTTTAAATAGGAACTCCTCCTGAAAAAACTTGCTTGTTATGCTAATAACCAGAAACTGGTGCAGCTATTTCCATTAATGACTGGGTACTTACCTGTTGTTGAGGGGGGACTGTTTTGTCCCTGTCCTCTTCCTTATGAATGGTTCTCTAATGACTCTTGTCCGTCTGAGGCTCCAGTGTCAAGGTGTGAATGATATTGAAATTTCTTGGGGGCAGAAGTTAAAACTGTAAAAACTACAAGTCCAGTTGCCGTTTTGAACCTTTTTGGATATACCATGACATGGATGACCGGGAACCTTCACAGACAACCTTTGACTGAGATTCACTACATTCCCATTATGTAATGAGCACCTGTCCTCTGCATTCCCCTCTCTTGCTCTGAGCACTTTAAGTTCTTCTCTCTTGCTATCCATGCATTCATGTGTAATACTCTACTACAACATACAACGTTTCCCTCTCCCATATTGTAATATCACAACTTCCAAAGATTAGCTGTCAAGGTCTGCGGGTAGTGGGGTAGGACCTAAGTGGAGGATAGAGCAGGCTGAGGCAGGAGTTGGCACAAAGTGTATTTAATGAAAAACAAGAAAAACAGAAGGCGCTGTAGTGATGGCAGGTAATCCAAACATGAAGAAAAAAACAGTAGGAGACATGAACACAGCAGGATGACAAGTATGACAGGACAGAGAACAAAGGGAAAGGAAGGGCTATATATACACACAGGGGACAGCAGGGTGATGAGACACAGGTGAAACAAATCAAGGAGAAACCAATGAAGCAATCAAAAGGGGGAATCACAGACAGGAAACAAAGGAAGAACTTTAGAAAATAAAACAGGAAACTCATTACAGACCACGACATAAGTAAAGATAAAACAAATAAAACAAAGAATCATGGGTGCATCCACTTTAATATGTCAAGTCGTCATGAATATTGTGGAAAATATTACTGACCATACTTGACCAATGCTGTGTGATGCACCATGCATGTAAAGTGCAACTACATGTATGCTGCAGCAACCTCCAGCTCCAAATAACCATTTGTATTGTTTTGCGTGTTTCCACCTCTCCTCACACAAGTCCTGTTTGTATTTCCTGTTTGCTTTACTTATTTTTTCTTTTAGCATCCAGTGGTAATTTGACTATACTGATGTGTTATGACAGGAAGTTCAGACGGGACTCAAACAAGACCTCCTACATGGACAAATTAAACTTCAGCACCATGCTGTCTTTGCTGACTGAACATCATGTAGTGCAGGCAAGCTGTGGTGCTATGGTGGCACCAGAGCAGCAAGAGCAGCATTTGTAACTGTAATTCTATGATTTTGTGGGCTAAATTAGAACTACATTACATGCATGAGTTGGCTTTGTAAACAAAATAATCTTTGAATATAGTTAAAGTCATGAGGTCGATCATCATTTTAAAAATGAATTAATTCATCAATGTGTGCATAAATTCCATCCTGCAATTTCACAAGCTGAAATTAATGGATTTAGCTGCTGTTATCACAAGGATGGAGGAGGGAAAAAAGAAAATCACACAAACTTGTTGTTGCCACAGACTGTTTGCTTATAATCTTGAGGGACAAGATGCTACTTATGCACCTGGAGACAGATGTGGTTACACATTTTTAACATCTGGCTAGACTGTGGATTTTAGACCAAACACCTTTGGGATGCATCACATTAGGAACAAGACGACTGAAGTACTAAAAATTATGATTCAACACCTTTAAATGCTCAAAAAGAATTACCCAAAATCAATCTTGAGGGAGTATGCTACTTATGCACATTTATGGAGCAAGGTGCTATACGACGTGGGCAACCATGACAGGATTGATTGTCAGAGAGCTGGTGCAGCAATACATGTGTGATTCAAACTATTAAACTGTGGTTCATGTCATTTCATTCAGTCATTCCAGTCAGTAGTAGAGATGCTATACAAGTGTTTATGTTCAAAAATTCAGTGTTTTGCTTTGAAAATGTTTATGATTGAATCAGATTGAAACAGAATGCTCTTAGATTCTATATTCAGGGTTGTGTGCTTTGCAGAAAGCCTGAAAAGACGCTGTTCTGGAGAAACTCTCCGTTCATCCCACTCCTCAGTGGAGAACACATAGACAATGACAACAATACTGATCCTGGTCTGTAGATCCACTCATTCATCATGACGAGACACAGGTGAGGCAAATGAAGAGACAAGACCAGGTGAAACCAATAACACAATCAACACAGAGACAAAGGGAGTAAAATCACAGGAAATCAAAAACTTAACAAAATAAAACAGGAAACAGGAAGACAAGAAACAAATGAAACTCAAAATGTGAACACAGAAAACACAGGAACAGAACCATAACAGTCATTTATTTAAAATGCACTAATACATGTGACAAGCTCAGATAATCACCACTGACTTAACCAGTAAAATGTGTGTATAGATACATTTCATTGTATCATCTTTGTGGGCATGGAGCAGTTTTTGTTTAAGCACTAAATACATTAAAAATGTGACAAGCTCAGATAATCACCACTGACTTACCCGGTGAAATGGTTATATGGTAACTCCTATTATTAAACAGACAACCATGGCAGGATTGATTGTCAGAGAGCTGATGCAGCAAAACATGTGTGATGCAAACTATTTAACCATGGTTAAAAAGATTATATATAAGTGTTTATGTTCAAAATGTAAGTGTTTTGTTTTGAAAATGTTTATGATTGAATCAAATAGAAACAGAATGCTCCTGGATACCATGTCCTGCTTTAGTAACTACTGGACCTGAACCTGCCAGTCACACACTGACATTACTGAGGGAAAGTATTCAAAGCAATTGATGCAAATGTCCTACAAGAGTCTCTAATTAAGTAACATTAAGCGATCATGGCATTCTCAATAAATGTGTTTCATCATCATACCTGTTACAACAGACGCATTAGCATCCAGCGATTTTGTTGTAGACGTGTATAACTTTTACCAAAAGCTGACGCCGTGACTGCTTCTCAAAGGTAAATGGCCTTGTTTTCACATAGTGCTTTTCTACCTATTGGTACTCAAAGTGCTTTACTGTCAAAGACACATGTACCCATTCACTCACACAAGCACACACACATTCACACCCCAGTGCCACGCACTAGGAGCAACTGTGTGTGCACATTCTAGGAATCAAAGCAGCACAGGTGCCCCCCAGGGAACTGTCCTGGCCCCCTTTCTTTTCACTCCCTACACAGCAGACTTCAGGCACAGCACCGACAGCCATGTACTGCTGAAGTTCTCTGATGACTCTGCGATTGTTGGCCTCATCAGAGACGATGATGACGCAGAGTACAGAGGACTGATGGGGAACTTTGTGGACTGGTGTCAGCGAAACCACCTCCTTATCGACACGGGGAAAACCAAGGAGATGGTGGTGGAATTCCGTAGACGCGGCTCTGCCCTCCCATCACCAGTGAACATCCAGGGAATGGACACTGAACAAGTGGACTCTTATAAGTGCCTGGGTGCTCACCTCAACACCAAACTGAGCTGGACTCACCACACGGACTCACTCTACAGGAAGGGACAGAGAAGGTTCTACCTTCTGAGGAGACTGAGGTCTTTTGGAGTGAAAGGGGCACTCCTGAAGACCTTCTTTGACTCTGTAGTGGCATCAGCCATCCTGTACTGAGTGGTCTGCTGGAACAGTGGCATCACAGAGAGGGAGAGGAAGAAGCTGGATAAGATCATCAGGAAGTCCAGCTCTGTCCTGGGCTGCCCTCTGGACTCAGTGGGGGAGGTGGGTGACAGGAGAGTTCTGGCTAAACTGTCCTCCATGCTGGACAATGAGTCCCACCCCCTGCACGGAGACCTGACAGGACTGAGGAGCAGCTTCAGTGACAGACTTCTTCACCCTCCATGTGTGAAGATACAGAAGGTCTTTCCTTCCTGCTCCTGTTAGACTCCACAACGAGTACTCCTAATATGTGCAACACCCACCAGTCTGTGCAATATATCTACTATCTATCTATTCTATTTCTGCCATTTCTGCATGCTGTTGCAAACTGCATGCAGAAATTTCCCCGTTGTGGGACGAATAAAGGTTTTCTTATTCATGGATTACCCGCTCTGCCAACTGAGCCATGGCCACCAAAGCATGTGAAGCTTCCCCACAGTTCACAAATTTCACATGATAATGCACTTTGTGGAGGACAACCATATTGTCTTCCTCACTGAAGTGTCCACAGCCATTTTTCATTTTTCCAAGAACCAGAGGGTTAGCAGTTTGATTTATATATGGACCACATGCCTAAGTGTCCTTGGTACCCTGATTTGCTTGGTGTGTGTGAACATTTGTGTGAACCAGTGGGTAGGTGTGTCTTTGTGACTGTAAAGTGCTTTAATTACCAAAGGGTAGAAATAAACGATATAAATAGAAACCCGTTACCATTTACACACATGCAGGTTGCGATAATTGGCTGGATGGGCCAAATTATGGGAAGAATCCGTGACTTCACGTTCGCCTAATCCAACACAAACATCAGACACAAATACTGCTTCTGATAATACTGAGCACAGATTAGTCAGTATGAAGCACGTCGTGTTTGCTGGGGATCAGCTGTTAGGGGAAGTGAATGAACCTGATCTTGCTCAGAGTGTGTACACACGGTCTATAAATGTTGATTCTTACTGCTTCCAAAATCAGTGGCCAAGTGATTTATTGAGCTTTGTATCAAAAACTGCTCACATAAACAGAACCTCTTTCCACATTTAGTGAGAGTGTGGACTGCTCAGCGAGCCGAGATGACGAGGATTTCAATAACAACAGGGGTTAGTGATATGACGTGGCTCAAAACACTTGGCACGCCAAGACAAAGAGTGTTTTCTTGCGAAGATTAAAAACTTCCCATGTTACCTCCCACAATAATGGATTGATTATTTATGAGAACAACAGCATGTTCTCTGATGCTTTCTGCCAAACTTGGCGCGCTCAGTGTCTTCCGTCAGAGTGAGGAGCCTCCAGATCTTCACCTTCTCTTTCACGCTTGTGTTTACCATCAGTTGCGCCCTCTTGAGAGCGCCTGCAAGAGAAGAGTTTGTGTTGTTGTGTGCCAGCCTCTGCAGTCACTCCTCTCTGGGCTAATTAAAATCATCCTCGGCATCCCCCTCACTCACTCACAGGTAGCTGAGCTGGAGCTTCCTATGACTGCAGGAATCCGGGTGTGTTTATTGAGATAAATAATAATAATAATGTCACAGCATCGGTAAAGCAATAGTTTATTACAAATATTGTTTTCCCATCAGCTGCCCAAGTAATGGTCATGTGTACACCAAAGTTTGCAGAGCAGACGGGAAGACCTCTACTTTTTTATTTTCTCCCATAAAAACAGATTTTCACATAGGACTAAACATTTTATAGAAGTACTTTATAGAATGACCTTAATTTTAAAATCTTAGTTATGAAATCAGACATATTTATAAGCATTTTTTTTTTATACATCAACACTGTACCCCTATAGGAATGATCATTTCAGTACAGACTATTTCATTTGAATTAATTTAGTTTAGTTTTTCAACTGTGGATTGATTATTTACTTTTTTTTTTTTTTTATATCCGACAGCATGTAAAAATAACTATAAAACACATACATAAATCAGTGTACAACAATGTATGTAATGTGGGAGACACGTACTTACCTACTCATTAATGTTAATATTCGTATCATTATCTATTTTATCTGTCTCCTTTATCATATAATTTTGCCCATTTTGTAACTCCATATGCAATATTCATAACCCCTGCGTATCCATTTCATACAGTTGGGCTATATTTATTCATTAATGATGCATCTCATATTTTGGCAATTCATCATTCAAGCTGCCATTATGCACAACTGTGGTATCCAGTATCCAGTAACAATGCCCTGATATATTTAATCCTCATCCATGGCAAAGGGGATCGATACACATCATATACACATCTTAAGAGAGGGATCTCAGTCCAGCTCTCCTCCAGAGCCTGCACAGATCCATTTTTTTTTTTCCTTCTGCAGGGGGTGAGGAGGGATTTCTGCAGCCAGTGTAGCCCTAGGCGTGCTTTCAGGGGGCTTTGGGCTCCGGCTTTGATGCAAGCTGTGAGACCCTGACCACTGCGGCTTGCGAGATGTGTGTATCTATGTGAATATGTGTATCTTAGACAGCTTGAGAGGTTCGTGAACGTGATTCTGCATACCAATTCACATACAAATCCTTAAATTTTTTTTTCTGAACACTCTTGTGTCATCTCTGTTGTCAGAGATGTCTCATAGCATAGCGCAGCGAGACATGATGGCATCTCACATTTGTCTTCTTGATAGATGGTGAGCTTCCTCGGAGAATAGGGGTAGATTTCACGTTAAAGCAATACCTGTCAATAGCATGCTTAATTCACCAGAGGCTGATGTTTAAGGAGCTGATTCTTTTCATCCTGCTATGTAAGCCTTCACTTTTCTTCATTGCCACTTCTAAAGCATCCATCCTTGTGTCCACCATTTTGACAACTTTTTACAGGAAATGCAATGTGCCCCACTTCTCCTGTGTTTTTACATTCGGCTGTGATTTTCTGTTCTTATGTTTGTCAGATTTTCAGTGGTTTGGACTTGGCAGGTGTACATCTTTTGAGTGCTGTGCATTTTATTTGGACAATGAAGAAACGGCGGGGCTGCAGAAGACGGACCCCTCCCTGTGCGGCTGACTGCGCTGGGCCTGATAATACAAGTCTCCACAGTTTGTCCTCTGCTGGAGGACATCATGCACTGTACTACATGAATAATAAAATTCTATTGCAGATGCTCAACTCACATCTGAGGTTTGCATTTCAACAGGACAACGAGATCCTTCTGTCTTATCAAAGTCTTACATTTCACTATTTTTGCTGTACAAAAACAACATCTGAAAATGCTCTTACACTACCAGTTACACTAATGTGAGTGCGCTCTTTACAGCTACCTAAAAGATTGTTTGTCAAAAAGAGATTCATTTAGTCAGGTTTTAGAGTGCATCGTATAACAGAAACAGCAAGTATTAAAGTTACTGACAATCTCCTCACTACTGAAGACAACAGACTTAAATGGGATTAAAGAAACTGCATTAGACTGGTTGGAATCTTATTTATCAGACAGACAGTTTGTTCATGTCAATGGTGATTCGCCCACTGATTTAAAAGTTAGTAGGGGAGCTCCACAGGGTTCTGTGCTAGGACCACTACTCTTCACATTATACATGTTAAGTTCACAGACACAATTATTACAAATGAGGTTCCCTTTGTAATACTAGTCAATGCGCATATAGGGCTTTAATCTCTAGTTTGGTCATATGGACTTGTCTAGCAAAAATTATAATATAAAATTAAACCTTTATCATACATGGTACCAAATGCTGATCTGTACAGGATATATAACTGTCTATGTCTATGAGAACCAAACCTGGCAGAATTTTTTTATACCTTTGACATTTGTATTTGACACTTTGCTGGCAAACACATGGCCGTTCTCTTCACTAGACCGTTCCATCACTAGATTCAAACTTTGATTGGAAAGATTTGAATTTGAACATTTGTCTTCTATGAGAAATCTTGCAATTTGTCGCTAGACTACCAAAGCTATTTATCTGAGTATTTCAGAGTCACAAAGTTTCCCGCAACATCCTTTGCTGTCACAGAAGAAATGAATGTGCAACAAATATAAAGTATCCCGACATCTTTGCTGAGAGAACGAAGGATGGTAAAAAAAATCTGCCAGGCAGTCGACAATTAGGACTGTCACAGATGATACGCTCAAAAAGACAGTCGGAAAAATGAGGCAGACAATCATTCTGAGCCTCAACAGCCTGACAGGAGAAAGAGTGAGTGTGACTGGCAGACAAACACAATTGTTGGTTTATGTTCTGATGTATTTCATGTTTGACATCACAAGAGACAGTACTGTTCTTGTTGGATTAATGGGGTCTCAGTAAAACGTTAACGTGCTTACCACCCTGACTTGGAATACATATGTTGGACTTACACTTAGGTCTACCAAACATACAGCATGTGCACTAAATCATAGGATGATCTATTGTTTTCTGGCTGACTTAGGATTTAGCTTACACTGTTGCTACGAGTCTAAATCATTCATCTTTTTTATTTGGGTTGGCCTATTTTTCTGCCTTCCACAGCTAAAATAAAGTTAGCTCAGGGGATTTTGCACAGTTCATGTCCTTTAATTATATTCATAGTAAAAACAGGAATGTCATTAATGCCATCATGTTGTATGGCAGAGAAGGTGTCAACATATGAAACACGTGCCTCTAAAACAATCAAAATGTGAAATTTTAGGTGGTCATATTATTAATTGAAATAATTGTGCCATGACAAACACAGTTTCCATGACAACTGCCTTATTATCCCAGCCTTTGGTGGAGCCAAGTCAGTGTAACCTAAATTCTAGTGTCAGCTGGGTGACATGCACAGCAGCCCACAACTTTCTTAACACAGAACTGGTTACATACAGGTTCTTAAACAATTTCACCTTCATCCTCTTTCACTCCATCGTCTTGAGTTCTGAATGTTATTAATAGGCTGCTCATGCTGAAGGCTTTGGGTTAATTAGGCAGTCCCTTGCTGACTGCTTTAGCTGTTTTGATGCTTGCCTTTAAGACCCGAGCCTCCACTCTATGTGTGACTTACATAATGAGAAAGGTAGTGGTTCCAGTGGGTCCACGCATGGACCGGGACGCGATGGAAAAACCTGCCTTAAGCAGAAAAAAGACAAAGACGTTCGCAATTTTCACATTAGATAGGGTTGTGTTTCACACAACCCCCACCCCACAGCTGAATTATTCATTTGCTGCATAATTCAGCAAAGCTTTATTTATCTTTTTCCTTGGGTTTTTAATCTTTGCTACCAATGCCTATTTTTCAATATTAATGAAACCTGCCCTTTAACAAAGACATCATCTCTGGCATCGAGAACGGGCAGACGACTCTAGCATCACTGAATGAGCAACTGCTTTGTCACAACAGTTCACTGCTGCACAGCTTACCTGTGTGCAGGCCTCAGGAGACACACATACATGCACAAGGGGACTGCCTTGTGCATGTATGTGTGTCTCCCACTTAGTTGTCAGCTGCCACTGTTTCTCAAGCTTTGTTGCAATTCATGTGAATATGGATGTTAAATAATAAATGACTTACCAGACATGATCAGAGTTTTTTTTCCTAAATACATTATCTTGAATGTCATTGATCCATTCCCACCTTCCTTCTGTCAGTGTGTAGGTGCATGAACGTTACTTCGTGTCTCTCAAACGAAATGAACAGCTGTTAATAATACTGGTTAAAGATAACCATTATTCAGTTTTATTTTATTTATATAGTATCAAATACAATACAAATTGGTTCAAGGCATGGAATCCACCTAATATCAGGGGACTCATCTGCTTGAGGCTGGCTGGACAGAGAGAGACAGAGAGAGAGAGAGAGAGAGAGAGAGAGAGAGAGAGAGAGAGAGAGAGAGAGAGAGAGAGAGAGAGAGAGAGAGAGTTATTGAGTTAATGACAGTTAATGATTGCTAATGGCTAGGATAAATGATCAGTTCATGGGAAGTCCCACAGTACCCTCACAATTACGCTGTAGACAGAAGCTCAGACAGAAGCAGTCTGGGCTGTGTGATTTACACAGGAGAAATGTTATTTTAAATGGTAGGGTTATAGAAAATAACTGAGAATTTATAACCGTTATTGCATGGTTACAATAATAAGCAGTGTCTGTGAAGGTTCTCAGTCATCCAGGTCATAGTAATCCAAAAAAGGTTCAACAAAGGGAACTGGACTTGTAGATTTTTAGAGAAGATGTTTCACCACTCATCCGAGTAGCTGCTTCAGTTCTAGGGGACTGGTGGGAAGACTGAGGTGAAATAGGAACTCCTCCTGAAACTTGCTTGTTATGTTAATGACCAGAAACCGGTGCAGCTAATTTCCACTGACCCAATAATCCACTGGGTTATTGGGTGAGCTTAAGTAACCTTCAGACCAGTTTGGTTGGATGTGCAGTGTTTTGTTAAACCCCATGCATGTAGTTCTTCCTATTTACGTCATAACTTGACTTTCTCTTTTGCTCCAGTCAGTTAGCTGGTAGAGAATCATGCTGCATTAATTTGGTGGGATTTTCTCCAATGAACAAATAAAGAAAACAGTAAATCAGCAGAACTATGTCTCATAAAAGCATTTGTGCTGGTTGCAGAAACAAACACTACTGCTGTTTAAAATAATGAACCAACTATTTTCACATCTCTGTACAGCACCTCAAGCAGAAGATGGCTTTCCATCTGCCTGCTTCGATGCAGAATGGGGAAATACATATATTGCAAAAATAATTATAATAATCATTTCAATGAAGTGTTGGTACATCAACATCTAAGTCACGACATCAGTGAAGGATATGACTTCAATGTCAGTGAAGCATCGCTCTGGAGCAGAGGAAAAAAGAGCAATATATGAAGACATTGCTATGTGGAGCAGATGCATGCAATGAAAGCAAACTATTATAGCCTCTTGTTGCACTCCCTCTGCTGAGGTTTAAGGCCACTCCTTGTTTTTTAGTTAGCCAACAGGTACAAAGATATTTTAAAAGGCTCTCATTACTAATGAAAAGAACGTCACTTATGGTGCTTTTTCAACCCAGACCACCTCCAAATGTAGTCAGAGATCATAAGTCTCTCTGTTGACACCTGACTTTTACATGATCACCCAGATAGGATCTTAATGCAAGGTCTGAAAAGGAGAGTAGTTAATGGAAATGTACATTGCATTTGGTTTGCAGATTTTCTAAAGGTCTATCAAACTGCATGCTATATTTAGATGTCATTAATACATCAGTTAACTCTCTTAGCCCCTCCCTTTATGGCCATTAAAAACAAGGCAACACATGTTTGAAACTCAAGTCATCATTATTAGTGGCTCTGATTATCTTCAATTGTGGCAGACTCTCTGTTGTTGAGGACCTCAGGTGCATAGACAAAGCAAAGATGTTGGTTAAATGACAGGGTCATTATCTAACCTGCTGCTTCATGTTCATGACATTTTGAACCAGAATACAGAAGGCTCTCCACTTTGTACAATACTGTCTGTTTCTCTGAATATGAAAAGGGTGAAGGTGTATTTCAGCTAAATCCATTTAATAGAATCTCAGAAAAATATTATGCCTAGAATGACTTTGTTTCAGGAGGTGGGAGGATCCTCTCCAACATCTATCTCATATGCTCTCCAGCTGACACACATGTGAGGTGTGAGTTATGCTTTGGAGAGATCTGATGCACTCTGAGTGTTTATTGGAGTTGTGGAAGTGGGTGACCCAGTTCTCAAAGTCTGTCTTCTCACATCTGGGATGAATTTTTGCATACTAGAAGTGTGGATTACACTTCCAAGACATCTAAATCATACCTAAAAAAAACAAAAAAAACAGGAGGCAAGGTGTGGATACGCGAGCAGGGGGGCTGCTCGAGCTAATGAAATAGAGTCAAGAGCAGGTCTCCGCATCATTAAAGCAGCCCAGAGCTCAGAATGCCTGTGTTTTATGTGGACGGGCAAAGTTAATAATTCAGACTGGGTTGAATTTCAACAAGAGGTTCTATAGGCACCACTTACATGTCTTAAGACATTTCAAAGGACAACACTTTGTACAGTTTAATAATTTAACCCGCCTTCTTCATTGTTGCCATTTAAAACTATTGATATAGTAATTAATAGCCTAATCCAGGTGACTGTTATCTATACATGAGCAGTTAGAAACAGGAAAAGTTGGTAGGTACATAAAGCAACCCGCCTTCTTCATTGTTTATATGGCTGTCTGTATAATTTTTATTAAATAAAACAAAGCCTGCAATCTGGTTCAGACAGCCATTCATTAAGGCTGTTAGTACATTGCTTAGGTCTTACACTGTTCCTAGAGGGTACATTACTTACTCTTGTACTGCAGTTAATTGTTTCATTTACTACTGACTGTCGCCCAGGAAGCCATTAGAACCCTCTTCACCCTTTTATTATATACTTTTATTAGGTTACTGACAATATAGACATGACAGGTTCAAGTTATTTGACCGTATCCCTGTATTCCATGCTCCTACCCTATGCAACTCGGCAGCAGATTAGCAGCAGCTCCAGCGGTGCGTGTCACACAAGATGCATCCATATAAGTATCGATCCGTTGAACACCTCTCCTCCTTTTTGAAAGTGCTCAGAGCTTAATACGCGATCGCTGTGCATTAGAAACTCACCATAGTTGAAAAGGTAAAATCACTTTGGCTCATGATTACAGAGACGGACAGAAAAACAAATCCCACCGCGCTGCTTCTGAAGACGGCCGGGCTTGATTCAAACAGGAACTTGCCGTATCTGTTGAGGATTTAAAACCAAGGTTTGGATGGAGCCATTGGTAAATCTATGTACAGTCTCCATCATTAAAGTACAATGTTTTTTCCATCCACCATCCATCCACCACAATCTCCTTTTCTTATAACTTTGTGACCCAAACAGTTATTAAGTTATTATTAATCACCAGTACTTCCATCCACCCACTTTTTTTTTTTTTTTCAACTTAATTTTTATTGAACACCGCCACAGAAAAATACATTTCAGTTGTTACATTTTTTTTTTTTTTTTGTTAATATAAACATTCTGCTAGATCAGTAAACAAGGACAACAGTGACAACGAAAAAGAAACATATCACAATTTTAGCACTGGTTCTCAGGATGATAGACTTTTAACAGTATTCCAACCTCATCTAGCCCCACTCCTCGCCCGCCATTTCCAGCCAGGGTGCCCATCTGTCCGCAAATTTTGTGTTTTGGAGTCTCAACATAAAAGTTATCTTTTCCATAATGAAAATTCTCTTGACTACTGACCGCCATGTATCAATTGTCGGGGGATCTTTTTTAAGCCAGTTTAAGGTTATTGCTTTCCTGGCTGCCGTAAGTAGTATATGCAGTAGATATGTCTTCTTCCTAGTCATCTCCGTTTCAGGGAGTGCCCCAAGGATGGCCAACAGTGGGTTCCTAGGCAACTGAGAAACAAAAATTCTATCCAGTGAGTCAAATATCTCCCTCCAAAAGTTGTCTAAAATTGGACACTTCCAAAATACATGTGTATGGTTCGCAGCCTCTTCTCCACAATTCCTCCAGCATGCACCTGTTTGACTGGGATCTATTTTGGAAAGAATTAGCGGGGTTCTAAAAAATCTGTGGACTATTTTCCACTGGAACTCTCTCCATAAGTTTGCACTAGTGACTTTATGCACTTCTGAAGAAATACTGTCCCAGACCTCCATGCTTATCTCTAGATCAAGTTCTGCTTCCCATTTTTGTTTAATGTGCAGAGTGTTTTCTCGCTTCATACTAGACAGCGCACTATATATACTAGACACTGGCCTCCCAGTATGCTCCCCTTTTTGGATCCCTGTCAAGTACCGCTCAATTGGTGAATCTGATTTTTTTATGATAGTCCAGTCTGGGTGTTTAGACAGATAGCTTCTTACCTGAAGATACCTATAGAAATCTGATCTTGGCAGACTGAATTCATCACCTAACTGTTGAAATGTTTTTAATTCCTGATCCCTAATAAGCTGATGGACAAAATTTAGGCCCAGATGTCTCCATTTTTTATATCCCCCGTCCAGTTTCAATGACATAAACCCTTTTAGATGAGCAATACTTGACAGGGCCGATACATTATCAGGGAGGCCAAAAGTCCCCTGAACCTCTCTCCATGCTGCCATAGTGGCTTTTGACCATCTACCCAGCGTCTCTTCAAGGGCTTTATTTTCGGTGAATGGAACATATGATAAAGGCATCAGAGCACAGAGTGACTTTTCAATCTCCAACCATCTAGTATCTTTCTCGTCCAAAATCCAAACTGTTAGTGCCCGCAGCTGGCAGGCCAACCAGTAATATCTAAGGTGAGGAAGCCCCCATCCTCCGAGCTGTTTAGATAACTGCAGAGTTTTGTATCTTACACGTGGGCGCCTCCCTTGCCAAATAAATCTTGAGATAAGACGATCCAATATTGTGAACATACTTTTTGGTGGCGAGAGGGGCAACGTTTGAAAAAGAAATAACAGCCTGGGTAACACATTCATTCTAATACTTTCTATTCTACCCGAGATAGAAAGGGGCAGTACAGCCCATCTGGTGAGATCAGCAGATATTTTGTCCATCAGTTTACTGTAGTTTGCCTTATACAATTTATCTAGATTTTGTGAGATAGTAGTCCCCAAGTAAGAAATACCTTCCCTTGGCCACTTAAATGAGAATGCTGCTCTGATCTGGTGTGTAGTCAGTGAATTCAGGGCCAAGGCTTCTGTTTTATTGACATTGACTTTATATCCTGAGAGGGATCCAAATTTAGCAAAACTGTCCATCAGATTTGGAATTGAGTTTAGGGGGTCTGACACATATACAAGGACATCATCTGCGTAAAGCGAGATTTTATGAGTTTCATTACCAATTTCAATCCCCTTGATCATTGCATCGTCTCGTATCACCTGTGCCAGTGGTTCTATACTTAACGCAAAAAGGAGCGGCGAAAGCGGACATCCTTGGCGAGTCCCTCTACCTAGAGCGAAAGGCTGGGAAATATGTCCATTTACTCTGACCATACTCTGAGGAGCAGCGTAAAGTAGTTGAATCCATCTGATAAAATTAGGCCCAAATCCAAATTTATCCAAGGTTTTCAGTAAAAATGGCCACGACACGCGATCAAAGGCTTTTTCCGCGTCGACTGCTAACGCCATACAGGGGGCTGGATAATTGTGACTCTGCTCCATAACATTAAGAAGTCTGCGGACATTATCTGATAGATGTCGCCCGGCTATAAAGCCCGTCTGGTCAGGATGTATTAAAGTTGTAATGACCGTTTCAACTCGTTTAGCTAATATGGAGGTCAGCAATTTACAGTCAGTATTTAAAAGTGCAATTGGCCTGTAGGAGGCACAATCTGTGGGATCTTTATGTTCTTTCAGTATTACTGATATGATTGCCTCTTTCCAGATTGTCGGCAGTTCTCCTTTCTGAAGGGCATAAGAATATGCTCTCTCTAGGATCGGGCTGATAATATCAATAAAGTTCTTATAAAATTCATTAGTGAATCCGTCAGGTCCAGGACTCTTATTGTTCTTCAAATTTTTAATAGCCTTCTCAATTTCCTCTCTAGTTATTGGTCTGTCAATGAACTCAGCTGTGGTAGGGTCCATCGTCGGTAGTTTGATAGAGTTAAGGTAATTGTCAATTTTATGTGGGTCACGTTCTTCATCATTGTCCGAGTACAGGTCTTTGTAAAACCCTGCAAAGGTCTCTGCAATTTCATTTGGTTTGAATAAAAATGGTTTGTCTGGTTTACCACTTTTGATTTTTTGAACTGTTGTAAGACTGTGTTGTTTCCTCAATTGAGAGGCCAGTAGGCGGCTAGCTCTACTCCCATGCTCATAGTATTTTTGTTTTAGGAACCTTAGGTTTCTTTCGATTTTTTCCATCAAGACGTCGTCAAGTTCTTGTTTAGCCATTTTCAACTTGCGTAGATTTTCAGCTGACATATTTACTTTATGCTGTTTTTCTAGATCATCAATCTTTTTTTCCAGTTCCATACGTTTAGCTATCCTAGCCTTTTTGAAAGTTGAGGCCAACTGGATTATTTTTCCCCGTAACACAGCCTTGGCTGCGTCCCATAGTATGATAGGGGAAATGTCTTCTTTGTCATTAGATTCCAGATAAGAGGTGAACTCATCTCTTAAAGATGTTTGAAATGCTGGAATTCCTAGCAGGGAGGTATTTAGTCTCCATCTACGCGAGGCGACCGCCCCCCCCACATCCCAAACCACCGACACGGGTGCATGATCAGACAGGGTTATATTGTGAATTTGACAGTCTAATACTCTAAATGATTCATTAATAGGCATAAAAAAATAATCAATCCTGGAGTATGTGGAGTGAGGATGAGAGTAAAACGTATAATCTCGTTCCCTTGGATGTTTGTATCTCCAGACATCCAGGAAACCAAACTCTTCACTGCAATTTTTTAATGCCCTACTCATAGCTGTTGGGTGGACGTTTGAATTCATACTCTTGTCTAGAAATGGATTCAGTACACAGTTGAAGTCTCCTCCTATCAGCAATATGCCTCGTGCCTTCTCAAGTACCAAGTCGAATATCGTTTTCATAAATTGTGGGCTGTTATCATTTGGGGCATATACGTTAAGCATGGACACCTGGGTTCCGTTTATAGTGCCATTAATCAATACATAACGCCCCTCTTTGTCTTGGAATGAGGAGTCAAGGCAGAATTGTAGTGACCTGTGCATCAAGATGGCAACGCCCCGTCTGCGACCTGATTTGTGTGAGGAATAAAATACCTGTGAGGCCCACGATTTATTTAATTTCTTATGTTCAGCCTCAGATAGATGTGTTTCTTGGAGGTAAGCAATACTACAATTCATCTGTTTAAGCTGATCTAATATTTTCCTTCTCTTTTGAGGGCTGCGCAACCCCTTCACATTATATGTAACTACCGTGCAGGGTGACATCTTAAGCTGTTGTTATCAATGCCCCTCGCTGGGGCTGTCCAGCCATCCATAGAACAAAATAACTTTAAAGTCTTTTGTTGTCCCTCAGGCAGAATGCTGCAACATGAAACACAGTGGCCACCACAACTGAAAATCTTACTCCATGGCGTGTAAAGAACAATATAACAATGATAAAAGAACAGAACTATACACAAAACTGTGAAAGAGAACGCTAGAACTTCCATCACAGTGACCCACAGTCCCATGGGCCTACTCTGCCAGCCACCCCAGATTACCCAACAAGGTCCATAAACAGCAGTACAGATATCAAGGGTGGTGATAGAAAGAAGGAGTGTCCAGAGCATCTAGATGCCTGGGCCTAGAACTGCCTGATGTTAAGACAGTAACGCAAGTGTCTTCTCAAGAACTTCTTGCGTTGGTTCCCCCCTAAGAATCCGCCCCGCCCCACAGACTACCCACTCTTTCGTGATCATATGATACAGTGGTTTCAGTAATAGCCATGACAGAAGGCATCAGACATCGAGTTAAAAAATAAAATATTGATGATATTAATTCACAATAAAATTACAAAATGAATTAAAATTAGAGAAAAAAAAAAAAAAAAAAAAAAAAAAAAAAAAAACCCCTGAGGCAAACCTACCAAATACATTCAGAGCCGGTTTGAATGGCATCACGTGTAAAATGTCCACTTCAGAAAAGGAAAGTCATCCTTGTACAGCAAACTATTTGTTATCTGCAGCTCAGGCTCTACTGTCCGTTAAACCTTATCCAAATATAATAAGACCATGTCCTTTTAGTAGGTTTAATGCCCCAACAAAAACTTCACTTCTGGACTTACTTTATGTCTGATGCTCTTCTTATCTCACCTTCGCAGTCACAAGTCAATTTGAAAGCGCATCGATGTCCCTCACCAGTGCGCGCGTGAGCTGCTCCCCTCCGGGACGCGGTGGTGCCGTCCATCCCCGCTGCTGCAGTTCTTTTTCCATGAGCTCCGTCTCCGATAGTCTTGTAGTTATGCCCAGGCTCTTCAGTTGATCAGCCGCCTCCCATGCCGAGCTGAAGCTCTTTTCCCCGTCTCCCAAGGATACTCTCAGCACCGCGGGATACGACGTCCTAAACTTGATGTTGCGCTCCTTCAGCTGGCGTTTAATCTCTCCATATTCCTTTCGTTTACGCTGCAGGGCGGCCGAGTAGTCATGGTCAAAAAAGATGCGGCTCCCCTCAAACTGCAATTCTTTTGTGTTCCAGCCTTTGTACAAGATCTGTTGCTTTGTCTGGAAGTGAAGGAATTTCACCACAATCGATCTGGCGACATTGGCGTTTGTAGGTTTTGCCGCAAGTGACCTGTGCGCGCGCTCTATGCCGAGGTCCTCTTCCTCTGGGAGCTTAAGAGCAGCTTTCAATAGCCTTGCTATGAAGTCGATCATATTCTCACCACCCTCGGCGCCTTCTTTCACCCTGTAGATCCGTAAGTTTGACCTCCTTGAACGGTTTTCAATGTCTTCACAGTGCGCTTCTAGGCGACGCTGTTTACGTAACATATAGGCCAGCAGTCTGTCTGCTCGTGCACCGTTGTCCTCCACGCTGCTCACTCTTTGCTCGGCCTCTTCCAGTCTTTTTTCACAGCCTCGTATTTGCTCCTTCACACCTTTTAGTGTGTCTTCAATTTTGTCAAACCGCTGTGTCATGTCTTTTCTCATTCCTTTCATCTCGGCCAGAACCTCGGCCATCATGTTGCTAGTAGCACCTGTTTTCTCGTTAGCTGTGGCCCAGCTAGCTATAGCTCCGGTCGCCGGTTTGCTCGGAGTCGGAGCTTCGTTCTTGTTGCGGGTTCTCTGGTTCATTTTTAATCTATATCAAAGCAGACTCAGTGTGGTTCTGTTATATTTAGAAAACCACCGTTAGATAGTCGTTTAACGTGGGTTTATAGACCGTGGGTTCGGGAGCCCAGTTATCGTGCAGCCATCCGTCGGGGGGCGGAAGCCGGAAGTCCCCATCCACCCACTTTAATGTGCATTCTCAACTTCCATAACATTTTTTTCAAAGTTGGTGTTTTATTTATTTGTAATTTGGGAGTTCAACATCTTGTTTAAGAACACTTTGAATGGCCGGAAATGGCTAATGCTTTGTGGACCACCCTCTCTACCTACTGTGTCAGTTTTTGCCCATGGCTATGAAATTCAACCAATGGAATAAAAGTGTTGAACAAAACTCCCCATCCCCACTCACTCACTTTGCTGCTGCACATTAATGGTGCATTCACACTAGCAGTGAGATTGTGATAAGCTACACTACATTTACAATGGAAGCAATGAGCTGACGTCTGATGCATGTTGTTACACATCCTGCAAGACTTTTTTGCGCTCCTCTGAAATGGTGACACTTCAGCCAAATCATATGTGTTTGCTTCCCCCTTTGTCTTGTTGTATTTACAGTCAAAGCCCATTGCAATGTCCCTCCAACCACTGTGACACTCCAATGGAAACTCTGCAACCCTTAGCAGGTTGTAGCTTTTGGCGCTAATAGTGTGAACGCACTATAACGCTGTACATATTGCATAACATTCCAATCCAGCTCACTGTGATACTTTTTTGAGCCTTTAAAATTCATTCTGTTTAAAACCAGTTTTAACACACTAATGCATCTACCAGATTTATTGTGAGGAAAGTGTTTGGTAACATCCTCAGCAGTTTGTATATTAGGTAGTAAGGCCTTTGTCTCCAGTTTAAGTGATGTTCAGTGTTAAAGTGCTTGGAAAGTTGCATTTATTACATCTTAAAGCGCATCTATAAAGCATTGGTGAGATTAATGAAGCCATTACGTACAACCACATACTGCAGAAAGGGTGAGGTATCAAAAACTGGTCCACTTTATTTTAGTTATTTTTCACGTTTGAATGTAGACTAGTTTTAGAATGAAAATGTGTCTTGCAGAGGTTTGTTTCTGTTTTGTTCATTCAGATTGGGCTTTTTGATTCTGCTCCGCTTGCAAAAGGAGAGCGCACTTCTCTACGCGAATGTAGACACAACCAACCAAACCACCAATTACAACCTCTCTCAAGCTGAGACACCGACTGCTTGTTAGAGGTGTCTTCCTCTTCTGTCAGTGGTGCTCATCATTTGCAGACAGCTCCACTAACCACGGCAAAGCCTCACTGCACAGAAGCACACTGCTACCAGGTGATCTTTCATAATAGATCCACCGTAGGTTCATATGTCAACTTGCTCTGAATACATACGTTACTGTGTGTGGGTTAAGCCTTCCTTTATTTACTTAACAAAGACTAAAAGCACGGAAGCAGTAGATTCTGTTTAAAAATAAAAAGTGCAGCAAAAAAGTGATTCAGCTAGGGATACCACTCTTTGGTCGCCCAATTACAAGTATGTTTGCGTGGGTGCTCGCTGACTCAGTGTTGAGTCGGTGAAAAGTAATAGTAAGTGTAACTAGATACATACAACTTGGATCTTGCTACCATTTGCTGGTGGTTGCTGGTGAAGGTATGCAGATATTTCTATGTGCATCGCTGACACTAAAATAATAATAATCTTTTACATTTGTACTTAGACGTGTCATACATTTTCTGCACTTGATCCTCTCAAGCAACATAGTATTACATGAAATTATCTCAGGCTAATCGTGGGTTATCATAATTAATTATACAATTGTGAACTGATTAATGAGCTCAATATTTCATTAGTTTAATCCATGCCGTGATGTTTGAATTGGACAGCTGTGCTGGTCCATGCCAGATGGATGAATGCCTTCATAGAGAGAACTGTGCACTAACATCACCACAGGTAGCGTTTCACCTTATGTTTTGCCCTCTTTCACTGGCTGCCTTATACCCGCGGGGTCTTTGGGTGACACAAAGGCAGCCCTCATCTCCTTCAGTGCCACTTATTTCATATTGCAGCCATCATCTGTGCAATTGGGTGTGTAATGCCAACGGCGGCTGTGGAAACCTCAAATGAGTCGTAATTGACCTGTAATAGCACTTTCATCTATCAGCCTTTTGGCCAAAGCCCAATCCTGCTCTCAAGTTCTAACCCTCAGCCTCCCCCTATTGATATCCCTCTATTCACACTCTCAGCTGAAGGGTAAAAAAGTCTGTTTGGCTTCTTCATCTGTGAAAAGGCAACCTGAGTTGCTGTATTTCCAACCAAGTGTGACCCAGCAAGTGGATGAATTGGAATCCCTTTGTATTGTACTCTGAGGCAGACTGAGGACCACCCCTACTGGCATGGAAAGTCAGTCTGACATTTTCTCAAGCACAAAAAACAAAGACGTTATATTTTGTATGAGTTTATAGCATTAAATTTGGCATAAAAATTCATTACAACGGACTCTGATGCCCTCAATGTTTATACTTCTAGTTCTATCACTATAAAAGCTATTGAAGAAACTGTATTTCTGGCTTGATTTCACCTACTACCAAGGTGCTTGGAGGAGGAGAAGAAACTGAAGAAATGTAATTACGGCAGCAACACTTAATTAATTAGACAGATGTGTTTTGACTAATAGGTTTCATCAGATCCATGGAGTTGTTCCATACACTAGTGCTGCTGGAGCCTTGGGATTTCTATTATTATTGAACACCAACTTCAGCTACTTCAAGTATGCATTTTTTGTTTCCAGTCTACAGCTAGCTGCCAGCAGATGTCATCAGTTTAGTCAGTCAGTGTTTCATTTTGCCCACTGGAAACCTTTATGGCTAAACTATTGGATGGTTTGTTGCATCCAGTAGGACCAAACACATACTCATTACACACAATGTCTCCACACTTATGGGCCTCCCTCTGTCACATGCAGAGTCTGCACCATTACACAAGACCCCAGGCACCACCTCAACCTCTTCTTCACCCTGGCTCCCATCTGGGTGCAGATTCAGATCCCTGGTCTGGAAACATGCACGTTATGGCAGGAGTTTTGTTCTGAAGTTATGTTGTGAATGCTCTCTGTGCATATGTTTTCTGTGACAACAAATTTCCATAAAAGGACGATAAAAAAAATCGATCTGTCTATGCGTTATGGCTAAATGTCATTACACTGGCTGATTAGACTAAGTCTTTTAAGGGATAATGGTGGATCCCTCCTTTATTTCATGGATCATGGATGGATTGCCCGACAGAACGACAGCTCATAAGACTGCAGGACTACTGTGTCTCTGGGACACTGGGTCACCACAGGGAACTTTTTTATTTTTTTACTATTTTATTATTACATTCTGCCAGGGACGGCTCCAGAAATGTGTTGTTGGGGGGGCAATGGGGGGTCTTATATTTTATAAGGGGGGTCACGGAATTCTGACACCAACAAATACTATAATCGATTTAGATTTAGTTCTGGACTAATACCTACATATTTTTCTTTGGCCTTCTCTGGATCCTTCTCCTTGTCCTCCTTGCCGCCACCACCATCATCCTCCTCCCTCAAACGCTTTCGCACAACAAATCGATCCATTTCGGATTCGGAATGACCGCATATATCTGCCACCGCTAACGTGAGCGTATTTTATCGTTTACGTGCAGTCAGAAAAATAGGAAAAATGAGCTTCAGAGTCGGAGATAATTATAGTGCAAGGGTTTCGATCTTGGCTTGACGTTGACGTCACTTAAACAATATTCTGGTGATTGTAGGAATGTAAAGGTGAAACACCAGCTAATCACTAACAGAAACAGACCAAAGAAGTATATACGAGCGATTTGCGAACTCGCGAAGTCGGGATTTCTGACATCACCTGAATGCAGCAATGCTCAACTTGCCGTTCCCGCGCAGCGGATGACGAAAAATGAAAATCACCATCTAGAAACGTTATAAACAATATTAAATATTGTTTATGCAAGACATTTTCTTATCAGACGATTGATTGATTGTTAATGTGTCAGTCTATTTTTTCTGTACTTGTTATAGTTTTTAAATCCATAAATAGGACGGGGGGATGGGGGGGCATGAGGGGGGGCACAGCCTTTGACAGGAGGGTCTTGAGACCCTGCTGGCTCCCCCCTGGCGCCGTCACTGCATTCTGCAGACTTTTTGTATAATATTTTCTCCATCCAGAAATGCTAGCATAGACAGTGCTACTAATGTGGCATTTGAAACGAGCAGCAAAGGGAGTACAGGGGGCTGAAGAAGGTCCTTGGTGAATGGAGCTGTAACAACTGTCTCATACTGAACACCTCAAAGACCAAGGAGGTGACGGTGGATTTTCCAGTCTAAATACAAAAGTCTTTGTAGTTATACTTTAAGATTGTTTCATTTCTGTCTTTTTATCATTGTCTTGTATTGAATCCTCCTCTTCTATATGTGAGTTAACGATTTAAAAATCTGTCCCAAACCATATCCATTGTATATGTCTGTGCTAAAGCATTTATTTAGCTTTCCTTTTTAGCCTTCCTCATTGTATCTCCACATTGTGTTTCCCAAACAGGGATTGGAAGTATTTTGTGAACAGAATAAGTGACACTTTGTGATTTTGACTTCAATAGACACCTAAAAATAGCATTACCGGACTAAAGTTAAAGTCACAAAAAGACAGACAAAAAAGTTTCTACCACTTATGATGCTTTCTACACTTTCCCGACAGCCGATTCAACAAAACATGATTGAGATCAACACTGTGCAGAACTCAAATAGAAGTCTTTGTTGATGTGACATTTTGTATGCACTATGGAGAGTAAGAAATAGGGGTCATTTTGTGGCTGGTACAAAATGCATCAGAAAAGAGACTCTGTATCAGAAACTGAATTTGCCCTCGTATGAGCAAAACAACTCAAATCTCTGAATACAAATTGAGAAGGAGTGCAAAGGAGAATACGGCTCCGGCTCTCATAATTCCACCACGATTGCATGCATCTTATTTTTGAGTGAAGTGCTTGCTGCGACCATTCTCTGCCCTTTGGTCTTCTCTTGCTATCTCACTTTCAATTACTAGTCTTTTTTTTCTGCAGTGAGGGTGGAGGAACAGTGAAGAAGGAAGAGGTGATGTGACCTGATACATATCAAATGAGGCTTAATAGAGGACAACTCATTGTCAGATTTCTTTTTGATTAGACTTGGCGTCAGAGCTGCGAAAGAGAAAAGCATGCGAGGACCAGAGGAACATGCAGGCCTGATAACAGGCAATCAGGAAGAAGCACAGGTCAGCCTGTATAGGTCTTTGTCAGAGTAATGGTGTTCGGGCAGCATCAAGCTTCCATATCTATTGTTGTCCTAAGGGCTACACATACACATACAGAACAATGATATGTTACACATGGACAAAGAAGAAAAGGAGTGCAAAGATGAGCATATATGCATTGTCACACACACTCTGCTGTTCCTGCAGCATCGTTCCCATGTGAGATGTCAGAACTTCAGACTCATTTTCGAAACATCTGGAGAGTTTAGTACAATCTGGGATTAAAATGGTTCCCCTGACTCCGGACATGGCAAGATCGAGGATGCTATCTCAAAAGAAACGTGCCCCCCTCCCTCCTCAGTGGGTTTCACCAACCACGGCCCCCCCAGCTAGGCCTCTACCACCAGTGCCTGATGCTGTTAATACTACTACTCCCCAGCTTGGTTCAACAACCAAGGCCTCCCCAGCTCGGCCTCCACCACCGGCGCCTGCAGCTGTTATCTCCAACAGCGTCACTGCTGCTATCTAGGATGCTAAAGGCCTCTGCGTTGCTACCACCCAAACCAAAGCCCATTTCAACCAGGGGTCCAGGGAGGGAACGTTCCCTCCCAGAACAATCACTACTGTCAAACCACATAGATTAGATAGGAGAAGGACAGTCAGACCGTCCTCTCAGAGAAATCTTATCCATATTCCTTGCAAGAACATCACATCCAGTCACACACAGATACACCTTAAACATGCTGTACTCAATGTTAGATCTTTAAATAACAAATCATTTTTAATCAATAACCTTATTTCCTCTTATAATCTTGATTTTATGTTTTTAACAGAGACGTGGCTTGACAAAATCACTGGCAATGCAGTTCTGATTGAGAGTAGTCCACCCAGCTTCAACTTTGTGTCTGCCTCACGCCAAAACCAGAGGGGTGGGGGTGTTTGTGCGATTTTCAAGGAGAACATAGTAACACAGTCATTGTCTTTTGGGGTTTTTTCATCATTTGAGTATGTGTCATTGAAAATGGAGATGAAACAATCCCCCATACTTTATATAGTTATTTACAAGCCACCAATGTTTTATTGATGATTTTACTGAGTTCCTTTCAGTTTTGTGCACAGAATTTGATTGCTTGGTGATCACAGGTGACTTTAATGTGCATGTGGATGTAGACAATGACAAGCACGCAAAAGAACTTGGTGCTGTCCTTGAAATGTTTGGTCTAACTCAACATGTAAGAGAGCCTACTCATGACAAAGGCCACACTCTAGACTTAGTCATTACAAAAGGTGTTGCTGTCTCAAACTTAAATGTTATTGATGTTGCTGTATCTGATCATTTCTGTGTCCTCTTTGAACTTTCTGTTGCACCCAAACCAGTCGTTGGGCCTGCAGTTATTCAAAGAAGGAACATAAATGACACAACAAAAACACAAAAACACTCCATGTTTTAATGTTGATGATCTGTTGAACTGTTATACATCAAGAGTTTCAAATGTCTTGGACACCATTGCTCCTGTTAAGGTTAGAATGGTTAAAAATAGGCAAAAGGCGCCTTGGAGAAACGAAGACTCAGTCAAGGCACAGAAAAGGGAGTGCCGTAAAGCTGAACGGAAATGGCGCAAGTCAAAGCTCCAGATTCATTATGAAGTATACAAAGAAAAGTTAACTGTTTTCAATCAAACCTTACGCGGTGCAAGGGAGAGATATTTTTCTGAAATCATCAAAAACAGCAACAACTCTCGTGTCCTGTTCAGCACAATCAACAGATTAACAAACCCTCCAGTTTCATTGCCCCTAGAACTAATTTCTACTTCAAAATGCAATGAATTTGCAACATTCTTTAATGATAAAGTCCAAGGTATTAAAAATGCAATAATTTCTACAACACAAATACCAAACCTGCAGCCAGTCAGTCACCTAAAGATGACACATTTTGCACCTGCTACTGACAAAACAATCGAGGATGTTATCTCTGGTCTGAATTCATGTACATGCTGTCTTGACGAATTACCCACTAGATTTCTGAAGTCTGTGCTGAGCAGCTTGTTATCACAACTTACTCAATTAGTCAACATCTCACTTCAGACTGGAACTTTTCCAAAAGCCTTGAAAACTGCTGTCATTAAGCCTCTTCTTAAGAAGAGCAGTCTTGATGCTACAGTACTGAACAACTACCGACCAATATCAAACCTCCCATTCTTAGGTAAAGTCCTGGAGAAAGTTGTATACCAACAACTTACTGACTTCCTCCAGTCTAATAATGCCTTTGACACCTTTCAGTCGGGTTTCAGGCCTCATCACAGCACTGAAACAGCACTGGTCAAGGTAACAAACGATATCCGCCTGAACACTGACGCAGGAAAAGTCTCAGTCCTGGTTCTGCTGGACCTAAGTGCTGCCTTTGACACAGTGGACCATGTGATATTATTACAAAGGTTAGAAAACTGGGTGGGAATCTCTGGTGCTGCACTAAACTGGTTTAAGTCCTATCTTGAGGACAGGACATACTTTGTTGAAATTGGTAACTGTGTCTCTGACAAAGTGATCATGACTTGTGGAGTTCCCCAAGGGTCAATCTTAGGACCCCTCCTATTCAACCTATACATGCTTCCATTGGGTCAGATAATATGTAGAAACAATGTGTCTTATCATAACTATGCAGATGACACTCAGATCTACACTATATTACCAAAAGTATTCGCTCACCCATTCAAATGATCAGAATCAGGTGTTCTAATCACTTGGCCTGGCCCCAGGTGTATAAATTCAAGCACTCAGGCATGCAGACTGTGAAACAAGACATTTGTGAAAGAATGGGCCGCTCTCAGGAGCTCAGTGAATTTCAGCGTGGAACTGTCATATGATGCCACTTGTGCAACAAATCCAGTCGTGAAATTTCCTCGCTCCTAAATATTCCACAGTCAACTGTCAGCTCTATTATAACAAAATGGAAGCGTTTGGGAACAACAGCAACTCAGCCACGAAGTGGTAGGCCACGTAAAGTGACGGAGAGGGGTCAGCCGATGCTGAAGCGCATAGTGCAAAGAGGTCGCCGACTTTCTGCACAGTCAATTGCTACAGAGCTACAAACTTCATGTGACCTTCAGATTAGCCCAAGTACAGTACGCAGAGAGCTTCATGGAATGGGTTTCCATGGCCGAGCAGCTGCAGCCAAGCCACACATCACCAAGTGCAATGCAAGGCGTCGGATGCAATGGTGTAAAGCACGCCGCCACTGGCCTCTAGAGCAGTGGAGACGCGTTCTCTGGAGTGATGAATCACGCTTTTCCATCTGGCAATCTGATGGACGAGTCTGGGTTTGGAGGTTGCCAGGAGAACGGTACATTTCAGATTGCATTGTGCCAACTGTGAAATTTGGTGGAGGAGGAATTATGGTATGGGGTTGTTTTCAGGAGCTGGGCTTGGCCCCTTAGTTCCAGTGAAAGGAACATTGAATGCTTCAGGATACCAAAACATTTTGGACAATTCCATGCTCCCAACCTTGTGGGAACAGTTTGGAGCGGGCCCCTTCCTCTTCCAACATGACTGTGCACCAGTGCACAAAGCAAGGTCCATAAAGACGTGGATGACAGAGTCTGGTGTGGATGAACTTGACTGGCCTGCACAGAGTCCTGACCTGAACCCGATAGAACACCTTTGGGATGAATTAGAGCGGAGACTGAGAGCCAGGCCTTCTCGACCAACATCAGTGTGTGACCTCACCAATGCGCTTTTGGAAGAATGGTCAAAAATTCCTATAAACACTCTCCTCAACCTTGTGGACAGTCTTCCCAGAAGAGTTGAAGCTGTAATAGCTGCAAAAGGTGGACCGACATCATATTGAATTCTATGAGTTAGGAATGGGATGTGTTACGCCCGGCTCTGAGGCCGCAACAACACAAAGGGCAAGGCAGCGCGATGTATCAAAATACAATGTATTTTATTGAGTTGACAACAAAGGAAATGTGCGATGGGGTGTGAGAGTGAGCGTCAGTGGTGTGTGCAGGTGTTTGAGTGGTATGCAGTATGTGTGGTGCATGTTGTCAGGTGCAGAACATAACAAAAGAGGTGCAGCAGGTTGAAGGTCCCGGAGATGAGTGAGAGAGTGAGGCAGCCCACGGCAGGGGTTTATATCAGCCAGCCAATCAGGGAACCATACACAGGCGCTTCCAGCCGTCCGCAATCAGCAGCCTGTAAACACTCCCACACAGCAGACACACCCACGCAGACACACACAGACAGGACACAGCCATAGGCTGGGGCCGTAACACCCCCCCCCACAAAGACAGGGTCCCACACGGAACCCTGATAGCCCAAAAGGCCCAAGGGAAAAGGACACAGAAGCAGACGGCACCTGAAACACATAAAACAGAAACCAACATGAGTACACAGCAAACAGGCTAATCACATGGAGCCCTTGACAAGGCGTCAGCCACCAGGTTATCACAGCCCTTGATATGGCGGATCTCAAGGCAAAAGGACTGCAACAACAGGGCCCAACGAATCAAGCGCTGGTTTGGACACTGTAAAGAATTTAGAAACGTCAAAGGGTTATGATCAGTAAACACAACAACAGGCCCAGAGCTAACATAGACCCTGAAATGCTGCAAAGCCAAAACCAAAGCCAGTGTTTCTTTTTCGATAACAGAATAATTCAACTGATGCTTGTTAAACTTCCGAGAAAAAAAACAAACAGGCTTATCCACTTCCAAGTCATCAGGTTGCATTAACACCGCTCCTGCCCCCACATAACTGGCATCTACCTCCACTTTAAAGGGCCTGTCCCACCGAGGAGCAGCCAACACCGGAGCATTACAAATCAAGGACTTCACATTCTCAAACGCAGACTGACACGCAGGAGACCACTCAAACTTGACTTTACCCTTCAACAAGTTAGTAAGAGGCGCCACAACAGTTGAAAAGTTCCTACAAAAACAACGATAATACCCAACGAGCCCCAAGAACCTCATCAGTTCTTTCTTGGTTGTAGGAGGAACATAGTTATCAATAGCATGCACCTTTGCTCGCACAGGACAGACTCTCCCTTGACCTACCACACGACCGAGATAGGTAACTGTAGCCTTCGCAAAGTCACATTTGGCCAGATTTACAGTTAAATGTGCGTGAGCCAAGCGGTCAAACAACTTCCCAATACGGTCAAGGTGAACGTCCCATTCATCAGAATAAACCACGACATCGTCCAAATACACCGAACAACCCTCCAGACCACTCACAACCCCGTTCATGAGGCGTTGGAAGGTCGCCGGCGCATTTCGCAACCCAAAAGGCATTACCGAATAAGAATACAAACCCGTGGGTGTCACAAACGAGGCAATGTCTTTCGCTCTCTTCGACAATGGCACCTGCCAATACCCCTTGAGCAAATCAAATTTGCTCACAAATTTAGCTGACCCAACCTGGTCGACACAATCCTCCACACGGGGGAGGGGGAAACAATCTGGTTTTGTAACACTATTTACTTTACGAAAATCAGAACAAAATCTGGGCGTGTTATCTGATTTAGGAACAAGCAAGCAAGGTGAAGCCCAGGGGGAGCAAGATGGCTCCGCTATGTCATTCTCCAACATATACTTCACCTCAGCATCAAGAAACTGGCGCTTCTCTGGATGAACACGGTAAAACTTCTGCTTAATGGGCTTAGACTCTCCCACATCAATGTCATGTTCGATCAAATGTGTGCGTGTAGGTGTATCACTGAACAAACATGCATAACTCCTTATCAGACTGACCAACTGTGCGCGTTTAGAAACCTCCAAATGACCAAACAAACCATCTAAATTCTGCAAAGTCTCAGAATTCTTGAGCCGACCATAGAGTACAGCATCATCAGGGCCTGGGACGCCGTCCCCTCCCTGCTCTGCCACCACAGGGGATGAAGAAGCAGACACACCGGCAGGATGGACATCCGACGGCTGCACCACCTCACTGGCCTCCTGCACACGAACACAGTAGGGTTTCAACAAATTCACATGACACAGTTGAGTAGAAGACCTACGATCTGGAGTAGCAATCAAGTAATTCAGGTCAGACAACTTCTTTACCACAGAGTAAGGACCGAAAAACTTAGCTTGAAAAGGGGATGTTACAATGGGCAACAGAGCCAAGACCTGATCCCCTGGGAAAAAAACACGGTTCTCAATCCCACGGTCATAATGTTTTTTCATTTTGCTCTGCGCACCCTCCAATTTACTCTTAGCTACTTCCTGAGCCCTGTACAACCTGTAGCGAAAACCATACACATACTCCAGAAGATTCTGAGGAGGCTCCTCCTCCTTCCAATTGTCACGCAAGAGGGCCAAAGGGCCCCGAACAGTATGACCAAACACAAGGTCGTTGGGACTAAACCCTATGCTCTCTTGAACGACTTCCCTAGCAGCCAACAACAGCCATGGTAAACCCTCTTCCCAATCACTTGACATTTCAACACAATACGCACGCAACATTGATTTCAGAGTCTGGTGAAACCTCTCCAGAACACCTTGACTTTGCGCGTGGTAGGCAGAGGCCTGATTATGCTTGATCCGCAACAATTTCAGGACCTGGGAAAACAGATGAGAAGAAAAATTAGACCCCTGGTCGGACTGAATGACTCTGGGAACACCAAAAACCGACATAAACTGCGACAACGCACGCACCACAGACCTGGCCGTGATCGTGCGCAGAGGGTAAGCCGCTGGATACCTTGTACTCTGGCACATCACTGTGAGTAAATAACAAACTCCTGACCTCGAAGGTGGCAAGGGCCCCACACAATCAATAACAAGGTGCTCAAATGGCTGACTCAAAGCACGTACTGGGACCAAAGGAACAGGCTTGAGGGTCTGATTAGGCTTACTGGTGACCTGACACACATGACATGATTTTATATAGGCCGCCACATCCCTCTTCAACCGGGGCCAGAAGAAATACCTCAGGATGCGGTCATATGTCTTCTTGACGCCCAAGTGACCACCCTCGTCATGGGAAATCTGCAACACCAAGCTGCGAAACTTAGAGGGAACAACAACTTGCAATACAGGATCCCCAACAAAAGTTTCCCACTGCGGCACCCATTTCCTCATCAACACCCCATTAGCAACAAAATAACACTGTGCATGATTTTCCACCTCACCAACAGGGCAAACCAACTCCAGCAACGCCTTGAGGGAGGGATCCGTCTGCTGCTGCTCCACCAACTCACTGCAAGAGACAGACCAAGGGACATCAGGACATGTTACATCATTCTGTAGTGACCCGTCAGCCTCTGCTGCGGAACTTTCATCATCTTGCGCGCGCGCCATGGCACGCGTCACAGCGCATGCAGTAAATACATCAGGGAACTCCCTCTCGTTCTTATCAGGGTCACTGCTCACGAGGGGCACCGGAACCACAATAGGAGGGGGCACATCAGCCCACACTCTACTACCGCATATATCATTACCCAAAATCACCTCGATTCCATCTAGAGGCAACGCCGGCCGCACACCAACCATCACTTCACCCTGAAACAGATCACAAGACAACATCATCTTGTGCTGAGGCACACGCAAAACTTTCAATCCCATCCCAAGCACAGGGATAAACGACCCAGTGTAGGTCGCATCTGAAAACGGTAAGACTGATGTCAAAATGAAAGAATCAAAAGCGGCAGTATCTCGCAATATTTTCACGCGCACACACTCGTCCCCACCTACCAGAGAAACAACACCTTCACTGATAAAAGGCTCAAAAGACTTAAGCCCCACACCGGCCACCTGAGGCCCCGCCTCACCATCTGCCGGTAACCCCTCCAAGACCGGCGCAACAAACATTGCCGGCTTGGGGGAAAAACTGGACTCCGTGTGTTTAGGCCTGGACTTTACCGCATAACAATCACGCCTCCAATGGCCCCGCTTGTGACAGAAACTACACACTTTATCAGACTCACGTGCACCACGATCGTTCCTCTGCTGCTCGGCTGGTCTTACATGTCGGCCAGACCACGAACTGCCGCCAGACGAAGTGTCCCTGAACCCGCCACCGCGAGCCACAGGAGCACCCCCCCCGTGCGTCAGCACATAGTCATCGGCCAAGGCAGCGGCCTCGGCTGCCGTCTTAACCTTGCGCTCACTTATGTAAGTCGAAATGCACTCCGACACCGAGCTCTTAAACTGCTCCAAAATAGCCAGCTCTCGCAGATCATCAAACGATTCAACTTCCGCAGCAACACACCAGCGATCAAAATGAGTGGACAAGTCACGTACAAACTCCATGTGTGACTTCTCACCTCTCCTGCACGTCCTAAACCGCTGGCGGTACGCCTCAGGAACCAGCTCAAACGCCTTCAGAATAGCTGACTTTACCAGTGCGTAGCTCCCACACTCAATGCTACTCAAGGACGAATACGCCTCCTGGGCCCTGCCGGTTATCACACACTGCAACAACAACGTGCGCGTGGCCTCAGACCACCCCCGTGCATCCCCCAGACGCTCAAACATGAGAAAAAACGTCTCCGGATCACGTTCATTAAATTTAGGCACAAGTTTCAAATCATTACCTGTACCAGTCCTTACCGGACTCCCCCCAAACACAGAGGATCCACCAGGTAACACATCAGCCGCGGCTGCTTTTCCCTCACGAACCAACTGCAGCTGCTGCCTCTGCAGCTCCAGCTTCGCAAACTCAGTCTCTTGCTTCAACTTCTCCACAGACAATTCCCTGTCTGCTTTCTCTGCCTCTAACTTCAGACGCAGCTTCAGCAACTCCTTCTGCTGCTCGAAAGACAACGCAGGACCAACACCAGGACCCGCCACAAGCGGAAACGAGTCCTCGCACACAGAAGCACTGGCTCCCTTCCTGGCGTCCAAAATCTCCATTTTACACAACTCCACCTTTAAATTGGCCCGAACGCTCTCTTTTACGCGTCTGTCCCCAACATCGACCTTGTAAAAGTCAGCCAATTTAACCAACTGCTCCCTTGAGCACTCGTCCAGCAACTGCTCAGACGGCCTCGCTACAAACGCCTTCACCAACTCATCCATCGAGAGGGAGAGAAAAAAAAAAAAACACACGGAGAAAAAATTAAGTGTCGGACTCACCTGTGCGCTTCACGACCTTCAGCCTCCAGTCGGAGTTCCTCCCGCTAGCTATCTGCCTAACCAGACTCTTGCTACCTAACTCCCCCTAGTCTTCATGGGGCGTAGCGGCGGGTATTTATGCACCCAGCGCCCGCTGGCACGCAAGCAGCACCCAGTAAACTGGCCACCCCCCGTAACCACGAGCAGTGCTCCCGAGCAAATTAAGGGAAAAGGGAAAGGGAAGCTCTCAACCACCGTACCCCAACACTAACAACCCCCCCACGACGAATCTCAAAGGGGAGACGCCGCTATACCTACCAGGAAAAACTCCGACAAAACAATGCACACACACCTTGTCCAACACTCACCTTTCTCCGCTTCCACCATGACCCATCTCGCACGACTGAATGAATGAATCAGCTGTCGAACAAACACACCTGCTCCCGACGCACACATCGCATGCGCGGCAACACAACCAACACCATATATGGACAAATACGTCACGCCTCACCTAGGGAATCCCCCCCACAGGGAACAGGGAACCCCTATCTGACGTCACTCAAGAACTACTAACCATATCGCACCAACGCCACGCGCCGCCAATTACCCACACAGCAGTATCCAACTGCTGCGCTCACACAGACGTCCTGGCGAAATACATACCCACCAGGCAACCAATCCACTAGACGCCCAGCAGGTTCAAAAGGACGGACGAGCCCCCAACTTGTTACGCCCGGCTCTGAGGCCGCAACAACACAAAGGGCAAGGCAGCGCGATGTATCAAAATACAATGTATTTTATTGAGTTGACAACAAAGGAAATGTGCGATGGGGTGTGAGAGTGAGCGTCAGTGGTGTGTGCAGGTGTTTGAGTGGTATGCAGTATGTGTGGTGCATGTTGTCAGGTGCAGAACATAACAAAAGAGGTGCAGCAGGTTGAAGGTCCCGGAGATGAGTGAGAGAGTGAGGCAGCCCACGGCAGGGGTTTATATCAGCCAGCCAATCAGGGAACCATACACAGGCGCTTCCAGCCTTCCGCAATCAGCAGCCTGTAAACACTCCCACACAGCAGACACACCCACGCAGACACACACAGACAGGACACAGCCATAGGCTGGGGCCGTAACAGATGGCACTTCAGTTCATAGAATGAGTAAAGGCAGGTGAGCGAATACTTTTGGTAATATAGTGTATGTGTCACTGACAGCAGGTGAACATGGGCCTGTAGATTCTCTCTGTCGCTGCATCGAACAGATCAGTGCGTGGATGCAAAACAACTTTCTCCAGTTAAACTCTGACAAAACTGAAATCATTGTCTTTGGCCCAAAGAAACAAAGAGAAAGTGTTATCAGTCACCTTGAGTCGCTCACTCTAAAACCTAAAAATCAGGTTAGAAATCTGGGGGTAATAATGGACTCGGACCTGAACTTTAACAGCCACATCAAAACAATACCATCAACAGCTTTTTACCATCTGAAAAACATTGCAAAGATCAGAGATATGGTGTCTAAACCAGACTTAGAGAGGCTCATCCATGCATTTGTCTCCAGCAGATTAGACTACTGCAACGGCCTGCTCACTGGCCTCTCTAAACGAGCCGTCAAACAGCTGCAGTACATCCAGAACGCTGCTGCTCGAGTCCTGACCAGAACCAGGAAATACGACCACATTAGTCCAGTTCTTAGGTCTCTGCACTGGCTTCCTGTCACTCAGAGAATAGACTTCAAAACCGCTCTGCTAGTCTACAAGTCTCTTCATGGACTAGCACCAAAGTACATCTCTGACATATGAACCAGCTCGAGTTCTGAGAACCTCAGGAACTGGTCTCCTGATCCAGACCAGAGTCAGGACTAAACACGGTGAGGCTGCCTTTCAGTTCTCAGCAGCCAAAATCTGGAACAGGCTTTCAGACAGTGTGAGACAGGCCCCAACTCTGCCAATGCTCAAATCCAGGCTGAAAACATTCCTTTTTACCTGTGCATACTGAAAGTATTTTAACTGATCTTTTGCTTTTTATTTTATTTATTGATGATGTTTTATGTGTTGATTTTATCTGCCCCTCTTTTTATGTGATTTTATGTAACTGTGAAGCACTTTGAATTGCCTTGTGTATGAATTGTGCTATATAAATAAACTTGCCTTGCCTTTTAGAAGCAGGTGTAAAGATCTGAGCAACTAAGTCCAAAATGCCGGGTTTTACCTGGTGTTCCCAGCATGCAGTGGCAAATAACTACCAAATGTCGTTAAAAGAAGGACAACTAGTCAACCAGTGACAAGCTCATGGTGCCCCACACCTCATTGATGGGGTGAGGGGACCGACGGTTGTTCTACTGGGAAACTGAATGTAACTTTGAGGCATACCATCTAGCTAAACGCTGGTGTAGACTATGTACAAGTGTTCATGAAAATGATATTCCAGGATGGTAGTGGTCGCTGTCAGTGGGATTATTAACTTGAAGTGTTTAAGGTTTAAAACCAAATTCCCCAAATAGTCATTCTACAGAGGACCCACCTCACAACCTACAGGCCTTAAAGGATCTGCTGTTAATGTCTTCTCTCCCAGTACCAAAGAATACCTTGAGGAGTGGCTGTATGTCTGGGGGCCTAAACAACATTAGGCACCTGGTTTTAATGCTGAGGGTGATCAGTGGGTCTACTCTGAAGAGTTTGGCATGACTTGACCTTCATGGTATTAGGATTCATGTGTATACAGTGCACCTGCATGACACACCGTGCCTGCCCCAATTTTGGAAATCCAACATGGGCTGGCATATGCACTCTATGTAATTTGCCCCATCCTTTCACTGTCTGTTGAGCCCTCTAATGCATTTAATGGGAATAACTGAAATCTAGACTTTGGCGTCAACTTTTGTTTCTCATATGTTAAGGCTGTTAGATACTCAACAAGAACAGAGAAAGATGTTCATTTTCTTGAGCTGGCGTCTTGAGTATGAATGACAACATTTCTGTTTTTCCTACTTCCAGTTTCTGACCAAGCAAAGAGCAGTTAGACATCACACAATGCTGCTGATTACATTGTATGTGTTCATGCAACTTCATTCCTTTCATTTGGACACAATGCTGTGTTTTAGTTTGCTTTGTTTTAGTGCTTTAAGGGTTGAAGTCCCAAAAGCGACTGAGACAGTCAGATGATTGAGGTTTTTAGAATAAGGCTGTCTTGATGTGAAATAGCACTTTTGTGGTAGGATGTTGGTCTGCAGTAACATCATTACACACACTAACTGACCAGTTGTGTGCAGAGCTAATTCTTTTCCTTAGTATTGACTGCAACATACCCCATAATAAAATCCAAATGGTGTGTTACCAAACTCATATTCTGATAAGAATTGGACGAGGAGGAATGCTGTTTTGGCGTAACTAGAGGCAAATGGCCTCTGGTGTTGTTCAACTGGATTAAAACCAGGGGACCAAACCAAAAAAAGTGAAATTTCCTGGTGTTACAGAACTCCATGTTTCCTCTCCCCTTGAAAACAACATCTGGTGCCAGGCTATGGAAGCTTGGATTAATTTTCAGTTAATCTTTAATGAGTTTCTTTCATTCCATAGGGGTTTCTTTTATATTTTAGTTTCATGTGCTGATTATTCTGTTTTAATTTAAAAAGTTCTTTGGTAACGTGGATGTTCAAAGTACGCATCTGACCAATTACAGTCCAAATACCCCGATATGTTCTTGTCCCTTTTATCAAGGATGAACTCTGTTCTAATCAAGTCCAAACTAAAGTACTCAAGTCATAAGTCTGTGTACTTGGCATTGATAAACACTGTGTCTTTTGGTTGGTTTAGTTTTTTCCTCTGTAATTTGTGTGTGTGTTTCTTCCCTAGATGTATTCTTACCTGTTTACCTTCTAGATTAGTTTCCGTATTAGACCATCTTTTGTTTGGACTTCATCTGGAATTATCCAGCAGCACTTTCTGTGACTTTCAACAGTACATTTGATTAGAATTAATTGTATTATTTCACCTGACCAGGCTTCCTTGAGTGTGTTCAGCACTCAGGTCCCTCCTTCTTTGTGAATTATTACATTTTCCCCAATCTCTTCCTCTGCATCCTGCCTTTAAGTCCTCTGTTGAGACACCATTTGTCCTGAACTGAATTACCTTTCTTGGTTTTTGTTAAAAGCCCCCTGGTGCGTTATAAATACTGGCCATTACCTGAATATATTGGTTTTTCCTTACACCCTTGTAAATTTGTGCATTATCACCCCCATCACCATCTGCTGAGGACAACCAATGCGCTGTATCTGGATGCAGAACTTGTTTACTTCCTTCTTCGTTTCCTTGGCAACCAACCTATTAGTGATGATTTTCCCGAACCCCAGTGCTAATGGCATGGTGTTAAAAAAAAGAAACAACTCCATCTCCTCTGATTTATATTACACAAGCCTAGTAGACAGAAGTATAGAAATAATGATGTCTAATCTTGCCACACACCTGTCACACAGAGGCTACTCATTAGTATGTGAACGAGGCTGGAGTGTGTGTTCAGATGTGTTGAGGTGATCAGCTGGATGACGTGATTGAGCAGGATAATTGTTCCGTCAATGTGATTGATTTGGAACTGTTCCAGAGGGAGTTCAGTATTGGACAGAATGCAGCGTTGGATATGGATGATGGAGAATCAGAAATAGCTACCATGGATCTATTTACATCCTGCTGGACTCATTAATTAAGATGTAACATGTTTAATGGTGGATTTAGGTTTAGTTACATGACTGGGTTGATCTAAAGCATCCAACTTGTATGCTTTAGTCAGATATGTGTATTTATGACAGATGTATGTTTATCTTGCTGTTCTCTTTCTCTGTCTGTACCCGGCTGGCCTTAGGCAGATGGGTCCCTCCATATGAGCTGGGTTCTGCTCAAGGTTTCTTCCTGTTAAAAGGGAGTTTTTCCTTGCCACCGTCGCCTTCAGGCTTGCTCTGGGGGTTTCAGGCCGGGTCTTGTAAAGCGTCTTGAGACAATTTGTATTGTTATTGACGCTATATAAATAAAACTGAATCTTACCATTTGTCGTATTGTTATCTAATTATGCTTCCGCCAGACTCACTCACACATTTGTTTGATTAATACTATGCTCTGCTCTACCTTCACCAGTTACAAGGAAATGTTGGATTATACAATGTACTTATTTTTTTTTTACAACTCTCACAGCCCCACAGGCCATTTTATGGAGAGGTTGGCATGGCAGCTGTTATGCCACATCCTGTTTCTCTAGTGTCAAATAACTACCTTAAACACTTGATTCTGCATCAACATTAGTACCTAAAGTGACTATCGTTGTGACTAAAGTGACTATCAGTGTATTTGTATTTGACATGTATTTTAGTATTTTTGGTTGGCCCAAGTCCCATCCACTAACATGGAGGGGGTGGAGCTTATGACCTATACTGCAGCCAGACACCAGGGGGAGCTCTACTTGCTTCAGCTTGACTTTTAAGGAGCAGGTCCACCTTTCGTCTTTACACTGTTTATGTATAGAAAAAAGGAGAACTTTGTTGACAAGGAAATACTGAACAAGGAAATGCATTATGACCAATTACAGCCGTTAAACAATGCCACACCACGTAGTTACATTTCTCGGGAGGTGCATGTCAGGTTACGGAATAAGGTCTTGAACTATGCAGTCAACATGTCCCGCAGGACTATAAATTATGTTTTATTCCAACAAACTCCCCAGCCAGCATCAAGCAGATGGGTCCCCCCACATGAGCACAAGGTTTCTTCCAGTTAAAGAGGAGTTTTACTTGCCACGTACACCTGTGTGCTGCCCGTATATCAGACCACTAAAGTCATTATTAAAGGTGTTGGAATCCTCTGCTGTATTCTGTTGGCCTACCACTGAAAAAATTGCTGAGAATGCCTCTTAACCAATCGATAGAGTTGCTAATACGACATTAATATTTGATTACATGCAACTCCCAGAGAAATTAATTCTGTCCAAATCCAGGATTTAAAAGGAAACAGCCTTTAAATCAAGAAATGCAGTAGGTAAGGGTTTTATTTCATTTTTTATACTCTTTTGTTTTCACTGTTTATAGCTGTGATCGATCAGTCAGTGAACCCCATGAGTTGTGTCTGTAATAAGAATGAGAACTGATTTGAATCTAACCATTTCATTTGGAAGTCATTGTTTGCCAATGGTTGTCTTCAGCCCGCCATCACTCCTGGATATGGACCTTTCTCAGACCATGATGGCGGGGTTGTGATGAAACAATGGACATTAAAAATAAAGGGCTAAACATGTTGGCCTTAATTTCAAAGATCTGCAATGCAGTGACATTCTGCCATCCGCTGATCAGCAATCAGTTTTCAGACTTGGCTCAAACATGTCTTTTATTGATTTAATGTCACTTTTATGCTAACAGTTATCTGTCAATCAAGACGATCTCAACGAACTGTATAACCTGAAAGACCAACCTGTCTGAATCACACAAATCTTCCTCTATTTAATACCTGGAGGCAGCAAAATGTTATCTTTAATCTTGTTACCGTACTAATTCTTCCTTGACTTCTAAAACTGATACTGAGATAGCAATGAATGTAAAGCTTGGGAATGTGACTCCACAAGTCCACAAGAATGCAGGCTGAGAAAGCACAGGCATTAGTTAACCTAATAACTCCTGTATCAAGAATAATCTCCCGGTTCCCTTTAGAATTACCAACAATCCTTGATAATAATAAATAAATAAATAAATAAATAAATAAAAACTGAATGCAGGTGGAATCCAGTGCTAGGTTTTGTAATTGCATCAGTCTCACTTTACAGTCATATCAGAAAGATGTTAAATGCTGCTGATGCTAACCAGGGATTTATTGCTGCTGTTGTGACAGCAATCCTATACCTAATTTGGTCATTTCTGTGTGGTGGATCAGTCTCTAAATGCATTAAAACAAAGAAAGAATTTCATTTTTGAGTTGAGTTGTCTGGCTAAAAAAGACGCTTCTGTGTCACTCAATAGGGCTGTTTAAACCACTGGCGGTTCTTCATGGCTATTTTTCTCTATTTTATGTTAATTATAATTACTGTGTATTCAGTTCAGTCCATTTCAACTTTCTTTACAGTATATAGAACTGTCATCTGCCTCAACAAACAACCTTGAGTAGAATCCAGCTCAGGTGGGTACCCCATGTGCAGTGTTGGGAAGGATATTCCCTTACAGAATACAGAATGCCCTAAAACATATTTCATTACATTATTCAAGCTGAGTAACATATCTGAATTGCTTCCAAGTGTATGAATGTGGCAATCTCACCCTGCTTTAGTGTTTCCCACAGGATTTTGTGAGTTCCTTGCGGGTCTACTGTCTTGATAAAAGCCTATTATCTACAATGATATTGTCCCAACTATTATAAATCATTTATTATTTGGTCCATGTTAAATTACCGTAACAAAGCGGATGTTGGGTTTAGCAACAAATAGCAGCAGCCTGTGCAATTTATATACAGGAATACTAAACATAATGCTGTTAAGACGGGCCATTCCATGGACACATTTATGTAAGACTGAAAAAGGCATCAGCAACCAAAACTAATTTATAGTATACAGTTAACTTTCAGTTTAAGTTTGCAAGCTTAGCATTTATTAAGCTTAGCTAGTTCGCATTACGTCTGGAGTTGTTTCCTCTGCTCTTCCCACCCTCTTAAAGGGGAATTACCGTTTTTTACAGTATTTCTCACTTTAAACCATCTTAAAATAATTGTTAATCTTCATGGTCTAAAAAATCTCCAGTTCCATCTCCAGCTCCTCCATTATTTTTTCCTGATCAAGCAGATAGCACAACTGGATGCCAACGTCTTTGGTTGCATGTTCCATACTAAGGCTGCGGAGAGATGCACAGAGCTGCCTTAATTTATTTAGAGCGTGAATAAACACATAAACCATGAAAATACTGTCATTTTATCCATCTCCATCTCCCTGGGGATCCATCTCTAGGGAGCGGTTCAAACCCTGGAATGCCAAAGACTAGGCGAATTGTGTCCGTGGGAGGGCCACTGAACCCAAAGCTGCTTCAAGTGCAATCCAAGTACCTTGCATGGCAGCTTATGCCGTTAGTTGTAGAAAAGCATTGTAAATGTGCAGACCATTTGCCATTTACCATCTGGTACCAGCCAGGCAGAAAGACAGTAAAAGAGGGAGGTCAGACAGAGGGACGGAAGAGAAGGGAGGAGAGAATCCAAAACACAGGCGACCTACTCTCAACGCTGCACTTTACCATATCTTCACCAGCAGTCATCTGCTTCTCTGGTTAGTTAGCTTTCTGTGCTGACACGGTGTGATGTACGAGGAGCAGTCGCAGCCACTTGTGTAGTCGCAATTTATGAATTACAAATGCAATGCTTCTTTTTAATCAAAGCTCGTGCCTTCACAAATTTTCACTCCAGTGTTTGGAGACTAAATAGCATTACACGTTCACATGCGCTAATCATATTGACTGTGATTAAACCAAACATCTCTGCTTCCACCGTCTGCGTAAAGGCACTCATTTGCTTTAGCACGCAGCACATAAATCAGGTAGCTGATTAGTTTATAGAGACAAGGAGGCATTATTAAAACCACGCCACCTCTATTGCCAGTGAGCATCAAGCCAACGTAGATTTGAATCTTTTCAAACAAGGCCTTCAGTAATTACACGCCTATAGATAAAACAAGAATGAGTTCTGAATACTGAAATACTTTCCGTTCAAACATATGCAGTAATCTCTGAATGTGTCAGAATCACAAGGTTTAAGCAGAGTAAATATGCATGGCTAAAGATTATGTTTAAGTAATGGAAACAGAATGACAACTCGGAGGGAATTTTATTCACTACAAAATCATACACAGATTTTATCCTCATGGGTTGCTCAAAATGAATGTGTTTTCACTTGATCTGTTATAAATTGGGAATGCGATGAAGAAATTTTCCACACTCTGTCCCATTGTAATGCTGTTGTTTCATTTGAATAAAAAGCTATTAGAGCACACAGAAATGACTCCACATGACAGGATACTGGATCATAAATCAGGAGATAAGGTTGAAAAACAGGACTGAAGGATACATTCGATCAAATGCTAAACCACAGCAACAGTGACTGTGTCCTACCAACAAATACTGTGTGCAAATCAAAACCTTTTTCCCTTCAAAATTTGGAAAGAAAGCGAGCCACGCTGGATAACATGTTCTTATTACTGTGAGTATACTCAACTTATTTGACTCGGTCTCAAATACACTGGGGGTGCTCATTAATTTCAAAGAAACAGCCTCAAACAACTGCAGCGATCCTTTCTGCTTGACAAAAGTTTGATAAAAATGTTTTAGAAAATCGCTCTATACAAGGCAGTTTCGGAGAAGAACACAAGAATGCGATGCCCTCGGCTTACAACCTGTCACATCATAGTGGCTGTACCTTTAAGTATGAACCCTTGTGTTTCTCTGTTCAGCTCCTCGTGGATTCTTGTTTTAGTTTAGTTTTTCTGAAACAGTCTACACTGTAATTATTATTATTTTTTTTCAGCTCTCACGGCCCCACTGGACTGCTTCATTGAGTGGTTGGCATGGAGCATGGCAAACTGTAGTCATCGTCATGTCCCATCCTGTTTATTTAGTATAAAGTAAAATAAAGTAAAATAAAATTATACATCAACATTACATTAACTACCTAAAATGACAGAAATCATGCTTGAAAATATTTGACATGTATTTTAACATTTTAGTGTTCACCCAAGTCCCATCCACTAACATGGAGGAGGTGGCGCTTTATGACCTATACTGCAACCAGACACCAGGGGGAGCTCTACTTGCTTTGGATTCACTTTTGACGAGCTGTTCTGTTCTCTCTTTTTTTTTTTTTTCATTCTAAGGTGAAGTGAGCATTGTTTCTTCATAAAAATGAATAAAGTCACAATCACCCCGGTATTCATGAGCACAATCTCTGTCCCATCTTTTGAAAGCACTGCAGCAGTATTAACACAAGCACCTCATGTCCTACTGGATTAATTTAACCATTGACTGAAAGCATAGTGGCACATTTTTTGACCTCTATTACCATTGTCCACATAACAGCTAAGAGGTCATCACAAATGGTTGAAATGACAATAATGGTTTTGACCAGCATGGGATTTGTGTGCACATGAAGCCTTGAGAAATTAATCTTTTTTGGAACCAATTGGATGGAAAGCTTCAAGGCTTCATGAGGGTTCATCTGGCAATCAGTGCTCCACATCAGAATGTAGCCAATTGTCTTGGGTTCACCTAGATTGCAGGTTCAATAAAATAATAAACGGGACCAGAGACCTGAACGTATTTACTGCTGGTACTTTATAATCCGAACATCTCATGATTATAACATTCAACAACCCCATGAAAATCAGTCCTATGGCAAATCAGAGGGACACAGACATACAGTTCAAAAATAGTCTGTCATAACCCGTTTCATCGCAAGCTGAACTCAAAACAAGCGCACACGGGGAGGATGCTCTCCAGACATCACATCACCTGTAATCTGTATCAGAAACTAAAATTACGCAGATCGTATATCAAAGTACCTGACCTGCAAACACAGCAAGCAGCTGGTAAGCATAAAATACCACAGTAAACAGTTACAAATAACCCCAGCCAGTATGATAAACACACTACTGTCAGACACACAAAACAAAGCAAAAGGAGAGGGAAAAAAATAATAAAATGTGGAGTTGGGGTCATGTCCTGTCTGATGCGGTGGTGAGTGCTGTGGGAGCACCTTATACACCACTGACTTCCAGCACAACTCAGAGTCATGTCACGTACAGAAATGTTCTGATCTATCTGCAGTTGTAGGGTGTATAAGTGGTGGACGGGACAAGGAGGAGTATAAAAGGCTGGTGGACATGTTTTTGTGGAATGGTCTGGAAGGAATCACCTGCAGACCAAAGAGATGATGATCGACTTCAGGAGGAAGGGAACTCCTCTGCCCCTCAGTATCCTTGATAGGGATGTGGAGATGGTGGAGGATTACACATACCTGGGAGTGACCATCGACAACAGACTGAACTGGAGGACCAACAGTACAGCTGTGTACAAGAAGGGCTGCAGACGACTCTATTTCTTAAGGAAGCTGAGGTCCTTCCGTGTGTTTAGCATGACGCTAGAGATATTTTAGCAGTCTTTTGTGGCGAGCACCCTTATTTCTGCTGTGGTCTGCTGGGAGAACAGCATTAGCATTACAGCTAGCAACGCCAACAGACTGGACAAACTGATCAAGAAGGCTGACTTTATCACTGGCTGCAGACAGGAAACATTTAAATCAGTGGTGGAGAAGAGGACACTAATACAAACTGTTACCAATCATGGATAACCCTGACCACCCTTTCCATCACACAATAGACAGACAATGGAGCACCTTCTCCTGAAGGCTCAAGCAACTTCTCTGACTTCTCTGACAAGTTGTCCAGCCAGCACCTTGACGACTTGATAAGAGTCCAGGATCTTAGTGGGCATAAGCACATCAGCAGGCACCCGTGCCTCACGTCTCTGCATGAGGTAGAAGGGGGTGAACCAGGTGCTGGCGTGTTTAGAAGTGTTATATGCAAAAGCAACATGTTTTACACATGTGTTCTTCTCAACCCCACAGAAAAGCAACATCTTGGCCAGCTGGTCGATCAAAGTGTTTTGTGTCCTGTTTTGATGCTCCACCATGGCATCAGATTTGGAGTTATAGGCAGTGATGCATGGACACCTGTAAGCACATGAAGGGCCAGTAGCAAGATTGGTGGGCCTTTTCCCACACAGCAAAGAAGTGTGTCACAGCTGGCCCCTATCCAACCGCTGAAGGCGCTCTGGCACCATGGAGGCAGGAACCACCTCCTGAATTTGCTTCTCTCCAGTAGTTACAGGCAGCGCTATGCGACACAGCAGTCCATCAGTCACAGACAGACAGTGGAACTCAGTCCATAGCTTCATCACGCTGGCAGAGGACCACCTAGGGAGTCTGTGAGGCTGCCGTGCTGTGCCCTGCTCCAACTGAGCCAATACAGCAACAATTCAGATATCGCTGCTGTATTGGTCCCCCTGATGTAATGACTGCAACTCTGCATCACTGCAACAAGGTGAATAGACAGGCAGGTCAGTTTGCAGGTAGAGGTGGCCTGAATGAAGGGAGGGACATTTGGCTCAACTGGGTCAGAAGATAAGGCAGGCGGAACAGTGCATCAACAATTTTATGGTGGGAGCCATCCTTTGGACAATGACCCAATCAAACAGGTCCAACTCCAGTATCCACCTACTCCTTCGACCAGTGGGGTCATTACCAATCACCATCCGCCTGAGGCTCACCAGAGGGCGATGGACAGTTACTATGTAGAATGCAGACAGTCCCACATAGTGTTGCACATAGTGTGGATTCAATCACTGCCCACACCACAGACCATAGTTCTCAGTCAAAGGTGGACCATTTCTTCTGTGTGTGAGAGCCTGGCTGGTTCTAACGACCAGCATCATCCTGAGCCAGCACTGCTCCGACAGAATCTTTAGGGACGTTGGTGTACACCTTGAAAGGGACTGCAAAGTTGGGTATAGTAACAACTAGAAAGGAGGTGAGGACTTGTTTTACTCCTCCTCTATCTCCTCCTCTCTCTAACTCTGTCGGGGGTGCAGTTGAATATTCCACTTGACAGTGGCCTACCAACACGAAGATATGATGACAGTGGTAAGCACTACACATATTTAATCTTCAAAGGGAATTTATACATGAACTAGATGAATAAATGAAACAAAAACACATGTATCAAAGGTTTTTTATTCATATTTCATTTGACTACAGTGCAGACCACATAGACGATAAGATCATCTGGGTCAGCCCCAAATCAAGATATCTTTCCACAACGCATTTCATCCACTTATTCACAGGGAAGAATAATATTGAGAATTGTGCAGCAGCAGCAAAGCCAATTGAGGATTTCTACGAGGCACTAAAAGTCATGTCTGGGTCCGAGTCTGGGTCCACTATGACACATTAAACTCTCCAGCAGCGCTATCCCCATCTACCTGCAAAGAGCCTCCTCCCAGTGAGCTCAAGTGAATGTTTCTCCTCCATAGACACACCCACATCTCATCTGTGTGGTTTGTTACCATGGCGGTTGTGTAGATTAAGTCATTTTTTCAAACAGTTTACATTCTCTCATTTAAAAGTAATTGATGGAACCGGCAGGGGAGCCCGCCATCTGCTGATAACAAGGAAATAGGCTGTGATGATTTCATGCAATTTCTCATATTTTATTACAAAGCAAATGATCTTAATGAATCATCAGTTCCCCTTATTTTAAGATATAATTATACTAACTTGGTGAGATGTTTTTGCTTGTACTCATATTTTCAGATTCAATTCCATTGCTGATGCTGGACTAATTGATGTTTTAGTGTTAAACACTAAAGCAGACGCTTTATTGTTCATCCTCCCAGATTCACTGCAGACACCTTCAGCTTGTTGCTCGATATGAGGTCTTAGAAGTATTGACAGGTACACAGTGTTGATCCACAGCTGCATGAATACATTATGCATACAATAATTTACAAAAAAGAAATAGCCAAACTAATCCAGAGCTGATCTGAATGTACCCGAGGCTATGCAGAGCCGAACCGGAAGGCAGACCCTGTCAGAAACACAAGCAGCAGGGTGCACTCTGTTGCAATGTGTGTGTGAAATTTGAGAAATTCATTTGATGAAGCAACACTGTACGTTAGAAAGTTAATGAGAAGAATGATTTAAGCATGGCAATTTGTCCAAATGCTGCAAGACATATTTATGTAGAAGTCGGAAAGACCTATTTCCACATCCTGCACTTGCAATAAAATCTTCTAAATAATTAAAGATGATACCTTTGCAGTCCATTTTGGGCATGTATTGAACAAGAAACCCGAAACCTTCAGAGTAAATCAAGTTCCTGTTCCTCGTTAGATCAATGCAGAGATTCCACATTGGCTCTTTGATTGCTTTTGCCACATATGGTCTAATTAAATTTATTTATTTATTTCTGAATGTCATTATCCCTGATGCTTTGTATTCATCACGTTACTTCCATTAACACTGGAATATCGGTAAATGCGAGATGTCCTACCATTTAGCAGACAAACATGCCTAAGTCATAACAGAAGTACCACCATGTTTAACATGTTAGGTGGTGCTGTACCTGAGCTGGATTTTGATCAGCTAGTCTCTTACTAGGGATTTTCCTCTTGTGCAGAATCCTCTAAGGTTCTCCTCATGAAGTTCTCTCTTCAAGGTTGACAGTGATCAGCTACATCCTTGATAGCACTGTTAACTGATAGCTATAAGCTGAGTGTGTTTTAAGGTACTTTAAACATTTAACAGTAAACAGAGTAACTTTGGGGACCTCTTTCAGTGGCCCCCGCCAGTAGACAGCCTGGCACAGTGGACCGTACACTCAGCATTAATGTTCATTCAATGACGTCAGTGTGGAGGTGTACAAGCCTGATCCACAGAGGTCCCTCCATTCAACCCACAGGGGATGTTACTTAGACATGTAGCACCCACCTAGACTAGACCAGACACCCCCACCCCATAGCAATGACACTCCTCGATGGCAGCAGCCATCAGTTTGGGATCCCCAGCATCCCCATCGCCAGCAGGATGCACTAAAATGCTTTAGTAACAACTCAAAAACCTGAAGAACAGCACAAGGTGTTGACCTGGCCCCCACTAACAACATTCTGTAGCCGGACACCACAGGACACTTTCAGAAGGCCCATGTCCATTCTCCGATGAGTCACAACTTTTTTGGAGGCACAAGGGAGACCTACAAAGTATTGTAATGTTATGCCTGATCAGTGTATATATCAGTGTATTTTCCACCCATCAAGTAGCTCCAATATATTATCCCCTACAATTTATAGTTTACTGTCTGAAACTTGCCTGAAATGACAAAGTATTAATAAAATGTTCATTTTCCTCCTTGTAAATGTAACTGTAAACGATCCATTAAGTTTAATACACAGTTTTCTCATTTTTTATTTCAATGTACCGGTTGGAGGTCTTCTATATTTCATTACCTCCTTCATTCCGTGATGGCACTGTTGCCCAGCAACTGCTTGCTTTCAGTGTTTACACCAGCAATCAATGTGTTTAGCATGCTAACATTAACACTGAAGGTCATGTAGCTTCCATTGTTGATTATGGGCCAAGCTCTCAAGGTCTGCAATAGTCCTATCATGAGATACAATTTTGCTCCAGGGCTGCTCTTGTCGCTCACTGGAAGGCCTCCTTCTGAGATGATGAGTGTGAATGTGCTGTGCATTTTGTTCATCATCTCTTCTTTTCGGCGGCAGTCTTGACAGAATCCAAGTGCCCTTGGGATGCAGGCACAGGCAACAGTTGCGGCCTGTCTTACCTTACTATTTCTCTACTGCACGTGTTCCATGTGCCTTAAATATTAAAATTATTATTATACTATTATATTATCCGAGGATCCTCCACAGAATTATGTAAAGACCTAATTTGGAGGGACCTTCTGTGTGCATCAGTGTGAAAAACAGAAAAAAATAAAAAGAATTGGTCACAACTGGTTCCCACCTTTCGCTTTAAAGAGCTTCTCAATAGATTTCGGTTGTTCATGAACGTCACAACTCCTATTCGTACAATAACATATGGAGACCTGAAAAAAACGGGAAAATTTGGCACCATGTCATAGACTTCACGTTTTTAAGTATCGTGTTTTTTCCTGCACAAACAGTGGACAAAATAATGGAGTTGCCACAGCTACACTTGAAATGAGTCAGGAATATATTACAATCGTACTGTATAATTTAACATGTTCTTAAAATTCTCAAAATTTCCTCCTCTGCCATGGAAAGAGTTATTTCTCAGACACACAGAAACTGCCACATGACTTTACCCTATTTAGTCTGTAGTAGAAGATATGGAAGTAGATTAAGAATCAGCGAAAGTGAACAGATTAAATGGAGAGATGAAAACAATAGTTGCTGAGTAAAGCAACAACAGTGAACTCAGGTTCTCTGCTTTTGCCAGACAGGAAAATAAATGAGTTCATGTAGAGATAAGTAATTTACACTCTGGGACTTGTTTTTTTTGTTTTTTTTGTTTTTTTTCTCGAAGCAATACCTACTCTGTGTTTTCACCTCCTGTGTTTGCATTATTCAATTAACTCTCTTTTTAGCAGTTTTCATTTATACTGTTGGAATACACCTGCACTGTGTAAGATTTAAACTGCAAGGTGAGTCGTCCGAATTCTGTCTGAATGGAATAACATACCCCGATTAATCACAACATTAAAACCACTCACAACTGTTTTGGAGGCACAACGGAGACATACATAATATTAGGAAGGTGGTCATAATGTTATGCCTGATCGGTGTATGGCATTATACATATAACGTTATATGCTGTTATATGTCCATTGAGAGTTTTATAGAGGGACGGTGGAGTATTGGAACTTGGACGTGTGAGGATCTCAAACTTGGATCTCAAACTTTCATCAACTTCATTTGGTACAATGGAACAATCAATCCTGGACGACCGTAAGCAAGATGGCTCCAGAAGATTGATCTGAAGTAACTGTGAATGAGCCGGCACAATAATGCTCCATCAAATACTTCACCTTACTTTCCCAAGATAGAAGATAAAAAGACAGCAGGAGAGAGAGAGAGAGAGACAGAGAGAGAGAGAGACAGAGAGAGAGAGAGAGGGCAAGAGAAGAGTAAATAGATCAACACGGAGAAATATATGAAGCCTTCACTGCAGCTCATTTAAAGCTCCAGCTTTGCATATTCAAACTTATATGACACAAGTAAATAGACCACCGCTCCACAACTTTTACCTTGAAAATTCATTGATGGAGTATTGAGATCCCAAGGTGACAGCAGAAAAGCGTAGAAATAAAGTTAAATAATATACAGTATTTGCACAAAACTCTATCTAAAATTAAAGAAAAGCAATAAATGTGAGAGCTTTATTTATCTTCCTGTTTATTAAACTTTTTTCTTGAATATATTTATTTTCCTGGTTTAAGTTTTAAAATGATAGATATGTTTGATATTATTAATATTTATTATTATTTTATTATTATTTCTATGCTTTTATGCAATCAACTACTTGGGTCTTGTGCACTTATTTATTTCCTCTGTCTCTTTTGTGCCATTGTCTAAAGTTAGACTATTATTATTATTTTTATCATTTAAAAAAAGAAAGAAATAATAACATGTTTCTGTTATAAATGAAAGGTGGGAGAAAAACAAGTTTGGTTAAGGTGTTTGCAACGTAATTGATTCAAGGAAGTAACAGTAAAAGTAAAATTCAGTTATCCTGTAATTCCAACATGTGGTGACAGGGGGCACTGTTTAAGAAACCATACTTAATTTGGCAGTGAAGTACAGACACCATTAAAAATCTAATTCTCTCACATGATTACCCCAAGCTCTAGAGCACACACTGGCTTTACTCAACCGTGGTACATAGTACTCAGCAGATGTACATACACAGATACATCTTCATACGCAAATCAGTCTTTGATTTTTTCGAATTTGAGGCCAGATCAGAGAGTGAATAAAATAAACTGTGTCTGTACACAAATCCCTTTGTGCTTTGGGCAGTAACAGTCATAAATTTAATAACGGAAATAATGCTCTGGTGAAATGTTGAGATTTGGACTAACGCAGTGCATCCTGAACACAAAGACCCACAAGCGGCGTCACACTAGAGCAGAGAAACAGCTTGATAAAGCAATCTAAATTTGAGTCAGATGCTGAGAACGGTTGTTAGTCAGCAGACTGAGGGATTTATGTAGCAGAACAGGACTAAGGGCCACCTACACGCAGGCCTTGCCAGAATGTCATTGGTATGCAGCGACCGCTGGTGAAACAAATTAAAAAGGAATGTATTACACAGGATTTTACACTTGGTCGACCAGGCTGGAGAAAACTCATCAATCCAGAGAGTAAGAGATAACTCCAAAGGGAGCTCAGTGGGGTGTGTATGCGATGTGGTGGCTGGGTCCTTGTACTTGTTTTCTGACCTTCTGAAAAACATTGCAAACAAATGCGACCAGTATTTTCTTTCTCTATGCTGGTATTGTTTCTGCATTCATATTGCTCTTGAAATGCTCAATACGTGTTCAGCACTCTTTTTTTTTATGAACAAAAACTGCCGTATTTCATGGGCCCAGACCGGTCAGTCCTCATTTGGTCTAGAGGTGGAACTGTACTCTAGAAGTTAATTTTAGCATTCAAATGGACTTGACCTAGACCTGATGGACTAGACTTAAATCTGATTTACCCTGTTAGATTAGATTACCATCATAATTGACAGTTGGAGCTGTGTTCTTATTAGAGATGCACCACATCTGAGCAGACCGGGTTCAAGAAGATATAAACCTCTCTCGATGCTGGCTGACTGACTGTGCTACCCTGCTGAAACCTTTTAAACTTTGCTAATGTCATTAAAAGTATGGTCTGCACTTCTTAAGAGCTGGGTTGTGACAGCACAGAAAGTCCAAGGCCCAAGGCGTTGAGACCCGGACTGGGACTGGACTCTGTCCTGTCAGTCCCGACTTGTGTTAGATCTGTGATAGTCTCAAAATGTGGTGGTCTTAACAGCATTTCCAGTGCAGAGAATATTACAATGTAGAAAATGTAGTTATCAGCCCTGGGATATGGGCTATTTACAAGGTGTACTTTGCCTTGAAAAACATCCTCTGGGTGTTCATAGATTTTGCTGGGCATTTACCAAGATCCAAATCAAGGCCTATTAGGTCCCAGGGAAGGGGACTCCTCCACTGAATACCTGTGCAAATAATGCCGTCTTTAAAAGCTAAAAATCATTAGGGATATTAAAATGTACTGTTTAAAATTATCCTAACTACAGTAAAGAGTGCAGTGAGTTCATTGCTAGATTGTCTCCGATGTACCCTGCATCATCACTAATATGGAGGCAAATAGGCCAGGGACTGCCCATTACTCAAGGCTCTTTTGTATCAAATAATCAGTGTGGATAAAAGGGCTTTGATGAATGAATGATCATGAGCCACATAGTTCAGCATCATGTAGTTGTGGTTGAAGATGGGGTTAACATATGTAGGCAGTAATTCGTAACCCACTCCCAACCCTGGAACACAATCACGCTATAATGCAGTTCGGATAGAAGAGATTACAGAGTCAGAAATGGCTCAGGGTTGTGCTTGATATTCAATTCAATTTTACTGATATAGAGTCAATAACAATACAAATTGACGGTTAAAACTCCCTCATGCAGAAACTTGAGCAGAACCCAGCTCATATGGAGGGACCCACCTGATTGAGGCTGGCCAGGTAGAGACAGAAAAAAGAGCAGCGGGAGGAACAAGATAAACACACATGTGACTGCATGCTCTGTAATACGCAACATAATGTATGAAGGAGACAGTGATGTGCTGTTCGCAAACGAGCCGTCTCTACGTGTCGATTCTTTGTGGCGAATGAGAAGAGTTGACTCCCACTGGGGACAGCCAAAGCTTCAGTCACTGCTCAGAATCCATGCAGGCAGGGGCAGGACTTTATTTTGATGGGCAGCCCATGTGGCCAATCACATGCGAGGAGAAACTAGGAGTAGGAATGCCATTGTGTTAAAGATGGAAGGGTGAGCAGATGTTCCAAAGTAATGCAAGTGTAGAGGTACAGGCCAGGTACACACTGAAAGACGTGGGACCCAAATTTAAATGCAAAGTGTGTAGAGAAAAAGTGAAAAAAACATTCAATCTGAGAGATCTGGTATTTGTAAAGACCAAGACTTTTATCTGAAGTGTCATAATTTTAATACTTTGGCAACACGCAAACCATCCATAATTGCTAAATTAGGATAAAATAGAAGGGTCTGAGTGAAACTAAACAAAGAGCCATTTGGGAGCCATTAGAATCGACTCTTCTACAGGATCTGAGCCAAAAGAGGCGAATCTTTAAAAAGAGCCAGACTTCCCATCACTAGAAGGCGAGCCTTGCAGGTGTTGTTGGTGCTGCTGAATGATGACTGAGACCCAGTGCAGCTTGGCCAACCTTAGGCATTTCTGTGTCATCATTCCCATCTTGCAGTACTACAGAATGCTTGGTGAATGACAAGCACAAGATGTACTTGTGTATGCACTGCAGATATATGTTCACGAGTATCCAGTGTTCTGGTGAAGATCGGATATTCTTGTCTTAGGCTGTGCATGTGTTTGGCACTGTGTAATGTGAGGAGCCAGACTGTGTAGACTGAGCCTGCAGCCGTAAGCCTGCAGCCGTAAGCCTGTGTGTGTGTTTGGCTCTGTTTAATCACTGTCATCACGGGAACGCTCAGAGATGGGTTTTAAGGGATTTTTGAATACTCGCATTTTCTCCAGACAAGTAGTCACTCACCATCTCATCATCTACCATATCGCATGTGTGTTGTGTTTTATTTTAACCCGTCACCAGGTTCTCTGTGTGCTGGAGCTCGCTATGAATATTCAGGAATAAAAGATAAGCCTGCATTAACAGAATGAACATTCAAAGGTTGTGACGGTGAACAGAGACGTTTGCACATTTGTCTCTTTTTGTGCTTTTGGAATTTGACTCCACTAGTTTCTTTTTTACTCAGCATCTTTTACCTAAAAGTCTTTTCCAGATTCAGTGTTCTTTACCTTTTTTTTTTTGTACCATTTGTTGCTTTTTCTTGTGTTTGCTGCTAAATGTGCACTGCAGAAAAAAAATATCTTTAGTGGGAGGATTATCACTAAAACATTTTTGTCAGCCACTTATTTCCATACCTCCTACCTGGGTTTCGCAGCTTTGTAGATCGACCTATTGCGTAAATGATCTCATTAAATTACTCCTTAAGCCTCTTACTCCACTGAGATGAGAATGCATGCCTGTCATTTATTATTCCTTCATTCACAGAGTTTATAGTCATAGCTTCCAGTATTCATATACAGTATCTAGCCCACAGTCAGTGACTAAGGAGGCACACAATCTTCTCAGATGACTGGATCCTGCGTTTTTTAGATCAACAGTTCCTGGATCACCTGGTTGATCTGGGTTCTTTTAAGTGACTCTTATTAAGTCCTTTTGTTTTCCCAGCACCTTAAATATTGAAACCCTGTAACTACTCTGTTTTGCTCACACTTTCAAATCATTTTGTTTTATGTCATGCTTTTGAGCAATTAAATCTGAGCGTGAACATTTAATTGCTTCCAACCAAACACGTCTTTATGCTGCTGCTGCAAAATCTAAGTATTAATATGAATTTCAAAGGTGTTATGCAAGGGCTCCTCAATGTGTGACCTGGCAGGTGAATAGGGGCCCACTGACCCATTTTGATCCACAATTAGATCCACTGATAGACTCGAAGGTGTCATTGTTAAAGTTAGGATCCAACTCCTCAAGGGTTTCGAGGTTAAATACTTTGTGTTGTAGCTGCTATAAATCAATTTCCTCCATGTGCCCTGAATTCCGCTTCATTAATTAAAAAGGATTTGTGAGAATTAATTGGTGGGCCTTGTAAGCCACCTTATCAAATGTAAATTGCTTATTGAGGCAAAGTAATTAAACGGAAACCCGCACCCCAGGAGCTCAATCTGTTACGTTAAGGACCTTACCTCTACACACTCAGACAACAGGTTAGGGGCGATGCACACTGCAAGATTTTTGATTTGGTGCAGACTCAATTAAGTCAGCCCACACAAATGGACGGAGATCAGGGGTGAAAACCTCCCTGGCGTTTGTGCCAAAGGATTGTCTCCCGGCTCCTTGATCTACACAAATATGCTACAATAGCAGCTTAATTAGTTGAAGAAATCTTGTAGTGTCAATCAACCCTGAGGGAAAAATTAACAAACAACTGCACACACAGCAGAGTACACACTAATCATAAAAAGCATACTGCAGCGTGTCAGTGCTCTTTGTGCACATTCACATGCAAATGTGAATACTTAATTGGTAGTGGCACGTATGAATAAAACAGAACACGTTCTGAGATTTTTTTTGCAGTTGTGTTTGAACAATTGATGTCTGATCAAGAAGGCCCCGGCTCTGTCACCGGAGCATGCTGAAACGCAACAGACTCTCACAGAAGCTGCTCATTAACTTCTACCGCTGCACCACAGAGAGCGTCACCCTTACTTATGGCTGCACAGTCTCTAGTTGCAGTGCAGAGGGAGGGAGAGAAAAACAGCGGGTGGTAGAAACAGCTCAACGCATTGTCAGCTCTCTCCACTTCCACACCTGAGTGACACCTAATCAAGCCGCCTCCACGGGCAGGCATCCGACGTCTATGAGGATGAGTCTCACTCTGGACACTCCCTGTTTGCTACCCTTCAGGCAGGCTGAGAGCCAGACAGCCTGAGCCAACAGACTAAAGTCAGTTTACTTCCTAGAGCTGTGGACTCGTGCCTAAAATCATACAAGACACAAACACATACAGCACCTAATGGACAAGTGTAATGCACCCCAAGATATACAATCATGCTGCTTGATGATAATAATGACTATGATGACTATCTACTTATCTATTTGATGTATGGACACCGATGATTACATGTAGCTGTTTGGAGTGGTGCTGCATATTAGTTTTGTTGTGTACACTGACATAAAAGATCCATCTATTTATCTGAAGTCATGTATTCTTCTTCTTCTTCTTCTTAGGGCTTTTTAAATGTAAGTTTCTTTAGAGATTTGACTCTTTTGACTCAGTTCCTTTAGATGAAACGTCTGTTTTGTCCTATTTTAGTGATGAATGAATGGTTTGTGTGTTGATAAGACATTTTTCATTCACTGTTTTGATAAAAGCCTTATTTTTATGCATGTTTTTTTTGTTACAAATACGTTACTTTAAATGAACAACAAATCAAATTGATAAAAGCTGTAGTCCTAACACTATGGCACACAGCTTGGAAGTCCAGCCCCCCCACCCCCTTCTGTTTGTAACGTAGTGGTATGATCCTAGTCTGTCCTCACTTGTTATTGGCCACTTGAGTTGCCCAAGCTTCCACCGAACTTGGCTCTCCTCTATGGGAACTGACTCTTAGAGCCTGTTCGTTTGCGAAAAACACATCAGGGTACTAAATTAAGCTGTAACAAGTACAAATAAAATGATGATAAATAAATACAAAAAAAGTAAGATTTTAATGGTTTATATATATATTTTTTTCTGCATCAGCTTACAGCAGAAAGGCCAAAATGAACAACCTTGGGCTCAATGTACAGGAGACAGCTATTAGTATTTTCTCACTATCACCAGGCCAGAGTGTGAGCTGGAAAGATTTTTTATAATATATACTGTATGTACACAAAATGGATATACTGGTCCTAACAGAAATGAGTGCCACAATATGGCACTGCATTCTGTGACGTTATGTTTCGACTATTGTTCAGTCACATGTGAAAACAACGTTTACATATATGATTTGCATCATAAGCGTTCATGCTAATCAGAAACACTATATATAACATTGCACAATATTGCATACATAATTCGTAGTTTAATGTGTGGCTCTTTCACCAAATCACAGCCAGTCCTCTGTGACAGCTGATGCAGCTGGAATGCTTTGTGCATAATGCAATTCACAGAAGAGATTGCATGCCTCTTTCATTATTCATAAAAAAATTAAAACACCAAAAATTACTAATGTACTTCAGTTTGACTTTAAAAGAAAAAAAGACAAGGTCAAAGAAAGTTTGTGGGGATACAAGCTTGTCCACTGTAGAATTATTCAAATATTCAAATGAACACTATTGGCCTACTCCATATTCCTCAGTGTTACAGTCTTCATTCATCATGTTCTCTCCTCTGGACAGTAACTGTAGAAAGCCCCCCAGGGTGATGGAGAGATATATTATTCTATCATAAAAGCTGCCGCCCCTGTAGCAATATTAGGCCTTGCTAAAGGAAAGCTTGTGACGGGCTTTCTCGTGGGATGTGCAAATCAGCATTTTGATGTAATGAAGTTCACTCCACCTTGACGAATGAAATAAAAAACGAAGAAAAAAAATCACTCAAATTAGAAGTAATTAAGAGAAGGACACGGTGGAGGAAACAGTTAACTCACATGACTAACATTTCTGACTGAACAGCACTAGCTACTGTGTGCTGGAGCTGTGATTTCAAGGATTGCGCTCCGTATAGATGTTCTGTGTAAAGAATTTAGTAGGTGTCCCTTTTGAAACCAGCCGCATGAAACATCCCACTGTAGGTTATTTTTGTCAAGCTATAAGTAAATATTATCTTGACTATACCATATATCATATACCATATACCACAGCCTTGAGTTGTGGTATATGGTATATGACAGGTTCAGACGAAGAGGCTCCACACCGCAGAAATGTGACATTAACCTGTCCAAAGAAAAACACATGCTGTGTTAAACAAATCTGAAATAAACAGCATCACTTCTGAATATATGAAGTTCTCCGTTTAGGCATGCTGGTGCAGAAGCTATTGCTGCAACATGTTTGTGCAGTTATTGTTAGTTACTGTGATTGTGTTCTGGAAGTGTTCCAGTCAATCATGCATACTAGAAGTGGCTATTATTATTTTTTTTTTTTTTTTTTTGGCTGTTGTGTTATAGAACAAAGATTTTTTTAATTTTATTTACGTTAACACGTTGCTTCTTACAGCATGCATATTTTCATTTTGTCAGTTCTCAGGTCTTATCACAATGTGAGTTAGGTGACATGAACTCTAGATTTCACTGGGAGGTGGAAAGAAAAGCAATTCCTTTGCACCACATTGTAGAAAAATGGATGGCGAGTCTCCACATTCTCCCACTGGCCACACTGACGGCAGTATCCCAGGATTAGAGAGTTATGTTATCAATGAATCGCCTGCACTTCCTCTAGACTCACTGGTGTTTGTGTTTGATTAATACTGCGCTATGTGCTCTACCTCCACCAGTTACAAAGAAGTGTTACACACTGCACTTATTTTTGTAGTTTTTTTGTTTTTACATTTTACAAATTTTTCCTACTATCATGACCATAAGGGGTTGTCAGTTGCAACTGTCATGATGTCACATCTTGTTTTTGTTTTTTCTAGTGTTAAATAACTAAAACAAAACTTCTCCGAATCATGACCACTAGAACATGCATCAGCATTGTTAGCTACCTATAATGACAATCCATCCTTGAAAAAAACTATTTCACATGTACTAGTGTTTTAGTTTGGCCCATCCACTAACACGGAGGGGGTGGAGCTTATGACCAATACTGCAGCCAGACACCAGGGGGAGCTCTACTTGCTTTGGCTTTACCTTTGAGGAGCTGCCATGCCATCAACTTACAGTGCTCTGTGCCTAATCAAGTAGTCCTACAACCAACCAGTGCAATGAATTATGACATACAGTAGGCTGAATGACAAATTGAACTGATTTCTGATTTTACAACAATAGCAGTAGCAATAGCAGAGTCTATACATCTTTCTTCTCTGACAGCAGCTGTTTGTTACTTCAACGCAAACGGACTCAGATGACATGTTTGACTACCACACTGTTACTTTTCATAAAGCCCGCTCACATGATTTGATTGGGCTGTCAGTTTTACAGCGGGCATATTCAATTCCAAAATGTGTGGGCAGAGGAATTTAAGGAGTTTTGCATTCCAGTCTTTATAAATTTAAAACACATCCCCTCTAGATTAGCCACTCAGATATGGTTATTGTCATTTCCAGTGCCTGCTTTATCTCCCCCCGACCATTAGAAACAGTACCCTGTTTAAATTCACAGCCTATTCAAGTAAATTCATAGTGTACATGGTGTACTAGATGGATTTGTGTCAACAGAAGAATCTGAGATTACATGATGCTCTTTCAGGATTCCACTGTTCAATTTCTCACTCATAAAATAAAAGATGCATTTCAGTTATGTGAACAACAACCTTCCATCTATTCACAGAGACTGACGTGCACAGCAAATTGAGACCCGTGTGTACAGAACATAGAGCACTCGTATGAAAAGAAACACTGGCTGCTTTGTTTCTTGGGTTTCTCTGCATGAGCAGGAAAAGACCCGAACAATAGCCACCAATCACCCCAACAAGACCTGCAATACGCAGTGCTTTTCTGCTTTATCTCACCTCGACAACAAGGACCTCCAGCCCACACAACATACCATCCATGTATAAGTCAGCGGAGGCAGTGACAATTATGGTAGCGGCTGCAGATGTCCTTGGCTGGGGGTTCTGTCTGATCTGCCGTCCTGTCAGGAGGAAACTTCTTTCTGTTCAATCGCGTTGTGAAAAATGAGTCAATTACTGCATTTCTTTGGAAAAATTCCCATTTAAGGTGAGTGGATGGTCATTTATCATCAAAGGTTTGGAGGCACTGGCTTGCTGACCCTGCAGGAAATCAAAAATCTAACCGATTTAAAGTTTCGGCTCTTTCCTTCGAGGCATTACTGTGTATATCTCTGTCTGTAAGAGTGTGTGTGAGACATAGCTTCCAGGCACTGTAATGTCCGAAAGGCAGTTTGCCATGAACTGACTCTTTATCAACATATGAATATGCCCTGATAGCTTACCTGTTTCATCAGTCAGGCTGCAGCAGCTGCAACAGCTCCTGCCCTCTAGCCTGATTCTCCATGCAGCAAATTCTTTACTGAGCCGCTGGTCTCTCACCTTTTATGTGTTACATTCCTTATAGATCAGATGCGGATGGTGCACTGAATATCCTTGTACGGAATAACAACACTGGGTTGCCTTATATCCATCTTACAGTTACGTTAATAATTTAATATTTGAAACCCAAATTCTCACTATGGTCCTTTAATCTAACTTCATTCTGATGTGCTCAGAAATAAGAACATGTGTTAGCACTGTACAAAGCCAAATTGTCTGAATAAATAATAGCTTATCTTAAAAATAGCTTCTGACACTTATACTCAAGAGTATAAGACTCTAAGTATTGTGCCAGTGAAAGTAGATCACATACAGCTGAAATCAAAATTAGTCGACCCCCACTGCAAATTAGGTTTACTGGCAAAATGTACAAACTAGCAGCTGTTTACATCAAACAAGACCAATTTATATAGCTCAGCACGACTAATATAACAAATGATTTCTCCAAATTCAACACAAAATGCCACTTCTGATTACTACTGCCGTCTCAAAAATGTTCACCCGCCTGAATAGAATTCCTCACAAGAGCACACTTTTGGATATCAGCTGTGGTGTCAAGTACAACCAGTCAAGGGCTTCATTAGTTTCATCACATCAACATCTCAAATACCTGTACAGTTGACAGTGACATTTGATTGAAGTGAAGAGAATTGCCCAAAAAGGTTAGAGTGGAGATCATTGCCTTGCACAAACAAGGAAGAGGAGGCAAAAGCTAACAATGGCACTGACTGTTCCTAGATATACACATGCATAGAAGCATAGTTTGCAAGGTTGAAATTTAAAAGAATAGAGGCTACACAACCTGGATGTGGCAGACAAAGGGAGCTATTAATGGGTGCTACCAGAGGAGACAAAAACCCTCCAATGACTTCAAAATACACATGCTAAATGCTGAAGGGCTTCAGGCCTTAACACCAAGACGAATATCAATACTGAGCCAAAAGAAAAAGAAAAGTTGTCTCCACTTTGCTCTAAACTATATACATAAGCCAAAGAGGTTTTTGATTCTGCTCTGTGGAGTGATGAAACAGAACTTTTTGGGCCTATGGATCAGTGGTATGTCTGGAGGAGAAAGAATGAAGCATACACCCTGCCTACGGTGAACCATGGCGGAGACGTAGTGATGCTCAGGGGCTGCTTTGCGTCCTCTGGTACTGGTAACCTGCAGCATGTGGAGGGCAAGGTGGATTCAATCAAGAGTCAGGAGATCCTGGGAGAAAATGTCAGACGTCTGCAAGGAGGCTGAAGCTTGGGAGTCACTGGATTTCCCAAAAGGACAATTATCCCAAGTCCGCCAAGGCTTCAGTATCTTGCAGTGCTTCAGAGTAAGCACTGCAAGATACTAGAGTAGTCATAAGTGAAAATCTCTGGTGGAATTTGAAAAAAAAGGCTGAGTTACAGCACACAAACTCAAGAATATTAGTGAACTGGAGGCCAGAGGTATGTTTCACTGTCCATCTTGTAAAGAAAGGCAACAACCAATTGCAATCTTTAATGAATCCTGTGCTTTTTTCCTGCAGAGAAGACTTTTGTTCACTGCATTCAGCTTCCTCCCAGATAAATGAATTATACCTTAGATTGACACTAAATATGAAGTGCAGCACTCTCTTAGGGAGAAAGTAGGAAACAAATGTCTATTGACTCGCTGTTCAGTTCGTTTATACGCTGTACCGTTTGATGTGCTGACAGCCATTACTGAAATACTGACTAAACAAATGAGTCTTTCCAGTTCAATACAATCACATTTCTAAATTGCAACTGTGGTACTGAGCTGGAGTGGCGCAGCTCTCCAGGGGGCTTCTCACCAAGACGCAGTGTTTTTCAGTCCAGGTGAAACGAAAGTAGCTCTGTGTTCAGGCATTAGATGATATCAGCTATGTTGGTTAATATCGTATAATGTTGACTACAACTTTGAATTATATTATATGTTTTCTAACACTGGCTACACTGGCAGCAGATGAATCTGTGTAAACTGACATAAGCTAACTATGCAAATTCAGGCTTGTCTAGAGTGAAGAAAGAAAAAAAATGACATGTACGCCTGTGACAGAGGAACTTAGGGAAGTGCTAAGTAGAAGAGAGAAGGCTAAGAAAGAGCAGCATCCTGCTGAGTCAGCAGTTATATCCCCCAAAAGGAAGGCGGGTGTACATTCAGGTGTTTCCATGGCTACGAGACCCTCTCCATCTCTTTGTCTGGGAGAGTTCAACTTTGACCTTATTTCTGAGAACTGGTTGAGTTGGGCTATACACCCAAAAAAATGACATACTCCTTGTATGTCTTCAGCACATCCAAGTTAGCAAAACTGAAAGAGATGACAATATGATGGAGCAATCCCATCACTGACTGCAGAGGGGCACGCAGAGACGCACACTCACGGACAGCACATTTACTCTGAAAGGCCATGCTTTTCCTACTGAGCATACAGAGCTTTGTGTTTGTACGTTTCCCAGCTCCAAGCAGATTCTCAGTCCAATCACTGGCTGAATAGATGGTTATAGGTGGAAGCATTAGGGTGACTAACAGTCATGTGGTCTCTCAGAATTACAGTAGTAATATTCAGTAATGTTGAAAAGGAAAATACAACCATTTGGTTGTACACAGATTCCACCTCACAGCTCTCAGTTGACTGATATATGACTATACCGCTGCTGCTCTGACTCCAGGCTCACCTTTCACCACACAAAAAAAATAATGTGGGAGAAGTTGGTCTGGCTTCCAGGGTAGGAGTAGTCTAAATATAAATGAGTTCTTAAAGATGTTCAGAAAGCTTCTATACTTGATGATATGTCAGTGACAAGTTGTGAGTAGTCTAGGATTATTGTTTGAATTGCTGGTGCTCCACAGAAATATGTCTCTAAAGGTTTGGCCAGTGCTGAAAATAAACCAGGGGTTCCTTCTGTTTTATTTATTAATAATGAATAAAATGCAGTCCTCGCATCTCAGAGGAGTTTTCTTTTTTTAGCAGGACTATTAACTATAAAAGATAGTAACAAGAAAGTACTTGTGTGTGTAAAAGTTTTGGGTTATGAGCAAAAAGTTCAGCTTTTTGAGAAAAGCCCATTGAGTTTAATAGTAAAAAATAAAATCTGCGATGAGGCTGTCATTGTCAGCATCTACATGAGTGTTAAAGTCACTCACTAAATCAGATAAGTCTTAGAATTTAGATCAATTACTCCAATTAAAGGGCCAAACAAAAAGAACAGTTTTGTGTGTTTTCCAGTTCGTGTGCATGAGAAGCAAGAGTAAGGATTTCAAATGAGCTTCAGCTGAGTTTAAGTCTCAGGTTAATTAATGAGGTTGAGTGGAAGATTGCTGCTGCTACTCCTCGGCCCGTTCTGTGGGGGGTTGATTCAGCCGCCAGCTGCTGCAGCCAGATTTGTGTAAGAGAAAATAAATCAACGCGAGTTAAGAGATCAGACAGAGACCTACTATTTAATAGTCCACATTTAATTTAGCCTGACGCGTCAAATGGTTTGTCAGACAAAAACACCTGGCGAGACGTCCTTGGGAATTGTTTGGATAAGATGGGTACTTTCAGAAGTACTTTGCAGATGATTGAATGAGACGTTTCTCACTGAGTCGCCATCTATCTTGATAAACACAACAGTGTTTGGAATGCTAGCTAACCGTGAGTGCGGCTAAGTTGTCAGCATGTCACTAGACAGTTCTTGTGTGATCATTGTCACACCTTAGTCATGTCCATAGCTGTCAGTACTATTTCTCAGGATGCTGAGTGGTTCACACCTCTGTGGATCAGCCACAGTTGCATAGCTTGAAGCTGCACGGTCTCGTGATTTTCTGAATCACACAGTTGTCCATTTTCTTTCTGTTTTGTTCAGTTAAAATTGTAAGATTTGTAATGTTCTTACAACACTTCTTGTATTTTTAGTTCATTTTATTTAGGTGGTCTGATCATTCACTGTTGGGCGCTGGAATACATTCAGCTGGAGTTTCTGACCTCACGGTTCTCACATAGGTTTTTTCTCAGCTGGACGAGTAGGGTGGATTTGAAATGTGAACTGGTTGGTGGTGGTTGAGGGCTATGCATCCTTTGTATCATCACACAGCTGCACTGGCTCTGGCATACAACTACGAGAGGAAAATTAAACACCTGGAAGATTGAGCAGGACACAGCGTGCAAGGTGTCAGGAGGAAAGACCGAGGTCTGCATAGCAGCAAAGCAGGCCCAGATGTTAGCTGTCAGTCAGTAACTGCCTGGTCAGGCTGATTATATATTTTTTGGTTTATATAATCTGTCCAGTTGATTTTTGAGAGATTGGGAACTGCTATATGTCTGTGAAGGTTCTCAGTCATCCAGGTCATGGTAACCAGTTTCTGGTTATTAGCATAACAATTATGTTTTTCAGGAGGAGTTCCTATTTAAACCTCAGACTTCCCACCAGTCCCCTAGAACTGAAGAAACTAATCGGATGAGTGGTGAAATGTCTTCTCTAAAACTCTACAAGTCCAGTTGCCTTTTTTGAAATGTCTTGGATTGGGAACTGCTGCATCTTTTGCAATTATGAGATAACCAGGCATGTAAGAAGACACCTGTAGGACAGTATCATTAAAAAAACTACAGAGCTAATGTTTTCTAATGTTTAGATGAGACGTTAACATTACACAGTACAGACTGAAGAGAGTTTAATATTTGACGTAATACGGAAAAATTTGGCAATTGTTATATTGGACCTGTGGTTTGTTAGCAGTCATGGCCATACAGACAACAACCTCCCTATTGACCGACGCATGAAACGCATTAGTTCAGATGGACTGACCACCTCATCTCATCCCAGATGCAGCTCCATCTCTCATCGGTAATTGCTGACTCGTGTCAACCATCAACCGACTTACCTGTCTGTAAATTAAACATCCAATTTCCAGCTTGTAATGAACAGATCATTAGATAAACCAGAAGCAATTTAACATTGCTCATTAAAGCTTCATCACCGGTGAAACGATACTCAGAAATGCCAAAAGTAATGTGCTTTCACAGCTTATTTGCTGGGTAGGAGTAAAAAAAGAAAGAAAGAAAAAAAGACAGAACTGTCAGTTCAGGCAGGAAACTACAAACACAGTTTTGGCACAAACAGGGAGTGTTTGTTCAGAGCTTCACATTAATCCTTGTAGTTTCTTCCTGTCAGACACAACCTTCTGCCATGCTACTTCCCCCAAGATCTTCAGTTAGGGAGCACCAGAATCAGAATCAGAATCAGAAAGGACTTTATTGCCAAGCATGTTTGTGCATACAAGGAATTTGCCTTGGTGTTGGTACGCATAAAACAAAATAAAATAGAATAAAATAAAATAAATATAGAAACTATATTTAAAATACAAAAATATTGGTATTGTTCAGCAGACGGACTGCGGATGGGAAAAAACTGTTCGCCATGCGAGTGGTCCTACACTCGATGGATCGCAGCCGTCTGCCAGAGGGGAGTCGGTTGAATAGTCCATGTCCAGGGTGAGAGGGATCAGCCACAATCTTAGCTGCAAGCTTCAGAGTCCTGGAAGCGTACAGCTCGTCGAGAGACTTCAGACTGCAGCCAATCACCTTCTCTGCACAGCGAATGACATGCTGCAGTCTGCTCTTGTCCTTAGCAGAGGCTGCAGCATACCAGGTGGTGATGGAGCTGGTAAGGATGGAGTCAATGATGGCAGTGTAGAAGTGAACCATCATTGTCTTTGGCAGGTTGAATTTCTTCAGCTGCCGCAGGAAGTACATCCTCTGCTGTGCTTTTTTGATCAGGGCGCTGATGTTCAGCTCCCATTTGAGGTCCTGGGAGATGATGGTGCCCAGGAAACGGAGGGACTCCACAGTGTTGACTGTAGAGTCACACAGGATGATAGGGAGGAGTGGGGCTGTGTTCTTCCTGTAATCCACAATCATCTCCACTGTTTTGGAGGCGTTCAGCTCCAGATTGTGGCGGCTACACCAAGTCACCAAGCGGTCAATCTCCAGTCTGTAGGCGCTCTCATCTCCACCTGAGATGAGCCCGATGAGGGTGGTGTAATCTGCAAACTTCAGGAGCTTGACAGACTCGTGACTGGAGGTGCAGCTGTTGGTGTACAGGGAGAAGAGCAGAGGAGAAAGGACACAGCCTTGAGGGGAACCAGTGCTGATGGTACGGGAGTCTGAGATGTGTTTTCCCAGCCTCACATGCTGCCTCCTGTCAGACAGGAAGTCTGTGATCCAACTGCAGATGGAGTCAGGCACGGTCAGCTGGGAGAGTTTGCCTGTAGTAGAGATGGAACGACCGTGTTGAAGGCCGAGCTGAAATCCACAAACAGGACTCTGGCATATGATCTGGGGGAATCCAGGTGCTGGAGGATGAGGTGGAGTGACAGGTTGACAGCGTCATCCACAGATCTGTTTGATCTGTAGGCGAACTGCAGGGGGTCCTGGAATGGGTCTGTTAAGTCCTTGAGGTGAGAAAGCACAAGGCGCTCAAAAGACTTCATCACAACCGATGTCAGGGCAACAGGGCGGTAGTCATGCAGTCCGGTAGTCCTTGGCTTTTTGGGGATTGGGATGATGGTGGAGGCCTTGAAGCAAGCTGGCACGTGACATGACTTCAGTGAGATGTTGAATATATCCGTAAACACTGAAGACAGTTGATCAGCGCAGTGCTTCAAGGTGGATGGAGACACAGCGTCTGGTCCAGCAGCCTTGCGGGGGTTCTGCCTCGTAAACAGCCTCTTCACGTCCTTCTCCAGGATGATGAGAGGTGAGATGGAGGAGGGAGGCTCTTAGACCACCGGCTGTGAAGGAGCCTTACTTGCTACACCAGCGATGTAGCAAGTAATGTATTCACTATAGGTATCATTATTAGATAAGATATGCTGGCCTTTCTGTGTGGAGTTTGCATGTTCTCCCTGTGTCTGCGTGGGTTCTCTCCGGGTGCTCCAGCTTCCTCCCACCATCCAAAGACATGCTCATTAGGTTCATTGCTGATTGTGCGTGTGAGTGGTTGTCTGTCTCTCTGTGTTAGCCCTGCGATGGACTGGTGACCTGTCCAGGGTGAACCCCTGCCTCTCGCCCGATGACAGCTGGGATAGGCTCCAGCAGACCCCCGTGACCCCTAACAGGACTAAACGGGTATAGAAGATGAATGAATGAATGAATGCACAAATGGTTTTGTGGCACCAAAAAGTAATATATTCATTCAGGCTTTATTTGTTGTAAATATAAGAAACTCTGACAGTGCAGAAGAATTCTCACCACCTTTAAGAGGAAAAGGGCAGTATGATCAATTTTTAGAGTGAGGGACAGGAAGAGAGAAAGAGCAGAAAACAAAGGGGTCATAAACAACAAGTCAGACAGCAAAGGTTAATTGTTAGTCAGTATAAAAAATTATGTACAAAAATTAAACTCATATCCAATGAATGGGGCAATGGATTTACAAGTTTATGGTTGGACAGGTTACTGAGTTTAGAATGATTGGAAAAGTGAACATTTTCTATATTTGCATTTTACCAAAATTGTTATGTTTAAGCTGGAGCCATTGAAGTGCATTATCCTGTCAGTTTTTGTGAAAATATAGTATTCTGTAGAAGGGAAAAGTTAAAATACTACAATATTTCATTCCGTTTGTGGTCTTCGACATCCTACATATAAATTTACAATGTGACTTCAGATCCTTCGGATAGATTTGTTAACAGAGGTGGCCAGTGAAATGCTTTAATCAGCTCTTTAGTAAAGTGTAGTTGATGGAATATTTGCAATATTATAGTTTTTATCTTTACTTAAGTTAATATAGTCTCCAGCATTATAGCTGGATGGTTTCTTGAATGTTGCTATTCTCTGTTCTGTCTGTTATTTCAGAATGCCAGCCTCCACTTAAGACTTTCATCTAAAGTGTATTTATGTGATTTATTAACCGTTGTTCAGCTGTTCATTTAAAGGTCTGATTACCAGCTCACAAATCATTCATAATTGCTAACTTAGGATAATATAGAAGGCTCCAAGGAAAACTCAATGAAGGGCCATTCGGGAACCACAAGAGCCCAGCCAAGAGAGCTGAAACTTTGAAAAGAGCCTTGTTAAAATTTTTCATATCCTGCCATGTTTCCTTTCTTAACACATCAACTTTGAGGGCAAAATGTTCACCTGCTGACTCTAATATCCCACCCACTGACATGCACTATAATAATGAGATTATCAGTTACTTACTCCATCGATGATGAAGGATTTGTGACAGATTACTGCAGTGGAGTTGGTTTCAGCAATGAAGAAAGACATATATTTTTTTGCACGGGGATGTTATGTTGAGATGTAAGTATGTTGTGATTATCACAGCCTTTGTGTGGAACTTCAGCAACTGAGGTCAATCACTGTGGACATGTGGACACTGTGGATTCGTTCATGTTCACTTATAGATGCCCACTGTCTGTGTTTGTAAGAACCAGGGTTCAGCCACACCCGAAGCTCTTAGGATTTCCGCAGAATGAGGATGAGGTCCCATCATCCCGATGAAGCCTGGAATGTGTCGTCTCTAGCTCCTCAGCTGGGCTCCCTGTCTCCCCACCCGCTGTTCCAATTTCACAGTAGATGATTATTACCGCTGAATAAATTAACACTGCTTATCATGCAGCAAGCTGATCCATTTACAACTAATCCTATTTATTACTTTACACTATTTGATGCATTAGCAGGAGGCTGACTGGCCTCAGCTCCCATTTCACTTCAGCTGCCAGTTGACATGTGTGCATTAACACCGCAACACGGTCTAACTTTGTTATGCAACATACAATACACACTTGAACGGCCACCTGCTATTACTTGATATGCACTCACACGTGTGATAACTGCAAAACGATCAACACGACTGCTGAGCAGTCTCCATAAACCGCTGCTAATGATGCAGCTGATGCAGAAAGTTCAGAAAAACTGCAACTTGAGTTAGAATTACTACTATTTTTCAAACTACTCTTCTGCATACTTTTCTTGTATGCATACTTCACACAAAGCCTTGTAGGTGAAATCTCATCATATTGAGATATATAACCAGAATGTTCTCATAATACTGATATTGTGCTGTATGTTCTTTTGGAGTTACTTAGACATGTAGTACCCACCTAGACCAGACCAGGGACCCCCACCCCATAGTAATGACACTCCTTGATGGCAGCAGCCATCCCCAGCAGGATGCAGCCTGACACAGACACACACACAAAAACACTTTAGGAACAACTAAAAAACATGAAGAACAGCACAAGGTGTTGACCTGGCCTCCAAATTCACTAGATCCAAACTGATCAAGTATCAGTGGGATGATCCACAAAGGCCCCTCCCCTCAACCCATAGGACCCAAAGGCCCCCACTAACAACATTATGTTGCCAGACACCACAGGACACCCTCAGAAGGCCCATGTTTCATTCTCTGATGAGTCACAACTGTTTTGGAGGCACAAGGGAGACCTACACAATATTAGGATGGAGATTTTAATGTAATGGCTGATCAGTATGTATATATATTTATATATTGGCTAATATAACACCAGCCTACATCTACTAAACCTGCCTTGTGAATGAGTCAACAGTAAGAGTGACTGGCAGCTCTGTGAGGCACAGCGGTGCTTTGAGCCAACACATTGACAATGGCAACATGAACATGCCACACATACTGTTGACAGTTTTCCACTGTCCTAGTTTGTTTAATTAGCTAAAAACAGAATTGAACTGATGGGAGTTAACTCGAATCAATCAGGCCTGCCCTGTAATATAATGTCTGCGAGTGAAATTGTTCGTGTGAAATGATGTGAACGGGTGTTTCTTGCGGGTCGATTAAAAGAAATGGTGAAATGACTCCATTAATGTTTAAATACGCTGAATCTACAAAATGTTAAAGCGCTGACTTGACCTGGAAAATGCCATCGCTTTGACTTTGACTGTACATTAAATCATTACATTGTAGTGGGCCCAGTGGGTTTCTTCCAGTTCCACTAGCCGAGGTAAGACTGTGTCCAGAGCCTCGGGGTAGCTTCCTTGTTGAACTCACACTATCTCATCCTTGTTGAAACCCTTATTGCCTACTAAGATGGATTGTCCAAGGAGTTTGGCATAAAAGAAATCAATGTTTTCAAAGTATTGATCCTATCCAGCCTGTAAGTCTGGATGTCTTGGTGTACTGTACCTACTGGATGTTGTATGCATACACACACACGCGCGCGCACACGTGCACAGTGGAAACCCTTCTCCTGACACTTGGCTCCATCAACAAAATCCAATCGGCAGACCTTCACTGAAGATTGACATGATGGGTATCAAGGGAGGACTAGTTGAATGGAGTGCAATGAATAATTTAACAGTCAAACGGAGTAGTAAAGGGAGAGGGGAGGCATGCAAATTAATGGATGTGTTCTTTTTCCATGAACTTGTTTTTCGTTCATTATGCATAACCTCCTATCTGAAAATTGTCCACGCTCTGTGAAGAAACCCTGTTGTTTGGCACTGAAGGCCCTAAAAGGAGGATACGTTTAATGAAGGGAGAGGCTGGTGATGTGCTGCTCATCTGGGAGAAGAAACATATAAAGCATGGCTATATCTTTGGAGAGCACTATGCATGCTAATAAAACGTGCCATGTGATGAGCTATCATACCAAGCTCATATCTGAATCTGCTAAACTGATTTGTGAATAGTTGAACAGAAAGGACTGTCACAAAAAAAAAAAATGAACTAATATAAAAGAGTCTCAGAGGCTCTGTAGGGGGTGGATGAGCTGCAGACTTCCAACAGAGAAAGCTGTAATTCTCTTTTAGTAATTTAATGCATTTATAACACCGTCGATTTAAAAAATGATATAAGCATTTTTGATCACAGTTCACATGCCTTGGACCATGGTCTAACTTTCACCGTCTTATTTAACTTGATTGAAATCATTTTTGGGTACAGGTAATCTTGTTGGTGGACATAAAATACTGCATTGTGCCTAAATGAAAACTGGCCACTAGCAGGGTCTCTTTTATGTTCATAGAGAATTATGAGGCAGTGAACCCCATCAAATTGTGCGCTGCTTATAGCTCCTGCCAAAGCTCTGACCTCTTTAACAAGCATTGTACTCGGTGGATTTCTGTCATTTGTGTGAGCTGTTGCGTCTTAAGCCAATGTAGTGGCGCAGTAATATAATCAGCGCGGCCAAAACTGCCAAAGAGTTGGAAACGTGCTGCAATTTTCCTCAAGGAATATCGTCCAGAGAGCATCTGTTTTCTCCTAACTAGAATGTGCGAGGCAGTGCACTGATGTCTCGTGGCCGTTTCCTACATTTTCCTTCCAGCGGCGTAATGCTTTCTGCCTGATTTCATCATCCCTATGTAGTTATCTTTCTAAATGCACAATGTTCCACAGTCCACAGTTGCTAAACAAATTTACCTGGTGTAGGCATAGGAGAGTATGAGACGTGTATGTGAAAACCTGCCAAGAGCATTATTGAGCCGCTGTGCTGGAGCAGTCGTCCAGGTCACACAGTTACTATATACTGTGGATGGACACATAGGTGAGGCCAGGGTCGGGAAGAAAGTAATAAGATATACCCAACGACAGCTCATAGAGGGCCTGTACTCGTACAGTCTGTAGTTTCAATTACCGCTGTAGCAGGTGTTTATGAGGATGATGGTATACCTCTATTAAACTGTACTCAACTGTGATGACTAAAGTGCAGTAAGTATACTTACTTATTAACTCACTCAGACAGGTGGATAAGAATGGATAGATTGGATATATAAATGGACAGATGTTATAGCAGAATGTCAACTGTTGGTTGCAACGTTGTAAGGCAACGAAATCAACCCTCTTCTGAAAACATAAACCCACAAATAATCATTGAACTAGTATATTAACAGACTGGTTTCGTACTAGATTAACTATGAGGCAGATTTTACTTGTTGTGTCTTTATAAGTTAGCTGTACTAGTACAGTACAAGTAGTACTGTGTACTCCAAAAGATCAAAATCAGAAGTGTCACTCTGTTGGTTCTGTGGGCATAAAAAGCGCAACACAGTTTCACAGTTTGTCTTATTTGCTTTAACAATGGCCCAAAGGTAAAGATCTTTGTGCAGGCCAACATTCAACTTCTGATCTGACCCAGCTGCTGGTGATAACAAACTGCGGCAAGCTGGTGAGGAAGGTCAGGTCTGGACAAGGTATATAGAGGCAGTGACGAGGATGAAAAAGAAGCTGAAAGCTAGCATGGATACTGCTTCTCATCCTCTCCATGAAAGTCTCAAAAGAAAAACACGACATCATTTAGCTCCCTCATAGGGTAGCAAATTGGTCACGCGACAGAGCATAGACTGTATATAAATATGGAGCATACATCCCCAATGACCCGCCCACACTTGTTTGATTTATACTGCACTTTGCTCTACCCCCACCAGAAATGTTGGAATATACACTGTATTTATTTATTATTTATTTATTTATATATTTTTCTAACTCTCATGGTCCTACAGGACTGCTTCATAGAGCGGTTGGCATGACAACTTTTAGTCATCATGATGTCACATCGTTTCTATAGCGTCAAACAACTAACTAAAATGAAACTTAGAAAAAACTGACACTTGAACACGCAACTGCATTATATTAACTATTTAAATGAACAGAACCATGCTTTTTTTTACACCAAGTTTATTTGACATACTTTAGTGTATTTTGACCCAAGTCCCTTTCACTAACATGAAAGAGGTGGAGCTAATGAACTATACTGCAGCCAGACACCAGGGGGAGCTCTACTTTCTTTGGCTTCACTTTTGAGTAGCTGTTCCATGCTACAGAGTATGAAAAAATTTCTTAACGAGCATTTAAAATCCCTGCTCCAGCCCGCTAAGGCAGTACTGATTAGAAACTCCAGCCAACATAGGACCTATTCAGATACTATCACGGCTAAAATTAAAATGAAATGTATGCCAATATTATGCATGATATTGTGTATGGTATTAGAACACTCAGGGATTTTTCAACATGATTAAAGTGTGCACACAATGCACTCAATAGTCAGTCGGACTGCCCTCCTTCCTCTTCCCACCATTATTCCGTTCACTCCCTTTGATGCATCGACTGCCTATCAGTCTTTCTATCTCTCTGTGGTACGCACCACTCCAAGTCTGCTTCTACCCAGCATGCTTCACTTTCCCTTTCTCACTCTTCTTTCCCCTCTCAATCTCCTGTGTGCCGGCACAGAGGGGCCTCCTCTGGGACTGTCCTAATTAGGCCATAAAAACCAGGCAAGTGAAGGAATAAAAGAGAACAACCTCATCATGTCGTCCTGTTTTAGTGCTTCATAAGGCCACGTAGCAGGGATAATTATGGCAAATGTACAGGATTAAAGCAGAGAGCTGTATAATGTATATAAGTATGCATAATTATTTTGGGGGCATGTGTATGGCAGCCGCATACACCTCTTGTTATGCAATCAAAGTATGCTGTTTGCTTTGAATCTTGGGAATTCATAACACTGCTATTTCGGAGCCAGCTTGCTTTATAGAATTTGAGTTTCAGCTGCTCAGATGTAAACTTCTGTTTAATCATTTAGTTTCTGCAATTCATGCCATTAACATACACAATGTTAGAAAGACTGGTTAAGCATGTTGGGTGTTATATTTTTCTTTCCAAATGAGATTGTAGTCTGATGTCTGCATATTCAATACAGAGCTAAAGTCAAATAAGACAAGATATCAGAATCTCCAAAATTGGATAAGATAGATACTTTATTTATCCCGTGGGGAATTCAGTGTCCAGCAGCTTCATCACATACAAATGGACACAAAGACATTTAAGTTATATAATGGTATAAATATTTATTGCTGTGTAAAAAATATATAGTATTGTCAGCAATGACCAAAGTCCAGTTGGTTCTAACCTGTCTGTGGAGCAAGACAGAGACACCAGCCTGTCACTCACCTAGCTCCTCTGCCTGACTATAGTGTCGTGGACATTGTTCATGATGGACCTTAGGTCAGGACTCTGTGCAGGACAGTCAAGTTCTACCGCACCAAACTCCTTCATCCATGTCTTTATGGACCTTACTGATGCTCAGTCACAATGGAACATATCCCCAAACTGTTCCCACAAAGTTGGAAGTTCACTGGAACTAAGGGGCTAAGTCCGGCTCCAAACTTCACACTTCGCACCATGTAGTCAGACAAGAACCATTCTTCTGGCAACCACCAAACCCAGATTCATCCATCAGATTGCCAGACTGGTAAGTGCGACTTGTCACTCCAGAGTACTGTCTCAAGTGCTCCAGAGTCCAGTGGTGGTGTGCTTTACACAACTCCATCCGATGCTTTTCATTGCTCTTGGTGATGTATAGCTTGGATGCAGCTGCTCAGCCATGGAAACCCATTCCATGAAGCTCTCTATACACTGTTCTTGAGCTAATCTGAAGTTTGGAGGTCTGTAGTGATTGACTCTGCAGAGATTTGGCGACCTCTGCACACTATGCACCTCAGCATCCCACTCTGTCATTTTACGTGTCCTGCCACTTTGGGTCTGAGTTGCTGTTGTTCCCAATCACTTCCACTTTGTTATAATACCAATCATAGTTGACTGTGGAATATTTAGTAGCACGTCTAAGTGCTGGATTTTAAACACCTGTGACCATGGAAGTGACTGGAACACCTAAATTCAGTTATTTCGATGGATGAGTGAATACTTCTGGCAGCATGGTGTAACTCTGTGTTGTCCAGGGTGAAGATGTACAGATGTAACAATTCTCTCTTCTTACAGGCAATGTAGACAGCATATATGGTTAATATATACATTGTGGGATAAATTAGTTTTAATTTATAATGTATTTACAGATATAAATAAAACAATATATCACTACAGATAAACACATTGGAAAGAAATATTTTACATATTTTATGTAAATTATAAATGATTCATTCATTCAACACTTATTCCTTCCACAAAAATGGAAAAATACATAAATAAATAAATACAAAGTCACAGACAGTCTTACTGTGCGTATCGCCGCAAAAGTTATCTCCTTCTTTGGATGAATGTATACTGTAATTACTGTCAGTTCAAAAAAGAAACTGCAAGAAACTAAATAAAAAGCAAGCTTTAATGATGAAGCCTGATGCAAAAAAAGAAAGAGCCCCAAAGTTATAATAATGCAAACAGTGCAACAAACCAAAAAAAGCAACACGAATCTATAAGATTGCGAATACATCTGGGGATGCTTCTTCTTCATCCACCTTAGGTGAATGTAGCCTTGGCCAGTTGGGGTTGATGTCATCAGGTGGTATTCATCTCTCGACCCTTACCACAACATCCTCCTGATGGTGGGTCGGCAGTGGTGGCCAAATCACTGCCCATCTCCTCCTCCTGGATTCCAGCTTAACTCCACTCCTGCTCCATAATCAGCAAGATTATTCTGCTGCCTCACCCATCCTGCAAGTTTCAGTCTTCCTCTCCTTCCCTGTCATTCCAATGACTGTGAGTATTGGACTGGATAGGGAATCCTCCACAACCAACCTTGACCAGGAACAACCAAATATTCCATTCTTTCCCCTTGCACTCATGCAGAAGGTCTTGATATTTGTCCTTTCAAAGGCCTTTTCACACCCACGCTCACCCACGACAAACTGGGGGAACTGCAGCCTTTCTCCCAGGTCGACCTTCATTTCCCATAACTGAACCTTTTGTAGAAGACTGGTTCTTGCTGTTGCTGTGGTCGGTGACTTTTCCTTCTTCCTTACAAACAGGACTGATGTTGTTTTTCGTGGTGGTTGACGTTTCTTGCTTCTCTCCTGCTCTGAGGTGTTAGTGAATGTTATGGGCACCTTAGGTAAGTGCTTTTTTTACACCTGAACAGGATGTGTGCCATGGTACCCTTCTCAGCAGAAAGCTTGTACAGTGGGTCCTCTCATGCCCCAGTCAAGTTTGCTGGAGTTGGGAGTGTGCCATACACTGATCTCAGCAAGTCTGCCCAAGTGATCTTCCTCTTGAACCAGGCTCCTTGAGAAGCTAGGTCCACAGCATTTGACAATCCTTCCTCCTCAGGGTTGTCTACCTCAGTGTGAATCATGGCTCATCTGTCACTGGTTCTTGCCTTCCTCCACTGTTGGAAAAATTCTATGCATGGTGCTCCAGTGATGTCGGGTAGCTTCAGCATGCCTTCTACTTGTGCAACAGATGAGTCAGCTGCCCACTTACATCCTGATCTTGTAATGACGCCTGTGTGTCTGACTTGCTCATCCTGGGAGTTTCTGTCACTTTGACTCTGCACTTTGCAACCTTAAATTGCAAGTGATAGGAAATGAAGGTTGACCTGGGAGGAAGGCTGCAGTTCCTCCAGTTTGTCCAGACAACCCTGAGGCCAGTAATGGTACTGTGGTCTGAAGAGGCGAAAAAGATCATCCTCATCAAATTTACTGTCCTGTGGGAGAAGAGGTGTGCACATGTGGACAAGTACAGTCCAGATATCCAGTGTTCTTGTCCTACTCCGGCTTCCTCCCACAAGACATGCTTGCTAGGTTAATTGGTGATTCTAAATTGGACATGGGTGTTAGTGTGAATGGTTGTCTGTCTCTCTGTGTTAGCCCTGTGATACTGGAGACCTGTCCAGGTTGTACACCGCCTCTCACCCAGTGACAGTTGGGATGGGCTCCAACCCCTCCCCTGCGACCCTCCAGAGGACAAGTGGCTGCAGAAAATGAATGTTCTTGCCCTACTTGTTTAATCAAGGTCCCATTGGAAGGTAGCTTGTGTGGACTTGGGACAGCCAGGTATCCCGAAATGCATTTCGATGGCACAGTCATGTGTGCTATTCCTGTCCTCCAGAGTCTGGATTTCAGGATTTAACATGTCATGTCATGTTTGAGCTACTGTATGTAAGAAAGTACACAAGTCCAGAGTTGGCATGCAGGAAACAAGACAGGGAGTAAAGTAAGTAGGGTTTGTCAATAGGTCAAAATATTTAATTGGGATTGATTAATTGCACAAGAACACTAATGTTTCTCCGGGATGATCTTAAGATTTTTAGGCAGATTTATAGAGGTTTATTTGTGATGAACATTAGAGGTACTGGCATCTTTTCGAAGAGTAAACCACAATATAATTATGTGTTAATAGTTTGCTGGGAACAGTACTCCAAATGAATCCCAGTTTTGTGATGTATAATGTCTATCTGCCTTTTCTCAGTAGGCTTTCTGTCCCAGCTCCCTAACCAGTCTCTGCTGCCCTAATTACTGTTATAAAATATTAATCTAATAATCCGAATTAGCGAGTCTTGTGGCTTTTATGGCTGTGATAAATCACTGCATGCGTATTAATGGTCTGTGATCATAAATCATCATTAGTAAGTATCAACAAAGAGAAGCTGTTTGACTAAATGTGTCAGCACCATTTATAATTCTTGTAATTATTCTACATCTTCAGACTTGCTTGTGTGACTGGCCTGCTTCTGGCCATGTGAGCGCATGGGTCGACGCGCAGGCGTGTGTTGTATTTGTGAGAGCGTCTGAGACATCCATCTGTCCCCCGCTTGGCTTTGATCCGCTCCCACCACTGAGCTGAAGGGTCAGGCCTTGTGCAGGAGTGCCCAGGGGCCATGGATACTGAGGCCACTGTCTCTGAGACCTGTGATTGAAAATGCCTGCTCTTTGTAGTTTGCAGGTGAGGCGGCTCAGGGTGGGAGGAACGTTTGAAAACGGTTTTGGCAGTTGATGTGGACCCACAGAGGATATTGCATCCCTCAGCTGGAGGGCCTCTGTGCTGTGGTGAAGGTCAAGAGCAAGGCCGGCTAGGGAAAGAAGGAAAATGAGTGCTGCTTTTATCTGATAGCTGAGTGACAGGCTAAGGAGCAACAATAGTGTCGCCTCTGACAGTTTCACACTTGCCAAACTTAACTTTTGGGTATTGTTAAGGGATTTCACCGTATCTCTTTCTCTCTCTTTCTCTGTGTGGGTGTGTTACAGATACTGAATGGCGGAGTCACAGACAGAAAGGTAGATTTAAAAATTCCAAAGTCTCTTACTGTAATCTACAGTTGTTGGTAGGGTTTTGCTGCTACTTATTTCTAATATTAGTCCTGTTGTCCTGTCCTTGAATGGAAGCTAATGAAAACCTAAAGCTCCGTACCTTTGCATCTCATTTCAAGGGATTTCCTCAAGAGGCTGTAATAACCACCTGCAGGGTTCTAACACAGAAAGAAGGTGCATCAGAGGAAACTTTCTTTGTCTGGGCCGCTTCAGTCTTAATTCAGTTTTGACCTTTATTCATGCACTCCTCATTTGATCATTGAGATGATGGAGCTGCTTGACAAAAAAAAAAGTAGCAGGCATGCAAATCCACAGGTCTTTTAAAGTCTATTTGCCTCCTCTCCTTACTCAATTTTGATGTGAAAATTGAAATGTGTTAAGTAATTAGGCACACATGGTGAGAACTAGTAGTAGCTCCAATTGAATTAATAGAGCTGCTTTTTTGCTTTTTTTTGCCCACAGGAGTACTGATTCCATTGTGTTGGATTAAACTGGTACAGAGATGTGCTTGAGTAAGTAGAAAACCAGTAGGGGAATAAAAAAATAAAAAATAAATCATGTTCAAGCTCTCTGACTTCTCTGTTATTGATTTAAGATGCTAACCGAGTGCAACTGAAACTGAACTGAACTGAGACATTATAGTCTGGTTTGCAAACCAATAATAGGCACTGAAAAAAATAATTAATAAAAGAAACATGAACAAAAATCTTATTTTCGAGTTCCTAGTTAAAGTGGAGTTGTTGATTGTAATGAAGATGAAACCCCCTTTGTATCTGCTGTTTGACTGCTAAAGAACCAAAGAAGTAAGACAGCAAATGGCCAGTGTGGGATTTAACATTGATGCAAACCATAGAAATGAGACATTTATTCTGGTTGGATTGTGCACACCATCAACACACAAATCTGGAAAACCAAGTCAGCATGGTCAGTCAATTGAACGGTCAATGTCAGACCTCAGGAGGAGGAAGACCATTAAATACAAACAGTCCAATACACTTTTAAACATCTAGACTGTACTGTGGCACTGTCACTGTGACTGACAATGGTATATATTGTAGGTGGATTTATAGGTATGCATGTAAGTGTATATGTTTACACTTACACTCAGCCACAATATTAAAACCGCTGACGGACGTCATTGATCATCTTGTGACAATTCTGCGGGGAAACTTTTAGACCTAGGATTCATGTGGATGTAACAACTCAAAAATCAGAAGAACAGCACGAGGTGTTGACCTGGCCTCCAAATTCACTAGATCCCAAACTGATCAAGTATCAGGCCCCTCCCCTCAAGCCATAGGACCCAAAGGCCCGCACTAACAACATTCTGTTGCCAGACACCACAGGACACCCTCAGAAGGACCATGTCCATTCTCTGATGAGCTGTTTTGGAGGAACAAGGGAGACCTACACAATATTAGGAAGATATACTGCTGTTCATTTATTGCGCTGTGATACCATAGGTAACACGTTTTAATGCTACTTTTAACAGGTTTACAAATAAAAATGACTGAATGATTGCTTTATCTCCACACAAATGTGACACACATGATTATGATCTGGTTTGGCTGCTTTGGTGGCCACTAGAACCCTGCATGACTTTTTAAACTGAAGCCCATTGCTATTGTGCTTTAAACTTTTTATGTACTCCTCTTCTTCTTGCAGACAAACCCACTGTGGTCAAAATAAGGCCTGCCGACATGTTCATGAGTGAGGCAGAGAAGGCACTAATGGCAGCTTGTTTGTTCCCAAAGCCTTCTCTTGGTGGACTTGGTTTAATCAGATTAGATGTTAATCTGAAACACCAGTCCCAATGGGAGGCTTGTTGCCCTCATACACAAGAGGTGTCCTCTTATTGCTAATGGTGCACTGCTGGTTGTACCACTTCAGCAAACCTGCTGGAAGCTATGTGAGTTCAGCTGGCTCCAAATAGATGCCTGTGAAGAAGCTGTTGGAGAGGGGGGATTAGACAGTGAGTCAGACAAAGTGGATATACACATCTCCTGGAAGCAATGATATTGAGTACCAATAAAGAAAAAGGGTCCGTGATGAATGCGAGGAAGCAGGGAAGCTCCAAACGAAGCCTCAATAGGCAAGCTCCAAGGCTGAGGTGGAAAGTTTTGTTTCTTATCAGCAGACAGAGCAGCATTTGGCAGTGACCCTTAATAGGAATAAGCAGTGACAGAAGATGAATGAATGAACAAGATAGATGCATTTGTGTGTTTGTGAATGGTAATGGTAGGGACGGTTCACGGAATGTGTCTACTGGAGCACATGCTACAAGAGCTGCATTCAACAGAGCTACGTGGTGAACCCAAATGTACACCTTCAGCCACTGGAAGCTAGAACTTACTGGCAATAGACGAAATGTGAAATGAAGATTAAAACAGCAGATAAGCAAGTTTAAATAACACTGCAATCTCTGAAGGTGTTTTATTGCACAGATAAGTTGTTATTCATGCACTGGATAAGAAATAATAAAGAAGGGAATATGGCTCACAATTTAATTCCTATCAGAGGAACAGACTGATTTTGCAGCAGAGTATATTAAGGATACACTTTTTATAAACTTGGAATGTCAACTTTTTTTTTTAAACCCTGTGCAGAAGAGCCAGCACAAGGCCTATTTTGCAAGAGGCCTTGGGTATTTAAAAAGAAACTAATGATCTATGTATCTATCTATGTAATTCATTTTAAAAAATAGGATTTTGCCATCAGTCTGTGTGACATCATGTTGGTGATGGCTGCAGCATGTCCAGGCCAGTTAAAAAAAAAATTGTGGATGTGAACATCTGTTGCCACGGTTACCTTTTTTTTCTTCTTTTTAAATGGAGACACAGGGGAGGAAAGGCAGGAAGAGACGACCCTGGGGGAGTGATTAACGAAAGAGACGTTTCAGTTGATCTATGATTTTTTTATTTTATTTTTTTTACAGGACAGTGCATCTTCAGCATGCCCTTTTGTGCTTTTTTTTTTTTTTTTTAGCAGTCTGGAGCTCTGTGGGTGCAGTTTATACAGCGTATAACTGTGTGTGGTTTGACAGTGAGCAGGACTGATGTGGAACAGATACCTGCTGCTTTTAGGTGACTGGAAAGTGACTCACCAGTTTAAACCAAACCTGTTAACTGGGATGGTTTACAGATTTGTTTGGAAGTCTGCCTTTTATAATCAGACAATACTTTTATCTTTATGGCTGTCACTGTTCTTGAATATTATAAAAGCAAACCATGAATAAAGGAGTCTGACTGAGATTAAAAGATATATTTTCATCAAATAAAATGACTAAAGTAAACAGAAAAGAAGTGTGCTAAGGAGACAGAGGGTGGAGCCCACAACAAAGCTAAGACAGAAGCTTTGTTTAAGTCTCACACATCTGAGGAAGCCACTTGGATTAGAGGTGGATGACCTGGATGACCACAAAACACATTCATCCTTGGTACCACCACCGGATCGCCATCAGTGTCTGTACTGCATGTCTTCTCCCACTGTGGCACATGGAAACTCCCCCAGATGACCAACCAGTAAACCTTGGTTTATGCCCCAGCAACTTGTCTCTAGGGTGAAAGCATTTTTACCTGAATGCACTTCACATAATGGCGAGTGAAACTCAGCTCATATGGTTCATGTTGGAGTTGAAGTTAATAAATGTAGATCAATGATTAATTCCACTGGAATCCCTGGGACACAGGACATTGAACAGACATCTGAGTAGATGGTGTGTAGGAGACTGAATGAGGGAGACTTTTCTGTGCTTGTCTGGCTGCTGAGACATGAAGAAGTGGCAATCTGCATCACTGTGACAAACAGTTACCTTTCTGGAGAGTTACCTTTCCTCAGGTTGCAGGAAAGTCTATGGCATAAGATCCAGAGCTACGTTAAAAGTGATGTGGGACTCTAGACCAAGCTTCAATCTTCAATCTCCATCCAACAGCTACTGAGACATTTAATTCTCAAGGCTAAAACCAATGCCTCCTGTCATTTGCGGCAACTTTTAAGCTGAGCTGTTAAAACATCCCACTCTTTCTGCTCATAAGTTTTTGAAAGGCCAAGCAGTCGGTCCGCCGTCTGTTTTTCCGCTCCACATAACGTTGATTAAGTGATCCGCTGTTGTTCTAGGCGTCGCAGCTCGCTGGTTTACCTGGGTAAGTGGTTCATCAGAGTCATATGACAAGCAGAAGGGACCACGGTGATTCATCACGCCTACAATTAAATTACCCACCTGGTGGCTATGGTTACCGCGGCCTTCTACACGCCTGTAATTGATCGGTCATCACTGCCTCTCTAACACTGACTTTTGCTGACACAGACTGTAACTATAATTAATGAAGCAGACATTTAGTGCTTCTCGGAGTTCTGTACTGCAGCAGCTGGTTGAATTATTTATTTATTTTACTGTTCCAGTGTGTCCTGACAGGATTTGCTTGCAGTTTGTAAAAGCTGCATTGAAACCCATATTAAACAGCCAGTAATCTCCTTAAAGAATTCGATTAGCTTGGCTTTTACTGTTTAGTGTCACAGTTTATTATAATGTACTTTGCTGCAGTTTAATTGGACCTCGGAGAAGAATTCTTGTATACTTCGGACGAATAATGGGGGAATTAAAGCTGTGGGATTGTACTTGGTTCGTGATTACAAAATAAAAGAGGAGGTGGCTACCAACATCACAAAAAAATTGGAAAACACAAAGGAGCAGACTACAATAGGCCGGCAAAGCTTAACTTTCCAAGGGCTGTGACACACTAAGCCAATGACCAGACAACGCTGAGCATCTGTGGCCCTAGCTTTTGCACTAGTTGGATCCCTATTGGCTTTTCAGCTGATTTGGCATATTGAGCTGCAGTGGTATGTGGAAAACTAATCCAGACTCAAAGGTCACATACTATAGAAGGCCCTGCTTGTTTTACACCTTTATGAAATCTGAACATCCAGATACACAAATATCATGTCATCTGGAATGTAGATCAGCTGATCACCGTGATCCAAGAGAGGCCAGCTCTGTATGGCAGTATGTGGCTCTTCCTAACTCCTTAGCCTGGCAGCTAATAGTAGCTCCTCTGGTTTCATTTCACGCAGGTGCAGAACATACAGTGTATGGTGGTTGGCCATTGGTGATGTGCTGTTCAAATGCAACATTTTCCAAACAGGCCATAGAGCTAGCCTTTCCTGACTTTTTGATATTGGTTTGGTATGTCCATACCTTAAAATGACAGGTTTCTAGACTGTCTTGCCCACCAGAGGGATGATGCCAAACAACTTATCACCAGTAACAGCCACAGTCCAAGGCGTCCAAACTTACTTATTGAAGAAAGTCAAGTTAGTTTTAGATAAAGGTCAGTTATCCCTTCAAATGCAAGCATTTGATCTTGGACTCCAACAGCCTAAATGGACATTCGAAGATGTGTCTTTGTTTATATCCTCATCTTTATATGTTGCATTTTCTGCACCACATATAAATCATGACTTGTGGCTCTCCGGTATTATTCTTGTGAACGAAGAAAGCCAAAGTTAATTCCATACATTTGGTTCAGTTAAAGCAAGTGAGGCATGAATGTGTTAAAAGCAAACTAAATCTAACCTACAGACACTCTCTGTGGTGGTAGTCAAGGTGATGAGCTTTTTATATTTATTTTTTTAGTTGAGCAAGCAATTGACATTTATTCTGAGTTGTTGACAAGTACTTAAGGAACCAGTCCTTCTGAGTGGTCTCCTATGCTGACAAATTCACAAAATCAGTGTGTGTAACAAATGTCTGCACTGTCAATCAATCAACTGTCTGTCTGCAGCCAAAGAACACAGAGAGCAAAACACAAGGATGTAATGCATGTTCCATTTCACCAAAGTTGCATTAAATAAATAAATAAATAAAATTGTATCTAGTTACTACGTATACCCCCTATGAAAACAATGTACAAACAGGTATCTACAGAACAAAACTTACAAAAGGATACATTGACTGATGAATTCCTAATAAATTCCTAAATTTATTCAGAAAAATACAATCCTTCATATTGTGTCATGCTGCCTCTTACTGCTTCCTGACACGGAGCTTAGCTGGAGATTAATTTACCTGACAGCATCCTGTTGAGGAGAAGCCGGATTTTAGATTATACTGCTGGACAAACTTACACATTCAAACTTTTTAACAAGGTAGGACTGGAGACATGAGCAGCAATACCTTGTTCAAGAAAAACAAATGCATGGATACAATAGGTGCTTGGAGGGGTTTGCCTTCACTCTGTTTTCCTAAATCCACCTGATCTGGATCCTATATAACAACACTGTTCAGCCATAACATTAAAACCATTGAAAGTAGAAGTATTTATTTATTAATTATAACATTCCTTGATGGCAGCAGGATGCAGCCATCGAAATGTGGAAAACAGCATAAAGTGTTGACCTGGCCTCCAAATTCACTAGATCCCAAACTAATCAAGTATCTGTGGGATGATCCACAGAGGCCCCTCCCCTCAACCCATAGGACCCAAAGGCCCCCACTAACAACATTCTGTTGCCAGACACAGAACAGCAGCAGGGTGTATAACCATCTCAGCAGGTGACGAAAAGAGACTGAACAGACTGGTGAAGATGGCCGGCTCTGTTCTGGGCTACTCTCTTGAGTCTGTGGAGGTGGTGGATTAATCAAGGATGGAAAACTCTGATGGAAAACTTACCCAACTACCTCCATGGAACTATAACAGCACTGTGCAGAGCCTTCAGCAGCCGACTGCTTCACCCGCACTGTGTGAAGGAGTGCAGATTTCCCCACTATGGGATAAACTAAAGGATTATCCTATCTCATCTTATCGAATCTTACGGCCTATGTCCATTCTCTGATGAGTCAGAAATTTTTCAGAGGCAAACAGAAGACCTACACAGTAATAGGACATAATGTTATGCCTGCTCATATCCCAGCACACACTTGTCACAACTGAATACGTAAAAAATAACGAAACAAAATCCAATGAAGAAAGTAACTAATTTGATAGCACATGCAGCCTTTGATTAAGAATAACTGTAAGAATCAACCAGACAGCCTAATACAAAAACATGCTCCAAAAAGCAGGAAACACACCCAAACACAGAAACCTGCAACAAAACAGGAGGAGCAACCTAACACCTAAACACGCTACAAAGTACTCAGGAACATGCTGCACAACCCAAAATCCAATCAAATTCAGAAACGTGCAAGAGAAACAGGAAACATGGGCAAATACACCAGCGAGCTGCAAAAACCTCAGAGTGCAATCGAACAAAGAGATGTGCTAAATAAGAAAACAGAAAACGAAAGAAAATACAGAAACACGATGCGTTTCATGTTGTTTTGAGATGTTGCAGACTTATGTCGTAGTTATTTTGGGGGGAAAAAGCTTCTGCTTTAGAATGATTTGGGTTTGTTTCAGGCCATATCTGTCTCCATGTGACTGTTGTCAAGCTGTGACGTCTTGCTGTGAATGATCTGTGTCAGTTCACACTGAGAGTGATCAGGCTTCCACTGATAATGTGACTATGCAGCACTTTGCAGATTAATTATATCATCCCCTATTGAACATATCCCCTATTTACTGTATGGTCTATTTTTTTGTGTTTCACATTTTTGAATGTAAATTCATTTTCAGTCAGCAGTCGTGGTATTGAATTCAAAACACAAGAGTAATCAAGGTGTCAAGAATCATTTCACTGGGGTGCCTACTTCGTGAAGCCCTGTATAAAGTGAGTCAATGCGTACGTTTATCTGCCACATATGATGCCTATTTGAAACGCATGAACAAAACTATAGTAATTTTTTAGAGAAAAAGGATTGTTAATTTTAGAGTCTGAATGGGCGAAAGCAGTTAAAATGTTCAGATGTGGATTGTCATCTACATGAAAGATTGAATTTATTTGAGTGCAGGATCTCCTAAATCGAAGGAATTCAACGCATGAATGAAAGAGGGCACAGATTATTTAACAGCCCTCCCGGTCAAGCTTTGGTCTGCCTTGCTTTTAACTTTTAAATCACTGATGATAAATTTAACTGTTTGTACTGTGCACTTCATGTGCATATCCGATGCATGGCAGGCGACCCGGAATCACCTCATCTCTTTCAAGCTGCATGGTCATACATTTTCATTCAACTTCCTGCATGTTTTCTATAATACATGAGAAAAGGCCTGGGTTTTCAGCCTTGTGCAGCATGCAGTTTGATCAAAAGACTGAACCATATCAAAAAAGAAAAAAAGAAAAACAGCAGACAGGAAGGTGGAAACTGGCTAAATATTCCCAGAGCAGAGTTGTATAGCTCCCATGTTGTACTGTTGCAAATGCTCACATTTATGAATGGGATTCTTCCTCAGGCACTGTTAGTGCACTACATGCTATCTATTGGCAGCAAACTGCATACCACAAAGTGCTGTAAGTATGAAGGTAAAAAAAGAATGCACAAATCTATATGGACCTTTGATGGTACCTCCATCCATATTTAGATGAGTTGATGTCATATTAAACAAATGTTCTGGTATACCATACCATATAGAAGCTTAGATGCAGCCGCACATCAATGTTTTTTTTTTTTCTTCTTTCTTTTTTTTTTCAGGGGTCCAAGCACTGAAAGTGGCGTATGGAAGTATGTGTAATTTACTTGGGAAAGAGATGTAAGAGGTGTATCTTAAGTTAGGATGAGGACAATCTGATGAATCAGTTTAAGGGGGCAGGAACCATATTTGGTAACTTCGGCACACATTTTAAATGTCCCTGTGCCTCTCAGTGAGGTTGAGAAGTATATGGTTTTCACCCAGCCTATCAGAGAAGATCAAGGCAACACTGTCAGGTCAAGTCTGGCTCAAACAGACTTCTACAAGGTCCATCTCTGCATGAACACTGAGCTGCTTTATTAGGTATCATGTAATGTATATGTTGACAAGTGCCTGAATCAGCACTTCTGTGCTAATGGATTAAAATATATGTCTACATTTTTACCACTTTACCACTTAAGGCCAAGAAACCATATTTGGTAAATTCATTAATCTTGTTTTTCTCCATGTTACAAAAGTAAAAATGTCTTCTTATGTCGTGCAATAACACTCCAGGGTTGAAACTGAGAATTTCAAACTATGCCCTATAAAGGGTTATATCAGTGACATCAACATCAGCAGATCCTGTTGATCTTTGTGTTTCTTGGGCCAAGCAGTTATTCTTCTTGATACTGGTTAGTCAGCAGTTCCACCCCTAAAGCCTAGCTCTATTTTAAGTTGCCAAGCTTAAGTTATTTCTCACAGTGTTTGTGAGTGCATTTGAAGAAACTTCTTGAAATTTCTTGAAACATGACCTGTTTCTTGAGAAACGGGACCCTGTCTGTGCAGTCATGCATTTGCACAGACGTGTGGTGAAGATCAGACCATGACAAATACCTGATATTTTTTAACGAAGCAAGGCACTGAATAATCATGGCATTAATTGGAAACACTTTGGAACTAATGGACTCTAATTTGTCCCTTAAACTAACTTGTAAGGGGAGCATTAACTTTTGCAGCACACAGATATGTAATATTGGAGGTTTTTCATGAATAAACAAATGTAATTTTATTTCATTTGTTTGATGGGGTTCTCTTGGCCTACTCTCAAGCTTGTGTGAAAACATTCTGAAGGGCGCAAAAACTGTTAAGCAGCTCTGTGTGCTATTATATAGTTTTAATGTCTTGTATTTTTCGTCCACAGTGTAAATGAACAGGAGTATTCAAACGTTTCACTCACTGTAAGATAGGAATGAAAATGTAGGGCGTAGAGTTTCAACACTTCAGCAGTGTATAAATTCCTATTAGAATCTTCATTGAGTTATGTGGAATTCTGAAAATCAAACATGAGTTCTTAATAATTCATTTTGGGCCCCCTATTGAAAGCACCCAGTGACACATAACTGTCCTTATATGTAAAATCAGATTGAAGGTTTTATCGTTCCATATAAAGCACAGCACTCTGCCCTATGTCATTCAATTTAGATTTCTCTGATCACTGATGTGTGGTAAAAAAATCTAAGTAAATATAACCTATGGCCCTCTGCCATGCTGGGATGTTCCTGCACCTTCAGCATAGATGGTGGCCTTTAAAATCAAATCTGGATTCAAATGTAAGGAAATTAAAGACTGGACTGTGAATGTAACATCTGGTGGAATAAGACAAACTCGCTTAGATCTCTGAATTTGTTTCTGTTTGTGAAGCACCACCAATGCATGGAGTGAAATTAGTCTCGAAATGGTCACAAATGCGCGTTCCATGATCCATAAGGGAAACGTTAGATTAACAAATATGTACAACGAGTGTGTGTGAATATGGGAGGTCACAAATGTGCATTTTAATTCATGCGCAACCACAGAGCAATTTGAACATGGGCAAAATAATTTCACAGATACACACACATCAGCCTGAATAAATATTATTTTACAATTTTTTTATTTCAAATTTACAAATTATTCAACTTCACAAACCTCATCATTTATGCTTTCAAAAGGTTTCTTGGGTTCATGAATACTGATATGCACAGAACGGGTTGTGCACGTATGCAGTGAGGTTTGAGACTGTTATCATGCTGCACAGAGCAACACAGATCCACGAGCGTATAGTACGTTAAGTGTTAGCGGGACACTGAGAAATCTCGGCTTTGGGCGAAGTCACACATAATAGTCCTGTAGGGAAAATACAAAGTTAAAAAAAAATGACACACTGAAACATATCAATGGGAAAAACAAATCTTTCTGGATATTTCTACTGATATTGAGTGGGTAATGTGAAATGAAAATTATCAACTAGATGGCTAAATTCAAACACATCCCAAAGCCAAAGTGAAGAAATTTCATTCAGCAATTCAGAAATGTACTCAGTAGTTTGTACAGAGCAAGGAACCATATAGTAACTTGATTGACTTTGATTTTCTACATGAACATTAAACATTTTGAAAAATGTGACAAAAGTAAAAAAGTCTTCTCATGTCCTATAATACCTCTTAAGGGTTGATATTGTATTAATCTTTTTTTCTCACATTTTAACGAGTGCCTAATAAAGGGATAAGGCCGTTCATACTTAGAGTGACAGGTGACCGATGGGCACAGTCACCTATTGCTAGCTGCTAGCCTTGTTCTATACCCAAATACTGAACATATAATTGCTTGCTGTGCGGTTAATTGTACTAATAGACCTTCCAAGAAATCACAAGTTCTGATCACAGCAATCTGATCACTAGTTTTTTCGGTGAATGAAACTCTGTGCTTAGTATAACAGATGACTTAACTCAACTTGTTAACTAGCTAATTAGCTAGCTAATGAATTAGCCTGTCTGTATTAGCCATGCTCCTGCAATATTAACAAGGCAGTTATTAACACTGACTTTAATACATAATATAGTGTTGGACTTTAGTATACTAATACTTTTAAACCTAAAGTGTCTATATGAGGTTAGGGGAAAAAGTTCACCTCATAAGTTAGCTTACAATTTGTAAAGGAGGTCACCATACACATGTCACACAGCGGTGAATTGTTTTCGTATTGTCTTGTGATTTTCTGTTTTATTTTGAAAGTACTAACTCTCCTTTCGTTTCAGGTTACTTGCCCTTCCTCTTGTGTCACTGGTCTGATTGTCTTCCCCTATTCCTGATTGTTTCCACCTGTTCCCCATTACCCTCCTGTGTATATATGGTCTGCGTTTTCCCGTCTTGTGTGTTACGTTTCGTTTTCGTCTCGTCGAGCATACCAGCCAGCACATTCCAAGCCATAGATACGTTTTTGTACCCAAGTATTCACAGTCTAGTTTTTACCTCCTCTGAGTGATTTTTTTGTTCCTTAGATTTCTAACTTGTGAAAGATTTATTTTGAAAAGATTAAAGACCTGTGTTTCTCACTATGTCTGCGACTGAGTCCTCCCCTTTGTCCAGGCGTGTCAACACAAATATTACTCAACATGCATGTCTGTGTAAAGTTTTCCTTTAGTTGATCCAGAAATGTTGGACTAGTGGACGCTGAACATGAGGAGGAAGAACTGAAGCCCTAACAGGACTTCTTGACTGTACAGTGCTTCGAGAGTCATAACGTTATCTTTGATTCAATGGAACAAATAATAAAACTTATTAATGTAATAAATGTCCTTGACATATTATATATGCCATGCATATGAGACATTATCTTATACACTAATACGTACCAGATCACAATCTGCTCTTTAAAGCTTAGTGCTACCCTTAGTACACCATTAAATTTAAAACCACATTCAGACTCAAAGTAGAATATAAAGAAAATAAACACACAAACCTATTTTATGGATAGCTTTCACTTACTCTGCTATAATGTCATGTTTTTTTTTAATGTTTATTGTAGTTTTCTTAGGGAAGAACCTGCCTGAAGGACACCGCTGTGCCTACCGTCTTATCATTCTGCAATGCCAAAGAATAACAGCCAAGAGAAGAAAACATGGTAAGTAGCAAGGAGATAAGTAGAAATTCTAAGTAGCAATGTGGAAGTTGCACATGTAGACAACAGAAGTTGTTCCATCAGTATTGCTGCCAATTACTGCAGTGTATTAATAATGCATGACACACCTGAACAAGCCTTTATTGCTCCAGATGTCACGCATGATGACATTGCTCTGACAGCAAACATGTCATAAACATAATTCGTGTGTATTATTTGAAATCATTCAACCCCTAGTGTGTATAAAATATGTGGTATTAAAAACCTGTATTGGATTGCTGATGATAGGTCAACCAATATACAGTACTACTCTATAGTGTAACTGTTGGTTTTACTTATGTTAAGATATTAATAGTTGCCTTTTTATATAGTGGACACCATAGTCCATTTAACATGAGTTTCTCTGTTTGTATGATCAGTGTTTTCCCTTTCTTCTATGAACACCCACATATTGTCACCTAACTACACCTGCACCCAACTTTCAGTCACACAACACTTGTGTATACCATGTAAAAGCATACCCAGACATATCCATCTTTTAAAGCCACCACTATATCCATGTAGATCTGAGATAGTTACTCCTGTCAACAAGAAAATCTTTTATCTGGAACATTTGTGAAATTGGAAATCTGGAAAATAAAAATCCAGTTATGAACATAAATGCATTTCACTTTAACTGACTCAAGCATTAAAACTGCAGACTGAATTGATGTGCCTTGCTGTGCAAAACACTGCTACCAAAAAAATATATTATTTGGTCAGACAACATCAGCCTCCCCATTATTTGGTATCAGACCTAGGTCATAGTATGTCATCAACATCACACATAATGTTTGCTCTTGCCAGGCAGCCTGTGAAAATTGCAGCCACTGGCACCAGGAGGTTTGGTGCCATGCACAGGAAAAAAATCCTCAATCAGATTCAGAAATGGGGAATATGATGGGGAAATCACCTGTAAACTGGGTTTGTAGTTAAACCAGGTTTGAACCAGAGCAGCCCGATGGGAAGTCAGATGTTTCAAATGTCGACATGCTGGGATTGTTATGGTTGCCCTGACTCCCCTCCACGCTGGAGATTATTGTTGTTCAGCACATCTAGAAATATTTGAAATTGTGCTTTGTTGTAGGGACCAGTTTGACTGGTCTATGATTGGTGATGAACTGAGATTCTCTGTCTTTCTTTCATTTAAAAGCGACTCCCAGCCGCTGGTTAGAAGTCTCAGGGTAAAAATGGAAGACAATATTGAAGAGACAGGAAAAGAGAGGATGATGACAAGTGTACCCAATCTCTACACAGCACTACTTAACTCACCGTGAATACTTCTTACCGGCATGTCAATGTGCTTCATGCTCAATGGCCATTCGTGTTTGCAGATTTACAAGACGACCCTGAGCGGGAAGAGAACATTGTAGACATGATCAGACCAGACAAAATAATGCATCTATGGCAACTGCTGCAGTACAACATTACATCTTAACAGCTAGTACATTCAGCAAACTTAACTGCACTGGACATTTAACAGAAGAGACATCACATAGGCATGAAGCAGCTGTACAGGTAGTCAAATAAGCTCAAACAAATTATTTTTTTCAGTCTCACATGGTGTAGGCATCAAGGGACCAGGTGAAATGGTATGTGGGTGACTGATTTCACTGGGGCCTTGTCCACACGTATGAAAACAATCTTTTCCCCCTCCGTGTTCCCTGGCATCGTTTCAAGAATATCTGCGTCCACACAGATCCGTCTCAGCACAACTCAAAACGCTACTTCATATTCCAGGCCTATAGGTGGCGCTGTTTCGGTTTCAGAAATTCACCAAAAACGGAGAGGAAGAGGCGGAGCATGTGCACACAGAAACGCAAGAGCTGCGTTTTCGAATTTTTCCACCCTGCTGGAAAAAAAGTGCGTTTTAGGGCTATGCGTTTACAGGATTCATGTGGACGATCGGCCAAAACGATTAAAAACATCTGCGTTTACACCAAAATGCGTTTCTGTGTGGACGCCCCCTAGATTCTACTACCGTTGATTCTACTTTTTTCATGACGAAACAGGTACATTACGACTGATGTCTTGTCTATTTAATTTATCAGCGTTTATTTAAACAGTACAAGAAGTATACTACGCTCTACATGGTGTGCATGTACAGTAGTCTTGGGCCTGACCTAATAAAATTGCCTTTACTTTAAACAATGAGTTAAAAATGTCTCCCCTTCTCTATGAAACCATGTGAACTTTACTTCATTATCATTTCCCACATTCTTTTATTTATCCTGCTTTCATCTCCCATAAGCCGCATGCTGTGGCTTTTCTTAGCTACACAATCAGACTACCTGCAGTCACCTCAGTAATGAATTTCATCCACTCTGTTTGAACTATAACGTTATAAATGATCAATGTGACGTTTGAGTGTTTTTTCCAGAGCTGATGTTAATAAAGCAAACTGCTTCATGCAATATGAGACATTCACTTATTTTTGTGTTAAATCCAAAGCAAAGTCTCCCATTTAGATTCCGTATATCAATTAGTAGCAATACCTTACAAAATAAATTAATTATTTGATTGTCTCCTGTTCTCAGACGTGAGACGTCGCGCTCAAACGGCCGGTAAATGCTGACTATTTTGAGATCAGTTCCTTTTAATGAATGGCTTGATCTCTTACTTGGTCTCTGTTGCGCCTTTATTGATGAGGACATTAATATTGCAGGCTCTGTTGCCAGCATGATTTACACTAGGTGTTTAAAGTGAGATAAATTAGTTTTAAAAAGATTGCTTTATAGACAATTCGTGAGGAGAAATGATCGATCCTCCCTGCGCCCAAACATAAATCTGTCAGTAGTATTTCTGTCTGGAGCCCGGTGTAACACATTACAGCCCTGGCAGCCTTGACACCACTCTAACCAGCAGATAGAGTTCCTGCCGAGAGGAGGATACAGATACAAATGTGTTTGACATTTTGTCAGTTATCGATTGTGGATTGCGAGAGAGGGGAAGGAAATGGAGTCTTGGTGAGGGGTCTGACGTGAGAGGTGGAAGGGAGGTCTGTTCCACACAGGGGCCGGGCCACATGACGTCAGGGTCTGTTCCACACAGGGGCCACACGACGTCAGGGTCTGTTCCACATATGGGCCACATGACGTCAGAGCCTGTCACCACACAGCGTGGGCTGCTTTGACAATCTTGAACAGGGCCCTCAACTAGCCCCTTGCTGGCTACACCTCACACTAAAGCAACATGTCTGATTGAAGGCGAGTGTGATAATGGAGAGGTGATGTGTGAGGAAGCGTGTGGGAGGGCTGGGGGTGCAACCTTGCCTAACACATCATGTTGGGTACTTTTCATAGGCACAATATATATATATATATAAAAAGACTTGTTGTTGTAATCAGAGGGAGCAGCAGGTAGGTGCATGAGTAAGCCAGACTCCCTGTAAGCATAGCTTGACATTTTGCCCGTTTATTTTTCTTTTCATCAAAAAGTTTATCTAAAAATGGATTTAACAAGGTTAATTTCTTTTGAATATTAATAGAATTGCCAAAAAACAAGGCAAAACAGCAAGCCTATCATGCACTACGGAAAGAAAGGTCAGTGGTTTTAGCAAATTTATTGCGAGCCTTTTTTTTTTTCAGCCACAGAAAAACAATGGACAGGACAGTTAGCTCTTTCTTGTATATCCTGTTTTATCTTGAAATTAATCCTTTCAGTTTGTTTTACTTTCTGCCTTTCGTCTGAGTGCTCCTCCTCTCATTAGACTCACCTCTTTCTTGTTATCCTATCAGCCTTTTGTGTGGGTCACTATACATACGACCAGGCATAAAATCATGACCACTAACGTGTGAAATTAATAACACTAATTATCTTGTCAGTGTCAGGAATATATCAGGCAGCAAGTCAACAGTTTTTCCTCAATGATCATATTAGAAGCATGAAAAGCAGATAGGCTTGTGACTGTGATGAGGGCCAACTTGGTAATGGCTAGATGACTAGTGTCAGCTACTGTGGAGTGTTCCTGCTCTGCAGAGATCAGTACAGATTAAAGGTGGTTCAAGGAAAGTGTTGAGGTGAGGTAGGATCCAGAACAAAAGGTGCTGCAGGTTATAGAGGAAAATCCAAAAATGGGAAGACCAAAACAAAGACAAGAACTCAGGAACACAAGGAACCAAACTGGAAGAAAAACAAAGGAAACATCACAGATGACAGTTCATAAGAACAAGGTCAGGCAGCAAACACTGGGGACAACAAAGCTACTGACCAGGATGACCGTCAACTCATTCGAATATCACTCAGCAATTGTATGATGACATCAAGTGACCTACAAAGAGAATGGCAAATGGCAGCTGGGGTAAAGTGCATGGTGGGAATGGTTCAAAACAAGCTACATGCAAAGCTAGATAAAAAGGCCTCCATCCATGGGCAAAGGAGAGCCAAGTTGCAGATTGCAAAAGACCATAGAGGACTGGACTAAGGTCATCTTCTCTGATGAGTCCAGTTTTCACCTTTGCCCAACACTGGTGTCTAATGGTTTGACGGAGACCTAGATAGGCCTACAAGCCACAGTGTCTTGTGCCCACTGTGCAATTTAGTGGAGGACCAGTGAGGATCTGGGGATGCTTTAGGAAGGCTGGAATCTGGCACATTCATCTTTGTAAAGGACACATGAATGAAGCAAGGTTCAGCAGGTATGCAAGGTTATCCTGGAAGAAAACTTGCTTCCTACTGCTCTGACACTGTTGCCCAACCCTGAGGATTAGTTTGACCAGCAGGACTATGCTCCATGCCACACAGCTAGGTCAGACCCAATCTTCAGACATGGACCCCAATAAAAACCTCCAGAATGTGATCAAGAGAAAGATGAATGGTCACAAGCCATCAAACAAAGCTGAGCTACTTAAATCTTTGCACCAGTGACATAAATTCCCCCAACAACAATGTGAAAGACTGATGGAAGGCATGCCAAAATGCATGAAGGCTATGGTTAAAAATCAGGGTTATTCCACCAAATATTGACCCTGAACTTTTTCTAAATTCAAATATTAGCATTGTAGTGTTTAAAAATGAATATGAACTTGTTTTCTTTGTATTATCTTAGGTCTGAAAACAGTAGTTACAGAAGGTTACAGAAGACATTCAAAACCATGATAGAAAGAGAAGTGAAGAAACTGTGACAGGATATCCCCAACCCTAACCAAAGATGCCATGGCTCACTGATGCACGTGGGGACTGAAGGCTAGCCTGTATTGTCTGTTCCAACAGACGATCTGCTGTAGCTCACATTGCAAAAAGGGTGCATGCTGGTTCTGATGGTAAGGCTTCACAACACACAGTCCATTGTGGTTTATTGTGTATAGAGCTGCTAGCTACAGCTATAGTCAGGGTACCTATGCTAACCCCCGTCCCCTGCTGAGTGTGCCTACAGTTGACAAGAGAGGGTCAAAATTGGTCCACAGAGCAATGGAGGAAGGCGTCCTGTTCTGATGAACTGTATTTTCTTTGACATCACGTGACTACGGAGGGAAGGCATGCCAGCAATATTCTGTTCAGAGACCACCTATCGAAGCACTGTTGCAGACCATGTACACTCTTTCATGGCAATAGAATTCCCTTTTAGCACAGATTAGAAATGGTTTGAGGAACACAACAACAAGAACACAAGTATTGACTCATCCTCTAAATTGCCCAGATCTCAATGAAAGTGAGCATCTGTAGGATGCGCTGGACAAATATAGGTCCCACTTTGCCACTAATACTGTATCTAGTGGATTCCACAGTTTGATGGATCAGGACGTTTTCTTAGCCAGGCTATGACAGCTGAAACTGTGGATGAAGTGCTGTGTTACCTTGAATCCTCAGTATTAAGACTGGACTCTTAACTGAGATTGCTCAGCTCAAGTGGAGCATGCTGCCATGCTTCCTTCTGGTGGAAGCATGGCAGCATGAAGGCAGTTCAGTTGATTGATTGAGCCAAGTCAGGTGTGCTTCTGCATGGTTGGAATGAAAACTTGCAGCCACGTGGCCCTTTCAGTGATCAGTTTGACACCCGTGCTCTAGATGATGCCTCCTCTGTTAAGAGGACATCCCTGCTGTCCAAGCGTGAGTTCCATGGTCGTTATGTCTAGCTCCGGTTCCCCTTACTAGGTCTCACTGTCCAGCATCTATGTGAATTTACTTTCACTGTGGAATATGCACCATGTCTAATCCAGATACCTAATCCAGATATCTCAGTCAAAATTCAGATAATACACTTTTTATTGGCCTGCCGCTTTAAATGAATAAGTAGTTTTCCAGGACATATTTGTAACTTGGGAATCTGGGAGATCTCACAAGTGTGCAAATGTTATATGATGTCTAGTATTCCAAACGGATTGTAATTAGTAAAGTTTAATAGTACATTCTACAAAAGTCACAAGAGGAGTGGTTTTAATATATGCTTCATCTTCTTTATGTAAGTGGGTCACTAATGGCCCATGGTATGTAGGATAAAAAAGCACCCACGGGTAATCACTGTTGCCATGTATCTAACTATGACCTCGTATTAAAAGCCGATAGCAGCTACAAATGCGCAGCTACCCTGCATTCAGCGCTTCCTTTGAAATTAACCCAGATAATCAGAGGTGGACAGAGTACACACCTTCACTACTTGAGTAAAAGTACAGATACTCCTTGTCAAATATTACTCCAATACAAGTAAAAGTAGCTTAGTCAAAAATGTACTTAAGTAAAGTACTAAAGTATTTGCTTAAAAAAATACTTAAGTAAAAGTATTTAAAAAGTATTTCAGGAAATACAGGAAAGGGACGTAGCTTTTTTGTCATTATACAATCCACTTTATAATCCTCTCTCTCTCTCTCTCTCTCTCTCTCTACAAGCTCATACAAATACGTTTAAAATGTTCATCAGCAATTTATCAAACATTAAGCTAGCTAACGTCAGCAGCTACTTTACATACCGCGACGTGCTTTTTCATGTTGGAAGACGAGCTGGCCATGATATCATTTGTTCGCGGTAAGCACAACAAATATTTTAAATGAAACAAATCACTTTTTGTGGCAAAAATCTCAAACATGGGTTTGAGATAAGGCCACGGGTGCTCGGTGGGAGTTTCTCCAGTTTCTTCCTGCATTGTATGGATTGTATGGCATGACGTAGCGAATCAGCGACTCACCAGAAACAGTTTCTCAGAATTTTGAAAAAAAAAAAAAATAATAATCAGCTGACGTAAGCTCAAAAGTAGCGAGTAACGAGAGCATCAACACAAATGTATGGAATAAAAAGTACAATATTTGTCCTTCAAATGTATTGGAGTAAAAGTAAAAGTATCCCCCAAAAATAATACTCAAGTAAAGTACAGATACTCAAAAACTGTACTTAAGTACAGTACTCAAGTAAATTTACTTCGTTACTGTCCACCACTGCAGATAATATGTATTTTATTTGGGCTGGGTAAAAAAAAAAAAAGATGAAAGAATAAATAGCAGATAGTCATTTACCAAGTCACTGACCAAGGTAACCTCTGCCCTGTTTTTCTTTATCTGTGCAAAACATTAAATAGAGACAGGAATCTTTTCATCTTTGCAAAAAATAATAATAAAAAAAACATTTAAAAAATGGACAGCTTTTATAATTTCAGCGGCTAGACAGAGAGGGAATGTGCAGAGATACGGGGGGGGGGGGGGTGAAGGCTTCCTTAAGTGATTAAAACGCAAAACTCTCCAGGGGGGGGCGCACACCCTCTAACAGTGCCAAGAGCCATGGAACAGGCATTCGTTTTCTGCTGAAAAGAAGCATAATTGGTCATTCTCAAAACTATTTTAATTATGAAAACATGATTTCCGTCCCAAAAGAGATAATATCAACCTCTTAAAAACAAGAGTGAAATCCAATTTTCCCCTCGGTCCACTGGGAGAGGGAGGATAAGCAAAGACGCAGACTTTGTTATTAAAAGTAGAGCTGGCCTCATTTCGGCTCAGGATGAACCCTGGGATGGCAGAGACGCGGACTGTTCTGGCCTTGTTGTCGTTTGTCCTGTGGAGTGCTCTCTGGGGGAAATTGGGTTGAGAGGACCTGTGCTTTATGGTTACATCTGCTGGTGAAATTATTGTTGTGTTGTATTGTTTTTCTATTCTTTTTTTATTATTAAGGAAGAAAAACAAAAGTAACATGAGGTTATTTTTAATTTGTCTATACTGTATGGATGTCCCCAACATATAAAGTTCATATAAAGTCCAGTGATCACCACCAGTGATCAGAATACTTAAATATTTATAGAAATGTATGAAATTGGTGTGCATTATTAATGTGATGTTCTGTGTATATGACTATCAGCATTATTATGGGATGTGTAAACCCAATAAATAACACAAACTGAAGCCATAGCCTGTTTTTGGTAAGTGACAGACAAGGTCAGTGATCTGAGTCTAATGAATAATTGAATAAACATGATGCAAAATTGCACAGCACTATTAAAAGTCTGATCAGACCTGACTGAAGTCTCCTCTGTATGTGAACCCCAGACGTTCAGGCAATGCCACCAGAAATAATTACAGTCTGAAGTTAATATTCAGATGTGACCGAGTCCTTTCTCTTTTCAAGCTTCCGACAAACTACAAATTGTGCTCTTCCCATTTTGTAATTTGAATATTCTGTATCCATATTTTCCTGTTTCATCTCTCCCTGGTGACTCCGAAAGAAAGGACACTATTCTTGGAAATGCAAAATAACACATTGCCCCTCAAATGAAAGGCTGAATTATAAAACACACCCACGAGGAAATGCATACGCTGAGATATTTTGCTACCCTTAATTACAATTATGCTTAAAGGGTTAAAATGTTGATGCAGAACTATGCACCACAGACTGTACATAAATATGGACGATGCTGCAGAGTGCACAATACTGTGCTCTGCTCTACATCCACCAGTTACAATGAAACGTTGAATTATACACTGCATTTTTTCATATTTTTTCAAACTCTCATGGTCCTACAGGACCACTTCACTGAGCAGTTGGCATGGCAGTAGCTAACTAAACTAAACAAACTCAATCAAACTTATTGGACAGTTAAGTCCATTAACTACCTAAAATGACAGAAACCATCTTTGGAAATATATATTTGATGTGTATTTTAGTGTTTAGTTTGGCCCAAATCCCATCCTCTAACATGGAGCATATGACCTATACTGCAGCCTGTCACCAGGGGGAGCTCTACTTGCTTTGGCTTCACTTTTGAGGACCTGTTACCAATTTTTATACAGTCTGCTATGCACATACACTTGGAATTAGACTAATTGAATATGTGCAGAGGTTTAAATAAGGTTTACTGAGGAGTTAGACATTTTATAAATAACATTTTTGTGAGTTGACTGAATCAAACTGATAACGAAAATCTGCAATGCAGTCTTTCTGAGTTGAATTATTTATCTCATCTTTAAAATGGTGAATGGCTTGAATTTATTGCTACTTATTGTTACTCAAAACATTTTTCAGTCTCAATGTCATATTTACAGACTCATTCATACAAGCACACACCAGTGTCTAGCACTAGGAGCAGCTTGGGGTTCAGGGTCTTGACCAAGGATATATTGGCAGTTACCCATGTTTGAGATTTTTGCCACAAAAAGTGATTTGTTTCATTTAAAATATTTGTTGTGCTTACCGCGAACAAATGATATCATGGCCAGCTCGTCTTCCAACATGAAAAAGCACGTCGCGGTATGTAAAGTAGCTGCTGACGTTAGCTAGCTTAATGTTTGATAAATTGCTGATGAACATTTTAAACGTATTTGTATGAGCTTGTAGAGAGAGAGAGAGAGGATTATAAAGTGGATTGTATAATGACAAAAAAGCTACGTCCCTTTCCTGTATTTCCTGAAATACTTTTTAAATACTTTTACTTAAGTATTTTTTTAAGCAAATACTTTAGTACTTTACTTAAGTACATTTTTGACTAAGCTACTTTTACTTGTATTGGAGTAATATTTGACAAGGAGTATCTGTACTTTTACTCAAGTAGTGAAGGTGTGTACTCTGTCCACCTCTGAATGTAGTCCATGTGCCAGGGATCAAATAACACAATGTGGTTCATGGACTACGTGCTACTGAGCCACATTCAGTGTCTATCAATGACTATCAAAACACATTGAAGGTTTTAGGAACTCAATAACTAAATTTCCTTCAACACTGCTACAGGTGTCCTTGCAGATACTCAAAGATAATGGCAATGGCTTAAAAAATTGCACAAGTTTAATCTCCTATTAAATCAGCAAATCTAAGACTTTTCTCCAAGTGACATCCCTGTCAACCAAATCTTGGGGTCAGCAGTCATTCCCTGAACGTCCTTGACATAGACTATATATAAATATGGACTACATGTCCCCACTTCCTTGCACTGGCCATTTTCCAGGCGATATGAGCAGCATCATCTTGCTAATTTGGAACCCGAGTTTGTGCACTACAGTCTGAGAATGAGACCAGGTGCAGCTGTGTTTTGGATGACCCACCCACACGATGACTGCCAGACTCACTCGTGTTTGGATTATACACTGTAGGGTTGTACCGATCCGATCACGTGACTCGGAAATCGGGGCCGATCACGCAACTGAAGACTCGATCGGGACTCGGACGTTACGACCCGATCAGAGATCGGTTTTATATATATTTATTTAGTCATTATTTGTATTAGATTGTTGATATATGGGCTATTGGTGATTCAAAAAAATAAAAAATAAAATGAGTATTTACTACCACCGTTTACGGCATGCGCATGTGCAGAAGACCAGCATGCTAGTTTGTTTTGAAGCGGAGTGGCGAGTTGTGGCGCACCATGTCTGCTGTGTGGAAGTATTTTAAAGTATGTGAGGAGAACGATGCAGTCGCAAACTGTCAAATTTGCAAAGTTGGAATATCGAGGGGTGGTAAGGACAAAGCGTCGTTTAATACCACAAACTTAATTCGGCACTTAAAAAACAAACACAGAGTATCGGATCGGGACTCGGTATCGGCAGATACTCAAAAGTCAAAGGACTCGGACTCGGATCGGGGGCAAAAAACCCTGATCGGAGCATCCCTAATACACTGTATTTATTTATGTGTTCCAACTCTACTGCTTCATACTGAACAGGTTGGCATGGCAACTAGTCGTCATCATGACGTCACATCCTGTCTCTATAGCATCCAATAACTAACTAAAACAAAACTTAGAAAATGGAATCTTATATAAACTACATAAAACGACAGAAACCATCCTTGAAAAAAAGAATATTTGAAATGTATTTTACTGTTTTAGTTTGGCCCAAGTCCCATCAACTAACAGGGAGGGGGTGGAGCTTATGACCTATACTGCAGCCAGACGCCAGAGGGAGCTCTACTTGCTTTGGCTTCCATCTTAGAGTTATGGTCCTTAAGTGTCAAGCTCAGGTCCTTGATTTGTGTCCCATTTAAAAAATAAAAACAGAACAGCCACAGCACTGAGACCAATAGACAAAAGTGAACTGGAGTCATTTACAAAGCAAGGATGGGATGAAACAGATGAAAGGTTAAAGAATTCTCAACAAAATATTAACGCTGCGGTTGAAAGATTTTGTTTGTTTGCTGAACTGGAAATCTTGTATGTATTTTTCTGCTTATTTAGTCCAGGATTCCTGTATACCTGTTAGTTCTGTAATGTTACAAGACGTTATTAGCTAATCTTAGGCTGGCATTAGTCAGTTTGCTGACACGATGACATGTGTCAGCAAACTGACAGAACATTTATGCAGTTTTATCCCAAAAGTGAAGCAATAAGGAACCACACTGTACCCCATCAACTGCTGTCTCCACATTTCCCACAATATTCACCTGCAGAAAAAAGTAAGTTGTACTCACAAAGGTGCCCAGAAAATGGACAGTCCTGTCTCACAGTCTGAATGAGAAGTGCTACACAGCAATGGAACACTGTTGTTTTCTTCGCATGTCTCCATTGTTCCCACATGATTCAGCTATTCTTTCCACAGTGGACATGATGTGCAATATAAAGTAATAGTGAGTGCACAAGTCAAAATGTGAAGGTCTGTTAATCTTTAGCTTGGACCAGTGCTGTATGTAGCCCATTGTCTGTATAGGGTAGGTTTTGCAGTTGTTTCTCAGTCCATGTTATTACTTGATAAAGCTTAACAAACTGTTTAGCTCAAATAGAGAACTGTATTGCACAGCTGGCATTTTCTTTAACCTCTTGAACTGTTCTGTTGCTTTTTCTCTGCAGCTCTTTTCACGAGTCAGTACACAGACCTCATCTTGCACTCAAAACTCAACTGATGTTTTTACAGTACATCAATTCAAAAAAACATCTCTCAAGCAACAAGCACTATAAAGGGGGGATTTGGGTATTTTTCGTTCCCATTAACTAAAGATGCGATATCACTTGTGCAGCTTTGAGAAATATTATTAGAACAGGCTGCCTGAAGCTGATGGATAATATCCATTTTTGTTGGTGCCTGAAAAAACGGGGATCATTAATTACCCTGCATTCCCTTGCAGCTCCCCCAGCGCATTGTGGAATTTAGTGCACATACCGAGCTTAATGTATGCCAAATATATTTCTTTCCTACTGCTGTTCTGCAGTTATGTTAATTAAGTCTTTCCTCAAAGTGCGCATAATGGGTGATATCAGCTATACTTATTATCACACTAATCTCATGTCATCACACTAATGACTGTCTTGTCTATGGAAGCCCATTTCAACCACCATAAATACATTTAAAGTACCAGTCAAAGGTTTGGACACGCCATCTAATTCAGTGGTCTGTCTTTTTTTTATTATTATTTTCTATGTTGTAGATTAATACTGATGACATGAAAACTACGAAGGAAGTTTATATAAACCAGCACAGTCACTAGCATTTAATAGACCTCCTCAGTGTGTTTTCAGATGGGATAGTGTAGCTAATTGTTGATTTGCAGCATTTTTCATGTCACAGTAGAATGGGCTTCTTTTTTTGTGAAGTTCCACACACTTGATGGTGAACCTTGATGGTGGGAGTCTATGTGGTTACTGTCACTCAGTCATTAACTAGTTGACTTGATGCTCAATTAGACACAGGAGTGAAGGTGACATAACCAACTAGTCAACTAGTCTGGAGAACCCCTAACGTGTTCCAAGCCAAGAGATAGGGTTGGTACACAGTTTTGTGAACAAAACAGACCTATTTGACTGCTGTTCTAATCCATATTATGCTAAGAAGCACTCGACTAGCTACAGAGAAACAACAGTCCATTAGTACTTTAAGAAATGAAGATCAGTCACTCCTAAAAATCAAGAACTTTCAGTGTATCCTCGAGAGTAGTCATGGATGTATTCTGAAGTGCAGTTGCAAAAACCACCAAATACTGCGATGAAGCTGGCTCATGAGGACTGTCCCAGGAAAGGTAGCCCGAGAGTTTGCTCTGCTGCAGAGGAAGAGTTCATGAGCACCACCACCCTCAGACACAGCAAATATACAGCATCAGATTAGAGGCTGCGTAAATGCTTCACAGATGTCAAGTATGTCATGACCTGGCTCGTAAGTCATGACAAAAAAGGGAGAGACACGGTGTAAATGTAAACGTTAATAGATTTATTTAAACAAAGCCAAAAATCAACAAAGTAATGAGGTTTGAGGGTGACTATCAGTGTCTCCGTCGATGGGTGCATGATGAGAATGAGGACCGTGACTGCCAGGCCTTAGAGGTTCAGGGAGACTGGCCAGGTGCTCCCACTGACCCAAACTGAGACCCGAAAAAAAGAATGGGCTGGTCCAATAAACACAAGGGATCAACATTAGACAACTGGAAATATGGACTTTGATCTGATGAGATTTGTGGTTTCATCTGCCATCTTCGTCAGGCATGGAAATGTTGAGTAGATGGTTTCCATATGTGATTCCCACCATGAAGGATGGAGGAGGTATAATGGAATGGGTGTGCTTTGCTGGTAAAACTGCTGGTCTGATCATGCCAGGACACTACCTGTGGAGTGCAGGGAGAACTACTGAGGCCCTTTTACTAGTGATTGCATCAGCCATTGCCTATGGAGTGGTGAAGGCTCTGTTCTGGCCTGTCCTTGTGAACTTGGGTTACTGGCGGATGATAGAAAAGCTGCCACTGCTGATGGAAAACTAGTCCTAACCCCTCCATGGTACTATAACAGCAATGGAGCAGTCTCCAGCAGCCAACTGCGTCGCTCTCGTTTTGTGAAGCATTACCTGAGGTCCTTCCTTCCTCTTAATGTGAGGCTATCCAACCAACCAGCCTGCTCCCTATAGACCACAAACATAGAACTATGGTTCCATTTAAACTTGATCATATGCTGCTGTAACGTGGCAAATGGCCCCGATGTGGGATAAATTAAAGGATTATCTTACTGTATTCTGGTTTGTTTAACATGTTTTTGTTTATGACACCAATTTCATGACATATAAATTGTAAAGAACATGTAAAGAAATATGTTTAAGAAAGAACAATGTTAGGCTACTTAAAATAAAAGACTAACAGTAGGGTATTTTTAGACTTACTACATCAAAAGCACAAGAAATACTACAAATTATGAGCGTAAACATTATGAATAGTAATAATTTAGCTAAACTTTTTGTCTCAGAAACACAAATAGTTGACTAATTTCAGTCTTACTGGGCCTCCATACTTGCTTTGTTAGCTGTAGGTCTAATTCTCACTGGATTCCATGTATCCTCCCAGCCTTGGTCTGATGCGGCACACGCTGACTGACACGTGCTCATTTCGAAACTCTCACCTTCGCCGATGTGCAGTACACTTTGCCACGCAACCCTCTCCTCCTGGCTTTTTCTTTTTTTCCACCTGTCTTGTTGTCCATCAATACCCATCAGTCTTTATGTAAAAACAATTCTGTTCAGTCGCTGATGTGGCGGTGGGGCATCTGTAAAGAGACATCCACCTTTACCAAGGACAAATCAAATATCAGTGTTTTTAAATGGAGCGCAACCCAAAAAAACTGTTCAGAGGAGAGTTTAGAGAGTTAACATTTCCACTTGCTACATTCGCACTAAACCGCTGATGGTGGCTACCCTATAAAAGCTTTTTTAATATGAAATATTTAGCCTGCAGGCTATGGAGAGTGCTTGTTATATTACAGAGGAACTCTGCATTCATGTTGCTCCTCGTTGCATCACTGTTGCTTTTTGTTGCTCTCATCAGACACTAATCCATAGATCAATAGAGTGTGATGAGCCTGCTAATTAGAGCAGTCCAATATTTAAACTAAGGAGCAAGAAGTGACAGAGGCATCATTTGGTCTGTAGCTGCATTGCTTGTTTTATGACCGACGGCTGCAATGATTATCTTCTCAACCATACATCTAAAATACACAAAGCTTTTTTGTTTTTTGTGAGGAGATTATTTTGTGGTCACCATTAACGCTACAAGATAACACAGTAAATACATTCATGCGTGATGAATATGATAACTCTCTGAGGAGACACTTAATGGATCAATCACTGATGGAAATTACTATACACGCACCCCTGCATTTGAAAGCCTTTACTTACAGGATAGTCACACTGAAACTGTCCTCTTTTCTCTGATCTGAAAGGATTGAAGATTTTCCCAGGATTTTGGATGTTGTCTCCCATCACTTACACTGAAGGCACGTTAGAAAGTGTAATCAGCCTGAACAGGAGGTGATTACAACAGGTTCCCTTGTGTCCTCTACTTTTAAAATGTGCAGAAATACCATCAGAAATGCTAAACAATTCAGGCAAATGGACTTTGTACAAACAATTGGTTAATGCTGCATCGTGGGAAGAAGACTGCACGAAAAGGTCATGACTCCAGCAACATTTGTGGTGGTATACACCGATCAGGCATAACATTATGACTAGAGTCAGGAAAAATAAATAACACATACCATCTTGTGGCAATTCAATTTTGGATCTGGCATTCATGTGGATGTTACTTAGTGATGTAACACCCACCTAGACCAGACCAGGCACTCCCACCCCATAGCAATGACACTACTTGATGGCAGCAGTCACAAACAAAAACACTTTAGGAACAACTAAAAAAACATGAAGAACAGCACAAGGTGTTAACCTGGCCTCACATTCATTAGATCCCAAACTGATCAAGTATCTGTGGGATGATCCACAGAGGCCCCTCCCCTCAACCCATAGGAAATAGCCGACTCAAAACCATTTCACCTCTATCCAGAACAACTGCTATCAGGTCACAGAAAAGCCCAGTCAATGAACTGATTAAAATGATCATTTGCTACTGCTTTCGCTTGCCTGGAGAGCTCACTTTAACACGTGTTTGACACAGCAACAGTTCCTAAAATGCCACACTTAGAACCTACTCTAGACCTTTACCCGCTTAATTGGTTTAGAAATAATGAGGGGATTTCTTCCACATTTTCCACGAAACCGTTTTTGTCCAATTATCCTCAGTGAGAGGGAGCTACGCATTAAAGAGCTGCAATTTTTAAACCCTTTGGATGTGAATACCCCTCAAAGTAAGGCTCAGAGGCTGCTCTTTAAGACCATATCCAATATATAATTGTAAGTGTAAAAGGTAAACAGGTGATATTGCGCAGATTGTATCCAAGAAATGTATGGACCTAAGTGTAGTTACATGCAAAAACCAAAAGAGAAAATAATACTTAGCACAAACAATTCCAAAGCAACTTTGCTGGGTCTCCCTTGCGAGGCATCAGGGGTAGAATCCTCAGTTGTGCCTGAATCCAACTTTCTCCACCAGTCACTAGCCAATTCTATTCCTGTGCTCCTGGGAAGGTATGGTGGAAGGAGAACATTTATAAAACGCGACTTGTTGCTAAAAGATTCACGTATTGTCTGGACCACAGTGAAATTCTACATTGTCCCAACCCTCAACACAGGCAGCTCTACCTGCTTATAGTCCATGCTCAAGCCAAACTGTGTTAGAATATCTGCAGTGATGTATAGCCTCAGAGTAGGAACAGGTACCTACAGTGCTCATCCATAATGGCTAGTTATGTTTTGAACCCACAAGTGCACCCGTTGAGTCGCACTCTGCAGGCTTTCTTCATCATATCCTAAAGAACTCCTTCTAAATGCATTGCGTCTTAATTGATCTCCAGCTGTTTTTCAGGGAATATAAAGCCTCTGGATCTTTTGAGAACGTGTGCCCCTCCACCCTGATGCGGCCATGCTGTAAGAGATACTTTTGTTGGCTACACGCTGTAATACTCTGAGTTTCCTCTATTACAGGTATTGCATTGTTAGGAAGATTTATTTCCTTTACCTCTTTCTGGAGTGTTCTTATTTTCTTGGACATTCTACTGGAAACTTTTACTCTTCTTTATTGTTCAGGGACCAAAAAGAAACATTACCTCTTCTTGCTCGTCCTGACTATTATGGCCGTGCTGAAATTAGGTTGCCCTGCCTCCCTCGTGGTCACGCCACGGACAATAACATGATCTATGACTGTTGCTCTGACTCCATCTGAAATTACAGCTCTTGTTTTTTGCTCTTGCTCAGCGTCCTCCTCCTCTCACTCCACCTCTGGTGTGCACTCCTCTCCGTCCTCTGTTGTTGTGCTCCATTAGTGAACCAAACCTCCGCTCACCTATGCCCACTTAAATTTGAACTGGCTTTTTGTCCTGTTTGCTGTTTGGCTCCGACGCCTCACATGATTGGACACAATCAAAAAAATCTGAAGTCGTTGTGGGCCGTTGATGGCCGCTGTGCGTTAGCCGTTTTTAACCTTTGTGGCCTGTGGGTGTCATTTTCCTACACAAGTGCAGCACAGTGCAAAATATTTTGAATGTGTTTTGAGTTTTGCCAAAATGAAATCGGCACGTTGCATGTAACTAGCTGAACTCTGTTTTGTGTCATTGATTCAATAAACCGGCAAAGATATTTTATGGAGCTGTTCCGGTAAGTATATGGAAGAGTACTTTATCACCTTGGCAGTGTCATGAGGCATTTTACAGTGTACACCAGCCTGCATGGTGTTTAGATATCAGATCCTCCTTTGAAGTCTACCAATGTGCCCAGACTGCTTGCACCGGTGTGAGTCTGCTTGTAGACACTGACAGGTATTGATGCCCAATCAGAAGCCCCTGAAGGAGCGGGCTCCGTCCTGCCGGGGCTCTGAAAAGACAGAAAGAAGGTGTGTGAGCGACAGGAGAGAGAGACCTGAGAGCGTGGGAGCAAGTGGAAAGTGGGGATGGGGAGGGGAGACAACAGCCACAAGGGGAGAGAAACGGGAAGACGAGCGTGAGTCACGGCAAGCATCAGAGTTAGCGGCAACCCTGACACCAGCCAGCAGCTGAGAAAAATCCAGAGGGAGGAGCTCTGAGCAGGGCTGGGAATATACATTGGGGACACTGGTACCACTGTGGCAGCAGAGGCCATGATTTGTATCGCTGTTTTATAACGAACCATTTTACTGGCAGAGATAGCCTGGGTCTTACCAGGATCACTGACGGTAGAAGACGCTGGAATAGGGACCTGCAAGCATGAGGACACACTCCAGCTGCCTTTACCACTTTTAAAGCTTAATTACTTTTTTAGTCATACATTTCAAAATAGGATACTTGTAGTTTCCTTAGCTCACAGTCTTTCCAGGCATTTTAAGGGCATTTTAGCATCTCATTCATTATTTGTTATTGTGGGCAGTTATATGGTGCTGTGTCAAAAAAGCATTTTATGACTGTTACATATCCTTATTTTCCCTATCCACACCCACCTTACAGAAGGGTTCTCCTCTTATCCGCCTCCTGGTGCGTGGAAAGCTATGTCGTCATTCTCTTTGTGCCTTTCAGAAGCCAGGCCAACATTCCTGACAGTAGGCTTTCTCATGTACAAAAGCGAGCGTAATGTAAAGGACACTTAGTGCCCCCTGGGTAATGTAGTTTAAGGAATCAACTGCTTGTGAGAACTCCGGTATGACCGGGTTCAGCGGGGAAGGGCCCGATGCACCAGAGGGTAAAATTGAGAACTGGAGACTGGAGAGTACCAGCACACTTAAAGCACTGACTGCACGTTAAAACGCCCTTGAACTTGTCCTTGTCTCAGGCTTCTAATTCCATCTCCCTGAAATGTTTGCTTGAATTCACCTTTTGCCTACACAGAGGCATCTACTGAAGCACTGACTGGGTAGTGATCGCTTAAGCACTTAGGAATTTTGATTGAAAAATATTCAGTTAAATTTTTGTGTTCAATATTTGAGTCTATGTTTATGAAAAGGCTAAGGATTTGCTAACAGTTATAGTATTTGAGTGTCAGGGTATAATCATGTTAAGAAAATAAAGGTTTTGTGTATGAACATTTTAAAAACAGTAGTATTAAAATACACTGATCAGGCATAACATCATGACCACCTTCCTAATATTGTGTAGGTCCCTCTTGTGCCTCCAAAACAGTTGTGACTCATCAGAGAATGGACATGGGCCTTTGGGTCCTATGGGTTGAGGGGAGGAGCCTCTGTGGATCCGTTTGGGATCTAGTGAATTTGGAGGCCAGGTCAACACCTTGTGCTGTTCTTCATGTTTTTTTGTTTATTTTTAGTTGTTCCTAAAGTGTTTTTGTGTGTGTGCCTTTGTCAGGCTGCATCCTGCTGGGGATGGCTGGTTCCATCAAGGAGTGTCATTGCTATGGGGTGTGGGTGCCTGGCCTGGTCTGGTCTGGTCTAGGTGGGTGCTACATGTCTAAGTAACATCCACATGCCAGGTCCAAAAGTTTCCCAGAAGAACATTGAATTGTAAAAAGATGGTTAATATTATTTACTTTTCCTGCCAGTGGTATGTCTGAGTGATGTATAGTCTAACTGAAGACACGAAGAAGCAGACAGAGTCCAAAATGAAAGCCACACCAGAGAAACTAAGGATAGCAGCAAAGGTCAGTCCTCAAAAAGAAGGCAGTCTCAAAAAAGGAAATATGACAGACAGCAGCTTCTCACTGACAAATGAAAAGGAAGACCACACTGAAGAATCTGTCTCAGACAGACTTTTTGATTTTAACACTTTTCAGATGACTTTAGATGTCTGGAAGTGAAATAAAAACGTTTTTCTCTTTTCAGAAGCTCACGATAGAGAAGAAGCAGGAGAAGCCCAGCCCTCTGGGTCTGGATGTAAAAGCCCCTTCTAAGCCATTCCTCAGTCCCTACCCAATGTCAATCTCACCCCTAAAATCTTACAATTCACTTCTCTGTATTATTTTTTTCCATTAAAATTCTGTTGTTGGTCATTGTTATTCACTTCTCCGGTCATAATGTTATGTCTGATCAGTGTAATTATTGCTCTTTCTGATTATTGTCAGAAAAATCCTCAAAATCCTCCTCACCATGATTATGGTGTACCGTATTTTTTAATCAAAAGTAAACTTCAGGACTCCTGGGCCTCTTGAACATAAGAGGCTGGCAACCTGATTACTCAGTCAATATCAAGCTGTCCAATCTCATGCTGTGATTGGAGAAGCCACTACAGATGACTTAGCTAGAACACCGGTGAGAAATTGAAGGCATGGATGCTGACCTGTTGGAGTCAGCGGGAGAGGAAGTACCGGCACAATCAAATGTGCAGCATTAACGGGGCCCTCAGCGGAGCTCTGAACGACAGATAAACGCTCCCTATCCCCTCTCCGTAGTGACGAGGTGTCTGTGGTTGCTAGCTGCTCGTCATGACGCTCCCCATCTGTGCTCTTAGCGCTCTAATGAAGAGAGTGACGAGGAGCCGTCAAGATGAAGGCTGTGTTTTTGATTCTAATGAGTGATGAGTGTTCTTCACAGACGATGTGGGCGTGTTGATGCACTTCTTCTCTCTTTCTTTTTGTGAGAGAGTGCAACCTTGGGATCCAGCCATGAATCTGGTTACTATTTCGCTCAAGCATGATAAACTGGGTGTGAGCACAGTAGATTGACTTGATTGACAAACTCTGCACTGTACATTACTGCGCACATTTAAAAAACTTTTAAAAGTGGAAATTATAATCATTTTGAACGCAGCAATTGCACTTTAAACAGCCGTGTGGTGTCAATAGTCCATAGTCAAAGAAGGAGCTCAGAGCTGAGGATAACTGAAGACAAGGAGGCAGAAAAAGACAACCTGTAGAAAGGGGCTTACTAAGAAGTTAAACCACCTTCTCAAAAGGTTTGACTCCACCCAGAGACAGCAGCTCTTCAGCACTTGACATTTTAATCAGTCTAAAGAAAAAAAGGAAAATTAAATCTCCACAGATGTCTTATAATAATACTAATCCAGTACAAATCGATATGTGATTTGAGGAGTGTCTTGCTTCATTTGCTGCTTTTTGAATGCAAGTTTGGACAGCTAAGTGGGTGCAAATTCAAGATGTCATAGGATGCAGACACATTCACACATAACAAGCAAGCTCAAAACCACCAAAGAGGGAAATTTCAAAGGATGATGAGATGGATGCCATGCGTGGCAGCATATCCTGATGTGTTGGGTCTTACACTGCCACCTGGATTAAACTAAGCGGATATGTACCAGCCATTGGATAATTACTGCATGGGTGATTATCTTTCAGCTGGCAACAAGTTATTTAACCCCAACTGATGCAATGAGGAGCTTCTCATTCCTTAAACATGTCTAAAGACACATCTCGTGGTCGTAGACAAGATGTTAGTCGGTTTGAGAAGGGTCAAATCATTGGGATGCATCAAGCAGAGAAAACATCTAAGGAGACTGAAGAAACTACTGAAATTGGGTTAAGAAACATTAATGTGTTCAGTAAAGGTGTATATCATTATCATTTAAATACTGTCAAGTAATTTCTAAATCTCCTCTGAAATAAATAGTCTTGTCAGATTGTGTTTAGTTAGTCTACAGATTTGGCTTAAAATATATATAAAGTGTAGTGGGGTGAAATCAGACAGTAGCAGAACCTTGACATCATATCCTGGGATAACGTCAGTAAATTTGAATAAAACACACTGTGCTTATCCCGTGCGAATGACATGCACAACACAAGTGTAGGAGGGTAATTTCTAAATCACATGACATGCGTGAAAGCCTCCCCTCAAGGTCAGTTCGGCTGAGCTGGCATGAACACAGCAATCACAAATCACCAGAGCTGAGCCCGGTAAGAGAGGGTGGTATGCAGTAAGCTTGGAGTCGCTCCCCGGAGCAGTTTGTTTGCAGTGAGAACACTCGTTTCCCACGGACCAGTTCAGCCTCGCTTATAACTACATAACCAAGCGGTTTACCTGATGCCTTTGGAAGAGAAATTGTTGCACAGCGGTGCACGGTAGCCACACAGGTACAATTATATTATTACACCATGCATCTTTGGAAGAGTGCACACAGTTGGCACTGCACTGCTGCTTCTTCTGAGGTCTCTGCCATCAGCACTGCAGCTCGAGGTGAACATGTTCATATACAGAACACTGCTACATGAACCTCAGAGGAATATAATAAATGCCAGCACCCACTCTTGCTGCTTAGGCTTTATTCTCAATTAGATTATTTCTTCATTTCCTGAAATCCAGTTTTTCCCAACAAAATTAGGACCCATCACAAAACTGTTTGCAAGAGGCAGTGTCCCTACAGAACACAGTGTCCCCTCTGAACACAAACCTAAATAAGGTTAAACTGTAACAATACTGTGTCAGCTGTTCCCTGAATGGAAAGCGCTGAAACCAACAGCTTTAAAAGTCCTGCATATTCCTTTAGGACAGAAATAGAAGAACCCTGCACTGGCAATGAATTCAGGCCTGTGGCCTTTACATGATACCATGGATGCCTTTTACAGTGGTTACATGTTCTACTGCCCCATCAGGTCCTGGTACAGGCCTGTCTGGAGTGGACCCCTAAAGTTTCTACACCACACTGATATCAGTGTGTAGGATGCCTTCATCTACCTGCTCCACAGAGCTTTCACACATCAGAACAAGCCACAAAGCACAGCGAGGATCATGTTCTATGACTTATTCAGTGCTTTCAACACCGTCTGTCCACTTCAGCTAGCTGAGCATCTCTGGTAAGTGAGGAAGGCCTGCTCTGTGGTGGTGGATGCAATCTACCACATGTACTGTATATACACACACCTCCACGTTCAATGCCAAATGTGGTGTGATGCATGTAGTGCATTACAGTTGTCTTGGAAACAACTGTAACAATGCACTTTATGTTCAGTTTATACGTCACTGTGTCGAATACAGCTGATTCAAAACGCTGCTGCTCAACTTTTAACTGGTACCAAAAAGCATGATCACATTACCCCAATTTCAGCAGAAATGCATTGGCTCCCTGTCCGTTTCCGGACTGATTTGAAAATTCTTTTGTTGGTGTTTAAATGTATTCATGGCATTGCTCCTCAGTATTTGTCCAAATTGCTCCAGCTGTACGCTCCCTCATGCTCTTTTAGGTCGGCAGATCAGTCATTGTTGGTTGTCCCAAAGAAGAAGATGAGAGGTGACCGTGCCTTTGCAGATTAGACAGACCGACTGTGTTCCTCATTTTAAGTCCTCTCTTAAACATTTTTTTTTTCTCTTTGGCTCTTAACTCAGCATGAGATGTTGGTTTTTATTGTTTATATTGTTCTATGACGATACCAAGACAGGATGCACACACAAACCACAGCAGAAATGGTAAAAGATGGATAAAGAGTGCAAAGACCAGTTAAGGAAACAGAAGACAGCCATTCTAATGACATAACAAAAACAGCAGCGGTCCCTGCAGGAGGCAAAGCGATGGTGGACAGGGACAAACAGGGGGCTCAGACTAATAAGATCACTGAGCAGGAAGAAATGAGAGGATCAATAGGTGTTATTCAAGGAAGACAGAGAAGAATGCGGCAAATAGCACAGAGGTACCGCATGACTCTAATCTTTGATTCTTTATAATGAGGAGCTCACAGAGATAGGCCAGCAGGTAGGATTAAGCCTTCTCAAGTTCATGACATACAGTATCAGCACTCGGTCCTGCATCGCTGCTTGAATTTTAAAAACATCATCCTAGAGAGTGAAGGATGTAATCTCATTAAATGCAGCCCCTCGCACACATACATCCACACACACATTTCAGACTATTCAGTGGCAGCTGTAAACCCCGGCTGCACAGGATTAGTATTACCTGGAAACATGCAGCAGTTTGTCAGCTCCCGAAGGCCGTCAGCGGCTCTCATCCTAGCTCGGTCTGTCACACGGCTGTAAATTTCCACTGAAAAATTGTTCCATAAACCCAACGGAGTCAGAGGTCTGATCATTTTGTTTCTGAATGTGTTTTACTGATATGCTGAGAGCATCAGTAGTTTAAAAATAAATCTCTACATAGTAGAGTACTCTATGAGTAAAATGACTGTTACTGCCAGAAGAAGATAATGGGGGCATGATAAGATAAACCTGGTTTATTTCAACCTGGCATATGCCCCACTAATGTGGCTATCATGTCTCTGTGGGCTATGCTAGCTTTGCACTCTGCACCTTCACTGTAGAGATTCATGGATACGACGCATTGCACAAATACACAATCTGCACATATATTGGGAAAAAACACAAGTCTCTAATGATTATTCTGCCTAGTGCATTAGGAATCTCCCTGCAAAGATATTCTCAGTCTACCCTAAACACCAAAAGGTCACACTGACTGATTAGTCATTAGATCAGACAGTGGTACTTAGCATTCGCTGTCTGATCTTTTTGACCTTCTGCATTGCACAGACAGCATGTGGGACAGGTAGTGGTATGAAAGAGAAGTCAAAAGAAGAGACATTCTAGCTCCAGAATGAAGGCAAACATTACAGTTTTTGAAATAATAACATAATCATTCATCTTTATGCACTTATTCTATACCCAAGGTCTCAAGGCCATCCTTGCTCATTTGTTGGTCCGTCTTTCTTTCTTAGTGGAAGGAATGAGGTTGCTGAGCTGGGACCACTTGTATCTGTAGTCTATGAATCTTTACAAGTTATTGTTGCGAATAGTGTGTGTGGGTGTTGTGTGGGAGTAGTGTGCGTTGCTGTTGGCTGGTCAACACGTCAGGATCTAGCCAAGCTAACCAGGAAGCACGGCGTCATTGTTGTGTCGACTTTCCTGTGTTCAGTGGAGGACTGCAGCCTGGCAGTGGGTAAAGTTGTTGGTTATGAGAAGTCCGCTGCCAGGATGAACAATGCAGTGGTCATTTTTTTTAGATGCCACGGAAAAGGCAAACGGAGAACGGGATCGACTCACATTTTAATATTTTTGTATTAATCTTATTCAATTATATCCAATAACCTATCCGTTTCATTTTATAGCTTATCTGTCTGTCAGCTGCAGTGATTCTGGCAGTGTAACTTTGCATTACAGCTTCTATCCAGTAATATTTCAGCCATCATGTGTTGTTGGAGTCAAAGAACTCTGCCTGAGCCATCACAATTAAAACTGCAGGCAACTGAAGCTTGTTCCTTAAACAAGTCAGATTTCAAATTCATATTCCTAGACCTTGTCTGTGGCCTGCAGCAGAGTCAGTGTTTTTCGCGTCCTCTCATTGGAACATCAGAGAGCCACTCCATTTAAGCCAAGTAAGCAATTCATGTGTCCCCAGACATGCCTGTTGGCTCTCCACAACTGGCTGTCGTATCTGCAGATATGGCTGCCACTTTTCCAGAAGTGCCTGATGCATCTTCTGAAGTTCCTTACGCATCTTCAGAGTGTGTGTCACATCTCCAGAAGTGTGTGCCACATCTCCAGAAATGCCTGCTGCATCTACTGCTGTATGTGGTGCAACTCCAGAGATTTCTGTAGCAGGTCCCAAACGACTTCCAGCAACTTCTGAAGAGCATGCTGGAGAAACCCCTGCATGGGCTGCCATGAGGCCTTTGATAGGGCCATATAGGATGGACACAAAACCTAAGGTCCAACTTCCGACACGGCCAAACTGGATGAACACGAGACGTCAAGACCAACCTCCACATGGCCAAATAAGGTGAACACAAGACATAAAGTCCGATGGATTGGACACGTAAATTAGAGCAATCCACACCAAGAAAATGGGCTGAGACAATACCTGAAGTGGAACCTACTGCCATGCTCCAATGTGCAGCTCCAAAAGTGCCCACCACAGCTGCCGGTGTACTTCACAGCTCCAAAATTTCCTGTCGCTGCTCTCAACGTCCAAGCTGCACCAAACTCTGCACAGATGACCATAAGGATCAAAGTGCAACCATCAGCACTGGTAAACTAACAGAGTTGACACCTAAAGTTCTGTCGTCCAGCAGGAATCAAACTGCAGCTCTAGTAATACCTGTCAATCTCAAACTGCCTCCCCCGACTTATACCCTGCAAAAACTGCAGGCTATTACAGAGCCCACACAGCAGCCTGCAGCAGCTAAAGAACATCCTATTCTCCAAATGCTGTTTGGAAACACAGCTGAGAAACTGCAGCCTGCTGTCCAGCCTGAACCCACCAGTGCTAGGATCGAGAACAATGTGTCACGTTGTGGTGTTTTTTGGGTCTTGTCTTGTGATTTCCGGTTTTATTTTGAAAGTCTAACTCTCCTCTCGTTTCAGGTCACTTGCCCTTCCTCTTGTGTCACCGGTCTGATTGTCTTCCTGATTCCTGATTGTTTCCACCTGTTCCCCATTACCCTCGTGTGTATATATAGTCTGCGTTTTCCCCTGTCCTGTGCCAGTGTGTCATGTTCGTTGTTCTTGTTATCCCTTGCTCCATGCTCATGTGCTACTTCGAAACCGCTAAGTATAATCTTTTTGTGATTTGTGAATTGATCTGTTTTTTCCTCTACGGAGCGATTTTTTGTTACTCTTTGTTTTGAGCTCAAAGACTCTTAAAGACTGTTTAATAAAACTTGGAATTTATTGGAAAAACCTCTGCATCTGAGTCCAGCCTCATTCCTACCGGCGTGTCAGTACACACTGGCCAGAAATGGACTCAGCAGAGGCAGGCGCCATGTCAGCGGCTCTCCGTGCTCAGGAGGACCGTATATCACGGCAGGAGGAGTTTCAGACGGCCATGGCTTCTCAGCTAGGCCTACTCGCGTCTAACGTCCAGTCCCTGCTTGATCATTTATCCAGAGATACCATGACACCTTCTGCAGTCATCCCTCCTACCACACCGGGACCACCGTCTCCTGTTACTAACCCTTCCCTGACAATGCCTGCGGTTGGCGGAAGTATCCGGCTAGCTGCCCCGGAACGGTACTCAGGGGAGGTAGGTCTGTGCAAGCCATTTTTGATAGACTGTTCTATTCACTTCGAGCATTCACCGAACTCTTTTCCTTCAGACAGATCTAAAATAGCCTTCATCATTTCTCACCTGTCAGGACGAGCTCGTGCTTGGGCAACAGCCGAATGGTCCCGTAACTCACCTCTCTGTAATTCATTAACCGATTTCACAGGATCACTTCAGCAGATATTCGATCCAGTCTCGACTGATCGGGAGAAAGCACGGGAGCTGAACGGTATTAAACAAGGCCAGGAATCAGTGTGTGATTTTGCCATTCGCTTCCGCACCTTGGCTGCGGAGAGTGGATGGAATTCCACCTCTCTTTATGATGTTTTTCTCCAAGGGCTCGCAGCTCCTATCCAACGGGCGCTCATTCCTCTAAACCTGCCACCAGACCTTGATTCATTAATATCTCTTGCCATCCGCACAGACCACAGAATCCGTGAACTGGATTTCCATAGCCAGAAACATCTGACGAGTCCCACTACTGACCTTTTCAACCCCAAAACAGGCGAGGAAGAGCCCATGCAGGTGGGTCGAACCCGGCTCTCCCTGGAAGAGCGACGGCGGCGTCAACAAGAGGGGCGGTGTTTCTACTGCGGTGAGACCGGTCATCGTCTCGCAGCTTGTCCGGTCAAGAAAAGAACCATCGTGAGTCATTTTTCCGGCTCTACACCTACACCCCGACAACTCACCGCGGTTAAGGTAACACACCACACAGTCTCCCTGGAAATGGAGGCGCTCATTGACTCTGGGGCAGACGAAAGTCTGATGGACTGGGGGTTAGCTGATAAGTTGGGGCTGACTGGCAAAATTCTGACCAAACCCATTAAGGCCAGCGCCCTGGATGGCAGTAACTTATTCACAATCACTCATACCACTGATCCAGTCAAGTTACAGATCCACGACGAGGAAGTCAGTTTCTTTTTGTTCAACTCACCATTACATACACTCATTTTGGGTTTCCCTTGGTTAAAACAACATAATCCTCATATTGACTGGGTTTCAGGGAAGATTTTGAAATGGGGCAAAGACTGTAAGAACCATTGTCATCACACATCTTCTCAGACAGAGCCACTAACCCAGATTCATTATGTCTCTGTCGCACCAGCCACCGAATCGGATTACCCGGACCTAAGCACCGTACCCACCTGTTATCATCATCTCCGTGAAGTATTCAGCAAAACCAAGGCCACATCCCTACCACCACATCGTCCATATGACTGCGCCATTGATCTTATTCCTGGATCCACAATTCCCAAGTCTCGCTTGTACTCTGTTTCAGGTCCCGAGAGAGCTGCTATGAAGGACTACATAGAGTCCTCTCTCAAGGCCGGACTTATCCGTCCTTCTTCCTCGCCTGCCGGAGCAGGATTTTTCTTTGTTGGCAAGAAGGACGGATCTCTCAGACCATGCATTGACTACAGCCCGCTGAACGACATAACAATAAAGAATCGTTACCCTCTTCCTCTCATGTCCTCAGTTTTCGACCAGCTGCAGCAGGCCCGGATCTTCACCAAACTTGATCTGCGCAACGCTTACCACTTGGTAAGAATCTGGGAAGGGGATGAGTGGAAAACGGGTTTCAACACTCCCAGTGGGCATTATGAATACCTGGTGATGCCTTTTGGGCTTACTAACGCTCCAGCTGTGTTCCAGGCTATGATAAACGACATTTTGAGAGATTTTCTTGATCAGTTCGTGTATGTCTACCTGGATGACATTCTCATCTACTCACAGGATCTCGACTCACACGTCAAGCATGTAAACTTGGTGCTTAAGAGACTACTCGATAATGACCTGTATGTGAAGGTTGAGAAGAGTGAATTTCATGCTGAGACTGTCTCTTTCTTGGGTTTCATTGTAGCCCCTGGAAGAGTACAGATGGACCCAGCTAAAGTAAGTGCGGTGACTGATTGGCCTACTCCTGATAGCCGTAGAAAAGTTCAGCAGTTCCTTGGATTTGCTAACTTTTACAGACGGTTTATCAGAGGGTTCAGCGCAATAGCCTCTCCTCTCCATAATCTTACCTCTCCCCAGGTGCGTTTCCACTGGTCGCCAGAAGCGGAGTCAGCGTTCCAGAACCTTAAGCATCGGTTTACCACAGCTCCCATCCTCACCTTACCAGACCCCCAGCGGCAGTTTGTGGTGGAGGTTGATGCCTCCAACGAGGGGATCGGGGCAGTTCTTTCTCAGCGTTCCGAACAGGATGGTAAGATACACCCTTGTGCCTTTTTGTCTCGGCGGCTGTCCAAGGCTGAACGGAACTATGATGTTGGCAATCGTGAGCTGTTGGCAGTCAAGGTGGCACTGGAAGAATGGCGTCATTGGCTGGAGGGGGCACAACATCCGTTTGTGGTTTGGACTGATCACAAGAACCTGGAGTACATCAGAAAAGCCAAAAGACTGAACTCACGCCAGGCCAGGTGGGCGCTCTTTTTCAACCGATTTTCTTTTGTCATCTCTTACAGGCCGGGGTCACAGAACGCCAAGCCTGACGCTCTATCTCGTCTCTACGACCCCGAGCCGAGGGCCAAGGAATCTGAACCTATCCTTCCACTTACCTGTGTGGTTGGAGTGATTTCCTGGCCGATAGAAAAGAAGGTAAAGCAGGTAAACGGTGAGACTCAGCCACCTAGTGGGTGTCCCGAGAATCGTTTGTTCGTTCCCGTGGAATTACGCCCACAGGTGATCCACTGGGCTCATACCTCGCTGCTTTCCTGCCACCCGGGAATTCGGAGGACCATGTTCGCCATTTCCCGGAGATTCTGGTGGCCGTCCATGGAACCGGAGGTCCGGGAATACGTGGAGGCATGTTCGGTCTGCGCCAGGAACAAGACATCCACCGGAGCACGCATGGGACTGCTGCAACCTCTTCCTATTCCTTCCAGACCGTGGGCTGAGATCTCAATGGACTTCGTCACGGGGCTTCCGGTCTCACGAGGTAACACCACGGTTCTCACGGTCGTGGACCGATTTTCTAAGATGGTGAGATACATTGCTCTGCCTAAACTACCTTCTGCCAAGGAAACCGCTGAAATCATGATTAACCACGTCTTTAAGGTTCATGGTTTTCCCAAAGACATTGTTTCTGACCGGGGGCCCCAGTTCGTATCCCGGTTCTGGAAGGAGTTCTGCCGACTCATCGGAGCGAAGGCCAGCCTGACTTCGGGATATCATCCAGAGGCCAACGGCCAGACCGAACGCCTCAACCAGCAGTTGGAAACCGCCCTCCGGTGTCTAGTGTCCCAGAATCCTTCGACATGGAGCAAACACCTGGTCTGGGTGGAGTATGCTCACAACACCCTGCCTACGTCTGCCACAGGCTTTTCTCCGTTCAAGTGTGCTTTTGGTTACCAACCACCTGTTTTTTCAGACAATGAACCCGAAGTATCCGTCCCCTCAGCCTACGCCTTGATCCGCCGTTGCCGTCGTATCTGGGCAGCCGCCAGACAGGCACTCATCCGTCAAGGAGACCGCATGAAGCGAGCCGCGGACCGCAGAAGACGACCTGCACCCGCTTACCAGCCGGGACAAAGGGTATGGCTGTCAGCGAAAGATCTACGCCTCAAGGTCCCGTCCAAGAAGCTGGCGCCGCGGTTCGTGGGCCCATTCCCCATCACAAAGATCATCGGTCCCTCAGCGGTTCGTCTTCGGTTGCCCCGATCCCTTCGAGTCCACCCGACATTTCATGTGAGCCAGGTAAAACCAGTGAAGGACAGTCCGTTGGTTCCAGCTGTCGCACCTCCACCACCGCCTGAACTGGTAGACGGGGGTCTGGTCTACAAGGTAAAACGTTTGTTGGCGGTACGTAACCGCGGCAGGGGGAGACAATATCTGGTGGATTGGGAGGGCTATGGTCCCGAGGAGAGGCAGTGGGTCCCGTCAAGATTCATAGTTTGTCCACAACTCATAAAAGACTTTCACAGGGATCATTCTGATCAGCCTGGGCCGTCAGGTGCCGGCCCTTGAGGGGGGGGTTCTGTCACGTTGTGGTGTTTTTTGGGTCTTGTCTTGTGATTTCCGGTTTTATTTTGAAAGTCTAACTCTCCTCTCGTTTCAGGTCACTTGCCCTTCCTCTTGTGTCACCGGTCTGATTGTCTTCCTGATTCCTGATTGTTTCCACCTGTTCCCCATTACCCTCGTGTGTATATATAGTCTGCGTTTTCCCCTGTCCTGTGCCAGTGTGTCATGTTCGTTGTTCTTGTTATCCCTTGCTCCATGCTCATGTGCTACTTCGAAACCGCTAAGTATAATCTTTTTGTGATTTGTGAATTGATCTGTTTTTTCCTCTACGGAGCGATTTTTTGTTACTCTTTGTTTTGAGCTCAAAGACTCTTAAAGACTGTTTAATAAAACTTGGAATTTATTGGAAAAACCTCTGCATCTGAGTCCAGCCTCATTCCTACCGGCGTGTCACAATGCTCTATTTCAGATCTCAGACCTGGAGTTTAACAAAATTCGGGGCGAAGGGACAGACAAGATCTCTTCACTGGAGCAAGAAAAGGCTTGCGAAAAAAGACAGTGGGACCAGGAAAAGGCCAACCTCCAGCACTGCCTACAATCCATGACTGAAACCATCGTGAAGATGGTGGAGGAGGGGGAGAACTCCAGAAGAGTCAATGGACAGCTGGAACAGCAGTTTGAGGAGGCACCAAAAAAGTGAAGGCGAAATCTCTGAACAAGAGATTCTTCAAAATTTTCAAGAGTACTTGAAAGACCCAGCCTCAGCCTGAACTCTGCCATAACCACCAGCCTATGACCCCCTCCTCCTCCAAAACCCCCATCCCTTTCCCCTAACCCAAACCCCTATTTGTGTTTTTGTGTGTGTGAATGGTTGTTTGTCCCTCTGTGTTTGTCCTGTGATGGTGAGGAGTTCTGTCCAGAGTGGTCTGGTGTCTCTCTGTGTTAATCCTGTGATGTACTGGTGGCTTGTCCTTATGGTATTGGGCTTTTGTCCATTGCCCGCTGGAAGAAGCTCCAGACTACAGAAGTGCAATACCTTCCTCACAGTATTCGTGCTAGTCTTATGTGTCTAATTATGTGTCTCTTTACTTTCTTATTAATGTGTTTGGACATAATGTCTGGACACCAATGTCTGAATTCAAACCATTGTTTTCTAACAGATAACATTAAACCTGTTTGACCTCAACAACACAGTCAGAAAGACTGATGGTGACTAAACTGTCTGCAGTGTAAAATCTCAACATAATACTACGAAAACATTGTTTTTGATCTGACATACATGTAAAAAAGAAAATCTTATTGCTAAACATTTGTCTCTTACAACACCGAACTGTCTAAAGTAATTTATATACTCAAATTAGTACTCAGTCATCCACGTCATGGTATATCCAAAAAGTGTTCAAGAAGAAGGCAACTGGACTTTTCACTTTTTGGAAGTCGCCTTTTTTTTATAATATGCCTGCGTTTCTTAAAGTTTCTTAAAATTCGGTCTCTAGGGGGCGCTACAAGGGCCACATGTTTATATCTCACAAACCACCACTCTCGTTCACTTGTCAGCCTAAGGATTCCTCCGCACACACTTTCAGGTCGTGTCTGACCCGCCTCTGCCTCTGCATCCCACTCAGGGATGACTTTGCCACGGCACGGATCCCTTTATGATCTGTTGCAATCATGTAGTTCTGTTTCAGTTTGCATTGCCAGGGTATATTGGCTTTAATTCCACAGGGGTCTTTCATCCTACTAAGTCTCGCCCACCAACTGCTCTGATTGGTTCAATAGCTTTTTAGTTAATTGCTCATAATAATAATAATAATAATAATAAAACATTTTTATTTAAAAGTGCTTTTCAAGGTACTCAAAGACGCTTTACATAAAGAGAACATCAAATCAACAAAACAATGTGAAATATAACATTAAAAACACAATAGACTGAGCTAAACATTAAAAGCTCATAGCAGATAGTACTTTGGATCTTTTTTTTTTTTCAGTTCCTCAGCCAGTGTGGGACTTAAAGCAATAGGGACTGTTTGCTAGTTGTCAGTTTGGACAGTGGGAGTCAGTGTGCATCCAGTGACAAACAAGTTGTTTTTCTGTTCACAAACATTTAGTAATATAAGAATGCATATTATTTGTGTGAATGTCCTGTTTCCCATGTGATTTCATCACTTATACTATGACATGATGCATAATATCCTGTGTAATAGTAACTAATTTACTTGGTGTGTGTTACTTGTGGATACAGTTCAAGTGGCTGATGTTGTGTTTGTAATACTTCAGATGGAACTGACATCTATTTATGTCTCTATTTTAATGGTTACAGGACCACACACACACCCATATAAACACTAAGTATCTGAATATCAATGATGTGCAGTGCGTGAAGTCCTAATAAAGTTCAGTGAAGACAAACTCATCTCACATGCATCCTTACCAATGTTCCATGGTGATTACACTAATAAATCAGCCCCTTACATTGGAATTGAATGAGGCATCCATTACCCTAATGGACATAATGGCTATTTTTGCATCTTCAGACTATATATGAAATGTTTTAACTGTGGCAGAGAGGACATTTAATCAGAGCATGCCCAGAGAAAATAAAGACTCTGCAGCAAGACAAGATGGAGGTGCAGAGACAACTGACAGGAATCCTGAGGGTGGCACGGACAGTATGGAAAGAGAGGAGACAGGTGAGGGTCAACAGGACAGCCGGGTGAGCGAGGAAGGACAGGAGGAGGTAACTGAGTTTGAACAAAACAGTCAGGTAATTGAGAGGGGACATGAGGAGACAGGTCAGTCTGAACAGGTCAGTCAGGTAAGTGAGGAATGTCAAGTGAAAGCAGGTGAAGTGAAATATGTGCTAGAACAGTAACATTGGGTGATTTTCACCCATGCGTGATTTTCGTTGTGTTGCTGCTGTCTGATTTGTGTGGCTCCTTGGGTACCTTCAGACTTATCACTGATATCATCAAAGATAACAAGGGTAGAATAGTTTAGAGTGTTGTTTGTGTATTAAATGAGACAATCGTAATAACTTTTTTTGTTCTCCACCATAGACTTTTTCTCCACCAGACTTTTTAACAAACGGTAATTTTAACAAGTCCCACAAACCAACATCAGATACCCTCTGTGAGGACTTTGCAGACCACTTCAGAGCTAAAATTGATGATATCAGATCCAGGCTTTTACCTCATCAGATTTTAACTGTCGCAACACCTGGATATTTGATTTTACCCGAGGAAACACTGGAGAGTTTTGCCCTGGTTGATGCAAGTACACTTGGTCGAGTTTTCTCCCAGGTAAACCCTACAACCTGCCTTTTAGATCCAATTCCCACACCGTTTTTTACAACATTTTATGGGCTCCTTGAGCAACAGCTTTTAAATATTGTGAATTGTTCTCTTCAGACGGGTGTCTTCCCCACCTCCTTCAAAACAGCGGTGGTGAAGCCCCTTCTGAAGAAGAGCAATCTAGACCATAACATTCTTAACTAGACAATTCCCCTGCGGGAAATCGCGAGAGTGGGGCTGTGTCGGCAGCAGTTTGCGCTAAGATGACATGATACAACACTACGATGTTACGATAAATGCTACAATTTTTCACCTAATCTTATCTTCGCAGTTGCTATTGCAGAGGCTGTAGTAGTGCTTCGCACAGCCCACTACTGGCCCTATAGCTTTGCTATATGGGTCAGTAGTACATGCAGCAGACCCCTCCCAGCTCCACCGGAAGCCGACATACATCCGCGGCAGGTCCGCTGCGCAGTCCTTTTGCTGTGTGGGATGATGCACGTTTATGCTTGTTGAACTAGTGGTACTTATTGCCTCTGCGAAGGAGGTTATGTTTGTTGACTTTCAACTTGTGAAGGTTTTATTTCACTTACACTGACACGTGTTGTTGTCCAGTCGACTTGTCTTCTCCACAGATCACTTAACTCCTCTTTGCTGCCGCTGCACACGCTGCGTTTCTCTTTTCTCTCTCTCTCCCTCTCGCTGTGTGTGAAGAGCAGCCCCGCCCCTCAGTGATCAGAGCGACAGAGCGGAGGTTTTATTTTTATATTATTTTTTTCAGAGAGAGACCGAGAGCAGTGCAGGGACATCTAATATGTTAGCATGTTGGCATATGTTAACGTATGCTAACTAACATATGCTAACTTCCGTCGAAGTTAGCATATGTTAGCATATGCGCCACAGGCCTCGCTCCGTCCTTTTTTTTTTTTTTTTTTCCCCAAGCCTCGCTCCCTCTGTGTGTGTGTGCGCGTGTGTGACGTCAGTGAGACAGAGCGGGAAACAGCCCTCCCCCTCCTTAACTGCTGCTGCGCAGGTGCTTTGATTAACCAAGAAGCACAGAACCACTCCCTCGAACCACTGCCATTTACTAAAAACGTATGCCAGTTACTCACAAACTTTTTTCACAGTGACTACCACAAGGCTTCCATGAACACAGACATGTATTTTTTATTCTTCCTAGTGTAAAAAAAGTGGACATTCTAGCGAGTTGAAAACTACCATCCGTTAAACTTCTGTGACGAAAAACTTTGCTGAATTAACATTGGGTCCTATGGAGCAGTTAGGCTGTCCACTCCTCACTTCTAGGCTTCTCATTCAAAAACTGTGAATCCTATCGGTTAGGTAGACACATTGTAGGCATCAGGACAAGTATGACTACTACTTTGGAGAAAATTTTGTGTGTAGAGTGAAATTTGTGGAAGCAATCACAGTTTTAAAAAAATATTTTGAACATTTTTTCAGAGCAGCCCGCCCTCTAACTGTTGGGCCTCTCACTCTAGCGCGAACATTCCGCGCAATACACACCCATTATAAACCCGAAAAAACAATTTTCGCGACTATGTCGCAAATAGTTCCGACCTGGAGAAACTGAATAATAGCACACCCGCCCCGATCGATACGCACGTTCTGATGTATTTTTCGTGTATGTGCGATGAACTGTGCGGGAGGAGATAGCGACCGAAAATCCGTGGGAATAATAACTAGACAATTCCCCTGCGGGAAATCGCGAGAGTGGGGCTGTGTCGGCAGCAGTTTGCGCTAAGATGACATGATACAACACTACGATGCTACGATGCTAACATGCTACAATTTTTCACCTAATCTTATCCCCGCAGTTGCTATTGCAGAGGCTGTAGTAGTGCTTCGCACAGCCCACTACTGGCCCTATAGCTTTGCTATATGGGTCAGTAGTACATGCAGCAGACCCCTCCCAGCTCCACCTGAAAGCCAGCATCAGGCTAAGTCATTGGTCAGCTAATAGTTAACATATATTAGCAGTGAAGTTATGTTGGGCACAAACACACTTAACACATGGATAATTCTAGAAATCCCAACTGATTGGGGAAGGGGGGGGGGGGGGGGGGGGGGGGGAAAGGGGGTCATAGAGTCATGTTCTGGCACCCTAATATAGTCCTGTATTGAGTGAAGTGGTCATAATGTTTTGGCAGCCTGTGACTGTCATGTAAAAATGGAGTGGAGGGGTCATAGTGTCAGGTGTGGCCTAGGCTGAGAGGAATAATAATTAAAACATATTTTTATTGAACTTCTTGTTGTTCACCAGTTTCTGATATTTTAGCTGTGTATAACGCAGCATTTCACTGAAGTTGTAGCCTAATAGATGGCATATTTTATGTCTGCACCGACCTGGCGCCTGTATAAAGCACTAAATTAGGTTTTGACCACATAATGAATGTAGTAACCTAACAAAAACATAGACTATAACCTATAACATTTCATAAATGTTAATGTCAATTTTATATTTCCATTGAGCTATCACTTTTGTACAGTAAATGCATGACTTGAACATTTTCTGTTGACAATATTGTTAGGTTAAAAATACAAGGCAATGCAGATTTAAGATTACACTATTGCTGTAGTAGCCAGGCTAAGCCCAGTGATAGCCTCGTTTATATATACTATAGTTTAGTTTATCCTACAACATGAACAGAAGGGATTTGGAAAATGAGATAAACGGGTCCAAAACGGACCCGGGCCGCAAATTGATACATACATACAATTGATACATACATCCGCTGCGATTTGCGGGTCCCAAACGGACCCGCCGCGGAGGTGAGGCTTTAATCGCGGATGCGGAGCCACGGCGGAGTTCCTGAGTGCATCTGGACCCCGATACGGGTCCGTTCCGGAAGCCGACATACATCCGCGGCAGGTCCGCTGCGCAGTCCTTTTGCTGTGTGGGATGATGCACGTTTATGCTTGTTGAACTAGTGGTACTTATTGCCTCTGCGAAGGAGGTTATGTTTGTTGACTTTCAACTTGTGAAGGTTTTATTTCACTTACACTGACACGTGTTGTCGTCCAGTCGACTTGTCTTCTCCACAGATCACTTAACTCCTCTTTGCTGCCGCTGCACACGCTGCGTTTCTCTTTTCTCTCTCTCTCCCTCGCTGTGTGTGAAGAGCAGCCCCGCCCCTCAGTGATCAGAGCGACAGAGCGGAGGTTTTATTTTTATTTTATTTTTTTCAGAGAGAGACCGAGAGCAGTGCAGGGACATCTAATATGTTAGCATGTTGGCATATGTTAATATATGCTAACTAACATATGCGCCACAAGCCTCGCTCCGTCCTTTTTTTTTTTTTTTTTCCCAAGCCTCGCTCCCTCTGTGTGTGCGCGTGTGTGACGTCAGTGAGACAGAGCGGGAAACAGCCCTCCCCCTCCTTAACTGCTGCTGCAGGTGCTTTGATTAACCGAGAAGCACAGAACCACTCCCTCGAACCACTGCCATTTACTAAAAACGTAAACCAGTTACTCACAAACTTTTTTCACAGTGACTACCACAAGGCTTCCATGAACACAGACATGTATTTTTTATTCTTCCTAGTGTAAAAAAAGTGGACATTCTAGCGAGTTGAAAACTACCGTCCGTTAAACTTTTGTGACGAAAAACTTTGCTGAATTAACATTGGGTCCTATGGAGCAGTTAGGCTGTCCACTCCTCACTTCTAGGCTTCTCATTCAAAAACTGTGAATCCTATCGGTTAGGTAGACACATTGTAGGCATCAGGACAAGTATGACTACTACTTTGGAGAACATTTTGTGTGTAGAGTGAAATTTGTGGAAGCAATCACAGTTTTAAAAAAATATTTTGAACATTTTTTCAGAGCAGCCCGCCCTCTAACTGTTGGGCCTCTCACTCTAGCGCGAACATTCCGCGCAATACACACCCATTATAAACCCCCAAAAAACAATATTCGCGACTATGTCGCGAATAGCTCCGACCTGGAGAAACTGAATAATAGCACACCCGCCCCGATCGATACGCACGTTTTGATGTATTTTTCGTGTATGTGCGATGAACTGTGCGGGAGGAGATAGCGACCGAAAATCCGTGGGAATAATAATAAAAATAGACGACAATAACAAGTAGTGGGCTGTGCTTGCACAGCCCCACTAATAAAAATAGACGACAATAACAAGTAGTGGGCTGTGCTTGCACAGCCCCACTAATAACTACCGACCCGTATCCAACTTACCATTTTTAAGTAAAATTTTAGAAAAACTGGTTTTTAACCAATTAAATGATTTTTTAAAGATAAACAACATTCTAGAAAGGCATCAGTCTGGTTTTAGGACGAACCACAGTACCGAGACAGCCCTTTTAAAGATTTTAAATGATATCAGGTTCAACTTGGATAATCATAAACTTACAGTCTTGGTACTGCTGGATCTAACTGCCGCCTTTGATAGAGTAGACCATCACATTTTATTAAACAGATTGAAGAACCTGGTCGGCCTCTCTGGTACTGTTTTCAACTGGTTCGTCTCTTACCTCACAGATCGCCACTTTTTTGTGAGTTCCTCAGGAACCCATGAGACCAAGTGTGGGGTTCCCCAGGGGTCAATTTTAGGTCCAATTCTTTTTAATCTCTATATGATTCCCCTTGGGGATGTCATCAGGAGGCACGGCATCAGCTTTCATAGTTATGCTGACGATACACAATTGTACATGGCCGTGTCTCCTGATGACACAGGGCCTATTGATGCCCTTTTTAATTGCATCGTAGATATCAAGTCATGGATGGCAGCGAATTTCCTGCAGCTCAACCAGGACAAAACAGAGGTTTTAGTCATTGGTCCTGAAAGCCAGAGAGAGAAACTTTTAACAAAATTACAAGATTTTAAACCATCTCAAATTGTAAAAAACCTGGGCGTGATTTTTGACTCTGAGCTTAGTTTTATGCCACATATCAAAAACATAACAAAGACTGGTTTTTACCATCTTAAGAATATAGCCAGAGTCCGCCCATTTCTCTCTCAGGCCAGCACGGAGGTACTAATGCATGCTTTTATCTCCTGTCGTTTAGATTATTGTAACGCCCTGCTCTCTGGTCTTCCCAAAAAAAGTATCGCTAATCTTCAATTACTTCAGAATTCAGCCGCACGAGTGCTGACGAGGACCAGAGGGCGGGAGCACATTACACCGGTTTTAAAATCACTGCATTGGCTTCCCGTGCGCTTCAGGATCGATTTTAAGGTTCTTTTACTTGTTTTTAAGTGTCTTAACAGTCTTGGGCCTTCTTACTTATCTGACTTGCTTTTACCATATCAACCCTCGCGGACCCTGAGGTCCTCCGGCACTGGCCTTTTAATCATACCTAAAGTTAAATCAAAAACACACGGGGAGGCGGCTTTTAGTTATTATGGTCCCCGATTGTGGAACAGCCTGCCGGAGAACCTCAGGGCTGCAGAGACTGTTGATGTTTTTAAAAAGAGGCTCAAGACCCACCTTTTTAACCAAGCTTTTAATTGATTGTCATAATTATCTTTCAGTTTTAGTCCCTCAGTTTTTAGCAAATTTTAGTTTTTTAGTAGTTTTAATCAGATTTTTTATCATTTGCTTTTTTATTTATCAAAAGCATTTTACCTATATTGGTTATTTTTGTCATATTTTATAGTTTTAGTCCTCGGTTTTTAACCCCAGTGTTTCCTCATGGGGGCCGACCACACTGGGAGCTGCGGCTGGTAAACTGATGGGGGTGCTGTCGTGTGGTCGGCTCTGGCCCTGGTGGCTGGAGGGCTCTGCACCTTGGTATGGGGCCTCCTGTCTGCCTGGGTCGGGGCTGTCTCTATGGCAGTGCCCCCCGCCCTCTCGGTGTGGTCGGCCCCCAAAGGTGGCTTTCTCCTTGCTCCAGGTCTCGGTGCCCGGCCATGTCTCTTGTGGGTGTGTGGGACGTGTGTGTGGGACATGTGTGTGGGACATGTGTGTGGGACGTGTGTGCGTGTGACGTGTGTGCGTGTGACGTGTGTGCGTGTTTGGGAAGGTGGTGGTGGTGGTGGGTTATGCGTATCTTCTGTCTCTGTGTTTTTATGGGGGTGGGAGGGTTGGATTTTATGTTGTTATGTTTTTGCTGTTTTTAGCCTCTGTGAGGCACTTTGGGTTGCTTTTAAAAAGGCATGAAAAGTGCAATATAAATAAAAATTTGATTGATTTGATTGATTTGATTTGAACTTACAGCCAGATTTTTATGACAACCTACCGTGCATGGCTATCATCCACAGCAAATGCCACAGTGTTAAAATCCCAGAGTTTTGATGACCAGAGTAAAAATTTATACACTTTGGTGTTAAATGGGCACTAACTGCACTTGTTGGGGTGTACCAGAATCTATTTTTGGTGTTGTCTCTAAGTATAATGCTGGTGTAGAGTTATTTAGGTGTTTATTTTGGGATGATGTCCTCCCTGAGAGTCCACCTGTTGATTAGGACTTTCCCAGCCACATCCAAGTTTAGGTTTCGATTCGTTGTGTTGCTCATGCACAGATACCTTGTCACCAGCATCACACTCATCAAGTAGTGATATATCTGATGTCCCCAACAAGACAGCATATTGACCTCATAAATATTGTATGTTTTTGGTATAACATTTTTTCTTGTGAGACATGGAAATGCTGAAAATGTTTCAATGCTGAAAGTTGATGAGTTATGTTGTTTAAGCCACTTGATCTGCAGCCAACGTATGGTTTTGACAGAGATGACCAGTATGTGGTTCCTGTGCATGTGTTCGTATAAGAATCTTGTTACTTGGTTGCCATGCACATGTTTTATTATTCATAATGATGTATTGTTTTCTCAACTTAATTTGCTAGTTTTCATTTGCACTGAACCTGTTTTTGGGTTGTTTCAAGCTGCAACTGGTTACATTGTCTAAATGTGTAAAACTATTAATAGATATGTATCAGCAGCAGCAGCAACAATAATAACAATGTTTTCAAGTATGTAATGTGTAGGCTGTTCATTACTGAAGTGATGATAATTCACTTTAAAAGTGTTGGGTGTACACCAGTCATAGAGTACATTATCAGTCTCCAAGTGTTAAATAATCAGCTCTCCAAAGTGCTACAAAGCACAGATTTAGAGTACATCTTTTTACTCTCTGGGGGTTCAAGGTGTACACTGCAGGTGTTGGAAAGCTCTGAAAGAGTGTCTAAAAGTGCAGTAATAGAGTATATTTGCACTCTCAAAGTGTTCAAATGTAACTCTTAATTTGGAGTTTTTTGCACTTTTGACAGTGTTAAGTGAACACCGAACTCTTGGACCTATATGTATCCCGAAATGGGTGTTAAATATACACCTTTAGAGTACAATATACACTGTGATTTTTGCGGTTTCCTGTCACAGGCTTGGCTTATTTGGCATGCCGACAGGTGAATAAAACATAGCTAAAGGTTACTTTAGCGATCGGTAGCTACAGGTATTTATTGATATTTGATACCACAGCTAGCTAAGCGGTCCTGGAATTCATATTCTAATCCTTATTTGGAGTAATGCTTATGAATAAATAATGATTTAGTGGTAATTTCCAAGAGAACAGATCAACAAGTAGTGTTGGGAGAAAGTGACGTAGAAATGGACAGAGAGTAGCAGGCCAATGAAGGTTGCTCAGTTAAAACGGAAAACCAGAAGCAGCAGTGGAAGGTCTCCAGCAAAGAAAGGAGCAGTGGACAGGAAGTTTATAGTATTAAGAAAACAGTACAGAAACTCAGACAAGAACTAATCCCTGATGATGATGTGGATGAGGAAAGTTTCTTTTACTGAAGGTCGATCAAAAGGTCTACTTTTATTTTCTTTTGCCATGACTCACTTTATATTCAGCACTCTAAATATAAACAGGGCAAAGAGAAGCAGAGTTCTTTGGTTTTATTTGAGCTACCGAAAGTGAAGTTTCAGTTATGATTTGGGACACTCACAGTGATGATTCATATGAGTCTGACTGGAAGAGAGAATGGTAGGAAAAGGTGGTGCCGAGCCATGAGAGCACCACCAGTGGCGGGTGGCTATTCTTTTTTCCAAGAGTGTCCCATGCATGGTCAGAGGAAAGTTTAGTCTTTTAAATGTAGTTTTTTTTATAAATGCATATGCATATGTATATGCAGAGTTAAAGGTTTAGTTTTAGGCAAAGTTAGTGTTGAGGATTTTTAATTTTCAGTAGATTTAAGTCCAGCTCAAGATGGCTGTGACTGAAAAGAGCCCACAGTTGGAACTCTTCTGCAGGGGAAGTATAATCAGTCTTCGCTGCCCTGCTCAGACGAGGTGTTTAAGGGGCGAAACACCTGTGAACCTGAGATCCCTGCTGATGATGCAGAGGTGTTTCCAAGAATGTGGTTGCTCCAAGGAATACCATCTCAAAAGAAGATCTGCATCACCATAGTTTAGTTCCTGCAGTTCCATTTTACTAGACAGAAATGATTTAGAACCACACACACACTGCATCACAGCTTGGTTTAAAACATTTACTGGAAACAGTACACCTGGGGTCACACTCAAGACAATAACATATCTCTGGCTAGGTTGGAGCATTTTTATTTTCTTAAACATGATTTTAATATTTTTAGAATTCTGCCTGCTGTTGGTTTTACTGATATTTTTTTAGTTAGCAGTAATGTTTTGATTTCTATTATAAAGTTCAAGAGTGCAGATGTTTTGGGAACAGAAAAACATATTTTAAATCTTTGAGGTAGTGCTGGGACTGTGGGAAGGTAGAGATCAACTAGCTCTGTCAGCAATAGACTTTCAATGTCACATGTGACGTCATCAGTTCTATGAATGGTCTGGAGACTAAATTACATCATTTTGTAGAGTCCACTGGAAATCAAAGTCATTTCAAAGATCTGAAGTCTATGAAGATAGCGCTGATGCACCTGATATGCAGCAAGTCCCAAGGAGAGCTGGCTCAATCTTGTTTTTAGAACAATGCAATGATGGACACTCCATCCAAATACTTCTTTGGACTGGAGAAGAAAGACGGTCAGAGCAAATGCTCTGTGCTCTCCCTCAGAACCTTAACTGAGGATCAAGTGATTTAAGAAGATGAGCAACCAGCAAGTTTTTTTAAAGAGAATATGAGGACCTGTTTGGGCCTTTTAGTGAGGAGCTACTTATGGTTTCTTGAAGGTGTCAGTTCTGAGCTTGGAGAACCTGTGATGCTGCAGGAACTCTTCACTTCCCTGCAGGGCATGGACAGAGGAAGAAGGATGGTTGATGACTTCCTGACCATTTGAATGAGAGTTTCTCATGGCGTCATGTTCCTCTCCAGCGCTTGGACTGTAAAATTTTGCCCGAAGTGCTGACCAACAGATTAAAGGAGGTGATGGATCTCATAGTCCAGAGAGATCAAACCTACTGTTGCCCTGGTAGGTCTATTCTAGATAATGTTTCTTTAATCAGGGGCAGTTTGGCGATCTCTGGGTCTTTGGGCAGCCCCGATTTCATAGTTATGATCAAAGTGTTGCACCAAGACATTTAAAGTGTGCTGAATATAAATGGAGGTTTAAATGCTCCCTTTGGAGAGTGTAGGAGGTGAGACAGGGCTGCTTCCTTTCAGGCATGTTGTACACGTTACTGAACTTTTGCTGAACCTTTGCTGTGTAAAATATGATCCACCAGGGAAGGTTTGTTTTGAAAAACAAAAAGTGAAACACTTGTAGTTGCAAACTGGACAGGGGGATTGCCCAGTCTACCAGGGGGGCTAAAGTGGAAAAGGGGTGGTTTGGAGTGTATCTTGGGAAAAGTGGGAAAGATGTTGAACCAAAACCTTCTTTTACAGGCCATGTGTTGCAGCTTGTAGTATCCATGTCTAGAAAGGTGGTTCTAGACATCTTAGCTATTGATTTTCTTCTGCTGGATGCCCCAGAGTGTTTTGTTTTTGTCAGAATGTAGCAGTATAGAGATCGGTGGTTTTTATTGACATCAGTACAGTCAACCACTAGGGGGCGCACAGACCTATAAAAGGGGCGATCCCCCACGCCACTAGTCTCTCTCGACTGCTCCCCGACTGGGTGTGTCATTTCCGGTTTGGAGCTTCCGCCTCGGTCAGAGCTACCTGAATTGCCTTCGGTGGCGAGTGTCCTCCTCTTTCTGCACAGTTTATCGCTGCTAGTTAGCAAAGCTAATTATTATATGATCACAGGTAGCTGTTGGTAGACGTGCAGCACTTTCTTGCCCTCTCCCTGTGATGTTTAGTGACTAGCCCCTTTACCTTTTCCACTCACCGAGGCTCCGTCACATGCGCCGCAGCTCATGAAGCAATTGTATCGAACCACTGTGCCGAAGCGTGGTTCGGTCACGTGACTAGTGACGTTTGAGAGCGCTTCAGCGGCAAACGAATCATCCCAGGGGTTCGGTTTGTCATGTGAATCACTGGGATCGAGTGTGTTCAGGGATATCGCGGATATCTTATTCCTATTTAGTGGTGCTCATTTTAATGTTTCTTTGCATAGGTTGGTCTCTTGCTGTAGTTGGAGTCATTTACGTATTTTGTGGAGATCTCCACAAAATACGCAAATGACTCCAACGAAGATTCAGAAAGAAATCGATCAATTAGTGACATAGTTAGACAACACTCGATGGATGGATAGATAGATAGTTGTATATAGCTGGTTAGGACAAATCACGTGTTTTGTGACGTATGAACCATTTCACTGCTTCATTCGGAAACCCTGTAACTGGTTTGGTTGTCTCGGCTCTTCGGGAGAGATGAGTCTTGGAAGCAAATACTGAGTCAAGAAAGATTTGGTTTGATGCATTCAGTACAAATATTCTCTAACACTACGAAACCATGACACCAAGAGCAAATGAAAATATTTGATGTAAGCGCTGAAACAAACTGTGTAAATCAGCGAAGGTTCATGGAGTGTACTGACGTTATCAAAATGATCCACCGACAACAGTGGATCACTGATGAGGTTCGTGGTACACTCTGAAGTCACCGGTCTTTCTTTAGCGAAACAAGGTTTCGAGTCCCATTTGTACTTTTTATTATATGTAGCCTATATAATCTAATAAACTTTAAACTACATATTCATGTAATGTAGTCGAATAGGAATGTGCATGGCAAATCAAGTCCCATACAAGCATGAACCAGTAAGACACGTCTCAATTGCACTACATTTTATTGTCCACTAGATGTCCTAATAGGGCACTGTGTCATTGAAGCTTCCAGTAATGAACCTTTTTTTTTAATCACGTGTCGAGGCTTCAACAAAGCCTCGATTGCCCATCACTATCCTGTACACCAATACTAGTCATTAACTGATTTATTGGGTCCCCAGATCCTCGTGGTCAACGGTGCGCGGGTGACATCGGCATCAGCTGACAGGGCCGAGTGACGCTAAGCACTCTATATACCACTACAAGCTTCGGGACTGCTGCTGCTTTTTGGACCGCTGCTTTTGCCTTTTGCTTCGTTTTGCTTCTGCTTTGCCGCTTTTTGAATCGCCGTACTTTTTGCTTTGTTACCTTGCTGCTGTTTTATTAGTAGTTTTATGCTTCGCTTTATGCGTTGCATCTTTTTCGCGATTTATACTGTCTCCCCTGGTGCTTAGCCACCCGTTGGGCGGCTCGGGCGTATATTCTTTCATGCATTAAGGGGCTTAACATTTAATTGACTGAGTAGTGGGGTTAACTCCCTTTCTAATCGATTATTTTTTCTTTCTGTAGTTTACTTAGTTTATTTTGCCTGTTTTCTTTATTTTGATATTCTGTTTGCTGGATTTCTTCATTTTCTAGACCTGACAGTTGGAGGTTTGTAGTTTTGTTTATTGCTGGATATTGTTTTGCCAACTGTCTGTTTGGTTAGAGTTTGAGTGTTTGTGTGCTAGTGCAACCCCAGTAATTCCCCTGTTTCCTTTTTTTAGTTGCTGAGGTCCGGTGGTGATGTTGGTGGTCTGGTGGTGGATCCCCCCCGTTTGGTGTGCTGTGCTCTCCTTGGTTTCACTGACTTTGTGTGTGCATGTGTAGGCGACTGGCACGAGTGTCTGGGTGTTTTAGTGGGTGTCTCCTAGTTCCACACCGGTAAGCCTCAGCACCCATTTTTCCCATTAGTTTCCCCTGTGTGAATGGTGTTTTTATTGTGTTTTAGACCCTGTAATAAAGTATATACAGTACATATTGCCTTCCACAAATGAACTGTCTCTTGCCTTGAGCAAAACGAACCCGTGTGTCCTTAAGGTGTCTGGGATTTAAAACTACTTCCTGGGGCGAAATTCCCCAGGTGGCGTTGTCGGTAACTATTCTCAGTGATAGTGTAACTATACACAGGCTCCTCCATAACTCCCCCTGATCACACCTCGCCACAAAGAAGAGGGACCACATGACGTGGTACATGTCCAGAGCAGAATGGTAACATTGAGACTGCAGTTTATACAAACGAACCTCACAGATCCAAAAGATTTGTAATGGGCTGGATTGGAACGCAAGTTCACTTCACTGGCTTTTAAAGAGCCTCAACAGAGCTAGACTGGACACTGAGGACACCACTACATCAGGTCTCACCAGGATGCCGTGTTCCAGTGGAATCCTCACTGAGAGGATCAGCAGAGCTGTACCAGGTCTGAGTGATGCATCGACTGTGGCTCTGCATCTTGGGTCAAAATTTGTTCAATAGATCAGGAACTTTTTAAAAATGTGGATTGAGAGGCCAGCGGAGGAGCTGGAGATACATCAGGAGTACAGGGACTAAAACTCCTGGTGAGGACTAGCATTTTCCTGAGTTGGGCTTCAGAAAATTTCTTGAATGTGGTGAAGTTGAACGCTGTTGAATGAAAAGCGGTACAAATGCTCTGAAAACATTAAATGGATATAAACTGGCTGGTCAAGGAAGAAACTGGACACGGACAGAGGTGTGAGGCCAGTATGCAAGGTTTATTATAAACAACCTTTAAACAAAAGAACTATAGTGGAGGATTTTACATGGTGCTGTTGCAGTGAACTCAATGTCATTAATCTGACAGTATCCAGTGAATGTCCATATTTGTGGACAAAGAGGTGTTGTCTAGAGATGTTCTAACTTCTAATACAGCGTTTAAGTAGGTTTGTTTGTTTCTCTTTTTGGTTTTAAAATTTTGCTTATTTTGTATTCTGCAATTAAAGCATTAACTCACTTGAATATATATCTATACATCTATATATAGTTAGTTGTATCAATCTGTGGGTAACATGTTGACACTGCAAACAAACTGTTCCGGGTAGTGATTGTAATTGGGCTGAGACCACCCTCTGAGTAAGTTTGTTCTGAAATTGAGTAGAATTGTCGTGCCCAAATTACCCAACCCATGGAATGAACACTCTTGCTTTTGCAACAGCGACCTAGGTGTAAAAACACTCAAAAAAGGACACCGTCATGTCACACTTGTCCATTGCCAAATTTAAACATGTAACTCAGTCCATAAAAGACCATTCATGTTGCAAAGACATGTGTTAACAGAGTCATTGATTTAGTATCTTACATTTTAGACTGCAGCGGATGGACTGTCACAGCAAGGTGCCGACTTCTCAGCAGTCACTGAACATTGGAAAATAACTTTTTAAGAAAAACATGCCAGGGCCCATCTGTTGAGGCCAAATGCCAATTTTAATTAGGAATATGTTTTTGCAATCACCAAGTAAACACTCATTAAGAGAGCTGTCTGATAGCATTCTTTACACAGGCCACATGTTGCCACAGAGACCACCAGAAGATCTCCCACCATTCTGCACAATTAAGTTATACTTGCAATACACGATGACAACCTATGAAGTTGGATTTTATTATGTTCTTCGTTCACAGTATTTCTTATTCTAAGTAAAATGTAGTCACGCAAAATAGTTTTTTCCTGTTTTGAAAAGGTTATCAGACATGCCCTGGTAGTATTGACTGAAGTATAGTGTATCATGTCCTTGGACTTTATTTTCCCCAGACAAATCACCCAGACCTGACTCCCACTCCCACCTCAGCTGTTTCCTATTTCCAAATCAGCTCTCATTATATATAACTGCCACATTTCCCCAGTCCTGTCTGATCAGTGATGTCCTTGTACCTTTTTCTCTTCTTTATTTCTGCTGTTTCTTCTTGTCTCTGACACCTGTGTCTCCCTATGAGTACAAACCATCTAAGGATTCTCTTTAGTATTAGCAGTTTAGATTTGCTCTTGTAGCATGCCACAAATGTACAGTGATTCCTGCAAGTTTTTCTGTTTTGCTTTACACTGATTCCAACAGTGTCGGCAATTTACTTTACCGTGTAGTGTTGTGGCGTGTCTGTGGGATGCCTCAGCATTAAGAATGATGTCTATTTGCAGTTAAAGACATCATCTGTGAAGCCACATGTATAATCATTCTTTTATCTGCAGCCATACTTGTACAAACTTTAATTGACTTGGATTAGTGTGGGGTTTGCTTTTAATATAGTCGCTGAAAAAGGCAAACCAAACATAAGGGCTGCTTCTACTACACCACGATCACAGTCTTCCAGATCATTTTTTTTTCTTCTTAACTCACTACAAATGGAATATGTGATCTTGTTGTTACGACATGAAACTATATGTACACAAGATAATATTAACCTTACATTTGAGAACACTGCTGCCAGGCAACGGTTGGGTGTCCAGCAGCCAACAAGGCAAACAGCAAGTTAATTCAATTCAGTTTTATTTATGTAGCGTCTATAACAATACAAATTGCAAGCCAGAGGGTGACGGTGGCAAGGAAAAACTCCCTTTTAACAGGAAGAAACCTTGAGCAGAACCCAGCTCAAATGGAGGGACCCATCTGCCAAAGGCCAGCCGTGTAGAGGCAGAGGAGAGAAGAGAACAGCAGGAGGAACGATCTGTCATAGGTACATATATCAGACACTGCAAACAATGGATTTTGTCCATTTAAAAAAATGAAAAAACACAAGATGAAACAAACACAACTGGGGCCTCATGTACTAACATTCCGTACGTACAAAAACGTTCCGTACGTACTCGCTCACGTAAAAGTTCAGATGTATCAAGAGAGAAATGTCCGTGAATTTTGTATGTGCCAACGGCAACTACGTGGCTGGCGTACGTATGATTCTACAGATGTGGATCCTTTGGCGACACTTAGAGGTCATGCCGGGAAACTGTCATCATAAAACTGTGAAAACTATTGTGATGTGCACATCAGAGAAACACGACAAATTTGCACTGATGAACAATTAACACACCCAGGTGTCCGTAATTATATAAGTGGATATAAAAGCATGCGCAAAGAGGTGCAGAAAATGTCGTTAACAACAATGGCAGCCTTAGCATTATTAGAAGATATCACAAACGGTACAATAAGAAGAGAGCGTGCATTCAGAGACAGAGATGATTTCCTGGCTAATAACGACAACTGGCTCATCAGCCGCTTTAGGTTCCCAAGGGCAATCCTTCTGGAACTGTGCGCAGAGCTTCAGCCGGCATTGGAGCGCTAAACGGCAAGGAGTCATGCGTTACCTGTGTCCGTACAGGTACTGACCACTGGGGTTCCTCGCAACCGGGGCATTCCAGAGGGAGCTGGCCGACCGATCGGGACTGTGCCGATGCTGTGCAGAACCATACAAGCCGTGTGGGACGGAATTATACGCATGTCAGCCAGGTATATCAAATTCCCATATAATCTGAACAGGTCAACATTAAGAGCAATCTGCAGCGAGAGACGGTTTCTGAATGTAATCGGAGCTATCGACTGCACACACATTTCTATAAAAGCGCCATCGCATGAATTTGTAATACGTAATGCGCAAATGCAAGTAAACACTGTGGCTCATTCTTATGTTTTCGTTTTCTGATCGCGCAGACAGGGGAATCTCAGGTGCAGGGTCAATTTAAATATAATTTGCATATTTAAAAGAGGCGTGGACACGGAGTTGCATATTTAAAGGAGGCGTGAACGGGGAGGAGTCCGGTACGTTCGATTGGGATGTACAAAGGAAATGTGCTTCAAAATGCTTGTAAATCTGAGCTTACGTCATGATTTAGTAGGAAATCTACGCAACTGTTAGTACATGAGGCCCCTGGTCTTGTTGGGTTTCTTGAAAACGTTTCAGCTAAGTAGCTTCTTCTGTTCTAAAATACTTTTAGGGAGTTGGGATTTAACTGGGAACATCTGTGGGTGTTGACCATCAGAACCTAACATGATTAGGGTCTGTTATCAAACAGAGTAATCTACCTTGAAAGGGTTTCCTTTCCTTCGAGCCATTAAAGTTATTAAAATCTAGATAATTGAGAACCCTTACAGACATAGATCAGAATCAGGTGTTCTAATCACTTGGCCTGGCCCCAGGTGTATAAATTCAAGCACTCAGGCATGCAGACTGTGAAACAAGACATTTGTGAAAGAATGGGCCGCTCTCAGGAGCTCAGTGAATTCCAGCGTGGAACTGTCATAGGATGCCACTTGTGCAACAAATCCAGTCGTGAAATTTCCTCGCTCCTAAATATTCCACAGTCAACTGTCAGCTCTATTATAACAAAATGGAAGCGTTTGGGAACAACAGAAACTCAGCCACGAAGTGGTAGGCCACGTAAAGTGACGGAGAGGGGTCAGCGGATGCTGAAGCGCATAGTGCAAAGAGGTCGCCGACTTTCTGCACAGTCAATTGCTACAGAGCTACAAACTTCATGTGACCTTCAGATTAGCCCAAGTACAGTACGCAGAGAGCTTCATGGAATGGGTTTCCATGGCCGAGCAGCTGCAGCCAAGCCACACATCACCAAGTGCAATGCAAGGCGTCGGATGCAATGGTGTAAAGCACGCCGCCACTGGCCTCTAGAGCAGTGGAGACGCGTTCTCTGGAGTGATGAATCACGCTTTTCCATCTGGCAATCTGATGGACGAGTCTGGGTTTGGAGGTTGCCAGGAGAACGGTACATTTCAGATTGCATTGTGCCAACTGTGAAATTTGGTGGAGGAGGAATTATGGTATGGGGTTGTTTTTCAGGAGCTGGGCTTGGCCCCTTAGTTCCAGTGAAAGGAACATTGAATGCTTCAGGATACCAAAACATTTTGGACAATTCCATGCTCCCAACCTTGTGGGAACAGTTTGGAGCGGGCCCCTTCCTCTTCCAACATGACTGTGCACCAGTGCACAAAGCAAGGTCCATAAAGACGTGGATGACAGAGTCTGGTGTGGATGAACTTGACTGGCCTGCACAGAGTCCTGACCTGAACCCGATAGAACACCTTTGGGATGAATTAGAGCGGAGACTGAGAGCCAGGCCTTCTCGACCAACATCAGTGTGTGACCTCACCAATTTTGCTCAGTGTTTCTTGAAGTTTTACAAAGGGGGAAAAAAAAGACCATTACCCATGCGATCCATTAGTAGTCTTGCACCTTTGAGTGCTTAAGTACATTTGCTGTGCAGACCCACAGCAGTTTCAGAGTGGAATGTGTTATTTGCTTTGAATTATGTCAGTGAAATAATTTCAGTGTGGTTCAGTTAGAGTTTTATAGAGTATGGTTCCACAACTGACCAGCCCTGGATAATGAATAAAGTTTTCCAGTTAATCAATCTCATGTTGCACGTACTGTAGTGACCCAGGGAGTACTTGGTGAAACAGAAGTTGCTTAGAACCGGAGTGGAGTTTGATTGTTCAGTCAGGCAGGCTAACATGAACCAGGAGGGCAATGAATGGCAGAGCTCTTAGTGATGGTCCTCTGATACGTGTGCCAAGCTATGATTTGGTCACGTGACTAGTGAAATTTGAAGGGAATTAAGGGAATCATTAATATTTCTATTATTTTATCCACTTGAAACCTTGCAATTACCTAGTGCAAATCATATTCGCTGTGCAGTCTTGTCTTTCTAGCTCCGAGTCAGACGTGTGTGTATGGTTCTGGTTCAGAAAACAATTAAGTATTTTGTAATGGATGAACCACTTTACTACTTCATCTGGTTTGGAACTATAAAGACTCAGACGAGAGAGTCTGACAGTGTTGCATTTAGTACTAATATTAAATAACACTACTAAATAGCTGATGCACTGTAACATAAACATTGGTAGTCCATGTAGTCGAACAGGAACGTGCATGGCAAATCAACTTCCAAACAAGCATGAACCAGTGAAGCTTCGAGTAATGAACCATTTTCTTTTTAATTAAGTTTCAAACCTTCAAGAAAGCATCGATTAGACATCACTAGCTCTTGGTCAGAAACACAAGGCTAAAGTGGTTTTCTAGGACAAAAAAGAGCAGGTGAGGTGGAGACAGACGTGGCCACAGTAGGGAAGTCAGGCAGAAGAATGCTGGAAAGTCTCACATGGCAAACAAACAACAATCTGTCAAAGGAGTGAGTGTGGAACTGGTGAATATATGCTGGCCTGATTACAGAGGATGAGGAGCAGCTGTGTGCACAGGTGAGCTGAGTTGACTGATGCGGTGGGCGTGGGAAGGGATTGAAGGATACTGAGAGGGAGATGGGGTAGCTTGGTAATGTTGAATAAAAATGTCATATTTAATTAGAAATCAAAAATGCACAATTTGCACAGTGTGCTTTATTTTAAGGGGGTTAGTTTCTTTGCATATAGGCCCACCTGTTTGTAAGATTTCTCCGAATACATAACTTTATTGTTTTAGTCTTTATTGTTTAAATTTTAGTAATAAAATATAGGCAGTTATTACGCACTGATGCAAAACAAACTCTTACAAATAATCTGTGTCCAAAGTTGCTCAAAGAACACACAGCTCCAACATTTGCGAATTCCACAATGAACAAACACCATGTCAATGCTCGACTTAACAGTTATACTTTTCCTTCTCGACCAAACAGCAACAGTCCATCAATTTACCCCATTTTTACCAGATACTATCTCCTCCACCACTTAGAACCTCTTCCTCTCATCTCAGCTGTCTCTAATGTACATCGCTCCATCAAACAAGAGGCACAAAATCAATTGCTTGCTTTCTGTTTGTGTGCTGCAGAGACACCCTGCTTCCGATCGATACATCCAGGCTTGATGATAAATGTAACAGGTGTGTGTTTTTGTGTGAGTTTTCGGCTGTTACACACTAAAGAAGCCTTTATTTATTTTTTAAAGGAGAGGGAGGGAGAGAGAAAAAAAAGTGGTCCTGTGTGTATTCATGAGCAGCTCAGAAGTGCCTGGGCTTGTTGTTCACCTTCTCCCTCAAAAACCCAAATAATATATTTACTTTCATACAGTTACAGACCAAAGTCTGTTGGAAGTGGGAGCAATACAATTCCAAAGATATACCTTTGCCAAAACAACTGAATAAGAGATTTTAACATTCTTAGAGTAAAGATTAAAGATCCAATCTGCTCCACTGACTCATAGAGGCTCAACTAATTATGTTTCAGAAGATTCTTGATGAATACAAGCACAGTTTCTCATTATGACCTCGGCCGGCAAAGTAGTTTGAGAAATCAGGAAATGAATTCAAAGCAGCAATAACACTGTGGAAAGCAAGCAGAATCTGAAGTGCCGTTGTAGGAAATATTGCACCCTGTATAGACTATGATGTTGTTTAGTGGGTGGGGCTTAGCTGGAGGCAAAACAATCTACAGGGATGTGTTCATAAACTCTGACTAACTTGTGTGGGCTTGTTTTATTCAATGGTGGCAGACGTTTTTTTTTTTTTTTTTTTTAATATGTACAGTCACTCGCTCCCCAGGGACATTAGTTTTACTTGAAAAAGTGAACATTAGTGGACAGGAACAGATTGGCCAACCGATATGCCATAACACATGTATGTATTGACAGTCCGACAGGATTACTCACTGTGCAACAGTTAGTACATTTACACGTATTTACAAGAATCCAAGCATGTACAATAAAGAGAAAATGAGCACATACGGTATAAATCCTTAGATGCTGATAATTACATCCTGAGCGGTCATGAAGACCTAACTTACAAACATTTAACAAATGAGTTTTGTGTTGTGCAAGCTCTGCCTAGTTCTGCCAAACAAGTGTCAAGACTGGAAAACAACTGCATCAGGCTTGGATTAGTGTGAATAAAACCAACACCTTGACAGCGAACTGCGCTAGCATGGCTGGACAAATAACCTATGTCTCATATTTGTCACGTACCACGTAATTAACAACACACCGTGGTTATACTGTATAAAGCAATATGTTGTTAGCTGTGTGTATAAGTAGCAGCATAGATCATTATTCTAATGGTAGCTCACTTTCCAGTGGGAGCTAGCAAAGGCTGAATACAAACACAAGCATTTTTGATGATCGCCTCGGTCCAGGCCTCTTATTGTGTTTAACCACAGCTTTTTGACCCTGTGGCAGCTGGTATGCGATAAAATTTTAGTTCCCCTTCTGATCCTGGCACCCTACCACACAGCTAGATGGCATTTTGATAATGGTAGCCTCATATTCTGCTCTGTGGTTTTTGCCTCCAGCTAACCACCCTGCCATAGTTGTTACGCAGGGCATAAAAGGGCAGTAATATGCCCTGTAATGTCAAAGCAAGTCTCTTGAATGTCATTTCAGCTTAGAAATCCTGCCACATGATTTTGTCAACATGAACAAAGTTATCTGGATTCACTGTTGATGTGAATCTAGCGCACAGCTGAGAGCAGAGAGTTATGCTTAGTTGGAAGCTTTCTGGACAACTGAGATGTTGATAGGAGTAACAGAAGCTTGAGAAACAGCCCTTCCAGGTACATACTCGTGCTACCTTTGGGATCTCTGGGACCCCAAGTGAATGGACAGAGCATGCAAGAGTGTAGCATGAGGGTTAAAACAGATTTTGAAAAAAAAGTAATTTAGATTAATTACACATTAATCATCAAACCATACTCTTAATTGCAATTCAGTGCATCTGTTTAATGGGTCAATATATTTATTGGGTAAGTATTTGTTATGGTTTTATCCAGGGGGGGATTAAAACTGATTTTAAACAAAATAACACTTTTAGTTATATAGCACCTTTTCAAAAAAGCATTTACAAAGCTTTGACAATCAAGCATGAATAAAATACTCACGCAAAATAATGATATCTGAGAACACAAAAGCAATTAAAAAAAATACATAAACAACCACATAACAAAAATAAATCAAAATAAAACACAGTAAAATAGAAAAGCAACACACATGAAACATGAAAGCAAGTCTATAAAAATGAGTTTTAAGAAGGGATTTAAAAGAATTCACTGATTGTGCAAGCCTTATGTCCTCAGGCAGGGCATTCCAAAGTCGAGGGGCAATAATGGCAAATGTTCGGTCTCAAAGAGAACAAAAGGCACTGCAGAAAAAAAGCAGGAATACCAACAAAAATCCAAACTTTCAAAAGACACAAAAGCTAACAAAAGATTCAGGCAAAAAAAGACTAGAGAACACAGGAGACACATGGGGTGGCAAACAGACACAGAAGAGCAAAAAACACTAGAGACACAACAACAACAAAAAAAAACATTGGGAATGATGCGACAAGGAACAAAGGGGAAAGCAGGGCTATATATGGACACACACAAGGAAGAGGGGTGATAAGACACAGGTGAAGCAAATCAAGAGACAAGACCAGGTGAAACCAATTACACAGTCAACACAGAAACACAGGGTGTAAAGTCACAGGAAATCAAAAACTTAACAAAATAAAACAGGAAGACAAGAAACAAACGAAACTCAAAATGTGAACAAAGAAAACACAGGAACAGAACCATAACAGTTTTAACGTTAACTATTCACACACAATTATTTATTTACACATGTTGTGGAATGTGTTTCTGACAACAGTTACAGGTGGATGGTCATAGTCATAAAGATGTTATTTACTCTTGGATTTAGAGTTTTGGCTGGTTGGAAGAAGAACATTTTAATTTTTTATGCTCTTCAGTTCTCATTCTGGCCTAGTGATAAGGACAGGGAGTCTTGGGCTGTTTTCTGTTAATGTAAGAGTATCATCTGTTCTGACTAGGACCTTTTTATAAAGCAACTTAGATGCTATCTATGAATATTGCTATAAAACTGACACTGTAACAGACAAGATGTGTCATGCTTGCTAGATGTCCCTATAAAAGAAAAGGTTTTTCTTTTCTGGCTGCATTGTGCTAATCCTGTTCAATTTTAAGTATTTTTTAAGGGAATAAAAGCCACGGTTCTTCATTACAGTGTGTACACACTGAACTTTATTTCAATCTTACACACACTGTGGTGCTGCCAAGTGGGAGTTTCAGTGAATGCAACTGCACTTGCTAGGAGTAGCAGGAGCCAGGCGGATATGTGCACAGAGGAAAAACCCTTCACATGCGAACACAAACCCTGTAGTCTCATAACCATCTGGTAATGTTTGTTTTTGACCCATTGATCAACCACGACCTCCTCATCTTGTTGTTTTTGGCACCGTTAACACTACCTCAACAGACTTTCTACTAGAAATCCTTTCTGGCAAAAATCCCTGATGGCAACTTCTCCTTCCTACCACTCCACACTGCCAGATGAGAGTCTGCCTCGTGAATACCAGCAGCTGTGCTTCGGTTTTGGTCTGCAACAAAATTAAAACAGCATGTAAAAAAAGAAAAAATATATGTATATATACCCACACACATATGTATATCAAGTCAACCCAGAAGTAGTCCATGGCAGTTGCATTATTTCATCTTCACCATGTTTGATAAAGAAGACTGTAGTGACGAGCTGAATCACATTTGTTTAGATTTGTGAGCTGTTTTGTGTCTAGGATGAATGAATGGGTGCAGAGCTGAGAGCTGCAGGCAGGAAATCCTTTTCCATAGTCTGTATTTAAGATATATGCATTTCTCATAACTACAGTTTCACAATGTGAAGGATTTTAGTTGTAATCATAAAATGTTTATTTTTTTAGCTTAGGACCCAAAAACATGACACAAAGAAAGTACAGGCCCAAAGTTTTCACATGAATATGCGAAAGGCAGATGGGTCAGGCAAAAAGGTTGCAGGCAGTTAAAAGAAACAGGCTTTGTGAGGGTGGAGGGCACTAAGAGTATCTTGCAAAGGTCTGATGTCTGTAGTAATTATTCCAAATTCAAGATCACATCACCAGTAATTCCTGACCCTTCAGTCATTTATTATTGCTCTGTTGCTAAATAAACTCAATCCCCTTAACCATAACCCTGTTGAGCCCTCACATCAACAGTCAATGCAGACAACTTGGTGGCGATTTGAAGCTTGTTCTCCTTCTGTTGGGATAATTGGAAGTTTTGACACTTGAGGGCACATTACTGCCTGGCGTGTGGGGAAAATAGTTTACTACGACGCACTTCAAATTCTGCTTGCTTTCCACAGAACGTCCATGCATTAAAATAAATGTTTAAAAATATTCATGGTAACTTTGACAATCCTTATTCAAACATCTTTTAAAATGCTTAAATGTACTACTAGAAGTAATAATAATTCAACTAATTTGCTCGTTTGAGCAAAGCTACAATTGTTTGTATTCAGACTACACGGATGGGGCACCTTCTAGTTAGTTGTTCTAATTGTACTCATTCACTGAAAAATGGCCTTCAAAAAAATATATTTAAAAATTCCCTTCTACCTTGCGGGTGGTGTTTGTTTCCTCCTTCAAGCTTGGGTCTAGAGGCCTGGGAGCTTATGCCTAGGTACACTGTAAAATCTAATTAGTTGACCTTACTTAAAAAAATGCATGCAAACTCGTTGCCTCAAAAAAATTAAGCAAAGTAATCTTAAGATTAGTGAGTTAGAAAAGCTTGTTCATATTAAGTGTGCAGTACTAAAACGAGTAGAAAAAATTAAGTTGGTGTAACTTAATAGCCATGCTTACTGTTAACTTATTTTTTTCATGTTGTGTGGACTGCTAAATTTAACCCCACTTAGAATTACTAAATACCTACAACTTACTACTCACTCAGTTTTATTAAGTCCTTGTCCTTCTCTCTCTCTCTCTATTTTAGCTGATATTATCTAATAAATCAACACCACAAAAATATAGTTTCCTGTTTTATTTTGTTAAGTTCTTGATTTCCTGTTATGTGTTACTCCCTGCGTTTTCCCCTTTTTGATTAGATCATTGGTTTCTCCTTGTGTTCTGCCTTGATTTGTTTCACCTGTGTCTCGTCATCCCTCTGTCCCCTGTGTGTTTATATAACCCTGCCTTCCCCTTTGCTCCCTGTTAGGTTGTACTTGTTTCAAGCCCTGTTGTGATGCCGTGATTCTTGTTTCTTCTGATTCATGTGTTGTCTCAGTGTTGTGTGTAGCTCACTTGTTTCATAGATTATGGTTCAATGAAGTGTTTCCTCACGTTTGGTCTTTTTGTTGTTAATTCCATACCTTGATACTAGTGATGGTGAGATGAAGCCTCATGAGGCATCGAACGACTTCAGGTAACTGGTTCGAGAAAGGGTTCATTTCTCGAAGCTTCATGTGCACGCGAAACCACCTACTGGTCAGGTGTAGTGATGGGCAATCGAGGCTTTGTTGAAGCCTCACACGTGATTCAAAATAAGGTTCATTACTCGAAGCTTCAATGACAGTGCTCTATTAGGACATCTAGTGGACAATAAAATGTAATGCAATGACACGTGTCTTACAGGTTAATGCTTGTATGGGACTTGATTTGCCATGCACATTCCTTTTCGACTACATTACATGGATATGTGGTTTAAAGTTGATTATAAGAACTTCATATACATATAACAAAAAAAAAAAAAAAAAAAAAAGCGAAGTCTGTGGGATTCGAACGCTTACTTCACTAATGTAAGCCCGGTGATTTCGCAGAGTACCACTGCCCACGTTGTGCTGTTTTCTTGTCGTTGGACTATTTTGATTACGTCACTGCTACGTTCGACGAACCCCAATTTATGTTTTAGCGCTTACGTAACTATTTTCATTTGCTGTTGGTATCATGGTTTAGTAGTGTTAGAGAATATTTGTACTGAATGCAACAATGTCAAACCAAATCTCTCTTGACTCATTATTTGCTTAGAAGACTCATCTCATGTCTCCCGAAGAGCCGAGACAGGGTTTCTGAATGAAGCAGTGAAACGGTTCATAGGTCACAAAACATGTGATTTGTGTGAACCAAAACTTTACACGCACTTCTGAGTGTCAGAGTTAGAAAAAAGGACTTTTTGGGACGTTTGATTGCTCTAGACTACTGTATGGTTTTAAGTGGAGATGATAATAATAATAATAATAATAATAATAATTATAATAATTATAATTACAATAATGAAGATAGTAGTTATTGAGGACCATGTTTAGCCTACTATTTGGCATGTCGGATTGTAACCCTATATTTTCTTAATATATATTGTATAATGAACCATTTAAATGGTGGAGAATAAAGACTAATTTGTCACTAGGAATATTATTATGGATTTTGCCACCAAAGTATGTTTTAGGGTTCATTGGTAAAGAGGTTGTGCTTGAAAAACAGGGCAGTGGGTGAGCTTAAAGAACATTGTAGAGGGTGTGCTTAAAGAACGTTGTAGAGGGTGTACTTGTGTTACTTTTTTATGTGTTTTTATTAAGAAATAACAGTTTATAGTTTTTGGACTTAGGCGGTTTCTTCTTTTACATAATATCTCCCCAGCCTTTGAAAAAATCCGTTCACATGGTACAGATGAGGCTGGGGTACATAGGAAATGCTTGGCTACTCTGTACAGATTCGGATACACAGCTTTGTGGGCAGCCCAGTATGAGAGGGGGTCCTCCGTTCTTGCCAGGGGAGGATCGGCCAAATATTTGTTGACTTCGATTATTGCAGTCGCTGTGGCACTTTGGACCTGTCTGGTTCTGCTGGCATCCTGGTCTAGAAGACTCCACAGGTCAACTCCTGAAAAATAATTAAGATCGTCATCACCACAAATTCCATTAGTCATTCCTTTTTCATAATCACATAAAAATGACAAACCTGTGGAGGCTGCTGCTGGTGCTGGAGGACGAGGCTGAGGAGGGTCTTGCAATGTAAGTGACAGTGGATGCTCCTGCTGCTGCTGCTGCTGCTGCTGCGCATTATTTAGTTTATAATAGTTGTGCATTCACAGATGAGACGCTCTTTCACAGCAGCTACCACTCTCGGACTTGTGAAGCCAAAGGTTTTAAAACGTGGGTCCAACATGGTAGCAACTGCCAGTGAACTTTCCTTTTCTTTGTCTACCAGTCTGTCACCCAAGCATCTAATCAAATTGTGTGCAAGGTGTTTTGCCATGGGAGTGGTGAGTTGTGTATCAAGCTGTTCAATATTATGCCTTAAAACCCTTTTCTCCTCCGACAGCTCCACAGTCCCCACATGGAATGGAGCTAGCAACTGAAATGACAGGAAAATACATATTGTCTGATGGCATAAAATGTGCAGTGAACTTGAAGTCATTGTTTGGTCTATTATTATGCTCCAAATGAGTAAACCCTTCTTCAACAACTATGCAACAAACCTAGCATTTGGATGCCATGATAATTTTCTTCTTTGGTTTTCTGTTACATACCTTGATGCATTCTCCTATATTTTCATATAGTTGATTAGTCAGTGGTGTGAGGTCCGTTTTAAGCATTGCCAGAGCTGCTGCCACTGCCTCTCTTTCATCATAGAGGCGCTGAAACATGTCAAGAGTGCTGTTCCAACGTGTGTCCACCTCCAATTTCAGTTTTTTAACTGTGCGACCCAGTTGTTGCTGCATCTGGACGAGACGCTCTTTGGCTGTTGTGCTGCTTCTGAAATAACTCACAATCCTTCTGCTCAAGGTTCGAATCTCTTCAAGACCCGTAGTGGCTCCAATTGAGTTCTTCACTACAAGATTCAGGCAGTGTGCAATGCATTTACACTGCCTTATGTTAAGTATATTTGCTGCAGCATTTCATACTTGGACAACACCATGTTTTTTAACACTTTCCTGGTGGGTAAAGTGAATGTGGGGTCCAGTTTGGCCACAAGCTCTTTGAACCCAACATCCTCCACCACAGAGAACGGCTGCGAATCTTTAATGATGAAGTTCACTAACGCATCATTAATTTCTCGCTTCCTATTGCCTGAAAAAAATAATGTATACAATGCAATGCATTAGGTTACACAAAAAATAATAAGTTACCTAAATACAAAACAAGGCAATATAAAACTAACTTACAGGTGTAAGTCAGTATTAGCAACTGTAATGTATAGGCCTACCTGGGTTCACAGCAACAGGTGGCTGCTGGCTGTTCTCTGGCACCAGGTCGGTCCCTCGTCCATGCTTAGCCCTTAAGTGCCTCAACATGGACGAGGTGTTGTTGCTGTATGACAGCTTTGCATCACACAACATACACTGGACCTATGACACAATGAGTTAGCAAAGTCAGTCATAACTTGCAAGCATTTATCTTTAAATGTCCATTCAACTGAAATAGGACATTGACAGCAATTGTTTCACTGTTTCCAATAGCCACATTATTACACTTGAGGGCTTGCCCTTAAAGAGTTTTCCAGTGTAAATACAGGCAAAATTAAAATATCACTCGTACTTACCTTATTATCCGGCAGCAACTGGAAATCATCCCATGCACGGGACCTTTTCCTGGTTGGATCTTGCTGCGGCTCCATCTCTCTCTCTCTGTCAATTTAGGCAAACAGCATACGAAGGCAGGCAGAGGACAGTGAAAGTGCTTGTGGAACTAAGAAGAGGGCACAATATGCTTGTGTAACTTGGGAAATGCTGTTCAGAACAGGAGAGATTTTATTTGTTTTTACTGAGAAACAATAGTTTCTCAACAGTTTTTGGTTTTAAGTGATTCCTTTTTTTTTAAACAACCTCTCCAGCCTTTGAAAAGATTCTTTCGCAAGGTACAGAAGATGCCGGCATGTACAAAAACGCGGTTGCAAGATCCCATAAATTGGGGTACAGTGATTTTTGCCTCTCCCAGTACTGGAGAGGGTTTTCCAGCCTGCTTATATGTGGTTCCGATAGGTACCGCTGGACCTCCACAGTAACACCTGCTGTTATGTTCTGGCACTTCCTTGCCTCCATGACACTGGCATCCAAACGGTGCCACAGTTTGCTACCTAAAAGGAAACTACAGATGTTAGTAAGTGTTCTAATAGGAATAACTGATCTCAAAATGTAAAAAAATAGATTACCTCCAGTGACATCATGCGAGGTGGAAGCCTGGGGTGTTTCCTCTCTGCTTTGTTTTGACCGTATAATGGTGGCACACTCTGAGGTCAATCGCTTTATAGCTTCACTTGCTTTAGTTTGGCTGAAAAATCCTATTACTTTGAATCGTGGGTCCAGGAGTGTAGCAAGGGACAGAATACTCATTGACTGTAAAGTGTGTAGTTTCTATCTGAGTTGCCTGACGAGGTGCTCTCCCATTTCCAGTGCAGCTGCAGGTGCCAGCTTTGTCATTTCCTCCTGAAGGGCTTGCTCCAGCATTGTCATCAGGGGGACAACTTTGGAGACAGACACATTTTGCTCTGCCGACAGCTCAACAGTGGCATCATAAAAGGGAGACAGCAAAGAAAGGCACCCTGCAACCATTGTGAACTCATCCGATGTTAAAAAGGGGATGTCATGTTGAAGCCCTGCTAACACTGATCCTACTGGCTCCCTTAGCTTGACCAAACGTTGCAGCATCAAATAAGTGCTGTTCCATCTTGTCTCCACTTCTTGAATTAGCTTCGTTGTTTCCATCCCCAGATGAAGCTGCACTTGTGTAAGCTTCTCCTTCAAAGATACAGATGAGTAGGCCATTAAATCACTACAGTAGGAACACACACAAACTATCAGCACTGTTATAAACTGGAATAAAGGGAAAGAGCATACCTTGGCAGTGGTGCTGCTTCTAAAGTAGCCAACCAGCTTCCTTGCTTTGGCCCGGATACCAGAGAGCACAGGGTGCTGGTCAAGTGCCTTCTTCACAATGAGATTCAATGTGTGCGCGATGCAAATATGGTGCCGAAGCTTAAGCTCTCTCACACAGGCAACCATATTGGAAGCACCATCAGTGACCAAACATGTGACCTTGTTAGCGATTCTCCATTCCTCCACCAGGGAGGCTGTCACACAAGCTATATTATCAGCACTGTGTGATTGGGAGGATGCCTGCACTCCCAACAGCACTGAACTGAGCCTGGTTTCCTCATCCACAAAATGGCATGTTATAGCCAAGTACGCATCCATGTTGATGGATGTCCACATATCTGAAGTAAGGCTAACAGCAGCCACTTTTGCCACTTTAGCCTTAGCCTTCTCCTTAGCTGACTCAAACCTTGCCTCCACCATGACCTTCAGAGCCTAAAGGGAAAAACATTGTAGTGTTGAATTGTGGTGAACAATAAAGAACTCATACATTACATGCATGCACCCATACGTACCTGCCTTGTAGGGAGAACATAATTGGGATCCAGTTTGGACACAAATGTCCTGAATCCAAAATCTTCCACAATACTGAAGGGCTGTGTATCCTTCACTATCATGGAGACGAGGGCCTCATCCAGCTCTTGTTTTCTGGTGGCTGGTTAAAAGAGAATAAATACAGTGTGTTACCTGTCTTTATTTGCACAATAAACAAAAAACAACATTGTGCATTTGTAATATTGTAATGATTTACCTTGGCTGGGTGAAGCTCCAGTTGCCTCCTTATTCTCATGAAAGGCACGGTAATGCCTTAGCATGGATGAGGTGTTGTTACTGTACCCCAACTCCTTGGAACACAATAAACACCTCACCTTTGAATAAAATAAGAAACTGAAAAATACAGTTCTTGATAAGCAAACCTGATGTGTCTGAAATAATGTTAGATTGAGCTTACTTTATTAGGAGTTATCAAATCAAAATGTTCCCACACAGGGGAAACCATCCTCTTCCTAGCTGGCTCCATCCTGTTATCTATTTTACCACATTTTGAATGGAACCAGAGGGGTTTATATTGCTTTCAAACCTCGCGGGAAAATCTGAACCACTTTTCGAACCAGTCACTTGGTACAGCCGGGCAGCGAGGCTTCGGACGTCATTATTTTTGGCCCCTCCCCTAAATGAAAAGAGCTTCGATACGCGCTTCGCGGAAACCCCGCCTCATTACTTGACACACGCTTCAAAGCTTCGGTACGTCTCGTAACATCACTACTTGATACTACTCCATACTTTTTGCCAACTCCTCAGCCTTCTCAGTCCTGCATCTGGGTCCTAACCCCCTTACCTCACTACCCTTCGTGACGAGAATAAGAGTTACCATTGTCTTTCTGCAGAAACCAAAAAATAGACGCCTGCACACAATTAGATGCTCGTACAACCAGTCAGACTTCAACCATTTTGTTGTAAACAATCTGAACTCCATAGCGCTCAGATGACGTGTATGACTACACCGCTGTTATACTTCTGTCCGTCACCCCAAAAAAGCACACCCAAATGATTCGACTGGCCAGACAAATCTTTGTTTGACTGACTCCAGGCCAACTTTCCACCACAAAAATTGATGGGCAGGGAAGTTGATCTGGCTGAGCTGGAGGGAAATACAAAGCCTGGGCCCCACTGAGCTTTCAGGTACATCTTCCTTTGTTTGGCGAACTCACTCCTGTTCTGTTTCCCATGTTCCCTGCCTGCCTTTCATCTCTCCTTCTTCATATATGCTGTATGAGCTGTCTACCCATGCCCATGGGGAGCCTAGCATAGAATGCCCAGAGCCTGAACATCAGCAGGTGGTCCTTGAATTACATCTGCATGACTCTTTGGGCGTTGGAGACTGGATTGACGCAAGAATACTAAAGCAACATGTCTGATATTTCATATTTCTGCTTCTGGCCTGCTTTATTATTTAGCTACTTTATCAAAAGTGACTGCCACAGGCTTTTAAGCTTGATTATCAACGTACCGTGCATCACGGAGCATTTTCAGTATTTGGAGAATATTTTATCTTAGCCAAGGGAAGCTGTTGCACATGTATAACAAACTCTTCATCCGCGCTGTAATTCAATAAAGTCCAAACACCCTGGGGCACTTTTATCAATGTGTCCTCATGAAGGCATGTTCCTAGCTGCTGGGCGCCATGGAAACAGAGATGATGAGAAACTTTCATATTTTATTCTCTTAAATGTCTCTTAAGTAAATGAAGACTGAGGCCAGATCCAGGGCATGGGGAGGTGGGGTATTCATTTGACTTCAGTGGTTCAACTTAATCTACATGACAACCCACAGTCTTAATATTTCTCTAATGTAGTGGAACCCAAACTGAGCCTTGTGACCCCACAGGGGGTTCAAAGACAAATCGTTGGGGTGAAGAACTACATGTTTTCCACTGACAAGCATATTTAACAAATTTAACATTTGCTGTAAGTTGATTTTGCTCCCTAATAGAGTTCCACGGTCACAGTCTGCTTTTGAGATATACATTTTTGCTGCAGACGTAACTCTTATCTGATTCCAAATCGGATTCTGTCACGTGTAATCGTATTTATGATGCTATTTCAAGTATTGATTGGTGTGAATTAGCTCGCACAGCTCTCTCAGCTGGCTAGGTCTGGGTGACTGTTATGAGGGCTGCAACACACACTGATTCCCTTTGTTCTGGATTTTTCATTTCATTTCCTGGTTCCTGGTTCATCACCAGAAATTAACATGCATGTCCCATTGATCTAAAACCTCCAGATCTTCATGAGGAGAAAATTATACAAAGACATAGAGATGAGACATCACCAGTGCCAATGGGCCATTTGGCAGCATTCATTTTGTGTGTTGCATTTACTCCTTCTGCAGGAAGGAGGATGGGTTTTGGTACTCATCCATGTTTATTATACACCGATCAGGCGTAATATTACAACCCCGTTCCTATTACTGTGTAGGTCTTCCTTGTGTCTGGCTACAGAATGTTATTAGTGGGGGCCTTTGGGTCCTGTGGGTTGAGGGGAGGGGCCTCTGTGGATCATCCCACAAATACTTGATCAGTTTGGGATCTAGTGAATTTGGAGGCCAGGTCAACACCTTGTGCTGTTCTTCATGTCGCTATCTGCCAACACTTGATATATTTGTTGTTTTCTTTTTTTCTTTAAAGTTAGTAGAATAGTAGCTGCAATACAAGCCTTTAATTGTGTAATATTTTTATAAGCCAAAGAAAATCTATATTTTATCTTAATCAGTGTGGTTTTTCAGGGATTCATTTGATTGCAGTTGTAAGATTTCAAATGTACATCTAGAGGCCCAGACGCACCCACCTGAGGTTGAACAGCTATGACAAAGGCTGACTGTGGCATTAATAATAAGAAATCTGCACAGTCACATAGGCTCGCCAGTGTCCCAGCACTGGTGTGCATGGCCCAAGCTCTTGTTCCTGCTTTATTTTCCATGAAAGGAAAGTTTTTTTTAGAAGTGTGATATGTCTTTCTTGTGAAAAAGAGAACATTCTAAGGTGTCTGGCATTTTCAAGAGTCAAGAACAAAAACTCAATATGTTAAGCTGTTGCATTTTACATTTGGTGTAGGTTCATTTTCTGAATGAAAATGTATAAGCCACTGAAGAGGCAATACAGCTGGCACTTTGAGTTTGATGGATATGATTCCTCTTTCAAACTATGTAGCACTTATACAGTGAATAGATGCACCTTTTTTGAAACTGACTTTGAAACTGCTGTTTTTCACTCTCAGAGAAGTTCAGCTATTACAATTCAAATTGAGCTGCTTCAGTTCACACAGATCTGGGTTCTTCAGGACCAAATTGATCACAGAGTCAAAACCCTCTCCAGGGCCTTTCTCTCTGTTTAACTTTTTTAAGTGCCCCATCCATTATGAATCACCAGCAGACTCCTCCAGCGGCCACCCTGCCCATCCTCCTGATCTTATCCGTCTGAGGGGGATACGAACTTTTCCATCAATTTCACAATAAATAGGTTGTAGTGCAGACAATCATGCATAATATTTGAGAACTGCTGAGTGTGTTACCCTCTCAGCCTGTCCACTCCTGCTATAAATGCTATTGATCGGCCCCGCTAAAGCCTGCCAACTGAATTAACACTATTCATCACATCGGAGTCATTTTTAAAAGTCTCATTTCAAATTCCATTAATAAGTAAATAAGTAATGACTTCCACAGAGACGTTCTGTTGGAGCATTTTTCTCCAGCTACAAAGAAGAGATGTTTCTTCTCATCTTGTATTGTTTTTAAGATAAAGCACCACTTTTAAAATAGTTCAAATTTACATTTAGCTCTGCAAAATATCCACTCCAGATCCAGTCACATTCATTTCTATTCATCTGGTTTTATTTTTGGAATTCATTTTTTTTTTTTTTTTTAAATAAATATGTACAGTGTTTAATCCAACTTGTTTTCGTAACTGGTGGAGGTAGACCAGAGGGCAGTATTAATCAAATATAAACACTAGTGAGCCTGGTGGAAGTGTGGGCAGGTCATCCATAAAGTGTCTAGACTCTGGCTTCAAAGTCGCAAGATGGCTCCACCCATATCCTCTGGGAAATGGCATGGGTTTGGCCAATGCAAGGAAGTGGGGACATGCTGTCCTCCATATTTATATACAGTCTATGGCTCATACCTGTATTTTAAGCAGGCCACTTTTGATCAGATTCCCCAGTGTGCAAGTTAATGTAAGTTCTAAACAGGGCCTTAATCAGCCACACCTGAGGTATGGATGAAGGGCAGTTCCCGGATTGGACTTCAGCATTTGCCAAGCTTTTGGTGTTGAAGTTATCTAATTCTAGAGTTCTATATTTTATTTAATGTATACAAAAAACCTTAATATTTGTAAGTCTTACATCAGGTTTATGTTGCAACCCATGAACCACACTATTGCAGTGTCAAGCAGAATGTTGAATGTATTTGGCTGTAATTTATGTAATGTGCAAAATATTTCATAGGGGCACAGGTCTGCGTCTGTAATTGTCACTCATCAGACAAATCATTCAATCCATTGAAAGGTAGACAACATTTAAGATGTCTCTCTGTGCTGAAATTGATTCTAATTCATTCAATCAGGCCTCCAAAGTAAATAACCTAATATTTCATATCAGGTTAGGCACAATAAAAACTATTTGATGTCAAAAATTTGGAAATTTACTGTAAATTAACTGATCTCGTCTTAAAGCTGTGACAAAGGGCACAGACTAGACATGTCAAGCGGAGCATCTTCAAGGAACTCTACAAGCCCAGTCACCTTCTTTCAGCTGTTTTGAACATACTGTGACATGGATGACCGAGAACCTTCAGAGACATACCAGCTCATTCAAGGGTTTTTCTTTTACCACTGCACTGTGGAGCAATGCTGAGGACACGGAAATGAATAAAGAACACCTAGTGAGAAAAAGTCCGAACACATCAAACTCTGTTTCTTAGTTTAGACTTCTCAAAGTAGCTAGTGTTTACCTTGATGACAGCTTGGCACACTCCTGGCAGTATCTTAATTGAAAAGATTTCCAGATGACAAACTCCTGAATCTGGTCAACAGGCTGGCCATGTCATAGTTAACTGGTGGAATATCAGACAGTCAGCTGCCCTGTGCCAATGTAGTGGTATAGAGAATAGCCCTAGTCGACTACTCTAGTCATCCATATTGTATAGTACGGCAAGGAATGTTCAACTTAGTGAAGAAAAACAAGCGCACAAAGGCGTTATCAAAGTGAAAGGAGGACGCTTTAAAGAACATTTAACATAGCAGCTGTGCTCGGGTTGTAAAAAGATGTTCACTTTATTAACTAAGCACCAAGCACACACTTTTAAATTACCGCGAGCTCGCTCCCACCCTATACAACAACTCTTCTTCTATATCGCTTCTGGTAATGTTCCGTGGACAGCTTACGCTTCTCCCTGCTGGCGAATGCAATGAATGTGCAAATGAAGCAGAAATCAATAAGGAAGTGTTTCAAAGTAAGAGGATGGGCCAAGAATTAGCATTAAAAAACTACTTTCTTTTTTATAGATTCCACGTGCACTATATAACGTTTGTCTGTGGAAGATGAATTTAATCGTTTTGTTATACACTTAAATAAAATGAAAGGAAAAAAGTGAGTAGCTGTGGGCAACTTATACATATCTTCATATCTTCCTAACTAAACATTTGAACTAAGCAGAAATACTATATGATGTCCTGCAAGGACTGTAAGCTGAAGGTAAACAGGTGTATCTATACTTTAACTAATATGAAGCCCATCCACCACTGCTGCTCAACTTGTTCCAAAAGATTCATACGTCTCTTATCGTAATGAGACCCCTGTCCAAATTCCTGTCTGAGCAATTTCAGCTGCCAGAAAAGCCGCCAACATGTTGACATGCTCTTTTCCAGCTTGACAAATTGACAAAGATTTGTAAACAACACAAGCCGACATATCTCGGAAGCAATTTGACTCTTGGTTTGAATAAAACATCGGACCACACACAGTATCTCAAGGCTTTTTCTTTTTTTTTTCTTTTTTTTTTTTGCATACTTCTCTGTGCCCAAAGTAATTTCTCAGTTCATAGTCCAATTTTGTAGTCAGTGGAGTGTGGCAGAAGCATGGACTAACATCAGCACGAGACTGTGGAGTGCATAACCGTCTTTGTTACAGAGCTCAGAGCTGCTTATGCCCATCTGCAGCTTGTAGGCAAGGACAAACCTAGAGGCTACCGAGGGATAGATGTTATGAACTTGCTTTTTCCCCCTTCCAAGGTTGTTTAACCATTCAGAGAGTCATACAGCAAAATATGAATGTAGAAAAGGTTAACTATAGACTGTATATAAATATGGATGATACGTTCCCACTTTTTTTAGTACTTGTTTTTTCATCTGTGACCTGCTTTTATCATACGAGCCTGACCGCTGCCTGAGATCCGCCGGAGCAGCTCTGCTTACGGTCCCGAGGTCCCATCTTGTCATTAAAGGTGACCGGGCCTTTGCTGTCTATGCTCCACAGCTGTGGAACTCCCTGCCCAGTGATCTCAGGTAGGCGAGCTCAGTGGCTTCTTTTAAATCTCTTCTCAAGGATAACTTTTATCGATTAATAAAACAAAATTGTAAAACAAAATTAAGAAAAGGCCAATGTTGTAAGATTACTTGTGGATGGATGATTTTAAATTTTAATTCCAATTTTATTTCTCTTGGTTTTATTATGTTGTTGCCAGGCAATTGTATCTGACCAGGTTTATGTCTGTTGTTGTTGCACAGCACCTTGTAATGTGTTTTAGAAAGGATCTATAGAAATAAAGTTATTATAACTACCTAAAATGACTGAAACAATTCCTTGAAAAAAAACAAGCATGTAACATGTATCTTAGTGTTTTTGTCCATCCTGTCCACTAACATGCAGGAGGTGGCGCTTATGACCTATACTGCAGCCAGACACCAGGGGGAGCTCTACTTGCTCCGGCTTCAATTTTGAAGAGCTGTGCTGTCGTCCATCTTTAAACTGACTCATATTGCCCCCCCAACCTATTTTTACTGTTTTCAGCATGAAAGAAATTATAAACCTACTCAACACTACATGCACAGCATTGCTCATAAAACAAACGGGTAATGCATAGCTTACAAAGTATGACACATTTGAAGCTTTCTATAATAGCAATGTAACAGCAGCACAAACTGTAACATGAAGTATGTACATTATGCACATGAATATTATTTCTGTTTTTCACAGCTGCATATATCCACTGACACTGCAGTGAATCTACGACAGGTCATATGATTATGCGATGATAATAATAGTTATTACTAATAAGGGGGAGGTTGCAGGAGGGTGAAATAGCAGTTTCGACATCAACAAGGAAAATATTAGCTCATTACAGTCAAACATGTGATCTAGTCTCCATTTCCACAATCTTAAAACCAGCTTCCAGTGTTACCATGTTAACATGCTCACATACTGTGTATCCCAATAAGAATGGGTTTGCCTCAGATTTGATCCCTGCATCACTAGCCCTTTGCTGTTTCAGTCCAGTGTTACAACTCTATTAGCCTGCCATAGCTCCTCCAGTTAGATCTCATCATGGCAAGTGTTGCAACCGATACAGAGGAAACAAATACGTCTGCATGTAATTGGATGTTTAGATTCTGCTATTGCGTCAGTTGTAAAATATATTGACAGCGATATCCTGAACAGACGAACAGTTAACAGTGATTAAGACATGTGTCCTGAAGAATGTCACATAAAGCTGGCTGTAGGTTTATAAAGGTTCAAGGTTTGTCACATGCATAACGTAAAAAACGATACATAAAATCCTTAACCCTCAATAGTGTGCTTCAAGAAATGCCTCAGCTGATTTGATAGAAACGTCAGATCCCTATCTGGGATAATAAATTCCAAACTGAGCAACTCTAAGCCTGAACTGCCCCACAAAAAAATGTTGCAGGTGGGGGAACCTCACCTCTCTGGTGGGAATTACCTTGGTTCTGGTATTGTTTCTGCTTGCCAGTCTCGACATAAGCTTTGCTTTTTTTGCAGGTTAAACCACCTCAACCTGCTTGTTCAAGCAAAAGATAGACACGGATGTAGAAGAGGTACATATTTATTTTCAAAATGAGATAGTGGAGACCAAAAATGGTAGCCAACATGATAATGATTAACAGTTTACATAACTTATGTTAATCTTATCTTAATCTGTCTAACTTTATAAGATCTAATTCTTTATTTTGAATGCCAACAATGCCACAGTCGATCTGACCATATGGACAGTGTTGGTAGTGACCATATGAACAGTTCATATTACTCAAGACTCAAAGGTTTGTTACAGCACCTGTTTCTTATCTTCTGTGATTTATTTTTTCATCAAGTACAGTCCGATTTTCTTTTCAGTATACATCACAGCATCGACACTCTTTATCAGTGAGAATATTGAAGTTGTTTACTTCAAGATAAAGCTGAATTCTTCTGTGTTTTGGAGTTAAAAAAAGAAAAAAGGCAAAGCACGGAAATCCAGCAAATATATTTTCCAAACCACTGAAAATTCTATAAACTTGATATTAATTTTCATTTTGCCATGCTCAAACCCCTCGCAGTAATCAGGGTAGACACAGAACAGTGGCCCAGGTCGATGGTTTGTGACTCCAGGCGTCAATCCAAAGGAGCACGAAATTGTCGCAATATCCATCAGCAGAGGAGTTTGGAAGTAGTTCGGAACTGATATAAAAGTGATGCCTTGCTTTAATTTTCATGAAACAATTCAAGTAGCAGGTGGCTACAGGCTGCAGCTTTCACTTTTAGTGACATTCCCCGGGCTGACGGCGCTGTGTACAGTATGTTCTAGATCACAGTGTTTCAGAGTTGTTCTCTCCTGTCAAAACAGCAGTGCTTTATAATAAGTGATGTCTTGTGTGCTTAACTTAGATGTGAGCAGTACAAAATCAGCATCAGTGTTTCCCCAAGGTTTGGGGTTGGGTGGTGATGGTAGTGATGAACTAGGCGTGTGTGCATCTGTGTGTCCGAGCATCTGGCTGTTTAGTTTGTGAAGTAAAAGAACAAAGTATAGAGGGGAAACATTGGAAGTTCTATGAAACACCGCTCTCAGCAGCATCAGTGCTGCTGGAGTTTTGCCACATGCTGAAGAATTGTACCGTGACCTTTTTTTCTAGAGTTTATTTCTCCAGAGGTGATGGTGTGATTGTATTACTACCTACTTCGGTCAGTGAGTTTAATCCAGTCTGGAGTATGTGTAAGTAATTAATCAACCCCTCCCCAGTAATAATTACATCTGAAATGACCTACTGTTTTTGGAGAGATCCCGCTGCTACTTCTGTCATTTAAACCCCATCTGGAACTGGCTCTTTTTATTTAAAAGCCGATATCTGAGCTTTTGCCACAGGAAAATTTCCTCTCTCGCTGTCACAAATGTAATCAGCCCGGTGTGAAATTCAGGTTAAGACCGAATATGGAGGAAGTTAGGAATGTTAACATCAGAATATCAGAATAAAGGCCTCATTGGGAACAAGTGGGAAGAAATCAAAGCCGGAATGAATGCAACTGTAGGTACATGCTTTTGGGTTAATTTAGCTGTAGAAGTTCCTCCTTATAATCTTCACATGGACGCACAGTTAACTGTCATTGGATTCATTTGATACTGCTTTTCCTTCCCCAGTGGTTTTAAAGTCAACTGTTCCATATCAAATGCAATGAAATATACATCAGGTCATTCATATTGGAGTTCTGAGAAGTGAAAACTCTTCCTTTAATCAACTGCAGTCCTTCTAGTCAGTCTGCTAAAACAAAGCTAAAACTGAGTCACTGTGTAACTGCAACCCTTCAGAGGCTGTTTGTCCCTTCCGGGGACTCCAAAGCGGCCGGCACTGATTCATAATTGGACCCCCGTGCTACGTGTGGGTTACGTGGCACCACTTGCTGCATAGCCTTCTGCTGACTCGGCTTCACCTTTAAGTGCTCGGTGACATGACCAATTTGCAAAGTCAGTAGACCGGGGAATTATTTTGCCCTTAATCTTTCATAGGGCCGTTTGGAGCTTGTGTGAGAGGAATAGTTGGAAAAAAACCCAACATAATAATAGAAGAGGGATGTGAGGGAAAGAGCACGGTGTTTGACAGGGAGGTAATTATACGGGGTGAAAATGACACCAGTAATCAGCTTGTTAATGCAGAGGGATTTAAAATGGTCCGCGTTTGAGTTCGCTAACAGCCCTTTGACATTTTAAAACCATGATTTTCCGGTGTGACTGCACGAGAAAGGAGGTGTCAGCAGTTCTGCTGCACACAGTAATCTGTTCTCCAACCGTGGAGCCCCTCACACACATGTATAGATTGCTGTATAGCTTTAGCATTATGACATTGTTGTTTTGTTTTTTTTCCTCCAGAAAGAAAAAAAAGCAACAGTTCGGCATCGGCCTTCAAACAGCAAATGAATAATTCAAACGCATCAGAAAGTCTGTTGCTCTGTGTACATGCCGAGAAACTTCAATGATGCAGTTTCACGGTTTTCCAAACTCCCCTCCCTGACCAGTGAACAACAGGCCCGGCCCTCTGCATCGCCGCCTTTTCCCAGATGTGCATTCAAAGATTAATAGCAAACGGAGCGCGAGATTGTCACGGCCCTTGACGAGTAAATTCGGAGACTGTGAAGATGGAAACGTAAAAACAGATCCCTGTTACAAGCACATGCAAATTAATATTCAAACGGTAATATCTCCGTGCTCCAGAGCCACGCATGGAACTGAGAGCACTGGCTGCTTTGTTCTTTCTGCTGCATGAATCTATTAAATTGCCGTTGTTGTTGTAAATTGATGCACGTTCATAGGCTCTCAATGAGGCCCGCTATAATGGCATGAAAGCTTTTCCTCACCTACTGACACGCCTGTGCTGCTGATAATACCGCTGCATCTAAAATAACATGTCCTTCAATGAGAGGTCCATTACAGACACACTGTAAATGTTTTGTGAGCTACACACGTAGAAAGGTGTTACTGAAAAATGAAACTGTTCTCTACATCCTGTAACAGGGTTTTTCCAGCATACATACTGCAGTGTGTGTGTTGCATATTCCTTCAGCCATTCAGTCAAGGAAAGAGTACAAAGTCATGTGTGGTGCCTATAAATTTAAATCTTTGGTCTGGCCCCCCGTTTAAAATTTTTGCTGGTAAAATCAAATCAAAAGCAAGTTAAATGTTAACAATGATATGGCACAAAACAGTTATACCAATTCTAAATTTTCTCTGCTGCGTAGTTTTGTTTTAAAAGATTCTGGGGAGGCACCATGCAATTAAAAGTTTTTTACTTGAATAAAGTCACTTTGAGATAAGTACTACACACAGACCAGGCCTTCGTTAAGAAACTGGCAGCATTTGGGCAACAAAGACGCTCTTCGATGTGTAAAAGAATCTGTTCAATTTTTTTCTTCTTTGCAATGAGGAAACATTTATTTTGTCTGCGTGGTTTCTCTCCTAAGTGACTGAGTAGAAGGAAACTGCTTCCTCCAACCCTAACCGACTGGCAGGGGGATTTATTTTAGGGTCATCTGTGGGTGGTTACCCTGCTGAAACTCACATGACTACTAGAGGCATGTTAATGACCCAGAGCTCACATAAGTCAAGGTGTGAATGGAGGTGAAATTGCCTGTGGAGGGGAAACAGAACTGGATTACATGTGGTTTATAGGCAGAGCCATAAGCCACTCTTCTGCAGTCTTGGCAGCAGATGGTTTCCAGCCCAAATGCTGTTCAAAAACTACCAAAACCACAAGATTTTGTCAGCAGTTTGACCACACAGCTCACACCAGTGTAGCCTACTGTAAGAAACAATGACTGATCCCATAGACTGTATAAACATAGACAGCGGAACTGCTCCTCAAAAGTGAAGCCAACGCAAGTAGAGCTCCCCCTGGTGTCTGGCTGCAGCGTAAGTCAAAAGCTCCACCCCCTCCATGTTAGTGGATGGGACTTGGACCAAACTAAAACACTAAAATACACGTCAAATATATATATATTTTTTTATTCAAGGACGGTTTCACTCATTTTAGGTAGTTAATATAATACGAATGCATATTAATGTGTCAATATGTCACATTATGTCAATAGATATGTTTCATTTTAGTTTATTTGACGCTATAAAAACAGCATGTGATATGATAGTGACCATGCCAACCGCTTTGTAAAGCGCTTCAATGGGACCATGAGAGTGGTAGAGGTATGCTGTAATGTCCAGTTACAGGTTTTTACTGGGGCTGTCACCAACGGAGCAGTCAGAACTAGAACGCCACAGCTTTTTGAAAAGTTTTCAACATAAAGATGACAAAGCACTAGAGGAAATGCAACTGTGTAAATAGCTGCATGCTTGGTTGGTTATTTATTTATTTATTTATTTATTTTGTTTGTTTGCTTTTTGTTTTACACACTTCATGCAGTATTTTTGTAGTTATTCTGCAGAATATTTTGGACAGCACCTGTCATTGTTTTGGACTGGTAAAAATAAGAACACAGTAGCATAAAGAAAGCATATTTTTCAATTTTCCTACTGAATCTCTTGAAGGTACTTTTATTCAAATAAGATAAATTTACGATTTGCGATTAATCTCTAAATTTTGGAAAACATGGATTAATTATTTTTTATTTTAGTCTAAAGTTTAAAGCCCTCGTTTGAATGTTCTTTCTGTTTGAAAGTAACTCTGTAATAGTACATTTAGTGGTTCATAGCGGACTGTATATTGTAGAGTGCATGTGGATCACTTATGTAAAAGGTCAAATCATCGTAAACATTAAAAAAAAAAAGGAAAAGTGCTGGACAAGAAAAAAAGAAAACCAAACGGCTGAGTCCATTAATATCCGGCTCTTGCTGTGGAATTTGTTTTCTCTTGTCAGGCGGTTGTGGCTGTCACAGTGATGAGTGGGGCAGCGACACAGAGTGCCTGTATCACTCTGATGGAAAACACACAGATAGAGCAAGGGAGGAAGAGCAATGAAGGGCGAGGGGGGAGAGGGAGGACACGGGTGAAGGAGAAGGGACGAGGACGGCGAGACAAACAAGGAAAAGGAAAAGAAAGAAAGTGACGTAGGTGGAGAGGAGACAAGAGTGGCAGTAGCAGTGACTGAAGGCAGAGACGGAGATGCAGTCTGAGTAGCAGGCTGGCACTCAGCGTGAGTGTGAATGTGTAAACACACACAGTCTTCATCAGACTGACATAGAAACTGCTCTACAGCACAACAAGCATTTCCTTCCAGCACACCATCTCTATCGGGCAGCCTGTCAGCTTTTGGCACTTGTCAGATTGGCCGCATTTAGCTGTGAACGTTTTAAGCTAAAAGACTTGAAGCAGCATCAGCAGACAGTCCTCTCAGCTCCTCAAGTGGTTGTTTAGAAGGTTTGTTTCTGGGATGTTACATAGCTGTATGGATATTTGTGATAGAGGTTTTGTTGTTGCCGCCTGCAGAAGCAAACCTCAGGCAAATCGTGGGAGACACTTTTCCTGTTTGCTCCTAGATCCCACTGTTTGCAGACGGAGCAGAGCTGCAGCCTCTCTGTGCCCGTGCTGAAGATTAGAAGTGGAATATCTCTAACATTATCTTGTCACTGAAAACACTTCCTTGAGGTTAGTAGTCATTTTCTGCAGTGTTTCCAGTTGTCGAGAACGCAGAGTTTCTTTTTGCGGCAGTCTGTCGTGAGATTACGTTTGTGATGGACGCTTTAACAGTGCGGTTTATAAAGTCAGAGGTGTCAAATAAAAGCTGCGAACATATAAAGTTGCTTACTTCTCCCGTTTCTGTATCAAACCTATATAGTCTCCTCGCTATACAAGCCAATACAAGTTTCATAGTGTCATCAAGCTGTCAAGAGATAAAGCTAAATAGTTTGCAGAATTTCACCCTTTACTGTCTGAAACAGAATGTCTCAGCTACAGCAAAACACACCAAATATCCCGTGTGATTGTGGGCATTCATTCATTCATTCATCTTCTGTAACCGCTTGCTCCTGTTAAGTGTCGTGGGGTCTGCTGGAGCCTATCCCAGCTGTCATCGCATGAGAGGCAGAACAGGTCTCCAGTCTCTCCCAGGGCCAACACAGAGAGACAGACAACCACTCACACTCACATTCACACATACGGCCAATTTAGAATCACCAATGAACCTAACCAGCATGTCTTTGGATGGTGGGAGGAAGCTGGAGAACCTGGAGAGAACCCACGCAGACACATGGAGAACTCCACACAGCCCAGGACCTACAGTACAGAGTATATGAGCTTCCAGCGTCTCAGTAACTGAAGACATCTTGGATTGCCTTTATTTTTTTCGTCATTGTCCTCACCGCAAAAGGAGGAACTTACTGTGGAAGCATCGGGGAGCTAATATGGCAAATCTTACCCTTGCTTTTGATTTTAATGATTTGTATGCCCGCAGTAATTGTATTGCCGTGGGACAGTCTTGAATTGTGGAAACTTCAGAGCCAGTCTATGGCAAGGGAAATCTAGTGTACGCAGCTTTATAGATATACAGAAGTTGTATTTTCAAGTAGGGAAGTAACTTGGTAACTGATGCAAAATGGAATCTAAATATGGATGTAGGAAAAAAAATGATGCATGCCGCCAACATGTATTTTTACATAGATATAAAGGCACAGTTATTGTCTTGAATCTATCTATTTACAACCCAACTACTCTTATACGAAAGTATAACAAGGTATAAATAAATTATCCCAGTATTTAAAGAGTCCTATACCTTTATTACACAGAGAGGATATTGGAGTGTCTGTGGTATACCGAGAAGTGGCACGGTATTTAATCAGGATTCAGTGAAGCAGCCTTTGCTTCCACATGAGCAAATCTGGACACCTGAAATGGATCAAACTGGAGGAAAAATGTCAGCGTTTAGAGCGTGACCTGAAGTCACACGGACTTTCCGTTAAAACTGAATTCACTGGAATTAACTCAGGATTCGTCCTGCCTAAAGTATGGCTCAAAAAATGACTTAGTGGGCAGCAAGCAGTCATGTAAACTGACTTGTTTAAAGGTCTGAAACTATCAAAATAAATTCATTTTATGAGGATGTAGATTTGGTGGTAGCACTGGCCTCCTTAAATCTTCAGCATCTTGGCCAGCTGGCTCGGGATGCTTGATTTCCTGTAATCTGATCCATAAATGATTGTGTTGTGATTTTGATATATCATCATATCAAAATCCAGACTTAACTCATGATAAAGAAGACACTGGAAGACATTATTTTTTTTCATGTGAGGTGAAAAAAAAACTCCAGACAGAATAGCTTTGTATACATTTATTCCCTTGGAGAAAATACAATTCTGAGGAGAAGAGATCCAAAGACCTGCATATTTCAAATGCGGTAATGAAAAACTTTGCCCTGCTACCTCATCTCCACACCGCTGCTTTTATAGAAGAGACCTGCATGCACCACTTTAGGAGATATTTATCTGTCCTGTGTTGTACTGTGGAACATGATATTCTTTAATATTGTGCTTCTATTCCTCATTCAGTCTCCTTGACCTGAAAAGGACCCTCTAGAGCGGCTCCCAGTTTCTCAGAATGATTTGCCATCCAATCATCCATCTGGGTCCAACACATGAGTGATTGTGGAAAAGTGGATAACATCTTACCATCGCCAAATACGTCAAGCTTTTGATAGAATACAAACTGCCATTTTATGTACACCAGAAGACTAACAGTGAGCAAATGTACCATTGCAAATGTAACAGTGTATCATCACTGCTACCGTTTCTAGTAGGCTGCAGAATCCTTTAAGCCAAGGCTAAATAGTCTACTCAGAGCCTCACCCTCAGGTCACTTTACATCATCTGGGAGTTTGAAATCTCATCCTGTTCCTATTCATCAAACCATGCAGACAAATTCAATACAGTTATTCCCTCCATATACCAAAGACCTTCACCAAATATCTGGAGCATTTACAGTCTGCTTGCCTTGGAGACTGTAGACATTGCAAACCTAACAATCTTTTGCAATAGAGGAGCACTGGTGCAATATAAATCCTAAAAGAGGGAAGAAACCTAAAGGAAGAATACAACTTTCTTTTGCAACACCTTAGCTTTGCATTTGACCAAATGTACAGTGTGAACCTGACATTTATGATGGTAGGGCGCAATGGAACCTGTTCCTTGTCCAGCATTGGGAGCAGTTTCTGTGAGTATCTATAGCAGTACTATTCATTCATTCATTTTCTGTAACCCCTTCTCCTCTGGAGGGTCACGAGGGGTCTGAAGCCTATACCAGCTGTCATCGAGCGAGAGTTGGGGAACACCATGGACAGGTTGCCAGTCTATCACAGGGATAACACAGAGACAGACAACCATTCACACTCACATTCACACATTTAGAATCACCAATGAACCTAACCAGCATGTCTTTGGATGGTGGGAGGAAGCCAGAGTACCTGGAGAGAACCCACGTAGACCTGGGAGAACATGCAAACTCCACACAGAAAGGCCAAAGTCGGCCGATGGATTCTAACCTCGGCCCTTCTTGGCCATGAATCTGGACTGGCCTGTCTCTACAGGTTGCCACTGAAACATATCCATATTTTAGGCATCATCATGTGGTCGATGTCTACACATAGTCCAATCATCAAATTGCTCTTGACATTGTTCCCCTTGAATCCTTCTGAACATATATTCCACTCACTATTTTCACCCATTCTTCTTGGGTGGCATTTTTTTACAAGCTGCTGACAAATATCCATATGTCTGGACACATTTCCAGTCATAATACTTAAATACAGCACTTTACATGACTTTACCACAAACAGTGTCTTCACTGGTTAATATCATAGATCTGTCAATTTAGGAAGATCACGGAAGTCCGTGATTCAGCTGCGTGAAATGTATACAACTTATCGCCACGAGATGGCAGTTTAAGTAGCATTGCCGGTAAACTGTGGATTGCAATTTGCAATTAAAGGCAAGTAGCAGTGTGATACTGTAAGCTACCATGCGAGCCGCCAGTTATAGCTTGACGAGCCGCATGCGGCTCGCGAGCCGCGCAATGAGTAACTGTGTCTTAGAGTATGTTACTCAAAACCGTCTGCTGGGAATTAAAGGAATACATTTTCTTTTTTTATTGTCTCAGATCTGTTAATATAGTATAGTCATTAGTCTCTGGCATGCCATGCTATGAAGGCCAATATACGGAAAACAAATCCTCACTAAATGCATTTTTACAAATGTGCTTTGAACCAAGTCTCCCAGTTGCCATTGGGTGTGCTCTGCTTTCCACCATCATGGCTCCTTTCACATTTGGCTGCACTGGAATGCATGCAGAAGGAGACAGGAGGCACTTCAGTAAGAGCCATGTTTTATTTACTGGGCTGTAGCCACTTGGCAGCAAACATGTGTTCCTTCGAAAGCCTGGCTTTGTTAAAAGGACAGGCCTGGCAGTTTGCTGTTGGGAAGATGTAAGCTGTGAAATTGCCAGTGTGAGAGGGACACATACATACATTAAGGGTTTTGAGGCCATTTCTATTCAGGCAAGTCCACACGTACTGTGTGCATGGATGTGTGTGTGTGTTTGTGTGTGCATGGTTGCACAGAGGATAGCTCAGTTTAAAAATGAAGTAATGAAATAAACGTATATGGCCTAGAGCACAGCGAGAGAAATTAATGTACGATAGAAAACTCATTCAAGTGTATGGGAGTAGTATAAAGTTGTAGTACGAGCTGAAAAACACTTCCTGGTTGTTTTTATTGGATGTAATAGGCTGCTGCTATCGGCCCCCCATAAAGATTTGTCTCTCACCCTGTTAGGTTAGTGATACTTGTTGATACCCCAGTTGTGAGCTGCCATCTATTATTTAGCTCACAAATTACGTGTTCAATTGGATAAGGGCAAGTTCCAAGCTGCAACATTCTTATGCGTTTGTATCCTTTCAAATTGGTCCTTTCAGAAGAGCTGAGGAGTGCCAGTTTACTGCGCTGGCCCTCACAGCAAGGCACCTCTTCAATCATTAAAAAGGCGTTTGGTCTATGTTGCTCATACTAGCAGCTCTCAGCCACCTCTTTCACAGTCTGTCATGCAAGCGTGCTGCACTCAGAGACACGAGTGAAAACATAAACGTTAAATATGCATGTTACTCACGGTTCCAGTGAAGCGGAAAGTCTCAGCCCAGAAGGGACCACAGGGGTCGTCCTGGAATCCTACTGGACAATGTGATACAATCACAAGGTGACCGGTAATCACGCTGTTGGAACAATGGATGGAATACTGAACAGGACAATGATAGTAAATGGACTGTATTTGAAAATGCATAGAAAGAAACAGTAATAGTAAGGGTCAATGCACTGGAGCTCAACTGAAGCCAACATAAAGATGCTGTGGTCAATGCTATGAGGTAGAGTAGAGGCAGCGCTACTTGAAACCTCTTGTCGAGCCCAAACAGCATAATTGGCACGTTGGTTAGTTGGCTAGTTGTTTTGTGCACATTCTGCTGAACATTAAAACTGCATATGAAGAACATTAAAATTTGAAAGCTTCATGAAAACTTCAAAAAAAGTATGACTAACCAAATAAAAGTACATAGTTAAGATGAATCAAAACTTAATACTCTAATCAACCAATTGACACAGAGCTAGCAACACTTATAGATGATGATGACAATATATGAATTGCATGACCCTCTGGGCCTGCCTCATGCAAACACTTTCAAACTCTCCAGACCAAGCATGTCACGCAAGTCGACCGAGTTCCCAAATGCAGTTATTACTTAAAAAATAACCTTGGCACACTTATATAGACAGACGAAGAAGAGAACTCAGCTGATATAATGAGAAATAATTGGAACGGAAAAAAAAAATATTGAGTTAAGTTGTATGTCATGAGAGATGTTTGTTCATGTTTTTTTTAATGGAACTCTTCTCTCCTGTCATGACATACACCAGGTATTTTCTACAGTGGTTTGCATTCTAAACCCACTCAGTGTGATTTCCCCACAGATTTAAAACAGCCACCTGTCTATGAGATCTAGGCCCTGCACCACATATCTCTGGTGACTCTTGACAGTTCGATTTACGATGTCCTTTAAATCCCATTCTCCCTCGCTGCTCCTCGGCGACTTTCTGTCAGCTGATCAGAGTCAGATTCTTAAGCTTTGCCTCAAGCAGGTTCAACTTCAACTCAAATGATCTTCGTACTTGTGTGTACAACCTGGTCTACTTTCACAAGAGATTCAGGGGGCTTTAATTCTCATCAGTCTACTTTAGTCTATTCTACTTCAAGTGCCGGAGACCGGGTGGGAACTGTACCTCTAAGGTAATCTCAGGGAAGGGGGTTCGGGGTTACGCACTTTTGATCGAAGGCTGTGTTTAGTTTAGTTCTTTTGTAGGAGTGAGTTTTTTAAATGAACTTGACAAGTATGGAATAGTAAAGGTACTTATTGGAAAACATATTACAGCACCAGTGGCACCACTGTGACTGTTTACACTATATGTTGCCGTAAGCTCCAGTGCTGTCTGGATATCTGAACAAATAGCTTCCACCATCAGTGCCTGTGTGATTTAGTGGGTTTTCCCAGATGGTGTTATGTTTTCCTCTCATTTGTTAGTACTGTATTAGCAACTTGTGCCATGTTATGAGGCACCATCATGCACTTTGACCAATGTATCACTACTTCCACAGTGTAGCAGCCATGTGTAATCCCCATGCATGTGACACAAAGATGAGTTCACATTTGATATGGAGGGTTAGGGTTGGGGCTGTTCCTTACAGCCTATAGGGTCCCTTAGAGATTTAAAATACAGCAAGTTCCATGTCAAGACGAAGATGAAAAGACTGTACCAGCCACAACCAGTATTGACTGAAATAATGGTCACACTTCCAATGTGACAGTGCTCCTCGTCTCGTCTCGTCTTCTCCCGCTTATCCGGGTCCGGGTCGCGGGGGCAGCAGCTTCAGAAGGGAAACCCAGACAGCCCTCTCCCCAGCCACTTCATCCAGCTCCTCCGGAGGAACCCCCATTCGTTCCCAGGCCAGACGAGTGATATAGTCTCTCCATCGTGTGACAGTGCTCCTGCCTGTGAAAATGTAAATGAACAAGAGATTTCTGCAGTATGATTGTTCAATGTTTGCTCCCTAGTGATGGTACAGTGGAGAGAGGAATGGTGGTTGCATTAATGTGGGCGCTGTATCAGATCATCACTGTAGCTGAGCTGGGAGGCCAGGCTTTCGATTTAATGGTCGATGATCGGTGCGTTCCAACCTCTCACCTGTGGTCATAAAATTTGGGTCGTAACAGAAAGCACAGCATCACAGTGGCTGAAATGAGGTTCTTTCATACGGTGGCTAGATTCATAGAGATGGAGTGAGGAGCTTGGACATCCAGAGGGACTCTGGAGTAGAGGCGCTGCGCCTTTCACTCGATAGTGGCCAGTTGAGGTAGCTCATGCATCTGGTGAGGATGCCTCCCTTTAGTACTTCTCAAAAAGGTCGGGGGCACGGTGAGGTGTCGGGGGGACTGGCACATCCCAGCTAGCATATCTTTGGACAGTGGGAGTCAGAGTACCCAGAGAGAACCCACGCAGACACAGGGAGAACATGCAGACTCCACACGTACAATTACACAATGCTAAAACACATTGTGTAAATATCAACACAATATGATCTTGTACCATTTAATGTGTTATGTGTAATTTCTCTAGCAGTCAATAAATGGATGTACTGGCAGTGTAAACTTGAAGATCCAGGGCCTAACCATGAGCTAGCTAACCAGCTAACCATGAGGAGTCATATCTTTTATTGTTGTTTTTAATTTAACAAACAACCACGTATGAGTCCAGTAGACTGCTTGGCTGTGGCCTGTATGCCGTGGAGTGGTTGGGTGTGACTCATTACTCTGTTACTCTTTCTATTCCCAGTTCATCCAGTGCAAATCATCAGTGTAACATTCTGAGGACAAACAGTTCACACAATTACATAATCACCTTGGGGCAAGTGAAGTCAGTTTTTTGCAGATTGCCCCAACATGTGTCTGTCTGAATCAGAAACTAAGCTCGTCCAAACTGTACTGAGATCTGCTGGATCTTTGGCATCTATTGTAAAACTGGCTTTCCACTGCTGGATGACAAGTTGGATGATGTCTGAAATACCTTCTTGCCTGTTTCAGGTGGTCAGTCAGTCTCTTTTCCAGAGTCTATATCATTATGCACCATTAGTCTGGTTTTCAATCTGTGTGTTCCATCGCTAACACAATATGTCAGGAACACCCTGAGGGTAGCCTGGCATCAGCAGACTCAGTTCTTATAAGAATGTGATTCCGGTAACAATATGTTATTTTTTTAACCGACACAAAGAAAAAAAAATATCTCTGCATGCAATTGGATAGTCCTACAACCAATCAGAGCAGCTGTAGGACTATCCAACTTTTCACTCTGAATTGTTCAGGCTTCAAAGTTATATTGCTGTCAGTAGCTGCAATAACAGATTCTAAACAGCTCGCTTTTCCAAAGGCAGTCATTTTGTTGAAAGTACATTCAACCCAGTTATGTCCTGCCCAAATGGCTTGATTGGCAGAGCAGATTTTTGTCAAAGCATAACCAGTTTTCCATCTAGAGACTTTAGAGTTTGTGTAGAGTCTGAGTAGTTCATCAGTTCATCCTAGCGTTTAAATGACAAATGTGTCAGTCTAAAGTGTGGTTTATACCTTTGTGGCACTAGACGGCATAACCACTCGGCAGTCTGACTGACTCTGTAAAAATGCCACCCAGACGTTGCATTTCTCTTACACCACTTTGGTGAAATTTCAGAGAAATTTTGGCGAAAGTTTCAGTCAATACTGTTGAAAGTGAAGCAGGAAGTGGAAACAAAAATGAATCCGACATGCACAAAGACGTTTTGACAGAGTGAGCCAGGCTGATGAGCGCGCAAGTATAAATGGCTCGCAAGCTTGCAGTAATGGGCACTCGGTGAGCAGAACAACCCCCACACATAGTGCCCATTCCCATGAGACCGAGCGTACTGGTGGCAAACAATAAAAAAGAAAAACAAAAGGAGCCAGGAGACCAACTCCGCATATCTGACAACCTGCACCAATTTCTGCCTGAGAAACAGAATGTGGAGACATCTAGGTCAATTGAATTCTCACGGTCCCCAAAAGAGCTTTCAGCAGAATATGTATTCTAGAGGTAAAGATGGCAAGTAAAGGACAAATTGAAAAAGAAAATGAGACAGACATTCTTTGTTTTTCTCATCTGTCATGTCATTAATGTCAGTGTCACTGTGCAGCTACACATTATCTTTTCAATTCAGGGGATGATGGAACTCTGGCATTTCATATCTGCTCAGTGTCAGGCCTCCCACTGAGCTCTGGAGATGCAAAGTAAGTAGTGGGAATGACAGGATAATGTTATGTCCTTTCAATGTGCAGACTCGCACTTCGACTGATTTCTGCTTTTGAATTAAAATGCTATTTCAGATCATCCTCAGTGACCACCTTAGATTTAATGCTTACCATGTATTTACAAATAATGTTGAAGCCAGTTATGATCAAATCTCACACAGTTATACATACACTGATCAGGCGCAACATTATAACCCCCTTCCTAATATTGTGTAGGTCTCCCTTGCACCTCCAAAACAGTTAGAGTTAGACAACTCATTAGAGAATGGACATGGGCCTTCTGAGGGTGTCCTGTGGTTAGTAGGGGTCTTTGGGTGCTATGGGTTGAGGGGAGGGGCCTCTGTGGATCATCCCACAGATACTTGATCAGTTTGGGATCTAGTGAATTTGGAGGCCAGGTCAACACCTTGTGTTTTTTTAGTTGTTCCTAAAGTGTTTTTGTGTGTGTGTCTGTGTCAGGCTGCATCCTGCTGATGATGCCTGCTACCATCAAGGAGTGTCATTGCTATGGGTGGAGGTGCCTGGTCTGGTCTAGGTGGGTGCTACATGTCGATGTGGACCATTGTTTGTGATACATTTTTACCATTTTTGTCTCTAAATTGTCATTTTACATCTCAAATAGCTCAAAATCTCCCTGTAAAGCACACTGTTTACATGCTCTGACAAAATCCCGCTTTGACAAGACCGTGGTGTGCTTAGTTGGGGAGAAATCTGGAAGAAATGTCAAACAGGCCTCAGGGAGATTAATTTGTGCACTGAGCACACAGTGCGGGAAAAAACATAGAAAAACAATAAAAGCAGACGCTGAAGTGGGGATAAGCCACCATAAGAGTATTCTGAACTTGACAATATCCAAATACAAATAATAAATAGAAAATACCAAGTTGCCAAGAATTAGTAAGACATTAACAGTAAATCCTCCTTAAAACTGATTTAGATGGGTGACTTTGGGTCATTCAGTCTGGCTAAGTAAAATAAAATGGGTTCAAGTATTATACATAAAAGAGAGACTCAGTTTCAAGTAACTGTGGATTAAAACATCTGTCATCCATGATGGGAAGACAAATAGGCCTCTTATTCTCCAGGAAGCTTTCCCTTTTCATAATTTCCTGGACAATTTGATACTGATTAGAGTGGAAATGAAAATAAAGGGTCACCTGGTAGAGTTATAAATTGGATTTTTAAGAAACGGCTAGCCTGAAGTGCAGCTGATCCGTTGCTGGCTGCAAAAGCAGCTCTCACCTACCAAGGCACAGACTCTACGGGACCACTGATGACGTCCTGTATCTGTGTCGAGGACATTAGCAGAGGATGATGTAAAGTCCTGTAAGCTGTGAGGTGGAGCTGCCACAGGCTTGTTCCAGTGCATCACCTAAGAAAAACTATGTCACCAGTTCACAGCCTGTCCATCCTAACATTAACTGAATACGTTTTTAAACGTCAGATTGCTCTGTGATACTATACTAATTACTGTAATATCAAGTCATTCACATGCCACATTGTGAATAACCTGGTTGAAGTATCGGTGATTTGTCTCTTTCTTTACGTAACACCAAACATTACACTGCAGAAGCCATTCACAGTGCCATACAGCAGCTGTGTGGACATATATAAATAAATGGAAATCTCACTTTTTCCACATTTAGTATTGTGTTTGGCATGTCTGCTAGCTCAGAAACGTTAATAAAATTTTTTAAAAAAATGGGTGGCCTAAGAGTGAAAATGGGTCATTCAGCAAGCCATTTCAAATTTGAGCTCATCCAAAGTTAACAAAAGAAAAGAATGTCAAAAGCTCAGGAAAAAACACGGGTACACAAGAAGGTAGGAAGGCGATCAGACACACTGACACCAGGACCAGGAGAGCACGGGTGAAAAACACAAGGAAGGCAGGGGTAACAAGAGACAGGTGAGAACAACAGGATAATCACAAGGTTGAGGAAGGAAAAGCAAGGAAATAAAACTGACACAGGTTAAAGGGTCATTTCACATAAAAAACAGACTGAACTCCTGAAAAGAAAGACTGCATTATGCAACTGAAAAGCCAGTATCATCGGCCCTGCATTGCTGTGATTTACAGTCGCACACTAGACATTTAATTCCCATTAAATTCACTGGAAAATATGAGACCCATGCACAACTCCATCCTCCTTTCTCTCTCTCTTTTATCAAATACTACTACTAATAAAAAAAACTTCTTAAAGTTGTTTGTTTCCGAATGCTCAACTTCACTTTCACTGGCACAATCAAAGCAGTGAGAGCTGCTCCAGTGACACCCAGTATTAAGTCACAATAATGCTGAGCAGGAGAATCTCCAAGATAGGACAACAATTTGCTTGCAATATATAGATCAGGGCTACTTGTGCAGAATAAATATATGAATATAACAGGGGAGCAGACCATTAGACATCTTAAACACAGTTTAGTGCTGCAAACAAGCTGAGTATGGCTGCTTCATTGGCTGCAGTTACTCCCTAAAGGTAAATGAGCAGGGGAATGGAACTTAAGTACTGTTTAAACGTATATATACAGGGAGACAAAGCAGAGGGCTGCGCCGGGTGGTGATCTCAAATGTTTAACACTTAAGACGCAAAGAACAGAAATTGTGTTCTTCCTCTGTGGCTTTGTAAAGATTCCCATCTTTTCAAAGCTGCGAAGAAAAGCTTAATGCGATAAACACAGAGTGATTTGTATTCGTCAAATTGGACTGTTATTTTCACTTGCGTCCTCGTCGTTTAGTCTGCTGCCAGCACGAAGCCAGTCGATCAGTAGCGGGTGAACGTGTTTTTGACGATTAAAAAAACGAAGGCGTGCGGCTCTGGTTGGCTGATTTCATCAAGCAATGTTTCGTCGGCGGTGACTGGCAGTGCAGTGGTGAGCATCAAACTCCAATAATAAATACACTAATGCTGCATTTGATGAGGTTATTGACTGTGAATAATTCAATATTTCTCAATGCTACAGCCTGGCTTTGAAATGAAAATTCAAATGAGGGGTAGAGATTATACTGCTCATAGAGTGTTAGTGAGAATATTGGCTTTAGGCTGTCAATACAACAAGCTCTCTGTTATTGCCTTAAGACACCAGGAGGTTTTATTTGAAACTATTTTTGCTCCTCTCATACTGAGTATAATTCCTTAACCGGGTGCTGTCCTGTTATTTATCTGTCAGTGAGTTCTAAATACTTCAGTATGACTATTGACCTAAATCTCATTTTCCACGTTTCCCATCTGTGCAAAGCCTGTAAATTCATATCTCTCTCTGCATTGAAATTCCATACCTGTCTCTGCAGTGGTCTCTGCACCTAAAATACCAGAGAAGAGCATCCAGTCTCCGGGGGGTGATAGTTGTTCCAGTGAACCAGCGCGACGTCACCTCGCTGACAACGAACACAGAACATGAAACACAACAGAGCAGCTCAGGTAGGGGAGCGCAGCTGTACTGCCCAATCTAGTAAAGTTTCCAGCAACACTGAGAGCTGGAAGCTTCTGGCAGGCCGCTGTGGTTAGACAGTGGGAGAAATGTAGGCAGTTTTACTTTATCAAAAAATGTATAAACCGGAGTAAATGAATGAGTAATGTGTGGATGGGCCTGTTGCTTCCCATATGTTGAAAATAAACGTGGCATAAAAATTGATGCATCGTCCCAGTCAGTAAGAAAGAAACTTTTATGGTGAAACACGGAAATGTTTGCTAGCCAGGAAGTCAGTCCGAACTTCTCCCTCCCACACAACCTTTGTGAACTTAGTTAAGCACTGACTAAGATCTGCTGGACCAATCAAATAGTTTAGGATGGACAGAATAGTAACAGTGACATGGTCATACACTCGATAGACTTGAATTTGTTTATTTATTATTATTATTATTGGGTGTATAACTACCCAAAGGCAGACTTTTATTTTATTTTTTGCATGTATTGGTGGATACATGCCCCATGACATATTTGCTACTAATTTACTACACTTGTCAGATCAGGTTTATTTATGCATTTCAGATAATTGGGAAGCAAACCTGTGGAATGTCAATGAATAAATCAATCATTAATTGGTCTTTTTGAATCATTCAGTGAGGAACTGAGACCTGATTTTAATGCCTCGCATGGGATAAGTCTGTGAAAAGAGTTGTTGTCTCGCTGTGAAGTTTGAGGTATATAGCCTGTTACCTACGGCTGTTCATCTAACGGCTCACTTTGGCTGTTCTTTCTTTTCCCTTAGTGCCATCTCTCTATAACTGCCCAGAAAAACAGCGTAGTCAGCACAGTAATAAATACAGATTGCATGTTAATATTTACAGAAGCAGCAAATAAAGTCGCTACTGTAAGTCCTATCATGGGAATGGTGCCTTTTCCTCCACAATTAAACACAAGCGATGCCAAACTGAACTAATGCTGTCTCTCCACCACTCCCCATTTACTTATAGGAGATCTGTAAAGGAACATCTTATCTCATGTAGTGTCACTATAGTGTAAGATAACTATAAAGCATTAATACACCATGAAAAAAGAAAGGAAAATGACCCAGAACACGACCTTGTGGAACTACATTGCATTAATGTTGTCTATTAAAAAAACAAAAAGACTGAGCTATATTTTTGATTTGAAATTTAATAAACATTAAGAAAGATGAGTAAGGGTGGTTAAGGTTGTTGAGAAACCTCCTTCACCAGCTTCTTTGCAGTTGTTTTGATTTTTTTTTCTCAGAAGCTTTGTCTGCCTGCTTGCTTTAAAAAAAAAAAAAAATCACTTCCTGCAGCTGTAAAGTTCATAAAGTCTCTTTGTGATCCTGCGTTTGTACTTCACGTTTCTTGATGACTTCTTCACTTCATGTGGTTGATTTTGTCCTGCCACTCTTTTAAAAAGTTGTCAGGCATCTGCTTGGTCAGCAGTGTTTCCTTGGTGTTTCTTTTCACCTCCCCCAGCTGCTGTATGTTATTCTGCTCTGATAGTTTGGAAAACTACTGTATATATTGGTGTTAAGTAGATCATCAGAGAGTGCTCATCGGTCATCTGTCATATGTCTTTTTTCTTCTGCTAAGTTTGAGACAGTTTGAAAATTCTTACTCTTACTTACTGGCTTTTTAGAGCTGCTTTTTAAAGTGCTCATCTGAATGTTGGAGCTCTTCTTGAAAGCTCTCCTCTGTCTACACCAGTTTCTTTGCGGCTTTATGGAGCTTTTCCTCAAGAGCTTTGTAGTCCAACTTGCTCTGTTTTAGAGCTGCCTCCACTTTGTTCACCTGGTCCAAGGTGTCAGTATGAGCAGATGTATGTGCTTGCTTGTCTCTTCTTGGTCTCCTTGCTTACCTCGTTGTCTTCTTTATTGAGAAGATCCTCCAGCTAATTGACCTTGTTGTCCAGCCTGATGGTGGCAGTAGCTCTGACTCTCTCTGTCTTCTTTTTCTGGGTGTCGAGGCTCTGCTGAACGGAGGTGACCTGCTCAACTCTCTTTTCCTTGAGAGATAGTAATTTAGAGAGATGATCTTCTGGTCTCTTGTATCAGCCTCACTTTTTCCTCTATAGAGCTTGACTTTCAGCTGTTTCTTATGGTGTCCAGTGACCGTTTGTTCTTCAGACTTTTGATTTTGTCAAAATCTTGCCGTTTGCCACTCTGCCAAGCCTCTCTCTACTTCTAGACGATGAGTTTGGCTGCAGTCTGCACTTTTTCTTCCATCTCCCGAAACTTCTCCATCTCCGTCTTGCAGCCTGTTGATGCTGACTCTGCTCGCTCTCTGACACATCGCTGGTGAAGTTCACATTACTTCTCAGGCCAACCAGTGAATCCAAAGAAGTGACTCTGTTATTCTGTAAAACTTAAATATATAACATTCTACTCTAGATCACATGATCATCAGTCACCTGACACTTCTACGCCATTAGTCTTGATAAACACAATAACTGTACTTAGAGAAGACCAATATTCATGGTAATAATACTGCAGTTTATACGCACTGCAGAATTTGGCAGCACTAAAAAATAAATAAATAAAAGAAACATACAAAGAACAAAATACAAAAAAAAACAAAACAAAAAACAACAGGGTGCAAGAGAAGATAAAAAGCTTAAAAGATTAAAACCTGAGTTTATAAATTGCCCTGTGCCTTATACTACAGATGGATCCAGTGTTAAGGAGTCTGATGGCTTGAGGGTAGAAACTGTGAGTCTTTTCCTTGATTTCAGCCTCCTGTAGTGTCTCCCTGACAGCAGGAATCTGAAGAGGTTGGGTTGTGGGCAAGTATTGTCCTTTATGATGTTGTGGGTTCTCCTGATAACCCTGGTTCTGTAAATGTCCTGTAGTGATGGGAAGACTCTTCCAGAAATTAATTATTATTATTATTATTATTATTATTATTATTATTATTATTATTATTATTATTATCACACGTTGGAGAACCCTCCTGAGTAGAGCAGCTCCTAAACCACAACGTGAGCGAATTGGTGATGATGCTGTGTAGTACTTGTGACTTTGGTTGACATGACAAGTTTCCTTTGTTTTTTGAGAAGTACAGTCTCGGTTGGGACTCTTCAGGAGCTGCTGAGTGTTCTGAGACCAGGAGAGATCCTCCGTGATGTGTGCTCTGTTCACCCTCTCCATCTCGTTCTCACCAATGTATAATGTCTCTTCCTTGGATCAGAGAGATTATAGAGGCCACTAGACCACCAGACCTGCCACCTCTCATCTGTATGCTGCTTCTACTACCCCAAAGATCAACCCATGCCTGTGTTTTCATTTGCAAACTTCACAATGCTGGTGTTGATGTGGGAGGTCATGCAGTCATGAATAAGCAACCCTGAGGGGTCCCTATGGTCACAGTCCTGATGTCTGGTGTCTGGTTTCCCACTCCGACTGACTGAGGTTGAGGGTCAGGAGGATTTCATAAAGTTTGTACCTAGTATGACTGTGCAGAAAACTTAGTTGTATCAGTAAATAGCCTTCTGACATATGTGGTCTTTCGATCGAAGTGTGTGAGAGCAGATAGATGGCAGCATTGACAGCATCATCAGACCTGTTCTCTTGGTAAGCAAACAGTAATGGGTCCAAGGTGGCGGGGATGGTATTTTTATATCTGTCATGACTATCCTCTCGAGGCTCTTTATAACTTCAAATAGTTGACAATGGTGGACTTCTTCTTGGTCAGCAGCATCTCCTCAAATCTCATCTTCCTTCTTCTGAGTCACGAACTATGGAGGACTGAAGGTTTAATTCTTAACTGACATCTTTCACTGACGTAAACTAATAATGGCGTAGAAAGAATTTTAATATAAATCCACAGCTGCCTTGAAAACGCCGTCCCTGGGTGGGCACGAACCACCATCCTTTCGGTTAACAGCCGAACGCGCTGACCGATTGCGCCACAGAGACCTTTGGTCCAGTTCAAAACCTCTGAGGGAGTGGAAGCAGCACAGAACCACTGATGAATATGGACTGTTAATTCTCTTGAATTTGGCAATATTTCAAACAACAATGGCATTGTCTAGTTTTGTAGAAGATTTTTTAATGAATGATAGTGGTAAGTGGTGAAAAACCATTCCAACTTCCTATTAAAAGTCATCTTGTGTTTTGTCAATTAAACACCTTCAGTATGTTCCAACAGAAGGAAAGGTTCAGCTTTCATTAGCAGCAAACTATTGGCTATCCTCTGATGAAGATTTAATATTCTACATTCATATCCATATATGTGTTTACAGTGATTACATTAGCAGTAACTTGCAACATTTTTTTTTCTCTTTCAATCACTAAACATCTCATTTCAATAATTAACATATATAAATATTGTTATACCTCTATCAGTTGGCCATTGGCTCAGTCACTTCTCCTTTTCCTAGGAGGCAGACACTTATTAAAATGAACTGCCACTTTAAGCTCTGCATCCTCTCTAATCTCAGCAGCATCTCAATGCCTATTTTTATTTTCTCCACCTGCTGTACCTTCCTTTGCTTCACTAACTATGGAGGAAAGAAGATTTAATGCTTCACTGACACATTTTAAGGAATTATATTCATAATTTGAATCCATAGTTACTCTGAAAACAGCCGTCCCTGGGTGGGCTCGAACCACCATCCTTTCAGTTAACAGCCGAACGCGCTGACCGATTGCGCCACAGAGACCTCGTTCTGGGTTGTAAACTCAGAATCTGGTGACATTCACCGAGCAGCAGAGCACCACAATGGCAAATATAGGCCTTCTCAGCGGCGTCACTGATGTTCTTGATGGCTTTCTTGCTGTGCATTCGTCTTATGCCCAACAGCTGAGAGCCCTGCAGAGTGACTGGCCAGCGAACCCTCTCCATCCAGCCTCGATAGGGTTGTATCAGGTTTTCTACCCATTGCTTCGGCAATGGCCTGCCAGCTCTTCATACCTGGCCCATTTATGCTCAAAAGCCTCCACTATCCGATCTTCCCAGTTCACAGTTAGCTTCAGCAGGACCAATCGCCTTGATGATGCTGAGACGAGAAGAGCGTCAGGCCTGAATGTGGTCAGTGTGTTGCTCTCTGGAAATTTAAGCTGCCTCCCTAGGTCCACCTTCAACTGCCAGTCCCTTGCTGATTCCAACAGCAAGGGACTGGCAGTCCCATTGCTTCGGCACTGGCCTGCCAGCTCTGGCCCATTTATGCTCAAAAGTCTCTGCTATCCGATCTTCCCAGGTCACAGTCAGCTTCAGCAGGACCAATCGCCTTGATGATGCTGCGACGAGAAGAGCGTCAGGCCTGAATGTGGTCAGTGTGTTGCTCTCTGGAAATTTAAGCTGCCTCCCTAGGTCCACCTTCAACTGCCAGTCCCTTGCTGATTCCAACAAGAGGGACGCCTATTCCAAAAACAGTCGTCCCTGGGTGGGCTCGAACCACCATCCTTTCGGTTAACAGCCGAACGCGCTGACCGATTGCGCCACAGAGACCTTCTTCTAGGGTGCAACCATTCTCTTTGAAAGAACTAGTGGTGATCAGGAGGTCCTGGAGAAGCTGAAGGAGTAAAATCTGACAACATTCACCAAGCAGCTGGGAACCACAATGGCAAATATACAATGTCACAGAGCTGAATTTCAGACAGTGAAGGCAGACAGGGACAGGACCCCATAGAGTTTAAATGTTGGTGGTGGGTTTTGCCTGAAGGGGACCTCTGATGGAAAACTTCTAGGATGACCATGGACAGGTGGAGACTGGAAGCACTGTTGCCAGATTAGAAATGTCAAAGTATCGTACCAAAACCAGTAAATTACATTAGTACATCACAAGCTTAAAACATAATAAAAATAACATTAAGGCTTCTAGAATTTGTCCATATGAAGCAGAAGAGTCAATTAATTCAATCTTTGTAGTTTCTGATATCGCATTAATGTTCTTTGATTCAGAACTAATTAGTCCAGAAACAAGAGTGGGGAAATTCCACAGAAGTGTAAATCTGCTCGGCTCAGATGACGTCCTCAGCATTAGGGAGGTCCGATAGCATGGATCTGTCCAGCATCTGGACATGGCACATTTATAGGTATAGGTGTGAAAGGTTGATCTGATAGAAGAGTTCTTCTGCAAAACAACTCCGTAAATTTAAATTCCAGAGAGGTTGTATCAGGTTTTCCACCCATTGCTTTGGCACTTACCTGCCAGCTCCTAGTACTTGGCCCATTTATGCTCAAAAACCTCTGCTATCCGGTCTTCCCAGGACACAGTCTGCTCCAGAAGGACTTGCCTCAATTATTCTGAGACAAGAACAAAATGAGGCCTGAGTGTTGTCACTGTGTTGGTCTCTGGAAATTTAAGCTGCCTCCCTCGGTCCACCTTCAGCTGCCAGTCCCTTGCTGATGCCAGGCGTCCCCCCCTGCTTGACTTTGGTGTTGCTGTGGCTTCTCTCCGGGCCCGACAAAAGCAATGGAGTGCCTCGGTGGTTGTTGATTGCTGACAGAGATCCCTGACCAGATGTTGTCTGCTCTCTTGAGTGTGCCAGTATTTCAAACAGCATTCCTAAAGATGGACTTTTGACGAATTATCACTATATTTGTTGTTTTTCAGACTAATATTGGCATGAAAGGAATTTTAATATACATCTACAGTTTAATGAAAACCTCCGTCCCTGGGTGGGCTCGAACCACCATCCTTTCGGTTAACAGCCGAACGCGCTGACCAATTGCGCCACAGAGACCTTGTTTCAGCTCAAAAACTCTGAGGGAGTCGAATCTGACAACATTCACCAAGCAGCAGGGAACCACAATGGCAAATACCGGCCTTCTCAGCGGCGTCACTGATGTTCTTGATGGCTTTCTTGCTGTGCATTCGTCTTATGCCCAACAGCTTGAAAGCCTTGCAGGGTTACTGGCCAGCGAACCCTCTCCATCCAACCTCGATAGGGTTGTATCAGGTTTTCCACCCATTGCTTCGGCACTGGCCTGCCAGCTCTGGCCCATTTATGCTCAAAAGTCTCTGCTATCCGATCTTCCCAGGTCACAGTCAGCTTCAGCAGGACCAATCGCCTTGATGATGCTGCGACGAGAAGAGCGTCAGGCCTGAATGTGGTCAGTGTGTTGCTCTCTGGAAATTTAAGCTGCCTCCCTAGGTCCACCTTCAACTGCCAGTCCCTTGCTGATTCCAACAAGAGGGACGCCTATTCCAAAAACAGTCGTCCCTGGGTGGGCTCGAACCACCATCCTTTCGGTTAACAGCCGAACGCGCTGACCGATTGCGCCACAGAGACCTTCTTCTAGGGTGCAACCATTCTCTTTGAAAGAACTAGTGGTGATCAGGAGGTCCTGGAGAAGCTGAAGGAGTAAAATCTGACAACATTCACCAAGCAGCTGGGAACCACAATGGCAAATATACAATGTCACAGAGCTGAATTTCAGACAGTGAAGGCAGACAGGGACAGGACCCCATAGAGTTTAAATGTTGGTGGTGGGTTTTGCCTGAAGGGGACCTCTGATGGAAAACTTCTAGGATGACCATGGACAGGTGGAGACTGGAAGCACTGTTGCCAGATTAGAAATGTCAAAGTATCGTACCAAAACCAGTAAATTACATTAGTACATCACAAGCTTAAAACATAATAAAAATAACATTAAGGCTTCTAGAATTTGTCCATATGAAGCAGAAGAGTCAATTAATTCAATCTTTGTAGTTTCTGATATCGCATTAATGTTCTTTGATTCAGAACTAATTAGTCCAGAAACAAGAGTGGGGAAATTCCACAGAAGTGTAAATCTGCTCGGCTCAGATGACGTCCTCAGCATTAGGGAGGTCCGATAGCATGGATCTGTCCAGCATCTGGACATGGCACATTTATAGGTATAGGTGTGAAAGGTTGATCTGATAGAAGAGTTCTTCTGCAAAACAACTCCGTAAATTTAAATTCCAGAGAGGCTGTATCAGGTTTTCCACCCATTGCTTTGGCACTTACCTGCCAGCTCCTCGTACTTTGCCCATTTATGCTCAAAAACCTCTGCTATCCGGTCTTCCCAGGACACAGTCTGCTCCAGAAGGACTTGCCTCAATTATTCTGAGACAAGAACAAAATGAGGCCTGCGTGTTGTCACTGTGTTGGTCTCTGGAAATTTAAGCTGCCTCCCTCGGTCCACCTTCAGCTGCCAGTCCCTTGCTGATGCCAGGCGTCCCCCCTGCTTGACTTTGGTGTTGCTGTGGCTTCTCTCCGGGCCCGACAAAAGCAATGGAGTGCCTCGGTGGTTGTTGATTGCTGACAGAGATCCCTGACCAGATGTTGTCTGCTCTCTTGAGTGTGCCAGTATTTCAAACAGCATTCCTAAAGATGGACTTTTGACGAATTATCACTATATTTGTTGTTTTTCAGACTAATATTGGCATGAAAGGAATTTTAATATACATCTACAGTTTAATGAAAACCTCCGTCCCTGGGTGGGCTCGAACCACCATCCTTTCGGTTAACAGCCGAACGCGCTGACCAATTGCGCCACAGAGACCTTGTTTCTGTTCAAAAACTCTGAGGGAGTCGAATCTGACAACATTCACCAAGCAGCAGGGAACCACAATGGCAAATACAGGCCTTCTCAGCGGCGTCACTGATGTTCTTGATGGCTTTCTTGCTGTGCATTCGTCTTATGCCCAACAGCTTGAAAGCCTTGCAGGGTTACTGGCCAGCGAACCCTCTCCATCCAACCTCGATAGGGTTGTATCAGGTTTTCCACCCATTGCTTCGGCACTGGCCTGCCAGCTCTGGCCCATTTATGCTCAAAAGTCTCTGCTATCCGATCTTCCCAGGTCACAGTCAGCTTCAGCAGGACCAATCGCCTTGATGATGCTGCGACGAGAAGAGCGTCAGGCCTGAATGTGGTCAGTGTGTTGCTCTCTGGAAATTTAAGCTGCCTCCCTAGGTCCACCTTCCAAAAACAGTCGTCCCTGGGTGGGCTCGAACCACCATCCTTTCGGTTAACAGCCGAACGCGCTGACCGATTGCGCCACAGAGACCTTCTTCTAGGCTGCAACCATTCTCTTTGAAAGAACTAGTTGTGATCAGGAGGTCCTGGAGAAGCTGAAGGAGTAAAATCTGACAACATTCACCAAGCAGCTGGGAACCACAATGGCAAATATACAATGTCACAGAGCTGAATTTCAGACAGTGAAGGCAGACAGGGACAGGACCCCATAGAGTTTAAATGTTGGTGGTGGGTTTTGCCTGAAGGGGACCTCTGATGGAAAACTTCTAGGATGACCATGGACAGGTGGAGACTGGAAGCAGTGTTGCCAGATTAGAAATGTCAAAGTATCGTACCAAAACCAGTAAATTACATTAGTACATCACAAGCTTAAAACATAATAAAAATAACATTAAGGCTTCTAGAATTTGTCCATATGAAGCAGAAGAGTCAATTAATTCAATCTTTGTAGTTTCTGATATCGCATTAATGTTCTTTGATTCAGAACTAATTAGTCCAGAAACAAGAGTGGGGAAATTCCACAGAAGTGTAAATCTGCTCGGCTCAGATGACGTCCTCAGCATTAGGGAGGTCCGATAGCATGGATCTGTCCAGCATCTGGACATGGCACATTTATAGGTATAGGTGTGAAAGGTTGATCTGATAGAAGAGTTCTTCTGCAAAACAACTCCGTAAATTTAAATTCCAGAGAGGCTGTATCAGGTTTTCCACCCATTGCTTTGGCACTTACCTGCCAGCTCCTCGTACTTGGCCCATTTATGCTCAAAAACCTCTGCTATCCGGTCTTCCCAGGACACAGTCTGCTCCAGAAGGACTTGCCTCAATTATTCTGAGACAAGAACAAAATGAGGCCTGAGTGTTGTCACTGTGTTGGTCTCTGGAAATTTAAGCTGCCTCCCTCGGTCCACCTTCAGCTGCCAGTCCCTTGCTGATGCCAGGCGTCCCCCCCTGCTTGACTTTGGTGTTGCTGTGGCTTCTCTCCGGGCCCGACAAAAGCAATGGAGTGCCTCGGTGGTTGTTGATTGCTGACAGAGATCCCTGACCAGATGTTGTCTGCTCTCTTGAGTGTGCCAGTATTTCAAACAGCATTCCTAAAGATGGACTTTTGACGAATTATCACTATATTTGTTGTTTTTCAGACTAATATTGGCATGAAAGGAATTTTAATATACATCTACAGTTTAATGAAAACCTCCGTCCCTGGGTGGGCTCGAACCACCATCCTTTCGGTTAACAGCCGAACGCGCTGACCAATTGCGCCACAGAGACCTTGTTTCAGTTCAAAAACTCTGAGGGAGTCGAATCTGACAACATTCACCAAGCAGCAGGGAACCACAATGGCAAATATACAATGAGCTGAGCTGAATCTCAGACAGTGAAGGCAGACAGTGACAGGACCCCATAGAGTTTAAATGTTGGTGGTGGGTTTTACCTGAAGGGGACCTCTGATGGAAGACTTCTAGGATGACCATGGAGAGGTGGAGATGAGAAGGGTTGTGCAACAAACAGCCTGTGTGACACAATGACAGTGTCTTTAAAGCACAAGGACGAGGGGATGATTGGCTAGGAGAAGACAAATTGATGAAACAGCATGTGGTCAACGTTTAACCCTTACATACTGTTAAGGTCATCACAGCATGGTCCAGGTCAACATGGACCCAGCCCAATAATTCCCTCCTAGTTTGTCTGAGTGCCTAAGTGTCTATACAACATACATTCATTCCTTCATCTTCTGTAACTGCTTGTTCCTGTGAAGGGTCACCGGGTCTGCTGGAAAGGCGGGGTACACCCTGGACCTCAGCACCTGAACACAACCATGCATTTTGTCTATTTTGGTTCACTTATCTGTGTTATTGACCTTGGTGGACTTCTTCTTGGTCAGCAGCATCTCCTCCAGTCTCTTCTCCCTTCATCTGCCTCATTAACTATGGATGACTGAGGATGTAATTCTTGTTGTTAACCCTGGTGGGCTTCTTCTTGGTCAGCAGCATCTCCTCAATTGTCTTCTTCCTTCTTGTGCCTCGTCAACTATGGAGGACTGAGGATTTAATTCTTAACTGACATTTTTCACTAATATAGACTAATAATGGCATGAAAGGAATTTTAATATCAATCCACAGCTTTAACGAAAACAAACGTCCCTGGGTGGGCTCGAACCACCATCCTTTCAGTTAACAGCCGAACGCGCTGACCGATTGCGCCACAGCTGGGGAACAATAGTCTGTTAAGGGGGGGGAAGAAAGGAAGGGGAGGGGGAAGAAGGGGGAAGAAGAAAAAAAGGAGAAAAAGGAGAAAAAAGAGAGGGAAAGGAAAGAAAAAGAGAAGAAGATTTTTATTGTATAGTCTTTCAACCTCAGTGTTTTTTAGCATTGAAATGCATTCAAATTATTTCATAAACTTTAAAATTATATATATATTATAATAATATAATCTAATATTTTGTATATATAAATTTCACTAGAATTGCAGGTTTAACTGCCACTGTAATTAGCAGAAACTTATATTCATAACACACAAAAAACAGTGAAACATATATTTTTTATCAAATCAAACTTTTATTATGGGAAAACAATATAATTATTATAAAGATATGAACAGATATAATACAAAATGCTGGTTGGTGAGGGCTAGTGAGGGCTGGGTGCCCAGCTCCACTAAATATTCTGCCAAGCTGTCCACTCTGTCCATGCCTGGCACACCGGACTCTACCACAGCCTAGTAAAAACAGGGATGAGAATTGTTAGATCAATGAAGTTGTGAAGACAAGACATCATAGTGATGTCATTTATTAGCAAATAAATATGCTTTTACATACCCCAGATGCATCTGTAGGCAGCAGTCAGGGAGGAGGAGGCAGCAGCCAGGGAGGAGGCAGCAGCCAGGGAGGAGGAGGAGGCAGTCAGGGAGGAGGCAGCAGCCTGGGAGGGGGTGGCAGCAGTCAGGGAGGAGGGAGCAGCCAGGGAGGAGAAGATGGGCTGGGTTGAGTCGCTTAGGTCATCAAGGAGACTTGGCACTGTGAGGTCAGGTGTTTGATCCTCCTCGAAGCCCTCGTCTTCTTCCTATTCAACACCAAGCAGCTTTCCTATGAACAGATAAACATATGCACAAGCATGCACACATAATTAAATAATACATCATGTTAAGTATAGAGTTTGCTGTTGCCAGTGGGAATGAAAAGCCTCACTGAATTTCAGTTAATGCACTTGAAAGCCAACAAACAAATATACTAGATAGACAGTTATCAATACATTAGCATACCGGTGTATTTGGAGGGTGGCCTGAAAGTTGGCACGAATGCCCGGCCAAACACTTTCAAGCTGTTGGTGTTGGCGCTCTGGGTCACATCCCCGGAGTAGGTAAGTAGAGATGATGGCCTGCTGGTCACCGCTGCAGTCCCCCGGTCCTGGTTTCACCTGTTCAGGCCTTCCAGGAGGTACAGCTGGAAATTCGGTGCATTTGCACTGGGTCCTGAGAAAACAATACAATATTACCAAATACCACAGCTTCAAATCTTGCTGCAGTTTGCCAGAGGGGAAAATGGTGTTGGAAATCCACCTCTGGTTTTGGATGGGAATGCTTTTCTGCATCTCTGCTGGCAACCAGAATGAAGCTGCAGCCCCAGCAGTGGCCAGCTGACCTCCTCCAGGTTCACCCTGTTTAGAAGATAATAACAAACTACTAATATATGGCATAAATATAGGCCACACTAAGCATAACCTACACAACAGCCAGACCAATGAACAGACACTGCTGTACTTACACAGGCTTCAGCCATGCTGGTATTTACAAAAGGGCTCGGGGTCCTCACAGAGGATGGAGAGGGGCTAGGAGTCTTCACGGGGAAGGAAGAGGAGCTGGGGCTTCTCCTAGCCACTAAACTAGGCTTTAGTGTGGCAGAGTGTGACCCACCAAAGCGTGATTTAGTGAACTGAAAAGACAAACAATATTAATTTGATGACCTAACAAATACAAAACCATTATGAATGAAATATGAGTTATTTAATATAATATTCACCATAGAGAAACTCGAAGGGGGGCGCAGGAAAGACTTTGGCACTGCACCAGGGGCCGAGGCCGGAGCAGCAGGTTGTGAGGCTGCGCCAGGTTGTGAGGCTGCGGCAGGAGGCTGAGTGGTGGCCTGCTGAAGCAACAGCATTGTGATGCGTGATATAACAGCTACAGCATTGCTGCAGACATGACATGAGATGCAAGATTAATCATAATGACACATAATTTTAAAATAGATCACCTTAGCACTGTGAAATCCACAATTACAGGCCACTGACCCTCCAAACAGAGTTGGCTGTCCACGGGCCTGCATGGGGCATTTCTCAGTCTGAAACAATCAGAACCCTGGTTAGCCTGGGGATTACAGTCATTTGTTTTATTCATAGTATCTGCACTATTGTATGGTACATTTTTCAAGTGATCATTATGTCTTGCTATATTTTACCTTCTGGGAGAGGTCATGCCACTTCCGCTGCCTAGTGAGCATCCCTTTGGACTACACTGGGACACTACAGCACAAACACACACCTAATATGACAGCATGACAGCTGCATTATCAAATCAAGTTGCAGTAATGTTTTCTGCAACTCGATTTTCTATTCATAGTAACATTATGTAGATCGTAACGTTAGTTATATATACATAACTAGCAATAAAAGTTAACCTACAGCTTGCAATCTATCTAGGTAGTTAGCCAAGAATAGTAATGTCATAGTAGTTACATGTCTTTTTCTATTCATATTAATATTGGGCCTATTGACGTTACATGAATCGATCGTAACGTTAACGTCGGTTCGTTTACATTTTCCATAGCACGAACATGACCCATATTAGCTAGCCTACCTCTCTGATACCAGTTCAAGGTATAAATCACTATTTATAAATGATTTTCTTCCCATAGGCAAGTTAGCATTGGCGATTGTTAGCTATGGAGACTAGCCATATAACGGCCATATAACATCATGTAACATCTATCAAAATGATCGGATAACTTCGTGTGAAGGATGGAAATAAACTGTATATGTCTATTTATTAAGGAAACACGTATTTTAATGGTTACTTACCACTGAATGTAAACGGTGCCGCTTACTGACAGCTGCAGTATTCGAACGCTAACCGTTGCTAGGCACCGCAGCGTTCGTGAGTACGTCATCCAAAGCACATTGGAAATGAAGGGACGTGATTGGCCGTCAACAATGGACATGAACGAAGGCGATTGGCCGTCCACAATGGACATAGCGAACGTGATTCGCCGAACGGAGACGGACTTTCCTGCGCGAGGTGGCGCCACAGAGACCTTGTTCCTCTTTAAAAACTCTGAGGGAGTAGAATCTGACAACATTCACCACGCAGCAGAGAACCACAATGGCAATATGGCCATTGTCGAGTTTTGCAGTTTTTTTTTTTATATGAATGACAGTGGTAAGTGATGAAATAACCATTTCTCTGACACCTTTCTAATTAAAGTCATCTTTTGTTTTGTCAGTTTTGCAGCATATTGAAGGCTTTTAGTACTATAAGGCTTATACTACTACAAGGCTTTTAGCCTTCAAAATGCTGCAACAGAAGGGAACGTTCAGTTTGCATTAGCAAACTATTGGCTATCCTCTGAAGAAGATTTAATATTCTACATTCACATCCACATGACTGTTTACAGTCATTACATTAGCAGTAACTTACAACATTTTTTTTTTCTGTTTCAACCACTAAACATCAAGTTTCAATAATGAGCATATATAAATATTGTTACACTTCTATCAGTTGGCCATCGGCTCAGTCACTTTCCTTTTCCTCATAGGTATCAGACACCTATTAAACCAAACTGCCACTTTAAGTTCTGTATCCACTCTCATCTTAACTTTGAATATGATGATTATGATTGGCGAATGTTACTGATTGACTTTTCCGTGTTGTTGACCAAGGTGGACTTCCCTGGTCAGCAGTATCTCCTCAATGTCTGTTTTTCTTTCCTCCACCTCCTCTACTTTTTTCTGCCTCACAAACTATGTAGGATCGAAGATTAATTCTTACCTGACAGGTTTCACTACTATAAGCTACTAATGCTGTAGAAGGAATTATATTTTTAATATGAACTTGCAGTTATTCCGAAAAGAGCCATCCTGTTGGTTAACAGCCAAACATGCTGACCGACTGTGCCATAGAGACCTTGTTCCAAGGTGCAACAATTCTCTTTGAAAGATTAATTAGCCATTGGCTCAGTCACTTTGGCTTTGTTGTGGCTTTTCTCCAGCCTTCTCAAAAGTAATGAACTGCCTTGCTGGTTGTTGTTGCTTGCTGAGAGAGATCCCTGGGCAGATGTTGTCTGTTACTGCCTTCAGCACCTGGTCGTGGAGCCAGCGGTAGCATCCCTCTCTCATGGCTTTTGGGCAACAGTTTAGTATGTGCTCCAGTAATCCTCTTCTCTAGTATAGCGAGCATGTAGGCGATTCTGTCAGACCTCAACAGAAAAGGTTAGATTTTCTTTTAATTTTGATTATGTAATGACTGGTGAATACAGCTGACTGACAGACTGTTCAGTGTTGTTGACCAGTGCTTGCCTCACAAATGATGTACACTTTAAAACCCGATAAGTTAATTCAACTCATTTTTTATTTTTTTTAGGTAGGCATAATGGCAGGGTGTACAATCTCTCCGCTAGCCTTTACAATGGCAATGGAGGTCATTATTAGGGCTTCCAAATGGGTGGTAGGTGGAGAAAGGCTGCAGGGAGGGCTTCGCCTCCCCCCAATTAGGGCCTACATGGACGACATGACGACAACAACGTCAACCGCTCCTTGTACTGGAAGATTGCTGGATAAGTTAAATAGCAATCTGCAGTGGGCTAGGATGAAAGTGAAGCCTACTAAATCTAGTATTTCCATTGTTAAAGGAAAAGTGGTAGATAAGAAGTTTTTTATAAATGATGAGGTAATTCCCACAGCGCTGGAGAAGCCAGTGAAGAGTTTGGGAAGATGGTACGATGCAAGCCTTAGTGATAAGGCGCAGTTTGAAGGGTTGAGGCAGGAAATGATGCAGGACATTTCAAGCACAGACCGGTCAGGGCTACCAGGCAAGTTAAAATTGTGGTGTTGGCAATTTGGTTTACTGCCCCGGCTAATGTGCCGCTGATGGTGTATGAGGTTGGACTGTGTGCAGGGAAACCTCTGTGGAGCAAGGCATCAGCAGTAGAAAGGAGAAAGATGATAGTGGAAGAGGTACAGAGGCAAGAGGAAACGGTTAGATGCTCAAAGGCAGTGTCGCGGGCTAAGCAGGGTCAATGGGTGAACTGGGAGAGTGTGGAAAAAAGGAAGGTGAAGTGGAGAGAGCTTTGGAGCATGGAGGCTAGCAGGATTAGATTTATGTTAGGGGCTACTTATGATGTGCTGCCAACTCCCCAGAACCTGAACCAGTGGGTAGGTGAGGATGCTGCCTGTCCATTGTGCACTTGTGTCTGCACGCTTAGTCATATTCTGACAGGTTGTAAGGTTAGTCTCTCCCAAGGACGTTATACCTGGCATCACAATCAGGTATTGAAATGTTTAGCAGCTGCAATAGAGGAAAAACGGGTGAATGTAAATTCTGTGGCCATTAAAAGAAAGATTAGATGTATAAAGTTTGTACAGGAGGGAGAAAAGGCTAGAGTAGGAGGCTTCAGGCATAACACGGGACAGCTAAGGGTAGGAGGAGCCTGGGAGATGAGGGCGGACTTAAATAGCCAACTGGTTGTCCCAGATGAGATAGCTAGCACTCGACTACGGCCAGATCTGCTGTTGTGGTCTGAGCCAGAGAAAGTAGTCTATTTCATAGAGCTGACTGTCCCGTGGGAAGATAGAGTTGAGGAGGCTAACGAGCGAAAAAGAGCTAAGTATGCAGAGTTAGCAGCAGATGCAGAGCAAAATGGATGGAAGGCTTATGTCCACCCGGTAGAAGTGGGCTGCCGTGGATTTGTGGCAAAGTCGGTCATTGCTCTGCTGAGTGAGCTGGGCATACGAGGAAGAAGCCAGAGGAATGCGGTTAGCAATATGTCCCGGGCAGCAGAGAGAGCCAGTGACTGGTTATGGGTGCACAGGAAGCATGCTAGCTGGGGAGCTAACTAAGGTAAGGATGTAGGCCGCATGTAGGACGCATGTAGGCCGCATGTAGGCCACAGTTGATTTGTTTGTTGCTTCAGCTTGCATCAACGGAGCGAAGCATGGTAGATTTGTTTGCTTGTTACAGATTTGTTTGTTGCGTGCTTCAGCTTGTATCAAAGGAGCGGAGCATGGTAGCTTTGTTTGTTTGTTACGGATTTGTTTGTTTGTTAGGTGCTTCAGCTTGCATCAATGGAGTGGAGCATGGTAGAGTTGTTTGTTTGTTACGGATTTGTTTGTTCGTTACATGCTTCAGCTCGCATCAACGGAGCGGAGCATGGTAGATTTGTTTGTTTGGCTTGGCTTGTGGTTATTAGTTTCCATACTAGTTGTTGATAGACATCTTATGGTGAGGAAGAGAGGGTTATGTGGCGGTGTGGAGGGGGGTGATTCCAGGATAGATGGGTCATTACAGTCGTGTAAAGTCTATCACTCACGGCCGGCAATGCGACAGCTGAATGTGACGGTGGAATTCTGTTGATCATTTTATTACACACACTACTGGCGACACATTTTTTCAAAACTGTTTTACTCACTTGCGGGTCAGGATCAGCCGAAACATTGTTTGATGTGGCAGGTCTAGCTGGTCCCGGACAGTCTGTGAGGTGGACAGGTAGCTCAGAGAACACGGAGTGCACCTGAGTGTCTCTGTCAGCATCAGGTAGTACCTGTCGATGTCCAGGACCTTCCGAGCCCTCTTGTGGACACCATAGCCTGTCAGCTGCTTCCCACACTCAGGACAGGTTACCCTCACCTTCCACAGGTGGTAGGGCATCCACACCATCAGCCGATGTGTGAAAAAGCGGTCTGGTGTTGGTGTCTGGTGGTAGATGAGGGCTGGGACGGGGGGTTCATACCACAGCTTCACATCTTGCCGCAGTTTGCCAGAGTGAAAAATGGTGTTGGAAATCCACCTCTGGTCTTGGATGGGAATGTTTTTCCGCATCTCTGCTGGCAACCAGAATGAAGCTGCAGCCCCAGCAGTGGCCAGCTGACCTCCTCCAGGTTCACCCTGTTTAGAAGATAATAACAAACTATTAATATATGGCATAAATATAGGCCACACTAAGCGTAACCTACACAACAGCCAGACCAATGAACAGACACTGCTGTACTTACACAGGCTTCTGCCATGCTGGTATTTACAGAAGGGCTCGGGGTCCTCACAGAGGATGGAGAGGGGCTGGGCGTCCTCACAGAAGACGGAACATGGCTCGGGGTCCTCACAGAGGATGGAGCGGGGCTGGGGGTCCTCACAGAGGATGGAGAAGGGCTAGGAGTCCTCACAGGGGATGGAGAGGGGCTGGGTGTCTCCACGGGGGAGGAAGAGGGGCTGGGGCTTCTCCTAGCCACTAAATTAGGCTTTAGTGTGGCAGAGTGTGACCCACCAAAGCGTGATTTAGCGAACTGAAAAGACAAACAATACTGATTACAAATTTGATGACGTAACAAAAACAAAACCATTATGAATGAAATATGAGTTATAGTTATTTAATATAATATTCACCATAGACAAACTCGGAGGGGGGCGCAGGAAGGACTTTGGCACTGCACCAGGGGCCGAGACCAGAGCAGCAGGCTGCGAGGCTGTGGCAGGTTGCGAGGCTGCGGCAGGCTGCGAGGCTGCAGGGCAGGCTGCGAGGCTGCGGCAGGAGGTTGAGTGGTGGCCTGCTGAAGCAACAGCATTGTGATGCGTGATATAACAGCTACAGCATTGCTGCAGACATGACATGAGATGCAAGATTAATCATGATGACACATAATTTTAAAATAGATCACCTTAGCACGGTGAAATCCACAATTACAGGCCACTGACCCCCCAAACAGAGTTGGCTGTCCACGGGCCTGCATGGGGCATTTCTCAATCTGAAACAATCAGAACCCTGGTTAGCCTGGGGATTACAGTCATTTGTTTTATTCATAGTATCTGCACTATTGTATGGTACATTTTTCAAGTGATCATTATGTATTTCTATATTTTACCTTCTGGTAGAGGTCATGCCACTTTCGCTGCCTAGGGGCTGGCCTATTGCCTCCAGAAGGCCAAACCCCTGAGCTGGCATATGCCCTCAGCCTGGCTATCCACTCTCCTTCCCCCATGGCCTTGTGGCTCTTAGGCTTATTGCTCATCTGAATATGGACAACAACAAACAACATATATATATATATATACATATACATATACATATATATATATATATATATATATATATATATATATATACATATATATATATATAACTAGCCATAAAAGTTAACCTTCAGCTTGCAAGCTATCTAGGTAGTTAGGTAAGAATAGTAATGTCATAGTAGTTACATCTATCTATAGTCTTTTTCTATTCATATTAATATTGAGCCTATTAACGTCACATTAATTGATCGTAACGTTAACGTCGGTTTGTTTACATTTTGCATACCACGAACATGACCCATATTAGCTAGCCTACCTATCTGATACCAGTTCAAGGTAGCCAACACAATGACGTTGTCCTATTTATAAATCACTATTTATAAATGATTTTCTTCCCATAGGCAAGTTAGCATTGGCGACTGTTAGCTATGGTGGCTAGCCATATAACGGCCATATATAACGTCATGTAACATCTATCAAAATGATCGGATAACTTCGTGTGAAGGATGGAAATAAACTGTATATGTCTATTTAATAAGGAAACACATATTTTAATGGTCACTTACCACTGAATGTAAACGGTGCCGCTTAATGACAGGTGCATGTATTCGAACACGAACCGTTGCTAGGCGCCGCAGCGTTCGTGAGTACGTCATCCAAAGCACATTGGAAATGAAGGAACGTGATTGGCCGTCAACAATGGACATGAACGAAGGCGATTGGCCGTCCACAATGGACATAGCGAACGTGATTCGCCGAACGGAGACGGACTTTCCTGCACGAGGTGACGCCACAGAGACTGTGTTTCAGTTCAAAAACTCTGAGGGAGTCGAATCTGACAACATTCACCAAGCAGCAGGGAACCACAATGGCAAATACAGGCCTTCTCAGTGGCGTCACTGATGTTCTTGATGGCTTTGTTGCTGTGTCCAACAGCTTGAGAGCCCTGCGGAAGCAATAGCCAAGATCGTAGCCAACCACAACAACACCAAGCAACATCAAGGAAAGAGGAAAATCCCCTTGGTCAGGGCTTGAGGGCAGCCTCAGCCACAGCCAAAGACTGCAGGCGGCTTGAGAGCAGACTTGGGCAAGCAACTCAACTTCCCAAATCAAACCACCATCCTTTCAGTTAACAGCCGATCGCACTGACCGATTGGGCCACAGAGACCAAACATCCGATTTCAAACAACATTCCCAAAGATGGCCTTTTGATGAATGCTTAAAGAAATATTCAAAGTTGTTGACATTTTCTGGACTTACTGACATCAATGTCTTTAAATTGAGATTGATTGGTGTATGCCTTTTGCATATTTCATTAAGGACAGATTAAGTGGGTGAAGAACGAATGTTTATTGACGAAACATCAACAAAACATACAACGCAACCGCTTGGAGGTTAGACTCTCAAAATCTCAGACAGTGAAGGCAGACAGGGACAGGACCCCCCAGAGTTAAGATGCTGGTGGTGGTGTTTGGCTGAGAGGGACTGCCAATGAAGACTTGCAGGATGGCCATTGAGAGGTGGAGATGGGAAGGGTTGTGCAACAAACAGCCTGTGACGCAATGACAGTGACTTCAAAGAACAGGGATGAAGGGATGATTGGCTAGGAAAAGACAATTTGATGAAAGTAGTGATGTTCTAGTTGAGGATGGCGTGGGAACATGGAAGAGAAGAGGAAATCCCACATTCACTGGAGAGGAGGAGCTTGCAAGGTGACAGATCTTCCTGACTGAACTTTCACCTTCACTTGGAGTGTTATTAAATTACGACTGAAACGCCCCATGAGATGTTAGTGAATGGTCAGCTTCTCAAAAAACAAAACAAAAGGAAAGAAGGCTCCAAGCCTGCCTTCCATGCGTGAGCTAAAGTGTGAGCTTCAGAAACCTTGTATTGTCAATCTTTATCACCAGTAAAAAAATACAAAAAAGTACAAAGTCTCCCCCCGGCTGTCCCAAAAAGCATTTAGACCACATTTAGAAAATAAATAAATAATAATAATTCCACCCTTTTGGATACCACTCCCTTCCCCCGATAGTTTCTGTAGAGTCCGTGTTAGCAGGATAATGTAGCAGGATCCAGTACTTGCTGTAAAACTGGAACACTCTCAGTTTCTTCCCTTGACACACGAGTCACGCAATGAAAGTGTGTGATCATTCCCCCCACTGCACTCTGTCTCTGTGTTTCTCTTTCCTCCATTCTAAATCGTCTCCTTTTTTCTCTCTAATCTCAATCAATAAGTGTAACTTTTCCCACAGAGAGACCCTAAGGCTCCTTGCTGTCCGTCGCAGAGCGTGAAGTCCTCATGGTCTGCATCCACAGGGTTTTCCCTCATCTCTTTCCACCCCGCCTTTTGTTTCTCCCCCTGTGTGCTCTTATTTAAAATCACATCTCCCTATCATGTGGTGGCTGAACCTCTGGCAGGTGCTTTGTTCGTTTCATTTTTAAGCGGTAGCGCGTTCGCCTTCCGCTGAAGCATCTCTCACAGTGTTCGCGGTCAGCTGTTCACTGCTCTCCGCTGAGACCGTTGAGAGATCTGACTACATGCAATGTGGACATGGCCCAGAATTTACGTAAGGATTTTGATAAGTGCCATTAATCAAAATGAAAAAAAAAAGACACAAGAGAAGAAAACACTCTGACTAATCATCTCAGAAACACCTTTTCCATCTGACACTGTCGCACCCTGCCACCTACACTCAACCGCAACATCCTAGCCAACTAAGAGCAGCACCAGAGTGACCTTTTGCTAATGATCAGACTATGCGTCTCTCTGGTGGCAGCACATTCTATGTCAAAAGATGAGCTGCCTTTTTTTTTTTTATTTTTTTTTTTACAGACGCCACCACCCTTTTGACCTCAGTATTATACTTGAGCAAAAATTGTTGAGGCTTTCATATATCCCTGTGTTTGACTAAGATAGCAAAAAAAAAAAAGACAGCTAACTTCCCGACGGACAGGAAGTAGCACACCTCCTACAGTGCTCCTCTGACAAGAACACAGGAGCAATGACTGTACCTCCACGAGCTCCTGTGTAAAACAGATGATACGCCTGTCATTGATCTGCAAAGCAAAGACGAGTCTGCATACAGAGGAAGAGGCGTGGCTAACATCCTTGTGCTGTGACTGCCTGCAGCTAAATTTGCTTAACCCTCTGAGGTCTATAGTATAATTTGTTGTTTTTGACTACTTTTGGTTTTACCTTTGTATTTCATCTTAAAAATGGCTTACCTTGCCTTGTTTGGTGTCATTTTTGTCAGACCTTCGGACCTAAAACCACTCTAAAAACATAAATATGCATAGGAAAAACCACAAACATGTTTAACGAACCATTTTTACAACTTAGAATGCAAATCTAAACTGTAAATTTTAGAAGCTTATGTAAGAATTTAGCAAACAACAAAGTTATTTACAACTAGTTAAATTAAAATGGAGGAAATGCATCAGACATTTTTTATTACTATTTACAACTGTCAGGTGTCAAAATAAGTCTAAAGGTCACAAATCTCTCAAATCTCAAAACCCACTCCATAGACTGGTGTCTCTCCCACAACTTTTCCCTCTTCCTTAACAACCATTGCCATGCAATTTTCTGATTGGATGATGTGATGCATTTTTCCACCAATAGGAAAGAGGGTGTCATATTTTTGTTGTTGTTTTGCTTTCAAGCACTTGAAGTCTGCTAGCGCTCTCCACTTGCTGGCGCTTTCCTCTTCACCGTTTCTTCCTGCACTAAACGTGCACTAAACATGGTGACAGTATCAGGAAAGAGCATGACAGTGAATTATATTAATAAGTCTAGTTTTACTTGGCCTATCAATACAATTTAAAAACTAGGATATAGTTTGAAGTTAGCAATTGAAGTTAGCAACGGCGCCTCAGTCATACTATGACGTCTTGGTGCTGCATCATCTTAAATTAGTCATGTGATCTTGACGCACTGGTGTGTCCGTCAACTTTATTTATTTTACTTTCGATTCCATCCAGTTCTTCCAATCTGAATGTCGTGTGCTTTTCCAGAATCTGATTACTGGAGCAGCAGATGCAGATCTGATCAGTCCACAGCTGTGTGGTCCTAATCCCAAATTATACTGTCGTACGTATGGTGCTGAATGGCCATGGATACAGTAGAGGGCATGGTCATGAAGAGCTTTAAAATTTATCGGGAATATCTTGAAAATTGATTCTCAAACATGCTGGTAGCCGGTGGAGACCTGCTAAAACTGGAGCGATGTGATCCCCTTTCCTGGTTCTGGTTAAAAGCCTGCCATCTGAATTTTGTTCAGTCTGAAACTGAGAGATTGACTTATTGTTCAGACAGGCGATTAAAAAAGGCTATTATATTAAGCCTGACACGATTTTGAAAAGGATTATGAGCCTCTGGCTGATAATGGGTCGTTAGAGTACCATTCATTGCAGAAAGAAGACACTTTCCTCCAACTATAGGTAAGAATCCAGTCATTAAGAGACCCTAGTCATACAGGTTTTTGATGAGCAACACCCACAGATGTTCCTATTTAAACCCCAACTCCCTACCAGTCTATTACAAGTGAAGAAGCTACTTGGATGAGTTGTGAAATGTCCATGTTTCAACTTTTTTGGAGTAGTTCTGAAATGATTTATACATGGCTGGACCAGCTTTGTTAAATGGGTCTCTTAACTTAGGTTATTTGACCCAGATTAACCCAGTAGTTGATGGAGGAGTCTAATCCCTTCCTCACCTCACCATCAAGAACATCACAGTCCCAATTGTGGAGTCATTAAAGTTCTTTGGGTCCACCATCTCCAGGGATCTGAAGATCTAAATGGGACAGTAACAATAGTCCCATAACCAAGAAGGCCTTCCAGAGGATGTTCTTTCTGAGGTTGCCGAAGAAGCACTTTCCACACCGTTGTAATTGAGTCCGTCCTCACATCATCCATCACTGTCCTCTACAGTGCAGCAAACAAACAGGACATTCACTCACTCAGCCGAAAAGACCTCCAGCTGCAAACTGCCCCCCACTAATCAGCTGCCCCGCACCGGGGCCAAGCAGCGTGCAGGCCAGCTCAGCTCTGACCCATTCCACCCTGGTCACGGACTCTGAACGTCACCCCTCGGGTGAAAGACCGAGATCCATAAAAAGGTCCATGAGCAGACACAGGAACAGATTCTCCAGAATATCTAAGCAATACTTCACCTCTTCTGTCATATGCCTTAATTATTGGTAATTGGTACCATACCTAGTCACCACCCGCTAGCTCTATTCATTTTATTATTTTTTTTAAATTAATTATCAATCTCTAACACTCTCTGGGCGACTACCACTACTTCATAGCAAGGCTGTTTTATGTGCATGCATCATGGCTGCGGCACACATATTCCATTGTTGCATGTTAAGTTATTATGTATTGATGTCTGCCCTGATGTCAGTTAGACCTGCACAGAATGGAGTAATTATAACTCCAACCCTGCAAGTTTCCATGCACACCATAATCTCTGGCGGAAATACGTAACTTAACCACACGCAGCTACTCATACATCAGCATGACCCCATCAATAGGAATACCTTCATTTATAAATTCTTAGATTTAGTTATTTTTTAATTGGTTAACAGCTACAAGGACGGAATATTTTAAAAAGGCTCAACAAATGTCACTTACAGTGCTTTTTCATTTCCTTTTCATTTGTAATAGACGTCGTAGGTAAAGCTCATCTAAAGTAGGAGCACCACTGTTGATTACAGGAGGTCTTTAATGCGTCTCAGGATGCATTGCATTCACACTACCAAGGGAAAGCCGCCACATGCGACCCAGACTGCCTCCAAATGTGGTCAGAGATTGGATCTCTCAAATCTCTACCCCGCCTCTTGCCCGATGACAGCTGGGATAGGCTCCAGCCCCGCCGTGATCCTTCACAGTTACAGAAGATGAATAAATGAATTCCAGACTTTACATCAAATCTCTCACAGTGCTAGCAGGACTATCCTCTACTATTTAATATAAAATTAAATATAATAGTAGTTATACCTGTGTGGTCTACTGGGAGCAGGCCTGGCTGTATAGCCTCACAGTATGAGTGATGCTGGATCCACACTGTCAATTTTAAGCAAAGGCAGGTGCCATGCTGCTTTCAGGTTTCCCGTTCTTCAAGAAATCATTTTTACATGAGGCTGCAATCACCAATGGAATTCACAACTTGGACTATATGTTCCTCTATTTGGAAGTTACCTGTAAAATAGACAGTACTGTGCAAAGCTTTTAGTAACTGCAGATAGTCGTCTTATACATCACGCAGGCCATTCAGCAGGGTATCTGATCATTTCTAAATTCAAACAAGCCTAAATACAGCCAGAATCATCAGGAACTATCTTCAGTAGCAAGAACGACAAGGGTTTCTGCAACGCGTGGTCTGAATACACAGTCAGTCTGGGATTACAGGAAACACCAAGACAGACTGAACTCCACAGAAGAAATGTTGCAGTGTTCCAAGATGTGACCTACCTGCCAAGCAGCTTTAAAAAGAACTGTGCATAAGCGCTCTTTCAAAGGCAAAGGGTGCTCACAGACATATTGATCTGTAGTTCTTTATTCTGTTTAGTGCATTTTGAGTGCATGAACTTGCAGTATGTTTACTTGTATGGTTTCATTTATTGTCATCTTTTATGCATCACACATGGGGAGTTTCGTTCTTTGCATTCAACCCGTTCTCTGGTACACACCACAGTCAGCCGTCACACATGGGTGGTTAGGTGCTTGACCTTACAGTCCAAAATCCACTTTTCTAACCAGTAGCCTGCAGCTCACCCAGTTGTCTATAGAATTTTGCCCTGTGTCATGACAATGACTGGTGGACTGCCTTTTGACTCCTGTGTTCTGAGCTTGGTTCATGTTTCATGTTTTTGAGTCCTGTTTTATTTTGTTTAGTTTCTCCTTGTTTCCTGTCTTGCCTTCTTCCTGTCCTGTGATTTCCCACCTGTGTAAGTGTCTGCCCCGCCCTGATTGTTTTCCCCTGTGTCTCCTCTGTCCTTGTGTATATATGGTCCTGCCTTTCCCTTTGTCATCTGTATTGTTGTACTGGTTTCCACTGTTTCCCTGTGTTTTCTTACGCTGGTCTTGTCATGTTGCGTTCTTGTCTTTTTGAAGGTTTTGATTTATGTTTCTGGATCTCCTGCCTCATGCAGTGCCTTGTGTTACTTTTGGCTTAATTAAATTAATTTTTTGCCAACTTCTGCCTGGTGTCCAGCATTTGGGTCCTACCTCACCCTGAAAACACAGGGAGCATTAAACATGTATGAAAGGGGAAATCAATCGCCATTACCATTCATTCCCAAAACACTGACGAAGATCATTTAATTTAATTTCATTAAAAAAATCAAAAATAATAATAAAAGAGTTGATGTGCTAAAACCTTTGTGATGATAAAAAAAAAAACTAGAATGTTCTTTGATATGACATATTATTTGAACATCAGACATTCAAAATACATGGTTACTTCATAAAGGCTGACCTCAGGCTGTTGATGTTAGCCTACATCTGGACCTTACTGATTCGGAAACATAAATCAGAACCTTCAAAAAGGATTCAAATTTCTTAAGCTTAAATTAAATTGGTTTAAAGAGAGGTGCATTAAACATGCATGAAAGGGGAAATCATTCGCCATTACCATTCATTCCCAAAACACTGACGAAGATCATTTAATTTAATTTCATTAAAAAAATAAAAAATAATAATAAAAGAGTTGATGTGCTAAAACCTTTGTGATGATAAAAAAAAAAACTAGAATGTTCTTTGATATGACATATTATTTGAACATCAGACATTCAAAATACATGGTTACTTCATAAAGGCTGACCTCAGGCTGTTGATGTTAGCCTACATCTGGACCTTACTGATTCGGAAACATAAATCAGAACCTTCAAAAAGGATTCAAATTTCTTAAGCTTAAATTAAATTGGTTTAAAGAGAGGTGCATTAAACATGCATGAAAGGGGAAATCATTCGCCATTACCATTCATTCCCAAAACACTGACGAAGATCATCTAATTTAATTTCATTAAAAAAATAAAAAATAATAATAAAAGAGTTGATGTGCTAAAACCTTTGTGATGATAAAAAAAAAAACTAGAATGTTCTTTGATATGACATATTATTTGAACATCAGACATTCAAAATACATGGTTACTTCATAAAGGCTGACCTCAGGCTGTTGATGTTAGCCTACATCTGGACCTTACTGATTCGGAAACATAAATCAGAACCTTCAAAAAGGATTCAAATTTCTTAAGCTTAAATTAAATTGGTTTAAAGAGAGGAAAAACAAATCAGGGGGACTTTTAAACAATCTGACAAAATTAATGTTGTTGCAGTTTGACTAAATGCACTGATAAAAAGTTGTTAAAAAATGTAATGACTTTTCATCGCCTAAAACTATCAAAGAAAAAAGGAGTAAAATGCTTTAAAGACAAATAACTATTTTTCTACACCTGTAGACCTCCTTTATGTGCTAAGCCATCAGCTCCCTGCTACAGTCCTAACTCTGCCTGTCTTTCACACCTTCACCCACCTGGTCTCAAACCCCCAGCCTTATAGTCCACACTCCACTGCCATTTGCTACTATGCCAATCTCATTGTCTTCAAAGCCTCTCTCTTTCCAAATTGGCCCTCTTCATTCATCCTCTACAAATAATCTAAGTTATTTTATTCAATTTTTCTTCTCAGAGAACTTCTTAAACCTATTCTTGAGCCATTGTGCTGCCCCTTTGGTATAATATCTGCCATCACAACAGCAGGTATTGGACCCAATGGGTTTAGATTTTGAGCCAGTCTAGCAAGCCAGGGAAAGGTCATTACTAACTAGTAGCCACTACTCCAGCTAATCAACACAGAGACATCAATTAACTATTGGTATTATCATCTTACTAATCTATCAGACCAATTTAAGCACACGGAAACATGGGCAACAGTGAAAGAGAGTGAACAGGTTCATAAAATGAATGAAATCCATTCTGCTCTTGGCCTTCTGTGACTGTTTAAAAAAAAAAAAAAAAAAAAAACTTGTGTAAACTCTCTTATATTCATTGATTCTCTGGCTTGCTCAAAAGCAACAGTCAAAGTCAACTAAATAGACTTTAATATAAAAGGTAATCAATATTTAGGGAGAACATTGAACTCATTATCACTTAAGAGTCCAATTATTGTGCTTGAGTGCACTTAAAATAGTTCATTTATTCAACAAATCACAACAAGAAGGGTGTTTAAAATATCTGTAATTGCATGATTTATCATTTTCATTTGCTCTGCCTTTGCTACAGTAAATCCATTTGCTGGCTGCTCCTTTGTTGGTCTGTAGATATAATTCAGATGCAAATTGTCTCCAGTCATAATAGGCTTTTGATGTGTTTTTAGGAATTCCGGTTTCCTTTTTATATTCACGCTAGGAGAAGCGGAAACTTTTAACCAAAAAAAAAGGATAGGGTAATTTTAGGGTAATTAGCCTGTATCCGCAATTCTCTCTGTCAGATCTAAATATGTTAAAGACAGTCATGATGACAAAACATAATTAGCACTTTTAATTGCTAATCATGTGATACAGAAGGAGGTGCAATTAGATTAGATCAAGACATGTTTCAAGTGAAGCAGCAGGAGCCTTGTCTGCCGTCTTTAAAATGGAATTATTTTCTGCCACATGTCATTTGAAGCGGAGTGAGGAGACTTGGGCGTTTTCTGCTTTTTGAGAAAATGGTTTCTCACACATCAAGGTTCTGCATCAAGGATCAAACCCAATCATATCCAAGCGAGTTCTAATTTGATGTGAAGAACAACCTGTTCCTTTATTGTTCAGATGCAATCTGATGTGATCCTACTTTCCCTTCTAAGTCTCGTTTTCTCTGTGCAGAAAGGCACTGATGCAGAGCCGCTTGACTGATGGTTTCTCTGTCACATAGCTGTTTTGCAAGGAGACTTACTGAGCTATATATATAGTGTTAAACTAAACTGCTCCATGCCATCGTCCAAGTAGAAGTGGTGTCTAACAAGAACATCAGCATAAAATAAATGGCCAGAGTTCTTAGGATATCTACTTGCTTTCATTTCTAATTTTCTTCAGTGTGGTGGAAATACACATCATATGGAATATATTAGAGCAATGGATCTACAAAAGGTTTGCATTAACACATTCCTTCAGTCTAGTGACGTCAAGTGAGTGGGCGTGTGCATGTATTTACCCACTACATACGTCGTCCCTACCTACTGATGCCATTATTTTAACAAGACCCTTCATTCACCCTTATTGTGATGATGTCCCTGGTTGTTGTTCTTTTTGTTAGTAATAAAATTTTAAAAAGTTGTCATGTGTGGTGAGGTGGCCCTAGAAACGGTGCAAAAAAGAATTTATAGGCATCATGTCACTCCTCCTATACTGAGCAATATGAATGGATCTCTTTAAATAATAACCATCATGTATTCAGCAAATTAGTAGTATAAGAGTGTGATGGGCAATGTGATGCTATCCCAGCTTTTAAAAACTGTTTCTACAGTATATGACACATAAAAAAGGGCGTTTAGTGTCAGTGCGTCTTAAATTTACCTTAATAATGATCATATTGGATTTAGTGGTGGGGAGGTGGTTAGCACTGATCCCTCAGTGAGAAGGTCCCAGGTTTGAATCCATGGGCAGTGTTCTACCTGTGTCTACGTGGGTTCTCTTCCTCCCACTGTCTAAGGACATGTGGCTTTGGAGAATGGAAGGAAGGAGAGGTGCTTTCGGGAGCAATAGGCGAAATAACAGTGTGTGAAACGTGCATTTATTATGGTGTGAACAACATGAAGGAAAGAACTCAGGTGCGAGATTCAAGAGTTTATGCTCAAGGACAGGACTTTAATGAAAACAAAAGTTGAGCGGAGTCCCAAATAGACACATAAAAGATCAGGAGGAGCTGGCTGGCAGCAAAGGCTGGAGCGTGGGCTGCACCAGGGGCAAACAAAGAAAAGCAGGTTAATCGGATTGTGCAAGAAGGAAATAGACTGAACGACAATAGCTGCTTCTTGTGTTACTAAACTGAAGAAAATTAAGAAATGGCAATGAGTGGGTGAGTGGAAAGTAGGTTTCAGCTTGATTGGATGATGAGAAGCAGGTGAGATGGCAGCCCAGCCCCAGGATGCATTGTCCATATTTGTATACAGTCTGTGGTTTACAGTTGTTCCAGCCCATACCTCTCAACACCCTGTTTGCCTGTTTGACTTCCTCCATTCCAGCCCTTGCCATTGTTGGGTGATAATCAGTTGATTATCAGAGATGATTTACTTCATTTTTCCCCATATGGTGTGTGTAAAATATGCTAAAAACATATTACCCAAAAAGATTTACTGTCATAGGCAACAAAGCTACTTCTACGGTGAAACGCAAAAAAACATTTGCCAGTCAGAAAACCAGCACAAACTTCCACCACCCATTTAGTATTTGCGGCAGAAAGTTGAACGGGATTCGTGGTGTTGGACATAAGAAGAACAGAATAGTTTTACATGCCTGAGTATCACTGAGTTAAATGATTTTACAATAGAATGGCTTTGATTAGTTGTAGGATTATCCAGTTGCATTTAGAGGTACTTTTTAAAGTCTGGCTACAGGAGGCCAGTGAGTGGTTTGAATTTTGGGGATTTTTCGAATAACTGCCTTGGACATGCGAAGAGGAAGCTCAATTTCACACATTGTTGTAGCGGTGCTGTCAGTGTGAGCGAGGCTATAATATGTAGAAAAAAGTAGTCTCACTCATTTGTCTGCTTTGTGCCACAGCAAGAGGGCTTGTTAAATGTTCATCCCTTTTCAGGTTTCTTCGTTATCGCTGCATATGTTAGCACAGTTGAGAATACTCATATTTCTCAAAGGGCTAATTATTAGAAAGCCCTGCTAGAGGAAACACTGCGCTCATCTTACAGGACTGGGAAAGCTTTTGTCACATTCACAGCTGGAAGTCCGCCTTAATTCACCATATATTCCGCTGCCTCAATCCTCTCTCCTCCAGGCTGCCTCTTTAGCTACGCAGCTTTGCTGTGTCACGCAGACTGGAACAGGAGGAAATCTGTTAATTGAAAGCATTTAGGTTACAACAAACTCACTAAACTGGATTCAGGACTGACAGACTGAACAAAACATACCCCTGCGTTTCCCAGTACCGCTGCACCTGTGCTGACCGGTGTAAACTTAAATTTGACATGCTTTCACAGCTCTAAAAAGTGTGTATAGAGGTCATTATGAACTGTTTCTCTTCTAACTGATAATCATCTGTTTACCTATAAGTATATGGCCTTGGGCTGCGTCTCTTAGAGCACTTTGCTGTCAGCAGCTGGTAGGGATCTATGTCTCAGATGTCGGCGCTGACTGATGGACAGCTCTTAGCCGAGCCCCACAGGGCCTCTCAGTGTTCCTTGCGGCCTAGGAGACACAGACATGACTGATGGAGAGCTGAAGGTGTGGCTATCGACCGGTCTGCCATCTACACCCTGCAGAAACTCTCACTGCCCCACTTCCTTCTACAGAGCCAAGCAGGTGTGTATTTTCACTTGTGTCCCCGTTATGTGCACAGTGTTTATGTGTGTTTATGAATGAGACATGGCTGCTTGATCAGTCAGGCCATCGCTTTGGTTCAGACAGTCTCTCAACAGGACACTGGTGCTTTTCATGGGATAAATCTTGATACGTCTGAGCATTAAATTGGCTTTTCCTTTTAGTGTCACCACTACAACTGTCCATTTTGAAAAAGTCAAATTTGAATGATATTTATAGGGCAAGAGGCTAACCTGTGACCTTACAAATCCTGGACAGGTCCCCAGTCTAACAGCAGGCTAACACACAAAAACAAATAACCATTACACTTAAATGCACACCAAGGGCTAATTTAAAATCACCAATTAACCCAACAAGCTTTTATTTGGACAGGAGGAGGAAGTTATGCATCTGGAGAAACATGTTAGTGCTAGCCACTGTAAATCTAAAATTTGCTCATTGGCTGAAAGGTTAGGTACTAGGTATAATCCAAAAGGGACACACTGCCTTATATGTGTTGCATATTCTTTACAGTAATGTAATAAAGACAATAACCTTGTTTCAGTCCTCCACCTACTATTCAGAATGGCAAAACCTCCCACCATACGATACTTCTATTAACACAAATACACCGACAATGTCATTTTCAACATGCCAGTAATTTAATTATGCCTCCTTAAGATTTTAATGTACCTTGCTAGCACTTCATTGATTTCTCTGCCTAAGGCCTCCATCTGGGCTTGTTTACAACCTGTCTAATTAAGTAACTGACTATGTTTGTTGCCATTTTCCTTTCAATCCATTCATTTGTTCAAACAGCAGTGTGTGCACTCACGTTTGGGAGTGCTTTCTCAAGACTCCACATCCATAGACATGGGAGGATTCCAATCTGTGACCTTAAAGTCCCAAAGCTGTTTCTTTAACCACGTCAAACCGTGGTTCCATGACTGAGAATCAAACCCAGGCCGCATTGAGAATGCCAAACCTTAACCACTACACCGCTTCCATGGCTATATAAAGCATGGTTTTCATTAGATAGAGGAACTGTACAATGAGTTAAACTTGAATATGTAGCAATTTTGTGAATACATCTATAACTGTTAGACATTGTGGCCAAACCATAGACTGTAAATAAAGATGGATGGCAAAACAGCTCCTCAAAAGTGAAGCCAAAGCAAGTAGAACTCCCCCTGGTGACTGACTGCAGTATAGGTCATAAGCTCCACCTCCTCCATGTTAGTGATTGGGAGTTGGGCCAAATTAAAACACTAAAATGCACATCAAATAAAAATTTGTGGCTCCACTCAGCTCCGACCATACTGCACAGTCTCCAAACTTGCAAGATGGCACCACCCGTATCCCCTGGAAACTAATGTCAGTTTGGCCAACACAAGGAAGTGGGGACGCATTGTCCATATTTATATACAGTCTATGGGCCAAACCTATTAAGAATAAAATAGACACCAGTTGTAATAAACAAATAATCTAGAACTATTTAATTGACCAAGAGAGCTCAAAGTCTCATGATATTGAATTTTTTAATTTTTTTTGTAGTCTTGAAATGTTTTTTCTTGGGTTTTCTTTTTTTCTTGCTTTACTTCCTGTGTTTCCCGCCTTCAGTTTCACTTGTGACTTGTTTACCCCTCAACCCATTTGTGTATTTATAGTCTTATGTATATTTAGAAAAGCTTCACAACAAGGAAACTGATGTAATAACTTCTAAAAGGTCATGGATGCTTCCATCATTGTATTTGAAATAAGATGTTATGTATTTGTCCTCCTAAAACGTCCTGACATTCTCTGCTGCTACCCACAGGCCGTCAGCGTCCAGCGTCTGTCGGCGGAAAGATAACACTGCAGCGTTGTCTTGATTTAGGAGGAGGTGCTGATACATTGATTTATATCTCGTGCTCGTCTATGAGTCATACATTAATGGATGAGACGGCCATTATCTCCTTGCTTGTCTGCTCTCACCCTCTTCAGTGGGAAAAAATAATAATGCAGATATACTCTGTCTCTGTCTCACAGGCCTGTCACACACATGCCTCTCACCTTTTTCCCTCTCAAAGTATTTATTTTTTCTCCTTTTTCTCACCCAGGAGTGCTGAATCACTCCTTCTCGTGTGCTGATAAATTTCAGCTCTTCCTGTTTCCGAGTATGTCTCTTTCTCATTCACTAATCCCACTTTCACTCAGAAATCATCTCCAAAAACCTGTTAGTCTTCCTGAAGCCCTGCTGTGCCTTTCCTCACGCTAGATGCATGACACTCTGCTAAGATTGAAGACTTAAACTCTGCACACACAGACAGAAATATGAACACCCAGCCTCTGCCTCAGCAGTCAGCGAGCGGAAGAACAGAGAGCAGCAATGCCTCTTGAAGTGTTGGCAAAGTACTGTCACTTATTTATTTATTTATTTTGTGTTTAATTATTTTTTTTGTGCTCAAGCTTCGATTTTCCTTTTGTCCCACTAGAAGTGCACCTGACCTTTATACCTACCATTGCAAGAGATAAACTAAGAAGGATGGATGGCAGATGCATGGGAATCCTGCAGCATGTTGAATGAGGATCCATTTACTAGGTGATCCACAGTATGTCCAAACCATCACTGTGCTTGTTAGCTGTATGCTGTGACCGAAAGAATAAGTTCTTGCCAAGATGAGAACTAACTGTCTAGGCTTAAGAACAGGATACTAGATCAGAATAAAGAGTCACATTCCCACAGGTTCATGCACCAACCTTCCTCCTAACTGGATGTTTTGCATGCTTCAGCAATTTTGGGCCCACAGAGTATATGCATGTGGATTCTCTTTCATGCCAGTAGAGAGCATCTGTGATTTAGACCCTTGCAGGCCAAACTGGCTGACTTCCTGTTGGCTCACCACACACGTGAGTGGAACTGGAACTGGACCAGACGGATCAAATATAACACAGTAATGTGTGACTTCTTCAGTGTTTATCAGCCACTGCTTTCCCCAAGGAATGCATGTGGCGGGGTGGGAAAGAAGCTTTTCGGAACCATTGTGGATTATGTGACGGATGCAGAGACTGTGTGTAATGCTCTCACCGGATCCCCTCGGGATCCTCCAGGAAGAGCTAGCAGAGGGATCCTTGGATTGCAGCCATAACACCTCAAACAACATTTTTAACCCTCGTGCATGCTCTCTGTCTGTCCATTCACTTGGGGTCCCAGAGACCCCAAAGATAGCACGAGGGTTAAATTTTAAGATTAAATGCACTTTGCAACCCCTTGCGGAGTACCCGGAGAGAACCCATGCAGACACAGGGAGAACATGCAAACTCCACACAGAAAGGCCAGTCGGCCCATGGATTGTGACCCAGGTTCTCTCACTGTGAGGCATCAGTGCTAACCACCTCACCACTTTGCCGCCCCATTTTATTTATTTATTTATTTTTTATGTGATTCTTGAAAAAAAAAATCAGTGTCAGACATGTAAGAGAAACTTTATCAACTTAGAACGTGATACAAACTCACTCATGTGGCCTCCGAATCCACAATCCCAAACTGATCAAGTATCTGTGGGATGATCCACAGAGGCCCCTCCCCTCTACCCATAAGACCCAAAGGTCAAGGTCAAAAGTAACATTCTGTTACCAGACACCACAGGACACCCTCAGAAGACCCATGTCCATTCTCTGCACAAGGCACAAGGGAGATGGGTTGGAGACATTTTTAAAGGGTGGGTTAAAGATGCACGGCCAAAAGAAAGGTGACACTGACATTGTGTACTTGTGCATCCAGCCCTGACTGCACTGAGGCAACACAATGCATTAGTGTGTACGTATTATCCGAATATTTAGCTCTTGGTGGATTTTCAAAGAAGAAATGTTCATCCTCCTCCTCTGAACATCCCCCTCTCTCTGAGTCAGTCTATAGCCAGAGGAACAAAAACATGTCTGACACCAAGATGCTTAACACCATCCCATTAATGAGCAGTAGAGCTGCAGCAACACTTAGCGCTATAGTTGGGATTAAATGTAATAAATTGTCCAAAATGCAATCTAAATGAGACCAGAATGTAGCAGAATATGCTAATGTGCTTGACAGAGCAGTAACATCTGCTACTCTCATCATTAAACCGGAGTAACACCTAATATTGCATTAAGTAGAAGATACGAAAATTTAACAGAATTTCTCATTAGGTCACAGTAGTAAAATAAAATGGTTCAGCGAGAGGAAAGGAAATAATCAGGCATGCTCATGGAAAATTGTACAAGCTAATACATCACTAAAGTGGAACTGAACTCTGGAAGTATCCTGCAGTTCCTTCCTTTCCTCACCCACTATGAGTGTGTTTAGAAGCTGTTATTTCAGGAGATGTTTTTTTTGCAACTCTTTGAGGGTGAGTCACCCTGTACTCTTGAATGGTCGCATTCAGCATTTAAGCCTCATTTTGCTTCAATAATTCTTTGGAGCTACCAACAATGGTAAGAATTCAACTAATATCTGTTACTCCTCCAGAGCCCATGAATGATTTGTGAGCGTGTTGGAGGGGACATATCTGTCCTGTCTGATTCAAATGAAAGAAAACTCCTAACATTAATGTAATAAGCATAATCAGTAAAATGTGGCCCTTTCGACTCATAAATAAACTGCTGTTCTGTTGGATTTTCTGTTGTGTTGCGTGATGGGTTAGGCCATGCACAGTAAGAGCTTTGCTGGCTCTGAGTATGAACACATTCCAAAGCCAAGCACATCGCCTGGTGAAAGAGGACTGGCCCCGGATGAGGATGCAGCAGAGAAGGTTGTTGGAGAGGGAGAGCACCCAGCAGGATGAGAGGAAGGACAAGGACACTGGAGTGCAACAGGCCAAGAAACAGATCTATTGGTTTACAAGCCAGAATTCAGGGATTTCAGCCCGGACCAATCATCAGTCGCTGGAGCTCTGCCTGACGTGTCACCAAAGCCTGATGTTTGATGTTCTTCACTTGACATCAGCAGATGCTCCTCCACCGGGCCCTCCTGTTACAGGCCAACCCACTTGCCATGCCTGCCAGAATTCCCGAGCAGTGCCCACAGATGCGGGAAGAAAGTGTTGCTGCTGACATTATAACTCCTATGTTTCCATGATGTCTCATATGGAAGGCTATACTTTGCAGGAGTGGTTCCAGTACCTGGCCAGATGGATCTGAAATGAGATCCAGGCAGCAGTTGATCTGCTAGGCACAAGGAAGAGTAACAGACACTTCACAGCATACAAACAATTTGTTTTTTGGCAATATCTAGCACTGGGACAAGGTCACAGAGCTGTGATACACAGTGTCTGGAATATATGCAACCAGATACACATGCACAATACAACAGTTTAATCTATACTGGGGTGTAATTTACACTCAATATCAATGATCACACGAAGTGGGAGAACATGTGTGCATTGCAAAGTTATTGTTTTTCATTTTGGTTTGCTTTTCCCAAGAGGACATGGACAACAACAAAAAGCAGCTTCAATTCATTACTTGGAATGCATGAACTCACTAGGATTTATAGCAAAAACTATCCAGCCAGAATCTGTATTATATTAGGCAGCTGGTTTTAATGTTGTGGATGATCAGATGTGTTTGTATGTGTGTTCACGACATAGACAGTATATAAATATGGACGATGCAACCCCCTTGTGTTGGGTATACATGTTATGTTATCAATGACCCGCCCACTTCCTTCAGACTCACTCATGTTTTAATTAATACTACCTTCTGCTGTACCTCCACCAGTTACAAAAAATGTTTTGGATTATACACTGTTCTGTAAATTTTCATTTAATTTCATTTAATAATCATATAGTATGATATTACATATTAACTAAGTAGTATTTGCACAGCATTCCGTCTCTCATCCTATGTTAGGGCGTGCAGGGTGAACTCACAGGTTAAATTGACCTTCAGGAGGCAGAGTCCATTAGATCAAGATATCCTCCCTTACTCTGTCTGTGAAGCTCTTATCTATTTGCCCACACGTAATTAGAGGACTGTGTCTCGGGAGGATGGAGGAAAGATAAGACACCCTGGTGTAGCTTCATTGTCAGTGCTTGTAGTATTTAAGTGGACAAAGCTCTCTTATAATGGTTTGACAAATCTCTAGGAAAGGCCCTTTTTAGCTTTCTTTGTAACCTTTGCTGGGGAGCACACAGGACACAGATGTCCTATAAATGTTAGCGTAGAGTAAAAGCATTTATACAGTGGGTGGCTGTGGCTCAGTAGGTAGAGTGGGTTGTCCACGAACCAGAGGGTTCGCGGTTTGATCCCCGGAATGTGCCACATAAGCAAGACACTGAACCCCCAGTTGCTCCCAGTGCATGGCATTGGTGTGTGAATGTGTAGATGTGTCTGTGACTGTAAAGCAGGATAAGAACCAAAGTACACCATCAGGATAAACATGGCAAACAACATTTAAAAAAAATAAAACAAATAAAAATCTAATTTTAACCCTTTAACCCGTATCATCTTCCCATTGACCATGCAACTTTTGTCAAAACTGACTTTGTGCCCATTTCTTTTAAACTAATTACTATATATTGGACAATTCTTTGCAGAATGGGCAGTGGGCCTCATTCATATCAAGTATTTGAGACCAGTCAAATATGACCTGTATGACAATAGTAAGGTTAAAACAACAAATACATATGATGCAATGGTGCGATTGGTCCTGTGGCCAACCAATCACATGTATCCACACACATATATACCAGGAAGGAGTAGAACATTCTTGCTAGTCACTCAGATCTCTTAATAAATTTCTTCTTCAAAGCTTTAACGAAGTAGAAGTGGACTGATTTGTGCATGTCCTAATGAAAAAAATCTTTATCTTTGGCAAACAATGGGTTGGTCCAGTTCTCTTCAAACTTATTTTTAGTAAGGGTGGATAACAAGTTAACAAAAATGAAGGCCACTCCATTTATTTGATTATATACCATGTTAAAATTACAATGCATACTTACACCTGCAACAACTTCAGCTTAACAATAGCTTTTGTACATCTTGCATTCTTTAGTCACTTCTGACAAGGCTTTTGTGTTAAGCGACACCTTCATAAAGCTGCTTTAGTTATTACCAACAATTTGGAAAGTTGCAATCAAGACTTTGTGGTATTATTTTATAATTTTGATGTCTTCAGGTTTGGTCTACACTGCAAAAAAATTGTAAAAAATAAAGAAAAAAGCCTTGAATAGATAGCGTTGTTTTAATTTCTTTCATCTCTGGCATTTCTGTCTAGCATTTAGTGCATCTTAAGTATCGCAGATGAAATACTTGTATATGGTAATACTTTTTTTTGGCCTTTATTTTTGCCTGGGTTACTGTGCTTTTTAATAGAGGGTTTTCAAAGCACATCTTCCTCTTGGCCACTCTGGCCAGTTTGCTCCGTGACCAAAAGCAAGCTTACAGTCTCTGTATCCTCTGCAGTGGCCTTTCTCCCATTACTGAAGAAGACTGCCTTTACCCAACCACACTATGGAGATCAGCAGTTTTCTCCTGATGTTTATGCACATCTTCCTTTTGTTCAGCATGGGACCTCAGTGACAATGTTTATCTAAAATATAATCTTTCTGAACTGTAAAGCGCTGCATTTGTTGCCCCTGACTCAATGAGCAGGACACCAAGGGTCAAAATCCATTACAACTTACAAGCTGCAGTGTGGAGAGTTGGGTGTTAGCTCTGGAGGCACCAAGTCACATGAAGAGAGTCACTCTGACCTTGTCATTGCTGGAGACTTCCCATCTAGCTGCACCATATTGTACAGAATTGCCTTGCATTCTGACTTTTACATTTTAGTCTAACATCAAAAATCTCCCTCAGAAGCTTTGGTTTAAGACAAGCTTATGAAGATAGTTGTTGAACAAATGATCTTCACTTATGGTCTCACTTGGATGCCAATTGTTTATTAAGCTCTTTTAACAAACCCTGCAAACTGACCTCTTAGAGACTTGGGTGCAACAGATAGCTATTGGATATCAAAAAGGCTGTGCCAGATGATGGAAAGGTGCAAAAGCATCCATCTCTCTAAGTGATTCATGAAGACAGCCACTAACAGCGTGTCCCATGTGATCATTTCAGCCATCATTCTACCCACTCCAGGAGACAGGTAGAGAGGCTCCAGTGAATACATTTGATCTTAAGGCGCTTTTATTTCTCTGTGGCAATGAAGCAGTACGAGTCAGCGTCAGTAGCAGGTGTAGTTCCAGAATGTGATCCATCCCTGTGTCTGTGGAAATGTTGATGCTTTTATTTTGTAATTACATGCTACAATGGTTTTCATTGAATCAAATATTTTGTTGCTCATTTCATCCCTCTGCTGGGATTGACAGGATGCTTTTCAGTGCAGCTTTTCATTCTGAACAATGAAGCAAGCTTTATAATAGTTGGAAGACTCTTGGAAGACTTAAGGTACCCAGTTACTGAAGATGAGCTTGTCACGTAACAGTGAGACGGTCTCCTTACAGAAGCCACTAGATCACCAAACTATTCTATTTGCATGGCTGGCATTTGGATAGAGTACATACAGTGCATATTTTGTTAGAACAAAATAATCTGAAACAATGAAGTTATGATCTAGTTGGACGGTTCACAACATGAGATAAACACCAGATAGATAGATATAAAATGTTTTGTACAGCTATATAAAATGTTTTGTACAGGTATAAACTGTTAAAAATTATGTTAAAAATATAAAGTGACAGTTAAAAAATATAAAGTGACCAGTAGAAGTTATATACAAGCTACAGAATGAATGAAATCAGATGATATGTCCATTGTCTATTGTGTCTCCTGCCATCACTGAGAGCTGTTGTACAGTCTGATGGCCAGGGGGACGAAAGAGTTTTTAAGTCTGTTGGTTGAGCAGGACTGAGACAGCAGCCTGCCACTGAACACACTCCTCTGCCTGATGAAGGTGTTGTGCAGAGGGTGGTGGGCGTTGTCCAGTATGGACAGCAGTTTGTCCAGGGTCCTTCTCTCTGCCACTGTCACCATATGAGATATAGAGGAAAGCAGCAGACTAGGAGCATGTTTGTAAGGTCAGGTTTTTATTGAGGACACGATTCAGCATGAAAGATCTGATGATTCCAGTACATAGAGAGTCAATCATCCTGGATAACAGGAAACTGGTTTTATCTGGTTGAACTATTTGACTTGTGGTAGGATTGGGCCATTGACCATTGGTCCCCCCGTGGACACACTTTAGAATCTAGAGTACACTCTGACTCATAAAGCTGTGATTGTTCAGACTTCCATCAGATCTGCACAGCATCAGCTTTCATAGTTATGCTGACGATACACAATTGTCTCCTGATGACACAGGGCCTATTGATGCCCTTTTTAATTGCATCTTAGATATCAAGTCATGGATGGCAGCGAATTTCCTGCAGCTCAACCAGGACAAAGCAGAGGTTTTAGTCATTGGTCCTGAAAGCCAGAGAGAGAAACTTTTAACAAAATTACAAGATTTTAAACCATCTCAAATTGTAAAAAACCTGGGCGTGATTTTTGACTCTGAGCTTAGTTTTATTCCACATATCAAAAACATAACAAAGACTGGTTTTTACCATCTTAAGAATATAGCCAGAGTCCGCCCATTTCTCTCTCAGGCCAGCACGGAGGTACTAATGCATGCTTTTATCTCCTGTCGTTTAGATTATTGTAACGCCCTGCTCTCTGGTCTTCCCCAAAAAAGTATCGCTAATCTTCAATTACTTCAGAATTCAGCCGCACGAGTGCTGGCGAGGACCAGAGGGCGGGAGCACATTACACCGGTTTTAAAATCGCTGCATTGGCTTCCCGTGCGCTTCAGGATCGATTTTAAGGTTCTTTTACTTGTTTTTAAGTGTCTTAACAGTCTTGGGCCTTCTTACTTATCTGACTTGCTTTTACCATATCAACCCTCGTGGACCCTGAGGTCCTCCGGCACTGGCCTTTTAATCATACCTAAAGTTAAATCAAAAACACACAGGGAGGCGGCTTTTAGTTATTATGGTCCCCGATTGTGGAACAGCCTGCCGGAGAACCTCAGGGCTGCAGAGACTGTTGATTGGTTAAAAAGACCCACCTTTTTAACCAAGCTTTTAATTGATTGTCATAATTATCTTTCAGTTTTAGTCCCTCAGTTTTTATGTGTATCTTCTGTCTCTGTGTTTTTTTATGGGGGTGGGAGGGTTGGATTTTATGTTGTTATGTTTTTGCTGTTTTTAGCCTCTGTGAGGCACTTTGGGTTGCTTTTAAAAAGGCATGAAAAGTGCAATATAAATAAAATTTGATTGATTGATTGATTGAACTCACAACTAAAGAGACTTTAACCTTCTACACTCCATAAACCTCAATCAGACGCTGACTGATCCTCAACAAAATTACATCTTAGGTGCCCACATTTTTGTAATTTTGTAACTCCAAAATACCAGGTAAAGTCAGAAATGTTGTCATACCGACCATCCACACAGTTCATGTTAGGCTTTGAATCCAGACACTTTATCAGAAGTCAGCAGTCATTCTGTCCTAAAGTGGAAAAAAAGGCATTTATCAATTTGTGTTGTGGACTTGTGAAACACCGTCAGTCACAGTTCTGTTCCAATTAAAAAAATGAATCTGACCAAGTACAGTGAGTGAGTTACATGGATAATAGCAAGCTAGCTGCTAAAGTGCACCAATCAGCTTTAAGTGCTTCACCACTTCCTTCCTGACTGGAGTATGACACAGATTTGAATGTAGCCCAGGCAAACTAAGAGGAACAAATTTCAGCTGATGCACTTGAAACAAGAAATTCACATGGCCCTTTTGTCGCTCCTGATGTAAAACATTGTGGAAACATCACAGAGTGTGTGTAATGTGATGTCTTTATTTATTTTTTTTTCATTTATTTTTTCCAGTTTGTGCACATTAGCATTTCTGGTTCTTACTGTAATGAAATGGATGGCAATGTTGTCTTTGTCTGATGCATTCAGAGCTTCTTGTATCTAACCAGAACACATAGCATGTTAGCTGAGTAGCTAGCTAGTTACCTTGAGTTACTTTCCATAAAAGGGGAGGCATAACAGTCCATCCCAGGGGAAGTACAGTCAAACCCACTGGCTAATGGACTCCCTGTCCTGTCCCGCATGTTATGGTTTCAGCTGATTTGGGTGTGCTGCCTTTTAATCAGGACCCATCAATCCATAAATTAAGATTGATTAAGTGATCAATTTACCTTTGTCATCGCTCTGCCACCATCTTTTAATGGGTGTCCTCAGAGAATAAATGAGGAGATAAGTGGGCCTGAGGTCAGTTCAGGTATGAGACGACGCACCGCTCCTGTGGGATGGAGACTGACTCAATTATCAGACTGGCGTTATCGCATCCAACTCAGTGATGATTTGTTTGCTCAACAGCAGTCCTTTTGGCAGCAGAATACACTACTGTACGTGGGTGAGTTTTATCCCAAATTTGCTATGATTTCCCAGGGCTTAAAGCAAATACCCGCTGCTTAAACACTGAACACGGCTGCCATACAGACATCCCTGATGTCAACGATACCAAATACAATGTGGAAGAATTAACAGTATTTAATATGATTTTCTACCAGCAACACTCATGCAAGTTATTTAATGATTTTAAACAATCACATCAGAATTGATACATATACTGAGGAGACTATTTGTAATTATGGATTTGTAAACTAATGGATGACTAGGTAATAATCTGTATGATGAAAGAGTGAAACGCAGACTTTCCAAGTGTAAAAAAGCAAATTAATTTAATGGGGGAAAGTCTCAATGGAAAAGCACAGTACTCGGTTCACTTCTGACATATCAGAAAGAGCTTTGCCCATATATTAAGAGTATAAGTGAAGCTTTACACATTCCCCTTTGTGCGGAGGACATAGCTGACATGACACTGGTGGAGGATAAGACTTGTGGGCTTTGGGACATCCCCTAAATGGAAGAGTCATGTTAATGATTGCCTGTGATTAACCTTCTGTTAGATTTAACCCGAATCAGATTGTGAGGGCTGTGCAGGTCATGAGGTCCCCACTTAACATAGAAAATCGGCCCAATAAAGGAAATCAATGAAGCCAAAGACAAGAATGAAGAAGGCCTTTTCCTGCCTAATAATGTGGCGGAAAGTTATTTGTAAGAAGCACAAATTAACCTCTGATAAGCCACCTGTTATACACTCTGATGGACCATTGAGGAGCTCTTGCTAGATGAGTGATTAGGAGGGAGAATAGATTTTTTTTTTTTCTTCATGACTGATATCTGTGGGATAATAGGATAATATGATGATATAATAACAATGATAATCCATGCTATTTAAGATCAGTGGTTAACTGAGTAATAAACCATAATTTACGTTACCGTAACTGATTTGAGTCTTAATGAATGTGCACAGTACACCAGTAGAGCTAATCTTCTTATTTTTCCAGGCAGCTACACAACGCTGAGGAGGCATTTCGGCATATTTCCTCCAGGTGAGATGGTGTATATTAGGGAAATATAAAATGTATTTAATTTATTTTATAATTAGAAAATGCAATTTCACCTATCATTTTTAAAGATTATAGTAAAAGAGATTATAAATGTATCCTCCTACAGCGATACAGATTGCAGCCATTTAGCCCGTGCCAAGCAGTGAGCAGATCTCCATGATTGAAGAGATTTCTTTATGTAACCGTAGTGTTCTCAAAAATATATTTGGAAAGTGTGAAGGTTTTCTGAATCTCAACAGGAATGATGGGCCATTGCTATATTGCAGCCAAAATAGTGATTCAAATTACGATCTCATTACACCAGAGGAAGCAGAGTAGTCGGTGAGTGAAGAAAAATTCTTGTGCCATATTTGATTTTAGGGTCTGTGAATAATGGAAGTAATAAGAGAGCTAAGTTTGGCACTACCTCTCAGCCTCGCTCACTTTCTTTTCCCAGGGTGGCTCAAAAAAGATATTTCCTGTAGACAAATGTTAGGAAACGGACGTGGAAATCTGTTTACAGGACAACGTCAAAAGCAGGTGAGATTTCTATTCTGTTTTGAATTATTATTATCCATGCTGCGTAGAAACGTTTTATTTTGAGAAATCGTCACAATTTAAAGTCAGTCAAGGGTAGGTGGGATCAACTGGATTAAGGTGAGTAGGGATCCAAGTCTCTGGTAAGGATAAAATGCTGGTCACTAAAAGAAGAGAGATTCAAGTTGATGTCAAAGGCTCATGGCCTCCACACTGTACTGTACTCTGAAATAACATGGGTCCAGAATTTGGTGCTGTGATGTCAATCACGCACCTCAGCGCTATTAATGGTACCAACCACAGTTCAGGATCTCAGGGTCACATAATGTTGAGGGCGAGGGCCCGCCATCAGTGCTGTTTCTCAGCTACACCTGGACAGCTGGAGTTCAAGGTCAACGCTGTACTTTTCCCTTCTATTTTACCCCTTAATGGGGTTCAAATAATCTTTATGGCTAGACATCTGAGGTTTCTGGTCATGCAGTGACTGTGGTCTCCTTGAATCTTCTCAGGGCTTGACCACTATATGTGGATGAAAGCTTCAATCACCATGCACACCATTATATGTGGCAGGATTGACACTAGTTATTGAAAAGTTGAGTTCATAGCCATTCCCTTTTCTTCTTCACTTTATCCATGGCCAATTTTGCCCCTTCTTGGTCCCAAACCACAGAAACCAGCTACACTACATGTGTATGTATGGTCACTTCATAGTAATGCTGCCATGCTGACAATACAGCTCCTTACGGCTAGCTACGTGGAGAAATGGAAGTAGTTCCCTGACAACGGCCACAGCCAACGCAAGCAGCTAGAGTGGTTCCAGCCAATGGACATTCTTGTCCCTTCCTTAAATGGGTTAACCCTTGTAGAGATCTGTGCAGCTGCGTCATGGAACGCTCCATGCACATTTTACAGGATCAACATGGCAGTGCTGGCAGCACTGGATTCTCACCTGCTGGATGTAGAAGCCACTATGAGTAGTCCTCTATTCCTCACTTGCATGCGTGATAGTACAAAACTTCCAAGTTCTAAACCATGATGATGGTCTGAGTGATATCTGTATGGGATAGAACAATGTCTGTCATGATCTCTTCCCACTTCAGCTGAGCCCAGGAACAAGAGGACAAAACATGTAGAACATACAAGGATGGCAAAATGCAAGGTGAAGGCCGTGATGACTGCCATTGCTCAGTCTCATTGATCCACAGTTACAGCCATAGCTTGCACTATGCTGAGATGTGAATTAGTATTGCACAGATTCTTCCAGTAACTCAATGTCTGTGACACATTTGTCTTTGAACACATGATTGAACTAAAAGCCAGGTGTCTCCGTTTTCTACCAGTACTTAAACACAATGTGTATTTGTGGATATGCAGTGCATCTAAGGCAATCAGCATGCATGTCACAGGAATTTCACAAATATTTTGTGTAGAGAAAGCTTTTTGAAAGCAAAAGCACATATATACGTGACTACACTAGTGTCAATAATGTCAATAACAATACAAATTGTCTAAAGACAATGCAACATTTGGTCTTAAACCTGGCCTGAAACCCCCAGAGCAAGCCTGAAGGTGATGGTGTCAAGGAAAAACTGTCTTCAACAGGAAGAAACCTTGAGCAGTACTTGGCTTATATGGAGGAACCCATCTGGGCCAACCGGATAGAGACAGAGAAGACAGCAGGAGAAACAAGATATACATACATCTGTCATAGATACATTCATCTGACTAAAGCATACATATAGAATGTTAAATTTCTTGGCCCATGCATTTCTAAGAACCAAAATTTACGTTAATGCATTTTTTTTTTTGAATATGTATATCATATAATGCACATTTGGGACCATTCACAAAATTCAGAGACTGTTTGATAATAGAAAAGTACATCAGTTTAGGCGTAATGAGGCCTTGAAACCCAATCCCTTTTCCTGTCACTTGCGCTAGGCTTTGACATTGTGTTCAATTTCACTGACCTTATACGCGATTGCTGTAATGTTTTCCCACTTTAAAACCAATCTACTCAACACTTACCACTTGGGTGAATTGCAGAATGCCCTCAATCCTCGCTGTGATCCTTCACACTTTTCTGGGTGCTCAAGCACTCGTGAATGACATGCAGTCCTGTAGGGTGAGGCCATCTGATTGTGGGTAATAGATAATCAATTGCACATGTCTTTGACTGTTTCGTGGCAAGGGTTAGTTAAGTAAAGCTGGCTTACTGGTGACAGACATAAGCTTCTGCTGGCTATTGAAGACAAGTACATGGTATGTTGGATTAGTCACTTGTCTGGTACGTGACACTAACAGTTTCGCAGTTGTTCATGAAAATAGTTTTAAATCCAAGTGGACAGCTGCACGGTGACAGGTGTAGTATAGATGAACTGTGAGGACTGCCTTTATGCTGAGTGTCATTAAACTGATTTGCAAAGTTTGATGAGCTCTTCTGGTCCCATGACTGGTACTGGGGTATGAAAAAAATCAATCAATTTTTGATAAAAGGTTAAAGAAAAAAATATGTACATAATAATTTACAATGTATATTTTATCTAGGATTCCTGTCAGTCCTATAATAGGGAATGAGAGCTATATATTATGTACGCCACTCCATGTGGCTCCACACTCGGACCGTACTGCACAGACTCTGGCTCCTAACTCATGAGATGACACTGTCCTCCCCAGAAAAATAGCATCAGTTTGGCCGATGCAAGGGAGTGAGGACACTTTGGCCATATTTATATACAGTCTATGGTTTTGATTGTGATAAGCTCCTTCACTATAATGAAGGTGCCAGATCATAGTGACAATTTTGGATTTAGCTTTCAGTCGAATTTTGCGCTGCAATTTAAAAGAGTCTATGCTCTTTTAAAGTAATTCATTCAAATTTGTGGCTAAGTGCATTTTGTATATGGCCTTTTACATAAAGCTTCTAATAGAAAAGAATAAGTGTCCCAGTCCTCTGGTACAGTCCCAGGTTCTATGATCATTAACATTTAAGACCACTGATAGAGCACCATTTTATACTGATATTAGTATCAGCTGCATTTATTGTAATGCCATTTATAGCAATATGGCTGACTTTATACTGAGCTACTTTGTTTCATTCACTTCTTAAAGAAATCCGTTTTACTGCAATGCTTCCAAAATGGGCTCTGACCAACCTAATAATGGCGATACCTAACATTATGCAACCGGTGTCAATGACTATATGTTTCCTAAAAATCATAACAAAGAACACCTACACCACAGATCATGACATTCATAATATAGGCCTATCATTTTGTCTGCTGCCAGTTTCCCCTCCTATTGATCTTGTCAGAGCATAATGTGGTCTTGTAGCTGTCAGGATCTCCTGTATGTCCTTTGTTGGATGTGTCTGTCTCTATGTTTTTTCTCACTGGATGTTGGCCTGGAGCTGGGCGGAGCTGGAGGCACACCTACAAGCAATGAAGCCTTATCAGCCACCTTCTCTCCTTGTCCATAAAATCCTCAGTCCTCCACTCATCACCAGTTCGCCGGCTTGCTTTAGTGTTATAGTGCCAAATTTGTTTGTTGCATTTACTTACTGTTGTCTACCATGTCTTCAGCTCCTTGGATCCGTTAACATCGTGTACTCTATCTGGAAGCCTCCCCCAGCTCTGCCAGTCCCCAGCTTACCCCGGATCCCCACCAGTCCATTTCCGTCGACTTGCAACTCTGTTCCCACCAGTAATCTCAGTCTTGGCAATAAACTGGTATAATCACCACAACTTCTGATTCCTGGTCTGTGAGTCTTTGTGTCCTATTCAAACCTACCGCTTGTACCACAAAGGCAGGTGTTTATATGCTCATTGTGCTCAAGGTGTGGCCATAAGACGGTGCAGTTTAACCCTTGACTCCAAAGTAAAGTTTGCCTGATGTACAAGGCCAAGGGGGCATAATAACAAAATGTGATCTGGAAGTCACCATAGTTCAAAACCTGCCAAAACACAAAACCTCAAATATTAGATCAATATTTTAGTATTTTAGCCAGTGTAGCCTGTCAACCTCCGCAACTACTCACATCTGACTCCTATAAAGCCAGCTGATAACATCACTGAAAGATAGGTGGAGCTTGTCTATTCTTTAACACAACACAAGCAGCACACATTCAGTGTGAAACTGATTTTTCAAATCAGCATTATAAAGCAATTAGAAGAAAACACCTAAACGACAAAACATCTCACCCGCAAAATAAGATTCTGAACGGCCCAGCTGGACGTGAATCTACTCAATCTGTCAACAGTGTCCAGTGTCTGTCCGTGGAAATATTTTACTCAACAGCGTAGCAACTGACTGCGGAATGCAGTCACATTACAGGTGTCTAGTTGGGATCAAAGCAAAGTGGTTCTATCACAGGTGAGTTAGCTGCTATAATGACAGAATACATTATAGGCAGATTGGAAAATGACGCATTCATGTAGAAGTGGATAACTGCAGGCTGTGAAAAAGGCCTAGTGTTCACACTAGTTCAGGCACCTAACACTAGAAATGTGTAAATGAGACCAACTGTGGGGTGAAAATATGTTCCGTTACAGTGATATATAGGGTGTAAATATGGTGTGTAATGTAAATGACTGCTTCTGGGAGATACTAGCAAGTTTTCAGAATCAGACTACTTTATTAATCCTTCAAAGGAAATAGTTTTGTTGCTGTTGGCAGTTTAAAGGTGACAGTCAAATACGTGATATAAAAATATATACAAAACTAAAAGTAAGATGCATTTACAAAAAAAAAAAGAGTTGTGTGACTGCGCACAAGACTATACACTGTAAGAACGTCCAAATGTATTATTGTATGTCTTGGGACAAGATGAGGGACGCTTTTATCTGCCACTGCCATCATAGTGATGAAGTCTCAGCAGCAGATGGGTCTGGTTAATGGCTGCGACTCCTTTCCGTTGCTCCCCTTTCCATTTATCTGCGCCGTTCGGTAAACAGTGATTGGTGACTGGCCGCCCTGAGTGAGGCAAATCAGCTCTCATCTCGTGTGATGAAAAGTGACATAAATAGATTTGGTCTGAAAGAGTTCCTTTCCTGTGATTAAGAGGCTCACAGGATGCAGTGAGAATTCTGATTCTAATAAATTTGCTTTCCATATGCAAAGCAGCCGCAAAACAAACTCATCAATTTCACATCAGCTTTCATTTAGCTTAATGGCCAGCCATTAACAAAACCAATAGGCTCCCCTCTGGTTCTCCATCACGGCGTTTCTTTGAGCGCATGGAATCATATTCACATGCATGCGCACTCGCCATCTTTGCATTTGTTGTCACCAGATGGTAGAGATTGTTACCAGCACTTACTCTAGGGTGAGGAACACAAGGACTTCATTGCACACTTCTCGGAGTCGGCTACAATACATCTCAGTGCCTCTTAGTAGCGCTACACCTCGGAGATGATGCGCTGAACAGCTATGCAAAGGAGGCCGTCATGCATAAATGCATTTTCGAAGGCAATCTTAAAGATAACAGTGCTGCTGCTGCTGGAATCGTAGCCCGTGAGCAGTCCAATTGCTCGGCTTCGAAATGGCTCCTGGCGTCCGTCCCTCTAGTTTTGAGATAGTGATTGTGCTGATTGTATTATATGACCCTAGTTTTTTTATTTTTCTTGTGGTTATTTCATTTTTGTAGTTATTTGACAAATAGGCAAGAAAGATGGAGACACAGACTCTCATGGAAGGTGTGGTATATACAGTACACATATATAGTGTATAAAAATGAGGTAGAAAACCATTCTCAACACTGACTCAGTTCCAATCATTGCTGTCAACTGTCGTGTATTTATGGATGTGCATTATATCTACTGTATAAAGCAATGTCTCTGCAAAATATGCATATACATTATTATTGTTTTAATCCGACCAAGCTCCAATCAAGTCAGAGCCAACAAGTCAAGCTGAAAATGTCAAAGCTGTTGGTTAACTCTTAGAAGCACATGTCCTATTTCTGACACTGCAATTACAGTAATGGCACTTACGTAAGGCAGATTAAGCCTCATAGTCATTTCGCTAGTAACCGTTCACAGCAAGGTTTCAAGAAATACATTCTTGGCATTTATGATTTCTGTTCACATTTTGAAATGTCTGAATCGTTTGTGTGTGTGTGTGTGTTTGTCTTTATCATATTGTGGGGCCACAATACAGTCACAGTGTGGGGTCCAAAATCTTTGTGGGGACCGAAAACCTGGACCCCCCAAAAATAGATTCCTCAGATTCAATGAAAGGATGGTCAAAACAATGCTCTGTGAAAGTTACAAGAAAGGAGCATTTTACTTAAGTTTCTTAAAATGTATGCTATATCTCTGGACTTCCCGTCCTTGGGTTCTGGTGGAGTCACTGTTGATGAAACCATGTTAAAGAGATGACACCGTGTCTCCAGGTCTTATCAAAAGAAATAAACCACACACAAACACTTTTTTGTGGGGGGAAAAAAAGTTCCTGGTGCCACAAAAATAAGATAATTGCGCTTCTCTAATACGTTTGTGACAAAAGATAATAGACAGAGAACAGAACAGGGACGGCAAGATGGGAAAGAATGAAGAGATGGGAGCTAAAGGTCAAGTAGAGGGAGGAGAGGGCAGCCAGCTCCAGTCTTTGAAGTGTGTGCTACCCCTGGATCTAATATACATTTGTCAGTAACCAATCCAATTGAGCACACTTGGCCCAGCGGTCAGCCATTCAAGGCATTTAGCAGCTTGAGTGTTCACTCAAGGCTCCTCAACGTTGAAAGGGATCGAACCAGTGACCTAAAGCTGTTTCTCTAACCACCAGACTTCCCATACAAATATCAAGGGCAAACACTACCTGAAATTATGTACTTGAAGATTCCCACATTTGGGGAGCTTCACCCTGGGTGGAGCACCATTTCAGACATGGTATCTATCCCTGCCAGGTAGGTCACATAGCACCTACCAAACCCAAATTTTATCCATTTGACACTGGTGTCAGTGTATATGTGCCTCTTTTCCTGTCGCCAGAAGAGAGGTTCATTTCTGAACTAAACACTATTGTGTCATTTCATTTTACCTCCCTCCCACAGCTCCTTGACAAAGCCATTAAAGGATTTCAAGAGCATAGCTACCTCCATTGCACTGGTGCCATAATGGGACACGCATTCTAATTAGCACTCCTGCAATACAGTGGACTGCTTCAGAGTCAGTTGACCTAGGAATTACTATCAATTGCACCCCTTCCCCATTGAAGGCAAAAGCCAGACGTTAGCTGGTCTTTGTTCATATTTTTTTTGTTCTCTAATATGAAAGAGGCTTTAATTTGTTACTAACCAGTCAGGTGTTTGATGTTATTGCATGATGGTAATTGCATAATGGACAGAAAAAGCACCTCCTTTCATCACTCCAGCCATGGACAGAGCAGCTGTAAGGGGTTTCCCAGTGTGCTCTTTGGACCATGCGGTCAAAGCAGTCGAGACAACAGCTTGAGCTTTCTTCATCAGTCTCAACTTCTGAATGATCCAATCTTAAATGACGCAAAAACGTACTTCTAATTATCAGTAGCCCTGCATGTATCATGCAATTAATCATTTGATTTAAATAAAAAAACATCACCACATAAATCACCAATGAAACTGTCAAACAAGCATACGGTCATTCAGCAAGACTAAACAAATCCGAGCTGCAATAACATTAAACCAAAGCAAGATCATTCTTCTTTCTTTTTTGAAATGCGACCCATGTCTTATGATATGCTGAATTGTCTATGGATATAATACAAAAGGCTATAATACTGCCATGTGTTCAAGTAGATTGAAAAGAAGACATGAAGCATCCTTCTCATATGATTAAGCCGGATGAAGAAATTGGAACATCCTTCTTCCGTCCGCATTCAGGCATCTTCACATATATTTCAAGCACTTAGGTATTTAATGAGACCTGTCTGAGACTATTCTCAGACTGTTTCTGACGATGGAATTGCTGCTACTTTAACTCGTTATTGTCCATCATTGCACGCTCTGCCATGAATGTATTTGCTCACAAGTATGTCTTAACAACACGCCTGAGGCCACGCGGTGCAAACAGCCATCGACTCTCTGTGAGTGAAGCGTTTTACTGCGTCAGGACCAGTTGAGTTACATGATGTGCCTGTGCTTCTAGGATGCTCAAAGTACCAATCTGTGCAGGGCTGACACATTGTGATTCTGTGCACACGAGTCTGGGAGACAGATAATACTGAGTCTGTGTACCAGATTCCATTATGTTGCACTATATTGTAAGATATTCATATTACTTTGTGTGTCTGTGTACAAAATATTCTAACAATATGACAGGGCAAACACGGTACAAGCTGCAAAAACACCACAGCATTGAATAAAAATATCTTGCACTCCACAGTATAGGCTTCAAAAAGCTAATCTGAGCACTACATGATCTCCTGACTACTGATGCAGGAGGAGGCTGTGGTGGCACTCTCCAGATTACAAATTACAACTGCTATTTGTGGTATACGGTATCTTAAAATCTGCCATCATCAGGAATGCGTTTTGATTTATATTATGTGAACTGTACAAACATATTCATATTAATAAAGTAAGTCATGATCATGACATGGTCCACCACCTGATCCACACTGGTATATATGGTATATCTATCAACATTCAGCAGTGTAAACTTAAGTCTTCTTTCAGAACAGAGACAGATTATGGTGAGAAACACAGAGACTGGATGCAGTCAGTCTCTTTTACGGTGTTATTTCAGGAAGAGGAGATGAGAGAACCTGCTGTGTGTCTGGCTTTTACACAGAATTAGCAAAACTTCTAGGTTCATCTGAAAAGAGGAAGAGCAAGGTTCAACAGTGCCATATATGGAGTTGTTTTTCACTTGAGATGCTTACTAGGTGTTAATCCAGTCCTCTCATCTCGTCTGTCCTGACAGTTACGGCACGTGCATGGAAGCATGCATCATACGTTCCAAGTGCACCCTCCTACTCTACAACTATACTCATCTAAAAAGAGAGTACAAAGGACATACAAGATTATATAGATTATTAGTACAATTCTATTACAGCAGCTGGCTGTTTCAACTACACTCAGCCAATCTTTTTTTAGTGTGCAGTGGAGTTTTCAGAATCTTCAGAGAATATAACATGAGCAAATTCTGTTCAGTTCAATACATTTCAAAGCCTATTAAGAACCAGGTGGTTAAAATAATACTGATAATAAACAGAAAACCAACTATTTTGCTCATTTCCACTCACCAATAGCAAACCTTAACTCCAAAATCGCTTCATGGGGTCCTGAGAACAATTTGATTTTTGTTTGCACTTCTTGCAGTATGTTTTGTTTTGTTTTTGCAGTGTGTTGCTCTTTTCGGTTGTATTGTATTTGCACCGCACCTGTTGTGAAATGGATGAAAACGCTTTCTTGCAGTGTGAAAAAGTCTAATGTGTGTTAAGGTCTTTGGCGGATTCTGCAAATGATATACAAATGTATTATTTTGTTTTGTGAGATGATTCGCACTTCAACTGGAAGTGGCTGACAGACATTTAATATGAGACTGCATAAATCAATCAGCCCTGTACCGTGAAAGACGCTAACTTTCGTCCCCTCTCCATGATGCCGAAGAGTTTATAGGTTGGTTGCCAGACTGGGTGGTTTCACACCCAGCTGGGCAGTTTTGAATATTATTTTGTGCATATACATAGAGGCTGGCAGGTGAACAAAATGTGGGATGGTCTGGGATCATTCTGGGAGTTTTTCCAACTTTTTAAGACTGATCTGAAACGAAAACCAAAGTCCTTTTATTCTTTCCAAGACACTGTGTGTGTGTCTGGTAGACTTGTAGTTCTCGAGAAGTGGTCTTGAGACCGGTCTCGAGACCAAGACCGGTCTCAAGACCACTTTTTCGTGGTCTTGGTCTTGTCACGGCCTCGACAGTCTTTGGTCTCGGTCTTGTCTCGGTCTCGGGTCTCTTGGTTTCGCAATGTCTCAGGATGGCTGAACGGTCTTGAAGGGATTGGTAATCATAGGACGAATCTGGCGAAACTACCGGGAGTAACGGGCGCCATAACTGAACTGTTTCTGGGTAGCGTTGCAGCACCAGTGCCTCCTATTGAATTTTATGACGTCGAGTGGGAAAACCATGATTGTTGTAAATTGTTTCAATAGCAAGGCAGTAAAATTGCAGAGTTGGAGAGAAAAAATTGTGAGGTACACAAAATATCCCAGGTCGACTGCCCCTGTCTGGTGCTCAGATAATTTTGACCCTCTATCGGTGACCTGTAGTTGGCATTTGTTGATCATCAGATGCCAGCGAGGAAAAAATACTCTTGATACCTTTAAACAACAGAGGCAGTACTGTTGTCTTGTTACATTGATTAGCTAGCATAGTTATTGCTTAGGTAGATAAAATATCATCCTAGCTCCAATTATGTCTTTATTTCCCCATTCTCTACTTTAGGCTATTTTCATAAATAATCTGTAAGATCGTTTGTACCAAAAATGGCAAAAAAACAGTGTTTTCTTTTTGGTCTCCGTCTCGGTCTCGAGCTGAACTAGTCTTGGTCTTGACTTGGTCAGTCTTGGTCTTGGTCTTGGTCTTGTCTTGGTCTTGATACTCTCTGGTCTCGGTAGTGTCTTGGTCTCGGTTTAGGCGGTCTTGACTAAAAGTCTGTCACTGGATGATTTCTTTTAACGCTCCCACTGCATTATAGTACATGATAGGCTAAACTAGCACAGGCAATTGGTGATTAAAGTACTAAACAAAACATCAGTCTGATCCTTTGACTGGTTTTGTGTGCATTTTTATCAGCTTTCAGGCTGCAGCAACACTGGCTACACAGTGCTTCCAAATCTGTGTGCTTTTTGCTGCCGGTCCAGATTTCCCCTAAGTCTGGGGCCGGTAACAGATGCTTTAAGTCCTAGTTTCTTCAGTTTGGAAAAAGAAACACACAAAAAAATACTCCATTTCTAATCAAATAGCTAAGCTAACACAATTCCTCTGTAGAGGTTTTGTAGAAGGAATCCTGTAGAAGGTCTAATGGCAGGGGCTTCATGCATGCATGACAGCCTTTGATGTATAATTTGGCCTCTGAGCTCAGTGACCTGACACAGAGAGAGGGGAGAGCTTCTGACACTGCTGTGTAACGCATATCATGAGTGCATTATTTTCCATTACATTCACATCGTGTAATGGGGATTGTGCAGCTTTTTGAAATGTATATGGTATATATTGTAACAGAAGGGTCTTTTCATCATAAATATGAAAGTCAAATGTCTGTAATATTTGTTCACACATTTTTGCATGAAATGAATGTAGCAGTTCACTGTTTGGGTGCATGTGCTGTGCAAGGTGATTGATATTAAATACTTTATTTAGGCACGGATCTCATTAGTATTGCTGTGTATTTGTCAGTAACTTAAGGAATGGATGATACAACTACGCCTTCTTCTGTTTGTAAAACCAGAAACCAGTATTCATAGAGACGTCAACAGACTCAAGAGCAGACATATCTACTGTATCTGTGACTGTGATGGCCTTCCATCTATCAAAAGATAGTCAATAGACAAATAGTACAATAGAAACAAAGGTAGAAAGAAGGCCAAAAGAAAGTGCAGATATGCTCTTGTCAGACCATTGCATAAAATTAATTCGAATGGTCAAAAAATAGACTCTGCATTTAACAAGTAACCAGTGATGAGGAATTGGCTATGGAAAATGAGCTTTTCATTCAAGCTTATGTTCACTGAAAAGCATAAAAAACTGAATTTTGCCTATCCAGATTGAGAGGTCATTTTGAGGCACATATGATGGTATTGTCTGCATAAAAATAGTGATAATACCCAGAGGTTCAGCGGTTTGGTCCCTGAATGTGCCACGTGCCAAAATATCCCTAGGCAAGACACTGAACCTAGTTCCTAGTTGTGTGAATGTGTGTGTGCTTGTGTGAGCAAATGTGTCTGTGACTGTGTACGTGTAATAGCTTCCAACCTTATCGGTTATATAAAGTTTATTTAGTATAAACATATTTAAAGCCAGCGAGAATAGCAGCTTTGTGTAGTAAATTTAGTAAATTTAAACAAAAAGAAACAAGGAGATTCATATCCTCACTTAGGAATGCATTACTGTGTGAGAAACAATATATAGGCTACTTATATGGAGATTCTAACCTGGTGTAGTTAGACATAATTCTTATCAGAATATGAGTCTGGTAACACGCCATTTGAATTTCATTATGAGCCGTGTTTCAACCGATACAGAGAAAAAAAACCATACCTCTTCATGCAATCATAGCCATTTTGTTGTAAACAACACACCACTCTGTTCCTCTGCTGCCCATGACTCCACAAAGCTCCTCCAAACGATTTGATTGGCCCTGCAGGTGAGGGCAGTTTGAGGTGTTACTTGCTTAAAGTAAATTAAACTAAACAGAATTCTCCTTCTAAAATTACTTTTTATTGACACTTCAGTGCTGTTTTCTGCAGCAAGCCCCTCAGTGCTGGTTGCCATTCACAGCAGCCAACCGCCACATCCAGCACCTTGTGAGCTGCACCGTGTGTTTAGTTATGTTGACTGAGCTGCTCATCCTCTGGACGCTCCATCTCGCACCCTGACCACATGATGCAGTTTCAAAGGAGGCTCAGAAAGGCAGCTATTTCACTGTCTGGCACGGTGCCCGTACGATCGAGACCAAAACAGAGCTTTTCAAGCTGCGCCTTTGGAGCAAAAACAGAAATTTGGGTTATTTTACTTTTTCGACAGCCGTGCTTGAGTAGCCAAAGATATCCAGACGTGTGATTTTCTCTGTCATATCACTCCTTTTCACTTTTGAAAAGGTCAGCTGGAGCCGAGGCAGTTGAGGCGGCAATTTTCCCATCAGTAGCTGTCAGGTGCACCACCCACATCCCACCGGGATACCTGGGCAGGGACTCCTTCCTCCGCAGAGCCCACCACCACCACCACCACCAGCACAGAGACCTGTCAGTCAGCCGCATGTGCTGCTACCCACACAAACACACACACTGCCTGAAAACTCACTTATTTTTCTTTCTCATGTGAGGCAATATAGCAATATAACCACATACACCTTCTGCAAGATCAGCTTTTGTGTTAACTTCTAGTCAAATTATGCAACAAAGCTGCTTGATTACATTAGGAAAACCTTTAAGGTCAAATGAAAACTAATTGAATCAATGCAAAATGTGACTTCCTGGGTCTAAGTCTTACTCTTAAGAAGGCTTCATTTCTGTACCCATGCCCGGTAGCCTACACCCACAAATGTGATTTCAGTAAGGAGAGGTCAAGTAGGGGCAGAATGGACATTTATTTAAAAGCCAAGCTATTACCTTGCACGTTCATGTTTTCTAGACTCCGAAGAGAGCCGGCTTCATTGAGCCGAAACTCAAATGGCGCAGGCAGACAGGGACAGGACCCCGGCGGAGTCTAGACGCTGGAGTAGATGAAGCTGGTAGGCGGCAGAAGAAGATGTCAGATGAAGACTTCGGGGACAACCGCTGAGAGGTGGAGGTGGGGAGGAGGAGGGTTAGACAGCCTGCTTGAATTTAAAGCACATGGGTGAGGGATTGGCAGGGAGAAGGCGGGGAAATAGTTCATTGGGGGTTGAGCAGTGACGTGGAAATCAAGGATGCACTGATTTTGACAGACACAAAAATGGAAGAGGTACGGAAATAGAGCAACAGCGCACGTTCACCTGGGGGAACAGATCATGAGGGGTCAGATTAGGTTAGTGAACTTTCACCTGCAGTAAATTACATGGGCCACTGTGATTGGTCCAAAGTGCATTTCCATTTCCACTTCCATCCTCTTTCTGTGTCTCTTATGCTTATCCTGTGTTGCAGTGATTTTAGCTCCAGCTCCAAGATGCACAGCTCCATTGCAGTTGCCGTAGTTTGAAGTACACAGGGAAATTTAAAATCATACTTAAAGAATGATGCCAAGACGTTGGTGCATGTGGATAGATGCTTAAAAGCGTGTAGGCATGTTGCCGAACTGCTGACACTTTGAATTAAATGTGACAAAGCCAAACGTCATAAAAGTCATGATTTCAATCAAACTGGTTGAAGGGTTTTGTGTCATTTCTGTCATTTCACCATGCTGCTTAGTTTATTCAATCTTCTGCCTCGAAGGGAAAAAGATAAAGTGCCTGTTGTTGGGATTATTCAAAACCGTCTTGATTTTTGTTCTAACCCTCTTCCTATCTCATGAATCAAGTGAAGAGACACTGATTAAAGTGTGTTTAACATGACTGCAAGGGGAGGCTCATGATAATATCCAAGCCACCAACACAGAGCTACACAGACTGGAGGTGGAGACAGAAAAAAGAAAAAGCTGGAATTTCAGTTGCAGTCTGATAAGGCAATATAACTGCCAGCTGGGGTTGCAGGCGCACGGTTTCAATATTTCCACACAGCCTCAGACTATTTCTAGTATACCTGGTTCAGCCATCTCTAATTCAGCTCCCTCATCAGATTCCAGGACTCCGAGTTTTCCTGCTGGAACCATATCCACTTCATCAGCGAGCCAGCTTCATTGTTCTTGTGCCTCCATTTCATGTCAGAACTTGATACTTACTTTATGCTGGTTCTTTTCTTCACTGACCACAGGAGGTCTCGCCTCGACTTCTTCTGCATTAACTTGTGGGCAAACTCTAAAGTCCTTAGCGTTGTCTTTAGATAAAGTAGGGTGTTGTTAAGTCTGAAATTCTTGCTGCTCATTCCTCAAGTGTACAAATATTTATTTCATAATCACAAAAAAATAGGGTGCACCACGCTTTTCTAGATCCACACCAATTCACCTCAGCTACTTGTTGTTCAGGACAAAACTTTGCACATATTATTACTCTACACAGTGGGCACATCTAGCACAACTGGTTTAAATGGATGAATAAAACAGCATAGAAGACTGTAGGAAAAATGGTCAACACGTGTCCACGTCCTCCCATTGGGTACACTGACACTAGTGTTCCAGGGACACGGGTGCTGGAATATCCATTTTGCAGCAATTAATACATTTTTTGCCCTACTTGTATGGTTCAACAGGGAAGTGGCCACTGTCAATTCTTATGATGTCACATCTTGTTTTTATTTAACGTCAAATAATAAACTAAAACAAAATTTCTCAAAAATGTGAAACATGAACAAATAACCAAAAGGGCAGCATCTATAAAAACATGTGTTTGATTTGTACTTTTAGTTTGGCCCACATCCCATGCACTAACATGGGGGAAGTGAAGTTTATGACCTATACTGCAGCCAGACACCAGGGGGAGCTCTACTTGCTTTGGCTTCACTTTTTCTACAAACAAACATGAACATTTTCTATTCCTGTTAGGGGTCACGGGGGTCTGCTGGAGCCCATCCCATCTGTCATCAGGCGAGAGGCAGGGGTACACCCTGGAGAGGTCGCAAGTTCATCGCAGGGCCAACACAGAGACAGACAACCATTCACACTCACACGCACACCTACGGCCAATTTAGAATCACCAATGAACCTAATGAGCATGTCTTTGGATGGTGGGAGGAAGCCAGAGAACCCGGCAGACACAGGGAGAACATGCAAACTCCACACAGAAAGGCCAGCCGGCCCATGGATTAAAATAGTGACCTTCTTGCTGTGAGGCGTCAGTGCTAACCACCTCGCCACTGTGCCGCCCACAAACATACATGCAATGCAAAAAAACAAAAATTAATTCACAGTTCCAAGTCAAGCTTGCATACAATTTTGAGTTAGGTAATTGAACTGCTGGGTTGTCTTACTTCTGTTAACCTCTTCCATGTGAGGATAATACAGATAATAATACATAACAGGTGTAATGAGCACGTGTACTGCTAGATGGCACTAAATCCAGTAGGACTGGTCCTTTAAATAATGGGACAGTCACTAAATTTGGGAACCTTTTTTTGAATGTCCCGGCATCAAACAGAAGAGATAAGTAGATTAAACTGGATTCCAGTCTCGCTCCAATGCAAATCAGTGGGTGCTGTGACATCTCACAACATCCATGATCTCAGTGTGGAGTATCGCTTTATTAAATGTGCCAAGCTCATCACATTCTATTTTGGGCACTGAGGGGGGCGTAACTTGTACCTTTGCTGCTAATTAACATTCACATGACTCACTGAAATGAAGAAATGCCAAATACACAAGCAATCAAAGTCCTTTTCATGTTGTGTAGTATTTTATTCAACCTCTCTACATTCTTCCTCATTTCCTCCAACTCCGCTCTTCGCTTTGCATCTGGGTGTTATGTGTGTGTACTCAAGCCTGTCATCATCGCACTGGAGCGAAACTGACATGATCGCATTTATGATCCTCACCTAACTTCATCATGTCTCGCCCACCAGAGAAACACTGCTAATGGAGTCTTGTAGCAGGCACAGAGGACAGGAGGGGTAAGCTGCAGCTACTCCAGAAAGCAGAAAGGACGGATGCATAAATACAACATTTATTAATATATAAAACAGCAGTTGAAGTCAGTCTGCGCCTGCACAACACTGTGAACACAGTGATGCTGAATCGATTTCTAAAAAGGAACGGTGAGAGGGAAATAACACTAGCAAACACTGCTTTTGGAACAATAGCTAATTGAAAATCCCCACAAGCTTCCATAATAATGCTTTGAATACGAAAACCATGTGGAAAGCAGATGGATATATGAAGTGTTCATTGAACAAAGTGAGGTTTATAACTGAATCTGGCATTTATATTTAGAAGGCTGCACAGGTGAGTCTGCTACACAAAGAAAGTGATCCCAGTGATACTGAATTACCATCCAAATTCTAAATTTAGCTAAGGTAGCATGATGCTCTGTGAATCCAAAACTGAGGTCAATCTGGTGATAAAGAAAAAGAAAAGAAAAGCAGTACAACCCCTGAAGTGAATTCAGATCAAAGATCCTTTGAAACACTAGTGTCCCACAAGGGTCTATACTGGGTACCTTGTTTTTTTTTTTCTTCTGTTCCCTAGTGATTCTGTTTAGTTTAATTTACTTTAAGCAAGTAACACCTCAAACTGCCCTCACCTGCAGGGCCAATCAAATCGTTTGGATGAGCTTTGTGGAGTCATGGGCAGCAGAGGAACAGAGTGGTGTGTTGTTTACAACAAAATGGCTATGATTGCATGAAGAGGTATGGTTTTTTTTCTCTGTATCGGTTGAAACACGGCTCATAATGAAATTCAAATGGCGTGTTACCAGACTCATATTCTGATAAGAATTATGTCTAACTACACCAGGTTAGAATCTCCATATAAGTAGCCTATATATTGTTTCTCACACAGTAATGCATTCCTAAGTGAGGATATGAATCTCCTTGTTTCTTTTTGTTTAAATTTACTACACAAAGCTGCTTTACAGTCCTATTCTCGCTGGCTTTAAATATGTTTATACTAAATAAACTTTAAATAACCGATAAGGTTGGAAGCTATTACACGTACACAGTCACAGACACATTTGCTCGCACAAGCACACACACATTCACACAACTAGGAACTAGGTTCAGTGTCTTGCCTAGGGATATTTTGGCACGTGGCACATTCAGGGACCAAACCGCTGAACCTCTGGGTATTATCACTATTTTTATGCAGACAATACCATCATATGTGCCTCAAAATGACCTCTCAATCTGGATAGGCAAAATTCTGTTTTTTATGCTTTTCAGTGAACTTAAGCTTGAATGAAAAGCTCATTTTCCATAGCCAATTCCTCATCACTGGTTACTTGTTAAATGCAGAGTCTATTTTTTGACCATTCGAATTAATTTTATGCAATGGTCTGACAAGAGCACTTTCTTTTGGCCTTCTTTCTACCTTTGTTTCTATTGTACTATTTGTCTATTGACTATCTTTTGATAGATGGAAGGCCATCACAGTCACAGATAGATATGTCTGCTCTTGAGTCTGTTGACGTCTCTATGAATACTGGTTTCTGGTTTTACAAACAGAAGAAGCCGTAGTTGTATCATCCATTCCTTAAGTTACTGACAAATACACAGCAATACTAATGAGATCCGTGCCTAAATAAAGTATTTAATATCAATCACCTTGCACAGCACATGCACCCAAACAGTGAACTGCTACATTCATTCATGCAAAAATGTGTGAACAAATATTACAGACATTTGACTTTCATATTTAAAGACTACATGGCCGCCACCCAGACTGCAGAGGAGCATTCTGAATGATGCAGATGTTCTTTGACGTGGGATCAGACAGGGGCACATGCACACAAACAGCCACAAAGCGCGCACACACTGAGACAGACGTACCTTACAGTCCTCGTTTCCTGGATGTACTCACAGGGGTTTACGTCCTCACCACAACAGTGTTTTATCTTGTCAGGATGCATCTCCTCTCGCTGCTGAATATAGTCTCTCTGTTGTAGCTGCTGACAGAGGCTGCAGAGGAAAGCCGCACCTGTGGTTTGTTTATGCCGCCAAATGTGTGTCTGTGTGCACACATGCCGAGTTGAATGAAATTCATCGCAGCCTCCTCTCTGCTGCTCCAACCAATCTCTGAGTATCCTCCTAAAATGACCATCTGCAGCATTATAAAGTTGTGTGACCACAGGGAATCCTGAGTGTGTGTTTATGTGTGAGTTGTTGTTGTAACAAGTTTCCCAAAGAGACATGTCTTTCAGACCTGATTTCCCAACCTGACAAGTCCTTTCCGGAGGGTCATCCTTAAATTTTTCAGGATATCCCGAAAGTACAGAGGTTGTCCTTGCGTAGTCTTCGGCTCGCAATCCTCCTCTTCGCACGCACTCATATGTAGGACAGCTGAAAGACAGCGTACCAGAGTTATTTCTTCTCTTTCCAGATGGGGAATCTCCTTGTATTTGTTAAACATAATTGGCTGACTTCATCTGCCCTCAGATCAGAGGTCGTGTCGGTTTTGAGGGTAATTACATGCATGGGGGGATGCACATTAAAAGTGACAACGCAAACAAATATTAATATTTACATCCATCCATTATCTGTAATTGCTGTCATCTGACCTGTGAGGTTTTAATAGTGATGGGAAGACTCTCTTTTAAAAGAGTTGACTTTTTGGCTTTGGTTTTCATAAAAGCCTTATTTGTCTGCAAAAAAACAGTTTAATTAAATCTTTAAATGAGCAACTGAACCACAGCCAACTAATCAAATAAAAACAGGCCAATGTCTGAACATTATGCTACTTTAGATGAGAGTCTTTAGTGCAGGTTGGTTTTCAGAAATACCGGAGGCCTCAGCTTGAATGTCCGCTCTGTGTGTACCTGTACCACTACACTTGCTGGCTTTGAAGCGTCTCCCCGACGGGAATCTTCTTATTCTGTACAAAGAATTGGTCTGTTAGCGTCTTAATGAACACTAACAAAACCAGCACACATTTCTTTAAGGCGTATCTCGCTGTCTAGCAAGGGAACTGTGTTGAGAGCGTTGTTGGATCTTCGAAGCACCATGGTTGTTCTTAAACTCAATTTTAGCATTTAACCTTTAAAGGACAGTTTTGTTTTATTGCGAGCTAGTGGATTTATCATTAATGTGGCTATCGCTGCTCCATGGTTGCTACATCCCTTTGTTAGCACTAGGGGAATTTAGGTACGAACACACAACAACCAAGGAAATGGATGGTGTCAAAATAGAGGGAGAAATGAAAAAGATTTCTTTCAGCTGTCAAAACGAATGAACAAGGCTTCATACAAATATTGTGGGGAAGGATGGGGCTGTGTGGTCTGCCACACACAATAAAAGCAATGTAACAAAACAACTTTTGAATAATGAATTTCTCTGGATTAAACAGCTCAAACAAAAAGCCTAACAATATAAGACAACACACAAGTGGCATCCTAGAATACATACAGACAAGTCCCCCAGGTGTGGACAGTCTTGAGTACCCCAAGCCCACCTATGTCCACAACCTTTCACCTATCAATGGTAGCAAAATCCACACAATGTGTACTGCTTGGGCAGGATTACTGGATCTGAGGAGAAGAATATTCAAGGTTGGCTAATTTGAATGATGTCCCATGGCAATGATTGGCCAGACTGAGGTTGAATCAACCAATGAGCTGCACTGCCAGACTACAGAGGTGGAAACCAATCAGGCTGTCAACTCCTACAAAACAAAACGGTGAAGGGAGAGCGACAGAAACAAACACTTACTACTACATTGCCCCTGTCTGGCAGGTAACAATAGTTCATGCTAGTTTGCAGTCTCCACCACCACTGTAGGACTGAAATACATGACACAACTTGCACTGGATTAAGTAATAAAGGTTGGATCTGATCACAGGGGTTTGTCTAAATGGTTAAATTTGTGACATGGATCAGTCACACCATACTTGGTGACAATGTATTTTATCAGGAAATAAAATACATTCAGGGATACCAAGATGTAAATGTAGTTTACCTGACTGGTCAAAAGCAGAAATAATGGCAGGGGAGAAGGGAGCATTAGCATCTGCCAGCATCTTTTCAAATAATACACTAATTATGTAGACTTTTTTGAGTTTGACTGAAAGCAAACACAGACATTAGTGACTCTGGATGGCCATTAGGGATTTCTACCAGGGACAACTCACCTGAGTGTGATTAGGGCATCCAGCATATTGAGGGTTTTATTCTCCATTAGCATTTGTTTGGTGCTGGAGGGGCAAAGAAATATCCAGACATAAAATGACTTAATACTTGTAACAGCTGTTTTTTAACTTCCCGTACATAGAGATGACCATAGACTCTGTGTGGCGATGGCCTGTTCTAGTTGAATTTAGGAAGGTGCAAACACCACCTCAAAGATAGCATGTCTACAAAAGATATTAGTTGTATTAGCTGACCAATAAGGCCACAGTTAACAGTCAACAGACATCCATGATCCATGTCTTTAGTGCCTAGTTAAAGTTATTGTGAGTTTAGGTGGGAAACAGGGGATCACAGGGGAAACTCTGATATAATATGAAGACATAAGATAGACATTCCAGCTGTGTTGCTTTATGCTGGATGACTTTAGTGTAGTCAAAGTGAAACAGAAGTGAGCACCAGTCAAACAAAGACGGGACATTTGTTTGGCCCACTGCAGTCTCCGTTTTTAAAATGACACCCCACACCCACTGACTAAATCACTTTTCAACCCGGCTCCACACTCAAGGGTATCCTCATCTTGTACCTGCCATTAAAAAGCAACAGTAATGATAAGACAATTAGTTGGCTAATTTCAATGAGTGCCTTAATAAGCCATTAAATGCTGTCTGGTTCTAATGATCGCTGGAGGCAGGCAAACTAAGCGACGCAAATGCCACTGTAGAGTACCATCATTTAAACCCAAGTAATGCTCGCTCTCCTTTAAAATTAATGAAAGCTGTAGAGATCATAACATGATGCTAAACCGGAGCGCTAAAGTGACCCAGAATTGATTTGTTAGTAGGGCATAGCCCCTGAATGTGGTGTTTTTCTTCCTGCGTGGGAGTCCATTTCTTTAACATTCAGGCGATGGTAATCTGGTAATCATCTCTCTCTCCACTGCAACTCCTTCGCCTCCTCTGTGGAATCCACAAATTCAACATTAACTTTAATTGAATATCGATTTGTTTGCCTCACTTTTTTTTCGGCCTCTCTCTCTTTCTCTCTGTCTCTCTCTCGCTTACTCTCTCTTACGCTCTCTTGCTCTTCCCTTTCAAAAATGTAATTAAATATTTGACCCCACATTGAACATACGTGTCTAAATGGGCTCAAAGTCTTATCTGATGTCAGTGTCAGGGCTCCACAAACACATGGCATGCACATAAATCACATATTAGTCCGAGATAGCAAATGAACAGGCATTTAATGGGAGAGGAGCGGGGTCTGCCGGCACCGCTGCCATTTCTCTTCATATGTCAGCGAGTAATTGATGGAGAGGGCAGTGGAAGCAGCGAGGAAATACGTTGATTCATTGCAAACAGTTCAATTTTCGCATGATGATTAACTGCAAAAATAATAAGGTAGCTGTGAAGTTCATTACAGAAACACTTAACGGAGATTGGATTTACTCGTTTTCATTTCAGCGTCCCTTGATATTTTGTATTGCATGGGCTGCAGCACTGTCAAGGACCACAAACTAAATTCAGCCATTGGTGGGAGTAAAGCTACTGTGTTAAGTGAACGTACATGGCATTTCTGTATGAGTAATTCATTACTACAATGACTGAAAAACTGGACGAATTGCTGGTAGCATGGGTCAAAAGATGGTAAAAATGGTCAGCCCTCCACTATGGCCCAGAGTTAACTATTTAACAAGGAGCAGGGTCCAATATACTGCTGTGAGTGGTGGCCACTATCAGTTGTTATTGCCATGGATGGGATGCCAGTAATGTTCAGAACAAAGTGATGAAAAATAGACATCCCAAGTGCCTTAAGATCTCTGAACTTCTGATGTACATATGACCACCTTCCTAATATTGTGTAGGTCTCCCTTGTGCCTCCAAAACAGTTGTGATTCAGTGAATGGACATGGGCCTTCTGAGGGTGCCCTGTGGTGTCTGGAAACAGAATGTTGTTAGTGGGGGCCTTTGGATCCTATGGGTTGAGGGGAGGGGCCTCTGTGGATCATCCCACAGATGCTTGATCAGTGAACAGGTTGTGCTGTTCTTGGACAAGGACATCCCATGTCTTGTGCATAGAAATAACAATGGTGAATGTACACCAAGCCTATATATTGGTGGATTAAGTCCTTAGACACCTCTATGGTCTTGTATATTAAATACCTCAGGTATATCAAGTGTCCCAATCTGAGTGGAGTTTCTGCCAGCTAGTCTGCTTTTCTTTTAACCGAATACGGAACGCTGATTTGGACTTGCTGTCTGGGGTACCGTCTGTACAACTTGGAAATGTTTGGCAATCTTCCAGAGCCTTTTTAACCATGCATGCTAAAACTACCAGAAGTTAGTGACTCTTCTCACCGCGAATGGAATGCCAAATCCATGAAAATTGGAGGCTATGTCAATCCAACGCTGTACTCTTTGTCATGTTTGACACACAGTTCCTGAGAATTTTTTATTTTTGTCGTTTTGCCGTATAGCAAGGTCCTCTGCTGAAAGAGTCTGCTGCTATTGCCAGGTAAACAACACACACACATCCTCATGATGATTCATCAAACCGGGACACTGTTTTCTCTGGCAGACGTTTGTTCAGTAATTACCACTGCACACTGGGAACACCCCACATGACCTGCTGTCCTGGATATTCTCTGACCCAGTCATCCAGTCACTTCAGTGTGACCAATCTCACTCACAATCCTTCCAACACAATGACCTCAAGAACATATCCTGCCACAGGTGGTTTCAATGTTGTGGCAGATTGGTGTAATGTTATTGGTTATTATCGTAAGGTTATTTAGATGTTCTTCTACTTTTTTGTGTTTTCTATTTTATTATAAAATCGGGTTCTATACTCTTATTGGACGTCCATTTGTGAGTCAAATCTTCCAAGGAATTACTGAATACTTTGCCCTTTGTCTGTGTTTCAGTTGCTGTGCAAATGGCTCAACCTGACATAAATAATGCTTTCAGCTGATGCTAATGGTCCCGGTCTTTTGATAGCATCCCCTGTCCATGCTGGGCCTTTCTTTTTTGCCTTTCTGTTATGCTACACGATACAAATGGAATCAAGCTGATAGCATCCAAAAGCAGAACTTCATATGATGATAGAACTAATGGCTCATCGTGACTTTTAAATGGCTTCATGTGTAATGGAGCCAATTAGAGTGGCGGTTGGACCACAGCTGTGCAAACAGTGCCAGAGCGAGGAAGACTATAGAACATCATTATTGGCATCAGGCCTTCATCCCAGCGCTTTAAATCCACTCACGTTAGTCTTTTATTGCTCGCTTTGCCAGTAAAGGCTCGTATGTGCCCTTTGCAGGCTGGAATGGTGGTCTCGTACATTCACTTAACTTTATCACATGACGTCTCATCATGTCTGTTCTTCTTACCTCTGCAGCAAATAGCAAAATGGTGTTAAGTGATTTGTTTCTAGAGCCTGCTATTTCTTAAAGTGGGATTGTACTGTTTTATTTATTGTGTCTTTTCAGGTGAGTAATACTGCACGCGTGAAAACTTTTATAAAGCTATTAGAGTTTCCAGTGGGAGCTGTGTGAAGTCTTCTGTCGTTCTCTATAATAATTCACCATGTGATTTACCATTCTCACTGACTTCATCGCAACCCCTGTGTTCCTGCTACCACTCCACTTTCCTCACTCACTGATAAATTTATTGCCACCCATTATTTCTGTCTGTATAAATACCAGCTCGCCTTGCCTGTCCCAGATTATCTGTGTTGTTCTGGAGCTTCACTTCACTACCCTGGTCAGGTTAGACTCAGTTTTTTTTTTTTTCCCCCTCAGAATATGGCTATGGTTTCAATTCATTCTGTTCATGTTTCAATCTGTCCAACTCCCAGCAGAGCGATTCCAGAGCAATTTTCGATCACAAAAAAACGGGGTTGTTGGATCTTGGCGGGGAAGTTGGTATGGCTTCCAGGCTATCATTGCCTAGAATGAACCAAGCTGACTCAACAAGCCTTTCATTTTGCTAAATTCCGCTTTGCCCATTTGGACCTGCATATTGCCTGGATATGTTTTTTTTTTTTTTGCCATTTAATACGATCAGATTTCTGCCTGGTTGTGTGTCGTTGGGTCTTTTTCATTTGTGTCCAAAACCTAAGTCACATCAATTGTCCTTTTAATTCTAACTTTACTTAAGTGATCTCTCTAATTTTTCAAGAAACAGTCATCATTTTAAGTTGGATTTGCACTGCTAATTGGTGGCTCATCCATGTTAGAGTTATGTCAAAAAAAAAAGAACCAAAATTCACCCAACCAGTCAAATAAATTGTGTCCAAATGGCGTTTCTATTACATGAATCGTTTTCTGATCACATTTTGTGTGTTTTGTGTTTCACTGTTTTTCTGCAAAGTTAGTTGTTGATGAGTTATACATGTTCTGATGGGAACTGGGGGACCTTTGCTTTTTTGATTAGGTTGTGACATTCATTAGGTTGTGTAACAAACAGTAACATACAAACGTAATGTGTTAATCCTTACGTGTGAATATAATATTATTTAACACGGTTTACTTGGGATTTTAGTAGATGTACATTCATTAACATGTAAAAGGCCTGGACTAGAGCTTTAAAGCAACAGTGCTTTTACTTGAGCCAAGTCTCTGTGGGTTGATCCGCTGCTAATATACAGATTAGTGCAGCTTTAAGCTTAATGTGGCCTTAGGAGTGTATTTCAGCTTTTTAACTGCAGTATTCCACACGACGAACTGAGTCTGAACCTTTGCAGTTATACATGACACGAGACATTTCTGAAAAAAAAAAGAAAAAGAAAGTCTCCGTTCACTGTTTGGCAATGTATATGCAAAGAAGAAAGTGTGTCTCACACCACCTTGAAAGAGTTATTTTAATTTGCCTCAGAGGCTGCTGCTCCCTCGGGTGACGGCTATGGCGCTGTCACAAAACGCATCGAGTTCTTTACTTTGGCAGAAGCACGCATGAAGTAGACGTTGCTTTGCATGAAAATGAGGAAATATGTTTGGAAATTGGATTTTGGAAATGGCCGGGGAATGTTACACTTGGCATTTTGTATCTACACTGATGTTTATAGATGTTTTTTGTGTGATGTGGAGTATTGTACTCAGCTTTTGCATAATTTCATAACAATTTTATGTAATTAAGCGATATGTCATTTTATGTTTTCTAAAATCGACCATCCCCAGTTCAGTGCAGCAAATAATGTGAATACACAAGATGTCACAAAAGATCAGAAGAGCTCTTTATTTTTATGTTTTTTTCTGCAGCAAGTCAGACAAATGTAACATCCACAGCAGAGAATGCTAAGCCATCACTGTGACAGTCTCACTGCTGGAGCACCGTAATTAACTGATTATGCCAATTGCAGGACACAATTAGAGAGAAAATACTAACAATGCAGAATAACAAATATGTTCAGTTCTTAAAACCTCTCCCAGCAAATAATTGTGCCTCTTGTCTATAAATGACTCGTCTCCTTTGTAATTCCCTGCAAGGGCAAACGGGTGAGAAATTGTTTTGACAAGGCAAATGGGGAAAAAAAGCAATTACAACAGATAGGTTGCTGAAAGGGTAGAGGCGGCAGGTGGGCCACACAAAAAGCATCCACGTGGCAAGACGGTCTTTGGAAGGCGTCTGAGGGATGAGCCAGCCTGATTTGTCGTCGGGGTGAATGTAGATGTTTTTCTGACACAGCGTTTTTTTGTTTTGTTTTGTTTTTTTAGTGGAACAATGCGAGCTGATGTGACAGGCGCAGAGTCTTTTCTTCCTCAATCTCAGGGCTGACACTGCATATATCTGCATGAATGAAGTTGTTACACAAGCCTTGAAAGCTTTAGCCATACAAGCTAAGTACTGTCTTTTTCAGTAAGTATGTAAGTGTGTAATTTCCACCATATTCGAAATAAATAGAATCATAGAGACAGTAGTTTGGTTGAAAATAATCATGGAAATCATGCTTCAAAGATGTATCTGTTGATGAGCTGTGTTTTTAGCTGCTGTGTCTTGTTAAAAAAAAGCTGTTGACTGCCAAAGAAATCCTTGTTTTGTGCCACAAAAAGATCTTTACAGCTGAATACTTCCAGAAAGTAAGTGGCACAAAATATCTCTCTTTCAGTGTGGCATCTTTTTTTTTTTTTTTTTTTTTTGGGGGGGGGGGGGGGGGTTAGTTTTTAAAAGTTGTCATAGTTTGCTGATGGAGTTTTGCTTCACAGAACTCCATCAGCAGAATAAGTCTTCCTATGCGAAGTCTTATTTTGTCCCTTTCAGTTTTATGTTTCAGGTGTTTTTAGTGGGGCTGTGCAAGCACAGCCCACTACCCACTACCATCTCTAGGAATATGGCTAATTTTATTAACCCCCCGAAACCATGACAATCCAGAGTTCAGACCAGGAGGCAGAGTTGTAGTCTTACACACTTCTCTGCCGCTTCTCTAGCACCGTCGCACAACCAAAATTCTATAAACTCTATAGATGTTCTGTCTGCTCCTAGATTATTTAAACCAAAAAACAACAACAGAGGAGTTACTCATTGGAACCTGGTACAAATCAGAACAACTTCATTGACAGAACAGAAGAATAGGAAAATTAAATGTGGTCTTTTAAATATCAGATCTCTCTCATCCAAATCTCTTTTAGTGAATGATCTGATAACTGATCATCAGATTGATCTATTTAGTTTGACTGAAACGTGGCTGCAGGATGATGAATATGTTAGTTTAAATGAGTCTACGCCACCCAGTCATAGTAATTATCACATTCCTAGAAGCACAGGTAGAGGAGGAGGAGTGGCAGCAATCTTCCACTCTGATTTATCTATTAATCCTAGACCTAAGGAGAGCTTTAATTCATTTGAAAGTCTTACCCTTAGTCTTGCTCATCCAGACCGGAAGACACAAAAACCAATTCTTTTTGTTGTGGTATATCGCCCACCTGCTCCTTATTCTGAGTTTTTAGCTGAATTCTCTGAGTTTTTATGTGATTTAGTTCTTAGAACAGATAAAGTCATTATAGTAGGTGACTTTAACATCCATGTTGATGTTGTCAGTGACAGCCTTAGCTCGTCATTTACATCATTACTAGATTCAATTGGCTTTTCTCAGAATGTAAACGGATCAACTCACAGTTTTAATCACACCTTAGATCTGGTATTAACATACGGCATAGAAACTGAAGGTCTAACTATATTTAGCCATAACCCTCTTTTATCTGACCACTTTCTAATAACCTTTGAATTTACTATAATGGATTACGCAGGACCTGAAAAGACATATCATTACAGTAGATGTCTATCTGATGATGCTGTAACTAGATATAAAGAATTAATTCCTTCTTTATTCATCCCAGTGCCATGTGTCAATGATGTGGACAACAGCAACCACAATTTAACTCCTGCACTATTAGATGATTTTGTCGACGGCACTGCAGCATCGCTTAGTTCAGCTCTAAACGTAGTTGCTCCTCTGAAAAAGAAGGTAAAAAATCGGAGGAGGCTAGCTCCCTGGTATAATTCGCAGTTGCGCTGTTTAAAACAGGCAGCCCGAAAGCTAGAAAGAATTTGGCACTCCACTATTTCTGAAGAAGCTCACATAGCCTGGAAAGATAGTTTAACGACTTATAAAAAAGCTCTCCGTAGTATTAGAACAGCATACTATTCATCATTAATAGAAGAAAACAAGAACAACCCTCGATTTCTTTTCAGCACTGTAGCCAGGCTGACAAAGAGCCACAGCTCTGTTGAGCCATCTATTCCTTCAGCCCTCAGCAGTAATGACTTCATCAGCTTCTTTACCAATAAAATTGTTGATATCAGGGAAAACATTCAAGGCACCCTTCCTCCAGCTGTCAAAGATGGAAGTACAGTGACTTTAGAAATTTCTGTTAGACCTTATCAACATCTGGAATCCTTCTCCCCAGTAGATCTTCTCGAGCTATCTTCAACAATTAAAGCATCTAAACCATCAACCTGTCTTCTAGATCCAATCCCAATTAAACTGCTCAAAGAAGTTCTTCCATTAATTAACACCTCCATATTGAACCAGATAAATTTATCTTTATTAACAGGATATGTGCCTCAGTCTTTTAAGATTGCTGTAATTAAGCCCCTACTTAAGAAAGCCACTCTAGATCCAAATGTTTTAGCCAACTATAGACCAATCTCCAACCTTCCTTTTATTTCCAAAATTCTAGAAAAAGTTGTTGCTAATCAGTTGTGTGACCACTTAAACAGGAATGGTCTGTTTGAAGAGTTTCAGTCAGGTTTTAGAGTTCATCATAGTACAGAAACAGCTCTGGTTAAAGTTACCAATGATCTCCTCATGGCTTCAGATAGTGGACTTGTCTCTATACTGGTTCTGCTAGATCTCAGTGCTGCATTTGACACTATTGATCATAATATTTTACTACAGAGACTTGAAAGTGAGATCCAGATTAAAGGAACTGCATTAGATTGGTTTGAATCCTATCTGTCTGACAGATTCCAGTTTGTTCATATCAACCATGATTCCTCTACCTATAGAAAAGTAAGGTATGGAGTTCCTCAGGGTTCTGTGCTGGGACCAATACTCTTCACATTATACATGTTGCCATTAGGGAAGATTATTAGAAAACATGGCATAAACTTCCATTGTTACGCAGATGACACCCAGCTATATTTATCTATGAAACCAGATGAAACTAATCAGCTGGTTAAACTCCAAACGTGCCTTAAAGACATAAAGGCTTGGATGACCTGTAATTTCTTACTCTTGAACTCAGACAAAACAGAAGTTATTGTATTTGGTCCTAAGCATCTCAGAGATTCATTATCTAATCACGTGGTTTCTTTGGATGGCATTACCTTGGCCTCCAGTACTACTGTGAAAAACCTTGGTGTTATATTTGATGAGGATATGTCCTTTAAATGTCACATTAAGCAAGTAACCAGGACTGCCTTCTTTCATCTACGTAATATCATCAAAATTAGGAACATCCTGTCTCAGAGTGATGCTGAGAAACTAGTTCATGCATTTGTGTCTTCCAGACTGGATTATTGTAATTCATTACTGTCTGGCTGTCCAAATAACTCTTTAAAAAGCCTCCAACTGATTCAAAATGCTGCAGCAAGAGCATTGACAGGAATTTGCAAGAGAGATCATATTACTCCAGTTTTAGCTTCTCTTCACTGGCTCCCCTTAAAGTCTAGAATAGAATTTAAAATCCTCCTCCTTACATACAAGGCCCTTAAAGGCCTAGCTCCATCATATCTTAAAGACCTCATTGTACCATATTATCCCAACAGATCACTTCGGTCTGAAAGTGCAGGCCTACTTGTGGTTCCTAGAATTTTAAAAAGTAGAATGGGAGGTAGAGCTTTCAGCTATCAGGCTCCTCTCCTGTGGAACCAGCTCCCAGTTTGGGTTCGGGAAGCAGACACTCTCTCTACTTTTAAGGTCAGGCTTAAGACTTTCCTTTTTGATCAAGCTTATAGTTAGGGCTGGACTAAACCATCCCTTAGTTATGCTGCTATAGGCCTAGGCTGCTGGGGGACAATGCACCAAACACATGTTCTCCTTCTTTCTTCTCTCTCCTCTCTCGTGTCCTCCACTTTCTTTTCTCTGGCACAGAGCTCCTCCCTCTAAATTCCTATCTGCTACTAGTCATGCAATTCTGTGCTATTACTATGTAGAATGTTTACTGCTGCTCTCCCTTCTTTCCGAGTATCTCTGGCCTGGAGTTGAGTGTTTCCTGTGGAGCTCCATACTACATCTGTTGTCGTGGTCTCATCATTCTGCCCAGTCTCCATGAATCCTGCTGTTATCCACTCCTACCAGAATGAACGATTCTCCAACCTGCTGATGATTCCCCTTACATTTTCTAACCGTCATTAACATCATTAGTTTGTACCATAGCATCCCACCTGTATGCTTTAGTCAGATGTGTGTATCTATGACAGATGTATGTTTATCTTGCTGTTCTCTTTCTCTGTCTGTACCTGGCTGGCCTTAGGCAGATGGGTCCCTCCATATGAGCTGGGTTCTGCTCAAGGTTTCTTCCTGTTAAAAGGGAGTTTTTCCTTGCCACCGTCGCCTGCGGGCTTGCTCTGGGGGTTTCAGGCCGGGTCTTGTAAAGCGTCTTGAGACGATTTGTATTGTTTTTGACGCTATATAAATAAAGCTGAATTGAATTGAATTGTTATTGTCGTCTATTTTTAGTGGGGCTGTGCAAGCACAGCCCACTACTGACCCCCATATAGCAAAGCTATAGGGGTCAGTAGTGGGCTGTGCGAAGCACAGCCCACTATTGTTATTGCTCGCGTCTATTTTTATTATTATTCCCACGGATTTTCGGTCGCTATCTCCTCCCGCACAGTTCATCGCACATACACGAAAAATACATCAAAACGTGCGTATCGATCGGGGCGGGTGTGCTATTATTCAGTTTCTCCAGGTCGGAGCTATTCGCGACATAGTCGCGAATATTGTTTTTTGGGGGTTTATAATGGGTGTGTATTGCGCGGAATGTTCGCGCTAGAGTGAGAGGCCCAACAGTTAGAGGGCGGGCTGCTCTGAAAAAATGTTCAAAATATTTTTTTAAAACTGTGATTGCTTCCACAAATTTCACTCTACACACAAAATTTTCTCCAAAGTAGTAGTCATACTTGTCCTGATGCCTACAATGTGTCCACCTAACCGATAGGATTCACAGTTTTTGAATGAGAAGCCTAGAAGTGAGGAGTGGACAGCCTAACTGCTCCATAGGACCCAATGTTAATTCAGCAAAGTTTTTCGTCACAAAAGTTTAACGGACGGTAGTTTTCAACTCGCTAGAATGTCCACTTTTTTTACACTAGGAAGAATAAAAAATACATGTCTGTGTTCATGGAAGCCTTGTGGTAGTCACTGTGAAAAAAGTTTGTGAGTAACTGGCATACGTTTTTAGTAAATGGCAGTGGTTCGAGGGAGTGGTTCTGTGCTTCTCGGCTAATCAAAGCACCTGCGCAGCAGCAGTTAAGGAGGGGGAGGGCTGTTTCCCGCTCTGTCTCACTGACGTCACGCACGCGCACACACACACAGAGGGAGCGAGGCTTGGGGAAAAAAAAAAAAAAAAAAAGGACGGAGCGAGGCTTGTGGCGCATATGCTAACATATGCTAACTTCGACGGAAGTTAGCATATGTTAGTTAGCATACGTTAACATATGCCAACATGCTAACATATTAGATGTCCCTGCACTGCTCTCGGTCTCTCTCTGAAAAAAATAAAATAAAAATAAATCCTCCGCTATGTCGCTCTGATCACTGAGGGGCGGGGCTGCTCTTCACACACAGCGAGAGAGAGAGAGAGAAAAGAGAAACGCAGCGTGTGCAGCGGCAGCAAAGAGGAGTTAAGTGATCTGTGGAGAAGACAAGTCGACTGGACGACAACACGTGTCAGTGTAAGTGAAATAAAACCTTCACAAGTTGAAAGTCAACAAACATAACCTCCTTCGCAGAGGCAATAAGTACCACTAGTTCAACAAGCATAAACGTGCATCATCCCACACAGCAAAAGGACTGCGCAGCGGACCTGCCGCGGATGTATGTCGGCTTCCGGAACGGACCCGTATCGGGATCCAGATGCACTCAGGAACTCCGCCGTGGCTCCGCGCTGCTCCGCATCCGCGATTAAAGCCTCACCTCCGCGGCGGGTCCGTTTGGGACCCGCAAATTGTTACATACATCCGCTGCGGACACGCAGCGGACTCATATGGCTCATCCGGCACGGGTCCGTTTTGGACCCGTTTATCTCATTTTCAAAATCCCTTCTGTTCATGTTGTAGGATAAACTAAACTATAGGACAAAAAAACGAGGCTATCACTGGGCTTAGCCTGGCTACTACAGCAATAGTGTAATCTTAAATCTGCATTGCCTTGTATTTTTAACCTAACAATATTGTCAACAGAAAATGTTCAAGTCATGCATTTACTGTACAAAAGTGATAGCTCAATGGAAATATAAAATTGACATTAACATTTATGAAATGTTATAGGTTATAGTCTATGTTTTTGTTAGGTTACTACATTCATTATGTGGTCAAAACCTAATTTAGTGCTTTATACAGGCGCCAGGTCGGTGCAGACATAAAATATGCCATCTATTAAGCTACAACTTCAGTGAAATGCTGCGTTATACACAGCTAAAATATCAGAAACTGGTGAACGACAAGAAGTTCAATAAAAATATGTTTTAATTATTATTCCTCTTAGCCTAGGCCACACCTGACACTATGACCCCTCTACTCCATTTTTACATGACAGTCACAGGCTGCCAAAACATTATGACCACTTCACTCAATACAGGACTATATTAGGGTGAATTATCCATGTGTTAAGTGTGTTTGTGCCCAACATAACTTCACTGCTAATATATGTTAACTATTAGCTGACCAATGACTTAGCCTGATGCTGGCTTTCAGGTGGAGCTGGGAGGGGTCTGCTGCATGTACTACTGACCCATATAGCAAAGCTATAGGGCCAGTAGTGGGCTGTGCGAAGCACTACTACAGCCTCTGCAATAGCAACTGCGAAGATAAGATTAGGTGAAAAATTGTAGCATTTATCGTAACATCGTAGTGTTGTATCATGTCATCTTAGCGCAAACTGCTGCCGACACAGCCCCACTCTCGCGATTTCCCGCAGGGGAATTGTCTAGTTATTATTATTCCCACGGATTTTCGGTCGCTATCTCCTCCCGCACAGTTCATCGCACATACACGAAAAATACATCAGAACGTGCGTATCGATCGGGGCGGGTGTGCTATTATTCAGTTTCTCCAGGTCGGAACTATTTGCGACATAGTCGCGAAAATTGTTTTTTCGGGTTCATAATGGGTGTGTATTGCGCGGAATGTTCGCGCTAGAGTGAGAGGCCCAACAGTTAGAGGGCGGGCTGCTCTGAAAAAATGTTCAAAATATTTTTTTAAAACTGTGATTGCTTCCACAAATTTCACTCTACACACAAAATTTTCTCCAAAGTAGTAGTCATACTTGTCCTGATGCCTACAATGTGTCTACCTAACCGATAGGATTCACAGTTTTTGAATGAGAAGCCTAGAAGTGAGGAGTGGACAGCCTAACTGCTCCATAGGACCCAATGTTAATTCAGCAAAGTTTTTCGTCACAGAAGTTTAACGGACGGTAGTTTTCAACTCGCTAGAATGTCCACTTTTTTTACACTAGGAAGAATAAAAAATACATGTCTGTGTTCATGGAAGCCTTGTGGTAGTCACTGTGAAAAAAGTTTGTGAGTAACTGGCATACGTTTTTAGTAAATGGCAGTGGTTCGAGGGAGTGGTTCTGTGCTTCTTGGTTAATCAAAGCACCTGCGCAGCAGCAGTTAAGGAGGGGGAGGGCTGTTTCCCGCTCTGTCTCACTGACGTCACACACGCGCACACACACACAGAGGGAGCGAGGCTTGGGAAAAAAAAAAAAAAAAAAAGGACGGAGCGAGGCCTGTGGCGCATATGCTAACATATGCTAACTTCGACGGAAGTTAGCATATGTTAGTTAGCATACGTTAACATATGCCAACATGCTAACATATTAGATGTCCCTGCACTGCTCTCGGTCTCTCTCTGAAAAAAATAATATAAAAATAAAACCTCCGCTCTGTCGCTCTGATCACTGAGGGGCGGGGCTGCTCTTCACACACAGCGAGGGAGAGAGAGAGAGAAAAGAGAAACGCAGCGTGTGCAGCGGCAGCAAAGAGGAGTTAAGTGATCTGTGGAGACTGGACGACAACACGTGTCAGTGTAAGTGAAATAAAACCTTCACAAGTTGAAAGTCAACAAACATAACCTCCTTCGCAGAGGCAATAAGTACCACTAGTTCAACAAGCATAAACGTGCATCATCCCACACAGCGAAAGGACTGCGCAGCGGACCTGCCGCGGATGTATGTCGGCTTCCGGAACGGACCCGTATCGGGATCCAGATGCACTCAGGAACTCCGCCGTGGCTCCGCACTGCTCCGCATCCGCGATTCAAGCCTCACCTCCGCGGCGGGTCCGTTTGGGACCCGCAAAATGATACATACATCCGCTGCGGACACGCAGCGGCCTCATAAAGGCTCATCCGGCCCGGGTCCGTTTTGGACCCGTTTATCTCATTTTCCAAATCCCTTCTGTTCATGTTGTAGGATAAACTAAACTATAGGACAAAAAAACGAGGCTATCACTGGGCTTTGCCTGGCTACTACAGCAATGGTGTAATCTTAAATCTGCATTGCCTTGTATTTTTAACCTAACAATATTGTCAACAGAAAATGTTCAAGTCATGCATTTACTGTACAAAAGTGATAGCTCAATGGAAATATAAAATTGACATTAACATTTATGAAATGTTATAGGTTATAGTCTATGTTTTTGTTAGGTTACTACATTCATTATGTGGTCAAAACCTAATTTAGTGCTTTATACAGGCGCCAGGTCGGTGCAGACATAAAATATGCCATCTATTAGGCTACAACTGCGTTATACACAGCTAAAATATCAGAAACTGGTGAACGACAAGAAGTTCAATAAAAATATGTTTTAATTATTATTCCTCTCAGCCTAGGCCACTCCTGACACTATGACTCCTCCACTCCATTTTTACATGACAGTCACAGGCTGCCAAAACATTATAACCACTTCACTCAATACAGGACTATATTAGGGTGCCACAATTATCCATGTGTTAAGTGTGTTTGTGCCCAACATAACTTCACTGCTAATATATGTTAACTATTAGCCGACCAATGACTTAGCCTGATGCTGGCTTTCAGGTGGAGCTGGGAGGGGTCTGCTGCATGTACTACTGACCCATATAGCAAAGCTATAGGGCCAGTAGTGGGCTGTGCGAAGCACTACTACAGCCTCTGCAATAGCAACTGCGAGGATAAGATTAGGTGAAAAATTGTAGCATGTTAGCATCGTAGCATCGTAGTGTTGTATCACGTCATCTTAGCGCAAACTGCTGCCGACACAGCCCCACTCTCGCGATTTCCCGCAGGGGAATTGTCTAGTTTTAAATACTGTGCTGTCTCTAGTTCTAACTATTGTTAAGTGCCAAGTGCTGTGTTTGTGTGCTTCTTCTCTCTCGCGTGCTTTCAGGTGTTGCCTTGCCCTCCCACGCTGCAGCACATGATTGACTACACCTGATGTCGCTCATTAAGGAAGAGAGCGTGAAAGCAGAGGGAAGATGCAGCCATGTGTGAAGTGTCCTACTGACCAGGCTATTTGTGTTCCTGTGTGTTGTTCTCAGCAGCAGAACAGTATTCTGCTCTCTCCTCGTGGAGAGAGACTGTTGTTTTGTGTTTGTGCTCTTTATTCTTCACTTTGAAGTTTGACTTAAAATACTTTTTTTTTGTGGGGGGAGGTTTGAGAGGGATTTTTTGCTTTTTGTTGGCCACTGTAAATATCAGTCACAGTTGGACTTACATTCAGTTTCTGTTATTTTTTTTCATTTCGTTTCTTTTTACCCGCCATCCCCTACCCCTGAACATCCAACAAGCTTAATGATCAGCAGTACTTTCTTTTTTCGTTTGCCCTTACAAAAGAACACCTGAGCTACTGTGGCATGGTTATGGAAAGCACTGGGCTTACTTTGCTGCCTCATTTGCTGCCTCACAGTACTTCAAGTTCATTCAAGTCTACTTCCGAGAACCTGACGATAATATTCACTTCAATTCAATTTTGTTTATGTTGAGTCAATAATGGCACAAACTGTCTCAAGAGGCTTTTCAAAAACTGGTCTGAAACCCACCTGGATCCTCCAGAGCAAGCACGAAGGCGACAGTGGCAAAAAAAATACATGCTATACAGTAGTAGTAGCACACAATTGCATAAGTAGTAATAGGGAAGAAATTGGACGAGAAATTAGAGGATAGGAGTTTGTTGCCAGAGAAAAGAAATTAGATGATCGGAGCTCGGTGTGACCGAGAAGAGAGTAGAGCACAGGTGCTGAGTTCATCAACCCCCCCAGCAGACTAGGCCTATAGCAGCAAAACAAAGAGATGGTTCAGTCCAGCCCTAACTATAAGCTTGATCAAAAAGGAAAGCCTTAACTTTCCTTCTTGACCCTAAAAGTAGAGATGGTGTCTGCCTCCTGAACCCAAGCTGAGAGCTGGTTCCACAAGAGAGGAGCCTGGTAGCTGAAAGCTCTACCTCCCATTCTACTTTTCAAAACGATATGAGACCATTTATTTGAAAGTTGATCTGGAAGTGTGTCTTTTATCAGGATAATGATCCAAATTACAGAGGGAACGACTGAATCGCACTGAAATGTTGTCCAGGGGGTCTGAACTGGGTGGTAGATGCAAGAAAACCCTCAGCTGTCTTCCAGCTTAAGGGACATTGCATGGAAGCAAGCTGAAGTCAGTGACTTGTGGACAAAAGGTTATTTAAATGGGAAGAAAATGACACCTGTTCAGACATGGCAATTAAATGGTTAATATTACTATTAAGACATTACATACAAACTTACAGATGGACCTAGTGGGCAGCTGGTGGCACAGCCATGCCACTGTAAACAAGGTTCCTCCTATTGTAGCATTGCTCATGTTATTTTCCTGCATTGCTTTATATTTGTGGCTTTCTGATCTTCCTGTCTGATCTTACTGAATGATGCAAAGGGCTCTATCTTCCCTCCCCCTTCTCTAACTCCAATCTGTTCTCTGACAACATACAGTACAGTTCTCGACATTGCTTTATGAATTCATAACAAACATCCACCCTACCAGCCGCTGACTTGTGAAGTATTCATCTGAACATGGAGCATCTCAGTATGTTGGAATGTGTGAAAGAAATGTAACATAACATAAATATGCTACTACATCCGTCCCTGGCCCTGTTGGCAGGCGCAGCGGCAGACCGGTCTCCGGTTTCGGGCCAATTAACACCAGCAGACAGAGTCCAGAGCAGTGAAGAGTTTCGTGTTGTGATCTAGGGCCATGAATTGTTAAACAGCCCCAGTGCTTTCGCAATCGGAGAGAGCTGACAAATGCAACCGCTGCATCTGCCAGACGTGCACTAATTTGACCGGCTGCAATCAAGGGAGATCATATTATCGCCGTATCGATCTGCGTGGCGAGAGAAATGAGCGCACATGCTCGGCTCAGTTAGGCTCCGTTAGCTGGCCTAATGGGGAAGAGCATGGCAGATGAGAAAACTGAGCAGGGCGCAGACGACGCTCGTGTGCATGTGTTTGCAAATAACAATTCACTAGATCCCAAACTGATCAAGTATCTGTGGGATGATCCACAGAGGCCCCTCCCCTCAGCCCATAGGACCCAAAGGCCCCCACTAACAACATTCTGTTTCCAGACACCACAGGACACCCTCAGAAGACCCATTTCCATTCTCTGATGAATCATAACTGTTTTGGAGGAACAAGGGAGACCTACACAATATTAGGAAGGTGGTCATACTGTTATGACTTGTGGTCACATTCAATCATTTCCAGAATATGAGACCAACTTTCCGCTGCAAAAAAATTGGTGGGCGAACAAAAACTCTGGTAGAGGCTCCCTGTATTCAAACAGCCTACCAGAGCTCAGGGTATTGCCAAAGATATTGCATGTGTCCATTTCATGTAGTGTGGCAGCCATTGTTTTCTGTTTGTGTCCAACAACATGTTTAACTGTCTTCTTCTTCTGTGAAAATGTGCCTTGATTAATCATCTTGATTTGCCTTAGTCAAATGGATCATTTGAGTGTCTTTCAGCTCATTGTTTTGTTTTTATGGCCGACAGTTTTCCTTTTTTGATTCACTTCTATGGCTCTCATCAACCTCATATGGCAGGTGCAGATGGCTGACCAAATGGTCGATAGTTAAATTTGGAAATAAACATCATTGAGAAGTTGGTGGAGACGAAAATAGAGCTACAAAAGCGTGGAAGTGTAAATATGGTGATAAATTAACAAATTTGCCAGGTCTATGTCCAGCGTGAGTCCATTATGCCTGTTTATCTGATACACAGATATTTAGTTTTAATAAATTATTCAGCAATTTCGAGGTTTTTCTTTACAGCGCACTCGTCTCAATATTGTAAGTATAACACTGCTTGTCGGGTATTAAATGATGAATTTGTCTTTTGGGAAGCCGTGGTTATTTTGGCGCTGACACTGATAAGGGACAAGGACAAAACATTTTAAAATATTTGATATCAGACCAACAAAGTGCTCAGATTCCCCTTTTAAAATCCAACACAAACCACAATGGGCTAAGCGTTCTGCAACTCTTGTTACACGTTAACTGGCTCGTCATAAAAATAAGTGGTCGATGGCTCGTGTTATCTGTATTTCTGGACGCCGTGATTCGCTGTTAACAGCAACACAAAGTTTTTTCAAGGCCGTGTGTTTTGTGACCCAAAACTGTGATCGCACAGTGGTTTCAAGCATTTCAAATGCTGCAGTTTCCCTTGGTAAATAATCGTATCTTGTCTTTGCTGCATCTGTCTGTCTAACTGTCTACGTGATCCAACATGTAAAACAGGCCCAGGAAGATGTGCAACATGTTTGCCTTAAATTATTCTGCCTTGTGTTTAGAGCTTCAGTCAATTACACGTGTAGAGATGTTTTTGTATTTGTCTTTCTGTTGTCACTGCTAAATAGCACTGCACCACTTTTTGCTGCATGGTGGCTGAGCCTGATTCTTTCACGATCTTTCAGTACCTGAAAAGTTTGGCAGTGATTAAATGACTAAACAGTCGGCTCCGACTACGGGTATCTGGTCGTTAGCTGACTCTAGTTGTGCAAGTATCTTATGGGTAACAACCACATATGTTCCTATTTATACCCCAATTCCCCACTAGTCTGTTAGAGCTATAGAAGCTGCTTGAATGAAACATGTATCTACAAGTCCTCCTTCTTCCTTCTATCAAAAGACTAGATCACAGCTGATGGCCTTCACTTCTGAAGGAGATTGGATATTCCTTTTGGTGTTTTAAACACAATCACTTCAAAAAGCATTTAGATGTCTTTCTCTTGTCAGTATAGGAAGTCATACTCCTCATATTAACAAAGTGAATGTTTTTGATAAATAAATTCACAATGAAACCTCAAACCAACAAAGGTATTCCGACCCTTCATTACTTTGTAGACAGCATTGGCAGCAGTTTAGTCATCTAAACTCCACAAACTTGGCAACACCTTTTATTCCTCTTGCAGATCCTCTCAAGCTCTGTTAAATCTGATGAGAAGCATGAGTGAACCGCCATCTTTAGGTCTTTCCACGGATGTACTGTGTGGTTAAGGCCAATTCACACTGGCACAGTCTATTGCTGAAAAGAAATGAATGACATAATATGTAGTAACTATGTTTTACTTCTTATTAATAGTTTTTATTTGTTGAAGATATTCAATCAACGGAGCATTAACTTTGTAAACAAATGTTATTTTCATGCTGAAATATTGTTTTTAATACTGTATTAGAGAGAGGGCTTCTACTTACCAGTTACTGTGTCAATTTTATAAGCAGTACTGTTGTAGCAAAAGAACGTTGTGATCACGCTGAACATATACATTGTTGAGATTTGGGACTGTTTGTGACACAATATCATGCGGAGCAATAATCTCCTATACAAATGAAAGTATTTTATATGAGTACATGAGTGTGTGATTCTGTGTTAATTATTGATGCGGTCATGTCAATGTATAAGGGGGTTTGTGTAGTTAAGTTACATATTGCCTCATAGACCAAGGTGAATTAATAGATCTGCATCACATTGCCACCACAGAGGCCCCAAAAATAGTAAAGGCAATACTACTAAAGTATTAACTAACTACCTCACCCCATAGTATGTTTGTGTGTTGCTCGACCTATGCCTGACCTATTTCCAGTGTCACCTACAGTGCGTAATCAATATTTCGAGGTGGTAGAGATCAGAGCCCTGAACTCTTTCACAGGAACCACCCCCACCCACTGGTCCTGATATGTGGACGGCACATGGGTTAAAATCAAAACACATGGCACATCAATGCGGTGGACAGCAACCAAAGTTCACTCTGGAGGATGTCAGTGGAGATAGTTTGGCCTTCTGCATTGTGCACTTTGAGGAAGACAGAAGCATCAACATTGAAGTGTACAGACAACCCACCCACAGGCACCAGCATCTATTATCTGATTCCCACCACCCCCTGGAACACAAACTGGGAGGCATCAGAACACTTCAGAACAGACTGTACCCACAAGGATGGAAGGGAAGGAGAAGAAGCAGAAACACACTGAACCTCATCAAAGCTCAAAACGATATCCCTGGATGGACAGAACCCATCCCTCTACGTACCTTGTATACTGAGAATCAGAATCAGAATCAGAATCTTTGGCTTTATTGGCCAAGTATGTGCACATACAAGGAATTTGACTCCTGTAACTTTACTCTCTGGTACAGTACAACTTAAATAGCGAAATAAGAATAGAATAAAAATAAAATAAAACACAATAAAATAAAATAAATCTCACTCTGTAATAATACAGGATAATATATACACCGGGGTTATTGTACAGTGAATATATACAGTGAAGGGTAATTGTCTATTGTTCATGTGGGTGGACTCACACTCTGTGACTGCTCAGAGTTAATCAGAGCGACAGCCCGGGGGAAGAAACTGTCCTTGTGGCGGGTGGTTTTGGCGTACAGTGCTCTGTAGCGCCGGCCTGAGGGGAGGAGTCTAAACAGTTTGTGACCAGGGTGTGAGGGGTCTGTGGAGATTTTCCTGGCCCGCTTCCTGACCCTGGACCGGTGCAGGTCCTGGATGGAGGGAAGGTCAGTATCAATGATCCTCTCTGCAGACCTGACTGTTCTCTGCAGTCTGTCCCTGTCATGCCTGGTGGAGGATCCAAACCAGACAGTGATGGATGTGGTCAGGACAGACTGGACTATTGCAGTGTAGAAGATGGTCAGCAGCTCCTGAGGCAGGTTGAACTTTCTGAGCTGGCGCAGAAAGTACAGCCTCTGCTGGGCCTTCTTCCTCACTGAGTCTATGTGGGCGGTCCACTTCAGGTCCTGTGGAATTGTGGACCCTAGGAACCTGAATGAGTCAACTGTTGGGACTGGCCTGTTGAGGATTGTGAGAGGAGGGGTTGATGGGGGTCTCTTCCTGAAGTCCACTGTCATCTCCACAGTTTTGAGCGGGTTTAGCTCCAGGTGGTTCTGACTGCACCAGAGGACCAGCTGTTCCACTTCCCTTCTGTAAGCAGACTCGTCTCCGTCCCGGATGAGTCCAATGACGGTGGTGTCGTCTGCAAACTTTAGGAGTTTCACAGAAGGGTCCCTTGAGGTGCAGTCAGTGATGTAAAGGGAAAAAAGCAGTGGGGAGAGAACGCATCCTTGGGGGGCGCCAGTGCTGAGGGACCGGGTGCTGGATGTGACGTTCCCCAGTTTCACCTGCTGCCTTCTGTCGGTCAGGAAACTGGTAATCCACTGACAGGTGGAGGGGGGGGGCACGGTGAGCTGGGACAGTTTTTGATGGAGGAGCTCCGGGACGATGGTGTTGAAGGCAGAGCTGAAATCCACAAACAGGACCCGTGCGTAGGTCCCTGCAGAGTCTAGGTGGTGCAGGATGTAGTGGAGAGCCATGTTGATTGCATCATCCACTGACCGGTTTGCTCTGTAGGCAAACTGCAGGGGGTCTAGCAGGATATCCGTGATGTCCTTCAGATGGGCCAGCACCATTCGTTCAAAAGATTTCATGACTACAGATGTCAGGGCAACTGGTCTGTAGTCGTTTAATCCTGTGACAGGGGACTGGGGAAACAAAATAACCCATTCACAAATGCATGGCTCAACACAGGAGAGTCAGCTCTTTAGGTCAGAATTCAGTGGTCCACCTACACCTGAAGAACAAAGGACACTCCTTGGAGGACAACAGCGTCGACATTTTAACCAGAGAACATAGATGGCTGGAAAGAGGAGTAAAGGAATCCATCTGTGTCAAACTGGGAAAAAAAACAAAACTTCTCTGAAAACAGGAGGTGTGCTGAGATATAATCTGGCATCAATTTACAACACAGTCTGAACATCTGTCCCCAAGAAGTTCCACCCCCTCCTTCACACCTTGAGACTGGAGCCTCTGACTGATAATGGGTCATTATAGAACCATTCTTTGGAAAAAGAGGACAGGATCAAACAGTCGGCTCCGACTACGGGTATCTGATCGTTAGCTGACTCTAGTTGTGCAAGTATCTTATGGGTAACAACCTCATATGTTCCTATTTATACCCCAATTCCCCACTAGTCTGTTAGAGCTATAGAACCTGCTTGAATGAAACATGTATCTACAAGTCCTCCTTCTTCCTTCTATCAAAAGACTAGATCACAGCTGATGGCCTTCACTTCTGAAGGAGATTGGATATTCCTTTTGGTGTTTTAAACACAATCACTTCAAAAAGCATTTAGATGTCTTTCTCTTGTCAGTATAGGAAGTCATACTCCTCATATTAACAAAGTGAATGTTTTTGATAAATAAATTCACAATGAAACCTCAAACCAACAAAGGTATTCCGACCCTTCATTACTTTGTAGACAGCATTGGCAGCAGTTTAGTCATCTAAACTCCACAAACTTGGCAACACCTTTTATTCCTCTTGCAGATCCTCTCAAGCTCTGTTAAATCTGATGAGAAGCATGAGTGAACCACCATCTTTAGGTACTTTCCACGGATGTACTGTGTGGTTAAGGCCAATTCACACTGGCACAGTCTATTGCTGAAAAGAAATGAATGACATAATATGTAGTAACTATGTTTTACTTCTTATTAATAGTTTTTATTTGTTGAAGATATTCAATCAACGGAGCATTAACTTTGTAAACAAATGTTATTTTCATACTGAAATATTGTTTTTAATACTGTATTAGAGAGAGGGCTTCTACTTACCAGTTACTGTGTCAATTTTATAAGCAGTACTGTTGTAGCAAAAGAACGTTGTGATCACGCTGAACATATACATTGTTGAGATTTGGGACTGTTTGTGACACAATATCATGCGGAGCAATAATCTCCTATACAGCTGAAAGAAAAAGTACACTACCAAATCAACTAGAACCAGAGCAACAAGTTGTAACTCTGGATAGGGACTTTAAGGCCACCTCAATATCTGTGTTGTGTAAAGAATTAGAAGCAGCCCGCTCTGCCATAGACCAACTGTTGACACAAAAAGCAGAATCAGCAATATTTTTTTGCCAAGCATAGGTTATTTGAATCTGGTAATAAACCTGGTAGGCTTCTTGCTCAACTGGACAAGGGCCGGACAGGGCCCCATGTAATACCATCAAGGATAACACAGGCATAGTACATTTTGAAACAAAAAGTATATGCAAGAACTATACTCATCAGAATGTCAGAATACTATAGAGCAGATACATTTTTTTTTTTTTTTTTTTGATGGAATACATCTTCCCACCCTGTCTGAAGAATGTAGAAATGATTTGTGTAGACCAGTTACAGCACAAGACGTTATAAAGACCATTCAATCACTACAGAGTGAGAAGGCTCCTGGTCCTGATGGGTTCGGGCCTGAATTTCATAAAACAATGATGGTGGTTGGACCTCTAACTAACATGTTTACTGAATCTTTTGAAAGGGGCATACTTGCACCAACTTTAAATCTGGCCCACATCTCTGTGATTTAAAAAAAAAATAAAAATAAAATAAGCCTTCTGATTGCTGTGCATCTTATATATGGAATGAATTTACTATCATAATGCAAGAGCATTTTAAATTGATTCGAGGGCAGAATTTATCGATTTCATCCTCAGATTTTGTGATATTTTCTCTCAAAACTCTGCTCTGCGCTCTCAAATTTGCTCTGCGCGTGCTAAAATTGTGTCCACGCACTTGTTACGATGGAACATGTGTGCTCACGGAATTCTGCTCTGCTCGCGGATGTTTGGTGTATCAACGCTGTCAACCAATAGAAGGCCGGCTGGTAGTGACCAATCAGATGATCCCTGTTTGTATACGGGTGCTAGGCTGTTTTTCGAGGAGCGTCGCTACCAGCGCACATGTTCCGTGAGAGCAAGAGGGAGAGTTGGAGATTGAGCGCAGGAAATCTGCGCGAGCGACATCGTAACGAGTGCGTGGACACAGTTTGAGCACGCGCAGAGCAAATTTGAGAGTGAAGAGCAAATTTGAGAGCAAGAGCAGAGTTTTGATTAAGATTAAGTGATCTCGGCCAAGTATACTTGTGTATACAAGGAATTTATTCTCTGCATTTATCCCATCTGTGAATTAATTAGTGAAAACTCAAGCACACAGTGAAGTGAAGAACATACTAACCCGGAGCAGTGAGGTGCCATGTTACAGTGGCGCTCGGGGAGCAGTGAGGGGTTAGGTGCCTTGCTCAAGGGCACTTCAGCTGCTTTCTACTGGTCGGGAGTTCGAACCGGCAACCCTTCAGCCACAAGCCCAAAGCGCTAACCAGTAGGCCACGGCTGCCCCTTGAGAGGTAATATCACAAAATCTGAGAATGAAATTGATAAATCCTGCCCTCGCAACAATTTAAAATGCTCTTGCATTATTATAGGAAATTCATTCCATACTTATAGACCAATAAGTTTGTTCGGTGTTGATTGCAAGATATTGTCAAAACTCCTGGCTAAAAGATTGGAGGAGGTGCTGCCCGTCTTAGTAAGGCCAGACCAGACTGGATTTGTAAAAATCAATGTTCAATGTCTGATGTCTTTCCCTTGAGTAGAGGTACATGTCAAGGCTGCCCACTCTCACCACTTTTATTTGCACTTGCTCTTGAACCATTGGCTGAGACTTTCAGAAACCACCATGGAATGTCTGGTGTTAGACTGGGAGACACTGAATACAGAATAACGCTCTATGCTGATGATATATGGCTGTTTATTACCAAACCAGAGAATTTCATACCAGTTTTGATTTCAATTATTAGTCAATTTGGTGAAATTTCAGGGTATAAAATTAATTATGTCAAGTCAGAGGCCTTACCACTGGGTGTCTTTGGGGACCAGGCAACCCTTGTCAATTTTCCATATAGATGGTCAATTGCTGGCTTCATTTACCTGGGCATCGAGTATTGGCGAATGTTAAAGAGTTGTATAAATTGAATTTTACGCCAGCTTTGACAGCAGTTAAATGTGATCTTAACAGGTGGTTCAATCTCCCTCTGGCGTGGCTGGGCAGGATCAGCCTGATAAAAATGAATGTGCTCCCTAGAATATCCAATGCAAATGCTACCACTTGGAATCAATAGACAGGCTATTTTAGATATTGAAAGGTCCATTTCAAATTTTATATGACATGGAAAGGGACCTAGATTGAAGATTAAGACTGTACAATTACCTGTTGACTGTTGCACACAGATAATATCGGGCTGGCTCAAACATTTTCTTCATCAAGTCCCATGGATGCTTGGTGTTGTGACCCCTTCACCCTCATCAGCCTCATTTCAATTGACAAAGGTGAAATCCCGGCAGAAGTTAAAAAACGATCCCATCATGCTTAGCAGACTTAAAATATGGCGCGCTATTACTAAACATATGGTTTTTCATTGGCATTACAACCTGTAACTCAAAATAAGGCATTTCCTCCTGGTGTGGGAAGAAGTATTTTACTCAAGGGAACTAAGATTTGTAGCTGATTTATTTGAACATGGCAATTTTATGTCATTTACACAACTTCAGACTAAATACCAAATACCACACAAGCACTTTTTTGGTTTTCAGACACTTTGTAGAATACAATATCACATGTCCAACAAACCAACCAATAGACAGTCCAATTGATAGCTCCCTCCTTAATTTTAATCTTACTGCTTTTAACAACAGCAAATTTTGTTTCCCTTTTTTTTTTTCTATTCTTTCAGTTGTGCTAGTGTCAATAGAAATAGGTAATCATGTAAAAAGGATTTGGAGGTCAAACTTGGTGCCAGCATGTGGTCAGATGCATTTGAATCTGCTAAGAAAATGTTTACATGGAATAGACTCAGAGAGAGTCAGTACAGAATATTACACAGATTGCAGCGCACCCCTCATTTTTTGAACAAAATTAACTCCCAGACCTACCCCACCCTCTGTGGGAAGTGTAAAAAAGAAGTAGGGACCTACTACTAGGGATGCTCGATATTGGCTTTTCTGCCGATATCCGATATTCCGATATTGTCTAACTCTTAATTTCCGATACCGATATCACCCGATACCGATATATGCAGTCATTTTACACCAAAATTGTTAGGTAACAACATAATATATCACCTATTATGGAATTAACACATTATGCCTAATTTTATTGCGATGTCCCACTGGATGCAAACATAAATGCAACATGGCTTTTCAAATGTAAACACAGTCTGTGCAAAATAAGTTACCGAAAAAAGTGCCAAAAAGTGCCATTTATTTATTTTTTGTGTGTTTTTAGAGAGAAAATTTTGCCTCAAACACTACAGACAATATCAAAACAAGGAAGACAAATGTAGGTATAACTCCACATGATTCTTCTTGAGGTGAGAGATCTAATTTGATGTATTAAAGCACAGTTACTCATTGCGCAGCTCGCGAGCCACATGCGGCTCGTCAAGCTATAATTGGCGGCTCGCATGGTAGCTTACAGTATCACACTGCCACTTGCCTTTAATTGCAATCCACTATTTACCAGCAATGCTACTTAAGGTGCCATCTCGTGGCAATAAATTGTAATACATTTCACGCAGCTGAATCACGGAAAGCGCAAATGAAGGTGGCCATGTGGCATTGTTTACAAAACTTGACCTCAAAGCACGTTTGCAGGCAGGCGACAGAAGCTCCGCTAGCTAGCGTAAAACACAAAATGGACCGGTTTTTAATAAAAAAAAAAAAGAGACAGAAACGAGCTCATTAAAATAAATCTGGTCTTAAATGAAAATGTATTTACGACGGAGTATTAGGGCCACACATGAAGAAAAAAAATATTTTTACCATGACGAGATTAAACTCGACATGTCGACTTTAAAGTCGACACGTCAAGTTTAAAGTCGACATGTCGACATTAAACTCGACATTTTGAGAATAAAGTTGAAATATCATGTCGACTTTAATCTCGACATGTCGACTTTAAAGTCGCCATGCCGACATTATCCTCGACGTGTCGACTTTAAAGGCGCCATGCCGACATTATTCTCGACATGTCGAGTTTAATGTCGACATGTCGACTTTAAACTCGACATGTCGACTTTAAAGTCAACACGTCGAGATTAAAGTCGACATGATATTTCAACTTTATTCTCGAAATGTCGAGTTTAATGTCGATATGTCGACTTTAAACTCGACGTGTCGACTTTAAAGTCGACATGGCAAAAATATTTTTTTTCTTCATGTGTGGCCCTAATACTCCGTCGTATGTATTGGCCGTGTTATTTATTTTTTGTGGGATGTCCAATTTGTATGTTGTCATAAAAGTGGCTCGCCTTTTGATTTTGCACTGCCAATGTGGCTCTTGTGAAAAAAATAGTGAGGATCACTGTATTTAAGGAAGACGCCTTGTTTCCTCCTCTCATAACCACCTTTGCTTTGCAGTCATTGCAAATCGCAAATTTACTGTTAGTAGGTGACACTTGGAAATACTTCCAAACCATGGACATCTCATACACCGGGCGAGCTAGCTTGTTAGCCACGGTTAGCGACCTAGAGACTAGCGTGTTGTTGGCCGTGTTATTTTTAACTCAATATCGGCCGATAATATCGGCCCTAAGATAATATCGGACATCCCTACCTACTACCATTGTATTCGGCAATGTCCCTTGATATCCAGGTATTGGAAGAATATTTCTCAGGAGCTTAGTTCAAATTTTCATGAAACTGTAAAATCAGATCCAGTCTTGTTTCTTCTGAATTTATCTCTGGGACAGAGCTCTTTATCCACAAGACAGCTGATGTAAATGGGTAAACTTTTACTTCTAGCAAGGCACTGTGTTCTGTTCCAATGGACTGAAGAAAAACCTCCCTCAGTGACACAGTGGTACAGAGAAATATTCAAGTTTTTCTTTTGGAACAGTTCAGTGCTACATTAAAGCGCAATATCAATTTGTTTTATAGTATCTGGCAGCATTTTCTTGACTACTTTCCTGGTGATCTTGCTGGCCTGCTACAGACAGAGCAACCATACTTTGTTTTCACTAATAAGTAATAAATACTTTTTATTTTGTTTATTTATTTATTTATTTTTTGGGGGGCATGCCACTAATGTAAACAATATGTGCAAGTTGTGTGTATGAATTAATTTACTTAGGCTTTATCCATTGGCAATATCTATGCTTGTTGGTTTGCTGTTTGATTGTGTAAAATCAATAAAATATATTACAAAAAAAGAGAATCCCTCTCTCTCTATTTCATTTTAGAGGGAAACATCACCTATGTGTCACTGCCCTAAATGTATATCCAGGGCTGTTGAGTCCATGAAACACAGTGATGAGAGTGAAACTGTATAATGTCCCAGCAGTCAGATCAGAGACCACATAGACTTCTTGTGCCTCTTCTAATATGATGTTCTTTTCCATGTCATTATAACGTAGGATGTAAGTCAAGATGCCATTAACCTTTGTCCATTTCAGAGTTATACTAGTCTCATTTTGTGCAATCTGCTCCACATTCTCAACATTTGTTGGAGCTGAAAGAAGACAGAGGACAAACTGTTATTTCAGTAGAAAAACTAAAAGTACAACAGAATCTTACTTCATTTTTAAAAACAACAATAATTTAATATTTTTGCATTGTTTTTAGCAAGTCTCATTCTATTTTTATATTTTCTCTAAAACGGTCATACAAATAAAAAGTTTTATTCAGTTCAAAAATGTTTGTTATTGTCAAAAATCATAAATTACACCCTTCTGTTATTGAAACACTTGAAGCCTACAGCAGTTTGTACGATACATTATACCTCACCAGATATTTACAAATGAACAATCATTCTAGTTTGTCTGATGAATTGGGTGTTGTAAGTAAAACATTAATTTACCAGTTAATATTCAGAAATCACCTACCTGTCACTGCACTAAAAGGGTATCCAGTGCTGCTGACACTGTTAACCACAGTGATGAGAGTGAAATTGTATAATGTCCCAGGAATCAGATCAGAGACCACATAGTCTTCTTGTGCCTCTTCTAATATAATGTTCTTTTCCATGCCTTTATAACGTAGGATGTAAGTCAAGCTGCCATTAACCTTTTTCCATTTCAGAGTTATACTAGTCTCATTTTGTGCAATCTGCTCCACATTCTCAACATTTGTTGAAGCTGAAAGAAGAGATCGGACAAACTGTTATTTCAGAAAAACTAAAACTACAACAGAATCTTATTTCATTTTTCAAAACAACAATAATTTAATATTTTTGCATTGTTTTTTGCAAGTTTCATTCTATTTATATATTTTCTCTAAAACAGTCATACAAATAAAAAGTTTTATTCAGTTCAAAAATTTGTGTTATTGTCAAAAATCATAAATTACACCCTTCTGTTATTGAAACACTTGAAGCCTACAGCAGTTTGTACGATACATTATATCTCACCAGATATTTACAAATGAACAATCATTCTAGTTTGTCTGATGAATTGGGTGTTGTAAGTAAAACATTAATTTACCAGTTAATATCAATCAATCAATCAATCAAATTTTATTTGTATAGCACCTTTCATACAGGTTAGTGTAGTTCAAAGTGCTTCACAGATAACTCAGGGCAGATAATCTTAATGCAAATAAATACACATAAATAAAAATTACAGTTTGACAATGAAATAACAATTGGGAAATATAAATAAAATAGGTAGATAAATAAGTAATAAGTAAATAAAAGATAAAAATAAAATAAAATGAGTAGATCAGGTAAAATGAGAAATGTCTATGAACCATACTTAATCAAAAGCCAGACTGAAGAGGTGTGTTTTAAGTTTGCGTTTAAAGATTTCAACACTTTCAGCTCCTCTTAGGTCCTCAGGCAGACTGTTCCAGCGGTTCGGGGCATAAAAGCTAAAAGCTGCCTCACCAAAGGTTTTTGTCCTGCACTTAGGAACAACCAATAGACTCATGCCTGAAGACCTAAGGGGGCGTGCTGGTGTATACAATTTAAGCATGTTTGATAAGTAAGGCGGTGCAAGACCATGCAGTGCTTTAAAAACAAGTAAAAGAATCTTAAAATCAATACGAAAGCTGACAGGTAACCAGTGTAATGACTTTAAAACAGGTGTAATATGTTCTCTCCTCCTGGTCCTGGTCAGCACTCGGGCTGCAGAGTTCTGAATCAACTGTAGCTGATTCAGAACATTTTTGGGTAGACCAGATAAGAGAGCGTTACAGTAGTCAAGCCTGCTTGATATGAAGGCATGCATCAGTTTTTCAGTGTCACTCAGAGAGAGAAATGGTCGCACCTAAGAAATGTTTTTAAGGTGATAGAAAGCAGATTTAGAGACAGACCTAACATGAGTTTTAAAGTTTAGCTCTGAGTCAAAGATCACACCGAGATTTCTAGCTTGTTGGCTTGAAGTAAGACCAAGGGAGTGTAATTTTGTGACCAGTTTCTCTCTCTGAGCTTTAGAACCTATGACTAAGATTTCAGTTTTGTCCTGGTTGAGCTGCAAAAAATTTTGTGACATCCAGACCTTAATGTCTAAAATACATTTAAAAAGGGAATCAACTGGTCCTGTGTCATCAGGAGACACAGCAACATACAGTTGGGTGTCATCAGCATAACTATGAAAAGAGATCCCATGTCTCCTGATGACACCACCAAGGGGTAGCATGTAAAGATTAAAAAGAAGTGGCCCTAAAATAGAACTTGAGGGACCCCACTGGTTGTTTCGGAGGTTTTGGAGAAGTTATTACCAATTTCAACAAAGAACTTTCTGCCAGAGAGATAAGAGGAAAACCAGTTAAAAACAGTTCCCGTCAGTCCAATGTAATCCTTCAGTCTATTTAAGAGAATTTTGTGGTCAACTGTGTCAAAAGCAGCACTCAAATCAAGTAGCACAAACACTGTAGGTTTATTGCCATCCAGGTGTATCCTGATGTCATTGGTTACTTTTACTAAAGCTGTCTCTGTGCTATGATTGGCCCGGAAACCAGACTGATACATTTCCTACTTGCTGTTTGAGTTAATAAAGTTAACTAATTGAGTGTACACTAATTTTTCTAAAATTTTGCTTAAAAATGGAAGGTTGGAGATCGGCCTGTAGTTGCTGGGTACTGAGGGATCAAGGCTACTTTTTTTTAAGAGAGGCTTCACAATTGCAGTCTTAAAAGCTGTGGGGAAGAAGCCTCGTTGCATTGAAAGATTAAAAATTAAAAGGAGCTCATCCGATACTGAATTATAAACATCCTTAAAGAAGGAGGTTGGGATTGGGTCAAGGGTACAAGTGGATGGTTTCAGGGTTGTTACCACTTTCCTGAGCATTTCAGCATCAACCAGGCTAAAACTGTCCAGCAGGGCTTCACACTGCATGCTAGGTGTTTCTTCAGTTGTATTGACATATAGTAGTTGACTGATATTGGATCTGATATTAGCTGTCTTTTCTTTGAAGTGGTCCGCAAATTCATCACATTTACAAGCAACAAGATAGTTGCTATGGGTTGTAACAGGGTTAATGAGGTGATCAATTGTGTTAAAAAGCACTCTGGGATTGTTTATGTTAGAATTTATGAGGTTAGAGAAATAAAATTGCCTGGCGGTCCGAATTGCTTTACTGTAAATTTTTCATTTGTCTACTAAAATCTCTTTGTGCACATGTAATTTTGTTTTGCGCCATCTGCGCTCAGCAGTTCGACAGTCCCTCTTTAATTTGGTAGTTTCATGATTTTTCCATGGCGTGTTCTTTTCCCTAGCCGTTTTTCTAATTTTGAGAGGTGCAACAGCATCAAGGGCCGTAGCTAACTTATTGTTGAAAGCATCAAGGAGACTGTCAATTGAGAATGTAGTAGACGTAGTCAGGTTGGCAATATGTGCTAGGAATTTTGAGGTCACTTCTGGGTTAAGACAGCGCTTTTTTACCAGCTGCTGTGTAGCAGTTGGTGGTGTACAATGAGAGATGCTAAAAAATACACAGTGGTGGTCTGAGAGAGCCAAGTCGACAATAGAAGAGACATTGATATTTAGACCATAAGAAATTACCAGGTCTAAAGTGTGACCTAGATTATGAGTTGGCTCATTAACGTGCTGATTAAAATCCATACAATCTAGTAAATCTAAAAATTCCTTCACTTTGTTATCTGTCTTATTATCAACATGAATATTAAAATCACCGATTAAAACGGAGCTGTCATATTTAGCATGAATGCATGTCAGCAACTCAGAGAACTCAACCAAAAAAGTAGAGAGACAGAGTTTTGGTGGTCTGTAAATTGTTACAGATAACAGTTGTGGCTGAGAATTCAAGATTAATGCATTGTATTCAGATATCACCTACCTGTCACTGCACTAAAATGGTATCCAGTGCTGAGGACTCCGTTAGCCACAGTGATCAGAGTGAAACTGTATAATGTCCCAGCAGTCAGATCATAGACCACATAGACTTCTTGTGCCTCTTCTAATATGATCCTCTTTTCTATGCCATTATAACGTAGGATGTAAGTCAAGATGTCATTAACCTTCATCCATTTCAGAGTTATACTAGTCTCCGTCTGTGCAATCTGCTCCACATTCTCAACATTTGTTGGAGCTGAAAGAAGACAGCGGACAAACTGTTATTTCAGTTGAGAAACTAAAAGTACAACAGAATGTTATTTCATTTTTCAAAACAACAATAGTTTAATATTTTTTGCATGTTTCATTCTATTTATATATTTTCTCTAAAACGGTCATACAAATAAAAAGTTTTATTCAGTTCAAAGTTTTTTGTTTTTGTCAAAAATCATAAATTACACCCTTCTGTTACTGAAACACTTGAAGCCTGCAGCAGTTTGTACGATACATTATATCTCACCAGATATTTACAAATGAACAATCATTCCAGTTTGTCTGATGAATTGGGTGTTGTAAGTAAAGCATTAATTTACCAGTTAATATTCAGAAATCACCTACCTGTCGCTGCACTAAAAGGGTATCCAGTGCTGCTGACATTGTTAACCACAGTGATGAGAGTGAAATTGTATAATGTCCCAGGAATCAGATCAGAGACCACATAGTCTTCTTGTGCCTTTTCTAATATAATGTTCTTTTCTGAGCCTTTATAACGTAGGATGTAAGTCAAGCTGCCATTAACCTTTTTCCATTTCAGAGTTATACTAGTCTCATTTTGTGCAATCTGCTCCACATTCTCAACATTTGTTGGAGCTGAAAGAAGACAGAGGAAAAACTGATAGAAAAATTAAAACTAAAAGAGAATCTTACTTAATTTTTTAAATAAACAATAACTTAATATTTTTGTGTTGTTTTTTGCAAGTTTCAAGTAAAAAGTTTGTACAGTTCAAATGATGATTTTGACTTTTAACACACAAACTATCATTCTTGATTGGCACCCATAGTGTCACATGTCTCTAATCAAAGACAAAACACAGTACTTCATTCTTACGTGCTGGTGTCACTGCCTTTGGGGTGATTATTGTTGTCTGTGTTACTGTTGTCGCTGTGCTTGATGGTGCTGTGGTGGAGTCAGTTACTCCCTAAACACAGAAAAAGAATTGTCTCAGGGAAGAAAAAAATGATCATCCCAAATGTTTACTTCCGTATTGCACTAAACTGCCACGACAAGGGGTTAGAAAAATCATTTATGCAGTAAATGATTGTTGTGCAGGAAACGTGAGGAAACATCTGAGAATGTCAAATGCAAATTATGGTCGGGAAACTGTCTCAATATCTTGCAAATGCTGTGTTATATTTCACTCATTATGCTTTATAATAAAAAATTATTTTATATTTTCTGTCCTAATTCCCATTTATAATTCTGATAGATACAGTAGAGAATATGACAAAAATGTGCCCAGCTACATCATCTTGTCTATAATATTCAAGTGTCTGAGATACCACTCCCCTTACATGTTATTTCCTCATTCATGCTTTTGTTTTTTCCAAGGAAGTGAGAGACAGAATAGATAATTGCTGCAGATCATGACTGAATTCATATTTCACCATCTAAAAAAGTCCATTGTTTTGATGTTGTGCAATTCCTGCAGTTTTCTGTACAAACTCAGAGAATGTAATCTATTGTCTACACTTCATTTTCATTAAGTTAAAACACATTCAGCTCTCTTTGTGGTTTTGACAGTTTGACTTTTTCCTTATGTTGAGGGTTATCTGATTACGATCAAAGGGTTAAAAAAAGACTTACCCAAAGGTTGGCTCAAGAAGACACACAGCAGCAAGTGTTTTGAGTTGGTTTTGGAAGATAGAAGTTTCATCATTGCCAAGTATCACTAACCTACACACATTCTAACATTCTATGAACTTGTCAAATTCCTTTGTTGCCCCAAGATGAAGTCCAACTTACTATTTTCAGTACTGCCACTAGTTGAACAAAAAGAAAAACACAGGTTCTCTCCAAAGCCCAATAGTAACTTTATTCCATTTATTTATTTATTGACGTTTAATTCTTAACCATGTACTCCTTTTCTAACCTCTGGTCCCTTCTCATATTGGCAAGTGACTAAGTAAATAGCTGATCCCCTTTTTGGCTGTGTACAACCACAGAAACCTTTGCCCTGCCTGTTACTTATTAACGGCCATCGTGTGCCGCTTGTCAAAGCTCCGTCAATCAATAAACTGGCCTGCTTTACTTTCCAATGCTAATTTCATATCACTGCCGGTATCATGCTAGTGACTGCCACTTTATTATTGTTTTTATTTCTGAACACTGTCAAATTCGAATACTAGTTGAGAAAAGTAATAGATTCTTTATTGTCTTTAAGGAAATATGTCAGTCTGTATGGAGCCTCACATGAAAACATACAGAGAACATTCACAACATATACACATTTATACACACCTCTAAACACCTAATATGTGGTTTGCTTTGTAAAAAATTTTATAATTAGAATAAATAAGGACTTATGGTAAAATCACTGTAAAGTCTCTTCAGCTGGGTTCGTTTCACAGAACAAAAGATTTGCTTTTGGTTTATTTGCACTGTTATGGTATATATATATATATATATATATATATATATATACATATGTATGTCTTCCTTGTGGTTGAGCTCTACAAGGAACTGTGATCAAAAAATATCCCCAATATACTTTTACCAGAACAGAAAGTCTGGCTAGTGTTTATGGCCCATATAAGATATGATGGTCAACAAAAGTGCTGACATGTCAAAGTACATGTTGTTTACTGTTGGGCACTGTTGTGCATCTATTAAGAGGACATGACTGCACTCTTACAGGAGAACTAGAATGAGCTTCTGTGTTTGATAGCCTTTTTGAAAGGGGATCTAGTCAACATTCACACACAATTACAGTATTTTATGATTTTAGGGGGGAACCGTCTGTTTAATGTTTAGCTTTGGATGGCAAGACCTGAAATGTAATGATATTTAGAAGTGAGATACATGTTTAAAAATGTGCTCCTGTCTGTTTAGTTTCGACAGTAAATTTCCAAAAACATCTGTTAGCGAGGGCAGAAGTTCCAGATTTCAGAATGTCAAGCTCCATCCTATGTTAACTCCACAAATAAGCATGCTACAGTCTACTTTTCACATATTTAGACTGTACAATTGCACATAATCAAAGTGCTTTATCTAGCTACCTTTGTATACAGAGGTAATATAACTCTGTTAATACAGCTAACTGTGTAAACAGAAGCAATGGTTTCATACACATATGCTGATATACCTTTCTTTAAATGATACACTTAGTCTGTGGCCCTTTAAAATAGTCCCTTTCTTTATTACACATTCTAAAAAGCTTCCGTTTCCACCAATACCACATCCTGAACACACTACATTACACTTACAGTGCTGTCTTTCTCCTGTCTCCTCATCATACACTGTCTTCTCATCCACAGCAGGACTGTTTACCTTGGCCCCTGCTCAGGTATATACATAGGTATGGTAATGTTCTCATTATCAACCAGGGTCTGCTTACCACCTGCACGTTCATATCGTTAGCTTTGTCTTGACTTGATCACAGAGTGGCTCTTTATAAATGTTATTTTAGCTTTTGTGTAATGTTGAGTAAAAGGTGTCAGTTACACTTTTGTTTGTCAGAGATATGTGGCCACTCTTATTTAAGATAATATTACAAAGCAGATATTAGATCCAGTTGTAAATCGGTTGGTTTAGGTGCGGATAACCATACTGTCGCTGGCTATGCATGCGTTAAGTATTCTCAGTGTCTGAAGTGTGTCACCCAAGCCCTGTGGTGGCAGTAAAGATGAAGCATGAAAACACAAGCGAACAAACTAAGGTTTGCTGTCGTAGTTTCATTGCGTGTAAATAAGATAAAATCAGCCTACTGCCAAGCTGTGGTAGCAACAGACGAAGATGGCGAAACAAATAAAAACGTTACACTGACCCGCAATTGACTGGCAGGTAAGTGAACTTTATAATATTTTAGTTTGTGCTAACTTAGCTAGCTAATATTCAGTTTCTGCTAAGGCTAGCTAATCAATCAGCTTCATAATTATCAACACATTATCAATTATCAGTCATAACTTCTAGTACCCACACGCTAAAGGAAGCAGTTGTTACGGAAGCATTTGTGTTTAATTCTTGTTTAAAGTGCTTCCAACGAGCACACTCCCTGAAGCGACAATTCACCAAAACAGCTCTCAAATTGTTCCAATGTTTTAAATGTACATTTACTGGCATTGGTTTATTATACCATTCATACTGATTACTGTATTTTTCTGTCTTTTAGACATGCAGTCTGTGGTAAAACAGAACCTTCCTTTTGAAACTGAAAATGAAGGTTCATCTACAAGTTCATTAACCTGAAGCTAAATGCATCCTACACTTACCTTGCACTGGTACGTATGTCCACAACAGCACAACACTGGATGCAATGTCCTTTTCCTTGGAACACCAAAAATCCCTTAACACCTGTGTGCTTGACGTTCACCGCAGAGCTGGCACCCATACCGACCCTCAAGTCTGGCATTATTATAAAGATATGCGTGGCACTTGTAGACCTATATGGTGCAAATTGAATACACATTTGTGAGTTTGGTGTTAAGCTAAATCTCAACATGGATGTTTTGAGGTGTGTTAAATAGAAGGTTTTTCTAATTTAGTGCCTGTTTGACCAGATTCATAGATTTATTTAACATCCTATTCATCCTATTTAACATTAGGGTACTGAACATCTTGTGGTTTCAGTTGTCCACACCGCTGCTTAGTAAATTATATGTTTCAGCACAGATAAGAGTCACTTGCAGAGAAATGTCGACATCATAGCCACGCAGCTGTATTTATGTCCTATTTCGCTCTTCATGTTTCAGGTGCGTTCAGGTGCTTGCTTAGTTTAGCATTTTTATTCTCTGTGATATATTTAATTCAAAGTGGTCTCTAATATAGTACCTTAGAGGAGAGGTGTTCTAGGCTCATGTTAATTAGCTAATATTTATTTTTGTTGCTGTCTTAATGTTTTTCTCTAGAGGTTTGTAAGCTATTACTAAAGATGGCTATTGCATTTTGGATTGCCTTCTGAGATCTCCAGATGTGGCCGTGCAAACACATGTTGACATGCCAAGGGATTACTGTTCACAAATACAGGTATGCATTTTGTGCCGTAAAATGTAAGCCAATGGATGGCTGACGATGGCATATCCACTCTGAAAGTCATTGGTAGATTGCCGATTGACTGCACAGACAGCTATGCTGAAGGGATTAGTTAAAGACTGGACGCACCACAATCTCTTGAGTCAAATGGATAAACATAATGACCACAGTCATCGATGTAATGTACAGTAATTTTTCCCCTACACAAGGAAATAATTCAACATTAAATAATTCAACGTGATACAGTTATTCTTTGCTTTGATTCACTGTCTCTGTGAAAGGTGAACCTTTGCCCCAGACTCAAGTTTCTATACTCCGGAGTGAGTTTTTCTCAAAGACCTCTTTGTATTTTAGTGCAGTCGTGCTTCACTAAATTTATAGCTGGCCTCTGTGTCCCTGCTGCTGAGAAGCACCCCAATAGCTTTATGATGACACCCCTACTCAATTTTTGTCTCAGCGCAGACCAGTCCTTTTAATGTAGTTCCATCTAGCTGCCATACCATAAAGGCTTGGCTCAGCCTGAGTGTGTTCTGCCATCTAAAGTTCCTATTAGTCTAGCTTGAACATGTAAAAACATTTTTTTTATGTCTATTTTGCCTGTCAACTACAGGGAAATTTCCCTGCCAGTAAATGATCTCATTACACAGGACTGATGGGGAATTACAAGCTAAGCCGCATTGACATAAACCGCCAGAGTTTGTACACACACCAATCCCAGGAGTTGCCCCGTAGGTGTTGTTTATTTCTAATGGGGATTTATATATATATATATATATATTAGCTGCTCTCATCAGTGAGATCTTCAAAGTCAATGAACTACTTCTTCAATACATTTGAAGCCATGTAATACACTGTTATAAATGAAAAGTTGAAGAAGAATATACACTGATCATGCATAACATTATGACCTAATATTGTGTAGGTCTCCCTTGTGCCTCCAAAACAGTTGTGACTCATCAGAGAATGGACATGGGCCTTCTGAGGGTGTCTTGTGGTGAATGGCAACAGAATGTTGTTAGTGGGGCCTTTGGGTCCTATGGGTTTTAGGGGAGGGGCCTCTGTGGATCATCCCACATATACTTGATCAGTTTGGGATCTGGTGAATTTGGAGGCCAGGTCAACACCTTGTGCTGTTCTTCATGTTTTTTTAGTTGTTCCTAAAGTGTTTTTGTGTATGTGTCTGTGTCAGGCTGCATCCTGCTGGAGATGGCTGCTGCCATCAAGGAGTGTCATTGCTATGGGGTGGGTGTGCCTGGTATGGTCTAGGTGGGTGCTACATGTATAGGTAACATCCACATGAATGCCAGGTCCAAAAGTTTCCCAGCAGAACATTGGATTGTCACAAGATGGTCAATGTATTTTACTTCTCCTGGCTAACTTGAACCTGGATCGTTCTAGTCCAGCCTCCATCCCTTCTAAAAACAGGTGGTTTGTAGACTCCGTAAATTAAGATTAAGAAGTGGAAAAAGCACAAACCTCAACTGTGACTGCAGAAGAGCAGGAGCGAATTATCAGTAACAGCCCATAAAGTACAGCAGTAACTCACCTACTCTAAATGCAGCGACAATCATACTGTACTACACCTGGCTGCTTGCCTGGTAATGAGAATTCAATACAACCAGTCGATACTGTGATAATGGTGCTCTCCGTGCCCGAGTCTGTGAGGAGTCAAGGGAATCCACTTGGGTTGGGGGGGTGGGTATCCCTGTGCACATGGTTTTATGTCAAATCCCTTCAGCAGCTTGCTATTTTAAAAGTTGTATAGTCTGCTGCTAATATTTTGTCCAGACAGAGCTGCTCGGCTCCCTTACCTCGGCTGCTAGTACCTTTGTTAGACCAAAAAAATAAAAAAAATCCTCTTAAATAGAATACATGGCTGCTCTAATGATTTTACATCACAGAACGGCTAATGAGAATCAATCTCCGAACGACTCTGGCGATCCTTAAATTTGCTCAAGCCCTCACCTCCCATCCCTCCTTCGCTCCTCAGCACACAGGAATTAAACGCTGTGCTTGTGCCATGCGAATTCATCATCACGTCAAAGCTCCCCGTCTCCACGTTACTTCGTTCTTGAGCTGCGGAGCTGTCAGCTTGAGCCCTCATTGTGTGGGGCTCCAAAAGGAAGCCTTGCATAGTAAAAGGGGAGGCCACGAGAGATCTGTGTTGCTTAGCATCGTGCCAAAACACTGCCAAAACATTTCAACATCTTTTGTGTCAATCCCATAAAAGTAGAGAAGAAACCTTAAAGCTGCAGTTTTTTTTTTTTCAAAAGTATTATTTCTCAGCATAGGAGTCGGAAGGATAACTGGAGCTTATTGTCACAGTAATCCTGTTTTTCCTTTGATTGCAGTGTGTTTTGAAAAGCAGTGGGTAGGCATTTGTTTTATGCCTGCAAGTCGAGACAAGGAGAGGAGACACGTCTGAGTATGGACAGAACATACTGTTTGTCAGCCTGTGCTGTGGTCAGCCAAAACACATTTAATTATAACATTTCTGTACCATCCATGAGGATATAGGATACAGGAACAACACCGTGTGATGACTGTCTAAGGTGGAAACGGCCAGGCTACTGTCAGCTCCAGCTCCTTCCAGTTTCCCCCTTAGCAGTGATTGCTGAATGGTGTTGAATGCCCTGGAGAAGCCAAAGAACTGAGTGAGAAAGACATCTGTGCAGCAGGTAGATGACAGCGTCTTCCACGCCTGTGCCTGGGATAGGCATCTTGTCATGCACCAAATAATGGAGGTGGCCCAGGATGTTCCTCTCCATTGTCTTTCATCAGCTGAGAGATTAAGACTACTGGCCTGAACAGTTAATAATAACTTAAAGTGTGTGCCAAAGTCACAACACACACAAAACAGCACTGTTCTTGGTTCTGGAGCAGCGGTAGAAATCCACTTGATTGACCAGATCAGATCTTAATGCAAGGTCTGAACAGGCCCTACATCTGAAATGCACATGATCACACTGTCACATCCGGTAAGACAGGAGCCTGAAGACAAAGGCAGTGCAAGCTGATGGAAGCTTTAAAGCTTATTCTAACAAACATGATGCAAAGTTTTACTTTCCCTTTTGGACACGTCTTGTGTAGGATGACGTATCGCCCGAGTGTGAAAATGTCTTCGCTAAGACTAAATGGATGCCAAAGAGATGCCTTGGGGAGGTGTGACCTTTGGGGTCATGCATTCAACCTTCCCACCCAGCAGTTCCCTTTACTGTTACTAGGCTGTATCTGTCACTGCAGCAGTGAGTGTAGCTCATTCATTAGGGGCTGCCTAGTACTTCAATGATTAGAACATCATGAACTTAACTTAACATACTCTTACAGTGTTCAGCAATAACATTACATAATTAAACATTTCAACCAGTGAACGTTTAGCCAGCTAACTTTCATTCTGGTGTGACATTACTATGGCCCTAAAATTCTATATTGTCATTTTCAGCTTTTGACACGTCTGCAGCAGATCCAAGGCTGACTTGATTCATCTGAAGATAGTCCATAATAAGAAAAGTGGTATGAAAATGTTTTATTTAAATAAATCTATACATTCCATTACAGATTGGATCTAGGTGCATTAGTACTAGGCTTCTAAATTCCTGTTCTGATCAGTTGGCTGGGATCTTTTAAGCACGCTGTTTATCTTAAGGCTGTTGAAAAAACACCTGTGCCAATGATTCCACACCCCAAAGATCTGAAGAGCTAGAGCAGTGGCACTGACGTCTCACCTCATAAAGAAACAGCTGACCAAGGCTGATCCTTGACTATGTACCTATGCCCCTAATGAGCTCATGATGACATCAGACGTTGTCATCTACCTCCTGCATAGAGCTCTCCCTCACCTGGAGAAGGCTGGGAGCATTGTGAGAATATTTATTTTTATTCTTCCAGTGCTTTCAACACGCGCCATTATAGTTAGTCCAAGAAACAAGCTGGTGCACACAGGATTGACCACCATCAGACAACAGTGATACTGGACTACCTGACCAGTAGACTACAATATGTGAGGACAGTAGACTACAACATGAGAGGACACTGGTCTGTGTCTGCAGTCATCTGCAGCACTGGAGCCCCTAAAGTAACTGTCCTGGCTCCCTTTCTTTTCTGCCTCCACATCACATATTTCAATCTCTTTTCAGCCATCTCATATCAGCTGACTGTAAACTGAATGAGGAGGTGCAATTATAGCTTTGTCAGACTTCAGGAAGTGACCAAAATTAACCACAAAGATCAGAGGGTCTCTGAAGGTAATCTAGGAAATCTTCAATATAGTTGCAGAAAAAAAAAATGCATAAACAGTAGACCAGTTGTAGTGAACCTCAGTGAAAGGTTGTGATGCAACCCAAGTAGTCTCCTCCCTTTAGCTCCTCCTTCTGCCAGGTGCAGTATAAAAGGCTTCAGGTGGCTCAGTTCAGTCTCTTCTTGGTCCCTGGTGATGGTAGTAGTCTGAGGGTGGCTCCTCTGCTGGGTTTCTTGCCTTGTTCTTTTCTGTCCTTTCCTCTGCTGTCTTTTTTCATTTTGTACCAGCCTTTCCATTTATTTTGTCCTTCCCTGGGTTTGAGATATTGTTATTGATTATTGGTGTAATCATCAATTAGGTTGTGGGCTTTTGTTGTGGGTTTTAACTTCATTTGCTCTTTTTGTTTCAAGTTTTTGTTCCTTTAGATTTTCAGTGCAGCCTGGGTTTTGTCAGGTGGGAGGTTAGGCACCATGGTGAGGTCCCATACAGTCAATGAATATGTGAATACCAAGACTGTGTAAGTGGCTCATTTACAATGAAATATGAAATGGATTACACCTGTGCTTCTAAAAAAGATCCATTACCCTTCATCTGTCTACTGTATCAGCATCAGCGTTTGGGCATGGCAGCAAGTCACATGGCTTCTTCAAGTTCTACAAGTGCCCTTGACAGATCTAATCAGCTTTTCCATATGATAGAGACTAGCACTGCATCATAGCTGTCGGCTATATTCACTTCGACACTAACACAGAGATTGCAGAGGCAGTCCCCTGAAAATACCTGTCAGGAATTCACTGCAACCCGGTGCTTATGAGGAGTGCTTTACTAAGATGTAATAGATATTTCCTCAGTCCATCTTGTTTTACTGTGTTTACTGAAATATTGCGCCCTTGTTACATTCACAGTTCAGTGCGTTTCTATCAATTTGCCCATGAGCTGTTTGTATTTAGTATCCTACCAGGGCTAATTGTTTACAACCCATGATGCACCCAAAGGTGTCAATTAGTTAGGTTAATTGGACCTTTTCTAAGGGCAGTGGTGGGCCGTGCTTCATTGAAGTCTGCCCCATTAGGGCTGGAGAGGCCTCCATAATGATCCTTTTAATAATAAAACCTTGAAACAGCACAAGTCTTTGGAGGTCAAAGGGGCCCACTGGCAATTTTTGGTAAAAATGCACAATACGTTTGTATCATGTTTGCCGTAGCACATTTTTATCTTAGAATAGATTAAATAACATGCTATTTGAAATGGCAAACCATTTTCCCTGTAGTCATTTTGGAAAAGCAGAGGTATAACAATTTATACAAAATATGAATAAATGTTTTGGTACTAATCTAATTGCATATTTATTCTGTTATTAAAGAATGTATGACCTACTGAGCAAACCGTCTAGCATCAGGGAAGGTCTCACACTTCAGTACATTTAAATAAACTGGAGCCGCTTGGCTATTACAGGGTAAAACTACCATTACAGAGCAGCAAACAAACAAAATGAATTCCACTCCACTCTAACGTGCTTTCATTTTAGAATGAATATTGCAAAATGCCCAGATCATTCTCTTATACTCCTTAGCTTAGGCAAGTCCCAGTGCAGTCTGAATGGTTTCCGGATGGGCTTCACTGTTTGTTTTCTTCATTACCGAGGGCAGCCAGTTATATAGCGTTCAACATGTTTAAAGTTTAACACAATGTTGACTTACATGACTTAACATTAAAACCACTGACGGAAGAAGTAAATAACATCAACCATCACATGACAATGCAATGTTCTGCTGGGAAACTTTTGGACCTGGCATTCACGTGGATGTTACTTAGACCAGCCCGGGCACCAAACTGATCAAGTATCTGTGGAATGAGCCACATAGGCCCCTCCCCTCAACCCATAGGACCCAAAGGCCCCCACTAACAACATTCTGTAGCCAGAAACCACAGGACACCCTCAGAAGGACCATGTCCATTCTCTAATGAGTCACAACTGTTTTGGAGGAACAAGGGAGACCTACACAATATTAGGAAGGTGGTCATAATGATATGCATGATCAGTGTAAATGCAATAGTTGAGCTGCAAAGGCTTGAATGCACAAGATCAACCCAAGTACCACTGCTCTTTATTCTGGATTAACTGCATCTGTATTGAAATGTGCATGGTGCTCTGAGTCAGATGATGGTAAGGGCTCCATTTCATTTCCAGTAAATATTGGCTTTACATCCAGTTGAAAAATAGCAGGTATTAACCAGGTGCTGGTGCAATTGCCACCTGAAATAGACAATATCTAGTTAGCCCGCTGTTCCCACCATGATGACAGTGGTGACCCTCCATAGCCATCACTGCACCAGCTTCCCCACCGGAGTCATTTGGGAGTTGCTGCCAGTGCATCTAGTGTCACCATGAGGTACACAGACCTAGTATTTAGCTCAGCGAAGTGCACAGGGCTGTTGTGGCCTTGTCTTGCGAGGACTTTTTTGCTCTCCCAAGTGCCAAGTGATCATTTTTAGAGCGGCATGTGGCAGGAACTAGGATAAAGTTTTGTGAGGTGACATTCTATAGATACATGATTATTGATTATAGACTATAAATATTTAAGTATTTTAAAAATACTTCTGTAGATACAGAGGCAGGCAGGCGGTCTAAAAAGCTTGCGGACACTCAGTAGCCTGATGGACTCTGAAGTGAAAGGTGCAGCAAACATGGACTCTGTTATGTTTTGAAACATTTTTGGTATGAAGTGCCGACAGATTCAGATCTCTCTCCACCTTCCCCCTCTAGTTAGGATGGCAGATATTGCTGTACAAGCCTTTCCAGTGTAACAGGGTGAATAATTGTGTTCCAGACAGCTGAGGATTTCTAAAGCTACATGACAGGTCTGGTATTCAGACGGCAAGTTCAGCATTTCTTTTCATCTGCGCGCTTTCTCGCAGGAGTGCTAGAGAACATCATTTTTGCCAGTAAGTTATGCTATCATGACCATTAGGAGAGCACAAAGGAAGTGCCAACAATTGCCACAATACTTTTGGGAGAGTCGAATAAACAGACGTGAATGAATGCAGCTGGGGGAAACTGCTTTATTCAGCTTGATATTATCAAGGAAATGAGTGTAGCTTCAAATGACAACGGTGGGGGGAAAAAAATATGACATCTGGATAAATAACACAATTTACATCATTGTTCCGGCCTGAATGCTGAGGGATTTATAAAAGGTAAACTGCAAATCCTTTCCTTTCTCACATTAATCCGCTAGGAGCAATTTGGGACCATTTCCTTCTCTCAGCTCAAGCTCTGAATGTTAAGGTACTCTTTCTTTCTCCCGCAACCTCTCTGCCTCTGTAATTTCCAAAACATAATGATCATGTATCCCTCCACGGTTCTAATGAGCGATGATCAAAGGGCTGTAATTATAGGCCACAGAGCCGGGGCGAGCAGGACAACCAACAGGATTAATATGTGCCAACAGTCCATCCCCGTGTTAATTGATAATGTTACTAAACAGGATGAGGGTCATGTAATGAGATTAGCATAGTGGGCCCAGGGCTGTGTTTTCATGTTCTCTGTATGCCTCCACGGTGTGTGCAGTGCGCTGGAAACAGTGGGATCTGAAGGATAAAAATGAAGCGCTACATTTGTCTGCGATTCTTGCACTATTAAAAACTAGTTCATGAATGAGAGGGGGGCCCATTGCGGTCATGAACGGATTAAGCGGAGCTAGATAATAAGATGAGTCCTCATTCTTTTAGATGAAAGCTATTCAGTGGTGCATAAGCAGAAATACGCCAGTCGAGCATAACATTATGACCACCTTCCTAATATAGTGTAGGTCTCCATTGTGCCTTGTCCAAAACAGTTGTGACTCATCGGATAATGGACATGGGCCTTCTGGGGGTGTCCTGTGGTCTCTGGGGAACTTTGGGTCATTGTTGTCATCCAGTATGCAAGCAATGTTGTTGCCAAACTCATTTCCCTAAGTTGTTACTCCAGCTGGAGAAGGCTCTTCCATCAGCTCAGTAAAGAACACACTCCATCCAACAGTTCTGCCACAGTTACAAGAAACCAAAAATGCAACACACAGAAAGTGGTTTTAGTCTACAGCCCCCCTAAAGCCACCTGGCCACGGCAGGCACTTTTATTGCATTGTCGACACCTGCTTGACAGGACCTGTGCAGCTGGACATGGCTAATGCGCTGATGGTTTATCATATGAGTGTGCTGCTGTGCTACTGGTAGATGTTACAGATAGAAAGGATAGGACTCAGCTGTGAGGCCCAGTAGTCCAACCTTAGGACTGCCTGCTCTTTAAATAACAGTAATTTGGATAGCCACTCAGTCAGGACAAAAACATCTCATGCAGCCACCTCCACTGGAACAGACTGGACCAATCAGAAGGGATTTTAGGACCTGGATTCCATCGTTTTCCTCTAGGTGGAAGGAACACGTTCTTTCTCACCTTTCTGTAACAAATAACTCCATGTTATTCATCTTAATGGACACTATTGCACCTTACTATCATTCCGATATATATTCTTCTGTTTCTACTTCTTGTACATTTGTTCATATGCCAATTCTGCACATTTTTGATTATATATTTTACTTTTACTTTGTTCTATTTACTTTCTTTTAGTTGTGGTTCTTAAGAGTGTTTTATTTATTTATTTATTTATTTTATGTGCAGCTAAGCTACTGTGACCAAGACCAATATCCCATGTGGATCATACACAGTTTATCTAAGTCTAAGTCTTTCTGCACCTGTTTGTCCTATGTGGGAGTGGAGTTACAGAGTTTAGAGCAAAATAACACTTGTTCAGACAAGTGTGTGAAACGCTAAATGACGATGGACTCAATGCGGGCAGCTATCTGTCTGTCTCTTCTGTTGAATTAATTCTATATTGACAATGAAGTCAGGGGAAAAAATGTATTTTCCTCCTTCTTCTCCTTCTGTTTGGTGTACAAGCAGGACGACTTTGTGTCTGTCATTAGTCTGAACCTTAACTAGGGCAGTTGCTGCTTTGTTTGCATCACTGAGTAGTGGACTTTTATATTGTACCACTGATTTTGTCGGTGGAATATTTGCCTCAGCTGTGTGGAGGAACCTGAACCTCCAACCACAGTGCAGTCACAAAATAGCCTAGTTAATATGCCTCTTTTAGCTATTTTGGTTAAAGCAGTCGTAAAGGTACTAGTTCAGTATTCTTTTAAATAACCAGGGCCAAGAGACAATAAAGTAAGTTTAAAGGTTTCCTAAAAAAAAGTAACTAGATCTCGTATCTTGAGGTTACAACACTGGATAATTCTGAGTAAAATGACATCTATCCCTGTTAGGACAAGTTTTAATGGTGACTTTATCATCACATTCTCCCTAGAATATGTACAGTCTCCCAGAAGAGGAGTAAGGTTGCTCTTGCTCGTGTTAAAAAGACAAACAAGGCTCGCCTAGTCATTTCCTCCCTATTACTCGTAATCCACATGTGTCTTCGCAGTTAAGCTCTAGATTTGACATCATTACCGTAGTTGGAGCCAGGCTGTCAGGTTTCTCATATTCTCCTCCTGTCAGGATTTAGTGGTACATGCAGTGGGGTTTTCATTAATCATGGCAGAGCACCATTCCAAATGAAGAGCAGCTGCTTTCTAACTGGATTCGATCTGTGTGTATTGGCCAGATTGTCTCATGGAAAGTAATGTGATGAAAGGTTTTGCTCTATATTTTAATACGTCTTGTTTGTTCACAACATGAGAACTGCCTCACATGTCCTCATATAGTCAAACACAGTTGATCTGACAGTTTACCAAGGCCTCTCCATTTCCGTAGCGTATCTAATGCTCTAATTTCCTCCACATGCCACAGCCGACACAACAAAGGCATCATCAGCTCCTCTACACAGCGGATGACCTTTACTCACATGCAACATTCTCTGATTTAGTACTAAGTGGCCCAATCAGCTCTTGACTGCCAGTTAATTGGAAGCATTTCCAAACAGATCCTCAGTTAGAAAAACTGTTTAGTGTTCTTTTAGGGCAAATTATCTGCTCAAAGCAGCAGTGAAACTCAGCAGAACTGCAATAAACGGTTTCACTAGCAAAGGAGTGCAAGTCGTTTTAGCTTCACTGATGGGTGAATGAGTGTTGGATTACACTGTCTTGATATATGACCACCAGGAAGAGTAGATCTTCCACATAAAATGGACGAAAGACTCTACAGGGTGTAGAAAACAATGACAAAAAGTAGCAAAGTCAGCCTTGGTGGGGCTAGCACGATTGCTCCTGGGATGGCAATTTCAATCAGTCAGTCAACCTATTGCTTTGGCAACCACTGATTTAATTTACTTATTGACCAGGACTGAATGGTGGAAGAGATCTCAGAGGGGATTTCTGGTGAAAATAAAGAATAAACAAACATTATCTCAGAAAATGTGGAGATAAATGCTACTGATATAGCCATTACTCCAGTAATTATGTTGCCATACATTTCTTAGACTTCTCATTTATCAGCTTGTGAGGTTTGGTTGAACTATTTCAAGAACTATTGGATAAAGTGCAGGGAAAATAGTATGAAGACTGCTGAAGCTTAACTTTAATTCTTTAATAATATTTTCTGATATTTGTTTATATAGTCATTATACAAATGAATTATTTTCCATGTGGCAAGAATGTTCTGGGTTCCAGTCTAGAAACCAAGTACCCAAGTACTGAGAGCCACACTTTCTGTGTGGGGTTTGCATGTTCTCCCTGTGTCTGCATGGGTTCTCTCCGGGTACTGCAGCTTCCTCCCACCATCCAAAGACATGCTGGTTAGGTTAACTGGTGTTTCTAAATTGACCGTAGGTGTGCATGTGAGTGTGAATGGTTGTCTGTCTCTCTGTTTTAGATCTGTGATAAACTGGAGACCTGTCCAGGGTGCACTCTGCCTCTCGCCCGATGACAGCTGGTATAGGCTCCAGCCCCCAGACCCTTCACAGGACAAGCGGTTAAAGACGATGAATGAATGAATGAATGAATGAAGGGATGAATTAATGAATGAATGACTGTTTTCCATGTGCTATGTGTTTGATTTTCTATTCAAACTGATTCCCTGTCTGTTGAGCTGGTGCCATGGAAGCACTCAGCTGTCTTCAAACAATGATCTTGGTCTTATTTCAGACAGTTCTTGTGTAACAGGGTAAAGCTGTATCGGCTAGTAATCTTTGTATTTTGTGTGACACTGTGGTGGATTTTGCTGTGGGTGTGGTTTAACAGAGTGAGTGTGTTTGCAGTGATTGCATGGTGACGGGCTAACTGGAAACAGGTGTGCTGGACCGGTCGGCAACCAGCTTAATTACCCACACACTCTCTCCTTGCGGGGTCTGATCTTCTCTGTGACAGGTGGCGTGTGGAGTAGGCTGGAGTTACTTTGGACGCTGGGTCAGGTTGGAATCTCAAGGGCTGAACAGGAGCGCTTTACAGCCACGAAGTGGAGTGCAGCAGCCTGCAGCGGTCGTGAGCAGCACAGCACACAGCGCCAGCAATGATGCTACAGCCTTGACACCGAACTAGTACACCAACTACCAGCAGATCCAGCCGGCCTGCCAGCCTGTGTGAGTGAAGCCCGGCCACTCACCAGGCCACACGTAGCCACACCATCAGCCGCCGCCTTCCAGATTTGTTTAATTAATTCCCCCATAGACTGGATTAGTTTTTTATATATTTCTATAAATAAAAAGGACTTTTTTAAACCGTACCTTTTGTCTTGTGTTGCCTTGTCCACTTCCACTGGTTGGTCAAACAAAGAACACTTTACAACTGGCGTTGTCGGCAGGATTGACCAAAAAAGAAACCAGTGGTGGGCAAGGCCAACATGACAGATCAAAGTGAGCCTCAACCTGGTCCTAGTCGAGAAAACCAAGCTCCTAGTGCAATGTCCAGACCGGTTGGTATGGTTCCTATGTTTAATCTGATGACGTCTAAATTTAAAGGAAGAGATTCAGACATTGGTTTAGGAGAGTGGAAGAGTAATTTGAAAACTACCTTCGTTTTACAAGGAGTCCCAAACGATTTTAGAGCTGAATTAACGCTATGTTGTCTGGAGGGAAAAGCTAAGAGAGAGATTTTAATTTTACCTCCGGAGAAGCGCAACACAGCTGAGCTGATTTTTGGGGAATTAGATAAGTTGTATGGGGATAGAGCTACTGCCTCAGTCCTGCGCTCTCAGTTTTTTAATGCCCGCCAAGAGCCACATGAGGACATTAGTTCTTTTGCATTGAGACTGCAGGAAGACTTTCTTAGGCTCAAGAAAAAGGACTCAAGGGGCATCAGAGATGACGATGTGTTGCTCCGAGATCATTTGATTGAGGGGCTGAGAGACTCTGCAATGAGGGGGGAATTTAGAGCCAAGATTCTATTGGATGATAGTCTGACGTTTCAGACCATCAAGGCAGAGCTCTCCTTAAGGGAACAAGCATATGGGGAAACATTTGAACAAGCACACTGCCTTGCCATGAGGGGACACAACCAAGTTAATTTTCCTCATGTAAAGGATTTGGAACAAATCAAGACACAATTAAGGGATGAAATGAACACACAAATGTCAAATAAATTTAACGAACTGTCCCAGTCTTTAATTCAAGAGATCCGGTCAGAGCTGCACCAGAGGACACCACGGGAGGCAGAGTGGAGTCAGCCTGCCCCACGAAGTGGACCACCGAGGAGGAACCGACCCCGGTTGGGTTCAGCAAACCGGTATGATGGCCAGGGTAATCCCATTTGCAACCTTTGTTCTCAACCTGGACATATAGCACGCTCGTGCACAAACAGACAAAGGTCAGCATCGTTAAACTAGAATACACCACTGTGGCGGCCCAGACAGTGGGGTGTTCAGAAGTGAATGGGCCTCTGCATGAAGACACACACAAATTAATTGGAGATGTCCCTAAAGTTAACCTGTTGCTTGGTGATGTCCCTGTTAATTGCATCCTTGATACAGGGTCAAATGTGTCGTTGATGAAGAACAGTTTTTTCTTGGAACATTTTGCAGAAAAAGGTGAACGGCTTAAGGAGGCTGACAGCTGGCTGACCTTAGAAGCCGCTAATGGACTGGACATTCCTTATTTAGGTTATGTGTTGCTACCTGTTAAAGTTGGAGGAGTCGAAGTTCCTGAGGGTGGGTTTCTGGTTGTTAAAGATCACTGCCTAACTGATACAGAAGGGGTGGTGGGCATGAACATTATTAGAAGTTGTTGGAGAAACATGGACAACAAGCCCCTGCACTGTCTTTCTGGCAGTCGGCGCCAACAACAGGCGTGGGCTATGGCCTTTAAAATCTGTTCCACACAGGCACAGTTTGTGGCTTTAGATGGCTCCATTGGGCACGTGCGCACCATCAATCGCCGCCCTGTGAGAGTTCCGGCTCAGAGTGAGGTGTTGCTGTGGGGCCGGACCAAGGCGGGACCAGGTGGAAAAGACTACCAGTGCCTTGTGGAACCTGAGGAGGCGGGTGGACTTTTTGTAGTTCGATCCCTGTCAACAGTTCAAAGGGGGAGAGTTCTAATTAAAATCAAAAATCCAAATGACTCCCCAATGTATCTTTATAGACATCAGAAACTAGCTAAGACGTGGGAGGTTGATCCAGCCGATATCACACCAGAGCATAGTGTGAGTATGGTCCGGGTCAGCACCAGTGCTGTCAAAGTAAGCCTGGAGAAAAGTAAACATACTGAAAAGAGTTCATTGCCTGATGTAACTGACCTTGGTTTATCTGCAGAGGACAGAGAAAAAATGCAGACCCTGCTGCACAAACATCGAGCAGTTTTTGCCACACATGATGAAGATTATGGCAGGACAAGCACCGTCCAGCATGTGATTCCCACTGGTGATGCTCCGCCTGTGAGGGAACGCTACAGGCAGATTCCACCAAAAATGTATCGGGAAGTGAAGACCTTGCTTCAAGGTATGTTGGATTCTAAAATCATTACACCCAGTGCTAGTCCTTGGGCTGCCCCCATCGTATTAGTGCGCAAAAAAGATGGAACACCACGATTTTGTGTGGATTATCGCAAGCTCAATGCGGCAACCCACAAAGATGCTTACCCACTCCCTCGAATTGAGGAGTCATTGGCCAGCTTGAACAAAGCAAAGTATTTTTCCACAATAGACCTGGCGAGTGGATATTGGCAGGTTGAGGTTGCCCCCGCCGACAGGGAAAAGACTGCCTTTGTTACTCCCATGGGGCTATATGAATTTACCCGAATGCCTTTTGGTTTGTCAAATGCGCCTGCCACATTCCAAAGGTTAATGCACACCTGTTTAGGAGACCACAACCTACAGTCTTTGTTGATTTACCTTGATGATGTCATAATATATTCTCCTGACTTTGATTCACACCTAAAGCATTTGGATGTAATTTTGGACAAACTGAAAAAACATGGCTTAAAATTAAAGTCTGACAAGTGCCACCTGTTGAAAAAAGAAGTGCAGTACTTGGGACATCGTGTGTCAGCAGAGGGGATCTCCCCAGACCCCGAGAAGGTGAAGTGTGTTCAAGAATGGCCGACCCCCAAGACAGTGAAACAACTACAATCTTTTTTGGGACTGGCCGGCTATTATCGCAGGTTTGTGAAAGACTTTGCTAAAATAGCCAAACCATTAAACGAACTCTTAAGAGGAATCAGTCCAAAACACTCGAGAGCCTCAGGTCATCAACTCATTGCTAACTGGGACTCAACTTGTCAGGATGCTTTTGACACACTAAAGAAGACCCTAACCTCTGCACCAATACTGGCTTATGCTGATTTTGACCTTCCTTTCGTCTTGTATACAGACGCCAGCAGCCGAGGCCTGGGAGCTGTACTGAGTCAGGTGCAGGATGGAAAAGAGAGGGTAATTGCATTTGCCAGTCGGGCCTTAAGCCCCACAGAGAAAAACGACAAAAATTACAGCTCCTTTAAGCTTGAATTTTTGGCTTTGACCTGGGCAGTAACCCAGAAATTTGCAGAATACTTGCACTGTGCTCCATTTGTTATATATACGGACAATAATCCTCTGGTGCACTTAAACTCGGCTAAACTTGGGAGCTTGGAGCAGAGATGGGCAGCGCGCCTGGCGAGCTTTCAGTTTGAAATACAATATAAACCAGGACGTACTAATCAAAGTGCGGATGCTCTGTCTCGTTTTCCCCCAGAAGCCCCCACATCAGACTCTGAGGAGAGAAAAGAGGGGCTGGAGATACCAGCTTTCACCTATATTGGAGCCAGGACTGTGAAAGCACTGTGCATCAGTGCAGGAAAGAACACTACAAAGCCGAGCCTTAAAAGTGCTACACCGGGGATACCCTTGTTTCCGGAAAGGACACCGGCCCAGTGGAGGATCCTTCAAAATGCCGACCCCACTTTGGCCAGGGTGATCAAGTATGTACAAAGGGGCTCTCTGCCCAATAAAAGAGAGCGACAACAAGAAACCATGCCAGTCAATCAGATCCTGCGTCACTGGCCCCGGCTTTCCCTGGTGGATGGAGTGCTGTGTCGGACACGACAAGACCCGAAGGAAGTTGACCCCATAACCCAACATGTGGTTCCTGAAGGTGAGCGGCATTATATCTGGCAGTTGTATCATGAGCAGGCTGGACACTGGGGCCCTGAAAAGACTGTCTCTCTGATCCAGAGAGGGTTTTTCTGGCCACAATTGGCCAAGGAGGTAACAGAGTGGTGTGCACGATGCCAGCAGTGTGTTTTGCGTAAGGCTCCTAACTCTAGGCCTGCGCCTCTGACCCCTATTTTGACCTCTGCTCCCTTGGAATTATTGTCTGTAGATTTTTTGTCCATAGGTCACCCAGAAGACGCATACCATAATGTGCTGGTTATGGTAGATCACTTCACTAAGTATGCCTGGGCAACAGCGACCAGAGACCAAACGGCAATAACAACAGCTAAGGTACTGTGGAACAAAGTAATCCAGCCTTTTGGGGCACCTAAACGTCTGTTGTCTGACCAAGGCCCTAATTTTGAATCGCATCTCATGAAAGAACTCTGTAACTTGTATAAAGTGGCCAAGAGCCACACTACGCCTTACCACCCAGCAGGAAATGGCGCTTGTGAACGCTTTAATAGGACCCTCCTAGGACTACTGGGGACCCTGGGGGAGGACAAGAGGAACTGGCATGAACATCTCCCGGAAGTGTTACAGGTATATAACAACACAGTGCACAGCTCTACTGGCTATCCCCCATACTACTTAATGTTTGGGAGGCAGGGATTTCTCCCACAGGACCGCCTCCTAGGGCTCTCAGAGAATGTGGGCTGCTCATCAGCAGAGGACTGGGTCAAATGTCACCAACGGAGGTTGCAGCTCGCATTTGAAAGGGCCGTACAACACAGAGACACTGAGATGGCCAGACAAAAGACCTACTACGACCAGAAGGCGGACGGCTCACCACTGACCACAGGCCAACAGGTACTTCTACAGGACATGAGAGCCAAGGGCCGGGGTAAACTGGCCAATAAGTGGGAGCAACAACCGTACATTGTGATTAAGCAGCCAGACCCTGAACTTCCAGTGTATGTCATCAGACAAGTGGAGAGAAATGTTGAAAAAGTTGTGCATCGTAACCTCTTGAGACCCCTGTCAGCACCACTACAGCATGGGATGCAAGGCCCCGGTCAGGTGTCCGATGGCCCGAATCATCGAGTGATCCAGCCCATAAGCCCCCAGCCACAGACCTCAAACAGGGGTCCCGTCGGGCCCCCATGGGTTGGGTTCTGGGTTCCTACAGGTGCTGAGGCAAGACCAGTGTCCAGGACTCCAGAGCCCAGACGATCCATCAGAGCGACTAGAGGCATGCCCCCACAGCGCTACCAGGACCGTTAGAGCCAGTGTGCCGTTGCACAGTGGTCATTGGGACAATGACCGTTTCAGCAGGGAGGGGTGTAACAGGGTAAAGCTGTATCGGCTAGTAATCTTTGTATTTTGTGTGACACTGTGGTGGATTTTGCTGTGGGTGTGGTTTAACAGAGTGAGTGTGTTTGCAGTGATTGCATGGTGACGGGCTAACTGGAAACAGGTGTGCTGGACCGGTCGGCAACCAGCTTAATTACCCACACACTCTCTCCTTGCGGGGTCTGATCTTCTCTGTGACAGGTGGCGTGTGGAGTAGGCTGGAGTTACTTTGGACGCTGGGTCAGGTTGGAATCTCAAGGGCTGAACAGGAGCGCTTTACAGCCACGAAGTGGAGTGCAGCAGCCTGCAGCGGTCGTGAGCAGCACAGCACACAGCGCCAGCAATGATGCTACAGCCTTGACACCGAACTAGTACACCAACTACCAGCAGATCCAGCCGGCCTGCCAGCCTGTGTGAGTGAAGCCCGGCCACTCACCAGGCCACACGTAGCCACACCATCAGCCGCCGCCTTCCAGATTTGTTTAATTAATTCCCCCATAGACTGGATTAGTTTTTTATATATTTCTATAAATAAAAAGGACTTTTTTAAACCGTACCTTTTGTCTTGTGTTGCCTTGTCCACTTCCACTGGTTGGTCAAACAAAGAACACTTTACAACTTGCATATAGGCTCAAAAAGGATTGCTTTAGGGAAAGATCAGGGTTAAAACTGAGGATCATTGGTAAAGTTGCATTAATAAAAAAAAATAAAATAAAAGTATAAAAAATACTGACTTTCTGTTTGTGTCAGGATCTATGTTTCTGGGTCGATCCGTTCTGTCTCTCTCTGGAGGTTGGTCTGGAGCTGGGCGGAGCTGGAGCCACCTGCAAGCAATGGAGCCTCATCAGCCATCTACTCTCGTCAATATAATCCTGGTTCAATCCTCCACTCGTTGCCAGATCGTCTGCTTACCATAGTGGTACAGTGCCTTGGTTTTTGCTCTAGTAATTCCATCTAGCATTGTACACTCATTTCTTGTTTCTTTGTCTTGAGCTCCCGGACAAATCCACTCGTCAGTTCTTTTGTCGTCTCTTTGGAATCCTCACCAGCAGTTTGCCAGCCTTCTTCCCTGCACCTCCTCCCCTGTTCTCTCCGGAAAACCTCACAACCTGCTTCATTCCTACCTGCTTCTTGCTTTCGCAATAAATCGGTTAAATCACAACTACTACTGGCCTTTGAGACTTGTGTCCGAATTATAGACGTGACAGTTTGAAACAAACAGTGGACAGTTTTATTGACCCTTCCGTCTGACCCTGACCTCCTTCCTCAAGAAGCTTTGTGTCTGAATTATTTGAATCATACTTGTTCCTTGGCCGTGGCTACCTACAGTTACTATTGCCTCTATAGGGCGTTGTCATTATGAAACCAGACTATGTGCTCTAATAAGTCGAGCATGTTTCATGGAAAGGATGCCTACACAGTTGTGCTTGAGCCTTTTAGTATGTGTGATCCCATGTCACAACGCTTTGTAGGATGTGCTCAGTCGTGATACTGAGGCCACATTGGGGCGACTGTGGCTCATTAGGTAGAGTGGGTTGTCCACCAACCAGAGGGTTAGCGGTTTGATCCCCAGAATGTGGCACATCTCGAAGTGTCCTTGAGCAAGACACTGAACCCCCAGTTGCTCCCAGTGCATGGCACTGGTGTGTGAATGTGTGCGTGCTTGTGTGAGTGAATGGGTACATGTGTCTCTGACTGTAAAAGCGCTTTGAGTACCAATAGGTAGAAAAGCGCTATATAAAAGCAAGGCCATTTACCATTTACATCGTGGCAGAGCTCAAACAACGTAGCTAGGCACATAAAATGTATGGAATGCTGATTTCAAGGATGGATTTTGCTTTGATGCAGCTTCTGTGCTACTGTTCCTCATCCCAGGCACCCCATCGTGTGTTTTTTATTTATTTTTTTATTTTTTTAGTGTGACAGAATGAAATACAGAAGTTGGGAATTAATGTTTAAATATAGATACACTTTTAGTGAAATGCTTTTACAATATGTCTGTGAAGGTTCTCAGCCATCCAGGTCATGGAATATCCAGAAAAGTTTCCAAAAAATCAACTGGACTTGTAGAGTTTTTTTTGCTATTAGTTAAGTGGTTTTAGCCATTATGCTGTTGAAGACTCTGTGGAAGAGACATCACAATGCAGTGTGTGACTGCTGCGGTGTGAAGTTGTGCAAAATGTCTCGTCTTCCTCAGATAAGAGACTCTGACACACTTTATAAGGTAAAGAGGACTCCTCCTGTTAATCTGGTGCAGCTCTTTATCTCATAGCATTGCGAGAAGAGGTTCTCATGTCATTACTCACCTCTCTCCTTTTCTCTGCCCTGTCTTCCTGTAACAAGCCTAGAATATCTCTTGTCTGTGAATCACTTTAATTTACCATCGCTGAATAAAAGAGAAGTTAAAGGCTTTGGCAGCGGTCGTATCAGACTGAGCTACAGAATGGGGCTAGATCATGCCTTTTTCCAACTCAGCAGCTGATTGATTCGTTACTGTCATGCTGTATTTCACCCAATCATGTAAATGACTGCTGTATATAAATTACACAAAAAAAATGATGTCTGAACTACAACGCCATATTGATCCTCTTGCCGTGAGAAATAGTGCATTCAGATGTATCATTTAAAAGTTAAACAGACATTAGTGCTGCCTCTGTTAGGAAATCAGCATAAAGAGAAGACCCTGCTAAGTGAACCCATGAATGCAGGGATGATGTGGAAACTCTGTCTCCTCCAACAGGGACGTCTTGTTCAGATTTGGATGTTAAGTGTCCTTAACAATTTGAAGTAAATGCTCGAGTGAAAGAGACAGCGAATGGTTTAACACACTTTCACTCTGAGAAAAAAAGCAGCTGTGCCTTTGTCTTTTTTCCCCCTTTTCCATTGGAAAAGTGGAATTGTATTTAATGTGAACTATCACAAGATGTCATGTTACTTGACATGAGTGTGTAAATAATGAAGTCATAGTAAAACCAAACATAGAAATAAATGTTGTATATCTTTAAAGAGTGTAATAAGGAACAGACTAGCAACTGAAATAGATGTCCGTACACAATCGGGTAAAAATTAGAATTAAATTAGAGCCAAATTTAAAGAAATACCCTCAAGGTGTTCCTGGGATTGAACTGTCCATTTATAGTACCACAGCATGGCATATCTGTGGACCATAGACTGTATATAAATATGGACAAGTTACAAGGGAATGTTGAATTATACATTGAACTTATTTTTTTGTTTTTCCCAACTCTCTGGTCCTATAGGAACACTCGAATATTCATCAATATTACATTAACTACCTAAAATGACCAACCATCCACAAATAAATAAATAAATTTGTTCAGCCAAAGTCCCATCCACCAGTATGGAGGGGATGGAGCGTATGACTGCAGTAAGCCACCAGGGGAGCTCTACTTGCTTTGGCTTCACTTTTGAGGAGTCTGTGGTCAAAATCAGGATGACCATCATTACTAGGTTTTCCATGAGCAGTTACGGAGAAGTAGGGAGCTGAATAGACTGATAATTGGTTCCAATAAGAAATTATTTCTGCTGATACAGACAATAATATCTTTGCTTGCAACTGGATAGTGCCTCAAGTAATAAGAGCCATTTTGGCGTAAACAAATGCATGTATAACTTTCTGATTGGTCTTCCTCTTTTGTATAACTGAAAATACAATCCAGGATCTGAGAGGCTCTGCAGCTTTGTTTATGGCAACTGATTTTTACACATGTGCCCTGTGTGCTTGAGTGGTAGCATAATCCTAATTAAAATCATCGTTAAATGAATTACCACAAACTCTTTGCCGTGCTGGACTGTGGCCACTTGGGGCCCCTGACGACCTGGCGCTCTGAGGCACTTCCCAGTTGGGTAGTCAGCCTTGCAAAGAGGGAGTCAAACATTACATCTTTTGCCTCATTTGGCAGACAGAATCACAGGCCACACTCCTTAAATGAAGCCATTAGGTGTTTAGTTCTGACTGCTGCTTGGAGTCTGCTGTGTGTAAAGTTGCCAGGTGCAGAATCTGATTGTTGCTGCAGAGCCTCAACTTGCCAAAGTGCTTCCCACACAGACAGAAGACCACAGGTTGGTCAGGATAACGTGGGAGTTTCTGCGATTTAGCTTCCACAGCAAAGATTCCATTTAGCCTCTTCTTTACTGTTTAACGAGATTAAGAGGAGTTTAATCACCTTTTTTTTTCAGCTGCCGGGTGGCACCAGCAACCATCTCAATGTGATGCCACTCCATGCCAGGTGTAAACAAAAATCCCTACCTAAAAGGGTTTTTACGAGACGCCATGGGAAATTACCTGCACTGTGTTTATCCACTGAACTTGCATTCATCACAGAGCCTTTTAGCGCACGTGTAATGAGTCTTTGCTGTGCCGTTGGCTAGAAAAAGACGTGTGATTATTCAGATCTTGCGTGTTTTGTGTGGCATATTAAATGACTGCGGCAACAATCGTGAGCGAGAGAGAGGGATCAAAGACATTGCACAGTCATCCGTCTAATAGATCTGTGTTCGTTATGTCTGAATAACACCAGATATAAATAAAACCATGTGGGCGGCTCTGCCTGAAGGGTTCCATCCTTTGGGCAAGGCACTCGTGCCCCATGGCTAGGATTGAGTAACACACCCCAATTTAGCCTGAAGTGGCTCTTGATGCAGAGTAAGCACGTCAAAATAAAGGGCCGTGTCTAACAAACTCTGACATGTTTGAATAAATTTAGGTTCTCTGAAATGAAAGTAATTAAAACACTGGTGATTTATGTGATGATGATGCGTTTTTCTCAGTCTGAACAGTTTTTGCAAAAAGGGAAACCTAACGGGGTTTTTGGCGTAGGAAGGTGTGAGAGTCATGAAGCGCCCATTTATGTCAATGCCATGACTAGCCTGTACTTATACAGGCTATACGCCTTCATTCGCTCCAAAAAAACAAAAGGAAAAAAATAATCCTATCAACACAAGCACTCAGTCTAAACATCCATTTACATGAAGTAGGAAAGCCATGTTTGAGCAGTAGTTTACGTCATTTAAGTCATTTTTTTGAAACTGAAACTCGAAACTCTCGATGATAAGATCAGGATGATCAGTTTCCATTATTCCTGGTGTCACACAACACCATATGGTGATAGTGATACCTAGTTTTGACAATAGCTAACATATGTTAATATAGTCAACTGGCATGTATATAAGTCTAAAAACTGAGATCAGCCCTGACCTTTGTCTGTCAGTGATAGCTGCAGCAAATGTATATTTAAACCTGGCTGTATGACAGAGAAAGTTCTGGGTGGACTGTGATAGGATGTGCGCTGTGTTTTATCCAAGGTGGGGGATAACCACACATAGTGGGTGTTTTTTTCTTCCCCAGAATGACCACAAGGGGCAACAGTGTGCTTTGCCAAAAGCCAATGCTTGAAAACACAAGCACACATTATTTCAATAGACTGCATATAAATGATTGCACTGCATAGTTACATTTCTTGGGAGGAACAGGTTACATCAAGCTGCTGGATAAAGTCCAACATGGGTCGCTTTAAATTAGCCTTCACAAGAAGTGATGACTGGCCAAACAACCACAAAACATAATGCCTGAGGCATACATATTAAAAGGGGTTATACATGGAGTTATGCATAAGAAGGTTTCTCTGTGGTTCATGTAAACGTGATATCTCAAATATGGTCAAAACCATAGAAATATGGAGCCTGTGCACCACAGTCCAAGAGTGGAGCAACACGGAGCCGCGATTATTTGACATGCATTTTAGTGTTTTAGTTTGGCCTAAGACCCAGTGGGTGGAGCTTATGACCTATACTGCAGCCAGTCACCAGGGGGAGCTCTACTTGCTTTGGCTTCACTTTGGAGGACCTGTTCCACTGTCCATCTTTAAACAGGATACAGTTCATTCTCACACCAGTGCCAAGGACTGGGAGCAACTTGGGATTCAGTAACTTGCTCAAGGACACTTCAACAAGTGGCATGTTCTCAGGATCGAGCTGGGATCTTAAAAGGATCGTTTTTGGTTAAAAGAGAAAAGACTCAAAGGGTAAAGACAAAAAGTACTGTTTCATTGTATAAACACCCCAACTTACCCAACATAAACTGGATTTCTGTTCTATCCTAGAAAGAGGAGTTGTGATGAAGCAGATGGAAGCTGAAAGAAACAAAACAAATACAAACATGAGTCGTTGTTGCACTATAAATGCACTTCCAGGAGGAAAAAGACAATTCCATTTGACTCTGGTGCTGTTCTCTGAAATGAACGAGAATATGAGATGGAGAGACTTCTCTAACCACAAATGAAGAGTACAGATCAGGAGGAGGCTATGTGCCAGCCAGTCGGATGATTTTCCAAAATGGCTGTCCACTTTAATTAAAAAAGCCTTTCCTATTTATCCATCCTGCTATTTATCCAATTTTGTTGTAAACAAATTCAACTCCGCAGCACTCAGATGCCTGTCAGGCTGCAACCTACTGGGAATGGGTTGTGTCATTGCTATGGGGCAGGGGTCTGGTCTAGGTTGGTGCTACATGTCTAAGTAACATCCACACCAATGAATACCAGGTCCTAAAGTTTCCCAGCAGAGCACTGAAGTGTCACAAGATGGTCAACCTTACGTAGCCATTAGAGGGACTGAGGCTACTTTCATGCTGGATTCATTTCTCCACCCAGAGGGGACCTTTTGGCACAGACTCTGGATGTAAAGGATGTCACCAGGGCAAGTTGTCATGTCACCTTAATTCTGTCTACAGTTGTGTCACATCACATCTCTAGTTTACTTTCATTCTTGCCATCTTTAGCCAGATGGATCATGGCAGTTTAAGCATGGCTGTGTGTATCTGGCACCAATAAATAACTATAAATCTTTAAAATTCTGTAAACTGCAAGTTGCACATGACATTCCTCAGCACCCCATCATTGTCCCCGGTATGTCTCCTCTCAGAAAAGATGCTACTGCTGTTGTTATCATGTAAATCGACGATCACTTCGTCACTGTTCTGTCTTCACCCTGAGAGAAATCTTTGGTGTAGCATCAGCAGGACCACATCATGCACACTGATTGTTACAGGCCTGTGTGGCACCACTGCCTAATAAAGACAATGAAACAGTTTAGTCTACAGCACGCACACCTGACCCCCGACCTGCTATTTTACTATTCCTCTACTGTCTTCGTGCTACTGCAGAGTATTCAGCCCTAATTTAAGCTCGCCCACTAACTGTGTCCGTGCGAGCATGCTACTTTGCTTACAGATACCCAAGAAAACAAATGATCCAACAGATTGTAAGGTGGACACCGGTGAGTCATTTGACCTCAACCATTCCGATGCAGCGCAGCAGCAAATTGGTGAGGATAGCTGAAGTACTGCCACTTGGGGAGAGAAGTAAAATGTGAGGAGAGTCTGCGCTGAATGTGAAACCACCTGGCCAGCGCAACAGAGCAGCTATACAGAGGAGTGTTTTATCTACAGTTTAATCGAAGCACTAAATGATTTATTTTGTTACTGTAGCAACAACGGGGTCAGTGTTCATTCCTGTTGTAAACTTTTATTAAGTGAGCAACGTGCATTGGTAGGATTGGCTCGTGGTCGTAAATTTTGTGTACGGGAACAATATCCAGACAAATTACCTAAAAAATAAATCGTGTGGCCATGATTTATGATCATCGTCGAGTGCAGAGGAAGTGTGAACGCATACATAGCTTTGTAGTCCTTATACTACTGAATATAAATGAACTTTACAGAAGGTAAAGTCAAATAAAATGATTCATGTAAACAGAAAAGTTGATGGCAACTCGCTAGCAGCAAGAAGAGGTACTGTGTTTGAAGTAACAAGTAACATGGAATACAGTGTTAACATCAGGTACAATGGCACATGAAACACATGCACTCAGACTGTGTGGTCTTACATTTTGGCTTCTTATATTACTGCCAGGTGGAGGCATATTTTATCAAAGCTGAAAAATCATAAACTTTAAAAACATGTAGACTTTCTGTCCAAAGAGTGCACGCAACCACCTAACCAGAACAAGTAACATGTACCATGGCGGTGGAATACAGTACAAAAACCCCTCTCTTGAATTGGCCATAATTTGAGCATTACTGCTAAGTGGAGTCAATGTCGTCTTTGCAATTAATTTTCTGCAGGTAATTAAACCATTTTGCCTTAATGAATAATTGCAGTGGAGACAGAAACTGTGGGAGAGAGAATCAGGGGAGTGACACCCAGCCAACATCCAGAGTAGCAGCCACTTGCTGAGGCCATATTGGCCCATATGGTGTGTGCCTTAACCGCTCGGCCGTTGGTTCGCCCCAAGCGTAAAAAGCTTAGAAACGATTTAATTAATGTGCTTACACGGGGCGGCACAGCAAAAAATAAATAAATAAATAAATGCTGAAAATTAATATTCATCCTTAAGATATGTAACCACTGTTGTTGGTTGGTGACTGAAGTAGATCTACTATCGTGGAGTGTAGCCAGACTTCATTAAGAGAACAATAAACCAAACTTAGTTCTGAAGGATTTTGATGTCAAATACTTTTTCTTTTCAGTTGATTTCAGGTGATATGGGGCTTTTGCTCGAGGAATACAATTAACCTCACAGCCTATGTGCTACTTTGTGACCTTGTACTTTCTTATTTTAATGAGTATACTGTACCTGGTCCAACAGAAGTCAGCTCTAATGCAAAGAGACACAGACACTCTCGTTCGGTGGAAACACAGCCTTACATCATCTACTCAACACTTTTTTTTTCTGTTACATTGGACAGGGGCTAAACTAACTTCATGTCCCTAATGAGGCGTTACAGCTCCAAGTTAAACCACCTGAAATAAGGTATCCCTCTGTCTTGACAGCCGGAGGACCTTGACGCTCTTCTTTCATCATCAGAGTCAGTGATTTGGCCCTGCAGGTCTGCAGGTAACAAGGCCGCTGTGTGTCAGTGATTGAGAGGTCACTAATTATAGTGCCGTGCCTGCCGGGAAGCTCCACTGACAGACACAAGGCTCGCTGTTTTGGTCTCAAGAATTCAGATGGATTTGCTCCATAATACACCTGCCCTCCACATACACACACACATCAGTCACTCTGAGGGTTCCAATAAATTCCCCTGTACTTGTCACTCTCCGCAAGACGCAGAATGATTACGGCAGTTCTATGAAATTGTGGCTTTGCATTGCAAATATGAGTAAGATCACATGTGACAAGTGTTTGCGCACAGAGGTGCAGGGAGCAGGCAATCTATTTTCATCAGTATGAAGTGGGGGGGCCAATCCACCCTGCTGGAAAATCATAAACCAGCTCCAAAACAATCCTGATTAACATAGTTTTTCTTTCTTTTGGTGGAGTGAGCCTGGAAAGCACAAATGCAGGTGTTGTGATACTGTGGGCTTGGGTGTACTCAAAACTCCGTCAGCAACACTGTCTGAAAGCAAAGCAGGAGCTTATGTGTGCATCTGTAAGAAATGAAGTGAAATAAATTGAAAATAGAAAAGAAAAAGAAAACCATCCCATCCATGTCTTTGGATGGTGGGAGGAAGCTGGAGTTTAATGACTTTAATAAAGTAAAAAAAAAAATAAAACAACATCCAATGAAGCCAAACTGAACCAGGTCTCCAGATTCACATTCCGCTGCCTGGAAAAGGCCACGGCCTTACTTTCCTTGTGTTCAACAACCGCTCACCTCCTAGCTGATCGATGCGGACGCAGTGCAGCCCTGAACAGCGGTGGCACAAAATCCTAAGCACACTGTGACAAAGTAGCCGCTTCAAGCAGCGCAGGGGATGACTGACAGATTTTTCCACAAGCTAAATGTCGCCTACAAGTGAAAACTGCAAGCTAACTGACATCCTGTACTGTTGTCACAGTAACACACAACCAGTTTTCTATTGATCATTACCGTGTACTCACGCTGTCGATGGCCTAATCATTCTATGCCTGCTGTGGCGCCACTTACCTAAAAGCTACGCTGCCACTTTCTGTTGCTGCTGCCGGTGCTGCTGTTTATATAGCACTTGGAAAAAAACACACGTTTATCCAGCCATCCACCTGTGGGCTTTTAGTCAATTAATACATTTCCACCCACACGTTATGTGCCTTTTTAATATCTGCATAAGAAAAACCTTTCAGTCAGACATGTCGCGTCTAAAATGTTTATTTACAGCTGGGAGAAGCGAGGCTCTCACCTCATCAATCCCTGAAGAAGTTCTCTGCAGAGATACACCGGGGAGTGATGAGTAAATATTACACCCCACAGTCAGAGCCTGCAGGCAGATGTTGGGGTGGTGGTGGAGCTGAATTGGCAACAATACTGTGGTGCAGAGCAGCAGTCGCATTGGCAGCGCGGCAGCGGAGGAGATGGGAGGTTTTTGCAGATTAAACAGACTGCCGAATTGGCAGGGCGGGTGCGGAGTGTAAGGTGTCAGCTGTCAGGCGTAGCAGTGCATCTCAAGTTGACCATCTGATATAGCGTTTGGTGTATTTCAAATGCTTACCTTTTTTTTTTGACTCGCCCACCGTGTGTCTGGTTCTGTTGGAAGTTTTTTCTCACTGATGCCAAGTGTGCCCGAAGGGTTCAGAATTGCTGGGATTCTCTCTATAATACTGTAATATATTTACTATCTAAAGTACTTTGAGATTATATGTGATGATTTGCAGCTTTATAAATTGAACTGAACTGAACTGAACTGAAATATAATTAAAGAAGTAAAGAAAAAAAAACTGTTTAAAAATGACTTGGTTCAGGTGGAAGAGTTTCTCTATCGATCAAAGTAACATACAGTTAAGTATAGTGTTAAATGATGTACAATGAGTTTTAGTTCAGTAGTTTTTTTCTTTTGTACACTGAAGCTTCTGCTCCATTCAGATTCAGACATGTGTGGAGCATTGTGAAAACAATGGATTGCATGGCCTCCAGTTGGGGAATTAGAATGTTTATCTTCATACATAGAGCCTCTAATATGCAATGTGATGTTCTCAGTGGAAAGACAAAAGTGTTTTAATTTACAGATACTGTAAATTTGGTGAAACTGAACCTACATTTCCTACATTTGGAGTGATTATATTTCACTTTATTTGTTGCTCCACATGTGAACAGTTGGCTGTTCTTGTGTGGCACAAATATTTCAAAACACAAATGACATCTTTGATACTTGCAGATGTGCTGACATGCACAAAAACAATCACAGCGAAGTCATGATTTTATCCTTTAACTGAAGATAACAATAAAGCATCCGAGGCCAAAAGGTAAAAAGAAATGCAATTTATACCAAGATAATCGCCACAATTACACACATTATTTCCTTCTTGGTAAACAAAACATTTAGCATCTATTAACAAGAATCAAAGCCAAATGAGTCAATGGGAACATCCAAAATGAAGATGCAGCAAACATCCATAATGAGTTTCTAAACAGCTCTGCATCTCTGGTGTCATCTCAACACAGCGGTCCTCATGCCAGGATCATTTCTGTAGCTGTATGAACCCTATGTACCTCAATAAAAGCATGCGTGATCACACATACAAGTCAAGACATACGTACTACTATGAAGACAATAAGTCATCATTTAGGTCCGAAGGGGTTAACCGAGTGTGTTCACACTAGCAGTGAGAGAGCTACAAGATACAACACATTTTCATCGGAAGCCGATGGCGTGAAGCCACCAGCTTCACTTCTGATACTTGTCTCTACACGTCAAGATTGGAAGCCGAACTGGCTTCAATTTTTTAGTCACTTCTCGAACATGGTGACACATCGACCAATTTTTTTTGCTTCACATTGACCATTATATATACATACATATATATATATATATATATATACACAGTTAGATAAGATAAGATAAGATATGTTTTATTAATCCCACGTATGGGAAATTTCCTTGTCGCAGTAGCATGGAATTTGGCAAATATATATACAGACAGCAATGACGACTTTGACATGGTTAAAAGAAGAAAAAAGAGTGTCACAATACACATTTGAAAAAATATATACAAAAATAAGAATGTTCTGAAAAATATACAGAGAAAAGATGTGCAGAAATATAGAGACATTCTGTATATACCAGTCAATGGTGGAATAAAAAAAAACTCCATAATGAATTATTGCTTAAACTATGAGATGGTGAGGTAGTGATTTAGTGCAAAAAAAAAGCAGTGTAATGAGCAGATTTATTTGTTCATGGAGAAAAAGTCGAATTTGGCTGGTGTTGTACAGCCTGATGGCAGTTGGAATGAAGGACCTGCGGTAGCGTTCCTTCTTGCAGCGTGGATGCAGCAGTCTGCCACTGAAGGAGCTGCTGAGGTCTGAGACAGTCTGGTGCAGTGGGTGAGAGGGGTTGTCCATGGTTGATCTCAGCTTGGCTAACATCCTCCTCTCACCCACCTCCTCTATGGAGTCTACAGAGCAGTCCAGGACAGTGCCGGCCCGTCTGACCAGCTTGTTCAGTCTCTTCCTGTCCCTCTCTGAGCTTCCACTGTTCCAGCAGACCACTGCATTAAGGATGGCAGAAGCCACCACAGAATCATAAAAAGTCCTTAGCAGTGCCCTGCACACTCCAAAGGACCTCAGTCGTCTGAGCAGGTGAAGACGACTTTGGCCCTTCTTGTACAGGGCGTTCGTGTTGTGTGTCCAGTCCAGTTTATTGTTGAGGTGAACATCCAGGTACTTGTAATCCTCCACGACCTCGATGTCCAAGCCCTGGATGTTCACTGGTACAGTCAGCTGTGGTTTCCTACTGAAGTCGATCACCACCTCCTTTGTCTTGCTGGTGTTAATGTGCAGGTGGTTTAGAGCACACCAGTCCACAAAATTAGTGATGACCTCCAGGTACTCCAGATCTTTTCCCTGAGATACACGCCCGACAATGGCTGTATCATCAGAAAACTCCTGCATGTGCAGGCAGGATTTTACAGGACAGTGGCGAGACGAGCGATGCTGTGTGGTGTGGAGACAGTGGCTTTGAGGAAAAGACAGGAGGAAGCTGGAGGTAGAAGATGTTGAGGTTTTCTCTGGGCATGACCAGGATGGAAAGGATCAGGAATGAGCAGGAGGTCTAGGGGAAGACCAAAGAGGAGGTAGTTGGTGTGAGAGAAGAGGATATAAAGGATAGGGTGAGATGGACTTAGATGATTGGCTGTGGTGACCTCTCAAAGGAACAGCTGAAAGGAAAAGAGGACGAAGAAACAAATGGTTTACTGTAGCAATAGTTCAGTTAACTATATCATTCTGGTGCCAGCAGCTACAACCTAAAGTGTGTATTAGCTTATGAAGAACATATACTGGTTGCGTTGGTACAATAAAGCATTCTTCCATATTTGTAGATGCCCATGAGAAACCTCCTCAGCTTCCAGGCGTTAAAATCTCAAACAAGTTGAGACCCATATGAGTCACAAGCCCAGAGTCGACACTGCAGACTGCTACACTGTTATCCAGTTGAATTACAGTACCTCTCTGGATCATGATTCTCTTTCAATTTTGGGTTTGCTTTCAAAAGGTTTGCACACAGTGCTGTAGAGTAAATTTCAGTGTTTCCTTCCAGAGGGCCAATATAAAAAGGTTCCTGTGAAAGTCTCAGCAGCTCAGACTTTGTTGTGCTCAATATGCATAATGTATTTACAACAGAGACACTGTATGCCCTGAGGTGAAGGTGTAATGAGACGCACATCTGATCTGTTGACAGTGTGAAAACCTCTGGGATGCAGCTCTGCAATGCACCACTGACTCCTCTGGCATATTTTTAATGTGTTTGTACTTGTACTGTGTAACGTACCGTGAGAACATGAGGATTATAGTGGGTGGATGCACATGCAGAGCTATACGCTATAATGTGCTCATATGATGAAGATCGAAGATCAGGTGATGGACAAATTATCTTAGGTCAGCACTGCACATTAGTTTTTTTTTTTTGTGTGTGTGTATGGGGATACTGATCCCATGTGGACCAGTAATAAACTGACCAGGTAAAGATATGCTGGACATTATCAAAGCCAGCTACAAATAGCTCAGATTCTGTATTAAGATGAGCTAAAGGTACAGGAGATGCACAATTTGTGCCTGCTGCATCGGCCAAGCATTAGCTGGAACACTCGCAGGGTTTTCAGCCCTCTGGGAATTAATTACAGGGAACAGGGTGAGATGTTTCACTATTTTCACCAGCATTATTCTGCAATCAAATGTTTTCCAGGACAGGAGTCCCAACAACAAGATCCCTGCATGTCAGTCGCACAAGGAAAATCATTGTGGGTGCATTTGAAGGAGGGGGGGAAGATAGTAGCACCCCCAAATTCCCGTTGTACCCTAGATTATAAGTGCAGCAAATAACAACTAGGAACAACGCTCACCCTCCAGCTTTATAAACCACCTCAGCTGGACAGATGCCATGGGCAGAAAAATTACACAGACACAACAGCAGAACAAAGGCACAGTCAGCACCGGTGGAGATTGAAGAAGCTCGTACATTTTTATGATGATCCACCAACAAGAGGGAGGCTTTTGCTGCCACCGACAAAAATGTTAACACATGACATTAGTCTACAGTGGCTTTAAGATGGGGGTCAGTAGGTTTCATGTGACATAGTCATTACTATCTTATAGTTTTGCTGTGTGGTACAGGCGGGGACCATGTTTCTGATGGTCAGAACCCATTAACTGTTATTAAACTACTAGAACTCAGAACCAATTATTTCACCTATAGCAGAGTATCTCTATTACACCTGTAATTCTCTACTGCAGTGTTACTTTTGCCCGTGTTGTGCATGTCGGGAAAGTGAAATCAAACTACTCGACTACACACCCAAAGGACATTGCATGGGCCCAATCAAAGAGTAAAACTATTTGTAATACGTGATCATTCAGGCATGCAATTAGACTTTTTAAGAAGTATCCAGAATGTAATGCACTCCTACAGACTATAAGCCATTCTCTCTTAGTTACTTGGATTTATTTGTTGCTCCCAACACTGGCTCTATGTTGGTGATTTTGACTGAGAATGTGCATTACACTGACAAAGAGACTTCCAGCTATTAATTCATCAACTGCTCTTGATGCAGAAAATCCCATTAGTTTCCCTGATGCAAATGTCAACTCAATTTCTTAGACCATAAATTCTCGTAATAAAATTCCATGTTTTTTGTTGTTGTTGTTGTTATAATTCATAAACGCTTTCACATTTCCATTGGTAAATCATTGCCTGGCTGCTTTATTTAAAACAAATAAAAAATAAATAAAATGCACATTAAATAAATGTCACAACATATCACTTTTCATTTGAGCGCATTTAATGACATTGCTGTTTTCCACATATGCTTGCTTTTATCCGTGATTTTTGCGAGTTGATTTGAATTTCAACTCAGCTTTCCCATCTGCTCCCCGAAAAAGAGAGCTTTCAGCACATTTTGACTCGCAGGTCAAGGGCTTTTTAATTCCATACTTATAAATAAATAATAAGCAGCGCTGTAATATCAGATTTGTCACCTTGCCACAGTGGGGCAAACACCTTACACGCTGGCCTTGAGTGATGGCACACACAAAGCTCTGGGCAAAAAGTACTGGGCAAGTACTTTTTTGTGGGAGTGGGAACAAACAAGATCCAACTTCCGAGATGTTTTGTAGACAATACACAAAAAAGTACATCATTTCACATCAAATGGACATTCAATGACAGGGCTGCAACAACTCAGCAACACCATTGTTAAAACATATTCCGCATACATAGACAGATTCATGTGGAATACACTGATGTTGTCCAATCGTGGCAGCTTCTGGTGCCATATGAAAACAACCAGAGTTCCATATTATGGACTGTTATGTGCGGTTTATACTAGCGCATCAATTTGACGCCATAGCTACAGCGTTGACCCAGACCCTACGCAGGATCCAACGTCATCTGGTAGAAGTACGGCTATAGTGCAAAGTGAATTAGACTATCAAGTATTTTAGCAGTTAACTTTATCATTATCCCAATATAAAATATCTATTTTCTGGTCTGTATATCTTTAAGCACTGTGAGTGTTCTGTGTTTTCTTGAAGTGCACTGTAGATGCCAAAGGATGCCATATAACTGTTTGTTATGTAACTAAGCTCGTCCATGCCTCAGCAGCAAAGGTAGCCACCTGTAAGATCGTTTGCGCCTATGTTTACAGCCACTAGAGGGCAGTGTTTTTAATTTAAAGCATAGACTGTATATAAATATGAACAATGTGTTACTTTCCCGAAGATATGGGTGCCGCCATCTTGTGAATTTGGAGTCAGGGTCTACCGGAACCACGTTATCGATGACCTGGCCATACTACTCCCGGACTCACTCGAGTTTTCATTTAAATAACACTGTGCTCTGCTCTACCTCCAGTAGTTGCAAAGAAGTGTTGTGTAGTTTGAAGATTAAATGTTTATCATGTTGGTTTAGCACTGGCATACTAAGATTTGCTAATCAGGTCAAAGTAACGCAGTGGGTTGTGGTTATATTTTGTCATAGATCAAAGTAATTGAAATATTGTGCTACATGAGAGTGAGTAAAACTCACCAAGGTGTTTGAGTTTTGATGTGGATCAAAGTGGTCGACCTGACTGTGAGCTCTACTACTAGCATAACGACAAAACGTAGACAGCGCTCAAATGGCTTTTCTGACCCTCCGTGAGACATTGCACAGCAACTGACAGTCACTTCCGCTCTCAGAAGCACCCAGCACACGTTCATGTCATCCATAAGCTACTGTAGTGTCTTTGAAGTGTGTATGAGTGGAACCTTTAGCGGAAGAAGTGATGTAAAATGTGTGATCAGTCAGCACTGGTTCTCTGAGGTGGGCTTGATGTGTCAGGATTCTTTGGGGCACTCCACATGACTGACAGGACCGTCTGTCAGAGGACAGGCTTTTCTCTATCTGTGGGTAGTGAGGCGGAGTTACGACATCCCACATGTCAATATCAATTTCTTTTATAAAGCTCGCAGTCAAGTACTCAAGGCGTGTAAAACTATATAATACATATAAACACACAGCCTTCCTTAAAACAATGAGTTTTAAGACTGGATTTAAAAACAGGCAGTGTCTGGGCCAGTCCTGTATGAAGAGACAGACTGTTCCAGAGTTTTTGGTTGCTGCTGCTGAGAAAGCACAATCTCTCCTGTGCTTCAGCCTTGTTCTTGGGGCAACCAGAAGACAATGGTCTGCAGACACTGCATAAATCCTCATGTGCACATGTTCTGCTCTGCATTAACCGCCTACTTTTCAACTTCCTGCTACACGGAATGTGCCAGCACAACTACAGCTCTTTCTCATTTTTGTTGTCGTTTTAGTTTGTTTGCGAACATGACCACTGTGTCTAATCATCTGTTTGTTCACTGCATGCTGTGAAAACAGCTCCAAGGCTTTGAGCCATGTAATCTGAAAGTCCTTTGAAGGTACCCTGTGATATCAGTACGTTAGCAGTATATATCATCTAGGTCGTGATTTGGAGGGCCTGTGCATCAGACATTATTTACCACATTCTACAACACTTATGTGTCTTGGGTCTAGTAGATCTATATCCCTGCAGACCAAACATCAATTTCTGTGATAATTTGAGAAATATAAAGTCACTCAGGTCCTTCCAGCTGCACATTTCTCCAGGAGATAACTCACCTTTCTGATGATCTGTTTTGTTTTCATCCCACACGTCCCATGCATGTGAAGGATGGAAGATAGAATTTAGTCAGTCTAGTCAGACACCTCTATATTAGGGAGTGATTTAATCTGGTTATGTATTCACTTCTTGTACTATATGTACTATATATAACAGTAAATTATTTTGCTGGTTTAGGAGAGCGTACCAGGATGCTTCATGGACTTAAGCCAGAGTGAAGGAAACAGCTGTCATCCAGTCTAAATGAAGTGTTCTCATTCTTGATTTAATTTCTCCATTCACCTGCGTTATCACAATGGCAGCAGGGAAGTTATACTCTATGTCAGGTTCACAACATCCCACTGTGAGTATCTACAGTACACAACCACAGGGCTCAGTGGAGTGATGTTGTTGCAACTGAGGGTTGTTGCACGCTTCATGCCTCCGAGGGACTCTTTCTGGAGATCTGCCAGCCTCTAATTAACACAAAAAGCTTTTTTCCCTCCGATTTTCATAAAGCAGCATGTGCAGTTCTTGTGCCCTCGTGCAGAACCAATCAGCCAAGCACAGCTTAATCAGTGGGGGAAAATGGGCTAACACTACTTTACCTGTAGTGTAATGTGCAGAGCTATGCAGTGGCCCCTTCTGATTACAGCATGCCCCAGACACTAATTTTGGATGGTTGGTTAAAGTAGGATCAAAACAGCCCCAAGCAGAGCAACAGCACCACGGTAGCTGTGATCAAAGTAATCAGCCGGGATAATCAAAACACGTAATCCAACTATAATAAATATATACCAATATATTGTACAAAAATCCTTGTTTGGCTCGGCTCCTTCAAACCTGCTAACTGCACTCCACAAGAACGGGAATAAACTGACCGTGAAATGTGCTGTCAGGTATAAATAAAAAATAAAACATGATTCAGAGACCTTGTTTTCTTTATATCCGGCGTTTACTAAGCAGTTTTCTTCCTGAGCACCATGGCAACGAGATTATGTCTTAAGCTTGAGGAGAAACATTCAAGGACGTGGCAGTGTTCTATCTGGCAACGCCCGAGATGTACCTTGGATGTAGTGAAAGCATCTCCAAACCACTGCTGATGCCAAGATGCCAGGAACCAGCGGATGTCTGGAGCCTTGATTGTCACGTTTTCATTTGAATCTGTGAGTCATTTGTTTTGCTGTATGGGCCAGTACAAATGTAAGTGGGCAAACTGTGATTTCTCATCACAAAGCAAGCGATTATATATTTACGTTTATGCAAACGTTTCTGTTTACCTCAAGGTGAAGAGGTAAGAAAAAGGCAGGGCACTTTCACTGACTCTGATTGATTTCTAATTAGACAGGGGGGCTCTTTATCTTCACAGACGGAAAGCCATTGTTTACCCAAGTTTTAGTCCACCAATGCATCAAGTGTTCAAGCCTACTGTGAATAATTGGGTACTCAGTTTAGGGCGGCTTATACTCTGTGGGATTCTTAATTTCAAAGGAGTAAAGGCACGGTAGACAGAAGAAGCTTCTGACTTTCAGCTCGCACAGCACTGCTCAGAACGTATACTGCTATCCTTGTTGATTTTCCTGAGGCTGGCTTCACTTCTGAATATAAGACCGGGCTGAGACATCTTTGGGGATTTGCGAAGCTTTAAGGTTAACAGATCTCTACCACAGCTGGAGATGCACACATTAATGGGACACATACACACATCAGGCTGAAATAAACTTTAAATAAACTTTAACTTTTATGGGGGAACATTGGTCTGGAGTCTCTCCGCTCAGAGCTGATCATGCTCCATCAAAGATCTGCAGGGCCAATCAAATTTTTTGGCCACGCTTTGTGCAGTGATGGACAGAAGAGTCACCGGCATGCTTTCTGTATGCGTCATCTGAGCACCATGTTGTTAAATGTGGCTCTGATTTGTTGGAGAATTATCCAGTTGTGAGGAGAAGTTTACGAGAAATGAGACAACTTCACTAAGTTATGTGAAACTCTCTTCAGTACACTTAAGGAGCTTTGAACCGAGTATGTAACCTGTGATGAATAATAAAAATAACATGTTATTCCAAAATATCTGACACATATTAAATACTATAAATATTTGCTTGTAGTATGTCAAACTGTCATGATATGGTGTTCTGGTTCCTTTTGTTATCAGCTTCTATTTTACAATCTGTTTTCTCTTTACCTTTCAACCAATTTACTTTCTGTCTAATTTCATTTATTCAGTCCTTAAAACATGCATGAGTAATGAGAGTTAAACCTAGATGAACTTAAATTGGGACTTTAAATGGCTGAGATACAGAGGATACAGATTCATGATAATGCCACTGAACCCCAACTCCACCCCAGCCTCCATCTCCATTCAAAGGTGTGATTTTGACTTTTCAGAATTCTATTTGCTCAAATGTCTCTGAACATTTTCTTCTCACTGTCCACTCGCCTCAGTCAAGGTGGGAGGCAGTTTGATAAAATGCTGGTTCACTCATCTGAGTCAGTTCGTCTATTTGATTAGGACATTTTTGTCCTGGAGTTTAGTTCTCAGGCTACAGACGGCTGGTTTTAAAAGACCTGAACACAATTATGAATATAATATACATTCCTATCCTTAATGGTCTCTTTTCTACCTTTTGGCACTTTTGGACTTTAGGGGCCGTCCACACAGAAAGGCTTTTTGGTTTAAATGCAGATGTTTTGCATCGTTCTGACCGTTCGTCCACATGAATCCTGTAAACGCATAGCCCTAAAACACACTTTTTTGAAACCGGGTCCCAGGGTGGAAAAATTCGATCACGCAGCTCTTGCATTTTTGTGTGGACAGAGGAAAACGGAGAGAAACGGATACGACGATGTCATCGCCACACCCCTTGAGCAGCCTTCCACCTCTTATATCCCACGAGACATCTCATAACAACATCAACAACAATGGTGGACTACATGCTTGTGTTCCTGCTGGAGAAGATATTGAGCCTATTATGGTTACTAGGACAAAATATCATTTCACCTTGAGTTTGGTTTCTTCTAAAGCCGATTTGTAAACAGCGCTCAAGCTTTATGCACATGCTCCACCTCTTCCTCTCCATTTTTGGTGAATTTGTGAAACCGAAACAGCGGCGCATATAGGCCTGGAATATGAACTAGCGTTTTGAGTCGTGTTGAGACGGATCCGTGTGGACGCAGATATTCTTGAAACGATGCCAGGAAAAAAGGAGGGGGAAAAGATCGTTTTTGTACGTCTGGACCAGGCCTTAGTCACATTACACATCTGCCCATTCTACCTATTCGTTCACACAAGCACATTCTCATTAACACACCAGTGCCAAGCACTGAGAGCAACTCAGCGTTCATTGTCTTATGAACACCTCAACATGTGGTCCACACAACAGGTCCTGTCTTAATTTCAAAACATGTAATGAGAAAACGTGGTTTTACGTCGTAAAGAACCAAAGCATAGCAGTGAAGGACAGCGTTTTATATTTCAAAGATCCAAAACAAGGCAGTAAAATTTGTTCTATGTCACTAATTCCAAAAGATCGAAAACAAGGTAGTAAAGATTGTTCTACTACACAAAGACCCGAAACAAGGCAGTAAAGATTGTTCTATGTTATAAAGATCCAAAATTAGAGAATAAAGGTTGTTCTATCTCATAAAGATCCAAAACTAGGCAGAGAAAGACGCCAGTCTGTCATAAAGATTGAAAACAAGAAAGAGAAGGCCAGCATTCTAGGTTGTAAAGATCCAAAACAAGGCTCTAAAGTATGGCAGTCTATGTCACAAAGAACCAAAACAAGGCTGTAAGGGTTGTTCTACATCATAAAGATCCAAAACGAGGTGGTAAAAATTGTTCTATGTCATAGAGATCCACAGCAAGAAAGAGAAGGACCACGTTGTGAAGAACCAAAACAAGCCAGTAAAGGTTGTTCTACTCCATAAAAATCCAAAACAAGGCACTAAAAGACGCCGTCCTATGTCGATCCAAAACGAGGCAGTAAAGACTGTTCTATGTCATAAAGATCTAGTGTCAACAAGTCAGTGAAGGAAGGCAGTCCTTGTAGTGAAGATCCAAATACAGCATCAGCCTATAATAAAATGTCCTGTCTCTGTCAAGTTTTTAATTAAGGTGAGACTTTAATTAATGCTGGTGCGTCGATAGCAACAAGGGGACAGCCTTTTTATAACACAGTCAGATCCTTTTAATACAGCCTGTCCATCACCGTGCTCCCACTAGTCGCAGTACATGATCTCCACATCCACCTGCGCAGATGCTCCACATTGGTTGACTCATTTGTCCGTAGTGTATAGCCGCTTCCTGTCACTTTGTAGTCCAAGGACCTCTGGCTGCTGTACTAGCGTCTGGCTTCCAGGGTAGCTTCTGTCATTGCGATGTTCTTCTTTCCCAGCGTAGCTACAACATAATTAGTCACCCAGCTGCTAAACGTGTTAAATGGCCTAAAGCATGTCATGGAGCTCCAAATGGTTTAATGTTACAAACTATTAACAGTGCAATAAAAGTCTCTTATGAATCAGTGACACATTACATAAATTACAAGCTAGACTTTACATCACTGACGCTTTACTTTTCAACGATATTAAATTGATTACGTAGTATAAATGATAAGTGACATGATGACTTAGGCAGTTTTATTACCTCATAGATGGAAAAAGAAGCTGTTTCTGTTAATTACCTGCACATAAATAGCAGAGTTCACTTATTTTAACCAAGATCCAGCATCATTTTCTTGTTTAATGAGGTTTAAATGAAGAGCAGCACAAAATCATATTGCTGTCTCATTCCTTTTAACTGCCTGTGCCAGCCGCGCTGTCTCCCCTGCGCGCACATTATCACTTGAGGAGGAAGCTCTTCCACAGACGATGTAATAGGCAGCGGGGAGGGTCTGGCAGCGGAGCTTTGAGGCGGGTGACGTGGGAGGGCGGCATGCGTCAGAAAATGGACAAGGGAGTGAGAGGGGGAGAGATAGTCGCATTTCCTGCAATCTTCCAGCAGCTCTGGTTCGACAGTGTTCCCCTCCAAGTTTCCTCTGATCAGACGGGGGCAGGGTGACAGGCTCAGTGTGAGGCAGAGCTGCGGCGTGCTGAGGGAGCTCTGAACTTAACCGCACCGCTACACAAATAACTACGGATGTACTCTCCTCAAGCTGCTGTTCCCCGCACATAGACTAGTGCACATGTGATGCCACAGAAACCTGTCTAGACTTTACCGGAGAATACAGGATGCAGCCTTAGATTAGATATTGAGCTTAGTGCGCTCAGAACACAGAAACATTTTTGACTGGTGCAGTAGACAAAAAAACTTAAAGACACAGAACAAGAGAATAACGTGTAGGAGAGTTAAAGGGGCACTAAAGTTTTTACATCCTAGACCTTATTTCTGGCATATAATACCATCATTTACTTTGGTGTCATTTGTAGTCGTTCAAGAGCTATTTAGATCTATGTATATTCATGTAGTGGGAGTGACTGGGGCACCGAGACGCAGCCTCTAAATAACACATTATCTGCCGTGAAACTCATTTATTTCACCAATATTTTGTTATAATACGCTACTCTTATTTCCTGTTGAGTCCTGAGTTACCTGTTTTGTAGTCGCGTGCGTGCAGCAGTTTTGTTGTTCTTTGGCCAGCTGTTCCTCTCTTTGACTCCTCATCCTCCTGTCAACCGTAGACATGCATACATAGACGCCGCATCGACTGTGGAGCCACGTGCCGAAAGCGCCGGCATCTTGGTACAGGGCTAGCAGAGGCAACGGTGCATGAACATACGAAGGAAAGAGGTACTCCTCAATCTCAAATTGGACCGATTTCCAAACATATTGATCTGTCACACATGAAGCTATGATAAAAATATGGTTTTACTACCCAAGTACAAATTTTACTTAATGTTATCAGCAGACTAGCTTCTGACAGAGGATTGTAAAAAAAAAAAAAAGCAAGTGGCCCCGTTCCAAGATGGCCGCCCTGTAGGCAAGCCGCTCCAGTAGATGACAGCGCTCAGTGAGGCGTCTATGTATATATGTCTATGCTTTCAACGAGCTCCTCAAAACGGAAAGGACGTGCATCAGAAACAAAGTCGTCATCCACATCCTCAGAATCGGAAAACATATTCAGCCATGTGGCAAAAAACTAGTAGTGGCAAATTACAGGTAAAGGCTCAACAGGTAAGTACTCGACGTGTGACGCTCAGAGATGACATCATCCAGGTCAGAGGTTAGTAGGTCAATCTACAGACCCCGATGATGATAACAGGTAACTCCAGACTCAACAGGGAATAGCACTAACGTATCATAACAAAATATTGGTGAGTTTTGCAGCAGATAATGCGTTATTTAGAGGCTGCATGTCGGTGCCCCAGTCACTTCTACTACATGGATGTAAAGCGTCTTGAGACGATTTGTATTGTTATTGACGCTATATAAATAAAACTGAATTGAATTGAATATACACTGATCTAACTCCTGAACTCCAAATGACACCAAACTTATATGAGTGAGTAAATGATCGTATTTTATTTTATTTTTTTAAGGTCTAGGTTGTAAAAAATGGTTGCTAAGAGATTTTCCATCCATATGGTTTACACCATAGTGCACCCAGTCACAAACGGTACATTTAGGGTTCCTTTAAAACATGTGAGACCAGAGGATGGACTTTTGAATGTTTTCTGTGATCCTGTTTGGTTTTTCTTGTGTTTCCTGTTTTTATTTTCCTTCCTGTATGTTTCCCTCCTAATTGGTTCCTCCCTCATTAGTTTCACTTGTCCCTCATTTACCCTTCAGCCCGTATGGATGTGTGTGTGTATATATATATATATATGTATATATAGAGAGCTCTGTCTTTCTCTTTGTCTCCTGTCAAGTCCTCTATGGATTTACCCCAAGAGATGTTTCCTAGTGATTCGGTTTAGTTCCTTGAGTTTTTTTGTCTCGTTTAGTCTTTTAGATTATCCCACCTTCCCTGCAGCGCTTTTTGTTACCTCGAGTAAGTCTGCATTAAAATAAACTTTATTTTTCCATCCAGTCTTGCCTCCTCCAACTGACAGCAATTAAGATTCTGTGCTTCAGGGACCAGAGACATCCCACAACAAAGCCAGCAGTTTGGTTCCACATTCTCTCACAGCTCCATCCCATCGTTACAAGACCAAAAATCGTGGCCTGCGGGACTTTCTGTAATTCCCAGTCATCGCACAGTCTGACGGCCTCAGACCGTTTTTGTCAGCTCTGGAACTGATTGTTTGACGAGTATAATCAAAGTGTTCTCAGAATGTGCTTACAGCATGGTTCAGAAGGTCTAAAGCTGCTTTCAGTACCCGAGGAAGCTGAAACACACAGTCATCAGCACTTCTAAAAATTACAGGCTGCAGTCACTTCTGACCCCGATCATGCCGCCTGTGAGCTGATAAAGTTGCTCCCCGAATACCGTTGCTCCCTGATCGGCAAAAACGGACGATTCAACAACAGTTTCTTTGCGACAACAGTGAGGAATGAGTGCGCTAACACCGCTGCTAAAGGTCACAGGCATGCATGTCATGCATTTGACATGCATGCATGAATGTATAATATGACATTTCATGAGTGATGGTAGCTCACATCGTAGCTCACATTCACACTGTGTCTACATGAAGCCAATGAAACCAAAACCCTTGTTGATTCTTAAATAGATTTCAAGTTTTGGGTTAGAGTTACTGTATGTCTCCGCTGCAGCACCACAGAGGCTCCTCTGAGGAATACAAATCGGAGTTTTGTGTGGATAATAAAGTCAAACTGCTTTTAAGAATAAATGTGTTCTCATTTTTTTTCCCGTATTCTTCCTCTTTTGGGCTTAATTCAACAAAACAATAAAAAGGCTGTGCTACTGCTGCTATCTATTCCGAGGACGTGACAGTTTTCCCCGTACATGATTTTTGCCTGAGCTAAAGCACAGAACTAAATGCAATTTTAGAGTAGATCTCAGACACAAAATGTTTGGTCTTTTTAATATGCATTACTTTCAGTATTTGAAATACACACAGTGTTACATGGCTTTGGATTTTTATCCCCATTCATACAGTTTGGTTGTTTTTGTGTAGCTCCTTCTTAAGCTGCCTTTGTGTCCTCTGCTTCAGTTTTCTGTGCCAACTGTTTTCCATTAGTTAATCAGACCTCTGTGAATACTATATACTACTATCCCCTTCCAGGTGTCTGTTTTTTTTAAGTTCTTCCCCAGAGTTCTTTGTGTCCTTATTTTTCCAGCATTCAGGTCACAAGCTCAGTGCTCATTCCAGACGCGTCTGTTCAGATGGAGCCGATTCCAGCTTGTGGCTTACTTGAGGAGTGTTCATCCAGAAAATAAGCAAAAGATTTAGGGGAGCTGTGGCGTAGTGGGTAGAAAAGCAGCTTTGGGACCGAAGGGTCACAGCTTTGCATCCCCCGCGTCCATGGCTGAGCAAGCAGCTAACTCCGAAATTACTCTAAAATTTCACTCACCTAACCCCCAAATTGCTCCCAATGCTCCGAGTGTACACACAACGGCATGAACCAATGGAAGGGTCAAATGCGGGGAAAGACTTTCTCAATGTGTGATCAATGCACTATAAATTTAATTAAATGGTTTGATAAATTGCAGTCATCCTGCTGACAGTGCACCATTGGTCCTCATACAAAGCAGAGTACCTGCTGAAACCAAACGCGTGAGGAAACATATTAATATCTGTTAGCCTGGCTAACCCAAACTCAGTTCAGTCTCAGAATGATTTCAGCATATGAGTCTGGTAACATTATTATGAGGAGTGTTTCAATTACCGACTGTACAAAAAGTGGACGCCATGACAGCTCCTCTTAAGTGAAGCCAAAACTAGTAGAGCTCCCCCTGTTGACTGGCTGCAGTATAGGTCATAAGCTCCACCTCCTTTGTATTAGTGGATGGGTCAAACTAAAACATTATGGTTCACATCAACTTTTTTCAAAAGATGGTCAGTCAGTCATTTTCTAAACACGTTTAGTCCTGTTAGGGGTCACGGGGGTCTGCTGGAGCCTATCCCAGCTGTCATCGGGCGAGAAGCAGGGGTACACCCTAGACAGGTTAAGGTATTGTCATGGAGTCCATATTTCTGCTTGTTTTGAGATTCAGTGAAAAATTAAGTGATATATTTAGAAAGAAATGTGTAATAATTCATAACAGGCTTGATTTTATGCTCAGTATGTTGGAGGTGGGTTGTGTTGCAGAGTTTTCTGCAGTGTTGCCAGATGCAGCTGATGATTTCCAGCCCGAAAGTTTGAAAACTGACAAAACACAAACAAAATCACCCAATATTGTAGTTTGATACTTGTGGTTAGTACTTTAGCCACCCAGATTCAAAAAACAAAAACATAGCCCTATACAGAGGACATACACATTAGGACTACCTTCCTAATATTGTGTAGGTCTCCCTTGTCTCCCCACTTCAAAATGACATCTGACATCATGGTGTACTCTGCATCTTGTCTGCATTTTCAGTAAGAGTCACTCTTTAGTCACTCTGTGGTCTTGAATCCTATTTAACGTCCCTCCCATCAACCGTATATTACACAATCACGCTCTGTGCTCTCACTGTGTTATCTGTATTTTCTTCACGTTCCCGGTCCTCAAAGCACGTCGTCGCACATTGCTTCAGATCGCACTGTACTTTTCACTCTGCCAAAAATCCCTATGCAGCCTCCGTGAAAATTGCCACTCTCTGGGGCAATACACCAGAGTCTGGTGACTGTAATTTAATTTCAGCCACTGAGGGCCATTGCCTCAGCCCTAATCCCAGTGTACAGAAAGATCATTAGTTTTTGGAAGAAAGGCAGGGATGGCATGACTGAAAGCCAGAGACATAATTGTGAAGAGAAGGTGGGGGGAGGGCAGACAGGGGGGGGGACAGACTGCTAATGAGACAGGCTGAATAAAGGAGCACGGCTGATGTAACGTATGGCATCCACGCTTTGGGGGTTTAGGGTTTTAGGTAACTAGCTACAAAGGGAATGAGGTTACACAGAGAGTGTATCCTAAAGCTCACTCTCTTCCTTCAGGAAACTTTTAACAGTGGAGGAAGCAGCGTTTTGTTTCAGCTTGTGTTAAACTTCTGATCCCAGTGGTAAAGCAACAGGATATAGGGTACGATGCTAACAGCTGATTAGGAAAACTTCTGGTAGTGGAAAAACTTTACAAAGTCACTATTACAAATACTATCAAGATCACTGTATGTTAAACAGAGAGGCAAACATTCCTCTCTTTCAGGAGTTTGCGCGTATGATTTTATGTAAATTATGAACACATTTCAACATTCTAGGCTGCGCTGGGGCAAAGCTATTCCACGTTCGACCTATTTTCATTTCTCGTTGTTCGGGGGCTCATCTCGGTCAAACGTGCACTTTACAGCTTTTACAGATTCCTCTGTCACCGTCACACTGTGTGCCACGCTTGTGTGATTCCATAGCAAACCTAACTGCTGCATAGCTTTGTTGTTCCCGGTGGAACTGACATCTAATTTAAATGTCCGTACCGTTGTGGGGTCTGGCCCTCGTTGAAATAAAATGTGAATAGACTCTGGTGATTTACAGCTCTGTTTGATCTATTCAGTAACATCAAATGCTTTGCACGGTAAATTGAATGCATTCATATTTATATATATATATATATATATTCCTGTAGAGGAAATAAATAAATGTGATTGACTCTGCCTTCAAGGAATAGGCTCCTTAGGTCTGACATGGCTGGAGAAAAAGAAACAACAGCACACCTTCCATTAAGGAACAATGTCTTTGACTGACTCCACACTTTGAATGACAAACTATATGTGACGATAATACTGCATGGTCAACTGAAGAATAAAAGGACTTGATGTGAAACCTTGACTGTCGTGACTTTTTTGAGTCACTTGCACTGTGTTGGATTTGTAAAGATGGTCAGCAGGACAGCTCCTCAAAACTGATGCCAAAGCCAGTAGAGCTCCCCCTGGTGTCTGGCTGCAGTATAGGTCATAAGCACCACCTCGTCCATGTTAGTGGATGGGACTTGGGCCAAGCTAAAACACTAAAATACACATCAAATAATTTTTAATCAAAAAAATTGTTTCGTTTTTTTCAAGCATTCTTTGAAAAACAGTTGACGTGCACTTGTCAGTCTTTTGGTTTGTTTTTTTAGTTTGTATTTGACACCATGCCACCTGCGGTGAGAGCTGGAGAAAAGTGTAGAATTCAACATTTCCTTTCCTTTCCTGGTAGAGGTAGAGCAGAGCGTGGTTTTAATTAAACGAAAACACGAGTAAGTCAGGTGGAAGTTTTGCTGGGCCATCAATATCATGGCTCCTTGTATCTCCACTCTCAGACTGTACTGCACAGACTCTGACTCCAAACTCACAAGAGTCTGTTTTACGTGTACAATCTCCCTGTCTTAGAGGACCTGGTATTTTGTTTGGGAATAGTGTTTTATTCTTTGTTTTTCTCTTATAGGTCAGTTTCATAAACTTTGCAAACTTTGCAACTTTCAACATGAGCCCACATTCTCTCCGGTTAATATAGGTATCCTTTGCTCATCAAAGGAAACAGCATACTCGTATCTCATACTCATGGGAGAGAGCTGTAGAATTTATCTGCAAGACATGAAATGGTATGCTGGCCTCGTTTGCAATCTGCACGTTGGTAGTACTCATTAATCATTTTAGTGAAACAGGCCCGAGTCTTGAACTCCAAGCTCTGGCCTTAGGTATGGAGCATTCTGAATTGTGTGCGCTCTCCAAGGTACTGATCATGCAGCTCCGCCATGCTATCCTTGTGAGCTATCCTTGGTGCTCCCTCCGTATAGTAGCGCTCTAATGTGAAGTAATTACAGTAAAATAGCAATAACTTCAGACTGTCCTTCTGACAGACCATCTTTATAATGAGTATTTACGATGAAACGAAATCATTAACAGAAACACCTATTTGGTGGTGATGAGTTGGAGATTAATTATTCACACATTATGCATAAAGACACACCAGTCTGGATGGCTGTAAAACATTTTTAAGCACATGGAGATAATGGTGCAGATACCTAAGCACATGTCTGTTGTGAAAGTAAAGTGGCAAATTTGTAGGTGATGTAGTCTCCCCTTCAGCAAGTAGGAGCAACATGTACCAATTTATTGTTGTTTTTTGTTTCTTTTTGCTTCCCCAGTTATGTTCAGGCGTGACACGGTGTGATTAAGCTAGGAGGCAATGTTTAAAGAGTGAAATGCCACATTTATGCAAGTAGAGTTAGCAGGAGCGGTCAGGCTTGAACGGCGACTCTCACAACTGTTCTACAAGATGTGACATTCTAAAATATGTTAATTAACAACATTTCATTCTTTTTCATTGGCAGAAAACACAGTCTGGTTCCAAATGGTTCCAAGTTTGCAGATTATTTCAGTAGGATCAAAGTTTTGAGGAAAGGCATAACATCTAAAATAACGTGGAATCAGCTACTCTGACTCGGTTAAAGGTTCAGAAATACATCTACTTGTCAACCAAAAGTTTGGACCACATAGAACCACCGTATAAATAAATAAAACCATGATCATTTAGTTACATTTAAGGTTATGTAAGGGTTCTGGCAGTGAAACAAAACTTGTTCAGGTGCTTTTGTGACTCTGGCCAATAACCACTTACTCTGCAGGTGATACATGAATATATATGTATATAATCTATTTTGGCAGGGAACTAATTACTAATATTGATATATGCATTTACTACTTTTTTAGCCCAGTCTGACTATGAAAATTCACTGGAATAAATGTTTATTTTATTTGCTGATTTGCTGATGCTGTTAGCTGGAAAGTTTGTTCCAGAGTCACTCCTTTGGGAACTGATGATGCTCTGGCAAAGATCTACTGGAGATAGTTCCTTTCCCCCTGTATCAGTTGAAATATATGCTATGATGAAATCCAAAGTGCATATTCTCAGACTCTATGACTCTCTCCTAAGCTATGCCAGGCTATATTCCACTCTTCTAATACTGTGTTGTGTTAACTAAGAGGCAGATAACGATCGAAGCTCACTGACTGTAGTTTAATGGTGAGTAGTCCAGTGGTGAGGCAGCAAATGAATTGTATCCAATTGTACCAGTTGTACCCTGTTTCTTCTTTTCTGTATCATTCCGCCCACAAGCTTTGCACATCTAGATTTGGGGTGTCTGTCTCATTCTTCCTGGCAGATCTTCTCAAGCTCTGCGTAAGTGAGAGAGCTTTTGTCTTCATGCTCTCACAGTCCTTTAAATATTATTTTGCAAGCTCCAAGTGAGGTTCCATCGACCCTATACACGGAACCCATTTACTGTAAGGAGTCCTAAAGGGTCTGCTCTCACCTAAAGACCTGATGGAGTGTTGCTGAGATAATGGTAATTATGATTGGTTGTCCCATTAGACAACTTTTAAGTTCCACAGGGTTACTGGTCACCTCCATAGACTGTACATAAATATGGACAATGCGTCTCCACTTTCTTGCATTGGCCAAACTGACTCTATTTTCCCGGGGATACGGGTGGTGCCACCTTGTGAGTTTGGAGCCAGAGTCTGCGCAGTACGGTCCGAGAGTGGAGCCACGAGGAGCTGTGTCATCGATGACCTGCCCACACTTCCACCAAACTCACTCGGGTTTTCATTTAATTAATACTGCGTTCTGCTCTAACTCCACCAATTACAAAGAAATGTACTGTACTTTTATTTTACTGTACTTTTTTCCCAACTCTGACGGTCTTATATGACTGCGTTATGGAGCAGCTGGCATGGCATCTTGAAGTCATCATCCTGTCTTTGATGTGTACTTTTGTGTTTTAAGTTGATCAAAGTCCCATCCACTAACATGGAGGAGGTGGAGCTTATGACCTATATTGCAGCCAGACACCAGGGGGAGCTCTACTTGCTTTGGCTTCACTTTTGAGGAGCAGTATGGCCAAGCATCTTTATACAGCCTATGGTCACCTCTCTAAAAAAGGCCAGCCAGAATCCCAGCAAAGAATAATGTATGTTTTGCGATGTCTAAAGATACTTTGCTCTTAGAAATTCCCTTTAACTTCATATTGTTCCAACATGTAGTGTGAATTGTGGGACTGTATATAAAAAGTGCATGCTTTTTAAAAACTGCTGACTAACTAATGAGCCATTCAACTTTCAGAAGGTGAGCTCCAGTCAAGCTGTAGACATATCTTGTGCATAATTAAAGCAATTTTTTTTCATACTGAATGAAAATTCATCACTGAACAGTAACAGTTGTGGTGCATCTGTTCCTAGGTAGGAGTGAAGTTAAAATGTTTTTGGTTGTTAGGAATGTACAACATACAACCTGCAGGGATATTCTGGTCATTAAAAATAATTTAAATGTCAGCGATTGTGTCAGACTGACATATCCGTCTCTACACGTGTCTTGCTGTATAATTGTAGTAATTTCCCAAGATGCAGAGCGCAAAATACACATGATGTACGCTGACATGTGCGCTAAATGAAGCTGTCACGGTGAGACAGGTGCTCAGAGTATCACTGCTAATGAACAATTAAACTGGGACTTTAACAAGATGCCACAGCCTTCAGTACAGTCATCTTAAATGGGGCGGAACAGATGCCTTGCGGGTAAATGGGCAGCTCGCAGAGCTGGCCTTTAATGCAATATTAATAAGCTCTGATTTAGATAGAAGGGGGACTACATTACACCTGGAAATATGTTCGTTAAAATACCTAATGCAACATACTGGAGTATGTAAAGAAACGTGGAGGGAAAGGTTTTGCCTTTTACATTACGCCTTGGAACATGCAGTAGATTTAAAGTCTCAGCTCTTCATGTGTGAGCATGAACATCTACAAAGGTTAAAATTCATGCAAGGAGGTTAATTACTCTGGTTTATTTGTCAAAGATATTTTTGTTTTGGACAGGTCATTTTGAACATGTCATGTACGAATCAGGTCATAAGGTTGATAATGGCCACGTTGCCGGCAGAGTAACTCACATTCACTTGAAGTGAGTCAAATGTTTACAATCACTCTAAGTCATACTCTGCTCTGCTTAGTCGCCTGTGCTGCTCTCTGTTATTGTGTGATGTCTTTTTATAAGTGCATTGTCTCTCGAGTATTTTGCACTCGGGAGACAAGTGCTTGTATTATTTGTCTTTGCACCGTCTCTGGTTCTTGCGCTGTTGACTGTCTGCACCATTTGCACTGTTTTGTATTGTCGGCATAGGCTTTCACAAGCACACTTTATGCTAAGTCCTTTGTGTTGAACTGAATCATATGTCTTCATGTAGCTCTGTGGTCTTGGAAGAACATCCTCTCATCTCACTACACACTGCACCTGCTTTATGTGGTTGAAATAACAATAAAAACCTCCTTGACCTTTGACTTGGAGTCTGTGAGGGAGCTGCACTCACTCCCTCACCTGTCAAGTCAGCTCTTTCTTTCTTTCTTTCTCTATTTGAGTATTTACTAAGCATATTTCTTTGAGTTAACTAAATATGTATAATGTTTAGTTAAATGCACTCATTTCATTTCATATATCTTCCTCCATGTGTTTGTTTCATTGGTGTTTAACCATTCTATCTTTTGGAGGTTTTCCTGTCAGAGCTGGTGATCCAGAGGCGCTCGTTTGAATGCCACATATCCACCAGGTGCTTCCAATGTAGACTGCACCACCTAGTATTTAGGACAGGGGCAGAGGTGGATTGCTTTATTTTCTATTTTCTTTTTGTTAAGCCTAATAACATTAATCTAATATTAAAATATGTGTTGTTTTTTACTATGTGGGTTTAACGTATTATCTTCAAATTGGTTTGATTTAAAACTGTGTTTACATTTGTAGTTGGTACTTGGTTTGGGTTTCATTTCTACCTTTGTGTCTTTAAAGATGGTTCAGTCCAAAACATATTTAAGATCATGTGTCAGGGGTTTTGTCTTTTCCTTTTGTGTGTGGGCTTGGGAGCCTGAGGTTGTTGGCATCTGGTGCCTGCTTCTAATTTATTTTTGTATTGAAAACTATCAGTGCTCTGAGATCTGCTGTTTTGTGGTCAAAATTTTGGGAAACTGCTCTCATTCTGTGGGGGGTAAAACCATCAATCCCTGTTGTACACCGTGCAGGCCCCATTGACTTCCCTGTATATTTCATTCTATTCAAAAAGTATTATAACTTAGGTTGAGGAACAAGACCCTGCTCTATGTCATTCTAGCTCAACCCCCACCCTCACCTTCCAACTTCAACAGGGTGGGAAAGGAGCCACTCATCCTGTTAATGCCACTCATCTCTCCATCCATTTCTCTCACATCCTGTTTTGAAATTACCTTCCTCGCATCTACTGAGGCATGGGCTCTGTGGTCTATGTGAATTAACTACTAGAATTTAATGTAACAAATGTGGTCCCGTTTGATATTCTCCTAAAATAAATAAATAAATAAGAGATAAAATAGGGAGAATCGTAACCCAAATGGAGGAAGTCAGTTGCTCCTTGTGATGAAAAGTGCTCATCCATGTGCACACTGAATTGAAAAATGGTTATGCTATGACATGCTCATTTTAGCTGAGTCGTGAAGTTAGTCCATCAGTGGTGGAAAACAGCGCTGCAAGCCCCCACCCCATCCCCTACGTATAATTGGAAATTTATTTAGTTCCACTACCTGAGTGCCTCCAAACAGGGTGGAGGGCAGTACAAGCAAAAGCCAAACACCGGACTATAGCTACAACGGCTCGGTCAGCTTCAGTAAAAAGGCCTGTTATTATTTCCGTTTTCACTCTTGTATTTGATTTATAAAGCTCCAGTACATGCACAATTTCTTTGCATCTGTCTTTGCATTAACTGATGCCATCTCTTGTCCTTCCACTGATTGTGTATTACGCGCCTTTGAGATTTGCTTCTAACTCAGCTGGTACCTTATTTACAAAACCAACGCAGAGCAACTTTGCCATTCGTCTGCAGTCGAAGTATGTTCACCTGACAAATGAAATGGATTCACTCTTATTAAGCTCCTAAGCTGTTTTGATCTCCAACAACTTCGGGGCAAAGCATCTGGGTCTTTGGTACTACATGCTCCATTGCTTTCAGCTAGTCCCTCTACTGCTTGGTGTTCAGTGTTGCAAGATACAGCTGATGGTTTGCAGTCTGAAAGCTCCAAAGAAACTTCCCAAAACATTCAACTGATATTTAGTTTAATGCTTTACCCACCCAGCTTACTCTAGTGTAGTATCAGATAAACAGTTGGAGCGTCTCTGCTCTTTAAGAAGCAGCAGCTCCAACAACTGTCCCCAGTGCTACTTGTCATGTGAAGACTAATGGCAATACAACAGGCATCCTCCTCTTTAAGCAAACACACACAGAAAAATTTTACTCAATCCACCCGACTCTAATTTCCCCTGCTGTTAAACCCCTCTGCATCCCCATTGGCCTTCCAGTGACAGCTCAAGTGTCTTTGGCTTTTGTGCTGCATGGACTCAATTAGTCTAACCATCCACACCGTAGTAACTGTGACGCAGCAAGACAAAATTCAAATAAAATTCAAAGAGATAACTCACCACACATTATCTTTGTTGAGATTGGTGAAATGTTATTAACCCTAACCCATCAGATATCTACCTCAGCTACAATATCCTCCGGCCCAGTGCTGGGACTGACATATCAGACGGTCCCTGAGCTGTGTGATAACTTGAAAGGATAGTGGGTTATTGACGGTTCCTTTTATCTGTCGTTTATCGTTTCTTGTTCTTTTTTTCACAATGCTACAGTTTTCACACTTAGTTTATACTTTGAGTCCCCATGGCAAGCCCTGATCCAAGGCTTGGAATGCAGCTACAAGAGCTCCCCTCTGCTCCTGGTTTAGAAACAGAAATGCAGCACAGATTGTGTTACTCCTGTACTCAAACAGACACGCAGTTTACTGCCTTTGTTTTCTTAAATGACTTGATTGATATGAGTGCGACTGTGAATAATTACAGTTTTTTGTGACTGTGTAAATCAGCCAATGCTATTCAGAAGCACAACAATGGTTCTATTATGTGATCTTAGCCTTAGGTGGCTGATAGAGGATAGTGTAGCCTGCTATGAGGTGTATATAGGCTGCTGTTTGGATTGAAGTTTTCTGTGTAGACAGTTAAAACTCCTTCCAAACATACAAGTTGCCCAGTCTCCATGCGGCTCATGTTCACATTGGGGTTATAGTGCATTATACGTCAGTTTGTACACCACGACATAAAATGAAAAAAAAAGAAGCATGTACAGTTGCAGTAAAAATCATTCAACCCCTTTAACCACCAATAAAATGTAATGAAATCATATCAGCCTATTAAAACGGTGTCTAAAAGTTTAATAATACATCTGAGCGAGTTTGAGAAAAGCCCCACAGCAAAAATGATTCAGCCAAAATCAATAGCGCCCGCAATGTGTAGAGCACCTTGCAAAACCAGAGCTACAAAGTGCCTCACACAAGATGAAAGATAAAACATTGGCTTTGTATAATGCACAATGGTTGTAAAAAATTACACAACGGAATAAAAACGAGTTTCAATAAGTTATATCAAAGAAATTAGTGAGAGCATTCCAGGTGCCCTGACAGCAAAGGTACTGTCTCTTCCAGATCTGAATCTCCACCCAGATCAGCTAAAAAATTCATGCACAGACTGATAGTCAGGGAACTATCACCTGACCATGAAGAGAATTAAAAGTAAATTATTTATTTATTTTTGGCACAATCTGATCCCAGTCCTTTTAATATTGGATCACCTGGTCTGAGTCCTGATTTGATCACATACCAGTCAATCAATCCTTCAAGAGTAGACCTCATTGAAGTGAACTGGCTTTTGGTCTCTAGACAAAACTCTACAGTGACGATTGGTAAGCTTCTCCACAACAACACAAAACAGCGTTGCCACTTTTTGGAGAACTACACAGTCATTTAAGTCTTGCACACCATACACACAAGGCCGCCTCCCTTAAAGACTCTGCCAGTAACACAGTGTAAAGTACTTCCACACAGACAACATGTCTGGCGTGTAAGCAATGTTACCAGACTTGAACCAATGTGTTTTCATTATAGGGCATGTTTCAATGGATACAGAGGAAAACTCTATCTGTGCCCAGTTGGATAGTCCTAAAACCAATTCTTCTGTAAACAAATTCAACTCCATGGTGCTGTGGTAATGCAGTATGTCTGACTAGATCTCTTATTACGTTGCCCACTCTTCTGTCCATCACTGCCTAAAGACTACCCAAACAGTCTGATTGACCCAGAAGATCTTTGTTGGACCATAACCAACTGAGCTACCCCAGACCAACTTTCCATCACACAATAATTTTTGAGTGCAGGAAGCTGGGCTGGCTTCAAGGCTAGGGCAGCTGTAAAAGCAAATGGTTCATTGTTGGTCCAATCCCATCATTTTAAAAATGCTTTGATACTCCCTGATACCTGTGGTGGTGTGTAAGTCTAGTGGTTCTGACCTTATTGATGGCTGCCCAGGTGTATTGGTATTATTATTATTATTAATAATAATAATAATAATAATAATAATAATACATTTTATTTGTGGGCCCCTTTCAAACACTCAATGCCACCTTACATAAAACTGCAATCCATAAAACGTCATAAGAATAAAACATACAATGCAATTACATGAAAGCAGATTAAAGTACATAACAATGAGTGGGTTAGATGGAGCTATTTCAAAAAAAGATGTGTTTTGAGTCTGGATTTGAAATGTGTTAGAGAGTCTACATTTTGAATGTCAGGTGGGAGAATGTTCCAAAGGAATGGAGCTGAGCAGAGGTTGCACTAGACTTTTTCGTTGTCCTTCATTTTGACTGACAGGGTCATAAAAATCCTGTCATAATCTATTTTTACCTGTTTGTGTAGACGCTTTAAAATTTAAAAATGATAATGATGACATATTCAATATCATTTAATCTTCATTCATTTTTAATTAATATTCCATCCAAACAAGCTGAACTGAGAAACCACACCATGGATACACACATCAAGAAGATGAATATATGTAGGCTAACCGACTGTGGCCCCAGTAGCAACATACGAACATGAAATTAAATGATTTAGCTAAAATCGGAGGGACTCTGGGGCTTTGTAATTAATTAATCTTGATTATTCACATTTTGATCACAAAACAATATTTGCCCCAAAAAGCAACATTTTTTTTAATTTAAATGGATCTTAGTGGATGACTGAATCACATAATAAACATAGACATGGATATTGTAAACTCAAGCTCTTTTAATGTTGGGAAAAATGTATTTAATTGCATTTCAATTCAAAACAGTAGAAAAGGAAAGAAAATACCCCTGGCTGAAACTGAACAGACCTGAAGTTCAAGTGCTATTTGAAATATGTTACTGTTTGGCCTGTTGACACATATTGTCTGTACTTGGACCAGGACTGCTAGCGCTAACAGCTCCGGCGGTTTCTGTGCTCACTGCAACATGCTTAACATTTAGATGGCACCCTAGGGTTAAAGTGCTTCAGTGGTATACAAACTCTTTTTTTTTGCAAAACTTGCGCAAAACTTCACTTTTATCAAGGCTTCCATCAGTTTTTTGAGGGTTTGTATAATTGGAGAAGTTCAGGTAGACATGACTGTGCTTGGTGTATAATTGGAGAAGTTCAGGTAGACATGACTGTGCTTGGTGGTGAAGGGCATTGAAGGTAAGTAGCAGGATCTTGTATTCAGTGCTAGATTTTATTGGAAGCCAGTGGAGCTGTTGAAGAACTGGGGTGATGGGGTCCATGGAGGGAGTTCAGGTGATGATACGGCTGTTTTGGACCAGTTGAAGTTTGTGGAGACATTTCGATGGTTTCAGGAAAGATGAACTTAGCCTTTGTTAACTTTTGACATCTAGCCAAGGATGATTGTCCTGTTGCAGAGTCCGGTGACTGAATTTATGCACCAATGCCATTACAGTCTTCTTCAAAATGACCCGGTCCATGAAGCCAGTCTCTTGGTCAACCTTAGAAGTTGCTGCAGTAGTAAAACACTCAGACACACAACAGGACAGACTCACCTCCATGCTTGAGTACCCCTGTGGTGTTCCTCTTGCTGATCCTTGGCTCAAAATAGTTCCTGTCTCATCACTCATAAATCATGCTTCGAGAACTGTAAAGAACTCTTTCAGATTTTTCTTGAGTTCTTCATTCCAACTCTGAGGTGTTTTATTATGAGTCTGGAGTGTGGTGAGCTGCCCAGATATGCAGCCCTTGCTTTGTTCTTATAGTCTGAACTGATAGATTTGTCTCAGACTGTTGCAGGTGTTGCTGCAGGTCCTTTGCAGTCGTGCAAAGGTTTTTCTCATGTCTGATTCCTTTGTTGTACACCTGCCCTTTTGGTGTAATGAAAGAATGTGTTCTGTTAGCTTTTGAAGAGGCTCTTTTATCTTTGCCGTGTTTAATGCTCGGCCTCAGCACCTGCATGGGAAACATCTAATACCTGCGTCCCAGCTGAAGTCAGTTCAGTGTCGAAAGTTGAAAACTGCAGCGTTAGAGAGTTTGATAGGCAGGCGTTGATGATACTGTTGCTTTGAAGACTTTCAGACAGCTTGTTACGTGGCGTGTTATTTAGCGTGAGAGCAGCGTGGATGGCCTAAAGTGGGCATCATTTTAGGGAGCGTGTCAAGGTTCACGCATACACACTATAATAACAGTACTGTAAGTAACAAAAATATATATATAAGTATATATCTGTATTTTTGCATTCAAATTGAGTTTGTCTTTCTGATTCATTTGCAATAAAGTTTGTCTCCAGAGCTCTACTGTGAGGTGGTTGCCACCTTATTTTGATTTAGTTTTGGTATTTTTGTTGAAAATGTGTATTCAGTATAGTCAGTTAATATTTGTTAGTTTTAATTCACCATCGCCATGACTACGTATATTCTTTCTTATTGCAAGTCTATAGTAGGGCTGGGCAGTTTTTAATTATCTAATTCATCTCGATTTCTAACGATCGCCATGACTACGAGTAATTATTTCCCTATTACAAGTCTAACGTTAATTTTGATATCAACGACTCATGTCTTAACATTACAATGTTTATTGCTCCAATCTCAAAATGACCATGTAAAACTCAGGAGTATATACGTACAAAATTATGCATTCTGATATCAGAGGTAGAATTCAATAAAAAATAAAAAAGGCCATCCAGAATGCTTTCTAAGAGCAATTGAAATTACAGTATACAATAACTAATTGTATATGGACACATTGTTTTTCCAACAAAAAAAAAAAAACAGTGGCAGAGGTAGCCAACAGCAGTACACTTGGACCAACAAGGTTAAAACAAATAGGCCTTGCTTACTGCAAAAAGTGCAACTTCATTCCTCTATTATAACTATTATAACAAGAACTCATTGTGTCTGAACATATAGCTTAGTACAAAAAAAGTGCATCTTGCTTCACAAACATAAACTTGTGCACTCTGCCACTTCCCTTTTCCCTGAAGAATGCTGTGTGTCTGTGATTTATTTATGTTGATTTTCCCACAAAAAAGTGGCAGCCCTCCAGTATCCTGTGTGTATGTGTGTGTGTGTGTGTGTGTGTGCGTGTGTGTGTGTGTGTTTTGTGCGGTTGTAACTCTGGGGAGTCAGTCACGTCGCTGTTATTCACCGGCGCCGCCATCTTTGTTTTGGACTCGACGCACCGGCACGGATGATACGCGTCGACGTAATTTTTGCGTCGACGTAATCGATTACGTCGACGCATCGTCCCAGCCCTAGTCTATAGTGAATCTTTGTTCTCACACGTAGACCCTCTGCTCTGCAGTGATACAGCAGACCTTCTCTCCTCACTGATTCCAGTTTTAGAATTATCAATAAATTATTTTGCTTGTGTATTTGTTTATCAAAAAAGTGAACATACATACATTTGTACATATGTGTGAATGCGGAGCCTTGCTTTTAGTAGCTGGTGTGACCCTTTGTGCTGCAGTAACGACAACTAAATAATTCTGGTAACTGCTGATCTGTTGTCTACAGCGGCATGGTGGACATTTTAGTCCATTCCTCAGAACAACTGCTTCAGAGATTCCTCACATGAACTGTTTGATACGGGTCCTTACAGAACCTTTCTATTTGATTAAGATCAGGACTTTGATTTGGCCATGCCGAAAAATCATTTTATTCTACTTTAACCATTCTTTTCTTGAAGGACTTGCGTATTTGGAGTTGTTGTTGCTGCATGAGCCAGTTTTTTAACCTAGCTGAACCTATCTCAGTTCAAGTCTCAGCACTGAGTTGATTGGCATGCGCACTGATCAGCCTCAACATTAAAACCACTGACAGGTGAAGTGAATAACACTGACCATCGTGTAACAATACGATGTTCTGCTGGGAAATAAGACCAGGAAACCCCACCCCATAGCAATGGCACTCCTATGGCCACAGGCTCATTGACAAAAAAGGCTAACAACTCAAAAAAAAAACAAAAAAAAAAACATGAAGAACAGCACAAGGTGTTGACCTGGCCTCCAAATTCACTAGATCCCAAACTGATCAAGTATCTGTGGACTGATCCACAGAGGCCCCTCCCCTCAGCCCATAGGACTCAAAGGCCCCCACTAACAACATTCTGTTCCCAGACACCACAGGACACCCTCAGAAGGCCCATGTCCATTCTCTGATGAGTCATAACTGTTTTGGAGGAACAAGGGAGACCAAGACAATATTAGGAAGGTGGTCATAATGTTATGACTGATTGGTGTCGTTGGTTTGCATTGCTTCTTTTTCAAACCACATGTCTTTTAGCAGAAATGTCTCCTTTAACCTTTTGTAGTCACATTCAATTGTTTCCAGAATATCGCCTGAATATAGCCTGATCAGTGTACGACGCAAACACGGTTCCCCAAATGTTTATCACAAGGAAACACTGTCAGTTAGCTCCTACCATCAAACTCACGGTGATGACAGCGAGCTTGGAGTGAACTGAGATTGAATCTCTGGAGAGCTGTTGTGGCAGGAGGAGCTTCCTCCATCCATACAGTAACAATATGTTCATGTTACGCTTGTTTCACTTAGCAATATTCAGCGTGGTAAATGTACAAGAGGGTTGCATGGGCTGCCAGCTGTCGGCTCCAAAGCGATGGGGCTTAAGGCTGTTATTTATGATCTAATTTACAGTTTTAATAAGTGGAAGAAAAAAAAAAAAGACAATTTTTGCTGGAGTTTTTAAAATCCGACCCTGGCCCTGTGATGGGGACACCGCAGACTTGTTGTGTTTCCAAATTCAGCCATGTGTCTCTTATCCGTGGGGCCCAAGGTTGTTCAACTTGGCTGCACAGTTGCGGAGCGACTGACTGGGTTTGGATATGTTTTTTTTGTTTGTTTTTGTTTTTTTTTCCTCAAGTAGAATTTGAAAAAAGAGCCAAGGGCATAAGAGAATAAACTGTTCAAGTAGTACATTGTAACTGATAGTACAGAGTAGATCCAAACCCCTAAATTTATACATGAATTGACCTGAACTGAATTGAATAACTATATCAGCACGTTAAATCTCAAGTAGCACATTGGAATTAACGTACTATATGACGTCCATGATCGTAAATCAGGAGTTTTCTGCATTCCCACCTGCCGTCTGTCAGCTAGTTGTTTATTTGAAAGTTGTTAGTATGGTATACAGCAATATATGTGCAACTGCATTGTGCTGCTGAGTGCAACACAAAGGACAAAATGAGAAAAAGTAGAGGAACTTGCAGTACAGTACACAACAATGTTGCAATTCCACAATTCTACAAACTAACAGCCTGAATAATGCCCTTCCTGAACTCCCATTGAGGATCCAATTTCACTGCAGAGTATGGAAGGACCATTAAAGGAAAAAAAGGCATGAGACTACAACACACACACACACACATCACACACACAAGGGTATTACGTGGTGAATTCCCCTGGGAAGAGAGGCAGTTCCACCTCAGGGAGCTGTGAAGGCCGGCGCTCGGCAGAGTTGACTGAAGCAGAGCCACGGAGGCCGGGTGCATACAGATGCCTGGGCGCTTCCATAGGCGTGTGCTGCAGAGGCACGGAGGGGGCGGATCTGTACAGTATGTATATTGGGGTTGGGGTAAAGGGCAGAACATGCAACTGGAGGGCTACAGGAACAGATGGTGTTTTCAGTTGGGAATGGGACTGAGAGAAAAAAAGAGCGCAGCCTGCAGAGAGGCTTGCGAGATCCTGGAAACAGCTGGGAGGCTGATAAGCTGCGTTATCTAAAATCAGTGCACAGCTCCATCCCTGCTCAAGTTGAGAAGGTGGAGTTGAAGTTTTGGCATTTCAGGAGCAGGATTCACTCTGACTTGATTCACTCGCGCTGTTTGTTTACCTAATGAAACTAACCCAACTGATACGCCTTTCTTTCGTACGCAGATACATATTTTATAATGTTTGCCTGCTCGGAGCAATTAAATGGTTGCTGGAGTCGACTAATAAAAAGTTTCTTGAGGCAGTTTCCAACGGAGAAGCAGTTTCTCTTATGGACCTTTTGTCCCTCTTTCCCCAAATGTTTTTGTCAGCTTCTGTTTAATAGCTGTCAATTCCTCGAAGCGTGAAACATATTTCAAAATGCTGGAGCTTTTATATTTAACTACACTAAAAACCATCCATTTCTCGCCAGTAACAGAACACTGCTGGATAACACCACAATGGTGAGTCAGTTATCCAAAGCCGTGACAGGAATGGTTTTTGCACTGGTTTTCCTGCTCATGTATTGCAATAACAGTGAGGTCCAAAAACTCTGAGGTGACTTTTATTTTGCATTTATTCTGAGGAGAAAATTGCAAACAATAATGTCTGCATAACAATTTGAGTGAAGGGTGACATTTCAGATGCTCCACATGATGCAGTTTCACTTAGTTCTGATGTTTCACACTATCCTTGTGTTACTTAGTCAGTTGCATAACGCTGGACACTTGAGGCGGCATTTTGATTTATTTGAGTACGCTTATGAAGAGTAGAGCTTATTCACCTTGGTGTCATGCTTCAATGGAAGGGTACAGCTCAAGGAAACTTGACCTTTTATACAAAGGAATTTGCTCAGGGTGGTTTTTCACACCTAGGTCGTTACTCCAAAACCGGGCGCATCGTGTGCACTTTATACTTCTGAGTCAATTTCCAGACCCCTATGCAGACCCTAACGCCACAGCCTGACGTCCACCTCCTCAGAAATGTAACTACACGTCGTGGCGTTGCAGATCGCCCCTGTGCACCTGCGCTGTGTCTTTCGTCTGCGTGCTCTTCCCCTCATTTGTCTCCTCAGTCTCTCATTATTCCATCAGCCCGTGCGGGTGTATATATAACCTTGTATAATCTAGCCCTGTTTTTCTTACCGCTGAGTTCCTCGCAGTTCCTCGGGTTTCTTGTGTTCCTGAGTTCTTTTATCTGCATACCCCGTAGCGCCTTTTGGTCTGGATATCGTGAGTATTTTTACCAAAGTCATTTTGTTTCCAGGTTCCACCTCCCTCTGTGTCCTGCGTTTGGGTCCTACCTCACTGCTCAGAACCATGTGATGCCCTTCCCCAATACCATATCTATCAGATCACTACATTTAGTGTGTTTACTGAGTTTTGGTTCTCATCCCAATTGGTTGAGGGGAGGGGCCTCTGTGGATCATCCCACAGATACTTGATCAGTTTGGGATCTTTGATCACCAGGTCAACACCTTGTGCTGTTCTTCATGCTTTTTGAGTTGTTCCTAAAGTGTTTTTGTGTGTGTGTGTGTCTGTGTCAGGCTGTCAGGATGGGGTGATGGTGCCTGGTCTGGTCTAGGTGGCTGCTACATGTCTAAATAAAATCCACACTAATTTTAATGGGGCATTGACTCATTGTTATTCTCCTCTTCCGGTAGACATGTCATGCAATCAATTTCTCCAGTTCGGTGATTGTGAGAAAACTAAAATAACTAGAGAAGTTAACAATTTAAACAGTCTGTATCTCTCTGTCTGTAATAGTATTTCCATAAGGAGAGATCATTTCAAAGTGGAGTGAGACATTTATTCAAGTAACAAGAGCTTAGACTCTGATGAGATGCAAGATCATAAAGCTGAACTCCAGATGCAGGTGTCGGTGGAAGGGGTGGACTGACGGAGACTTCAGAGGAGAGCACTGATGACAGACTGTCTGAAAGGCAGAGCAACTGAAGAAGATAAAGAAAGAGATTACTGGACACGAGTAATGACGCTGAGAATGAAGTTATTTAGACAGAAGTGGAAAGGGTGAAGTGAATGGAGCAGCAGAAATAGCCCACACTGGCAGCCGAGGAACAGACACAAAAGATGTGAACAGATCTTCCTCACTTTAATCTAAGCTTCAACAGATCCAATGAGGCTCTTTTAGAGGTATTATTAGATCGGAAATGTTTCTAGATTATTAGAAGTCAGCTATTGGAGGAGGGTCTCGAGCCTTCAGTGGTCAGACTTGGGTTGACTGTGTGATAATTGTACTTTGACAGCCTCAGTTTTATCTGGGGATGTGGGAATAAGCATTACTTAATATCAAACGACGCAATTAGAGGCTTTGCAAGGCTCCTATTTGATCGTGTTGCTCTTTATTAAGCAGGCTCAGCATTCCAGTCTTATCCTTGGGTATCCTGGCTTGTTACTGTGACAATGGTTGGTGCAGCCTTTGGCCTAGGGGCTTCAGATTTTAAGCCCACCTTGTTGTTTTGTTGAAAGTAAATCCAGTAGTTACATATTGTGTTGCTTTTAAGTGACTTCCTACGCTTATGAATTCTGAAGGGCACCGGGGAACTTTGTTTGAATCTCTCAATCATCTCTCTCTTAACCTCTCGAGCTCATTGCATTGATTTGGAGGCCGGTGCACGGTGAGTCATCCTGGAACGTGCAGCAAAGCCCTACCAGGAGGTGCTATTAGTCATATTACTGGCTGTCTGACAAGTCTTGTTTCCTTGCTTTGCATATTTCCACCAAACTGACACAGGATGTTTCATTTATCTCCAAACTTTTACCTCAAGGCTAAGTCTGACTCGGATCTGCAAACATTTGACAATGGTGCAGCTCAGGAAGTTTCCCCCCCGCAGGATGAGCAGTAGGATTTTAAACAGTAATTTGTTAATTGCTGTGTGAGTTAGAAGGAGCTAAATTATCCCCAGGGCTACTTTAATTACTGTTAGGCCTTAGGAGAACAAAGGGAGAAGAGGCAGACATATTATTATTATCCTTTGAAAGTGCACTTCAGTGCTTTGGTAACAGTATGGCTGTCTTTTATGGAGTAACAATGCTGTAGGTAGCATATAAGTCCAATCTGCCAGCCTCTGAGGAAATATTTGATCCACGTGGAGTTAATTGTTCTTCACTACACCACATGAGGAAGATTAAATCAGCCCAGACCCTATGCAGACCCTAACGCTGTAGCCTGACATGCACCTCCCGGAAAATGGGAAGAGCAAGACTTGGGCTTGGTCCACGTTAATATTTACCAGCTGCTTCTACATCTCCACAATTTTGGGTTTGATTGTTTTGGATCAATAAAGATGGAACACATCAAGGAAAGGTTAACTAAGGAGGTTCGGAGATACAAACATTTATAGGACTTGACTTTGGACAAATTTAAAGTTTCATTCGCCATTGTTAAAAGTGAAGCAGGAAATTGACACAAAAATTAACCAGACAGCAAAAAAGACACAGCGCCGACTAGTGTTGGGGTGGTGGTGTTACAGAGCGAACCAGGCTGACGAGCACACAAGTATAAATGGCTCGCACCAGTGCAGGCTATGTGGGTAGGTACGCCGTCTATGTCGCACAGAGGTGTTAAGGCTTCGGTATATATATATATATATATAATATTAGGTCTGGAAATGTATAAAAAAAAAGAAAATAAATTTTGAAATGGACTCATGCAACCAGCTTTGTCTTCCATTGGAAACTTTCATTCTGAAATCTGGCCATTGTGCCGCAGCATGTAGCAATTAAAATCCAAACAATGTTTAAATGTCCATATGGAGAATTCAACCCTTGGGTGCGGTGTCATCAGATCATGTGATTTTACACCCAGTTGTGTGGTTTAAAAAATGTATTTTGCGGGTAAAAATAGCGCTGGGTGGGTGAACAAAATTTAGGTTGGTTTTGTATCACTTTTCTAAATCCTAAGTAAGTCATGCTTATTTGAAACACAACCAGAGTACATTTACTGCTCCCATGACACGCGTTAGTGAACTGAATGTTCACTGCTTGTGCCGCTAAAGGGTAGAGAAGCTCCATCTGTCTACCAGTGGACTACATGACGACATCAAATGGCATTGGAGTGAGAATGAATTCATTGCTTTGACTGCATTGTTTTTGTTTTTTATGACAGGCTGGACTAGTGTAAGCCGTCTGGGTGGTTAAAGTACTAAACAATATCAATCTAATATGCTGTGTGGTTATGCATGCGATTTGGCTTCTTCTGAACAGCTTTGGGGCTGAAAAACATCAGCTGTATCTGGCAATTCTGCTGTAACTATCACCCTCTCCATACGGCCATCAAAACACACCCTGGAGGTCCCTTCACCAGGACCAGGCTGTATGAAACACAACCTGCTGCCATTTTCCGAAGTTTACTGAGCGTTGAGCATTCGGCGAAGAGGTCGCCTATGATTTAAAATGAGGGCTGAACGGTTGCATTTCATTTTTATTGCATAGAAATTGGTGAAGTTGTAGTCGAGAAGCTGTAGAACAGGTTCAGTGACTCTGTTTCTCAGATGCCACTAGTCTGTTGGTGGGGTGAAACTTTTCTTTTTTTATTTGCCCAAATGTGTCTTTGGGGCAGCTACACAGGACACTAGACACTCTAAGGTCACTAGACACGAAGAAAATACGTGTGGGTGGAGTGAATAAGCAGCAATTTCCCCTCAGCATCCACAGCTGAAGTGACTGCCCACTGCTCTGAATGTGCTTATTACTATTTGTGGGTATGAGTGGATGGGTTAAAAGCAGACAAGATATATGTGTAAAAAAACATGTGAACAATAAAAAAGATTCTTCCTCTAGATCTGCAGATTCTTACAGTTGTGCACCGTTAAAAAAAAAGCAGAGGACGTTTTACTAGCTTTACCTTTGGACATCTAGTAATTTGGAATAATTGTGAAGGTCGTTTGTGATCTTAACCCCATGTGAATCAGCCATGTCTGTAATTTGTAATGTAAAAATGATACTCCAAATGACCTTATTTTATTGCTTTTTTCAATACTTTTGTTTGATTTAGGGTTAGGGTGTCTTTTTTCTGTGTTTTGTCACTTACAAATTATGAAAGATGTGTTATAAATCAAAGTTTGAACAGAGTTCGGACATGTCGCTGGCCCATGAGATGGCTGACACGCGTGCCTATTAATCTAGATGTGTTGCATTTTATTTAGCCAAGCATTGATGTGTTCATCACAGCGGTAAAGGTGATTTTAATCCTGCCAGGAAGTTCGTAATTTCTCCCCTGAGATCAATACAGTCTCACCACATTATGTTTATTAATATATATTTTTTAATATTAATCTGAATTTGTAACTAAATCTGTCAGAAAAGAGTGCTTATCCCGTGCGAAAGCGCCACATGAAACGCAGACGTCCCCAGGTAATACTAATCCTGCCCGAAGAGGGCGATGTACGGCATACGTAATGGGAGATTTCAAAGTCACAGATGGTGTCAGTGGCCCCTCTTTCCTATAATAACAGCACATCTATATGATCAAAGTAGGGAAAGATCATGTTTATTTGAAATGCTCTTCAATGTATGGCAACCAGGGAATGTCAGGTGATTTAAAAAGTACCCAACCCCTTTACATCTGCGTTGAATGTGGAGCTTTTTGACAGGATAAGTGAACTGCGTTTTACTCAGATCTACAGACACTATCCCTGTACGCGATGTCAAGGCTCTGCTTTCACTCCACTACTGCAGAGGTAATATTATACGTTTTACACAACTACACTTGTTTGACAGCTTTAGTTTCTTCGCAGATTTGGGTTAAAAAAAAAAAAAAAAAAAAACTGGCAGTAAAAGACCTACCTTTGCTGATGTGATTGAACATACGAATGTATCAATGAATGGAACCCATTGTGTTCCATTTTTTTGCTCTTCTGATGGTTCTGTTCTTGCTTTTATTCCACGAATGGGCGTCCACGCTGTGTAGCAGGATCCTATTATACAGAGGAAGAGACAGATAAAAGCCATGTGGGAAACAAAACTCCTCGAAGAGAGGCAAAGGTTATTTGCTTTTACTTTACAAATTACAAACACGGCCAATTCGCATGGGGTTTAGATTGCACAAACTCTCCATTATTCAAACTCTGCAATTATTACACATTACTAGAAGTCCCCAGGTGATATTAGATATTAGTCCCATGCGAATAGCACTATACAGTGTGTTGGTGTTGTGTTTAATGTTTTCTTGTTCTCCCCTTTGGGGCCAGATATTTGAATAATGCTGATTTGAGCTCAGGGGAAAATAGTTTAAATAAATTGTGACATATGAAAATGCGAAAATACGAAAGCACCGTACTGGATAATGTAATGTGACATACAGTACGCTTCATAAAAAACTACTGCTCCAGAGGGGGAAACCTTCAGACATTCAGTGGAACAGCAGCAGCAGCAGCACGTCTGTCTCCTGTTAGCAGATTAAAAACCATAGTGAGACTACTCCAGCACAGTTATTTTTTTATGTTCCCAGAGACCCGTGCAGCCGAGCAGACCCAGCAGCCTGACCTCAGAATACATTGTGCGCTATGGCTGTAGAGAGTGTTAAGCATTTCACCGTCAGTGTATTTGTAAGCTGTGGCATCCACGCTATCAGAGGTTAAGTGTCCAGACGCACACTGCGCTGCACTCCCTGTCCGCCGCACAGCAGGGCCACTAAAGCCCAATATGTGGACTGCACTGCAATAACGACCCCATGCCGAGCGACGAGAGTGCGCACGAGTCCGTGAGTGAGGTGCATGTCAATGAACGTCTGAAGATAGATGGAGGTAGAGCCAGGGACTGTGTGAGTGTTTCTTTAAAGGCAGACTTTTTGTTAACTCCCCCAAGCCCTGGATGCATTACGCATTCTGCTCTGCTCACTCTCTGAAGACAGGCATCAAAAGAGAGCAGGCTCCTGCCATTGCATAAGTTTTTATTGATCTGGTGTTAAGAGGGATAAACACATTGACTTATTTTATGGGCCGTGTGTAAGCTGCATTTATGCTCAGCTTGTGTTTCCATTGACCTACAGTGTTTACCCGACCATTGTTTTTTTTTTTCGGGGGGAGGGGAAGTAACGAAGTACAAATACTTACTGTACTTTACTGTAAGTTTTTTTTTGTTGTTGTTTGTTTTTTACTTTTATTCCCTACACTTCCCTACACTTTCTACTCCTTACACTGTAAAAACAGGCTCGTCACTTTTTTAACCTCCATGGATGACATGACATAAAAAACCTGAAATGATCAGACACGACTAGAGCATCGGACTAGAGAGGGAAAGTCGAGGCAGACGAAGACAGAAAGTCAAAAGAAGAAGAAGGAAGAGGGACAGTGAGAGAGTCAGGAGAGAACTTGCAGCAGAATGGAGGAAGGAAGTGAGCTGAGGCGTATTGCCGGCGGCGATGCTTCAGAAGATTCAGAAAAGCAAGACATTCCCCATCCGCGGCCTTATTTAAGAGAACTGTTCGATGTTGTCGGCCCCAAGAATGATTCATACTGAATGTGTTGTGTCTTGTGTCAACCTAAAATCCACGGGCTTCTGGTGTTTCAACAATTCTCTGTCTAAACTGAAAAACATTCAGCTAAGGTATAGTTTCTGTTGCATTCATTAGCTTTTTGAGGAGGCCAGTTTATAACGTTAGCAGTGTTATGGAACACATTGGGGCGACTGTGGCTCAGTAGGTAGAGCAGCTTGTCCACGAACCAGAGGGTTAGTGGTTCGATCCCTGGAATGTGCCACATGTCGAAGTGTCCTTGAGCAAGACACTGAACCCCCAGTTGCTCCCAGTGTGTGGCACTGGTGTGTGAATGTGTGCGTGCTTGTGTGAGTGAATGGGTAGATGTGTCTCTGACTGTAAAGCGCTTTGAGTACCAATAGGTAGAAAAGCGCTATATAAAAGCTAGGCCATTTACCATTTACCATTGTTTTGATAGTATAAAGCGCTAGCGCTATATAACGCTAGCTAGCTCACAGTTTAAAAAACACAACCCAATGACCCTCAATTTATTATTAAAAATGATCCAGATACTCATGGACATCTGGTTAGTTCAGTCTAGTATTCTGTCAGAACTTTTTTTTTTTTAATTTTGAAAATTATATACAGAATATTTTTTCCAATTCTGTGGTTGTAGCGGAACCATAGCAGTACCAAATTATAGGGAAACAAGCAGACCATTGCAGGTGCACGCAGCGCTCAGACAAGAAGGATAGCTTAGGCAGATCATGTGTTAATTAGAGGCTGTGTTGCGGTGCCCCAGTCACTCCCACTACATGGATATACACAGATCTAAATATCTCCCAAAGGACTATAAATTACACAAAAGCTATATGGGTGAGTAAACAATCGTATTTTATGCCAAGGTCCAGGTTGTAAAAACGGTAGTACCTGTTTCAGTGCATTTTAAAGCCTGTACTTTCTTATTTGTACTTAAATAAAGGAGTTAAATTAGGTGTTTTACTTGGTATCTGTACTGTTACTTAAGTACAGAATGTGAATACTTTTGCCGCCTCAGTATATATACCTGACTGTGACCTTACAAACACCGCCCCCCTCCCCCGCCCTCTCGAAGCTGCAAACCTAGGGGAAACACTGACCTACACATACAGCAGTACTTTTTGCTCATACTGAAGAACTGCCACTATAAATGTTTTACTATTATAACAGGAACTTCATTACACGCTTGGATTTGGCTATATGAAAGGTGGGCAACTACCCAAGGCCCCCAGGCCTCAGGAAACCCAGAAGCCTTAGATGTGTAATTGCAGTGTTCACCACATTAAAATTTTTAAATAGCACATTAAACAGAATGCAGTTGCATTTTCACAGCGATGCCAGTTTTAGTCATTTAAATACTAAATTGCAAGCTAATTTGTGTCACATTTGTTTGGGTGGAAATCACTGCTATAAATGACAATAATACCTACGGTAATATAGATTATTAATTATGCCCTGAACCCAGAGAAGCATCTAAATATGGTTCTACTGATTGCCTGCTACAAGAATACCCATGCAGTGTTGTTACTAAAGCACAATCCAGTTATTGTACAGAGGCATGACACCCCCTGACAGCCTGCAGTTATGTACAGACACATTTTCAAACCAACTCCTTCTCTGCCTATGAATATGTCCACCTTACAGGCTCTGTTTGCCTAGGTAACTCTCTTGTATATTGCTTCGGGGAATCATAAAGAATTGCAGAATATTAACAGACATTTGTTGTGGTCTCTTCTTGCCAATCCCACTAATCCATGTGGGTTCACCCTACTCTACACTCCCTCTATCAGCACGGTGAATTTGCTGGTCAGAACCAAAGGCATGGGCAGTGTTACATTACGACAGTGGTTCTCAATTATTTTCTGTTATGCCCCCCTTAGGAAGAAGAAAATGTTGCGGCGCCATGGAACTAAATTCAGTTCCTCTTGAGACTTCAGAACTTATTGATATCTACACTTTGTAGAATGTAATTCTGTAGTCATAACATTTGGATCATAGCTACAACCAGCTGAGTCAAGATAAAATGTCAGGGTTTCATATTCTGCTCCTCCCTTCAGCTCCGCCGCTCTCCCCTGGTTGACTGAACCCATCTACTCATCAAGCCTCCATAAAAGACAGAGTCCACCTTCACCAGTTCGTTCCATCTCGTCCAGTGGAAACTACGCGGCAGTGCCTTTGAGATCTGCTCTTGCTTGCTACTTTTTGACCCTTGCTTGGGTGAGCTTTAATCAACCTCATTCAGTCCAGCTCTCTCCAGACTCGACCCTACCATCTGCTGCCTTGGGATTCTGCTGTCCTGTCTTCAACCATTTTCCACTTCTTGTGTTTCTTTTCTCAAACTGTTCAATTGCCGTTGCTTTGGGTCAGCGTCTGCGCTTGGGTCCAAACAAAAAATGGTTTTGCTGATACATGATCACCACCAGGAAATGCAGGACTAGACAGCAGTCAGTGAAAGACCCTGACCCTCAACCTGCCTGATTGCCAACTGTGCATTTCTAGTCCCATCAGACTGTATCTAGGTCAGTGTGTTCCCAGAGCTCAGTAATTACTTTAGTGAGTACATGTTTATGATAATCCTCAGAAATAATGGAGAAGACTGACAAAATTTAACAAATGGGGCCGCTAAGGAGTAAAGTGCAGCTGATCATCTATCAGGTCTGATAGGTTTCTCTTATCCTCTTCCTGGCTTGGCTGCTTATAAAGGGCCAGAGAAGGCTACAGGGCAGTTTGTGACAGCATGTGAGATGTGAAAGCTGTTCCTGTCAGGGTGACATACTATCTCCTGTGACCCAGGTTGACCTACCACAGCAGCTTGTCACTATTGTGTTATGCTCTTTTATCCCGGATTATGCCTTTAGTGTTGAGGGGTTATAAACAGGTAATCTGCTTGCACTCTTTAATCAGATGAAATGCAGGGTATTAAAGTACGTGTGTCGTTTTTTACAACTTAGCTCTATGCCATTCAATGTCACCTTTGGTTTTATTTTTTTATTTATTTTCAAAAGCGAAGACATTTCATATTGATGCATTTCCGCACATGGGACAACGTGATGTTCTCACGGCATCATTCTCAGAAATAGACCCGCGAATGTTCATTTCAAGCCAGTGAGTTTGGTCTGCAATTGCCAAATGGTGAGTGGGTGGGAAGAGTTTTCAAATATGCGTTCACAGAAACCCACCTCTCCTGCAGAGCTGCCCACGAGGAAAACTTATTTATGGAGCCCACCGTTTTTTCTTTGTTTCATCGTGCATTGCAACTCTTCTTCCCATGTGGCACACGTATATCCCTCATCTGGCTGGTTCTTACCAGTGAGCGCCTCCTGTCTCCTAAATATTTCATTAAAGGCATACGTTCTGTATTATGTTTTAATGTAGCAGCACACCAATACACCAGTACAGTACCTAAGCAGTAACTACAAACCTATACAGAAGATGGGAGAGATGGGAGTTTAACAGTAAACTAGATAATCAGTTTTTTGAACCCTATTACAACCTTGGGTAAGTCTGCTTTTAAATCTAAATCACAAGAGGCACATAATCGAACCTCTCATCATCAGTATCTTCAGGCAAATCTTCATTTCCGAGAGTTGTTGTCATCCAGCCAGATCTCACAAAAAGAACAAAAAATACTGGAAAAGGGAAAACAAACACAATAAACGTACGCTGAAGCTGTGTTTCTGAATGCAAGGCACATTTATTTGCTTCTGACATTACAACTCCGAGCCAGTTATGAAATAATAGCAGCTTTGGATGCTTTCAGTGTTAGTGAGATCGCACGCTTCCTTCACTGTCTGCGCCCATGTAGCGTTCACACTGATTTCATGCGGAGTTGAATGCAGAAAGGAGAGTCGACGATGACAGACTGCAGTTCAGAATCTTTGTGTTGCGGGGGTGTGATAGGGAAGGATGAGGAAAAACTGCAGAAAAGTATGCGCGTGGAACTCAGGAACATGACTGCAAATGAAGCCCGCGTCGTTACATAATCATTAATCTGGTTTCCCTGCGGCCTTGTGGCCAGTGTTCCATGGCTCGGTACTGGTACGTGGCCCAGGGGTTGAGAATCTCAGCTGCATCAACATCCATTTGATCTGTTCTCCCCCACATGACTTCACAGAACATAAAAAAGGATATATCGATTTTAAAATAAATATACTTCCACAGTTAAAGTCAAAAGTAGCAATTGAACAATGTTGACATTTGGAATATATTTCTATAAATATGTATTAGGACAAATTAAAGGTATGTCAGCATTTACATATCCACAATTAAATTTATAGCTACCATCTGCCGTGACTAATAAAGCTTTGAGTAGTTCAAACTCACCTGTATCTGCTAAACTCTTATCTTATTATTCTTTCCTTTCCAGTACTCTTTGGAATATTGATTATTTATAGAACAAAATGAGCGACGATTCACAACAATCTGTGAATTTGGAACCAGAGTCTGCTTTACTACCTTGTGTGAGAACTCCTGGAGCCTCACAAAATCTGTAACATCATGTAAACAGGCCTGAGATGGGGCACGCTGATCATCCAGTGAACTGGAGTCGTGCACTAATAAAGCACTGTTCGCACAAAGGAGTACTGCCTGGGGCCCTCGTGTGGTTTAGAATGTGTAACCCCCCAACGTTCCCCTCCAACCTCTGTTTTGCGTGTGGAGCATTCAAACAGGATGAGCAGACTCTGTGTTTCAGTCAGATCTACTGACATCATCCCCTTACATGATATCAGTAGATGACCGCAGACACTCCTCTATGTCAGAGGTGAATATTAAACCTTTTGCACCACTACACTGTTTTGACAGCTTAATTACTTTGCTTTTTTGTTTTAACTCATCAACTCAAATCTGCAAAGCACTTAAATTAAAAAAGTGAAACATGATGTGATGAGGCTCCATTGATCCCAGGGGAGAATCCACAAACTATCCGACAGTCTGTGTTGCCAGATACAGTTGATGGTTTCCAGGCCAAAAGTTGTTCAAAAGAAATACTAAATTGGCCAGAATGTTAGATGGATATTTTCAGTATTTTTAAGTACCTTGACTACCCAGATTGGTTATGCTGGTGCAGCTTATCATAAAAAGCAACGCAGTTGAAGCAAGAAACAAAGTGCAGCAGCCAAACCACAACAACTCACATCCAGCTACTATGAAGACATATGCTGAGATCATGTAGTCATGTAGTGCATTTCACAACTCCATGTTTACTTGCAAAATAAAAATCAGTTAGGTGTTAAACTGTCCAATCTGGCAACACTGTGGCCAGTATGTAGCTCCACCTTTACTGATGGGATGAACGTGTGATTTTGTTCTTCTAATTATTTTGTCTTTTCTGCACCTGAACAGTTGTCCAGACGTTTGAGGAACTGCAATTTTTGTCACTTGTCACGTTACGCCACCTTCTCCCAGAGGCTGCCCCTTAAAAGAAAGTGTGCAGGTTTTTGCTTAATCAAAGGAGGAGTCGGGTTGAATTGCAAGACATGCCATTAGCTAAGTCACAATATTATTTCTTAACTGATTTGAAAACTCATGCATTAAGATAGATAGATAGATGGATAGATGGATAGATGGATAGATAGATAGATGGATAGATGGATAGACATGTAGTGAATCTCAGTGAAGGATTGTGAATGCAACCCAGATAGTCTCCTGCCTTAGCTCCTCCTTCTACCAGGTGCAGTATAAAAGGCTTCAGGTGGCTCTTGCTGGTGGTGGTAGTAGCCTGAGGGTGGCTCACCGGCTGCTGTTCTTTCTTGCATTGTTCTGTGCTGTTCTCTCCTTTCCTGTGCTGTTTTTTGTTAGGTTTGCTTTTCTCTTTGGACCAGCCTTTTCGTTTGTTTTGGCTTTATTGCCGCTCTTTGGTTTGATTTGTCTTCTTGTTATTTTGGCCGTTTTTGCTTAGTTCCTGTGGTTTTCATTTTCTCCTTTAGTCTAGTCTTTATTAAGTTTGTTTAGTTGTGGGTGTCATCAGGTGGGAGGCTAGGCATCGTACTCGGGAGTTTGTTTTACCCCAGGACAGTGGGAAGGAGCACATAGCCAGTAGTCTGCCTCCCTCTGAAGCCTCAGCCACTTATTTTAGTTGTTATAGTTATTAGTGTTTTAGCCTTGTTGTAGCTGGCCTTTTGTTTCCTCTGTGGTTCTTTTTTTTTTTTTTTTAGGTTTAGCCCCGAATAATTTAAATTAAGAATATTTGCTTCATCTACTATCTCTGCCTCTTCAGTCACGAGCCTGTGCCCTTATTCTTTGCATCACACTAGTTTAGTTTTCTGCCCTTCTTATCCTGGGGTTCAAGCCCCCAGGTGATGTTATTGGTTCCTCCTTATTTAACGTTGCAAATCCCCCTCCTTGCCACATACAGTCATATCAGTGTCCACAGTCCAGTTGGTTCCTCACAGGGAGGTGTTGTAGAGCCCTATGGCCTGAGGACAAATGACCTCCTCAACCCATCTGTGGAGCAGGACAGAGACAGCATCCGGTCACTGAACAAGCTGACTGTGGTGTCGTGTAGAGGGTGGTGGACTGGAGTTTGTTCAAGGTCCTTGCCTCTGCCACCGATGTCAGGGACATCCTTCTGTATCAGGTTGTCCAGCCGCGAGGTGCCCTTCTTAGTGCTGCCTCCCCAGCACACCACAGGGCAGGAGAGGGCACTGGCAACAATAGTCTGGTGGAACATATCCAGCACCTTCTGACATTTTTTGTATCAGTGAAATGCAATTTGAAGGCTGTTTTTTTTTTTTTTTTTTTCAACTTAATTTTTATTGAACACCGCCACAGAAAAATACATTTCAGTTGTTACATTTTTTTTTTTTTTTTTTTTTTGTTAATATAAACATTCTGCTAGATCAGTAAACAAGGACAACAGTGACAACGAAAAAGAAACATATCACAATTTTAGCACTGGTTCTCAGGATGATAGACTTTTAACAGTATTCCAACCTCATCTAGCCCCACTCCTCGCCCGCCATTTCCAGCCAGGGTGCCCATCTGTCCGCAAATTTTGTGTTTTGGAGTCTCAACATAAAAGTTATCTTTTCCATAATGAAAATTCTCTTGACTACTGACCGCCATGTATCAATTGTCGGGGGATCTTTTTTAAGCCAGTTTAAGGTTATTGCTTTCCTGGCTGCCGTAAGTAGTATATGCAGTAGATATGTCTTCTTCCTAGTCATCTCTGTTTCAGGGAGTGCCCCAAGGATGGCCAACAGTGGGTTCCTAGGCAACTGAGAAACAAAAATTCTATCCAGTGAGTCAAATATCTCCCTCCAAAAGTTGTCTAAAATTGGACACTTCCAAAATACATGTGTATGGTTCGCAGCCTCTTCTCCACAATTCCTCCAGCATGCACCTGTTTGACTGGGATCTATTTTGGAAAGAATTAGCGGGGTTCTAAAAAATCTGTGGACTATTTTCCACTGGAACTCTCTCCATAAGTTTGCACTAGTGACTTTATGCACTTCTGAAGAAATACTGTCCCAGACCTCCATGCTTATCTCTAGATCAAGTTCTGCTTCCCATTTTTGTTTAATGTGCAGAGTGTTTTCTCGCTTCATACTAGACAGCGCACTATATATACTAGACACTGGCCTCCCAGTATGCTCCCCTTTTTGGATCCCTGTCAAGTACCGCTCAATTGGTGAATCTGATTTTTTTATGATAGTCCAGTCTGGGTGTTTAGACAGATAGCTTCTTACCTGAAGATACCTATAGAAATCTGATCTTGGCAGACTGAATTCATCACCTAACTGTTGAAATGTTTTTAATTCCTGATCCCTAATAAGCTGATGGACAAAATTTAGGCCCAGATGTCTCCATTTTTTATATCCCCCGTCCAGTTTCAATGACATAAACCCTTTTAGATGAGCAATACTTGACAGGGCCGATACATTATCAGGGAGGCCAAAAGTCCCCTGAACCTCTCTCCATGCTGCCATAGTGGCTTTTGACCATCTACCCAGCGTCTCTTCAAGGGCTTTATTTTCGGTGAATGGAACATATGATAAAGGCATCAGAGCACAGAGTGACTTTTCAATCTCCAACCATCTAGTATCTTTCTCGTCCAAAATCCAAACTGTTAGAGCCCGCAGCTGGCAGGCCAACCAGTAATATCTAAGGTGAGGAAGCCCCCATCCTCCGAGCTGTTTAGATAACTGCAGAGTTTTGTATCTTACACGTGGGCGCCTCCCTTGCCAAATAAATCTTGAGATAAGACGATCCAATATTGTGAACATACTTTTTGGTGGCGAGAGGGGCAACGTTTGAAAAAGAAATAACAGCCTGGGTAACACATTCATTCTAATACTTTCTATTCTACCCGAGATAGAAAGGGGCAGTACAGCCCATCTGGTGAGATCAGCAGATATTTTGTCCATCAGTTTACTGTAGTTTGCCTTATACAATTTATCTAGATTTTGTGAGATAGTAGTCCCCAAGTAAGAAATACCTTCCCTTGGCCACTTAAATGAGAATGCTGCTCTGATCTGGTGTGTAGTCAGTGAATTCAGGGCCAAGGCTTCTGTTTTATTGACATTGACTTTATATCCTGAGAGGGATCCAAATTTAGCAAAACTGTCCATCAGATTTGGAATTGAGTTTAGGGGGTCTGACACATATACAAGGACATCATCTGCGTAAAGCGAGATTTTATGAGTTTCATTACCAATTTCAATCCCCTTGATCATTGCATCGTCTCGTATCACCTGTGCCAGTGGTTCTATACTTAACGCAAAAAGGAGCGGCGAAAGCGGACATCCTTGGCGAGTCCCTCTACCTAGAGCGAAAGGCTGGGAAATATGTCCATTTACTCTGACCATACTCTGAGGAGCAGCGTAAAGTAGTTGAATCCATCTGATAAAATTAGGCCCAAATCCAAATTTATCCAAGGTTTTCAGTAAAAATGGCCACGACACGCGATCAAAGGCTTTTTCCGCGTCGACTGCTAACGCCATACAGGGGGCTGGATAATTGTGACTCTGCTCCATAACATTAAGAAGTCTGCGGACATTATCTGATAGATGTCGCCCGGCTATAAAGCCCGTCTGGTCAGGATGTATTAAAGTTGTAATGACCGTTTCAACTCGTTTAGCTAATATGGAGGTCAGCAATTTACAGTCAGTATTTAAAAGTGCAATTGGCCTGTAGGAGGCACAATCTGTGGGATCTTTATGTTCTTTCAGTATTACTGATATGATTGCCTCTTTCCAGATTGTCGGCAGTTCTCCTTTCTGAAGGGCATAAGAATATGCTCTCTCTAGGATCGGGCTGATAATATCAATAAAGTTCTTATAAAATTCATTAGTGAATCCGTCAGGTCCAGGACTCTTATTGTTCTTCAAATTTTTAATAGCCTTCTCAATTTCCTCTCTAGTTATTGGTCTGTCAATGAACTCAGCTGTGGTAGGGTCCATCGTCGGTAGTTTGATAGAGTTAAGGTAATTGTCAATTTTATGTGGGTCACGTTCTTCATCATTGTCCGAGTACAGGTCTTTGTAAAACCCTGCAAAGGTCTCTGCAATTTCATTTGGTTTGAATAAAAATGGTTTGTCTGGTTTACCACTTTTGATTTTTTGAACTGTTGTAAGACTGTGTTGTTTCCTCAATTGAGAGGCCAGTAGGCGGCTAGCTCTACTCCCATGCTCATAGTATTTTTGTTTTAGGAACCTTAGGTTTCTTTCGATTTTTTCCATCAAGACGTCGTCAAGTTCTTGTTTAGCCATTTTCAACTTGCGTAGATTTTCAGCTGACATATTTACTTTATGCTGTTTTTCTAGATCATCAATCTTTTTTTCCAGTTCCATACGTTTAGCTATCCTAGCCTTTTTGAAAGTTGAGGCCAACTGGATTATTTTTCCCCGTAACACAGCCTTGGCTGCGTCCCATAGTATGATAGGGGAAATGTCTTCTTTGTCATTAGATTCCAGATAAGAGGTGAACTCATCTCTTAAAGATGTTTGAAATGCTGGAATTCCTAGCAGGGAGGTATTTAGTCTCCATCTACGCGAGGCGACCGCCCCCCCCACATCCCAAACCACCGACACGGGTGCATGATCAGACAGGGTTATATTGTGAATTTGACAGTCTAATACTCTAAATGATTCATTAATAGGCATAAAAAAATAATCAATCCTGGAGTATGTGGAGTGAGGATGAGAGTAAAACGTATAATCTCGTTCCCTTGGATGTTTGTATCTCCAGACATCCAGGAAACCAAACTCTTCACTGCAATTTTTTAATGCCCTACTCATAGCTGTTGGGTGGACGTTTGAATTCATACTCTTGTCTAGAAATGGATTCAGTACACAGTTGAAGTCTCCTCCTATCAGCAATATGCCTCGTGCCTTCTCAAGTACCAAGTCGAATATCGTTTTCATAAATTGTGGACTGTTATCATTTGGGGCATATACGTTAAGCATGGACACCTGGGTTCCGTTTATAGTGCCATTAATCAATACATAACGCCCCTCTTTGTCTTGGAATGAGGAGTCAAGGCAGAATTGTAGTGACCTGTGTATCAAGATGGCAACGCCCCGTCTGCGACCTGATTTGTGTGAGGAATAAAATACCTGTGAGGCCCACGATTTATTTAATTTCTTATGTTCAGCCTCAGATAGATGTGTTTCTTGGAGGTAAGCAATACTACAATTCATCTGTTTAAGCTGATCTAATATTTTCCTTCTCTTTTGAGGGCTGCGCAACCCCTTCACATTATATGTAACTACCGTGCAGGGTGACATCTTAAGCTATTGTTATCAATGCCCCTCGCTGGGGCTGTCCAGCCATCCATAGAACAAAATAACTTTAAAGTCTTTTGTTGTCCCTCAGGCAGAATGCTGCAACATGAAACACAGTGGCCACCACAACTGAAAATCTTACTCCATGGCGTGTAAAGAACAATATAACAATGATAAAAGAACAGAACTATACACAAAACTGTGAAAGAGAACGCTAGAACTTCCATCACAGTGACCCACAGTCCCATGGGCCTACTCTGCCAGCCACCCCAGATTACCCAACAAGGTCCATAAACAGCAGTACAGATATCAAGGGTGGTGATAGAAAGAAGGAGTGTCCAGAGCATCTAGATGCCTGGGCCTAGAACTGCCTGATGTTAAGACAGTAACGCAAGTGTCTTCTCAAGAACTTCTTGCGTTGGTTCCCCCCTAAGAATCCGCCCCGCCCCACGGACTACCCACTCTTTCGTGATCATATGATACAGTGGTTTCAGTAATAGCCATGACAGAAGGCATCAGACATCGAGTTAAAAAATAAAATATTGATGATATTAATTCACAATAAAATTACAAAATGAATTAAAATTAGAGAAAAAAAAAAAAAAAAAAAAAAAAAAAAAAAAAAAACCCTGAGGCAAACCTACCAAATACATTCAGAGCCGGTTTGAATGGCATCACGTGTAAAATGTCCACTTCAGAAAAGGAAAGTCATCATTGTACAGCAAACTATTTGTTATCTGCAGCTCAGGCTCTACTGTCCGTTAAACCTTATCCAAATATAATAAGACCATGTCCTTTTAGTAGGTTTAATGCCCCAACAAAAACTTCACTTCTGGACTTACTTTATGTCTGATGCTCTTCTTATCTCACCTTCGCAGTCACAAGTCAATTTGAAAGCGCATCGATGTCCCTCACCAGTGCGCGCGTGAGCTGCTCCCCTCCGGGACGCGGTGGTGCCGTCCATCCCCGCTGCTGCAGTTCTTTTTCCATGAGCTCCGTCTCCGATAGTCTTGTAGTTATGCCCAGGCTCTTCAGTTGATCAGCCGCCTCCCATGCCGAGCTGAAGCTCTTTTCCCCGTCTCCCAAGGATACTCTCAGCACCGCGGGATACGACGTCCTAAACTTGATGTTGCGCTCCTTCAGCTGGCGTTTAATCTCTCCATATTCCTTTCGTTTACGCTGCAGGGCGGCCGAGTAGTCATGGTCAAAAAAGATGCGGCTCCCCTCAAACTGCAATTCTTTTGTGTTCCAGCCTTTGTACAAGATCTGTTGCTTTGTCTGGAAGTGAAGGAATTTCACCACAATCGATCTGGCGACATTGGCGTTTGTAGGTTTTGCCGCAAGTGACCTGTGCGCGCGCTCTATGCCGAGGTCCTCTTCCTCTGGGAGCTTAAGAGCAGCTTTCAATAGCCTTGCTATGAAGTCGATCATATTCTCACCACCCTCGGCGCCTTCTTTCACCCTGTAGATCCGTAAGTTTGACCTCCCTGAACGGTTTTCAATGTCTTCACAGTGCGCTTCTAGGCGACGCTGTTTACGTAACATATAGGCCAGCAGTCTGTCTGCTCGTGCACCGTTGTCCTCCACGCTGCTCACTCTTTGCTCGGCCTCTTCCAGTCTTTTTTCACAGCCTCGTATTTGCTCCTTCACACCTTTTAGTGTGTCTTCAATTTTGTCAAACCGCTGTGTCATGTCTTTTCTCATTCCTTTCATCTCGGCCAGAACCTCGGCCATCATGTTGCTAGTAGCACCTGTTTTCTCGTTAGCTATGGCCCAGCTAGCTATAGCTCCGGTCGCCGGTTTGCTCGGAGTCGGAGCTTCGTTCTTGTTGCGGGTTCTCTGGTTCATTTTTAATCTATATCAAAGCAGACTCAGTGTGGTTCTGTTATATTTAGAAAACCACCGTTAGATAGTCGTTTAACGTGGGTTTATAGACCGTGGGTTCGGGAGCCCAGTTATCGTGCAGCCATCCGTCGGGGGGCGGAAGCCGGAAGTCCGTCTGAAGGCTGTTTTTAAAGCTACTAAAATGTATATAATCCAACTTCATTATGATCCATATTTCAGCTACTTAAAACCGTGTTAACTAACTTTCATGACGGGTTAAAAGAGTTGTAGTCAAAGATGCATTTTAAAATATCCCTGTGTTTTTTTTTTTTTTACCTCTGTATAGTAATGTAGTGCATTTATTCACCATCTACATGGTGTAATATTAGACATGTAATATTGATTTCACTTCCATGCTCACGATACCCAAATACATGGACCAGTAAATCGTAGCGCCACAGATGTTTAATTCATGTATCATGTGTTCATGTATCATTCACAGTGCGCTTTGCTAAGGTCCAGTATTAGACTTCTAAAACCAACCTACAGTTTAAGGAATCCAAATCTGATGTTGTTAGAACTTAATTATTCCACTACATGAAACATAGGCTCTAAAACGGTGCATTATCTTGGCCTCACAGCTGAGGTGACTTTCAGTTCAGACAATTAACAAAGATGAGGTCGTTCCTCTCATTTGCAAGTCTAGAGAAGGTCACCCGTGTTTTTAATATACCCTCCAGTCCAGACTGGACTACTGCAATACGCTTTGACAATACTCTGGTCCCCACACACTTAATATCTAAATATTTCAGCTTATACAACTCTGTGCTGCTGTCAGGCCTTTAATGCATTCTAATGCACTGTGCCACCCTTACTATCTTTCACTGGTTTTCAGATTTTATTTCTGTTTTTTAATTCCTTGCATAATATGACTCCAGGAGGGATATCTGTAGTTATCTATCTTGATACTATCTTGATATAAGACTTGGCTCCGAAAGTTTGTGATCACTACTTTTCCATTTATACAGACTGGTAGTATTCTGTTACAGAAATACTTGCGAGTGTCAGATAAATTTGTGAGTTCCACAGTGCATCGATTGCATTAAGGTGTAGTGTGGACGGTGTGCTTTTCTTCTGATACATTAACGGTTCCAAAAGTAACGTTGCAGATTTTATGAAACAGGCCTCTAATTACTGCTTGGAGAACCTCCATGTGGGCCCTAGTCATCGTTCTTAAATGTCTCCTTGTCGACCATCTCTTTCCCATCCGGGTCACACAACTGTGGAATTCTATAAACTCTGTAGCTTAATATACAGTGGTTTGTAAAAACAATTAAGATCTGTTAATTGGTATAAATGGCTAAGGATTAATCAGCCTGTTAGGGGGGCTGGAGCCTATGTCATTGGGCGAGAGGTGGGGTACACCCTAGACGGGTCACCAGCCTATCACAGGGCTCTTAATTGATATTAATTAATTCGTTTTCCTGCCTTCTTGCACGTTAACAAGTGTGTTTTTCTTATGGTGGACTGCTATGTAATATTGGCTAATTTTTCTGAATAAACTAACACAAAAGATGAGGTTCTATTTGTCTACTCCCAGGAAATCTGCTGACGGTTTGAACCATTTCCATGCATAAATGTAGAAAATTCTTAGGGGTTCAAATAATCTCTAATTGGCACTGTAGCTGTTATGTGACATGTACTTTAAATATTCAGCTGCCAGGGCGCTCTCAGAATACATGCATTTTAATATGTGTGTGTTATACTGATATTTTGGCAGTTGTGCATTTCTGAAACTGTGCCGTGTACTTAAGGGGCTTTTGCTCTGCTCCTCTTCGAACACAAATAGCATTCTGTCTGTTTACATGGCGGCACAGTCCCTCAACAACCACATTCAGATTAACCTCCACTGGGAAAAGCTTTGTTGTTGAACCCCTACTGACCACCACTGCACATGACAGGTTCACCCTCTTCCCCCAGGAAACATGCAATGCATCAAAGATTTGATGAGGTTATGTTTGATCAGTGGGTGGAAATTAAGTAATAGCACTTGTAGTGGTGTGAATTTCTAACTATGTTTTGCTTAACCTGATTATTTGGACTAAAATGATATGGAGTAAATGGTAGGCTTTTGGGAGCCCTTGAGTTGCCCGCTTGACTGTGACAAGAGTCTGGTTTTACAAGCTCTCTTTCATGTTTTAGCGTAGTTGTTTTTACACACATGTATGACATATTTTCATTTCAGCAGATTAACTGAATACATATTAAAGGAGCTGGTTTGTTGACCTTTTTTCCCGAGCCCCAGCTTCTCCAACGCACTCAGCTCTGCAGCACTAGCACAGCGAGTCAGAACATTTACCGAAACTCTGTTGGTCACATGCAGGTGAGCTTGTGCTTGCTCCGCCACGTGTGTCTGTCTCATATTATTCAGACTTTGTTCTCTGCGGGAAGTAAGTCTATTTGGACTTTAATTTACTAGGGACCAATTAGCGATGAGCACTGCTGCCTTTTTAATGCGCCACACTTCCAGAGGCGTACGGAATATTAAGAACTTCAGTGGTGGGTGGAAAAGGCTTCAGTGGATTAAAATCGCTGCTCGAGAGATGAGGGGGGGATGAGCTGAAGGGTGCTTGATGTCTTCTCGGGCCTCTGTGATCTCTTTGCCATCAGGGCTCACTCTGCTGGAACGCCGTTAGTGGCTCCCATCCAGAGAAACCTGAAAAGTCCTGGACTCAACTTTGTTTTTGCGCAGGCAGATACGCTGCAACCTAAAAGAAATATAGTTATCAAATCATAATCTTCTAATACAACAGCCAAATGTACTTGTATTGCTTCAGGAAAAGTAAATCAATGCACAGTCCAGTACCAAACCAACAAGGGACAAAATTTCAGCAAACACATGTCAATAATGTGTGACCATCTTGTGACAGTTCAGTGTTCTGCTGGGAAACGTTTGGACCTGGCATCCATGTGGACATGTAGCACCCACCTAGACCAGACCAGACACCTCCACCCCATAGCAATGACGCTCCTTGATGGCAGCAGCCATCCCCAGCAGGATGCAGCCTGACACTGACACACACAAAAAACACTTTAGGAACAACTAAAAAACATGAAGAACAGCACAAGGTGTTGACCTGGCCTCCAAATTCACTAGATCTCAAACTGATCAAGTATCTGTGGGATGATCCACAGAGGCCCCTCCCCTCAACCCATAGGACCCAAAGGCCCCACTAACAACATTCTGTTGCCAGACACCACAGGACACCCTCAGAAGGCCCATGTCCATTCTCTGAGTCACAACTGTTTTGGAGGCACAAGGGAGACCTACACAATATTAGGAAGGTGGTCATAATGTTATGCCTGACTGGTGTAAATGGTGGCCCCTAGAAAGTCCTCACCATTGTCTGCAGACAAGCCATCACATAATATGTAAACCTACCAAACTAATGGGCATAAATGTCGTCACCATTGAAACATCCATTTGTTCCAGTCAGCCATGCTCTTCCTCCTGATGCACTATATCCTGCCTATTTTCAATTAGCTTGTGCATGCACTACAGTCGTTCCATATGCTGCATTTTAATTCCGGTGAATGGCAAATTGTTGCGCCGGTTATCTGCTAGACGTTCATTACATCTAGAAGCAACCAGCTGTAAACACTGCAAACAACAACAACCACCAATGGAAGAGCTGACAAACAGCTGCTGAAACTGGATACCGGAGGTCAAATTGCGAGTGTTGACTGAGCTGATAAAAGTGATCGCTCTGTGTGTACCGTCTCCGCGCCTCTGTAATCGCCATAGACTGCATGGGCATTGCTTTGCGGCTTTCGTTTAGACTTCAAAGGTACTTCAGTCAGTCAGAGAAAGATTTTTAATAAAGCATTCAGGTCCTGACACATACCGAGATCCACTTCAATTAAATTCACTCGGTAGCTAACCAAGACTACATTTTCTTCATCTTAATGAAGCGCTTTTATTGCCAACCTTAAAAAAAAGAAAAAAAAAAAGATGATTGAATAACATAAAAGTACATACTGAAGGAAGACACATTCATATGTTGCTACTGGGGTCATCTATAGGCGTATTGTCTGTCAGCTCTAGCATCAATCTCAATGAACATTAACATTAAGGTCATGTCAGGCTACAGTGGAAATAAAAGCTCTGCTAAATTCTCATTGTATCACTGGATGCCTGTGTTGCTGTCACACTGTATTGGAGTCAGCTATGACTGTCCAGATGTTCAGGTCAGGATCTATTAAAGAGTTTCAGATCATTATTGAACTCATCAGTGTCTAAACAGTCAAACAAACCTTTTGTCCTTGATCCTGGTAGCCTGGTGCAGCCAGACTCAACTCTTACCAGAATATGAGTCTGCTAACACTCCTTTTGGATTTCATTATGAGGCGTGTTTCAACCAATACAGAGGAAACGGTACCTCTGCACACCATTAGATAGTCTTACAACCAATCAGAGCCATTTTGTTGTTCACAAATTCAACTCCACGGCACTCAGGTGACATGTAGCACTACTTCGCTGTCCCTCTGTCTGTCCAGTTAAATCAGTTGGGCTTTATGCAATGATGGATAGACAGATCTTTTCTGCAGCATAATTCCAATTATACCAACTTATTCACTGCTAAAATGTTGTGGGTGCAGGTTATCCTTTATTACTTGTCTTGATTTCACTTTTTTGTGTTTAAATTGTGTTTTGAATCATATGAGACAATGTTGCACAGTGTTTTAACTTCACACTAACTTAAATACATCTTTGTCATCTTTTATGTCTGTGAACTTTACCTATTGTGGGGTACAACTTGGGGTGGGTTACAACTTGAGCCCTGTTTTTTCAGCTCATATTTGTTTAATTCATCATTCTGCAGTTTCAGAGGACTCAGACACAACCATGGCAACTAAAAACTAAATCGTATGAAGGAATTTGATTTGGTTTGAATTCATCTCACAAAAAAACTTCTCAAAATGTGGGGGAGGACAGGACAACAGGGCACGGTGTTTGAGCCAAGGCAATGGAAAGCAATATAACATAATATAAAAGGGGCCCTGACTAATTCCTGAATCTGTTAACAAAAACCTGACTGGCTTATCTTAGAAAAGAACAACATCAAGAAAACAAGTACAGAGCAGGTGCCAATCCTTGGGTCTCCAGACAAAGGTTAACTATGGGTTAACTATGGGATCTGGAAAGCAAACTGAAAGGAGCGGGAAAAGAGTGTCACAACTTTGGCAACGTTTCTGCAAAAGTTTCTGTTGCCATAGTTTAAAGTGAAGCAGGAAGCAGAAACAAAAGTTAAACTGACTGGCGCTTGGGTGTCGTAGTTACAGAGCGGGCCAGACTGACGAGCGCACACGAATAAATTGCTCGCACTGGCGTAGGCTATGTGCGTAGATTGCGCTGCCTAGTCCCGCAGAGGACTCCAATGAAGTCTGAGAAGGCAAATTGTCACAACCAAGAGTTTTAAGGTACATCAACTTAATCTTGTGTGTGAAAAGGCCTCTTCTCGTGGCAACTTTATTTCCTTTATCTGACTCTTTATCGCCGTCTGCACTCTGCCTCACCTTAAGAAGACACTGAACAAATCAGACCAATTCCTGCATCCACTCTCCTTCCAATCTGGAGTTTACCGTGGAGTAAATACTACCAATATACTGAGAACTGTTACTCTGTCTAGGAAATCTTTCATGGTTTTAGTTGGCACTGTCTATGTCAACTAGGAGAGAGGCACAACTAATAGTGTGCACATTGTACAGCAGCATGTGTGTTAATAATATGAAGAGTATTAAATAAGAAGTAAGGAGGCTCATATTCTTAACGTATTGCTACCCCAACTCCCCTATTGTTCAGTCTGTAAGCTGTATTTGTTTCTCTGTGTTAGCTGACAGTGTTACTGAGATGTATGTGTCAAACATCCATACTATAGGCCTGCTTGTTATGTAACCAGGTAAGTAAAGATCTCTACAGAACATGAGTGGGTGTGCATCAGTCAAAACGTGTTTTCAACAATCACTGGGCATTCCGTATGTTCGTAAGACGTGGCTGGCTGGAAACGCTAGTAGGTTAGTCTTTGGGGATGTGTTAGCTAACCAGGTCTAGAGGTTGTGAAATGCCCACAATGTGTGTCGGGACATGCTGCATTGTAAATCAACAGTCCACTGATGCCTCCAATGAAAATGTTACCTCAACATGTACGTATTGTGTTTTTCTTTTATGTTGTAGGGCATATAATGAACAAAATACACGGTCAACTCCACCTCCTGATAATTTTTGCCTTGGAAGTATACCAATCCAGTGAGAGTCTCAAAAACAGCCAATGTTTCATACGTACCAAACCTAAGGAACCAATTAACCGAGCGAGGCTTAGTAGATGAACTAGATGCCTTTCTCCAGAGGCTTCCTGTGGTGTTCAAAGCCTTTCTTTCTGACACATTTGGATGTTTATCTTTACAACAGAGCTTAATTGTCAGAGCCGGCAATCGAAAAAAAAAAAAAAAAGGTTAATTTAATATTAGCAGCACATTATGAGCTGACAGATAACGTAGCCAAGCTGAAGGTTCATGTTGATTATTACAATTACAAGACTAATGTTCCCGAGAGCAGTACACTAAATGTATTACCGTTTCGTAACATTAACCCTGAACAACCTGGCCCCGTTCTTTTTTCCTTATTCTCGCTCTTCTTATTCTCCCTCTTCAGAAAGGGTTTCCCGTGTCCTCCAGTCTCTCAACTTTCCTGCCGTGCAATTAGAGCACTTTTGCAGAGTCAGGAGTTGAAGGTGAGCGGGTGGAGGGGTGGGTGGGCGGTAGAAGCGGAGACTAATATGCATCTTCATAGATCCAGGCATGCAAAATGAGGTAAAGGTGTAGAGATGCATCGGAGCCCCTTTAAAGCTCGACTGAATGACTTTCACGCTAAGCTTATAAATATGTAATTTGGTGGAGGGAGATGAGTTTTTAGGTGGTTAATCAATACAAGGTGAGGAAATGTAAAACTGAATAGTCTGTTTCAGCTCTGCTTTGGTTATTAGTTCACTGTCACCTTATTTCTTTGCTTTGTTTGTATTTAATTGAAATAAGCACCGTATATACTTAATATACTTTTATAATGTTGTATTTACACAGAAGAGTGATATGTTAGGCAGCTGAAATGAAGAACTATTATTAGGGCGGTAAACCCGCTGGATTTAAATCGTCTGTGTGATTGTGATCAGTCACCTGCTGTGCGGTACTATCTTAGTTGATCCAGCACATAACTGGCAGGGAAGCTTCATCTCCACCACAGCGTGTAGTAGCTGCGTGTCACAGCTCCGACTGCTGACTCGCAGTCTGATCGGGAATGTGATTTCAGCGTCTGGTTGAGGCGGAAATTAATTTATTAGGAAAAATATTTTTTTTCAAAAAGAACATTTTTTTTTGTGATATTCTGATTTCACGAAAAACATTTGTGTTACCATAAACAGTTAGGGTTGAGCCTGCAACACACTCAGCGAGAACCGAGAAGTTTGTTCTCGCTCCTAAGGCTGTGAGAACCAGAAAAAAGTTTTGTCTAGGTTATTTATACTTCAACAGAAACTGCCAAACTTCATCCAACGTCACAAGTGCTGAGCATTGTGGGATTATTTTCCAGTGGTTTTGACGACCACGTCCGTCGGATCACACCGTTCATTCAGCATGACGTTATCCCAATCTCTACTCAGGAGAGATTAGCGGTCAAACTGTGAATATTAGCGTCTGGAAGCTCACAGAACAGCTGCTAGCATTTCTGCTTTTCCGCATGAACTACGCCCACTCCCAATTGCTGACCAATCACAGAACAGTAACCGGACACCACACAAGAAAAAAGTTCTGCCTGGTTCTGGTTGATGCGTGGAGAACAAGCTGTGAGAACTCCCAAACGAGGGCTGAGAACAAACCTCTCGCATCTCACCGAGTATGTTACAGCCTTGAGGCCCACCAAGGGGTTTGTTCAATGTTTTCACTAAGCTGGACTCATGTATTTGTTCAGAAATGCTTAAAACATTACAGAGTGTTAAACAACATAGTACAGGGCACTGATCTTTTCTGCATTCTTTCAGAACCTATGTGAAATGGCTCATGGCAACCATACTCCCTTGGGCCTTTTAAACTATAATCAAAAGGCAAAGTGTTGCGCCCAGTAAACTAGTACCTGTTAGGATTTCAGTTCAAGTGACCTGAATAAACAGAACCCGTTGAACACAGATAAGAAATTACAGCAGCTTTTAACGTTCTAATTTTAATTACTAACAAGTGAAAACGTATTCCCATTAAATAACTGAGCGTGCAGATGAAACAATTCCCATTAGCAGCTTTAAGCCGATAAGTATTGCCAGCCAGGTGGATATTTTTAAACTCCTCCATCATTTGCTGATGAAAGATGAGGTTTTATGGTTATCAGGTCATCTCTCTATAACAGACGCACTGATGTGCAAGAGTTAAGTTGAAGCAGTTATTCCTAAATCAAAAGATGAATTCTGTTGGATGAATAGCTAGCAGTCACCCTCAGCGACTGTTCTCAGCACCTCATAATGTCCACTGCCACTGTTTGACCTGACTAGAGTGACTGGAGACAGAGGCGAGCTCGAGAAAAGCTCTTTGTGTCTCTTTCTAATGTCATCTTCCTCGTCCACAAGCCATTTATTAGCAAACCTAGCTTTATATAACACTCTTCAACCTAGCGAGTCATCTCTTCTAATTCTATATAATAACATAACATCAGAAACTGAACAGCAAGCAAGGGAAATCAACTTTAGTCAATCAGACCTATTTGTCATTCCATTAGTCAGAGGAATCTGTCCGTTAAGAGCGCTCTTATTTAATCAAGCGATCACTATTGTTACCATCCTTCAGAAATCGCAATTTGTTTCAATATCGTGCTGTCAGTCAAACTGAAAGAATGATTTTGTGTTAAAATGGAGAGCTTGTGCACTCTTTCTACAGTCTGTGTAAAGACAACACAGAGCCAGGGAACAACCACGTTTCTTCCACCTGAGACAGGCAGCCTGACTATCTCTATCCAAATGAGATGAAGGAAACTGTTGAGGTTTAGATGTTTTGTCCATCCACCCAACACTGTGTTTAAGACATAAGACATAACATAATACTTTAATTTAGCCCCCGCTGGGGAAATTTGACATGCTACAGATGTAGCATATGGTTAAAGACAGTGCATGGGACAAGGAAAGGTAAAGCGATGATAAGGCCGATCTGAAACCTGGCCTGAAACCCTAGAGCAAGCATGATTCCCATCCTATTTTTACAGATATTCTAATTCCACAGACTCTCTTGTTGCCCAAACCGATGTTTGAACTGTCTTTTGCATCAGTCATAGCGAGACGCACCACGTCAAATTGTGAAGGACAGAAGTGCTGAACAGGTCTCTGCTATCAGAGCGTTAGGAACGGTCACGAACCTGCAGTTATTTTGAGGGAAGGATTGAGAAATATCTGGAAAGAACAAACTGCATCGCCGGGGAAGCTGCCCAGTTATTTATGCCTCTGGTTTTACACGAGCGTATCATGCGGACACGTAGCCTTTTAACAGTTTTTGCGCCCTTGAGACGCAATAACGCTGGATTGCAGCATCAGAACCTTGTTTCAACCCTGACACATTCGTATGGTCATGTCCTTGTCTGGGCTTGTTTCACTGAATGTGGGCCAGGACGGCTTGTCATTACTGAAGGACCAATGAATTCTGAATTATACCAGTGAATTCAGTAAGGAAGTGTCAGGACATTTGTCTGTGAGCTATATCATAAGAGAAACTGGGTCATGCAGCAAGACGACGATGCCAAGCACACAAGTTGTTCTACAAAAGAACGACTGAAGAACAAAGTTAACATTTTGCGGTGGAGAAGTCATACTCCTGGTTGTAATGCAATAAAAAATGTTGGGATGGACCTGCAGGAAGAAGTTGCTGTTTTTTTTTTGTTTTTTTTTAAATAATGAAATGAACTATTTCTGTTTCATTTGTTTCATTGGGTTCACAGTCTTCACTAGTCTGTCTAAAAGATCAGGTTTGAGAAACAAATTTGTACCTCAGTGAATTCATTCATTCATCTTCTGTAACCTCTTATTCCTGTTAAGGGTCCCGGGGTCTGCTGGACAGGGCTAACACAGAGAGACAGACAACCATTCACACTCACATGCACACATACGGCCAATTTAGAATCACCAATCAACCTAATGAGCATGTCTTTGGATGGTGGGAGAAAGTTGGAGTACCTGGAGAGAACCCACGCAGACACAGGGAGAACATGCAAACTCCACACAGAAAGGAACCAGCCGGCCCATGGATTTGAACCCAGGACCTTCTCTCTGTGAGACATGAGTGCTAACCACCTCAAAGAACAAAATGTGGAAATTTCATTAAATTTAACTGGCAACCAGTGCAAACTGCTGAAGTTGTTTTGTGCTCCTGTTTCTGCGCCCATTAAAATCCTTGTAGGGGCATTTTGTAGTTTCAAAAGTTTATGTATTTTGCTCGAGGCAGAGAATTGGAAATAATAATACTCAGTGTGTAATGAAATAGAATGTTTTGAATTACTGAAAGAAAAAACTTTTGTTTTGTTTTTGTACATATTAAAATATTTAAATATGTATAAAAAAAATCAACATCCATCCTTTTTGGATGTCTTCCGGGCAGATAAAGGGAGAGAATCTCATTACAAAAAATATATTAAGTGATTTGGGTGTTACCCACAAAAAGGTCCAAGAGGTAGCAGGGATGTTACAAATAATAGAATTCAGTAGAATGGTAGTAGCTAGTTGCTTTATAAAAAAACTACTAGTTGAATCTTTGGCTCCTGAGCCAATTAAGTCTGCATTATTATCAGATCTGAATATTTACCTGGGGCTTAATATACTGACAGTATCTGACACAATCTTTATGTCATATTACAGATTAATGAAGTCAGCCTAATAGGTGAGTCAATTATACTATGTGACTTATGAAGTACAGAGTGAGTCGAGTTCCCTCCTCACTGCAGTTCTCCCCCATTCACTGACAGTGTCATTTTAATTCTGTCCTTGATGGACACTTGGGATCCTCCCAGGGCCAGAGCGAACCTGTCTGCTTACAGCTGCGACATGACTGTCACTACAAGAGAAAAACAAAACCCTGGCTGAATGATAATGAGACCTGGCCATCGTTGAACACATATATCCTGAATTAATCATAATTAGCCCAAATGAAATCTTTCAACATGTTGCATTTTCTCCCCCCCTTCTCCTTCATGCTGCTAATCTCTCTCCCTGCCTTCCATTCTCCATCTGCTTCTGAGAAGGCGAAGTCATTGAAGAAAAATAAAATCATTTGGCTGTCCTTAATGTGTTTTGATTTTCCCATTAGCATCCAAGTCATTCTTCCTCGCATGGTCATGAGCATAATTAGTGTCTTTCATCTGCATAAATTCGTCCTCTGAACCATAAGCGTATCGATCAGGCTTGCACAGCCATACCTGTGAATTATGAAGTCTGCGGCGGCAGCCCAGGCGCAGTGAAACCAGGGCGGCTCTTTAAGCTGCTGCTTAACTCTCACATATTTGCTTAGTGCCGTTTCCAACGCTTCATTTGACCTTGCGTCTTCTCTGATTTACCCTTCTGAAGACGTGATGGCATTTTACAGCTGAAGCGCAATTAGCATTACAAATTCAGTTTCATTGTCATTTTAATATTCATGCCTTCCCATCAGCCAGCATGGGGATAATTGTTAAAGCCCCCCAAAAAATCTTTCCACCAGCTCCTGAAGATTTGGCCTTTGAGATATAAAGGGAGAGGGTGGCTAAACTAATCCTGTTACGAGGCCTCTCTCTGTACATTTGAGGGAAGATTTAAACATCTGACCCACATCTGAGAGAAGCCCAGATGCAGGAATCTGGACTTCTCACAAGGGAAAAGTTGTTTGGAAGCTCCTTATAGCCCAAGCTAACCCACACCATGTGCATTTCATGAATCAAACGCTTAATTACTGAATCAAAACTTCTCTCAACCCCATCTTAAATCCATTTAAATATCCTAAACATTATGTTTGTGGGTAGGTTTTAAATCTAGAACAATAATCCTTGCTTGGTTTTGTGTCATTTTCATAGAACCTTTTGGTTTTTGTCCAAAAGTTTTGTATGTGACAATATCTAAGTTGCAAATATATCCTCAAAACAAACTTGTAATTGAGTTAAAAAAAAAAAAAAAAAAAAAAAAAACAGTGACGAAAAACTTGATTGGACAAGTTTACATGTGATTCCGGTGTTTTAAACGTTGATTCTTTGGAACTTTTGGATTAGTGTTTGCTCGCCAACACCAGCTGGAGTTAAATCATGCAAATGAAATGGCGCTGGGACCGAAGTTCAAGCATAAAAAAGAAGCTGAAGTGCTGGTAAAATAGAAACAATGGGGGAGGTATGAAGTTGAAGCACATGAAAGCATTATGTGCTGAGTGTCTCCACTCATTTTCTTATATGTTTCCTGCGTGCTTTCAGGCGCTGCCCTGCGCCCATGCTGCAGCAGGTGTCTGAGTGTTGACTGAGTGCACTTGATGTCACTCGCTCATCAAGAGGCGAGAGAGCATAAAACTGGGAGAGAAGGCGCAATTGACCCTTTTTTGGCCTCTTGATTGGTCTGCTGACCACCAACCAGAAGACTCCTTCCTTTAGTCAAGTCCCGTCTTCTCGTGTTACTAAGGCTGGGATTAAAAATAAAATCTAATTTTCAATTCAAATCAATCTTGATTTGAAAGTTCCAGCGTAGATTTTTCAAGTCTCAAGAGACTTGCAACCAGATTAGTAGTTGTTAGGGAGAGACAAAATTTGACTGAAGCTCCAACCTTGGGAGCACCGTCACGTCTGACTGAATGGATCTTAAAAGTATGAAGACAGAGAAGAGCTGCGTAAAATCAAAGTCAAAGCCAGTGTGAATTGGAATAAAATGAATCCAGGAAATTAGTGACACGCAGCCCTATATGTTGCTGATGCTAGGTTATATAAACAATAGCAACATGGGTGTAGTGATGAAGTACAGTAAAGCGGGTACAGTGGAAGAAATACAAAGTCAGTGATCTGCACAGAAAAACTAAACATTGGTGAAGCTTAGCAACATTTCCAATATCTTGCTAAGGTTAGCTGGTTTTGCCTCCATGTGACCTAGATTCTATTGAGAGAATGGGCCACCACATGTCTATTGTTCCCAAAGCAATATAGGAAGGACTTGACAGACAGAAGTGGCCTTCTGATTGGTGGTCAGTAGACCAATCAGAACAAAGGGTCAGTTATTTGGGCAGCAGTTGGGCTGCCAAGTTGCTCAGTGAAGTGACCTCACAACTTCAATGTTTTGCTCTGCTGGATCTGAGTTGATTTTAGTCTTTGGTTTTTTGTTAATTAATCTTAGTTGTGTTGCTGCTTTATTTGATTTTATATATATATAGTTTTAGTCTATAAATGACACCATTGAACTGCCTGGTGCGATGGACTGGAGACCTGACCTGTACCCCACCTCTCGCCCAATGACAGCTGGGATAGGCTCCAGCAGACCCAGCAACCCTTCACAGGACAAGTGGTTACAGAAGATGAATGAATGAACGAATGAATGAATGAATGAACTGCCCGGTTTCTCAGCTTTTCATCACATGTATGAATAATTGTCATACAACCTTTTCCAGTGAAGTGACTATTCTGAATCACTGTCAGCTTTCAGCAGCAGAGTTCCAGTTCCCGGTGACTGAGTGCGCCACTGTCAGCTCAGCTCTGATTCACAGCACATCTCTTATAAAACGCACAAGGGAAGACTGTGAAAGCCAGAGAAATGTGATCTGATATCTCAGTTATGTTTACTGCTTGAGTATCTTAGTTTCGGGCTGAATACAAGAGCTTGAGCAACCAAGAAACCGGACAGAAGTCTGCACGAAAGACAGCCCGAATCAAAACGTCTGGCAGTGTGAATAGTGATACAATATGTTCATTTCGGTGATGTAATGTTTGCAAACCAGACAGTTCTAAGAGCCGAGCCATGCAGGCAAGAGTGGGACTTCATTGGCCAACAACTAGTAAGGACAAACTAGGAGTAATTGTTTAAAAAGAAAGAGTGGTAGTGGTGTGTGTATGTGTGTGTGTGTGTGTGTATCGGGGAGGACGGGGGCGCATCTGGAAAAAGTGAAGAAATTAGAAAACTGGATACGTCACTTGAAAACTTCAAGCTGGAGCATCTGGTACTTCTGAATGCCAATCTGCACAACTTGTGTTTAAAATGTTAAACAGTAGGTTTTTGGTTTTTTTTGGTAACAAAAATAAATGCAGAAAAATAAGGTTTTTATGAAAACAGCGAATAAAAAATTGCTAACTACAAACAAATCATTCATCATTACTAAGGGTAACACAGAAGGCTCAGAGTGAAACTAAATGAAGAGCCGTTTGGGAGCCATAAGAGCTGGCTCTTCTCAGGGAGCTGGGCCATAAGACCCGAATTTTTGAAAAGAGCTGGACTTCCCATCACTAGTTCACTTACTGTTGAACTTTAGTACGTTTGAATGCTGATGCTCTCACTTATTAAATAACAGTTAAGGAGGTGAATTGTCCACTGTAGCACACAAACTAAAAAGAGGGGGAGCTCCAAGCACATTTTAGATGTTCCAAAATGTCTTTGAATGTACTTATAACATAAAAAAAAACATGTCTGAGAAATCCCTGCGCTGAGGCAAACACCAGAAATCAGGGCAACTGACACATCAGTGGACATTGGTGATAATAATAGCTCCCATATATAATTTAGGTACAAGTCTTCAGACACTCCTGATCTACATCCTAATAATTCTCCTCCACTGCTGCGGTAGCCTTTGCTGCCTGGAAGGCATGGCTGCATGGTTCCAAGAGTTTAAAGAGATCATAATATTAATTGCTTCATTTGGAGAGAGGATACACTCTGATCGGTTTGGAGCTGAGCTCACATCTGCCTGCCCCCTAGTATCTGGAATGAAGTCTGTAAAAGGAATTAGGAAACTCTTCAAACTTTTAATTGCAAGTAGCAATGAGTGCTGTGAGTGAGCGCGTGCCAACAAATGAAATGTCTTACTACTCCTTAAACCTCAGTATCTTGATATTATTGTAAGCGCGGCACATTTGTTCTTATCATGCAGGAGAAATCTGAGAATTCTCCAGAACGAAAGCTTCACTTGAAGTCAAAGGCTCCTGTTCGATGCATTGAGCGCATGTGTGTAATGCCTTCACTCATCTGGGATGTGAAAAAAAATCTGAACACTTCAGAAAAAGTGCTGGCCACGCTTCATTTATAAAATCTTTACATCAGGATGCTTACATCCTGCTTGAGCAGCATCTGGTTCAAAAGTGGTTTAGCCCATTTGGCTAACAGAGTTTCTATTGAATTTCTCTACTTCAGTATTGTAGTCCGGTCATTTTCAGATGAGACTGCAATCACTCTGCTAAAGGAAAAACTACTGTGATTCAACTCAAAAAATTGTACCTCCAGAGAGACCCAGCTTAGAATATTACATCGCTTGCAGATCACACCACAGCTCAGACACAGAATGAACCCAAGTCTGTCTGAAATGTGTTCCAAATGTCATGTGGAAGTGGGAAGCTATAGGCACTGTATATGGACATGTACCCATGTTGAGGAGTACTGGGGTATAATTGTTAGCAAACTTAATTTGATTTTTAATGTCCAGCTTGATGCGGACCCTCAGGTCCTGCTTCTCCGTTTGCCCAGTCGTCATATTAAAGGGTCTCATCAAAGAAGGCTCCTCAGTATTCTTACATTTGCTGCTCGGAAAAATATATTGCTAAGATGGATTGATAATGTTCCACCTACAATTGGGGCTGGCACAAAGTGATATTTGACTTACTACCAATGGAATACCTAACATACAGATTAAAATGTAATATGGATGATTTTTGTAGGATTTGGACCCCTTTCTTTAAATATGCAGGTAAAAGACTCACGACCATCGTATAAAAGGGATGATAGATGGCAATGAAGGAAACTGGTTAACTGATGTCTTCGGGTCATAAGGTCGGGAATTTACTCTTAATTATTTTTTTATTTAATCATCATTTTAAAAAAAAATAATAATATATATAGCATTTTCTCTCTAAATTGACACTGTTTTTTTCTTTATTATTTTTCTTTCTTTTTGCATTACTTTTCTTGCACCAAGCAGAGAAAACATCTAAGGAGATTGAAGAAACTACTAAAATTTGCTTAAGAACTTTTGTCTAGAAAAAAGACAAAAAAAACCAAAAAAAACAAGTGTAAGCACTAGTGACACTGGCCTTGAAAAGCATGAAGCATGGCAAGAGATCACCAGCGAAATAAATGGTGAAGGTGAAGAAGAAAGAACTGTGAACAGACATGGAGCCAGGGACAGAGAGGTTTCTCTTTCAGTGTTTCAGTCTGATGTTCTACTGGAGTGAATAGTAGCCTCCCACAACCAGGAAACTTTCAGCCAGCACAAGACAGCATAGCCCAACACCAACTGGCGAGATCTGATGACAATTGTAAGCATTAATACAAATGTTTAATCTTCTTCCAAGGGAATTTAATTTAGCTGATTAGCCATTAGGTTTTGTTCCACATCTACAGCCCACCTAATCTACAGCTTTCATTTTAGAATGAATATTTCCTCAAGAAATGGAAGAGTTTGACAGTCTGAAGAGCGACAGTGTCACATAGCTAGATGGTAACAGGATGAGGATGATAGGGAATTTAAAGCACACGGACAAGGGAATGATTGGCTGGGAGTATGCGGACAGACGTATCCTGGAATGAAAGCAGCGACATAGAAATTGAAGACAGACTTATTTTAACAGTGTGTGAATATGGAACAGTCAGGATACAGTAAATAGATCAACAGCCAACATTTACTCATTGAAATTTCATCTACCCATATCAGCTGCATGATCATTTTGAGACACTGGTTCTTACAAAATGAAATGAATGAATGAAATCATACGTATAACTGGTCTTTGATATTTTTTCCAGGTACAGCTGGCTTTAGTTTACCATCCAGCTCTAGGAGTCAACCTGGAATATCAATACTACCCACCCAAAGGGATCAATAAAATAAACCTGGCTGGTCCGACAAAATCAACACAAGATAGTGGAGTGTCTTCAGCATGTTTCAGACACTTTTTCTAAAAAAAGCAACACTTTTTCCAGTTTTTCATGATGTAACTAAAGCGATTTGCTTACACGTTAAAATGAGTCACCACATCTATGCTCAGATCCTACAAAATCATCAGTCTTCATGACTTGCACAGTTTTTAAAGTGAGTGTGGTGTGTGTAGGGCTGGGTACCGAACTTCGGTTCTTTTGTGGCACCGACCGAAATGCTTCGGTAGTACCGAGTATCAAAACATCCCTCGTCTTTCGGTGCCAAGTTTCGATACCCGGAGGTGATCAAGACCTGATAATGCTGCCAGTGATTGGCTGTAACGTTATACTTTGCGGCTTGCAGGAAAAATACGTGGTACCAGACAGAGACGTTTTGCCCACAGACGGGGTTCACGTATATCTGTGTTGTGATTGTGAACAGGAGTTGTGCGTCGTTGAAACGCTTAAAAAACGTCACCGAAGTCAAAAGTGTGGCTCCATTTTTAGCAAGATTGATGCCAATACTGCGCGATGCAATATATGCAAAAAAAATAAATAAATCATAATTGCTAAGGCTGGCAATACGACTAATTTAATGAAATACCTGACCGTGCACGGAATCAGTTTAAGAGCAGTAAGTTGCTCCGTGTTTGACTGCAAGAAGATCGGGCCGTGTAAAGACAGAAAAAGGATATGATATGATGTTTATTTTTTCTGTAAAACTGCTTGGAGTGGAAAATTACCAAAGCTGAAAAATAAAACTGAAGATTTGTACAATGTGTAATGTAATTTGCTTTTTGTTATCTTATAATCTTATAAAATTGGTATCGAAAAAAGTATCGTTCTGGTACCGGTATCGAAATGAAGGTATCGGTATCGGTACCGGTATCGAAGATTTTTGTTTGATACCCAGCCCTAGGTGTGTGGGTATGAGGCCTTGTGTGTTTAGGCAAGGCTGCCGGCCTTTCAGTATGTAAACTCTGGTGAAATTTGAGATTCCCCATATCACCTAAATAAGTAATTATCTATGGTGACAGACACTAAAGCTTCCTTACATGGTAAAACCTCTATCATATTAAAGGTTGCAGGTTATAACACTCATGTATTAGTCACCCATCTCCAGCTCTTGTGGAGTATTTTCATGGGTCTCCTTGACCAGTACTGATGTGTTTAGATCACTTTTTGGACTTTACTTGAATGGAAAGCTATTCTATCAAGGAAAATGGATTTAAAAATAAACATTTTTATCCAGATCTGCCAAGCAGCAGTATACAAAATTTAATGCATTCTGGTGTTAGTTGGATGATACCCAAAAAACGCTGAGGTAAACACAACCAACAATGCACTCTGATATGCCAGACCTTTCACCAAACTCTCCCTTTGAGGTCCCAGTAGCCAGAAACACGATGGTGGTGAGTACTTGCTGATTAGATGGCATGACCGTGGCAACAAGACGGGCGTTGGATCAATTGTTAAAAGCGGCTTATTGGCCGCTCATCAGCAAACAAATCTGGCCAATCCTTAAATACTGGCTCCCTCCTCAAGGCCAGGTCGGACATTTCAGACAGCGGGAGCAAATAAGCCATTGTGGATTGGTTTGAGCACTCCTGTGTACTGCTTTATAAAAGTCCACTATTCATGTAGAAGCCATGATTGATGCTGTATGTTGTCATAATGTGAATGTATGCATGTGGGCATATAATTATAATTTTGTAACATTTTCAGTTATTAAATAACTAAATACTGAAAAAGCTAGGTGGCTTTTGCACGTATTAGCTCACATGTGGTCGAGGGCACATGTGAGCACAAGTGGTAGGTATACAAGCTTTTACGAACGTCACAAAAGTTGTTAAATCTGTTTCTAGGAACAACTCATGAATAAGGCTGATGAATGAACCGCAAATTACAACACTGGGGTTTGTAATTTTATCCTAGCCCACTACTATTTAGAAAACTTCCGCTGTAGCAGATCTTAGGTGGCCACTTGAAAAATAGTGCTTATTATGATTTGACATTTTGAAAGCAAAGCACATTTAAACAGGTAGTTAAGCTAATAATGAAGAACAGATTACACAGGGTGTCATCTGGTCTTCTTTCATGACACACGGGACAAGTTTGAGGGTTCAGATGCATTAGACTTGGGATGGAAATACAAAGTTTTCTCTGAAGAATCCTCATTCCAATTATGGCATCCATAATTGACTATTTTCTAGACAACTCATTACAACAGGGACCAACCTAGTTTATCTAAACAATGGATTTCAGAAGCTCAGAAAGTCTAGCATTTAGGCCAATTTAAAGTTGGAAGGCAATGGATCATTGATTGGATTCCTCCCTCCCTGGGAAGCTTCCAAACTCCATTTGAATAACAAGTGTTGAATATCTGTCATTCACTTCCAAGTTCCTCTTTTTACAGTTCTAAACATCATGCAGAGTGTTTTTGTAATCCTGCAACGATGAAAGGACAACACAGATCAGCAAACTATTAATGAGTCAGTGAATCAGAGTGATTTGATGGTGCCATCAGAATTGAAAGCTGAACTGAGTTGTGTGAACAGCAAAGTCCTTCCTCATGCCAGCAGCCCAAAAACTAATGTCAGCTGAATAACAAAGCATTATTTTGTGCTTCCAGGAGAAAGTAACCTTTGAAAGGTCTTCCTTTAAAAGAAGCAGCTTTACACCATGCAGGCAAGAATGCTGGGAAAGAGACACCGGATGAGACTTGATGGGTAAAAGCCTTAGGGTCAAAAGGGATGGGGGAGGAGATGGAAAGTACCTTTCTGATGTAGAAAAGTGGCACTTGAAAAAAAAAGAAGAAAAAAAAAACAGGCTGTGTATGGTATTGATTGCCCGTCATTCTCTACCTCCTGCCCAGCCTTTGTTACTTGGAACATCACAGGGGCCAGAAGCGGGAAGGGATAAATGGAGGAAAATCATAACATTAAGTCTTTATACCTTCAAACACCACAACACCTTCGGACACAATTCTAGGTTTTCGGGAACGTATGCCACAGAAAATAACAGGTGGGGTTTTCACAACAGCGACTAGTGACTTCCAGCTCCAGCACACGGTAACTGCTGATCTCCACTGCTTTCCCTATTGCATTGCTTCCCAGAAGCTGCTTGCATTTAAATGAACGGAAAGAGCTGACAGTAATCCTTGCTATTGACAAGGAGGGATCAATAGTGAGCCGTATGTGCTTGCCAGAATGTGGAATGACAGCCATATGACTAATGTCAAGGCAAGGAGTCACTTCAGTTCCAGTGTTGCAAACGGTATTGTAATAATGTCATCAAATCCCAAGAAAAGATTAAAATCCACTCTCAAGTCTCTCCGGCAACCCTAAGCCCATTTTCATTCTGCTGAAGATATGAGTCTGTACAAATACACTGGGGGTCCGGGGGTCACTGCAAGGCTATGACTATGAACCACAGTACCCATCTGGCTGGGAAACCTTTGTACACATAGCGCTATGCCCAAAAATAAAACATTTATTTAATTAATAACACTGTTGCCATCATATTTCTCAGTGCAGCCCTGAATCCCACTTTTTAATCTACTAAAAGGTTCTCTCAAGAGTTTCTGGGGTAATATCATAGATTGTGATCACTGAAAACTTCCTCTGATATCCACAAGGTGTTTAGACCACAATATTATGTCGGAAAACAAAGTCTGGCATGGATTTAATATTTTTGATTAACTTTTTTAATCAAATTGACTATATTTTGAATTGACTATAACATTAAGTGTAAAGTTTAACAATTCCAAAGTGCATGCTTTAGCTACTACAAACCAACGTAGACATGAAATGCAAACACAAATTGACATGCTGTTGGAAGGACATACTGGATATCCAGTAGTAAATGCAAAATATCTGGCATATATTGGCAAGTAAGGACACATTCAGCTATTGTAGCAACAACATGTAAAGAGAAATGTGTAAAAACTCAGCTTTGACAATGAGGTATCTTTGAGACCTTAAAGGGACAAACCATTAACTAGTCTTGTGGTTCGTGTGGATGTGCCAGAAGTGGTCAAATGCCCAGATTCTCTGGGACTTGAAGGAACTTCTGCCTCTGTCTTCTCACAAGATGCAACAGAGTTCATGTTTTTTTGGTTCACAGGCATACACACTGTTAAGCAATGATCAGCATGTTTTGGCTTATCAATTTGGAAACATACAGCATGTAAGAATGAATTCCAGTTCCAGATGGTCACTGTTTTTTATATCACTCCAACTGAAATTGTGCTTTTGTTGGGGATACCCTCAGTGGGTGATTAATCCACATTTAGTGCTCTAATGAGTATTTCCTGCAGCAGCATAGTGTATATGGAATCAGTCACAAAAAAAACAACTACAGTGTGTGTTGATGGTAACGATATCACTAGGTACATTAGTGATGCTCACTGAAGTGTTTCTAATTGTAGAAAGTAGTATGCAGACAGAAAACACAGCTGAGCTGTGTGTACACCATATTCAAATAAAACCCTATAATTGTCATGTAAACCTCATGTTTTAAAAGACCACAACAGTACTGACATTTCATACTATCCATGGAAAGTTTTTCTTTTCTACTATCACCAATTCTTTCAGTGTACAGGACATTCAGTTAGCAATAGTTCTGTTGTGCCAACGTGTCTGTGGCCTTTACTCGTATGAAACTTTCAAAGCACCAAATACAAAATGCCTTTTTTGAAGGAAAACAAAGTGCTTCGAGGAAAGGCTGTAAAACGCCATTTAGATCTCCTTGTGAATGTAATTAAATGTATAGAAAGTATGATCTAAGGAATATTACAATTAACCGACTTCTATTTGGTTACTTGTCAAAATGTTGTCAAAAGAGTGGAAAGCATTGTGGCATTCACTATGACCTCAGTTAGCAGTAAGTTTTTCTTTTTTACAACATGACAATAGACCTTTGTGTGAATGTGTAGCAGCTCACTGATACTTATCCATGTTTTTATTTTCATCTATGCATCTTCTTCTCTAACACAAACAAATGTCAAAAATGACACATTTTAAATTTAACTCAGTATTATTTATATATCATCAGTAACAATCCAGATTGTGCCATGACTGGGGTACAATGCTGTAAAGTACGTAAACTGCTAAGAGAAGAAATTAGAGAAACAAATTACAGTGTAGCTGCTAAATGTGTTCAGTGCTTCATGAGAAATCTCCCAGCAACCTGGGCCTATAGCAGCATAAATAAGGGATGGCAAAAAGGCAAGTTGTAAGATTAATCAACCGTAGACAAAGTACGTAGAAAGAAAGGAAGAAACACCTCAAACGTATCTAAGCAGCTCAGAGGGAGACATGCTGATCTGTACACAGAAATCAGGGTGAAACCGTTTTAGTTGTCACAACATCACATCCTGCAATGTTGTTTGTGAACTGAACAAAGGACTAAAATTAGCTCATAATGTGAGCTGGGTGCATCTCATAACTTTGGCAGCTCATTAATGTTCAGCTGGTCCATATCTAACATTGTGTACGCTGCAGTTTTGTGGTATCCAGTTTGGCATTTTGAATAGTGATGGTACTGTGACATCCCAGACCTTGCTAATGCCTGAACAGGAACAAATCCCCCCAGCTAGGTTCTAACATGCTAGAAGTTATCTCGGTGAAATGCTTTAATGTTGACTTTTCCACATGAAATGTAAAAGATATTAAAATGTACTAACTTAGCAGTGTTGTGGAACTCATTTTATTCTCATGTCCTATGAAATATGAATGCTGTGTTTCTGCAGATTTAACAATATTTTAAGCCCATGCTAAACTATGTATCGCTAGTACATGGAGCTAAATTCTTCTTTGGAAGTAACAGGCACTTGTACGCACATGCTGACACACCATACCACTCTACCATAGTACTTTAGGAACGAGCAGACTGAAAGAGTGGCAGCCAGTCGATTTGATTCTAAGCCGTGCTCTCTGTGTTTTTGTCTGACTGCCGTTGTGGAGACGTTGATCTGTGTGCAGGATCACAATGTGGGGACTCACCTATATTTCGGGGACATAAAGCAAGTCACCTTAAATCATTAAGACATAGTTTATGGTTTGCAGGGGTAATGGTTGGTGCTAAAGAAAGTGTCCAAGGCAATGATGTAAGTCTGTGTATTGTGCTGTGAACTGATGGAAACATAACTGTGTGTGTATGTATGAACTTAAATTACTCACATTGTGAGGACTTGAATCTATGTAGGGAGACATGCTGGGAGGACCCCACTTCCTTATCAGGGTAAAAAGCAATTAAGTCACTGCATGATCATATGTTGTGGATATTAAGGAGTTTATTTTATGTTTTGTTTGATTCCAAAAATGTTAAAGACAGGCAGCTGGACTTACAGAGTTTCTTGAAGATGCCATTTTACAATGTCTTCTTCAGTTCTGTGAATGGTGGGGGAGTTGAGGTGGAATAGGGACATCTGTGGGTGTAGATCATCAGAAACAACAGACACTAGTTAAGCAAGTTCCTGATCTGGCTACTCGGATGAGTGGCAAAATGTCTTCAATAAACTTTACAAGTCCAGTTGCCTTTTTATGCTTTTTGGATATACCATGACCTGGATGACTGAGAACCTTTACAGAGATACTATAGTGTGTCACAAAATATTTTAATGGGGTCTAGAATTCTGCCTAGGTGACTCAGTAACTGACGCTCATGTCACTTTAGTTTGCATTAGTGAATGACTATCCTCTCAAAAAAGGTTTTACCAACCAAATTGCAAATGTTGAGTTTTATGAAAATTCTCTCTGTGAATAACTGTTTTTAGTGTACATCCCAGGAGCTATAGCCTACCCTTGTTCAAAAACTCCAAACTGAATCAAATTTAAATTGATTTTGTATAGCATGCTAGTACCGGGATGGTCCAGTTGATGTTTGCACCCTGAGGAGAGCATCCCTGTGCCGATGTGGTTCAGAAGGTTTGCTGTAAGTACTTGTATTGACCTTTATCACTGTCAGTATTTGATACATTTCAAGTCTTGTGCTGCCACTCTTTGTAAACAGATATCTGGTCAGGATGAAAACTGAAGATTACACGGAGGTTAGAGTAGTGATAAGATCAGGAGGGCGGTGTAGGGAAAGGTGACGCCCTGCATGTCAACAGCTTCATTCAGTTCTTGATGCAGCTTTAATGGAAGACTTTGGACTGAGGGTGGCAGGCAGCCAGAGGCCTATAGGCCAACACTCACATGCCAGAAAATCAAGCTGTAACTTTATAGAATGCTGTTGCTGAAGAATGTTATATATTTGATTTTTTTTTTTTTTTTTTTTTTACATTACAAGAACATTATGTGGGTGTCCTATTGATTAAATTAAATACAACAAGAATACAGTAAATTACTGTTGTGTAGTACTACAATATTGTTTTATATACCGTATAGTAGGTTACTGTGACACAAAATTACTACTATTACATCTTAATCTCCCACAACAACGAGGCAGCCTACAGGAGGGAGGTCTCCCACCTGGAGGACTGGTGCCGGGAGAACCACATCTGAACCACCTGTATGTCAGCAAAACAAAGGAACTGATTGTGGAGTTTAGCAGGAAACAGCAGAGGGACTTCCATTAACTTATTATCTGTGGCTTTGAGGTGGAAAGAGTGGACACCTTCAGATACCTGGGAGTGACCATCTCACAGGACCTGTCACGGACTTATCACTTGAACACCATCATGAAGAAGGCCAGACAGCATCTCTACCTCCTCAGCTGCCTCAGAGACTTTTTTGTCAGTTTTACATTTACACTTATATTGTTTACGTGGTGTGTTATGTACAATTATTACTGTTTTTCTGTAGTACTTTTTTACTACTAGCAGCAGGTACAAAAATAAATTTCACTGTGCATTGCACTATGTATAACTGTGCATGTGACAAATAAATCTTATTTTATCTTATCTTACTACTAGTAGTACTAGTAACATAATATATATATATAATATTAACTCTAGGGTTTGGCTAAGTCTCCAGGAAATGCATGCATAAGTCAGAGTCCTCCGAAGCGATGGAAACGCAAAAAAACAACAGTGCGCCGTTCCTTCTCCAGTCAAGTGTTCTTTCTCACTTCATCTTCTGCCTCCTCCCTGCAGCCTCGCACTTCCATGAAATCGAGTCCATCTCGTTTCAGCTACGCTGCTCCATTTAACCCAAACAATATTTCAACTCCAAATATGAAAGACTTTTTTTTTTTTTTCCTGCAGTGCTCGGTTGTCATCCACCTGTGCACCCGCCTCCCTGACTTCCGCGTATAGCGCGCACGCGCTCGCGATGGCGCGCGTCGCTCCTCTGAATCCTGATCGTGTGTAAAAGCTGCGGAGCTGGTCGGCATCGCTGGGTCCCAGCAGGTCCACCGAGAGCCTTGTGTCCAGGTGTGCAGCGGCCCTCGCGTTTGGATACGAAATCAATTATTATCAGTTCATCAACCTAGTTATTGCTTTCATCCAGTTCTCAACGCACAGACCTGTTTCAAGACTGTACTCTCCAGTGCGTCGGAGCGATACGGAGTTTTTTAAACCGTTCTCTAACTTGTCTGGAAATTATTTTCAGTTAATCTAATGGGTGCTTTCTTGTGCTCTCGTGAAAAACATTTTAATTCATCCTTTAAAATCCTCTGGATGACTGTATTTAAATACTCGTTCTCAGGGTGTGTGGGATGGAGAGCGAATCGTCAAATTGAAGACATTTACGCACAACATAACCGGAAACGTGTACAAAGCAGACGCCCTTAATCGAAGCTGAGTCAAAAAATAAAATAGATGTAAAAGTGCACAGTTCATTTGTATGCTTGATTAAGGGGTGGGCGGTATGTGGGTGTGAATGGTGTAAATCACGTGTTGCTTCAAAATAGTAAAAGCTGAATTCATTCATCAAATGATGGGCCCTTTAAAGCAGGTCGAAATCACCCACATAGAATGTGTTTAATTCTTTTTGAGCATTTAACATTTTATTCCTTTGTGGGTTATCCTGTATTTTGCATCTTATCTGCACGCGCTAATTAATCCGTGCTGGAAACATTTAGTCCAAAACCTTGATTTATGACTACGGGGATGCACAAAAGCCCACTGGCCTAAATAAAGCAGTGCTTTTATTTTGACAACCTTTTCCGGAAGTCTCTATGTCATTCCCTTGAACTTCACTTTGGTCCCTTGCCGTGACGAGGAGAAGTCTCGATCGGAGGCTCGCCACCTGGCGATGCGAGTTTACTGAGTTGTGAGGCGTCTCCAGGTGTTGGACCGACCCCACAGCTGTCCCGCCACATTCATCTGTGCTTTCTTTCTCCCTCTCTCCCTGTCTTTCTGCGCACAGATTTTAACTGAAGCGATCATGTTTGACTTTCCGTGGTAATAAGGGGATGTCCGCTCTGTGAAACGGCGCTGGATGGATGGATGTGTCCGTTCTAGGGCGCACTGGAATAATACAGTGAACTGACGGAGGACCGCTGCTCCGTTCGGCTCTTTTCTCTGGAGTTCCTCCTGTTTTTATTTAGACATCTCTGGGATTGTTACATTTACTTGTTGGGAGCGTGCAACATTTATTCCTCAGGCTTTGATTACCTGCTATGTGTCTGGTGTGGAAAATACCTGGTGGAAGGTGTACAGCGGGATCCAGCCTGGGAGGACAAGACATCAGCGTCTGATAAAGCTCCGTAACTGATTTGTTTCCTTTTTTTTTCTAATCTGTGCGTGATGTACGTGGAATGAAGACAGAGAATGGATATAATTTGGGAAATACTGATCATTCTTCAGGCTAATTTTATTGTCTGCATATCAGGTGAGTTATGGGCGTCGTTGGTGCCGTTTGGGGCAGGTGCATCGAACAACATCCATCAATGAATGATCTTTAACTTTTCTCCCTATAATTCTGAAGGGTGAGCTTTGCTTTGTGGAAGCACAGCGAGCCAGGAGAAACGCGCTTGCAGTGGATGCACTGTGCCAGGTGGAGTCAAAGCTACAGTTTGTGCGCCAGGCGTGAAATATGCCCGTTGTTTCAGGGTCTGGCTACCTATAGATTTGTGCGTATGTGAGTCAAAACAGGCACCGCGTAGCTCCCAGAACTGGATGCGCAGTCTTCTGACGCACGCATGACACGGGTGGGCTTGAGGAAAAAAAAAAAAAAACGAGCCATAGTGATTGATTTTGTGTGTTTTGTTGCTCCGCGGACCCATCGCGTGAGAGCCCCTTCTCCCCCTGTCCTCTCCGTCACTGTCAAGTCTCTGGGCTCCACAAACAGTTCAGTCAGTTGTTATCAAATAAGGCACTTGTGCGCACCGCTGGGCGCACGGCGCACGGCGCTCTGCGGTGTGAGGAGTGGATGCGGCGCTGTAGGTCATGCTGCGTTATAACGGCTCTTTGCGTGAGCGGGCAGATGCGCCCGTCGCCAGAACCGTCTCTTCACTCCTCTGTGTAATAGCGAGAAGGCCCGCGGGACTTCAACGCCCAGTTTTACACCCGACACCCTTCACATTTTAACTTTGGCTGTGTAAACCACTCTTCCATTTAAAACCAGGGACGCGTAGTCTCATTTCATTTCACAAAAATCAGATTAGGTTCTTTTCATCGCAAAGTGTACAACGTGACCCTGTTTGCATTGGTTATGTGACTTGATTTTTAAATCAAGTCACATAACTGTAAATAGGCGGAGCTGCATTTTTAACTCAACTTTAACATCTGTGTGGTGACGATCCACGTCCAAATCAAACAGTTATTTCGCCACCGTTCTGTGCGTTTGATCCGTGCTTCCAAATGACGCAAATGTGGGAGTTCACTCGTAAAAACTCTTGTGCGTAATCCATTTACGCATTACGCACGCGAAGCTCCGCTCTCTTCTTTGTACCTCGGCCCGCAGGCTGTCAGTGAAGATAAGGGACTGATGTGGGCATCAGCAGTCGTCAGTGGCATAGTCTAGTGATTGCTTTGTTTTATCTGAGGTCACGTTGTGCGGGACAACGCTGCATGATATTTTCTCCACTTCAACAACATTTAAAAATTGGTTCTATGGGAAAGATGGTACATGTGCAGTAGTCAACACAATGCATCATACAACTACCATTGTGTGTCACCTACCCTTCTAGATCTATATTCCACTACAGTAAATATGCATTAAAACGCAAGTAAAGAACACAAGATCATAAAGGTCTCGTATCAGTCATCATGTGTAGTACTGCACAGTTGAAAGTGTTGAATAATGTCCTCTGGGCTTCTTAAAGTTTTAGTATGAGAACTGAAATGTGACCCACACAAGACACTAAAAACTATCTGGACACTTTCCACCTCCCACTACAATTTGCAGTGCACGCTTATATTGTGACCTAATGTGTGGTTGCTGAGTTTCTGTTTTGCAGAGTAGAGGCGGTTGAGTTGAACTTAAGCGGTGACTGATTTGTGATTATGTTATTTTAATGCTCTGAATCCACTGCAGCGGGGATGCGTTTCACACTGCCTGGGCTTGGTCTTGTTGACATGCTGCCGCTGAGTTAAACACTCCAGTGTTTGCCAACCTTTCAGCCCTGTGTGTCATCTGTACTTGTTGTGTGAGTCACATTTAACAGCGAAGATCTTCCCCCGGTGATGCTGGAGATCGTAACAAGTGTCAGCAATTTTTTTGTACAAATATCTGATGGGATGGAGCTCACTTAACAGTCATTTGTACATGCATGTACACGAGCGCTAATGCCCCTAAACTAGACTTCAAAGGGACCCTATTATCTTGCACGGTTGAGCCTGGATTGTGGACATGAAAGCCTCCTCAGTGCCAAGACTTTAATCTGTGATGTAATCAAGCGGCAAAGCTTGATATCGCTCCGATGACAGTGAACAGGAGGCCGAGTCTGTGGGAACTGTGACAGCACTCGTAGGTGATTTTCTGCAGGGAGCTGCAGGGAGAGAAAAAAAAATTTACTCTAGACATCTGATTTTATGCTCATTTTCAGTTTGTGTGTTAAAAAAAACTGTCTGAAAACACAGGCAATTCAAATGCAAATAGTTAAATTAAATCAAACATAAAGTGTATATAAAGTCAGTATACTGATTAAATTTATCAATATACTGAAAATATGGAAACAGACTAGAAAAGGAACAGCGACATACACAAAGCAAGGAGGAAACTATAGCCTCCTTCAAAAATAACACTTGAACAGAAAGACCATTTTCTGCCAGGTACTGTGTTCTTTTTCACCGTTTGAACTTTGGCTGGAACTCTTCCAGTTGCATCACCTCCCAGCACCCTCTGAGGTATTAGCACAGTAGTGGGGAAACATGAGGAGTTTGCTAAGGAAGCGAATAATATTTCTACTACTACATGTGACAGAAGTAGAGAACCATTTAGTTTGTCTGAAATGGCTCAGAGAACTACATGTTTCAACTGACCCAAATCTATGTAGCTAGCTAGCTATCTGTTTATCTCAGATATTATCGCAAATATTATGATAACGTCACTTCACACTTCTAGGTTTGTCTGTCTTTGTAGTGACATATTATAGTTATAGGACAAACTGCGACTTTCTTCACTTAAATCAGTGAATCCCAAAGCAGGGGACGCACCCTCCTTTGGGAATGAGGCTTGCTTGAGCACTGCTAGCATAACATGAAGAGGTTTGTAACTAAGCTTTCAGCCAAACGTACAGCAGAGTCTTCATCAACTCAAAACACAACTTCCAAAGAAAAGTTGAGACTTGCACTGACCACCAGGCATAACATTATGACCAGTGTCAGGGGAAATTGACCATCTTGTGACAATCCAGTGTTCTGCTGGGAAACTTTTGGACCTGGCATTCATGTGGATGTTACTTAGACATGTAGCACCCACCTAGACCAGACCAGGCGCCCCCACCCCATAGCAATGACACTCCTTGATGGCAGCAGCCATCCCCAGCAGGATGCAGCCTGACACAGACACACACACCGAAAAACTTTAGGAACAACTCATAAAACATGAAGAACAGCACAAGGTGTTGACCTGGCCTCCAAATTCACTAGATCCCAAACTGATCAGTATGCTTATACAATATTTGCATTTGAAACCAAAAACAAGTTAAGTCACCACTTGGATAAACAGATTTGCTTTAATAAAAGCAAATCTGTTTTTTTTTTCAAATTCTCAACTTTCTTTACGCTATATAAAGTTGGCTATAGAGTTGCTGAGTGTACAACACACACTGTAGCAGATGATTTAACACTTCCCTCTGCTATCGATAGCTACAACTAGCTAAGAGACGTTCCTCTTTCAAGTGCAAGGTATGAGAAAGCAGCCGCTTTGCTCTGCAGATGGATGAATGGATTGACAGCAGCAAAGACTGTATGCCAATGACGTACGCCAGATATGTATATCGGTGTCAAACTGGGGCAGGGAGGGTTCAAACATGTTCTTATCTACAAATTGGTGGGGCCTTGCAGAAGAACTTGGGGAACCACTGATTTAAACTGACATGTGTCTGACAGAAACTCCCACAGTGTCTCCTGGGAGGGGTGGGATTTTCTGCAAGGATTTTACTTGCCATCTGTGTGCAGCAGGAACACGCTGAAAAGATGTTAGCAAACCTTTGCTTATTTGTTACCTCTCACAGACGCGCAGCAGCGTTAGTGTTCACTTGCCGGGGCCGCTCGGATAATCTGGGCCCAAAGTTTGTTCTTCTTTTTGTTTTCAGCCAGCTTCTAAGAAGCACATCAATCTCTTTAGTCGCTGGGTTCATCAGCTGTTCGCTAACTCGGGTTTCCCAGCACAAACCAGTGGATGGACAAACATGTAAAACAAGAAGGTTGTAGGAGGTAAAAGCCAAAACAATGAGCTGAAAGCCGGTAGAATGGAAGAGAAGTGGTGTGAGTGTGGTGATAATCCCTTGTGTTTTTATCACTGCAAACAAAACCTTCTCATTTATCATTTCTAGTGCTCCAGCATTGTGATATCTTAGGGAACAAATTGCCCAGTGTGAAGAGAGGGGCTATATCTTTTCCAACATATGGTTCAATAAAAAGGTCTGAGGTTATGCAGAGCAACCACAACAGAAATGCTGAAATGTTCATCGCTTCGCTTGCAGTGCCACAAACAAACCTCCCCCTCCACTGTTTTAGATTGGACTGGAAATATGCACTCGTGTGAGGTCAGAGGTCAGGCGTTGTGGGCTTTGTGGTCTGGGAATTTTTCCAACAGCACCATTTCCGGTAACATTTTGATCATTTGCCCTGGCTGCAAATTAAAAAACCTCCAGAAGTGTGACCCCCTTCAGACTGATGTTAATGCAAGGTCAAACTCATCTGGGGGTTCCAACTCTCAAGCCGCATGCACCATTTTGATTTGTCAACACATTTAATTCGTCTTCGGAGTTTTTCCTGCAGTGATCGGAGCAAATATGTTAGCTGTTACCTCTTGGTTTCTCCCAGCTGTTCGTTACAAAGTGACTAAACAGTGGATCTTTGAAGAAGCTGCAGCCTTTAGGTTAGAAAACACTGGGGGTTTTATGGTTGTCTTTTATTGTTGGTCCCTTGTTCTAACAAGACTTCAGGCGTTAGATAGGGGGGAATAATCATCTTGACTAGGGAGTCATTTTAATATGGATTTCTAATTATAAACCACAGTTTCATGGTTATTTGACGGTGGTGCTTTGATGTTACGCAGGCTTCATGTAGCTCTCCGCAGCCTTGGCAACATGTGCCTCATCATGTTGCGTTCAATCGATCGCTAGACTGAGATAAGCTTTAAAATATTGTATGTTTTATAATGCATCACACAAATATAAGCAGAGCATGCGGAATACAGGTCGCAGTGCCTCACATCTGTGGATGCTTATTCTTTTAGATGGTCTTGAAATATTGATAGCCATAGTAGGGAGAGGCTCTAATTTATGTCTAAATCATGAGCCAGGGAGGAAGTATGTACACAGTTGATGAACACACGAGTGTTACGGATGTAACAAAGGACCGGATTAATCCACCTAGGGCAAGAAAAAGGTGTCAGGCCCCAATTGGCCCCATTCTTGCTGCTCTCTGTTGAAACTGTGAAAATGGGAAATTACACACTGCAGCATTATTTTCACCTACAGACTCAATCTCTGGTTTGCTCTGAAGGATTTGCACCACGTGAGGCACGGTGGCTGGAAGAACGACTACACCCAAAAACAACTTTATTTTTATTTAGTAGAGCGGGAACACATGCAGTCATTTTGGCAAATGATGAGAATCATTTTATTGTTTAAAAAGGCAGCTTTTTGAAGGATACTAGTGACTGGATTTTGTTATGTGGGAACAAAAGACTGGATCGTGCTCTCCAGCTAATCAGAGCCATTTTGCTGTAAACTAATTCAAATCCATGGTGCTCAGATGACCTGCATGGCTACATTGCATAAACCAATGGTTTTCCTGACCAATTTTCCTGACAACATTTTTGGGGGTTGGACAAGTCCGCCTTTCTTTCATGTTACATTGTATTTGTGATTTTACTACTTTTCAGTTCTAAGCAGGCCAGCTGTTTCTGTTCATTGCTTCCAATTAATTCCAGGGACTTTTGTACCGTTACCCTGTCAGATGACTTTTATGAATGGCTTTTATACAGGCGCTCATTCTTAAGAACCTTTGACATTGAGTGTTTTAGGGTTATTTTAGCCCTACGGGACATAAGGCCATGGTTTTGAGGAATTATTAGCAGGCTCATTACACAGACTTTCCCTTAAGTTACCATTGCCGACAAAATTGGCTTGCGATTGAAAGACAAACAATGGAACCACCTCTTCATGGCGTGCCCAATGGACTTTTGATATCTGGTCCAGTTGTGTTCGAGCCTTCCTTGCGTGTCTCTCTTGTTTGAATGAGTGCAAGAATAAAAGGCTGTTGGAGCCTTTCAGTGGCTAAGTTCAGAATTTATTCCAAAGTTTTGGAGCCTTGAGAGTAGTTTCTCAGTTTGCCTGGTGGGGAGCTAAGGCTGGATGTGAAGTAGTGCCCAGAGAGGAACCAACTCAGATGATGCTTTTGGATGTGAAAGATCAATTAAGTGTAATGACCAGAATAATTTATTAGCAGTGATTCAGGTTTCAGCCTCTTGATTATTTGAGCCTCGTTTCTGTGATTTGTTGTTTAAGGAGATATATATCTTTAATGGCCGCAAGTATTGACTAAACTGTCGGCCTTATAAGAGTAATCAGATTGCCTTCAGGCTGTATTTTTGCTCTAATGACCAAAAGAAAGATCAGAAATTCAGAATAACCAGATACACAGAAAAGCCTCGCAGTTTCAGATATCCCAAAGTAACAAAAAGAAAAGTATCGATTTTTGCTAGGCTCCACTTGTGGTGCAATCTATAAAGACCCGTTGTGTGCGCTTTTACCCAGTTTATTTCTTTTATGGCAAAAGGCCAGAGCAGGACTATGTTGTCATGGCGCTGGACTATAGCAGATGTACAGAGGAGCGGTTGCAGTAGAATTTCTCCTGCAGCATTTGCTTTCCGCTTCCACCCGGAAGTGCACAAAAGGCTTAGCAGGATTTGCTATTATGTGCCAGGTGAACGGTTTGGTCCGCTGTTCTCCTGACTGATTGGTATGAGGGAACTGCTTCTCTTTTGTCAGAGAACATGTGAAAAAAATAAGGCGGGAGCAAAAATAGTCATGAACCAGTTTCTTAAAACAATCTGCTTGTTTTGTGTAACATATGGCAGTCACGGAAAATGTGTAAATTGAACAAATATATAGGATATCGTTTCATTTTATTTTACAAAGTACAGCACAAAACCAACAGCGCATTTGTTGGGGGATTATTTTTGGCGATTGAATAATTTTCATGGTCTATTTAGTACACGTAGCAATGCTGGGGAGGTCCCATCCCAACAGCTCTCGACTGACCCACAGATCACAGTGGACAATGGATCAGGTGATCACCGATCCACCGGATAATGTGATTTAGTCCCATGGTTCACAAAGGCAGCCCATGCTACAAGAACAGAGTGAATTGCATTCGATTAAAAGTTTAAACATCTATTATTCTCATCTTGGTTAAATGTCAGCTATATTGTACATGTTTTGAAATTCAATAACATACAGCATGTTCCTGCATGTTTGCTTTGTGTCACTAGGTAATTAGGGTCCGAGATGTTTTTTGTATTGCTGTGAGTACAGCTGGATTAAACTTCTGCTTGGCCCCAGGGCAAGAATTAATTAATGTACAGTAGGAGTCATTTCCCCAGGCACTTGAACCCAACATGCACTCAGAGATAGTGACTAATCAGATGACGCACGGCTTAATTGGCAACAATTTTGATATAAAAAAAAAGAAAAACCAGACATGAGAGATTGGCTGCAAAGTCCTAAATTGGCTGTTAATGAATGTACATCAAAGGACAACTGAGAATCCGTAGACTTCACAGATGTCCATTTTGACAGTTTTAAATCACACATTATAACAGGGCCTTTGGTTTAAACCTTGTAAGCAAACTCTTTACAATACTTTAGCAATAGCCTGGAAGCTAGACCAACTTCCCCACCTCTGGAAAAGATCTGCTGGGTCAATCAAATTGTTTGGACGGGTTTTATGGACAGAAGAGTAGCAGCAACATAGTCATACACATCATCTGAGCACCATGGATTTGAATGTGTTTACAACTAAATGGCTTTAATTGGTTGTAGGACTATATGTTATTGAACTTAAATATCCCCATATCGCTGGGAAACTATATCAATTTTGCCAGTGCAAGGAAGTGGGGACGCATTGTCCATATTTATATACAGTCTACATAGTAGAAACCCCTGCCAATGGAGTATTACAATGCACATATTCTGTTAAGAATTTCGTCTTACCACACCAGGCTACCAGCATCAAGGACACCAAGCCTTGTCAGACTGCTTCAGTAAATACAATTCATGTGATTTAAGAGTTCAATAATGGTCTGGAACTCATTAATAGATCTTGACTTGAACAGCTGGATGCTTAATGCTGACAAATCCAAAGCAGTGTGATGGAAGCACAGGCATCACATGGTGCAATGACATTTAAAGAGAGCTTTCATTTCAAGTGCAGCCTGATAGGATAGTTCTGGGATCCATGCTTTGTATGATCAGACAAAAAGGTACATAAAATCTACAAATAGCAAACTACAGAGTCCATTTTCTAAGACTGGAGTCTGGCTACGCCACGCTAATTTTGCTACCAGCGACTGGAGACTTGAGCCCTATAGACCCTAACCCTTTCCAGCCGAGGCGCCGCCGTACCAAGACCACGCTCCGCTCATTTTTAGAAGGTTGCTGAGCATGGTGCTTTCAGCAAAAAGGCTGCATGGTTATTAGTGTGACCCGTATTTTCAGGTGGGAATATAAGAAAATAGCCTCGAGGAGTTGAAGACAGATTTGGACAGCGGCCAAACGGGAGAGAAAATGCTTATACACTAAAATGCAAAATATTACGTTTATTTATTGTGTACAGAGAACCTGTGATGCAAATCCAATAGAGGAGTAGTTTTTGTAAATTAATTCAAAAGCTGTTCAAGAAGTACAAAACTGCATGCAGTCGCACTATATACATTATCTTTAAACAATGACTGTGTGAATGCATTGCTAATTCATCATGCAGCTCGGAAATATAATGCAGTTTCCCTTAATCAGTTCATCTGTTCTTTCGGTGGGTATGAACAGGGATGTGCATTTGAATTTATTCCAGTAAGGTAGAGTTTTGTGCTGTTGTCGGTGTTGGTGTCACAGCTGTAGTTTTGCATGTCAGCTGGGTGCCTTTCTGTCTCCTGTGCCAAGCTGATAACCTGTTGAGGAGACAGAGTGTTTTGACTTGTTAAACTCATCCCTCTCCTTCCTCTTTTAACCTATCTGCGCATTTGCATTTTTGCCCTCTGGGGCTCATGCTCAAATGGAATTTTCGGCTTGCAGAGCATGTTTGATTGAAAGAATACTGAATCCTTTAGCGGAAGCAGCACAGAAATTGCAAAGACGGTAATGAAAGCCCAAACTTGTGCGCTGCTTGGAATTTTCAAAAACAAGCTGTGCAAGCCAAGTATTAACTCCAAGGTAAAGGAATATCAACACCTGGGTTCTTGCAGGCACAGCTTCCCCCCCCGCCTGAATCTCATTTTTTAAGAAAAGTGTGACCACCGTAGACAATTGTTACCTTCAGAGCAAAGAAAAAAAACAGCCTTAGGGAAGCTTAGAAATTTAAATGGGATGATGAAATCATAGGGGTAGAGGCCTTTGGTGTATTCGTGACATTAACACGTGTCTCCACCAGCCGGCCATATGCCACCAAGCAAAAAACGTGTTACCAAGGACGCCTGCTATCACTCCCTCCTCGGCTCTGAGCGGCTGTAGCTCATGTCGCAAACCCCAGCGGCACACGGCGTCCGCGCTGTGTTTTCTGCTTGAATCTCTGCCCATCCGCTATTGCGTGTCTGGTCAGTGTCAGCATGTGTCTGCTGCTCTTGTGTGCACCGGCGAGTTGAGTTGTGGCAGTCAGTTTCACAAAACAAAGAAACACATCTATTTATTTATTTATTATTTTTTTTTACAGTATCTGACTTGATCTGACACAAGGATTTCCTCTTAAACAGAAATCCTTGTGAACTGATTCACTTCCAGCCCTGTTAGTGGCTGCACAAATAACACGAGAGACCATTTGAGGTCTCTTCCTAGCTTTACTTTAGACAAAATTTTGATGAGAGTGAAAAAGATGAGCAGCAAGAAATATGGTATGTTAATTATTTATCACACTTTGAATTGCTGCCTACTCACATTTGCACACATATTTCAGAGGCTTCTGCAGCCAGTAGTAACTCAGGCTTATACTGTAACATTAATATGGCATGCACGAAAGATTAACTAACAGGTGTTCAGCTGTCAAATGACAAGTCGACATTGAACACCAGACATATCATCAAAATAACCGCTCAGCTTGTCTTGTTGGACTGCAAAGAATGCCCAGTCTCAACCTAAGCGCGTTTGACCAAGGACAGGTGCAGGCTTTCATAAAACACGTTTTCATCAAGCTCAAATCAGCTTTACTTGCCGTGTACATGTGCACACAGACTCAAAATGTATGTACTGCAGTGGAAGCATGCAGTGCAGAGCCGCCCTAAGTTGCCACCTGCTGGAGGGGGGGTCCTTCTGCAAGCCTTCAAAAATTAAATAGATAAAATGAAATAAGTAACAGCAATAATTTGCAGTCCGACTGGCGCCCTTTCTTCATGCTCTGTCTTGAATAATAATAAAAAAAATAAAAAAAATAAACAAGAATGACCTAGTGCTGAACCCGTAGTGAAGGCAAAGACAGGGGTGGGGCTAGCAGAGTACATCTCATGGTTCTTATTGACAGACACTGTGACAGACGTGTCTTGTCTTTTCTAAAATGCTGTTTGACTTTTCATTTGTAATAGCTAGACGCTAGCTAAGTTGAAATATAGCAAAGTTGCCCGATAATGCTACTATAGCTACTGTGTAACTATATAACTGTAGTGTAACCTACTTTATCACAACTAGACTGTCAAACTATACTTTTGGGAACCAGAATGGCTAGAGCCAGCTCTGGTGCTGTGTACTTGAAAATACTTCCTACACATAGGCTACACTGTACATCCTCAACTGCTTCCAAGAGCAAGAGGTCCTTTTAGCTCTACTTTGGTCTCCACCAACTCTTTAAATATATGTACCTCTTAATATGGTAGTGATAAATGCTTTTTTTAAAAAAAAAAAAAAAATTAATAATTGGCTTTGTCTGACATCACGTAGTGCTTTAGCTTAGCATGAAAACAGTGAATTGCTGTTAACTGATGGGCAATGAGAATGTGCGCTGTTTAGTGAGCGTACCAGAACTTGTTTTGTTCTTTGGTTGAAAAAGAATTTGAGGAAACCCCCACATTACACTTATTCATCCCAGCCATGGGTAATATGGTAATATGGCAACATTGATTAGCATAGCTTTAATAAGCTGCTGATGTAATCCGTTGCTAGTGATGGTTGCTGGGAAACCTTTTAACGGTGTCCGAATGTTTAGTACAGTGATGAAAAGGAGTATTACGTTTAATAGTAGATATCTTAGCATCAGTTTAAACAACATCCAATGAGCTGTAATGAAACTGCTAGTTCAGTTAATACCACAGTAAGAATTAAGCTTGTTGTAGATAAGGGCTTGGTCAGGGGAAGGATGCCTCGCTCTTTTATCACAGTGCTCCAGGGATAAAAACACTGATGATTTTCTGTCTTGCTGAACTCTAAGATGTGCCGGTTTCCCCTTAACTTGCTTCAAGACTTGTGTCTTTGCCCACACAGATAAATGCAGGTGGCCGCTGCATGTAAAGAAAGGTCTCAGCAGTTTTTCCAACAGATGACAAACTGCTTGACATTTCGTCTGCGCGCACAGTAAATGTGTCTGCGATGCTGATATGCGACCCGCCGCTTCGTTTCCTCCTCCAACCACTTTTGGGTAACCTCCATCAGGAAAAGACTCTACAGAACAAATATTGTAAATGACAGTACGGATCCTTTGTGCAAATTAATGCATTTAGCTGTGTTTAGGTGTTCTTAACTTACCACCTCTTGTGGTAGTCTGCTACTCAGACAGTATTATGCACTGGTTATTTTATGCAGAAAGCCTTGACCGTGTAGTTCCAGTTATAAACTTGAAGCTTAAAGCATTCATTCATGTTTCTGTATGTACTCTCAGTCAAATGTGTAAATGTGGCCCATAATGATGAACTCAGTGAACTATCCACAAACCTGTGTGTTACTTTTTCATATACAGATCCGACCGTTTGTATTTTACAGATCCAGAGACATGTTTGAATGCAAAAATGGAAGGACATATTAACCTCACAAGGGGTGAAGTAGATTAGTAGTTATTTCTTTACTTATTCATGTAAAAGTGAGTGAAGTGGGAATGGATCAGTTTTGAAATATTTATCTCATTCAAAAATATGTGATGAAAAAAAAATACATAACTGGAAATATATTAGAAATAATGTAATTTTCTTGAAATAATAAAAAAAATAATAAAAAAAACTCACATGTAGAGGCTAATAGAAATGTGTGTGCATGCACGCGGGCATATGTGTGCAAAGTGACCACCTTGCCCGTCCCCAAGCAGCCATAGCTCATCACATCTGCTGCTCAGGAATGTGAAGTCTATCAGCCAGCTGGAGTGAGACGACCTCCACGCCAGCTGTAATTTACCACCGGGAGTCGGGATGGAGGAGTGTGTGCGTGCACTGTGTAAATGGGAGTGCTTGCGAGGGACTGACGCAGCCGAGAGTAAGTGTGCGGTGAGTGGCGGAGAAAGAGGGGCGTGGAACGAAGAGCTGAGGCTGAGGCTGGGCTGTGGCAGGTGGACGGCGGGTTTGTGCGAGCTGTGCTGTCTGCTGTGTGCCACCAGCCGAGCGCCCAGAATTCGCTCCCCTCGTCTCACACATGCAGACGGGGAGGCCAAATCTCCAGCTGCTAATCTGATAATCCTGTGCAGATGTGTGTCCTGCCGCGGGAATAGGAATACTGTGTGATGGAGAGTAAGTGCGTTCCACAGTAAGTGGGTGAGTGATACAGGGACACAGAGAGCTGATGTTTAACCAGGCTGCCAGGCCTCCCCCTGCTTCTCTTTCTGTGACAGTTGCTGTTTGTTTTGCCATGTCACCAGCTCTTTTGGAATAATCTGCACTGGCGTTTACGCAATCTGCAGAAGGGTTTAACTCAGAGAGACACTGTGTTTAGTCAATTGTACAGTCACATTTTTATAGATGGCATGACTCTATCTCATATCAGTTTGTATCAGTATTGGATTTCTTTGATTTGGTTTGGAATCCTAAGAGACAAACAGACATTTCCTGGTGACTGTGGAGTTGATGCTGCTCCTCTGCTGCTCTCTTTTTCTCCTCTCCTCTCTTCTTTCTTTCTTTTTCTTTCTTTCTATCCAGCTGTCCTCAAGCAAATGGGTCTAGCCACATGAGCAGGCCTCAGCATTGCCTTAGTCCGTACGGGTTCAGGCTCTGGGTTCTTGGGACTATTTGGCTTGTTACTGACACTATATGAATACAGTTCAACTGAACCAAATTGAATCCGATTGGTTGAAAATCATGCTCTGCTGAAGGTGAACTGCCCTAGATAGGTCATGTACACTTGGTTAAATACAAATTACTCAACACTGGGAAAAGGATATGTTGCTTCACTGCCACACCTAGAGTGACCACCGGGGAAAACTGGTAGCAGGAATCCGTTCCGAAAACTCCAGAGCTGTAAACAACGGCATTCTCTCTCCTTGCCGAGTGTAGAGGTTTGTTTTCTTTCACCACCTCACTTGTAATGTCACAGCAAATGATTCCGAAATATGGAGGGCAACCGTGTGAAGCAGCTCGCCACTCAGACCCGAAGACGAAGTTGCGTCGGGGAAAAGAAAAAAATGCTACAGATTATAAGCAGTATGTTATGTGGGATTTGTAGTTATAAACACAACAAGGAGAAACATCAAACCCCATTCTTTTTAGCTAAAACTGTATATTTTGAGTTGCACTTTATTCCTGCTGCGTGATAACTACCGCCTGAATGACTAAGTTAACTGTAAGGCCCCTGCAGTCGTCTCTCTCTCTCTCCTTTTTTTTTTTTGCTATTCCTGGCTGTGTGAGTGTGTGCGTGCTGAGACAGAGAGGCCGAGCTGCTAGACTCCGGTGGTAAGTACAGTGTCTAGTCACCGGCGAAGCTACATTGAGTTTTACGGCTTTCAGCTCAATAAGATCAGAGGCCAGTGAGGACAAAGGTACTCACCTTCTTTAAACCCACCTCAATTATTGATGGCTGCATGGCTGCATCTCTTTTTCTGGCTGTCTGCTTTCTTTGGTCGCAAACAAAATAATGGATTTTTCTTTCCCCTTTCTTTTTTCGGCACTCGGTGGATGGGAAATAGTGTCGAAGTTTTAGAGATGAGATGCCACACAGGGCGGAGGAAGTGAGCAAACAGAGAGAGAGAGAGAGTTTGTCTGAGGCAGATTCGATGTGATCAAGGAGCCCTAAACACTTCTCTCTAACTCTCCAGAGGTCTGACACCTCTGCTGATAAGATGTGTAAGAGAACACCGTTCTGTTGACCCAACTTTACCTATTGGTGGCTGCTTGTCTTATCAGAGATCGGATTTGTGTTCAGAGCTCTCGTTGGCACAGTTTGAGTTCATTTTTCCGATGAAATTACGTGTAAATAATGGTCATCGGTTTTACTGTTAATACTTTTGCAATCAGGTGTGGAGGAAATGTAGAAAACAGTGTCTGTAACATCAGTCTGAGATTTCTGGAAGGACACAGAGAAGCCTGGATTTAGGTTTACTGCTTGCTGCCACCGTGTCAGTGTTTGTTTGGGAGCCAGAAAACTAGAGCAGAGAGACTGGAGCCCTCTCTTGGTTTTGAAGTCTTAGCAACCTGTCAGTCAAAGAGCAAAATGCGACCCAAAACAGACTGCTCTTTAAGCCTTCTTAACTTCAAAATGAGCTGAAGAACTGCCTCCACAAAGCATGCAGACACAAGTGAAATGAACAGTTCAGAGCCAGCTTCACTTAGAGGAAACTTCACGGCGTGACAGCTGCCAGTTGGAGCACCTTTTTTATCCCATAGGGTCACCAGGGTTTGACTCACTAAATATGCAGGTTAATAGTTATATATAGTTTGTACTTTGGCTTGGGATGCCAAAGTATAACAGAACTGTGATAAAGAAAACATGGTTGTAGATAATGAACAACATAATCCAGTATTCACATAGGGTATTAGGAATGTGGCTTTTGAACTGGACTATTGGAACTGTAGGTTTGAAATCTACTACGAATTAAATGTCAAATTAGAGCTTGTTACATACTCCACGAGAAGCCAGAAATTTGTTCTTGCTCTTGAGGTGAGCAAGAACAAGAACAAAGTTCTTTATGGCCAGGTCTTCCACTTTATGACCAATCACAGAATAGTTGCTGGACACCACATAAGAAAAATGTTCTGCTACGCTGCAAGAACTCCTAAATGAGGGCTGCAAGAACAAAATTACCTCATTTTGTTCTCGCAGCCCAAGGAGCAAGAACATAGTTCTTGCTTTCCGTGGAGTAACAGTACTATGTCTCCAATTTACTGCAGCAGCGTTGGCCTCTTGTTGTATTTTGTCATACATACACCTGTGAGACAAAACATTAGGACCGCTTACAGATGTAGCCAATCATTCTCATTACAATGGTGGATGTCAAGGTTGGGATACTGTGTATGAATCAATAAGTGACTCTCATAGACTGTGTCTCTATGTTGGAGAGTCTGGCACTAACACATTAAGAGCAGATTCCCACTTGCCTTGGGTGGATGTGTTTTTATTGGCTCATGAAGAACCCACAGCACATTAGGTTTACCATTACATTATGTTCTCCCTCACCAATGCATATGAGGGACTTTTATTTCCCCTGAAAGACATGCTGTGGTCATTTTATAGTTAAATAGCCCAGAAACTACCTTCATATATTAACCTGACTGGAGGGGAAGAGCTGTCTTGACAAGCTGAAGAAAATAGTTTTTTACATTTACTTATTTCAACTTTACTACAATAACAGTTCCAGAAAGCCATTTAGCCACTTCATGCATGTAAATGAAGCAGTAGCTATATCATAATAAAAAACGTAGCTTGCCATAAGCATTGTTTATGCTGTGATTCTTGTAGAACGCATCAAATGTGGTGATGAAACTCAGTCACGGTTCAGCTGAGCTTGTATGAAGAACAAATAGAAATACAGCAAAACAAAGTTACATAAAATTAGTTACAGACTGCACAAAAAAATAAACAAATAAACAAATAAACAACAAATAAAAATGGGAAAGAAAGCTAGATATGGCTGCAGCATTTAAGCAAGTTTCCTGTATTTATTATTATTATTGTTGTTATTATTATTATTTTAAGGTGTTATTTAGTGCAAACATTTCTTAAAATTCAGTCTTCAGACTTTGATTCAGTGGCCTCCCCAAACTCATGATGACAGAGCGGCGCTGTGACAGTGTATTACCCGTCGCGTTTTAGATAGGAAACCAATTGGTTTTGGTTTGATCCAGTCTTCGGGGCCCAGATCCTTCACCCTGTGACAGAGAGGCAAATACACCCAAGCGCGCATACACACACACACACACACACACACACACACACACACACACACACAGCACTGGCTATTAAAAAGAGGCACCAATAGGAGCTTGGCGGGAGATAATTGTCTCATAAGTCAGTAAGCACAGCTGTTGGCAAGGTCAAGTTTCATTTATGGACTCGCATTGCCACTCTCAGTTTTGTCTCTGCGTCTTTTCCAATCTCATTCCCCTTCCCTCTTTTTTTTTCTCCTCTTCTCCTCTTTCTATCAGTTTCTGTCCTGTACCTGTCCAGCTCCCCTGTCACTGCCCTCCATCCTCTCTCTTTCTGCATGGTTGGGCTCCTGGATTGCTCGTCCTCTTCGATGAATATTAATGGAAGGGTTTGGATATTATATGAAAATGAACTGTTTATTTGCAGAGACTCTCTCTCTTTTGGCTTTATGGGAGGTTTGGCAGGGGCTGGCTGAACGCTGCCAGACTCTCAAGCATGAGGATGAAATAGGCCCATGCTGTGCTAAATAGGATTCAGGTCAGTAAGAGGCTGTGGCCAACTAGATCCGTCATACGGCTTTTAGAGGAGCATTCTCGTTTTAGAACAACACCACGGCGAAGCTTGTTATAGTTTTGAACCAGGAGATGAAGGCGATGTATCTTAAGTGGTTCGAAGTTAGTGGCTGATGTAAGTTTGCTTTTGGCTTGTACTTGATAAGTAGGCATTTAATTATGAGTCGGTGTACATGTACAGCAGAGAAAGAGATTAAAGAAGCAAAATATGCTGCTGGCAATATATTTTTAAAGTAAATTTGAAGGTTGAAGGGGATAAGGAAAGGAACAAATAAGGAAGAGAGTTAGTGTAGCTCACCCAGACAAAATGATTGACCCCAGACCAGCTTCCAATGTAGAAGAGAAGATGAGAGAAAGGTGGAGAAAAAGAAAAGATGGAAAGAAGGAAGAAACATGTCAGAAAAGGTAATGTCAGTCCAAATAGGAGAGAAAGAAACACAAAAACCGGTTGATACAACGAAACACAGAAAGAAGTAGGAAAGGAAACGATAATGAAATGGAAAACAGAGTAACCAAATAAGGAGGAATAAATTATGAAACGTGTGTTATTGGTATCTTTGGAAATTATATTTTCCGATATCAAAAAGTAGAGACCTATGATGAGTAACCTTTGGTCCTATCAGTCAGGTAATTCTGCCAGTTACCTTCTCAGATCAGCTCATTCCCAGGCAGAATCCCAGTATCGAGCAACCTTATCTTGATGATGTGGTACAAAGTTTTCATTTTTACCATTTAATTAGAGTTGGCTAAAGAGAAAACTGCTGACTGAAGAGGCAGTGGAATAAGGCTGACACTGTGACAGGATGACAGAAACACAAAGTCCCCATTTATAACAGCTCCAGTGTCAGGCTTCAAATATGCACTTTTGAAGAGAACTGACAAGTGAAGCAGATTGTCATGGGCCCGTCTGCGAAGCTATAGTGTAGTAATCTATAGTAGAGACATATGCAGAGCTGACAGCTGCCAATCCAAACGTACATGGACCAATAAAGACTGGTTTAACATTATTTAAGTCAGAACAGGATTCAGTCTGTGATTGTAACCTGGCCATTAAGTGATTACATGTCTTAACATTCCCAGAGGCATGAGTTTACACCATAGACTATATAAAGATAGACCACGAACAGCTCCTTAAAAGTAAAGCCAAAACAAGTAGAGCTCCCCCTGGTGTCTGAATGCAGTATAGTCATCAGCTCCACCACCTCCATGTTAGAGGATGCAACTTGGGCAAAAATTTTGTTCAAGTATGGTTTCAGTCATTTTAGGTAGTTAATATAATGCTGATGCATACTCAATAATCATACATCATTTTTTTCTGATAAGTTTTAGATAGTTATTTGGCCCTATAAAAACATGATGTGACATCATGATGACTACCAGTTGCCATGCAAACATCTCCAAGAAGCAGTCCTACAGGACAGTGAGTGCAGGAAAAAAGTAAGTACAGTGTATAATCCAACTCTCGGAATGTATTGCACAGACTCTGGCTCAAAACTCGCAAGATGATTCCACCCGTATCCCCAGGAAAATAGCATCAGTTTGACCAATGCAAGGAAGAGGGGATGCATTGTCCATATTTATATACAGTCTATTGTGAAAACAAATGAACATACCTGTTGTGAGTTGAAAGGGCCTTGAAATATAAACAGATTTTTTGTAAACTGTGTAGTGGAAAACGGCTTATAGGCTGAATCATTGAGGACTACATGTGCGTGTCATACCGTATAATGTTTTGATCAAAATATAGCAGATCAGGTCACATGATTCATGCACAACATGTCTGTTTCCATTGCCTTCTGGCATTCTCAGCTAAATAAGATAATCTCTCCAGCATGTTCTGGGTCTTCTCCAGGGTCTTCTGATCTGGAAAACCTTTAGAGGAATGTGCCTAGGAGGGGTGCTGATCACATGCCAAACTACCTCAACTGCTTTGCTCTAAGCTCCATCCAGGTGCTGGAGCTCTTTACCCGTTTTCTGATACGTTAGCATACGTTAGCATTTGTTAACCCAGCTACATTTCAAGCCGGAAAAACAATGTACAGTATCTTCTGTGTGAAAAAGTTTAACTGACTTTAAAAGAAAGAATAGCTTGTCCATATCCTAAGCTGAAAAGCACACAGTTTTATAGGTTCAGCAGGTTAGCATGTAACCTTTCTTGCATCTTTGCTAGCAATTAAAGGCTTCAACAAAATATATGCCAGACATAGCTCAGAACTCTCTTCTGCTGTCACAGTCTGATCTCTCAGGTTTGTATAACTCTCTTGATCTTTAACTTTCCGCAATTAAGCAGGCGTTCTTTGATCAACCCATCGACCTGTTTTCCACTGAGGAGAAAATGTGCCATATTAAATATTAATTCATAAATTGAAGACACTGTATGGGTATAATACATTGGTTTACTAACTGACAAATTCATTGATGTTTAGTAAGTTAAGTTGGTTTTCCGCTTCCATCCAGTTTTAATCTATGAAACACATTTTACTCCACAACAAACAAGCTTGTGAGTGAAACCTAAACCATGAATGTGTTAAGAATAACTGAATCGCAGACTCAGACTTGATGCCACGATAGTTTTCTAGCTTCTCTGTTAGTTTCCACATTGTACATGTGAATTAGTTTGATGCAGTATGAAGTAAATAAAGTAAATTTTTCTAGGCAATGGGAAGACATCACCTTTTAGAAGGTGTGTGTGTACAGGTGTCTCTTTTACGATGCAAGTCTGTGGAGAAAACTGGCAGCAAGACAGTAGTGTATCCAACACTCTTTATAAATGAGAAGGCTTTCAATGGTGAATGTTGATAAAAGACACCATTTGAAATTGTCTGGTCTCATAAACTGATAACAATACCAAGTTTGCAGTCACACTCTCTGAAACAACCTTACATTTTCTTGACCTTAATGGAAAATGTTATGAAGTCAAGGAAAGCTGTGATTGAGAATTCTTGAAGAATTTGGGTTCCCCTGAAGCATTATTAGCAATAGTTATCATGCATATGTTCGTTGCAGTGTCTATAAAACAGGACGCACACGTAATTCCTAGGTTTACAACTAGCACATACAGCATAATTTCAAGGGGCATGTGTGCAGCTGTCCCCACAGGACACTGTTCCACCTTAAATGCCCAAATACTCACAGGTAGGCTTGATTTTAAATAGGAGAAAAAGAAATGTGGGTCAACATATCAACTCCCTGCCATAGTTAACAGACAGGCAGGCGGTGTCTTTTTTCTTCCTCCGTGACAAGGAGGTGTGTTTTTGCAGCAATGACAAGTGATTGGCAGATACACCTGCTATTCCAGCTCATCAAACAGGAAGAGGCTGTGTCTAACAGAGTAGTCTACTATGACATATCTTTAACACAACCACACTGCCTCCCCTGCTTCCTTATTGGTTACTTGAAGTAAATGATTAACACTTTTTATTGATTAGTGATTCATCGTTAACATCCCTACAGTGTGATTCCCATAAGCCGTACCAGCCCGATGAAAATGTACTAGAAAAGCATTTCTTGCTGGGAACCCTGACTGCAGTAGGTTCTCTGCAGCCTTCCTCAAACACTACTTAGCTGATATCCTAAACATCATACGCCCATTGTGCTGTGCATTTAGTGCCCATCTCAGCATCTCCGGGCCCCTGTAAAATGGAAAATGACGATCCATCAAGTCTTCCTCCTGCACCTCACCTCCTGCAGCGTCCTGTCTGCATTTCCCTTTATAGATCGGAGGCATTTCCTTTCTGCTGATGTTAGGAAGTGTGTTTTGGGGCCGCGGCCAAATATTGTGAGAAATGGGACGGTGCTTGTTATGCCACTTCGCTCCTCTGTCACGCCTGTCCTGTTCTAACTTATCTATTGACGGAGGGTTTCTCTGCCAGATGAGAGAAACTGGCCGTAGTCCACACAGTCATCTATACGGTGCCATTAATTACTCACTAATTACAAACTTTTCCTCATCGTTTCCTCATCTATTTTCAGTGGCTAAGTGACGCATATTAGCTCAACTCTTTTGCTTGGGTTCCACAAGGATTACCGCTAACATATAACAACTGGCGAATCAGTGCTGCCATGCAGGTTGTAATCCTTGTATATACAGTCAATGTCAGGTTTCACATTTCTTTTTTTCATTGGTCTTATTTGCTATACCTTGCACAAATGAACAGTTCACATATTTAGATTTTTTTGATTCCATGTTCTCACATAATATAGCGTTGTCGTAATTAGTGCTGCTGTTCGCTGCTGCAGTGGCTCCGTTTTCCCGCAGGGACCATGAAGCGCTCAGTTCACCTCACACCATTTATCACTGTAGTATCTCAGCAGCCGTTTGTCTAAAACTGATGGCGATAAAGCATTTTCATATGCACGATAATTGGACTGAAATAACAGGGGCAGGCAGCGTATCAATCGGGGGGAAAAAAAAAAAAATTCTCTTTTTGGTGTGCTGCGTTACCGTGGTCTGTTAACGGTGCACATGTGCCGAGTGGGAGTGAGAGAGAAAGAGAGAGAGGACAGCATCTGTATTGTTGTCAGTAGTTTGTAAGAGGATCATGTACACAGGCCTCCAAATCTCCTTTATATTAGTTCTTACAGTGACTACAATCCCAAGGGCTCTCACTTAGACACACCACCACCGTCCACACACACAAAAAACACTCTTGTTCTTTGTGACCGCTCATTATTTTTTCTCACTGCAGAGCCGGTATCTCATAAAACATGATAAAAACATTTTGTGGTTGATAAAGTGGTGTACCGCTACAACGGTGTATTTGTTCTTCGGTAAGGTTAGCTATATATATATATAAAAGGAACCATACTGTAATACATCTCTGGCTGTATTGTCACGCTGTGCTTAGCTAGCTGCTGCATTGTTCTGTAGTTACTATTAAAAACACGTGAGAAACCTGTTACCGTCTCAGCACGACCCATCTGTGCTAACTTACAGGAGCTAATTAATGGATTGTGTTGTAAAATAAATAAATAAAATTGTAGACAACAGTTTTAGCAAATGCTCGTTGAAGCAAAAGTGGGCAATATTTTTATTTTTTTTATAGCTCAGCTTGGTGTTGGATATGGTTTGGGATTTGCAGATTCTAGATTTCGGTTCTTTGAGGGTTGGTGTCAAAACATGTCCCGTGCTCGTTTCACTGTAAATTGGCAGCAGTTCTGATAATTGTCTTCTTTTTTTTTTTCCATGCACAAACATTTCATTGTTAAATTTTGCAGCTGGGCTGTGACTGGTGCTTCTGCTGAGACAAAAGAAATGTCAAAAACCAGGCAGTAGGAAGTAATGTTTCACAAGTGGGAAGTTATCTTTCAATGTTTACTGTTCCAAATTCGGTGATGTTGATATGTCAGGGTAAGTCTCTGTAGCTGACATAAAGTGACAGTTTATACTCATATATTGTGTACACAAAAATGCACATACTCAGTCATAAGCCACTATCAGGTTTGTAGTAGGAGAAGGATAAAAGTATATCAGTATGGTGCTGTAAATGATTATGCCAACTGTCTCTTTCGATCTGTTATTGTGTGAAAAGGGTGTTGTGTTATTCTGGGATCATGCTTAGGTAAATGTGTCTCTGTCATGACCCACCTAGACCCGCCCATTAACAAAAACACTATGTAAAAATGTGCTAAATGCATAAGAGACCAGTATGTGCTAGCTTAGCACGTCAGGAGGTAGCTAGCTGTTAGCGGAAGAAGCTAAATCCTTTAGAATTATGTACATGTTGCTGGCTTCATGGGCTCTGGTCATCTTAAATTTGTATTTATTCTTTAATTGGAGTTGAAAGGGATGTGGAGCCGGCTGTTTTACATTTGCTATATTCCTGGATGTTGCTTGTGCGTCTGTTTAGAAGCACACAATGGCACAATGACTTTTGTTGTTGAATACCACATTTTTCGAGGCATATCAGAGCAGGGCTTTAAAACATGGAGGTGGAACAATTTTCATTTTTTTCTCTTTAGGTTCTCTATTGTATAATGGCAAAATATGTGTCACATTTGCTTCCAAATCCATTCCAGTGCTTTACAAAACACGGAATGATCTCTTTGTGAAATAAGTATGCTGGGGCAAAATGTGCTTTCACTCATAATCTCACTATGGAGACAAATGCTAGATGACAGTCACTCCTCCAAAGCATCCCAATGAATTGTGTCGAGCCATTGCGTGTCTGGAATGGTACTGAAATGACACAGAGATGGTGTAATTGTCTTTTTCACTTTTGAGTGCTCAATAACTAAATAAATGATCTTGTGTTGCAGTTTAAGTGGACATTTTGCTCGGCTCCAGCAGCGCTGGGCAAAGGGCCAGCCTCCCTCTAATGGGTTGGAAAGTCCGACACGCTTCTGCTTGGCTGGCCGGCGCACTGATTTAGTCCTACTCCAATCAAAGATGGTGCTTACTTCAAGTTCATTTACAATCAAAAAGGGAGAAAAACATTGCCATGTTAAGGAACAGGATCCTTGTTTTTTCTTTTCTTTCTTTTTTGTTGTGGGCCACCCTGCACCGCATTTCAGCTTGTGGCTGTATAAATTGCCCTCAAAGAAAATGGCATTTTCTGGTCTGTGTCCAGCTGGCCCACCCTTCTGAAATTGAACTGCTCTCCAGTGTAACTGCACCCAGGCTGTTTGGAAGGGTTAGCAGTGGGAGGAGGGTTGTTCGGCCACCTCAACTTCCATTAAAGACAAGCAAGCGGGGCAACCTCTGGACCCATGATTAAGCCCTGCTTTTCACCTTTGGTGAATGAACAGGAGGGGGTGAGGGAAGGGGGAGGCGAGGTGTAAAAAGCAATATCCTGGAGGCTCTGTGGGTAATTCTCAGTCACAACTCTCTCTTTGTACTGAGACCTTTGCTTAGTCACCTCAATTATACAGTACCACCCTGCTTTAATCTGGGGCTTTCTTCTAAAGCTCACACAACATGGCAGAATGCATTTCCATACTAATGCCCAGGGAGTCATTGCATCACGCGGCAGTTTTCTAGTTGTGCACGTGTGCCTGACCCCAACGAGAGGCTGAATTCAACACGTTGCTCCAAGGGCGCTCTCCGGAGCCTCCGTTTGCTTGCCGGGAAGGTTCACGGGGTGTCTGGGAATGATGAGAGTGCTTTAAAAAAGATTAAAGTGTCTAATAAGTGACTGATGTTTCTGTTTCTGTGTCTCCTCTCCTCACCTCGCAGCACAACCGAATCCGCCAAAAATTCACGAAGGATGGTGGGCATACAAGGAGGTGGTGCAGGGGAGCTTTGTTCCAGGTAAGCCTTAAAACAATGTGCAGCGCTTTGATGCGTGGAAGTTTCCTACAGAATACTGATTTCTCCACATACACTTTAAACACACTGTGTGCATGATCCTGAAGCCGGAGCTTAATACATATTTAAGACAACATCGGGCCACTTTGCCACTGGCAGTAGTTTTATTTTTCTCATTCTGACGAGACCCCTTCGCCCTTTCCACGCAGCCAATTCTTTTTCACTGATTGATTGACAGCAGCCCACTGCTCCTTCCGCCTTTTCCATCTTGTTGTGTATCTGCGTGTCAGGCCAATTATTTTGCAGAGATTGTGTTTTTCTGCTGAGCTGGGGCGCTTTTGATGAAGCCTGGTGGCTGCATGTGTGTGCATGTGAGGTAACGTCTGTCCTTGTGAGGACTGAATGTCTGCATACAGAGAGATTAATTAGGAGAATTCAAACAGAGGACATTTGGTCTGTGCTCTTGTACTGGCATGAAGGTTAACTTTGGTTGGAGGATGAAGGTGAGCAATAAAATTTCAATCGGTGGGAGTATTAGGAAACAATGAGGGGTAAATGTGGGTTAGGGAGTTTTTGTAGATTTCTAAAGTTTTAGCAAAGGCCTTATTAGCACCGCTAAGCTGAACATTTAGCCCAGCTTTTATCGTGAGTGCATAAAATGCAGGATTACACGTGTAAAGGCCTTTGCTGTATGAGCTTTACTGGTAAACTGTACAACCATTTTTCACATAAAGATTTGAGACCTTGCAGGCGCTTCACAAGTGCCCTGAATGTGAAGAAAAGTAAACTTGAAGTGAGTTTCGCGTAGCTGCAATGTTCTGTGCTATATCCCTGATCCTTGGCCCTGTTCTTGTGAAGCACTTTTTCGAGTTATTCAGCCAAACACAAAAAAACAAAGCAGCTCTTCTTCTCCTCTTCTTGTAGCTTGTGTAGAAGCACATAGGCTACAATAGAGGGAGGGAGATGTTCAGCCTCTGGAAGCAATGCTTACTACGAATGAGTGATACTAATTGCGGGTGGCTACAAACTGGCACCCCAGGTTGACCTTGTTAGTTAGCAAATAGAAACATACCCCGACACTGGAATCGCTTAACACTGAGCATTATCTAGACTAACTGAAGGTCCAACAGAAAAGTGACAATTGAGAAGAGCGAAATCTTAATTATGGATGTCATGGTAAATTCATGGAAGTGTGTTCCATGAATCACCTTTACCGTTTCATGGCTGCCACATAAGGGTTTTCAGTCAAGGAATCCACAGAAACAAACTGCTTACAACAGTATGATAGCGATTAGCATCTGCTCTAGAGAGTCTTTGATGAGTTCCTGCCTGTAAAACAACAGATGAGGACAAAACTGGTACTCCCATAACTAACTCTAATAGTCCACAAAGCTGTCTCTTTGTGTGAAGAGGGGAAGCCAGCAGATCCCACCGCTGTAGGCGGCGAAAGATCTGATTTGTCACTTACTGAAGGAGAGCTCCTTCTCAGTCAACAGGACAAGAGGCTGCTACATATGTGATGTAAAAGTGCACCGGGGCTGCTGCCATAGTTCCCCCGGCTGATTTTATAATCCACAAAGCACATCTTGTCCCTTCATTCCCCTCATTACTTCAATTCAATTCAATTCAATTCAGTTTTATTTATATAGCGTCAATAACAATACAAATCGTCTCAAGACGCTTTACAAGACCCAGCCTGAAACCCCCAGAGCAAGCCTGAAGGCGACTGTGGCAAGGAAAAACTTCCTTTTAACAGGAAGAAACCTTGAGCAGAACCCAGCTCATATGGAGGGACCCATCTGCCTAAGGCCAGCCGGGTACAGACAGAGAAAGAGAACAGCAAGATAAACATACATCTGTCATAAATACACATATCTGACTAAAGCATACAAGTTGGATGCTATGATTCAAACTAATGATGTTACATGACAGTTTGAAAATGTAAGAGGAATCATAGGCAGGTTGGAGAATTGTTCATTCAGGTAGGAGTGGATAACAGCAGGATTCCATGGAGACTGGGCAGGCTGATGAGACCACAACAACAGATGTAGTATGGCGCTCCACAGGAAACACTCAACTCCAGGCCAGAGATACTCGGAAGAAGAGAGAGCAGCAGTAAACATTCTACATAGTAATAGCACAGAATTGCATGACTAGTAGCAGATAGGAATTTAGAGGGCAGGAGCTCTGTGCCAGAGAAAAAGAAAGTGTAGGACACAAGAGTGGAGAGAGAAGAACGAAGGAGAACATGTGTTTGGTGCATTGTCCCCCAGCAGCCTAGGCCTATAGCAGCATAACTAAGGGATGGTTTAGTCCAGCCCTAACTATAAGCTTGATCAAAAAGGAAAGTCTTAAGCCTGACCTTAAAAATAGAGAGAGTGTCTGCTTCCCGAACCCAGACTGGGAGCTGGTTCCACAGGAGAGGAGCCTAATAGCTGAAAGCTCTACCTCCCATTCTACTCTTTGAAATTCTAGGGACCACAAGTAGGCCTGCACTTTCAGACCGAAGTGATCTGTTGGGATGATATGGTACAATGAGGTCTTTAAGATATGATGGAGCTAGGCCTTTGAGGGCCTTGTATGTAAGGAGGAGGATTTTAAATTCTATTCTAGACTTTAAGGGGAGCCAGTGAAGAGAAGCTAAAACTGGAGTAATATGATCTCTCTTGCTAATTCCTGTCAATGCTCTTGCTGCAGCATTTTGAATCAGTTGGAGGCTTTTTAAAGAGTTATATACTTCCTGTCTGTCTTCATTTTCAGCTATTAACTTAAGTTTGGAATGCCATAGCTACAGTGTAGCCTACCATAAGGTGAGTGACATTCAAAATCAAACTATGGGCTGGGATGGAATATAAGCCTCCACAGTTAATGTCTGTTGCCTTTCAATTACAACAAATACACTACTGTTGAGTACACATGTGGATGAACAAAACTGTTATTGATATTGTACTTTTGCCAAAGTCTCCCCGTCGTCAATACAGCCCCAGGTCTTGAAGTAGTCACTCGAGCCGCACAGTCTCAAGCTGCAGCTCTGTGAATCAGGCTGGTAAAAAGGGTTTTTGCAATGAATGTGTCAGAGTGAATCTTAAAGGTTTAAACGAGCGCTGAGGATTAGAGTTGCCATGTTGCGCTGAAACGTGAGGTTCGGGATGAGGCCCGACGGACTACAAGAGGGAACGCAGGGCAACACGGCGAAGCACTGTGGTATTGGTGGTGTGAATGAAGGCATCTGTGTCCCAAAGCAACGACAGAGGCTTCCCTGGTACGTCCAGATATACATAAATAAGCGGCTGTTTGTCCTCCCCTCTGGCACTAACTGCTTGGCGGTTTTGCTGCCCTGTTTACTTCCCAGCTATCTCTTTTAGCAGTTCTCCACGGCGCACTTGCTTTGCTAACCGCCGTACAACAGCTGGAGCAGTTAAACACTGTTCATGATCCTCCTGTGGCTGAGAATTCCCAGCCCTAGTTACCTTGTTTCTGCAGCCGGCAAGATTTTGCATCTGGGACATTAAAGAAAAGGGAAAGGATTTTCACTACAAATGAAGCCCAACGTAATGATGCAGAGAAGAGTAATATTGATGGGCCATATTCTTACTGAACACAGGCTGATTAGATGGTGAGTGGTGATAAAAGATTAAAATGAATATTTAGCAAGTGCATTGGAATTTTTAGACGAGCCAGAAATGAACATTAGGCCGCGTCAAAGTATGTTATGCTCCCTTTAAGCTACAATCAGTTACAATAAGTGCACTAACCTCCTCAATCGGCCACGCAGATTACCAGCTCAAGAGACATCTGGAAAAGATTAGTGTGAATATTTATCATTTGACAGTTTTAGAGGTTCATTACAAAAAGTTGACTCGTGTATTTGATTGGCGGCCGGTAAGACGCGAGATTGAAATGGAAGTGATTCATCTCCCTCACTGGCAACAGCGATCAAGTCGGCACGTAGCTCCACACAGCTCCTGCCACGACAGGGCCATCCGAGCGCAGAGCCCTCTCCACTTCTTTTCACCTGTTAATGGCCCATTGTGCTTCACTAAAACGTGTCTCGGCGGAGGTCAAAAACTGCGGCCCCGCATCTCGGAACACTCGCCCTCCAAGGTTAGCAAAGCAGATGATCACTGTGGCTGACCTTTGGTATATTGCTTATCCTTTCGGAGCCCTCTCAATTAGCTTTAAATTCGGTAAAGGTCAGACATAACTCTAAGTGCTGCGTCAGTTTCCCCTTTGCTCTCGCCTTTAGTTCCCCAGCCATGTCTTAACTCGCAACCCTTTCAGTCGGGGATGAAAAGCTACGCTATCGCTCATCAGCCTCACTAACTGTTCTATTCAGCAGCACAAACATGTCTCGATTGCTCAAACATTTATCCCAGAATTTCCTCTCAGAACGGCTCCCTAGGTTGCTCACTTCACTGAAATTAATGGAAGCACACATGACATGTTTGCTTTATTTAATTTATGCACTCATTAGTGTGCGCCTGGTGCACGGTTTTATAATTCAGCTGAACTTTAATTATCATGGCAATTCAAATACACAAAGAAATGGTCTTATTCAAATTTTCTCCAAACTTACAACTTAAATGCCAGCTGTGTCGTAAAAGTCTGTTTAAACTTATTAGAATGTCAAAGGATTAAAAATAGCACAGAAGAGCGGGGCCTGCATTCAAGTCTGCTAATAAGCTGCTACTGTAATGTAAAAACATCACACTTTCTGGAGCTGAGCGTTGTTTTGGAGAACTTTTGAATGAATTGCACATAACAGTCATCACAAATTGGTACTGGTCTGCAAACGGATAGGTTCAGAAAGCCAAATCACAGATTAACTGTCTGTAAAGGTTCTCAAAAATCCAAGACATGGTGTATCCAATACACAAGCTGAAACAAGGGAAACTAGAGTTGTACGGACCTGTTCTAACGATGCATTAAAATCTGATCTGGGCAATCCCACCATGTTTGTCCGATCACACACACTGAGTGATCGATCTCTGATCACATTTGAGGTGGTCTGGCTCGCGAGTTTTGCCTCTTTCATTAAGAAAAAACACACGGCCGCTATTATAAATGATCGCCTGAAAGGGAAAAAGCACCGTAAGCAATGTCTGTTCATTAGTAATGAGAGCCTTTTAAAGTATTCTGTCCTCGTGGCTGTTAACTAATTAAAAAATAAATGCATCTAAGTACGAATTTACAAATGAAAGTATTTAATGTGAGTACACAAGTGTGATTCTGTGTTAATTATTGATGCAGTCATGTTGATGTATGAGGAATTAAGTATTTCCTCAATCACCTGCAGCTTTATTTCTCTTTATTTCCAGAGATTATGGTGGGTATGGAAACGTCTAGCATTGGAGTTATAATCTGACTTTGTTCAGGTCTAACAAACATCAGGGTGGAGATCAATATATAATAAGTTAACGTATGAGCCAAATTCATAATGCGCGCACCTCAGGTCTGGAGCAACTAGAGACACCAGCTGTTAAAACATTCTTCTGCGTCCCACATGCTGTCTTGGTTTATTCAAATACAGAGCATGAAACTGAGACTGGATCTGGAGACGCATGTTAATGCCAGGTCTGAACACACAGGTACCTAAAGCTGGTCACTTGCAATCTGATAATCCAGATCAGATCTTAAGGCAAGGTCTGAACAGGCCTGTGCAGATTCTTGAAGATGTTAAAAAGGTTTCAGCCCCACTCACACCTTGAGACTGGAGTCTCTGGGCGATAATGGGTCATTGGAATAGCATACTCTGTGGAAGGAAAAGGGATGAAAATGGTTTCCTCCAGCTACAAGTAAGTAACAGAATGTAATGTAACTTAATTTGTATGAAAGCTACTGAAAGCACTTCAGACTACCCACAAAGTCAGTCACATACACTTAGCTCTGAAATCGACATCTCTGTTATCTCATCTATTGTGTTTTTGCCTGCTTCTTCTATTGAGATTCTTGCTACTAGAGAGATTATCATAACAGTGTCTGACTGGCAAATTGTGCCAAGAGAGCTTGGACACCTGAACACTTTATGAACCTTGACTGTGTTATTGTGTTTATGGTATAAGGCCGGCTCACGATTATTATTATTTTTTTTCTCAAATGTGTGGCAAGGACTTCAGGTGAAGGGTAGAAAGACTGATTCAGAGACATAAGGCCTCTGAGCCTGAGGCTAGGTGGAGCCACTGTTCTTTAAAAAGACAATATTGTTGCATTTATGCATGTATGGCTAGTGCAGATGGCAATATGTGTGAGGTGGGTATTTCTGATGAGATTGTACCTGAGTGGAGGTAGGGAATGCTAAGAAAGGAAGGCGGATATTTTATATCATTTCTTACCGTCTCTTTTATTGCTGGGACTTCTTTATTACATTTAAATCCAGCCAAGTGAAAACCTGTCCAAAATTACCATGTCGATGCGAGACTGCGCTCACAGCTAACAGAGGCGACAGGAACACTGCGTTTGCAGTGAGTGCGTCACAGAGAAAGAAACTGGGTATTGTGCCTGTTGTTGCCGTTAATGTGAAGTAGCTGCATTAGAGAATGTTGGGTTAGTATTAGCAGTAAATCCACACAGATCTGATGCAAGGGGGAACAGCAGACTCAGCCACCAACCATAAAAACACCTCCAAAGTTATAGCCGTTATAGCACTGCAGCTGACAAAAAAAGCACAAAAAAAAAAAAACTCAATATCTACTTATTCCAGACCTTAAGCATGTATTAGCATCTATTTGCTTACCCATGCCCACCTATAACCACTGTGTAAGCACCATCTACTAATGAAAACTATTATGTATCGCGTGTTACCTCTTTAGCATTCGACTCGTCTTCGGCAAAAGTTATATGAAAGTTTCAGTCGCCATTGCTGAAAGTGAAGCTGGATGTAGAAATAATTATTAACTGGCAAAGTAAGTATAAAAGGCTCATACCGGCTTAGGCTACGTGCGTAGGTTACGGCGTCTATGTTCCCCAGAGATATAACCTGTGCTTTAGTCATAGTCCAGTCAGACTATGAGCAGTTGGCTAGTTTGCCAATTGGATTTGACGGCATGTTTCAACCAATATGGGGAGGGGGAAGCAATGGGAATAGTAGTAATACCAATTAGAGACATTTTGTAGGTCCCCAACTTTGTAGGTGGAGAAGTTTGATGTTTGTCTGTTCTAACAGACAGGGATACAATCAAATCAACACTTTTTACTTTACCTCTGGTAGAGGCCTGGCAGCTTGAGGGACATGTTTTGTAGTACTGCACTGTTCTGGACAGAGATCTCGGAAGCTGTTCCTGGTATCTCCTGGTCCCATTCTCAGCTAGGTAGTCACCTGCCCAAGTGATCCCCTTTCAGGTCTTGAGATACATCTTATCCTGCCTCTCTCTTCCCATGTGAGCCATTTCAAGCCCCCCATGTGCCAGCAAAACTTAGGGCTTGGCTACTTTTGTTCCTCCATGTAGCAATTGACCCTGTTGCTACTCTCCCAGTTTGAGCAATGTAATGGGACGGCGCTGCCGAGTTTGGAGGAGTAGCGCTCTCTGTTAGCTCCTACCCGAGGCTAATGACAGAGCAGTGGAGTCAGCTGCGGAGAAGGGAGCGAGGGGGAGGATGGAGGGCGGAAGAGCTGTATGGCAGGAGAAATGGAAACAGCGAGGGCAACCGCAGGGCAACGATTTATGGGAGTGGTCACTGATACTGACACCAAGATGCTTTTATGGAGCTAATGGTGTAACAGTGAAATCACTCTGGATGACACACTCACAGGCAGACAGTTATTACAGCCACGGCCCTTTGTTTCGAAACACTTTTCCCATGGATCCATATTAGAAGACTGCTGTTGCTGTTGATTCAGGATTAAAATGTTTAACTGCCGACTTATACAGTGTTTGTTGAAGTAATCAGAGTGCCTATTGCTGCTAATTCTATTAATCATTGTTGAAAAGCCAACAATTATCATAATTCCTAGCTACTTAAATCCAAATTCCAAATAGAATTTTGAATGTGATACTTTACAAATTGTGTTTGCCCTCAACATTGTTTAACTTGAAGTGGCTCTCAAATCTTGACGATTTTCCTTTAGCATCCTTCAAGTCATTATAATCTATCACTGGACGATTTAACACAGTGGTAAGTGGGGAACTGATGTATTAAGTTGCTGCTAATGTAATCCCTAGAACGTATCTGAATCTGAATGCAGAATGCCAAATTGTCCTCAAACGATTGTCGATGGGTTTAGAGATTACTGCTAATGCGAACCAAGCACTTACGGCGTCTGCTGCCGCTTCACATTAAAGCGTCAAACACAAGCTTAGAGCTCTCATTAACACTCAGACAAACTCTACAAATCTACAATATAAGACATTATTATTATTATTATTATTATTATTATTATTATTATTATGGAGGCAGGCCAGTGCATGGTAATATTGATATTGGGGTATAATGGGTCAAAAAGTAACAGTAACAGTGAGCTACTAGATGAGGAGCTGCAGGAGACCGTCTATACAACTTCTCAGTGAGCTCCTTTCACTGTCTGCAGCATAAAATCATATCATGTCTTCTCACAGAATGGTGGGAAAATGCAAATTACCTATTTATATTCAGAATGTGTGCTTCATTTGACTTTTTTGTTTTGCTCGTATTGAATGAAATATTATTTTTCCAACATAATTGCTATTAATGAGTGGTTTCATGGAAAAATCCAATAATCAGTAGCTGCGTGAGTCGTGCAGCTATCCTGTCCATCACACTGACCGCCCCTACATCTATAAATCATGCACCACTTTGATTTAATAACCTTTACTGTTTTATGCATCTGAGATCTAGTCATTTTGTTATTTTTTTTTGCTTTATTCTGGGTGCTGAGGGGTTCTGGCTTGACACAGCGCTGTGAGCTCATTTTTACTAATGATTCTACACAGGCCCGGTTTTACGATCCCATCATCGACCGCATTTTTAAGTAGGAAACTCTCAAAACAACCTGGCTACACTGATGATGCTTCATGAACAGCAGATAAGCAAGAGGTCTGTGCTTCTCAGAGGCCAATAAACAGTCAATGAAGTTATACACTGATCAGGCAAAATATTATGACCACTGACAGGAAAAGTATTGACCATCTTGTGCCAATCAAATGGTCTGCTGGGAAACTTTTGGACCTGACATTCTTGTGGATGTTACTTAGACATGTAGCACCCACCTAGACCAGACCAGTCACCCCCACCCCATAGCAATGACACTCCTTGATGGTTCAAGAACAACTCAAAGAACTTGAAGAACAGCATAAGGTATTGACCTGGCCTCCAAAATCACTAGATCCCAAACTGATCAAGTATCTGTGGGATGATCCACAGAGGCCCCTCCCTGCAATCCATAGGACCCAAAGGCCCCCACTAACCAGAAGACCCAAGACCATCAGGTGCAGGTGATATGTATCATACTGAAACAAACCGTGCAGTCAGGAAAGCTTGTTCAAGCAGAATTGGAGGTCTGTGACCTATCCAGAGTCACATCAGTCGGTTTAAATATAAATAAAACTCTATGGATCTTCTACAAAATGCCACTCTCCTTCTCAAAACCAGCTGAATGGCTCTGTATGACGACGTAGGCCAGGAAATATTTTCTCTCTGTAAAGAAAAAAGCAATTGAGAGCCCCTTCAAGAGATACCGCTCCTGGAACAATTTGGAGCCGTCATGTCGGGGCTCTCTCCTCATTCAAACGGATCATTGTCGCCGCTGACAAAGCATGGCGGGCCGCTCTTGATCTCAGATGTGCGAGCGGCCCATCTAATCATCGGACCTCATCGTACGTGTCCACGTCTGATGCTTCATTTTCCGAGGCGTCGGCGCATTTGGTCACAGCTTCTTTATTCCAGTGTTTCCCCCCTCCTGTTTCACGGGAATTTTCGTTTCTAGCAGCCAAACGAATCTGTGCTGTCTGCTTTTTGTGTGTGCTGGCTTTTTTTTCTTTTTTTCTCTCTTTTATGCATATATTACAAACACCAATTAAAGAATTTTATCTGCTATTTGCAAAGTCCAAAAGGCACTGTTGTGAAAAAAATCCCCTAATTATTATTATTTATTTTATTTTTAATGCTCCAGCTAAGCCCTTCTCTGACTCAGTGGAGGGTGCTAATTGGCGGATACTTTGCATATGTATGGCAGGTAGCGGGCGCCTCTTCAAGTGGCAATTTCTGATCAAAAACCAATTAAAAGAGCACAGACAACACCAGAGGCGCGCGCAACTTGCCGATGGGCGGTTTATGGGAAGCAAATAAATATCCAGTGGCACACTGCCAGTTTGTTTTGAGAACACTTCAAATCAGGCTCTGAAATTCGCTGAAACTGTGGCACGGAGGCTGACGTGGAAAGGCCTCTCGGTGGTAGGATCGGTGCCTACTGGGAGCAGGAGATGGTTTCTGACAGCCAGCACTGCACACCAGAGGCTGTTTGACGGGCAGCCAGCATCTAGCTGAACATACTGTATTCAGGCCCCGGTGGAAATTTCCCCTACCTATCATGGTGAAATATTACCTTCTGCTCTGATACACCATTGGACTATTTTCCCATTTTGGCACACAGTGGAACAATCCCAGCCTTTGTCTTTGTGATTTAGTCTTGAGGTATCCACAAATGGAATGAATAGCATTTTATATCTGTTCTGTTTGATGCTTTAAAAAAATAAAAAATTAAAATAGAAAAGCATGTTCCAGGATCCCAGCTTCTGTTTACCCTGAGTAAGTGCTGACAAGTTCTACAAAAAATAAACTTCAGCTTCTCTGAACTCTGAACCCCATAGCAATGACACTCCTTGATGGCAGCAGCCATCTCCAGCAGGATGCAGCCTGACACAGACACACACACAACAAACACTTTATGAACAACTAAAAAAACATGAAGAGCAGCACAAGGTGTTGACCTGGCCTCCAAATTCACTAGATCCCAAACTGATCAAGTATCTGTGGGATGATCCACAGAGGCCCCTCCCCTCAACCCATAGGACCCAAAGGCCCCCACTAACAACATTCTGTTACCAGACACCACAGGACACCCTCAGAAGGCCCATGTCCATTCTCTGATGAGTCACAACTGTTTTGGAGGCACAAGGGAGACCTACACAATATTAGGAAGATGGTCATCACCTTACAGCATATCTGCATCTGCCTACTTCTGGATCCAGATCCAAGTCCACCTATTCCAAACAGATGAGGGCACTTATCACCATACAGTACTATGGTCCAAAACAACCACAGAAGTCAACCATACGTGCCTTTGGGCTCAGGCATATTTGAGTACAGAACTGCCAAGTGTGAAACCTTCCTAAAACACCCTAAAACCAGCAAGGTGTTACAGTGGTTCACACCTAGTCTTAAGAGTTTGCTAGTCCGACACATCGCAATCCTGCATGTTGCTAAGTGTTCCCAAACCGTTACTAAGATGCACTGAGGTGAAAATTTTGCAGGAAGTTCCTCGTTTAATGGTGGCATCTCGTCCCCTCGTCTTCTTCTGCTGTGGCTTAATGGCACAAATTAGAGAATAAGGGCCACCACCAGCAAACTAGCTCTTGATATTGACTTAACAGTAGTGCATGGAATCGCACATTGATTCACATTTTCTTCAGGTTATGTGCAGCAGCACTGTAACCCTGACAAAGCAGCTGAGGGGGATTATTTTTGCAAGAACTACTGAGTTGTAGAAATAGTGATGCCTAAATTTTCTTGCCAATACAAGCAGGTCTTTCAAAACAGCCAGGATGTAATCCCATCCACAGCTTTACAGTGGGGGGAAAAAAAGAACAATGCTTTAGAAAGAAGCAGAAGGACACAAAGAAGAGAAAGAAGGGAAGAGGAAAGAAGTGAAACAGGAGAGTAAGAAAGTGATGAATTAGGAGTATGGGTAAAAAGGAGAGACAGATAAAACAAAAAAAAAAGGCTCCTGAAAGGCAACCAGACAGGTGAAAGAATCGGAAATGAAAGGAGATAGTCTACTGTACCGGCATTGCATTGCACATCCATGCACCTTTCTGCATGTGACACTTCCTTGGTGCACAATGGACACCTCTCTTGTCGCAAACAAAAGACTTGTCCTGTGCAACAGCTGCTGTCCTGGTGCCTACCTGTGCTGCTGCCTTCTCACTGAATGTGAGTCTGACAGAGTTCACATTCAGAGAAAAAAAAAAAAAAAGCCCTTGTGCTGCTACCGCTCGCTGCTGTCAGAGAGAGCTGGGCGGACTGGGCTCAGCAGGCCCTGCACACACAGAAACACACACAGTTAGGAAAATAGCCGTTTCACCAGAGCAGAGGCAAACGTGCTCAGAGCGGTATTTGCATTTTTTTGGCTAACCCCCTCCGTCAGTTACTAATGTCATGTTCAGAAATTCCACACACATTCAAGTCAAGCTGCGCAAACACAAACGCACGTGCACGCAGACTTCCTCGGTGCACACACAGTGACAGCTGTGGGTATTAAGTGGCAGTGTGATGGATGGGGTTCAGACAGGATGGCCCTCATAACCTCCCCTTTATTTACCCTCCACTGACTGACAGCAGGAGAGGAGAGGAGAGAAGAAACAGAATAAGAGGAAACAGATTAGGAGTGATGAGTATGAAAGGAAAGAAACAGATAAACTTGAGAGGATAGGAAGAAAGTAAACAGAAGTAAATGGTGGAGAAGCAGGAAGCAGGGACAATGATTAAAAAAAGGAAGGGGGCAGATGAAGGAAAGGGAAAAACTGATAAGATAAGGACGTTAAAGAAGGGAAGAATGGGAAGGAAAGGAAGAGGGAAACAAGACAGTGGATAAAGGGAAACCGTTATAAATGAAAGGGTAGCAAAGAAGAGGATAAGAGGAGGAAACGCAACAAATGAGAAGAGGAAATCAAAGGATTAGAGTGAAATGGAAGGGAAAGAGGAAAAGAGATGAGCAAAGATGAGGGATGAAAGGGGGACAATAAAGGAAAAAGGACTGTGAAGAAGAGAAGAGTGGAGAAGACAGAGGGAGACATAAAGTGACGGACCAAATAGGAAAAGGACATGTAAGCAAAGGGATTAGGGCTTAAAATAGTTGGTGGGAGGCACAGTCAGAACAAGAAAATAGAAGAAATAACAGTAGATGAAGAGGGGAGGATGAGAGGGATGATAAAAGAGGGAGGGAAGGAAATATGGTAGAGGGGGAGGAGAAGGTTTGAAGAGGAGGGCAGACGAGAGAGAAGTCAAGTCCGAGTTGGGCCAAGAAAGGAGATGAAAGCAGAGGCAGCAAGGAGGAGGTTAAGAGAAAGAGAGCGAGGGTGTGATGAAGGCAGGGAGGGGGATAAATAAAGTTGAAGGTTGGATGGAGGTTTGGGCGCCTTAAAGAGCCGGGGAAAGGAGAGAGAAAAAAATAATACTGAAATTGAAAACTATTCCTCACAGTTGACAGTAACCCTGTGATGATGGGTGCAGACACTTTCCTCACCTCCTTTAAATCCTTCAATTCCACAGGTCAGTGTGAATCTGTCAATCACAGCCACCGCGAGCTCCGGTGGCCCCCCACTTGCACTGACGAGGAAAACTTTCTTTTCAAGCTCTCCTCTCTTTTGATCTGCGCTCATCACTTAAGATGTGCTCAGTCATACCTGGCTGTCTGGTCTCCTCCGTAACTTCACTCTGTCCTCATTTAAATCAAATCTCCATTTTCTCTTATTCCTTTCACCCTCTCTGTCCGTCAGCGGGCTAAGCCTTCAAATATCATCAAGAGCGCTGTCATGTCCTTGAGCCACAGGGTCCGGTTTTCAGATCTGCTCATAGCAAGTTAAAAAGGGAACTCCATGCAGTTTTCACTAAATTATATGACTGTAATAGAGATGAAACATGTGAATGCAGATTTTATCAAACTAAATTTATAAATCATATGCTTCTGCTGGTTGAAATCATTCTGAATTATGTAAGGCCTGTGCTGACATAGGGGCAACCGTTATGAAATTTACATCAAAAAATGTCAACACCTGTAAAAACCATCTACTTGGAAGTCCTTCTTGTTTAAATATAGTCTTACTCTTCAACATTTCAGTCACAATTTCATACTCATTCACTCATTCTTAGTTGAGAATGTAGCCGCATTAATAGACTGTACACGCGAGCACAAAGGTTAGGAGAGGAACAAAAGCAAGCGCTGTGCAACATTTGGTTTTATTATTTTTAAACCGTGCCTCAGATGGAGGCTCAAAGCTGTGGGTGAAGGTAAATGTTGCAGCTGCCGCTGATGACGAAAAAACTGTGCTGCACTCTTTGTATTTCCGCTCAAGGCTTTCACTCCTGAATGAGCTGATGGTTGTGATCGTTGGTTTTGATGTTTTTGCTTCCACATGGTCAAAAACATCACTGCCCAGCAGAGTTTAAACCATTGTTGCAGATGGTTTTAAATTAAGGCCTCAGATACAGTAGCTGATGAAGGTGTCCCTCAAGGATCACTGTTAGGCCCAGTGCCATAATATACACAGTATTTTCCAGCTTACCACTTTATTGCTTGTTTTTATGCAGATGATGCCAGCTTGTATGCTATGAGTTCCACAGCAGAAAAAGCAAGTTTCACAAAAATGCCTATGTCCGTAATCATATCTGTTAAAAGAGACCCAATTGTCCAGCTTTTATAAGAACTTGGGAATGGCTACACAGCAGTCCTGTAAAACTCATGCTGAAGATTAACCTCATTGTTTGTGGAGACATTATATATACTCATGCTGCTGCCTCAACCTTTAATACCCTGTACCAGTGTTAATTATTGTATCAATGAAAAACATGACAAACATGTAATTAATTACCGAAACGAATATAAAAGGCAAATGAAAAATGTGATGATCAAAATTATAGCCATTATAGCTCCAGTCCAGCTTCGCCAGAAAGCAACTGGGAACTGATTATGCGCTGGCAAAGACCTGTCGGGGCAATCAGATTGTTTGGGCGGGCTTCACGCGTTGATGGACATGAACAGTACCATAGACTTAAATGTCATCTGAGCGCAGTGCAGTTGAATTTATCCACATCAAAATGGCTCTGATTGGTTGTAGGACTATCCAGTTGCATGCATCTTCTGACACTGTCTTCACGTTACCCTTGTTATAATGCCAAATCAGAACTCTCACCATTAACATTGGATACTGTCCACACTATTATTTGATTCAACGCTGCAGACAGCTGTCAGGCTCTCCAAAGAGAGTTATATGAAAGGGTTGCATTGTCATTACTGGCAACTAGAAGGCATCAGTATTTCTGTCACTTCATTTGTACGGCCATCATTTCCAAGTTTATCGTAATTAGCTCTGCGCTCAGAGCCAATAACCACGACATAAGACAACAAATCTGAGAGGCCCTCGTACCAACTATGGACTAGAGGTCTTCAGTCTTCATATTTCTGCTGTCCTTAACGGTTACCTTGTTGGCGAGTTCAGTCCCTGCTTGGAGCTAAGTGAGACTGGATGATTAAAGTTAAATACGCTTCTCTCGCCAGCCTGAAAAGCAACATGATGGCAGATGATCAAGTAAATGACACACACACTTGACCTGCCGAGCTCTTGCCAGCAAGATGACACGCACGGTCCTCCCTGCTGACTGTTACTGCTCTTGTTCCGATGGCATGCACACTCTCTTTCTGTGCGCTTTCATTACCTCTTCATTTACAAATATGCATGTGCTCACAGCAGCTATTTGCCAGTGCTTGTTACTTATCGCAAGTGTGAATCCAGTGTGCCAATCAAATCACCACATTCTCTTCACAGCTTTAGCTGTAACTGGAAGCGCTCAGCGGGCTGCCTGTGATTCACTCCGAGCAGCCTCGTGCGACAAAGCAGAGCGTACGTCCCACAGATATTAAAATATCCCAAAGACAATGTCGTATCAAGAGGAGCCGCTGACGGCCCGCTCTGTGCCTCGCATCGGACGTCGCTGCCAAATAGCATTTCCTTTTATTGATACTGATACCGTGTACCGCGGGGATTACAAATTGTGATATAAGTCAAATAATCTGCCGTCGTCTGAGCCCGGCGCAGGACAAAGAAGATTACAGAGGAAAATATACGATTACATCTGGTTCCCCTCATCTACCCGTCCTGTTTATTCTGGGTTATGTGCTGCTCTGTCGGCGGCAGTCGATGTGTGTTTAGCTTCTTAGAGAGGCATTTAGGAGAATGAGAGGACAGTGTGTGCAGACCAGCTGTGCACGTACAGTACACTAAATTGCTAATGCTGGTAGTCCAGGCAGACTGATATCATTTTGGAAAATTCTGTTGTATTAAACTGCTGAGACAGATGGCTCCTTTGACATTTTCCCCCACAAACCAGATATCAGTTTTAATAAAATGCATGTCCCATTGCTTTAGTTTTGTAATCTTTGGGCTTTTCCAACAATAACTGAAGCCACAGCCAGAGGCAGGTGAACGAAACAATGGCTATGAAGTGACTCTGTGTTGATAAAACTTCTTTTTGTCTCGGAGGATCTGCTGAGAGGTGTCAGCGGAATGCAAACGGCTCGTGTTATAGCGCGGGCTCGTGTTGCAGCGCCCGCGCTCTGAGAGATGTGAAGATTAAGCTGCATCCTCAGGCCCGCCACGTTCTCTGTTTTGCTTATGGAGGCAGAACGGCTGCGTGCACCGCCAAGCGCGAGGGAGCTGGCGGAGTGCATCCTGAGACATTATGCAGAGTGCTCCGGCAGACACTGATGGCTTCCAACGCAGACAAATCAATGACGGTCAAACACACAGCAAACCTGTGTAAGCGTCTATACGGTGTCAGGGGTGAAGAGTGTATTAAAACCGGAAGGTTCGTTTAATCTGCAGGAAAGTCGGACGACTTTTGGGTCGGGGCATACATAACTCTTATGTCTCGATTCAAAGGGCAATTACGATTTGTTTTTACAACCAATAACTTTGGTGTCATTTGGAGTCATTCAGACCAGGCTTGTGCACAATTCAGACATACAACAGAAAGAATGTGTTGAATCTCACATACAATTACATTCATTTTGTAATTTAATAGCAGGTCATTACACATAACTAGTCACTCCTCAACCCTGCATACATTTTGTTCTAACATATAGATAATGATCAAATTCTTGAAATAAATTACTCCCTCAATGTTTGATTAGTTTTGTTCAAAATGTTATTTTCATTTCAAAGTCGTTGCAAATGCAGTTGTCATTTATTCCAATGCAAAACTCATTGAGCAACACTGTTACATCTAATTCTCAATAGCTTTTCAAATGTTTTATCATTGAGTCTGCACTGTTCTGGTCTGAATATCTTTCCTGCAACACTAAAGATTCTCTCAACAGGTGAAGAGGAAGCTGGTATGGCAAGATATTTACAAATGACCTTTTAGGCCTGTTATTATTTCCCATGTTGCTGTTATTACAGGTGTTAAATCTGTAAACCTTTGTAATCTGAAGTTGTAAGGGACTTCTGAAACTTAAAAAGTCCCGTGCTGACCATCAAATTGTGTCAGAAAAGAAGCTTTCAAACAAATGTCCACCTCAAATTGTTTGGCAACCATTTTAAATACTTGGTTAAAGCAAAGCATTCTGGGATATGGAGTCACGTTCCATTGTGTTCCACAAAATTACAATTCTAATAAATCAAACTTGATTATGTGTTCTGTGACTAGAGCTTTTAACATTCATTGCTGGGGGAAACATTTCCTGTTAATGTAATCTGTAAGTAGTTCAAAGTAATATCATTTATAGAATATGTAATGAAATCATATCTGACATATATTGTAAAGCTTCACTGTTAAACACTTCACTTATGTATATGAATTTCTTTGAATTTGTATTGAATTGCAATTCTGCTTTCTTTAATTCAAATTATAATTGTAATTCTAGATTCTGTTTTTGACATCAATTCAAATTCAATTTGAATTAAAGAATTGAATTGGAATTTAGGAGTCACTCTCAATTCAATTCTGAATTGTGCACAAGCCTGATTCAGACGATTAACACATTATTTGCCACAAAACTCATCAATATGTTGATATGCTAGTGGTATTCCCCTTTGAGTCCACTGAGTCCCCTAATGTGTTATTTAGAGGCTGCATTTCGGTGCCCCAGTCACTCCCACTATATGGATATATGCAGATCTAAATATCGTCCGAACGACTCCAAATGACACCAAAGTTATATGAGTCAGTAAACATTGGTATTTTATGCCAGAAATATGGTCCAGGTGGTAAAACAAACAAAAAACAAACAAAATGGTAGTTCCCCTTCAAGCTCCACCTCAGTAATGTTTGCATTGCATTTGTCAAGTACTTTGGAAAAGATGTTTTGAATTTCTGTCCATTCATTGTTTAAATGAAGGCCCACCCTGGTTTACTCTGAGCCACTGCTTACGTGTTGTCTTTTTGGCAGCGTTAAAGGATGCTGTCACCACTCTACAGTGCTTAGCCCAGTTAGTTTGGGTGAAAGCTGTAAGCGGAGCTCCAGGGCGGACCAGACAACAGGGACCTCACTGCCTGAGAGCAGTGTCTCGGCTGCTGCCTGCAGAATATCAAAATGTTTTTCTCTGGCTCCAAACTCCAGATTTTTCATTCAGCAGTAACTTCGGTGTGGCCTAATAAAGAAGCACAGGACTATCCTCGAACAGTCACGGTGGTTTATTCTAGGACCACAGCTTTCACTTATCTCAGTGTGTTTGTGGCAAAAACATTCTTTATTATTGCAGAAAAACACTAAGTCAGTTTATGTGACACCGCAGCTGCCAGATTCACCCAATTCTTTTATTCTACGGACTGTCAAATCACTTTTCAACAAAACAGCATGTAGCACAGGCGCTGGAAGTAGTTTGCCGACAAACGGCTCTTAGGTTAATATGCTTTACATTCGTACGTCATACTTGCACACCGCCCTGAACAGACCTAATTTATTTGGTGTTTGGGTTTGGACAGAAAAGAAACACTTCTATTTTATTTTACCTGCGTGCATAATGGGCATGTCAGCAGGGAGGTGGGAACTTAAAGGTCATTTCTACATGGCGAGCAGCGTTCTAGCAGACGGCCCACTGAGAGCTGGTCCCCGTACAAACAACAAACAAAAAGAAATCGTTTCCATAGCAGCTTTGGCATATGACATCCTCCTGATGCTTTCAGTTTATTGGTTAGTGTAGTATCTTCTTTGCACCATGAACATTTGTTAAAATTGGATTTTTTTTTAATTGGCATGCCATGAATATTTTATTATTCATTCATTTTCTGTAACCGCTTGTCCTCTGGGTGGTGGCGACGGGGCTGGAGACTAACCCAGCTGTCAATGGGCAGGAGGCGGGGTACTGGACAGATCTCCAGCCTATCACAGGGCTAACACAGAAAGGTCGACCCCAGATGGAATGGAACCCAGAACCTTCCTGCTGTGAGGCATCAGTGCCGCTCCACTGTGCCACTCTACATATTTTATTTTATTATATTATATTATTAGCCCAAACATTTCCATTGTCACTACTTTTTTGGCAGCTGAGCTCCTGAAACACGCCACAGAATGTGTGGCGTTGCTATGGCAACTACCCCTCTGTACAAGAACTGCACAATAATATGACGCCTTTGTTTTTGAATGATGTGATAAATCTTAACCCAGCCCACACGACTTTGCGTCTCTGTACGTCCCACCGCCGCGTAAATGTCGCTGTGAAAGCCGTTGTTTAGTTGCAGCCAGCAAGGTAACTCAGAGGCTTAAGGGTTTGTCACAGTATCTGGATTACTGGAAGCCTTTTCCAATGAATATATTGAATATATATTGAGTTACAAAATGCATAATTCCTCATTATGTATCCGCATTTCTCCGCTCAGTGTCGGCTGGGTGTTTGCCACAAGGGTCGCATATTGCTAAAATTATGACCTTTAACTAATCTTGTCCTATCTCTAATTTTAACTGATCCTAGATGCATTTTCTATACAGCACTTGAAACTCTTCTTGCTTTCATAAATGTTTGTTTCATTTGTTTGTCGGCTTCTCCTGAATCCCAGAAACCTGCTTTTCTCATTCTACAACGAGCTAACAACCGAGTCCTCCTCCCACATTAAGGTCTTCAGTTTTCACATTTCTTGAGTCCAGTTTTCTCCTGGCACGCTGCCCTCTGCGTGACACTGAGTAGAGCAGATAACCCCATGTAAAAACACAAGCTGCCGAGGCTCTGGCTCGGGATGGCGTCTCCATTAGGTTGGGTAATACAGCGCGACGCTATTTAAACTAAGCTCCTCAGCAGGACCTTGCTGCAGTTCAACCCCAGCGGACAGGGCTTTAATGAGGAAGGAGTGCCTTCGAGGCGGGTGACCCCCCGCCGATAACCAACTCTGCTCCACAGATCTAAGCAAGGACACGGAGATGAATTATCAGCGTGGAAATTCACAGCAGGGACAGTGTGAAATAGGCAGATAATGACATAACTATTCATTTGCCCCCATCTTTGCCTTTCCTTTCATCACGTGCGCCCAGCACAGCAGTGGCTTTCTTTTTTTTGTGTGTGTATGTTTTACCATATGTAGAATGCTCTCCCTGGGACTGCAGTGAGATAGTGATGAAGGAGAAGTCCAAAGTGTGTGTCACAGGGAGAGAAGAAGGACGAGGTGTGTGGCGTTCTCCATTGATGCAGTGTGGCAGCCTTTTACTCAGCCTGCTCTTTGGAATAACCTCTTCCCTGCTCTGTCTGATTGAGAAATTGCATCAGATTGACACGGAAATCAATTGAACCTGGAAAATCATAATTCACTTTAGATGCATTTTACCCACCGTCCTCCATCCGCCAAATCACTACCCCCTAACGAATATTTCATCACGCTGATTGCAGCGTCTTCCCTCAAAGGTCATAAAAAATACCCACCAGCTGCCATTTGTAACTGAAACCTTGTTTACTCCGCGAGCTTTGTAAAGCAACACATTAATATGAAGTGGAACGGATTGATGGTGCTTTTAACGCACGGCAAGACCGATCACGCCTTTTAGCTTCCCAAGTTTTCCGCACTCTCCCCGCCCAGAAACTCAGCAAGCTGTCTGCATGGCAATGAGCGCGGGAATCGATGGCAGCGCGAGGCAGACGAGATTATGATATTATCTACAAGCGGGCGATTGTACCGATCCAAATCAATCGATCACGGAGCGGCTTCCGAGAGGAAATGCCTCGATTGCCGCACCTGTCGAAGTCGCTGTGGTCAGACAGAAAAGCAGCCGTCCTGTTGAGTTATAATACCTTCCATTCAGACAACATAATATCTTATAGGGAAGTTTCATGATGGCTTCCAATACTGATCAAGATTTTTTTTTCCCCCTATGAGTCCCTGTAAATGGTGTACTGATCCTCCATGCAGAATACAGATGAGAAAAAGTTGTGGATGTGCATTGTCCTTGTTGTTCTGTCTTGATAGTTTTCTGGTCTTCCATGTCTTTCAGTTTTGAGCATTTGTTTTGTTTGGGTTCTGTTGAACGACTATTCTTGCTTTATTTGTTTTGTTTTAATTTGAAAATTTGCTCCACCATTATTAGTCTCATATATAGTGTGCATAGTCCTCTTTCTTCCCTTGTTCTTTCTCAGTGCGGTGCTGGACTATTGTTCCTCACGTGTGTCTCATGGATCTCCGTGTGTTCCCTCCTTCCTTGAGCTTTTGACTCTTTGTTTTTGTGGAGTTTTGCTTCTGTCTCACTCTCTGGATTTATCCCGCTTTGACTCTGCAGCGCCTTTTGTTTTCATCTTGTAAGTTTCATTAAACTCATTTCTGTTGTTGCAACCGTCCTCTTCACATCCCACATTTGGGTCCTTCCCCAGCCATGCTAGATTGGACAATAATGTGACTACAAAGAGGTGCAAAATGATTACAACGCAATAAATCACTACGAGGAAACACTGAGCGATCACCCGTGCATGCAGAAAGTACAAAGAACTTTAAGGGGGAAATGTGGAATGAATGAAAAAACAGAGCCGGAGGGTCTCAACACACCGAGGAGATTGCTACTGGAGGCCAGAAACGACCGCCAGTAGCATGAAATTCATCACAATACATTTATTACAGCTCAGATTATGATATTATCTTCATGCGGGTGATTGTACTGATCCAAATCAATCAATCAAAGCGCGGCTTCTAAAGGAAATGACTCAATTACCGCACTTGTCAAAGCTGCCGTGGTCAGACAAAAAAAAACAAAAAAAAACAAAAACAGAAGCCTCTTAAAGCGTCGAGCCATAAGGGGAAATAAAGGAGATTTAAAATGAATGAAAATAGAGCCGGGGGGTCTCAGCGCACAGAGGAGATTGGCGTTGGTGGCCAGAAGCTGCTGCCAGTGGGATGAAATTCATCACAGTACGTAACATACTGGATAATGCAACAACTACAAATGAATGCAAAATCACTACAAAGAGGCACAAAATCAACCAACTACATAATGCAACTACGGGATGCCTTAGTGACTGCAGATGGCCACAAATAGACACACACACACAAAAAAAATGATAGCTGTGATTAGCAAGTGCACAGAGACACAAAACAACTACAAAGGGGCTACAAATAGACACAAAATGCGTGGAAACCAGTGCGGACCCACTTCCAGCAATTAGGCTGAAGCCTGAACAACTCTGGACCATTTCACATTCGCCTTTCATTGCACCCAAACCCAAACTCTCTGCACGTCTCAGTGAACTTTAAGCAAACCGTGGCCTTGTGACCCACTCACAGAGGACGGTGTACTGTATTTCTTTCTGTGCAGTTACTGAGACTTCTCGTCCTGTGATCTAATTTTATCTCCAAACAAAATCAAACTGTGGGGGGGATTATCCAAGACAGCATGCCCCCTGTTGTTTAGCAGATATTTTAAACAACAGCCGCAGAAATCCAGGCATAACCAGTGAAATACTTTCAGATTTGTATAATTTGAATACAATTTTTGTATAAATTTTAGCATCCTGAATTTTGATGCTTTTTTTTCATTTACCTGTGGAAATAGATTCCTGTTGGCTGCAGTGTAGATTTGCATCAGCAATCATATTATTCCATTCTGCTGCTCAGAGCCTGGCTACTGCCCTCGGATGTGCAGACAGATGACTTGTGCGAGCTTTAACCATTTCACGTGGCCCACTGGAGGCATCTGCAGGGTGCTGCTCCTCGGTAAAAGGTTAACCAGGGTAATATCAGTTTAATTATCACCCTCACTTCATTTGACTTCATCCATTCCCCCCTCTGAGAATTAAGGACCGCATGTCTGCCTGCCAAGGGGAGGGAGGGGTTTGCTCTCCGATCGGTCCGATGTAAATTCAGCCGGCATATTTATGAGCTGTGGAGCGGCGTGCTGAGCTGTCCTGCTGCTGGAGGAGCAGACAAATGGATCTGGTTGACCAGCATCTGCAAACAAATCACAGCCAGGCAGGGCCCTGTGTGATTTGTTTGTGTACGTGAGTGCGTGTGTTCGGGGTACAGAAGGATTGATGAATATTTCATCCATTAGAACCAAAGCAGATTGAGAGGAGATAGCTCATGGTCAGACTCCTTCCCTTGTACACTCAGTCTGCCTCCTTGGCTCTCAATCCTAAAGCAGTCTGGACAAACTGCAGCGTGAAAAACTACCCGTGCATCTTTAAATCCTTACAAACATTCGGATGTAAAATCAATATGGATCAAAAAAGTCTGGTTAGACTTTGTGATCTGGACGTGATGAAATATGGGCAAAATAGCCGAATGGCATTTCTAAGATGGGAACTGGGATTAGATTTTCTCCACTGGTTGGAAAATATAACCGCTACTGCAAAGCTGAACAACCAGCTGAAACAAGGGGAAAAGAGCAACTTGAACTGGTTTCTTCAAGATATTTCACCTCTCATCCAAGTAGCCAGTTATCCTTGTTTCATTTTGACGTCTTGGGTGAAGTTATGGTTTGTCGCTTTCTAAAAGCCACATCTGAGGGCTTGGACGGCCTATTCATGATCACAATATCTTCTTCTTTTCCTTGTTGCCCTGATCTGTCAATAAGAACCATAGACTGTATATAAATATGGACAATGCATCCCCCACTTCCTTGCATTGGCCAAACTGACACTATTTTCCCAGGGATACCAGATTGTTGTTGTTTCTTATTTTATATTCAAGACAGAGCATGATGAAAGGGCACCAGTCTGGTCAGCAAATTATTACTATTATATATTTATATTATTTATGGTTTTTTTGACTGCCTCTAGGTGACCGCCCACATCGCCTACGCTTAAACATGGAAAGACTGCCTTGCAAAAAGCCACAATGTATGATCCCCCAGACATACTTTACTTTCGGATAATGTCCAGGTTAAAAGTAGTGTTTTCATTAGGAGCTAAATTTAATTATTCATTCATTCATTCATCTTCTGTAACAGCTTATTCCTGTTAAGGGTCATGGGGTCTGCTGGAGCCTATCCCAGCTGTCATCGGGCGAGAGCCGGGGTACACCCTGGACAGGTCTCCAGTCCATCACAGAGCAAACACAGAGAGACAGACAACCATTCACACTCACATGCACACCTACAACCATTTTAGAACACAGGAAGAACATGCAAACTCACAGTCGCCCATGGATTCGAACCTGGAACTACATGAATTTGAAACATGGGGCCAACTTTGCAGTGGTGGTCACATTCTCAAACCAGTTGGGAGAATTTAACCCTGATTAACACCCCAGAAATACCATCAGCTGTTTTTTTTTCCCATATCTCACTAGACCCAGACTCATATTTTCAGGTTAAAAGCAATGTTTTGACTAAGAAATCAATTGACTAGTGGTGATATCACCGAGTTAAAGTTTACTATGTGTTGCATACTTTACTGTACCCTTATTGTAAAGTTAATGGCCACACATTCGTACAATGTGGATATGTCCCTAGTCTCAGTTATTTGTGTTTTGGGTATACCATACCATGACCTGGATCACTGACAACCTTCACAGACATACAACACGGACATCATTATCAGTGTCACATTTGCCAGTTTACCTTCACCTGACACCAACATTTTCCATATCCCCCACATCCACACACTCAAACCGGTGCTAATCTCGGTTTGGAAATGCCGCAAATTAGTCCTGAAGTGAAGACTTGGCAGAGAAATCAAGTTGTTGTGAAGGTTTGAAAAGGTTCGCACAGTCTGCACACGCGAGCCAAGATGTTCAAGCGTGTGTTCATGACCAAAATGAAATTGTATTTTTTTTAATGCGACCAGTCATTATTCATCATCGGTATTAATTATAGCACGTAAACAACTTCCATTTGGCAGACTATGAAGTATCTATAGTCCCACGTTTAATAGCATCATAGCAGCACCACGAATAAAACACTAAATCGCAGCATAAAAGGCTTCCTGTTCGTACATGAAGCTTTAAAAGATTAAGAGTGCTGAGTGTTAAGTACTTGTGGGTGTAGTTTATTATATCCTGTCATAAACACATGACTCCTATAATCTCCTCTGTGTATTGAGACCCTGATATTATACTACAAATACACACGGTTAAAAATGATGACAGCTCATTTAGCCACCCTTGCCTCTTTCCCAGCCGAGGTTAAACTGACTGCATCGCCATGTATGACGCTGGGTACAGAATTTCCTGTCAAACAGGGGCTCTCTGAGAGCTCCAGAGAAGGCCTGGAGTGAAATCTGGTGCACGGCGCAAATAAATCCCCACGCACGTCCCCTCCTGCTCGTTACCGCAGAAAACGTCATTAAATTATCACCGCTGGCTTAAATAGATTGTGTTTGTTCATGTGCAGCTGCGTGGCTAAATTTCTATATGCTCACATGAATCTGTGCGTAATCTCACCCTATGCATGCAAATCCACACGTGCAAACGGATTTCTAAGGAGAACATATGGCGGGGAAGAGCAAACATGAAGTAACTGCGGGCTCTGCGAGGACGTCACCGGGCCGCCACCCCGACTCGCATCCTCTGCATCTGTCGAGGCTCAGCGTGTACAGAGTCCCCCTGCTGCATGCTGCCGTTCCAGCGGAAGCTTCCCTATGATTAGCTCCTCCACTGCGTTTGTTCCCACAGCGCGCTGTTTGGATGAATTCATTATGCTGTTGTTTGCCTTTATTTCGAAGTTGTTGACCTTCTCATCTGGTGCAGCTGATTTGCCTCTAACACAACTTGCGTTTGTCTCCTTGCCCTTTACTTCTTTAGTTTTTTCAGCCCTTCACTCTGTCCTTCTGTGTCTTTCACTGTCTTTTATTAGCTCCTAACAGCAGGTAGTTCAGATCACTCAGTTGGTCCTCAAAATGTCAAAATCCGCTTTGCTCGTTTCATTGCGTGACAGCTACAAAGGCACTACAAACTGGCATCACTAAAATAGTGGAAACGATATTCTTTTCCTTTGCCACTTTTTTTCTGACAGTTTTATTATCACACGTTCCACACTACTGTACTTTTTGGATCTGGCTGGTAGATCATGATTAGTTGTGGATACGGTGGCCTGGATACAAAGCCTGACACTTTCTAATGCCCCCTCCACATCTAAAGTGAGTCCCTTGTCGCCCATCGCTTTGTGGCTGATAGTTGGTCATCAGTGGATGTTCCAGGCTCTGGTTGGTAACCTAGGTAACCCCCCTTTTTTTAACATTTTCCATTTCCCATTTCTAATTGAAAGAAGCAGATCATAGCTATGAAGATGCCTTGTGGTAAATGTTTCAAGTGTTTGCATCATATGCCAATCTACTGTACTGTACTCTACTGTACTGTATTCCCAGTTATTGGTCGTCACTTCAATCGCTGCCTCAATGCTTAAATTACTTCAGTTAATATTTATATGTATAGCAGCTGAATTTCTTTAACACCCCACAGCCTTTTGTTTCCACATCACTGCTAGTGTCTTCCCGTGTACATGCCCCTGAATGGCACAGGTGTTGATTCATATGACACATTTTTTTCAGGATGTTGACTTGCTCGCCACCATTCTTAACCCACCTGTTCACACCTCCAGGATGCACATTGTGTCCAATGAGCACTGTCTGAAGTGTGTCAAAATCACTGTTTAATCCCTCTAGCGAGCAGATCATATGCCAGACTGCAGGTCAAATAGGCCAGGGATGGGGCTTAATGGGGGATGAAGAGGATGAATTCAGAATCAAATTAAAGCAAATTCTGCCATCAAGCAATGGTCTGCTCATTTTGTAATGGGAATGAAATGCTCAAGTGAAACAACATCAAATATCCCTGGGTTCTGCTGACGGCTATAAGTGAAATGGTGCAACACTGCTGTGATTTAAAAAGAAAAAAAATAACCAGATGGTGTTCTTGATATAGCAGTGGGCCTTCTTTTGAGCCATCGCCTTTGGTCATGGCTTTGGGTAATGCTTAGATTTAGAATTTTTATTTTCAGTGTCCATGTTAGGTTTTTCAGGTTGCTAAGCAACAAAAACTGAGACAAAAACCCAGTCCAGGTGTATGTACTGTATAATACAAGACATTTTAAAACACATTTTAGACATGCACCTATTCAGAAAGACAATAAAAAACAGTATCACTTTTGACCACAAATCAACACCCCTCCAACTCCACCACACTTAGTATCTTCCCCTGGAACCACCTTCACCTTCATAAACCAATGGCACACTCCAGCACGGTTTCGGGAGTTCCTGGTTGAAACAGGCCCTGCAGAAGAAAAAACAGGTAACAAACAATGTAGTATTCTTTAAAAAAAAATCGTTTTACAATGAGCAGACATATTTGGTACACATACTAGTCCAACTTAGAGTAAGAGTAATGATGATTATTTGAAATGAAGCCATGCTAACACTACAACACAGGCACATCCAGGTTTGCTTGATTTATTATTGACGATATGATTGATGCACTGCGAGACTGCATCTTACTTTACAGAGCATGTGCTAAACTTGTGACATTTCAGTTTTAAGGGCATTGAGAAGAGCCCAGATATATAAAGAGCGAACTCTGAACTGTTGCTTCTTTGCACTTTCGAGAGTCAGTTTAAATTCAAGGTGGTATTTATGGCTCTTTGAAGGGAGGCGGGTCTTGTGGATCCGTTCCTTTCAAAGAGCCATTCCAAAGACTGGTTCATTTTGATATTAATTGGTGTAACTGGGGAAACCGTGACTCATCGTCCATTTAAAAGAGCCGGTCAATAGGTATGGTTCGTTCATGAACATCAATTAAAGTGTTTCAGGGAGCTAAGAACTATTGGTCAACCCTTAGAGTCTTATTGTACAGAATATGCTTAACCTTTTTCTTAACCTCTTGATATCGAGCTCATCTAGTAAAACAAAGCATATCATGCTAATAATCATAGTGGCTGGTTATAGTGTACTGTGCTCGCCACTCAGAAGTACAAATATATATGTGATTGGACTGAGAAACACAGAGAAGGAAAGTAAACCAACACTGATAGACCTAACTTGTACTATTACAAGCGAATTACCTAGCGTACACCCTTGGCAATTTGCTCACTAAGTAAATCCATCTTTGTGTACTTCTCTGGAGTCTGCGAGAGGAATGCTCAGAAACTGTTGCTGTGATCTTAAAATGTTTTACAGCATTAGAACTGTACCACTCTGTCTTAATGCAAATTTGTAATTCCAATCAGAATAGACCGACAGCTCCATGCAATGCCAATGCCAAATGTGGCGTTATTATCTTTCAATCCTAGTCCAAATTACATCCAAAATGGCCAAGTTTGCCTTTTATCCTCAATGCTAAGCTGAAGTTTTGGCAAAAGTGTGCATTTTTAAAAAGCTGCCAGCTGTCGTAAATATTACTGTTGTTGGATTGTGAAACTCATTCTGCTGGGCAATGTGGTTGTTCCGCTTTGACATTTATAAACCTCGTAAAAATAGATTAATGATCACAGATAATGACGTTGGTAAAGGTGGGGAACTATTAATGGGGAAAAGTCAAGATGAATAACTGAAGAAAAAGTTGTTTTGTGCTTCTAATTGTCTTGGCTCCCTGTAGACGCCCAGTGTGATGGTAATCACAGCAATTTGTTCTTACCTTGTTGGGATGAGATCAAAATGTCACGTCTGAATCGGACGACCAAACCAGCATTGATCAGTGACACCATAAATATACCCTCAGACAAACTGCATCGCATCCGCACTGCGAACCAGGATGTAGCTGAACCGCCTGTGTGACACTTTTAATTAAACTCCAATGCTGACCCCATAAATCGATGTAACCCCTGCTGTCCGGCCAGCAGCTCCGCACTGTGGGTCAAGAAAAATGACCCAGACAGAGGCAGACTATTGGCATTCTGGAGCGATCATGTCTGAGCCATGCTGGAAATCAGAGGAGTCTTCTTTAATCAATTCAATCTGGGCCAGCAGCACATCTGTTGGAGAGAAATAGGCGAATAATCAGCAGAGATGATGCTCCCCCGCCACCCTCCTTTGCCCCTATGATCTCTCCTTGACGCTGTACCCCAAAACAATGTTCCCCTGTTTTTCCCCTGGCAAAACACCAAAAAATATGATAAATAAGCCCATTAAACAGCAGGCTGTGCAGAGACCTAAGGAGGCAGCGGACCTCTTGCTCTGCTTTTTGTTTCTTTAGTGAAGGCCCACCAGGATATGTAGACCCCTGCTGCTGCTGCTGTTGTGAATGCTCTAGATTTATATTCACATCAGCCTTCAGATGCATTAAGATGATATTTATTGTATATTGTGTTGTTTCATTTTACAGCAGGTGCTGCTTCTTGGTCCTCTGCAGCCTGCAGCTGCATCACTAACAGCTCAGAGCCTTTTAGTGGGTTCCATTTGCCATTCTAGCCAGTCAAACAGATAAACAGCCAGCAATTTGAATCAGAAAAGCAAAGAGAAGAGAAACCAACGCAGGTATTTCAGAAAGGGAATCCAAGAAAAAGGCTGCAGTTGGTGACAATCTGCTTTCCAAGGAGGGTATGTGTCGGTGCACTAAAGACTCCATATGTGTGTAACAGCTGTATCTTAAAGTGTGTGCATTTTTATGTGCATATGAGGCCAGGTGTGTGTGTGTTTGTGTAGTTCTGGGAAGTGATGGATCACCTCAGGCCCCGGTGTGCTGTACCTGGGAGTAAAACCAGAACATTTGTTATGGTTGTGAAGCAGTGTGTGCGTGCACGCGCGCTAAACCCTTCACTGTGTCTCAGTGTTTTAATAAGTTGACCCAAGGAGCCACAGAGGCTACCAAGGTGGACCTCCTCTCCCCTGAGAGGCCTTGTCACAGATGGAAAAAACAGACACACAAGAGGAATGGCAGAAGAGCCTCATCTGTCTGTGTCTGTGTGTGTGTGTGTTGAGGAGAGGCTTTTTTTTCCCCCACACAAATTTTCTCCAGTGCCCTTTCTCCTCTTCAAGAGGCAATTTTTAATCAGTGATGTAGAGAGGCACTTCATTTCTCTACCTATCAAATTTCATCACAGTGGGGAGAAATTGTTTCCCGCAGATGATGTCTAGTCTCTGTACACGAGGCTGTGCTATAAATGAACAGAAAAGGCAGTTTTATTTTCTAAACTTTAACCAGTAACGAAGGAACCTTTAAATCAGTTCACCCTAGTGGGCCAGTTTTTCTGCCATTCAGACGCAGAGAACAGCAACAGCAAAAAAGGGTTATGTAGTTTGAAGCCAGTTAAGCAAACTATGGAGCAAACGTATAAGCTGTTAAAACATCCTTTTATGAAGGGAGGAGATAATGACAGCTATCTTGCATCAAGACAAATGTGAGGTATACTGCCCATAGACTGTATGTAAATATGAACAATGCATCTCCACGTCCTTGCTTTGGTCAAACTGATGCTAGTTTCCCAGGGATATGGGTGGTACCATCTTGCAAGTTTGGTTGCAAATAACTGTTGGATTATACACTGTACTTATTTATTTTTATCATTATCCTTGTATTTTAGTGATTTAGTGTTGTGGAGGTGGAGCCTATGACCAATGCTGCAGCCAGACACCAGGAAGAGATCCACATGCTTTGGCATCGCTGCTGACACGCTGTTCTGTCAGTCTATGGTACTTACAGTAATTTGTTCCTACTGTTTTTAATCAGTAGGCTAGTTTGGAGATTATAGTGTTTAACAACAGCATACATCAGAGTATGACCATCTAAAATGTAGTAATGAACTTAAATACGTACAGTAGTGCTTGTCCTTTCCCCCATTAGCAGCCTTTTTTTAATGTCTGCTTCCATCATCATGTCAGATCTACTCCCGCCTTTATCATAATGAGTCCTTCATGTTTGACATGCAGAGAAATTTACATGAAGCAGCTGTACTGTCTCTTTTACACTCTTGAACACTCTTGTCATACACAATGCACTACATACATTCACATAGTTACCTTGATAGGTCAGAACGTTCTTGTATAATGAAGATGCACTGTAGATGTAAACGCTGCCACAACACATTTTTCACCCGGCTTTAAAAAGTAAAACATGGCATTAGTGTCACGGGGTGGAAGACATCAAGAGACCGCAGTCCCGGTAATGCAGCTTCACTGCAACCACTTTACAGTTTATGTGCTTATCTGAAGTGTTAAACAGTGTCACAGTATGCACTTATCATTTTCTTGATGCAGGTCAGGGGGGTAAGAAAGTGTTTACCACTCTGTCAACTAGAACGTTTTTATATCCACCTCTGGAAATGCCCACACATGGACGGTAAATGTGCCCCTTTATCAGGAGATCAAGACCTTGAATGCTTACCTATAAGTACACTTAATGGCTGTATGTAACAGTGTGATGTAAGCTGTTTGCTAGTCCTTCAGCGGACAGTTTAATGTGCAGTTTTCTTTGATTTATTAGCAGAATTATCAACTTTATAACTTGTTAGATACTGATCCTTTCAGAAAGTATAACTCTATCCGTATATGATGTTTACTTTCTGGAGTTAAAATCTGTCTAGCTGCTTTCACCACTTCTTGGCAAATCCTGTCAGGCTTTGACAGACTGAGTGGGAAGCATTTGTCAACTGCCGTATTCAGGTCTTTCTAAAGGTGGTTTTGGCTCGGCCCACCAACAATCTTGTTGAGAGGCCACTCCAGCATTAGTGCAGCTGGGCTGGGCCAGTGTTGTGCCAGAAAAACGAGCAGCTGGAATGATGCTGCCACTGCCGTGCTTCACTGATTGGAGGGGGTTAGCAGGTGATGATGTCCTAGTGGTCTGAATTCTGCCCATACAGTTGCAAATGGGCAAAAAAAATGTCTTTTACTCAGACTGACCTCCATCTACTTGCTATACTATAAAGACTTAAAGACACACACAGCAGGCGCTCCACCTGCTCAGTATTGAATTTAATTTGACAGAGAAAACAGCCTTGGACAACATACGTGACATCACGTAAGCTCCCAGGTAACATGAGCTAGCTTGAGTTTACAAGAGCTAGCAGATATAAAATGATAAGACAGCACTTAACTACAAATGATTTTAGTTTGCTCATACCTTTTTTAATCCGTAGAATCTCACATATCAACAGCATTATGCTTAGCATTCCTCTATATGAACTGGACAGGTCGCTGCTTTTCGTCTGTAATTCCAACATCTGCGTTACTACGGTAATTTAAAGACACATTGATACAAAATGCATTTTTCTGCGTATAGACATTCCATGTACTGTATGAACAGTTTTTAGTAGGGCAGATAACACCATAGTAGATATTTATGGGCTTTTATTAAGATAGCAGAACTTACGATAATGTTGCCACCCTCCACCCTACATCGGCAAGAACGACCGGGGTTTCACAAAAACCTGTGGGAAACACTGATCTTGGTTACTACACGCCAACTTGACTCCATGAAGGGTCCGGGTGTTTCCTGACTTCACAATTTTTGAGGCCAGTTGCTCCAAGGGACAAAGGTTTTATCCCCAATGCATAGGTCTATAGAGTTTCTTGAACTTGGCTCTTGAATTTTATCCATTCATAATGAAAAGTTTTGTGACATCACTGTGTGTAGTGTGCATCGCCTCTCATCACAGATTATCCAAGACGGAAGCCAAGCTGGAATTAGCTCTACAGTGTACTTATCTTTAAAATATATACTTGCCTTAATTCGTCTTGTGGCTGCTCTCCTGATTGTGTGTTAAGATGGTAAATGAATACTAAGAACAGGATTATCAAAAATACTTGCATTGCTCATTCTGTGAGGAAAATGATGCTCAGTCACTTCCGTTTTACCTGTCAGAAAACTTTCTCCATCATTTTGCATTATCGCGCTTCTTTTATATTCGTTTTGCTTTGATCTGTGCCCTCTTTTTTGCCACATCCGCATAGCTCATGCAAAATTACCTAATGTTATAAATCTTATTTTATCACTGAAATATGTGGAGTCCCCGAGCCTGGATTTGAATACAGCAGCAGAGAATATTTCTGTAGCTCTGCCACATATGGCAGCAATATTTCTGTAGAATCTCCGAGGTGCCAGATGGCAGTAACTCAGCCTCATCGTACAGTAATTGGTTTGAAAACACAGGGAAAGCGATGCCTCCTAGTTTGGTAAGACCTTGACAAGAATTTCAACAAGAGGTTTGTTTGTGTAACCTTCACTTTATAAAGTATGTGCTAATTTACAGCCAAAAAGACAATCTTGCAGACTGCTAAATGTTAACGTATCTCTATCAGGGGCACTATTTATTCTGCTTAAATGTAGTCACACACTGGTGTTGTCTCCTTCTATTCAAACCTATTACCTAAATCCTAACCCTAATTAAGAGCCTGTGTCGTTGTGTACTTAGTTTCTTCACATTCTACTTATCTGCCTTTAAGCTCTGATTGCTTTGGTGTTTGCACTGCACTCCCCAGGAATCACTCTGCAACAGTGCATTTCCAGACTGACAGCAACTCCTACACCTCCAAACAAACCAGCATGTGCCCCGATGCTCAGAGTGATGATACCTCATCCAGAGCTTTAGAGCCACAAGCAATGGGAATACGTCTTATTTCAATCTGTGGCCTTTTAAAAGATTTCTTTGTATATATTAGAAGACCATAGGCAAAGTAGGGAAGTAGTCATGCACGTTTCCAATTTTTCTTTTCACGTTTCTTTTAAAAACAAACGCATGCACAGTAAATTCCTGTTCCTTTTCTATCTGTAGTAGTTTTGTAGCCTGGAAGTCAAAGTCCCACTACTTGGTTATGTTCCGGCAAAGATCCGCTGGGCCAATCAAATCATTTTTATGGGCTTTATGTGGTAATAGGTAGGAGCGTAACAGCAATTTGTGCCATGGAGTTGAATTTGTTTACAACAAAGTGGTTTTATAGTGGCTTTATATTTGTTGAAACACAGCAAATAATCAAATGGCGTGTTACCAGACTCATAGTTAAGTTCCAGTTTTGTGGGACTGTTGTGGGACTTTGTGGGACCTACTAGATCCACTAGATTAGGGGTTCCCAGACTTTTCATGCCAAGGCCCCCCAGACAGCATTAGCTTCTGGCTGTGGACCCCTTTGCAAAGCCACAGAGAATGTTACAAAATATGTAAAGAAACATCAACTTTTAGAATGTTTTTTCTTACTTCTGTTCACTATATACTACTAATGATTACAAATTATTAGATTATATTTTTCATTTTTGCAATTTTTGTTTGTCTTCCCTTCAATTGTCTGAGGTCCTTCTAGCGCCCCCCAGGGGGGCCGCGGCCCCCACTTTGAAAACCACTGCACTAGATCACGGATCACGGTCTTCCACCTGCGAAGTCTGCTTACATTATTAACTTAGTTTTTAGTTATTCAGTGAGTTAACTCCACAATACATGTCCATCATCAAACGCCAAACAAACTAAATAAGCAACAACCCAGACAAGAAGGACAGAGGCAAGCTAAAAAATTCAAACAAAAGCTAAATTATTTTCTCTGAAGTTCTCTGAACCAAAACTAAATAGACAGCAACACAACAACTGTCAAACAAACATTGGTCCTCATTGTCTGCTAAATGTATCATTGCAATAATGACCAAGCAATGAATGTAGCCTAAAACGATAACTGCTAAATTGTATAATTACAATAGCAGTTCCTTTTTGTTCTCGTTTTGTTGTGGGGCTTTATCATACAGCATGTGATCGACACGTTTTTGAAAGCTTTCTCAATGCTATTGGTTGTTTAGCATTCATGTTGGTGGCAATTAATGAACACCGTTTCCCATAATAACCCAACGTTGCAGAAGAGACGAGACCATGAGTAATTTAAGGAACTGTGGCTAACTAGTAAAGATTTTATAAACACTACGTCTACTTTCTGAGAACTGAACAACTATGATTCATACTTACTTTTGTTGCAATCTTGAATGTGGAGTGGCTGCAGATAATCCACACGTTTGTAATGTGACAGCAGGAGAGGGAGGTCCAAATGTAGTAGAGACAGAAAGAAGACATGTACGTAGGTGGCTATCGTGGAAATGAAAGACATTAGTGTGATGTTAGCATGCTTGTGTACATGAATAGATGATGTTTTGTTTCAACCTCTATTAACATTACATTTGTTGTAATTATCGTTAAGAACACCAACATGTTTGAGTTTTCACAGGGACCGATGGAAAAAAAGAACCTGGAGTAGAGATTGCACTGATTTACAGAAGTTGGTGAGACAGCACCTAAACAGGAGCTAGTGCCAGCACTGTAGATGCTTAGCATAATAATAAAGACAGACTTGTGGCCAAGCAATGCTAGTGAAACCTACTTATCTGAATCTATGGTGCTTTTTGTTGTCCCTCCCTGTCTCAGGGTCCTTTTCATCTTGTAAAGGCAGTCGCTGTGTTCACTGGAGCGTTCCCTTTTAGCATGCCTGTCTTCATCTGACTGATTAATCTCATTGTTTTTCCAGTGGATTTTATGTTCTTTGTCCACGCAAAGTGGCTCTCTCTACTCACCATGTCCCCCTCCACTCTTCAATTAATTGCAAACAGTCTTCTGTTGCCGCAACTACGACAAACACAGGAAAGTATGTTTCTTTTTATTCAAGGAAAAACCAACAGTTGGAGCTTAGGAGAGCAAATGGAAAACTCTGACACTCCTGGGTAATAGAGTCTTCGATTTTTATTTGTGGTTTAGTGATCCACCCTATGGCTGGTTGTAGCGTTGTGGTCCTACCTGATACAAACTGTGATGTCCATTTAACATTATTAATGACAACATTACCTCAGAAGAGGATTGATCATAAACATGAATATTAAACACTACTGGTTGTAAAAACTTAAAATTCTGGTTCATCTCAAAAGATGGAGTAGGAAAGTACGCAATAAGCATTCTGGGTAAAACTGAAATTATCCTCTCTCTGTAAACCCCACTGCTGTGAAAGTGAGAAAGCATCTCCTCTGGTAAATCACAATCTTTTCGCCTACTCTGATCTTTGAGGCAACAAAAATGAGTTAAGACTTGAAAGAGGATTTTGAAAACAGCCAGAAACCAGAATGCGAAGGAGCACTCAGAGGAAGTAACAAACGAGCTCTCGGTGAGCAAAAACATCTCAGCCTTGATGGAAGGGAAGACGGTGCCGGGGCGTTGCATCAGCTTTTTAATTACAGTGCTACAGTATGTTGGAGTAAACAAAGTAGACACGTTTAGCAGAAAGCAACACATTCACCAGTGAGTATGGGCTTCAAAACCATTACATTTCAAATGCGAGTAAAAGCTTGGCTATGACAGTCACACCGGGGTAGCTGCACTGACTACGAGAACCATTATCTAACACACACACACGCACACACACATTTGAGCACAGATATAACAAATAAAAATGTATCTTCAGCTCTCCACTGTGAATGGTGTCCAAATACGTTAGTTGGAGACTGACATCAGATCCATGGATCTTCGCCGTTACACCTGTATGATAATATGTTCCTGTCACCTCCATTGTGCCTTGAATGTGCCAACAATTTGATTAGATCGCAGTATTTAAATTAGGTGGCTGTTACTAGCTGACTTCTTCAAAGAAGAAGGTCACGGCTGCATTCTATACATTCCTATCCCCTATTGTGGATGGATAACGGTTTGATCCATAGTGTGTAGCCACGGTGTATGGATTACACTCATTCCTACTTAGATTTAAACATAAGGTAGCAGTGTACTTCCATATTGTTTGTTTGTTTGTTTGTTTCAGTTAGTTTCTGCATTCTAAAGTCTAGTTTTAACTGAAATATTTTTTTCCACACCTAGCGTGAAAGGAACACCAATGTTTGCTTTTGTGGTGGAAAACTGGTTGGGAATTAAATATGCCCCAACAAAGATAAATAAAGATAAAATACCATCTTACCAATAGAAATGTGGCTATGGAATGCTACATTTTGTTCAGTTACAGTAGGTTTTGCATTGCAGTTATGCCACTGCATTAAATAACTTTACATGACAAACAGTACCTGACTTGTCATCACCTATATACAGGCTGTATCTCCCTATCACTGATGGGAAGTCTGTCTCTTTTTAAAGATTTGGTTGCTTTGGAATGGCTCCCAAAAAAGTGTCGGCTATTATGGTTTCCAAATGTCTCTTCAGTGTTAACATTATGGCACTTTAGATGGAAGTCTTTACTGCAGGTTGGCATCCAGAAATACCTGATGGTATGATTCTAGTCTGTCCACACATGTGATTGGGTGCCATGGACTCTCAGGAGCTGAGCTCGGCTCACCTTGACAGGAGTCAACTCTTCTCGTTCACTACAAAGAGTCGTTTCTTAGAGACGGCTCGTTTGTGAACGACACACTGCTTCTCCCTTTACTTGATAATTAATAGTTTGAAGACGCTCGTTCATGTGGTGTCAACATATTGTCAGTTTGGTACAGTCGTATTCTGTTACAGTTTGAATGAATGCAGAATCGTGTAGTTTTTCCAATGAACTCTTAATGACACGCTTTATGATAACGTAGGATCAGGGTGTACACCTGCCTCTCGCCCGATGACAGCCTGGATAGGCTCCAGCAGACCCCCGTGACCCCTAACAGGACTAAACGGGTATAGAAAATGACTGACTGACTGACATTCTGCAGTTGAAGATTAAAAACTTAGAAAAGACTGAATGTCTGGACCAAGTGAATTAAAGTGCACCCATAACCACATCACACATCGTCTTTTTAAGTCTGTCCGTCCTTCTCAGCATCAGAGTAATAAAGTGATGTAACAACACACTGTAGCCGTCAGTGTATTAATCAATGTTAAAATATGTTGTACATATTAAAAACCAGTTTGCTCATTCCCCCACACATCAGTGCTGTGTCCTTCATTCCTCTCTCTCTCTCTCTTTATTTCAAGTTACTTTTTACAATTCTCTTTCAAGTCCTTTGGCTTTTCGTTTGCTCCAAGCTCACGCTGTGCTCGGGTTTGTGTGGTTGTGAAGCCCAGCTTAAAGGCACGACTCAGTCTGCTATGGACGGACTCAGACCTGTTTCTCTTTAACATCTGTGACAAACCAAATAACACACAGCGGAGGGAAGAGAAGGAATCTCTGATTAGTTTTTCAGGTTATAACAGTCAGGAGATGGTTGACTGTTACTGAGTTGCATACGTACTGTATAGCAGACCACGTCTTTCATGTTTTGTGTGTCGTGGCACGTCATTTGGAGGGTTTAAGGTTGTAAATGACGCAGGAGATGGTAAGGGTTACGGACAGGAGTAGGAGGGTCTTTATAGAGCTTATACAGTGTGACATGACTTGAACTGACATGGATTATTTGTGCGTTGTTAGATGATACCAGAGTATAATGGGTAGTAAAGTGTGTGCAGTGTGGATACCTCCTTAAGGCAATTTCCTTACATAATCCTATTCAGTCATCTGTCTACTTATTCCAACTTGACTAAACGCTTGTGCAGCTATATTAAAGGCTGCAAATCAGTGTTTTACAACCTCTGGAAACAATCGGTTTAGCTGCTCTCTTTGTCAGCTGTTTGACAGTGACATGGTAGCATACCATATCCTTGTTTTTCTTCAAGCTAAAACCAGTTCCCTGCTGTGGATGTAAATGTGGTTGCCACAAGAATGAACCAAAACACTGACTTGACAACCTTTAACATCAGCAGAGCTAATGGGTACTACAGCTTTGGTAATAATTCTCTACAAGCTTGTCGCTTCAAGCGCTGCCTTCTATTTTGCAAGTAGTTAAAGCTCTGTGGATATGACTGTGTTGGTTAATGCAGTTTTAACCTCATTGGTGCTATGTCGACTCCATGTGTGGTGACAAAATGGAAGGGCGCACAATGGTCTTCAAACACCTGTGATTTGCAAACCCATCCACCTTATCCTCCTCTTTATTTTCAAAAAAAAAAGTAATGTACTGGAGAGGACTTTCCTGTTTAATGAAAAGTTATGAACTTCTTTCACAATGGAATTATTCTCCAATATTACAGCCCAGAAACATAAATTTGTCCCAATCCCATACCTGGTCTCTAATTTCATGTTGCAGCAGTTCTTATGTTGCTTTGGACAGACCGTCAAGTGGACTTGCACTCAGTGCTGCCAGATACGCAGACAAAACCACTCAATATACTAGACTGATGTTTAGTTTAGTGCTTTAATCAACCAGCTTAGACTAGTGTAGCCTATCATAAAACAATGCAGTGGAAGCATAGAAACCATCCAGCATGCAATGCCCTCTTCCCAAGATGGTGTTTGTATATTTGTGTATGTGCAATACACAAATATACAAACACCATCTTGGGAAGAGCCATTTTGTTCAAAGCAGCATTAAAAAATAACTATGAAAACCACCAAAATGATCCTAAACCAGACCAAATTGTATTCAAACTCAATTGCTACCTGCAAAATATGATTAAAAACACCCAATATGAGGACACTGCTTACAGTGCAACAAGTATCAACCATCACTGTTTGCACTATGAGAGCATGTGTTCATCCTACTACACTGCTTTCTGTTGAGACCTACCAACAGCACAGAGGCTCGTTCACAAGAGAGGATTGATGGAAAATAACGCTGAGTATTTTTAGAAAACATCCTGTGAATGAATTAGATTTGTAACAGGCAGAGGATTACTGTGTAGCTTCGTTCAGTCCGCAATACTTTGTCCTCCTCCCCCCCTTCCCCTTCCTCTTCTCACACTCTCCTGCCTCAGCCTTGGGCTCATAGCACAACTTCCATAGCTACGAGGTAAATACATTGTGAGTGATGGGAGAAAGCGCGGGGCTAAGTATAGCCTGGGTCCTTTGTGCTCGTACCTTTCCAGGTCACACAGGCTCTGGAGATTACAAAAGCAATTGTACACCTATAGCCCTACATCAAATGATACAGCCATGCATGCTCCTTCAGGCCATTAGCCCCCAGTGTGTTGGTGGCTTTGCACTCTCAGTGTAATAATTGCCAAACTCTCTCCACATACAAGCACATTTGTGAAGCTTTAACCTTTGTGCTCAGCAACCCAATGTAGCTCTCCATTTTTGAGCCACTTTAAGTGTTGGAGTTACACACCTCAGTGTCACACCTCGGAGTGAAGTATTCCAATGTACAGCTGAGCAACTGTAGGGGGTTAGCCATTTTTGGTATGTTTGACCATTTGGGTATGTTTAAATTACCCTGGTGATTTTCACACACAGTTGGTTTTTTTAAAAAAATAGCACAAAGCTAATTGCTAAAGGCAGTGTTTTCGTTTTTATTGTACGGTACATGTAGTGTACTGTCCTTTTAGGATTCTAACTGTTGTCTGACTTCTAACTGAAGACCTGAATTTACTTGCATATTGAGTTTCATATCAAAGAATTAATTTAAAATAAAACTTTCCAGCTCTCATAGCCTGTGCTAAACCTAAAAAAGAAATGTTACAAAAAAATATGTTGACTGACGGGCGGCGCAGTGGCATGGGCGTTAACACTGATCACATGCAAAAAGATTCTTGGTTTGAATCCATCGGCCCGACTGGGCCTTTCTGTGTGGAGTTTCTCCCTGTGTCTGCGTGGGTTCTCTCCAGGTACTCCAGCTTCCTCCCACAGTCCCAAGACATGCTCATTAGGTTCATTGGTGATTCTAAATTGGCCGTAGGTGTGAATGTGAATGGTTGTCTGTCTCTCTGTGTTAACCTGCGATAGACTGGAGACCTATTCATGGTATACCCCACCTCTTGCCCACTGACAGCTGGAATAGGCTCCAGCCGCCTTGCAACCCTCCAGAGGACAAGTGGTAACAGAAACTGCAGAAATCTGGAAACTGTGGACCTAATTAAGAGGTGTTGGGCTGGAAGTATAGTCTGATTTAACTGATGTGTGGGAGCACCGTATCCATGTTTGTGAGGGCTTTCCCTTGTGGTGCGATGTGGAAACATTTGCAGCTAACAAAATTATCATTACCAGTTAATCTGCAAGCAGTAATTCAATCAGTCGTTTAATCCTTTGTTCTATAAAAACAGACATCAATGAAAGAACATCAGCATTTCAAATTGACTTTATTTATTTTTTTTTGTCCAATCAGTTGCATCTTGTAAATTGAACATCTTTCCCAATTTTATTTGATTAATTATCTAAATGGTTGATAGCTAACTGACAACTGACCTATTGTCCTAACCTGTGATTTAGTTCCATGACCATTTAAATAGGTATTTTTCCTTTAGGGCTAAGCTTTACAAATCTATCTTCATTTGATAAACTTTTTTATAACCATCTTCCTTTTGCTGTAGTTGCTCGTACTAGTTGCTCATATTAAGTCTTGGCAGTTTTAAGAATTTTAAGTGTGTTGCTGATAAACACACTTTCACAATGGAAATGCAAGGACTTCTAGAAACTGCAAAGAATTGTAGATGGTGGGAAAGCAGAACTGTGAATGCTTCAGATGAATACACCTGCTGTATTTTCTTTCACTGTAAAATGCTTCAATACAAAGACATCTAGTATGTAAGGGTGGTAGGATTTTGTTACTCACAGGTAAATCATCATAATCATGTCAAGGTCACAGCATTTCCTGCCTCCCCGAATGTTTACTTTTCCCTCGCATTTCCTTCTGAAGCTACTTAGGCGATGTGAAAAACACTGTACGCATTATTAAAAGTAACCAGCATCAACATTCACACGGAGACTGTGTGCCAACCAGTGAAAGCTTCAATCATAGTCCTTCAATAGTAAAACATGTCAGACAGCTCTTGCCTGGCGCACCACACTTCAATCATCAAACGCTTACGGTACGGATGCCCCCGTGTCGTTCTTTCAGGAATCTGTTCCGTCCTCTTCTGTGCATTTTTATTTATTTATTTTTTTTAAATGGTACATCATATGAGCTCTCTCTAAGCTTAAAAAATACAAAAACTAAAATGTGGTGGCTGGATTTGAATCCTACCTGACTGTACCCTTCTGTGGCTTGTTTATGAGATTCACATTCAGTTACTCCAGTTAATCTTTCAACCCCGTCACAGTCGTTACAATTAGGTTACAGTAGTGGTAGAACTTCAGATTATTTAAAATCAGCTAATACGTGGGGAAGGTCGAGTCGAAGACGCAGCAGAAAGTAATGCTATGCAACACTGAAATCTATATTGAAATCTATGCTCTTGACCTTCAGTAACCTGCAAGGTAGCTGAAGCTTGAACATGGGCCGCTGTTGACTGTAGCCCACGTAAACACCATAAACACCTGACACTTCTAATATGCAGCTCTTGCTCGACAAACTCTCAGCTCTACCATAACTTCCGTCTCTTGCATGGTGCATTCACTGACATCAAGGACAAACAAATATGCACTACAACCACAGCAACAATGTTAACCAATAGAACGTAGAACTGAGCATAAACACATGAGCTTATCAGTACTGGGCGCTGCCTGCGGATATGTACAGCCTATGTATCGCACCATCAGTAGCGTTAGTTAGTACTTCACAGGATAAAAAAAAAAGGTTTATATCTGAAGCCTTTTCCCATGTATGGTAGCTAAAGGTCTAATAATTTCAAACAATTGGTTATTCTATCGGGCATTTGGTGAAGTTGTTAACTGACTGCAGTTGAGAGGTCTTCCTCTGCTAGCAGGGCTCCTCACCTGTCTTTTTGGCTTGATGCTTAAAGCACCACAGCACAGCACAACACCTACCGTAAGCTACAGCTGTTATTTAAAAATATCGAATAAAATTGCAGAAAATGCAGATACCCTGTGTCTGGATAGCTAACCACCACTGTGAAGCCAAGTTAAAATGATCTTTGAATAAAGATTTGTCTGCCGGAAAATAGTTACGTCAAGCATTTTAATCTAAATGCATTTGTCGATTAAATAGATACATTAGAGATGCTCAGCTTGATATTCTGTCTTGCATGCCTTGGGGTTAGGTTAGAATTATGGTTGGCATGTTACGGTTAGATTCAGAAAGGCCAGGCTGCCTGCACTTTTGCTCCTCCCTGATAATTGTCATTGTTCACACAGCCAAAAAAAAGGTACTTGTCAAAAGCACTTACTCTAAAAAAAAACAGTGCTTGAACAAATGACTAATCCTGTCACTCATTTCCTCACAGTCCCTTTACTCACTGTATGGGAGGAATCCCTGGAAACTTGAGCCTTATTCTTCTTTCATTCCAAATAAAACTAAACAGCTAAGCTCCTGCTCAACCCTCATCGCCTGTAACTGGCAATGATTTAGGGGTTTTAGGGGCCTCACTTCTGGGCCTTTTTTTTTTTTCTTTAGTTCTCTGTCATCTCATTTCTCTTCCTCCCTTGCCCCCTCTTTCCTACGATTCCTCTCATCTCCCACTCGTGCCAGTTATGGTGGCTGCTCTCAGCAGGGTGTCCATTTTGTAAGTGCTGCAGGAGTTTGTGGAGTGGCAGGTCTGCTAGCAGAGCTGCAGAGGAAGAGGCGAAGAAAGGAAAGAGGCGATGATTAAAAGCGAGAGAGATCCGACGCCAGGAGTTAGGCGAGGAGAAAGCAGGAGTCCGGTGTGGAAGAAGAGAACGAGAGAGAGAGGAGATCTGGCCATCACACCGCTGACTGATCAAAAGCCTCCATGTGCCCTTCAAACGATCAACTTATTCACAGATTGGACATTCACATGAACAGTGTCAGGCTACGAATACAAACCACTTTATGCAAACGTTGATTGTCTTTCATTTAAATTTGAGGAAACACAAATTCCAACATCTTTATCTGAATCTTGCAATACGAGTAAATAAATAAATAAATAAATAACAGAAGAACAAGCATTAAAGTTATATCCCATATTTGTTATTCATGCATAAGCTCCAGCTCCTCTTGCCTCATTCATATCATACTTCAAATAATTTGGCAATCAGGCCTCAGGGGGTGTAGTGGAGAGAAGGAGAGCAGAGACAGGAGAAATACTGCTCTGCATTTCAGCTGTTCAGTAATTATTTCTCAGGCAGTAGTGAAGACGCCCAGAGGCTGATGAAAGACCATTGGATCTTAGGGGTCCTCTGGGAGCCTCAGCACTCCATGAGAAGAGCTCTATCAACTGAAGCACCAGGGGAAATCTTGTGCTTGGACCTGGGTAGGAGTCCCTTGTGAATGTTTCACAAATATTTAAATAGGTTTCTGTGTTGTATTGGTTCACGCCAAGCATTGTTTAGTCTCTCTGAAAAAAGTGTGCTTCAGCTTGTCGTGTTTGATGTTTGACAAGGATTCAGAGGTTTTAGATGTCCAGCAAGCTCAGTGTTTAAAGCATAGACTGTATATAAATATGGACAATGTGTCCCAACTTCTTTGCATGGGCTCATCCTCATAACTTTTAGTGAGGAGGAACAGTCAATCATCCAGTTCCTGGTCTCCGGCTCATGTTGCCAGATCCCGCTCTTGCTCGTCCCCCAAGACAAAACAAAACAAAGGAAGTCTCCTCTTCTCTGGACTTAAAGTTGATATAATTGAACATGAAATAAATGAAAATACAACACTCCACAGGGACATTAAATAAAGTAGACCACAACAACCAACCATTAACGTTCGATAAATTACAAAAATGAATTACCTTATTAAATGAATTAACTAACAGCTTGTCAATACTTCTTCTTGAGCCAAAGGCAAGTTATATTTAAGGGTCCACTTCTTTACTGGAGTAGTGAACAACAGTTCTATTGCATTACAACCGGTAATTTGTTCAATTTTCTGTATATTTCTTTATTGTTCCATTTTCCGGCCCTTTATTTATGTTAAATGTACTAAACACCACAACAAATTACTAGTATGTGTGAACAACATATGTAGCAATAAAGAGAATTCTGATTTCTGGTGGTAATGATTGTTCTAGGTATTATTAAAACCTTCTAGTTTTGACAGGGAAACCCAGTTATGGATGACTTACTGGCAAGTGACCAAGCTCTTTGAGCGGTCAGTAACCACACAGATAGTTCTGCACTTCAAATGCTGCACCCCTCATTTGGTATTGGCTTACAAAATCCACATTGGGGCTGGTGAATGAAAGTACTAGAGATTTAAGATGGGAGACAGCAGCAGGCATCAGCATTCAAACTGGATTAGCGTAGCAAAACTCTACCTACCTGATTCCATCTGGCACTACTCATAGCTCCCGTAATACCATATTTCTATTAAGAACTAAGCTTGACATCTATTTAGAAGTACGCCCACTTTGTGTTTTTGCCATTAGGTAATTATGGAACCCTACTACACAGATTGAAATAAATCAAATCTGCAACTGTATAGATGTGAGGCTTTCTTTCTATTCATTATTGAATACAATATGCCTCCCTATGTAATGAATATTTACATGAAATAGAGAAGTGGCTCACATCATACGCTAGGTTTTCACTGCCTTGACAAATCTATAATGAGATGTGCTTTGAGGCACAAAATACGTGGCCCTGAATATAACTGTACCTAGCTTCACCTCATCGTAATATATGGAAGAATCTCACATACATCACACAACTCTGAAGCATCATTACAATGAACATGATTATCCAATACTGTAGTTTTTGTCATTTGGGTGAGGCGAGCATTTAAATAATTGGTTTCTTCAGATTCCCTTTTCTCACTGATACTTTCCTTGTAAATATCATAGCTGCTTTGTCGTCTCCAAAGATGCTTTAATCAGATCCTCAATCTGCTTGGCTCACATGGATGCAGAGACTGCCAGGTCCATCCATCACAGCAGTGACTGTAAATGCACTCTTTATTATGAACCCCAGAGAAAAGCCTTTGGAAGACCCCTTTGTGCCCAAGCTTTAACTTCCTGGCTGATGTCTCGAGATGTTGCTTCAGTATTTCCACATAGTGTTCTTTCCTCACGATGCCGTCTATTTTACGAAGTGCACCAGTTCCTACTGCGGCAAAACAGCCCCACAACATGATGCTACCACCCCCATACTTCACAGTTGGGATGGTGTTCTAAGGCTTACAAGCTTCCCCCTTTTTGGCCAAACAGTTCCACTTTAGTTTCATCAGATCCCAGGACACATCTCCAAATATTAAGGTGTTTGTCCTTGAGTACATTTGCAAACACATCATATGCTATGTTTTCATGGCTTTGACAAATCTATAATGAGATGTGCTTTGAGACAAAATATACGTGGCCCTGAATGTAACTGCACCTCCTCATCGTAACATATGGAAGAATCTCACATACATCACACAACTCTGAAGCATCATTACCATGCACATGATTATCCAATACTGCATGTTTTTGTCATTTGGGTGAGCCGAGCATTTAAATAATTGGTTTCTTCAGATTCCCTTTTCTCACTGATACTTTCCTTGTAAATATCATAGCTGATTTGTCGTCTCTGAAGATGCTTTAATCAGATCCTCAATCTGCTTGGCTCACATGGATGCAGAGACTGCCAGGTCCATCCATCACAGCAGTGACTGTAAATGCACTCTTTATTATGAACCCCAGAGAAAAGCTTGTAGTCATTTGAAGACATTATCTGATGATTGCAACATAATATAGCTCTCTCCAAAATGAGATCATTTTCAATATTGGGCAAAGTTTATTTTTCGCTCACCTTCCTCCTTTACCCTGAAACTCTAATATGTTTTCCAAATCTATCAGCACTATCAGGAGCTCAGAGTTGTTTTTTTTTTCACTTTGCGGCAGGCTGCATATTTGATCATAAACTTCAGAGCGCCGCGTCTTTATCTGTTTGCCAGAGCTGTGGATGCTCTCTGTCTGATTACAAGTCTTAACGCATAGGCTCCAACGGCCTAGACCAATCCATTCACGGACCACACGCTTGTTTAATGCTCGCTGGATTAGCGTATGCGCGATGAAATTTCACTGACATACTAATGAGTGAATTACAACAAGCTGTCTTTTTATTCCAGAAACGCACACACAAACAAAATGGTGTATCCTATTTTTTTTTCTTCATGTGAACAGAAAATAAAGCGATTTGTGCAAGATAAGAGATATGTGTAATTAGAGAGGGATCTAGAGGGGAGGGGCGGGGGGTAGTGATATGCGAGAGTTGTGTACAGTATAAGGGATTACTTTGGAATAAAGCAGTGGTAAAGGGTTCTGCTCTCCAACACTCCTCCGTCATTTTCCACAAAGCACTGAGCGCAACATGGTGTGAGGCACAAAATAGCACTATTTTTATCCTTTGGCAACCTGGAGAAAGTCGCCTCTGCCTTTATCTTCTCGAGCTATTGCAAATGTCTGCTTCAGTGAAAAGGCGCTCTCACACTGCCTACATGCATCACCAGGGCCTTTAAATAGATGGCAGGGATGCCAAGCATGTTATTGCAGGTTTAGCGTATTTGCGGTGCATTGTGGTGGTTGAAGAATTTTTAGACTTTTCTGCTTTCATCGCTGTGCTTCGCTCCTGGCTATGGCGCTGCGTTTTTATGACGCCTGTGACGACTCAGAAGATCCCGTTTTAGACTGAAGAATTAAAGTAATCCGGCTGGCAAAATTAAAACCGCAGCTTTGTGTATTGGCCAGATCTTGCCCTCATCTAGAGGGGGGAGAAAAAAAAAAAAACACAAGATCAACGTGATAAATGCAAGATTTAACTAAAGGCGCAGCAAACAGCACGACCCTGCTTGCTTATCAGGTAGGCCTAGTAAGAAGAGGAGAGGGGTGTGGAGTTCCACAGGAAAGAGCAGCCTGCTCCCTGAGTTTTAATGCTAAATCTTCGTAATAGACACATTTGTCCAGATTTTGATGTATCAGGTTTATATATCAGCCCAGACCGTACACAGACCCTAGTGCCGTAGCCTGATGTGTGCCTCCCCAGATATGTAACTATGAGTCACGCCAACACGGACCTCAAAAGCTGTGATTGGTTCGTTTGGTAGTGGTTTGCTTCCTGTTTTGGATCAATAAAGATGGAAAACATGGAGGACAGGTCAACTTAGGAGGTACGGAGATACAAACGTCTGCATGACTCGTCTTTGTCAAAGGTTTCAGTCGCCATCGCTGAAAGTGAAGCGGGAAGTAAAAACAAAAAAAGAGTTGTTTTTGTGTGTGTGTCTGTGTCAGGCTGCATCCTGCTGAGGATGGCTGCTGCCATCAAGGAGTGTCACTGATATGTGGTGGGGGTGCTTGGTCTGGTCTAGGTGGGTGCTACATGTCTAAGTAACATCCACATGAATGCCAGGTCCAAAAGTTTCCCAGCAGAACACTGGATTGTCACAAGATGGTCAAAGTTATTCACTCCTTCTGGTCATAATGTTATGCCTGATCTGTTTATAACACTGTTAACAAATAAGTTCATCCGATGTATTTAATATAGCTGACTGTTCCCAGGGCACGTTCATCAATGTGCATCAACCTTTTACTCTCACATATTTTGTTTTTGATCATGCTGCTAATTAGACCTCTGCTCAGCTCTGTGTCCTTTAAAGATGCAGTATAAAATGATCTGCCCTAACAGGTGCAGCACGTAAAATGTCAATAGGCCTTTTTTTTTTTTTTTAAATGGAAGACATGTTGACATGTCACTGCAGGACAAGGTGTAAGTTATGTTGCTAAGAATGGCTAGATCTTATTCAGCTGCTTCAATTTCAATTTCAGGAGCTCGCTATTGTGCACCTCTGTCCTGCCACGGCCTAATGTGGTGCTTGATTGGAATGCAGCCATTGTTAATGTTATTTGTGACACCTGTGCTTTTGCTACTCTGACTATAGTCACAAATCCATGCCGTCTGTGACAGCCCATCTGCACCTTCTGAGAAGAGGCATAAACACACAATTAACACACATTCATTTATGCAAAATTAGGTTTTTAAACCATTTTAACTTTAAGATGTTACAAACCACATGCCATTTTTGGAAATAAGTGCTATTTTCCTTTCTTTCTGCAATCTTTGACCCATCAGATCAGGAAATGCTCAAGTGGAAGTTCTAGCATTAACAATGGCCCTGTTCCATTAAGGATCCCCAGTGAGCCAACATGCATGCTCAGGATATTTGTTCCTCTAATCAGCGTTTGGAGCAGCAGGACGGTGTACGCTGTGCTGGACTGAGTCAAACACAGTGCGTGCTCATGATAATGAAGGCCTGTGTCACTTAGAGCAACAATGCGGCTCACTGATGTATTTTTAATAGATTGTGGAAAATCAAATTTGCTTATTCCCGTAGCAATAAGGGGGACTCTTGTGAGTGATAAAACCGCACTTTCATAATACAGGCACAGAAAGTAGTTTGGTGCCATGAGCACGTAGACAGTAAATGCTTTCCATGTTAAGTGTTACCACATAACCAGAATCAGGTCACAGAGGCATAGGCCATGGAAGCAAAGTAGCATCCCGTTCCCACTTCCTCCAGCTCTTTATGGGCAATCCCAGGGTCTTCTCAGGTCAGAAGGGATGTTTGAGTGTTGTGTGGGTCTGTCCCTTGGCCTCCTACTGGTTGGGCACTCCCAGAGAACCTCTTTGGGTCCTCAGATGGCGGCCCTGTTACATGCATGAACTGCCTCAGCTGGCTCCTTTCCACGCGAAGGAGCAGCAGTTCTACTATGAGCTGAGTCACAACGCTTGAGCTCCTCATTAGGGTCATCTTCATCCACAGTCTTATTCTTTTGGTCTCTACTTGTAACTGGTGGGGAAAAAGGTAAGGAGTCATAAATTGAAAGCTTTGTCTTGACCATCAGCTGCTTCTTCACCACAACCAACCGGTACACTCCAATCCACCAATCAGTCTCCCACGTCGGCCCTTAGTTTTGCAGGTAACCCAGACAACCGCATCCCTTTGGCGCAGTAAAACCTGTTTAGATTTCTTGTCATACAGTATGTGGTAGGAGGTGTCATGGCATTTCCGTAACAAAATGACAGCTTGTTGCATCTCAACTGGAGAGGTGAAATCTGCAGAGAATAGTATGTGAACATAAGTGAGCCGTCTGCGTACGTTGTGGGCGTATTCGTGAAGCCCTGTTGTCACCCGCGCTTGTTCACAATCACAGTGACAGACTTAACATTTTGCTACGGTACAGAAATAATCCCAAAGCAAATAGGACCTTATTTGACCTTTCCCAGAGACAAAAGGTGACGGAAAGGACGACGTTTGACTTCCACCGAGGGCTTTGTAGTGTCTGACATGAGCGCTTGGAAGTGTAATACTTGCTGAGAAGGGCAGACGGGAGTTTCTTCTGTGTCTGCTCAGTATTCCCCACGTAACTTCGCTGCCAGGATCAGCCTCAAGGCTCGCCCCCAGCCTCCGACACACAGCATGCTGCTGATGCTTTAAGTTCTGCCTGGGACATGGAATTAGGAATAAAAACACTGCTCCTGATGCCATGCAACCTTCAGCCTACCACTTCACATACTTCACTCCATTGTACACATGTCAAACTGGAGTCAAATGGAATTTTTAATGCTCTTCGGTATATGTCCCGGAGAAGCCGAATCTGTCAGCGGTGGAATGCATGAGCTAAGAGAATAAGTGAAAGGGGCAAAGCCTGATGATGCAAATGCTTTCTGGGTGGATAAAATCAGATTAGGGTTTCATTGACCTGCCTGTCTGTTTGCAGCCCTGCGAACACATGACACTGCGGATAATCTGCTCAAAGAGCTCCCAGTAATTAAAAATATTCAGACACGCATCGGCCCCTAGCCTTCATTTTCTTTAAGCATCTAATGTCAACATGTGGCCACACGGACGGAGCCATACACACGCATCGCAAAGCCTGCCAATTACACAACATGCATCAGCAGCATGAGGGGCTTTACAGTGCATTTTGGGCTGAATCAGTGGGAACGTCGTGTATTTTGATTCTGACTAACGTGCATCGCTCGTACGGAAAGCAGACGTAGTTCTGCATGAGCTCCGGGAGGCCAAACAACGTTAATCCTATGTGAAGGATCTGTTTTTCAGAATTCTTTCAACTCACTTCAAAACAAACGAGCCAGTGCTTTGTTTTGCTGTCCAGTCACTGAGGCCTCCTTATGCTAGAAACATTATGTAAAGATTGCATCTTCCTTGTAGACATCAATTACAACCTGGGCACCTTTGTTGCTGCTGAAGCTGTATAAATAAAACTGAATTTAAATTAAACACAATAAGAAACAGAACAAGAATAATTAAGGCACAATAAGAAAAACATGTGTCATTAATAATGACTGCCCTCCATTAAGTACCCCAGTAATCTATGACACTGAACAAAAAGCGGGACCTCTCCTAAGCTTGCATAACACCACTGTGACATAATCATCCCTGGAGGGTGAAGGTGGGCCGGGACTGAATTTTACTTTTACTACTACTTAATTTAGTTATATTAACCACTCTCCCATGCTAATAATAGAGGCTTTGCTAAGCTTCAGATGAACTAGGTCATCAGGATCTATACAGAGATGGGGCCTGGCATGCTGAATGTAGTGGACTGATTGAGTAATCCTGCTGTTCTTAGCATTTACTAAAGCTTGTTACATACTCCTCGAGAAGCGAGAAATTTGTTCTCGCTCCTAGGGCTGTGAGAACAAGTGCAAAGTTCGTTCTGGCCAGGTCATTTATACACGAGAAACTCAAGTGCCGAACTCCAGGGAAGTCCTCGCAGGGCTCATCCCACAGCGGCATATATCACACACGCTAAGGATTGTGGGAGATATAGTAGACTGACGATGAGAGGCATTTTTCTTATTATTTTTTAGACGTCAACCAGTCGCTTTGACGGCCGTAATCGTCGGATCAATCAGCGTGCCGATCTCTACCCAGGAAAGCATCTGGGAACTCATAAGAGTGGCCGCTAGCATTTCTGCTTTTCTGCATTAACCACGCCTACTTTCAATTTCTGGCCAATCACAGAAAGGTTGCAGGGAACCCCACAAGGAAAAAAAAAAAACTTCTGATGCACCACGAACAAGCTGTGAGAATTCCCAGACGAGAACAAACGTCTTGCTTCTCATAGAGTATGTAACAGCTCAAGACATCCAGTGGGATTTTGAGACTAATATGCCTAATATATAGATTTTTTTAGATTGGTGGAATGATGGACACACAGGAAGACAAAGTGCTGAAGGAGGCATTTAGGTACTTGGAAAATTCCTGGACACCATGAGTGCATCATGTCCAACTAAAGGTGTCCACTCAGTGTAATGTCAACCATGAAGAGAATATGTCTGGTCTGCAAATGTCTTCCTTAATCTTCATATTCTGTAAAATAGCTTGAGCTATTAATGGTATAATTCTGAGTAGCAGTAAATAGTGTTTGTGAGAGAATTAGTGAGGATTGTGGAAGGTGTTTTTGTCTTTAAAAGGCACACAAACATCTCTGGAGTATAATTTTTCTGTGAACTGGTTTCACATTCTTGTGGCACACCGCCATCTCTGTTCCCATAATTCATCACTGGAACCAAACAGTTTAAATAAACAATGCCTGTTGTGTACACATACAGAGCGTACCCCGCTGAGCTGGGTGTCAGTGAGTCAGCTTAGTATTAAAGTCGCTTAGGACTGCGCTCGCAAGTCAAATCTGCACATCTGCTGCCGTCGTCTCTCTACTGTTCGGCATCCAGCCCAGAGCTGACTCTTCTCTTTAAGGCTGATTAGAATTTTTTGTCCTCCCTCTTCACCTTTCCTATACTCCCCAGCTATCCCTGCGCCCTGGCTGGAGTACGTTTGTGCAGCTCTTTACCCTGCATCTTCCGGTCCACTCCATACGTCTCATCTATGCCCTGAGCTGGTAATTCCAGGAGGAAAGGGCGTGTGCACTCATGTATGGATGCATCCTCCCGCGCCCCGTTTACACCAGCCGCTGTACATGCAAGCTCGGCTGCTGCGATGACCTTTATGCCACATGACCAGAAAAAAAAGAAAGAAAAAAAAAACATTAAAGAAGCTCTATGGAAGAATTTGACTTTATTGTCAGTTTGTCTCCGTGTGAATGTGTGGCAGTATGGACACAATTTTTAAGCACGCATGGCAGCTATTTGTATGGTAATATAAAACACAGTCTGTGGACTGGCTCCTCTAAGTGATGCCATGCAGGAGACAGCTGACATAAGCACTTACTGAATCTCGCCAACCATTCACTGGAAATGTGAGTAATGCAGAAGCGATAGAAAGAGAGAGAATGAGAAAAATTGCTGGCGCTGATGGTTCACCCTGTAAATGTTAGCTTTGCGGGCCCTCTGTCTGCTTCCTTTTGGGCTCTTTAGCATTTAAAAATTAGACGACTACAATCCCGTACGTAATGTGAGCCTCCTGTTCTTGTTTCACTGCTAAGAGTTGACTACGGCGACCAGATTAATGAACATCCAAGGCTGAATTCCACCCACTCCCACTCCCACACTGTCTTTAGAGGAGGCTTCCAACACATTGTGGATGATGTGACATGATATAACACACTCTTCTCACCTCAATTCATATCTCTTTGTTGAGGTGCCTTTGAATAATGGGAATGTACATTAGTAGACTCGGCGCTCCCAAATGCTGTCTGGAAACATTACAGACAAAATGTTTCATCCAGAGATAAAACACAAATGCATGCTGAGGGCTGGGCGAGTGTGAGCTATCAGTGTGAAATGTGAGCCATCAATTAGTTGTAAATCCACTGAAGAGGTGGGAGCGGAGCGCAGTAAAAAGATGCAGTGTTCTGAATGTGAGTTTGCGCCAAATCACAATACATTAATGTCCTTCTCTTAGATTAACACCTTGAACCATAGTCTACGTCAAGGTTTAGGGCAAAAGTTACAACATTTGGCCAAAACAGTGTCCCTATCCAGTGCTTTAAATGCACCAGGACTCAAAAGTAGCCCACACTCTCTTCTGTTGATCCATAGTGGCTCTTAAACTACATTACCCAGAGGGCCATTATGTGTTGTTTGCATAGACAGTAGAAACATGGACTGCAGAACATCGCCTCAAAAGTGAAGTCAAAGCAAGTAGAGCTCCCTCTAGTGACAGGCTGCAGTATAGGTCATAAGCTCCACCTCCTCCATGTTAATGTATGGGACCGAACTTTTAGACACGGGCCATGACATCATGGCAACCAGCAGTTGCCCTGTCGACCGGTCCGTAAAGCAGTTCCGTTGGACAGTGACAGATGTAAAAAATTTTTAAAGAATTACAGTGTATAATCCAACATTTCCCTCTAACTGTTGGAGGTAAAGCAGAGCGTAGTATTAATTAAACGAAAAGGCGAGCGAGTCTGATGGTAGTGTGGTCGAGTCATCGATAAAGCAGCTTTGTGTGGTTCCATTCTCGGACTGCGTAGACTCTGGCTCCAAACTCGCAAGCTGCCCATATCCCCAGGAAAAGAGCCAATGAAAGTAAGTGGGGATGTGTTGTGCATATTTATATACAGTCTATGGTCGCTTGCGTCCTTCTGTTCTCCCTGGCACGAAAATTGTTTGTTCTTCCGCTAATGACAACAATTTTGGACAAACAGGGAAAAGCAGACGAACAAAAAGCTGTCACTAAGCTTGGCTTGCAATTCATAGAAAACACGGACCGGAACACAGCTGGATAACGAAAAAATTGTGCTTCATTTTAATAACACTGGTACACAGACCTCCAGGGTTAAAATCATGAATAATCAATTATTTTTCCTAATTATTCAGAGGTAACAGAGCAAACTCTGCCTATCTGCATTTCAAGTTTTCACGTCTCTGCAGTATTGCAAATCTCTGCAAATGTGGGCCAAACTCTTGAAGCAATGTCCCTAAAATGGGTGAGAACTTCTCACCCATTTTAGGGACAAATGGAGGGGACACATATACTTCTCACTGAGAAGTATATGTGTCCCCTCCATTTGATGCAGAACCACACTGGTTTGTCCATTCGACATCCTCTACTTGGATCTACTGGCAGGTTTTAGGCAACCGTTCATTTGAAAATACGAAGTACAAGAGATTTTGCGGGCAAATCCTTCCTTAGACAACGAGAATCATTTTCCAACACGCTAACTACGTTGCAAGCTATACTTACTGCTTGTTTGCTAGCTTTCAAAGCCTTCAGACTGTAGCTTGTTCTTCCTCTTCTGGTTTTCTTGACCTGCAACGTGATAGACAGGTTTCCATGGAAAACTTCTCAGACAGCTCCATAACAAACCATCTAGTGCTTCAGATCAACTTCCTCTTTCCTCTTTCAGCAAGACAATGAGGGCTTAAGTCCAGCAGACGCACCGTGCTGAAGAGGCCTTTAGCGAGATTCTTAATGCCCCTTCCTGTAGCTGCTACTGACCTCTGACCTGGCTTTAAGAGCAAAACCTTGAGGGGATCATGAAGAAATCACGTTATTATTAGCTGTAGGTCGTGCTCATCCACAGCCTCCTCTAAGTGGGCGCCGACACTTTCATGTCACCCTGAGAGAGAGAAGGTTTTTAATACATCCAACAACAGCGACCAGGCCAGGCTTTCAGCTCTGATACTCCCCATCGCTTCATTAGCAGGGACATGCCGTATGTGTGTGTGTGTGTGTGAGTAGGTGTGGGAAAGAGAGCGAAGGAAGAGCAGCGTTGGCGCTGTCACTCTTCTGCCATTATGCCTAAAATCCCACGCAGTGGCAGGCAGAGTTAAAGAAGAGCCATTATTAATATTTCCCCTCTGAAATGAGCCCAAGAAGAAGAAGAAGAAGAAGAACTCTCATTGTCTGTTGGCATTGAAGTCCCCTTTCTGGGGACATGAAAGCAGACACAATGATTTCTATTACTGGACCTTATCAGGCGCTCAGCCAAAAGATTAGCTGTGGTAATTCTGTCTTTTTGGTGTAAAGGTCTTTTTTTTTTGTGAAATTCAGAGCTTATGAGTGTTAAGGAAGGAGGTTAGAAAAGGACGGAATGGATGGGTTCTTTCATCGACACCCACATGTTGAAAATGTCTTTATCATTCTGGGTGTGTTCTCTGTTAGTGTCGCTTAACCAATCCCTCACAAAACACATGACTGTCGTTTCAGTTTCAGTGTCCTGGATTTTTGTTTTCACTGTCAGCTATGGCAGAAATCCATAGACTGTAAGAAAAAAAAAAAGAAATGGAGGCTTGACAGCTCCTCAAAACTGAAGCCAAAGCAAGTAGAGCTCCCCCTGGTGTCTGGCTGCAGTATAGGTCATAAGCTCCACCTCCTCCATGTTAGTGGATGGGACATGGGCCAAACTAAAACATTAAGGTATACATCATATATATTTATTTATTTTTCATGAATGGTTTCTCTCATTTAAAGTAGTTAATATAAAGCTGATGCATGTCAAGCATGTTTTTTCAGTTAGTTATCTGACGAAACAGGATGAAACATTAGGATGACTGACAGTTGCCGTTGACAGTCGCTCGGTGAAGTGGCCCCACAGGACATCGCCACTGCGCAGACTCTAGTCTCAAACTCGCGAGATGGCGCCGCCCATATCCCCCAGATACTAGCGTCAGTGTTGCCAATGGAAGGAAGTGGAGACGCCTCATCCATTTTTTTTCGACAGTCTATGATTCCGATTGAACGTTGGAGCACTTGTGTAAATATCCCTCTCACTATTTAATTATGTTTCTATTCCTGGATTTGCTCATTTACTTCCCTCAAGAGGCGCAGCATTGTGACCCCCGAGGACTGGAGTCAGTGCCACACTGAGTTTTAATCATGTTACTCCCTCGACCATATAGACTCGGAGGCCAAGTGTTGACTCGACTGAAAGCAGACCCGAGTAGAGATTAACCCTGCAGACCCCCCCAGGGATCTGAAGCTACATATAAACCGGCGTACATGCTCGCTTGGACATGCTCGCCACGTAGTCTCGGGGACCACAAATAAAATGTAATGACATGGACTGTCGAGGAGGCCCGGGCACCCCGCTGTGATTGAAATGGAGACACAAAGCTGTAGGAAATTGGAAGAAAAGCTCGAGCTCAGTCTCGTTCTGACGCACACGCTGCAAGATTGTTTCACTCATTTCTGTCATGTAAACTCCTGCCCTTGTGACACATTAAGCCAGTATCACAAACTCCTTTACAAATTAAAACAAATAATCATTAACACTTACATCAATTTATTTGCTTTCCGCCCAGAACATCCACCTGTTTTACTACAGACAACCAGCTATCTGCAAATAGCAGGACAGATTAGCAGAGCTGTAAATCTTTTAGCTTTAGGTAATTGTTAGCACAGTTTTCAAAGTGCCTGTTACCTGTCTCTTTACCTACCACAGCGATGAAACGATGAAAGTATGTTTGCTGTGAGTTGCAAGGTGTCTATCAGTCAGAGGCTGGCCTTCCGAACGGAGCCTGCTCTCAAAGATCTGCGGCGTAATTAGCGTGGCAAAATGGCTGGCACTCTCTCTCTCTCTCTCTCGCTGTGGCTCGTCCTGTCTGTGAGGGATAAGACTATTAGGGCTCAGATAAGGGCAATTTGCAAATGTTGTGCGAGACTGCTCTGGCTCACTGCGTTGATATTTTGTCACTGCTGACAGTTTGTGTTGCTGAAGGTGTCGTTTTTGTTTGTTGGAAAAGTCTGCAAAAGGAAATGCAAATCAGTGCGTTTTAGTAGTGATTAATCTGTGAATCACAGATTGTACACATAGTACAAACACCAGCCAGGAATAACACTATGACTACTGTCAGGAGAAGTAAATAACAGTAACCATCTTGTGACAATTCAATGTTCAATTCAAAACTTTTGGACCTGACATTCAAATCCCTCGTGCTACCCTCTTGCATAATCTCTCTCTGTCTGTCCATTCGCTTGGGGTCTCAGAGACTGCAAAGGTAGCATGAGGGATATGGATATTACTTAGACATGTAGCACCCACCTAGACCAGACCAGACACCCCCACCCCATAGCAATGACACTCCTTGATGGCAGCAGCCATCCCCAGCAGGATGCAGCCTGACACAGACACACACACACAAAAACACTTTAGGAACAACTAAAAAAAACATGAAGAACAGCACAAGGTGTTGACCTGGCCTCCAAATTCACTAGATCCCAAACTGATCAAGTATCTGTGGGATGATCCACAGAGGCCCCTCCCCTCAACCCATAGCACCCAAAGGCCCCCACTAACAACATTCTGTTGCCAGAAACCACAGGACACGAAGAGAAGGCCCATGTCCATTCTCTGATGAGTCACAACTGTTCACAAGCGAGATCTACACAATATTAGGAAGGTGGTCATAATGTTATGCCTGATTTGCCCTGGCTCCACCTTCATCTGCTCATATGTAACTACATTTTCAGAATTAGAAACTTAAGGGTAATGCTGCCTGATGTTGAAAAGGTGGCAGCAGTGCTTCTGGTATGTATTCCAACAATCCAATATGTTCTATGGTTTGACTATCAATCCTACTTAATGGTACTGAATACTGGTCACTACAGCAGAGTCAAACTGATTAGTTGGACAGGATTTTTTCCTACATCTCTGCTTATTGGGTCCATCATTCTTCTCAATCACCTTCTCTAAATGACATTGGTGGGAAATGAGTCAGTTCTAGCACCGGGGGGAAGGAAAGGGTGCTGACATAGAAAAAAGATTTTTTTTTCTTTTTTCTATGTTCTTTTTTCTACGTGGGTTTCCTTTGGGTGCGCAGGACTATGCACCCAAAGGAAACCCACACAGACATAGTGAGAACACGAATTCATTTTTGAAAGGCTCTTACCAAAGGCCCTGGTTTCAAGTCTGGGGTCGCCTTCTAACTGCTCAAGATGTTTTTTCGCCTGTCTGCCCTCAAAGGTCTCTCGCTGGGAAAGCAGTTCAGATGGCCTCTCTCCCTGAACTTCTAAGCGACTCCTCCTATCTAACCTATGATTCCTCTGCTCACAAAGCCCCTCAGTCAAAAGAACCCCCTCCCACCTTCTCTGTTTCAATCTCTGGAGTAGTGCTCCACTTCCCCGTCCGTCGCTACACCTCCAGCTTCAGCTCACCCCGCAACTCGAGGGACTCTGTTTGTTTGTTATTCCGCCCCCGAGAGCGAGGTCCTCTGCCGGCCGCCAGCTCGTATATCCCAGACCATTAACAACATGACAGGAGGAGTTAGCTTGACTGGCATGTTTATTGTTCTGTTGACTGGGCACGGCTAATGAGGGCTTCGCGCTGTGCTGGGCCAGCAGGATTAGCCTGGCATCACAGGACAAGCACAAACAAGACCCACTGTCACTGACCATTTCCTTGAGAACGCCCGAACACACGCATGAACACGAGCGCACTGGACTCACGCTGCCTTCAGGTGCCCACACTACGCCCAACTCCTCGAAAGGAGAAAGTTCAAGACCTGTAAATGCATTTTTTAAATCCATTTTGCTGTATAAACAAAGCTATTTTCTAGTGACTTTTATGTAGAGATCAAGCAGCGTTTGACAATTAAAAAAGAAGAGTGAGAAAATTAGTATTGTGCATATCTATTTAAATAATTTAAAACATGTAAGTAGTGTGGGCTCAAAGTAGTAGTGGAAAGGCATCACCAGCACGTCATCATACCCTCACTGCAGATCTGTTGCATCTAGTGGCGGTTGTCATTTCTTTAGCTCCTCTAACATGACGTATTCCTGAGCCCTGCAGTAAGCATGTCTGTTATAGCGCTGCCCTGATGGAGTAGGGATTTGATTTGATCATTCAGAAACAGACCTGATTTAACAAGCACAGAGACCCCAGAGGAAGCACAACAGTCTGAAGCTGCAGAGGACCATGCATCTTAGAGAGGCAGAGCTGGTTTAAAGCAGCTTTTATTTGCTTTTTTTGGAAATGTACACACAGTGATGTCAAAGCACACAAGACGTGATACCCTCATAGGTAAGTTCATTTTATGTGATTGGGAAGGTTGTCCAGTTGACCCTGCTACCCTTGTACTCACCATATTTGGGTTTAAATCCTATAATTTGTTGCAAATCACATCATTTTCATAGGACCGGAACGTTACCTGGAGTCACTCCCTTGAGAACTGATAATACTCCAGCAGAGGTATGCTAGGCCAATCAAACCATTTGGCTTGGTGTTTAATATATTTACAAAAAAAAAAAAAAAAAAAAGAAGAACATAATTGTTGTATGACCATCCAACTGTGGTATTTCTTCTTTCTCTCTCTCTTTCATTCATTTTCTCTGTATCTGCTGAAATGCACCAGGCTGTTGGTATTTTCACAAAAATGGGATTCCAGTCATCCCCTGGTCCTGTCAAAGCTGACACAATAGATTTTCTTGGACCACAGCAATATTTAGTGTGTGTATATATATATACCACAGTAAAGGAAAATAGGAAGGTAACAAATAAATTGAACTAAAATAATTATTTACAGTTACCTATGCATAAACGCATATCACACTTGGTATAAGTAATCCTGCACTGTAGCTACAATGCATTTCAGGTAGCAGGTGCCATGTCCTGGTAGCATGCTGCAACCAGCTTCAGTCAGAGAGAACTTGTCAAATGAATTGTGAATCATCACCGTCAGAGATAAACACAGACAGAGAAACTGGCATTGTTTTACCTTCGGCTGGCTGGTGAGCTGTAAGCCTATAACGCGGCATTAAACTGAAGAGAGGCTGAATCTGATTCTAAGGAACAAATAAAAGAGTTTGCTGACGCCTGCGCCTACAGGAGCAAGCTAACTCTGCTTAAACTCAATAATTATGATCAGGATAATCATAAAGTATCGAAGCCAAATTCTCAGCATGCCATAATTACGTGCGGCGGAGAGGGAAAATGCTTGCTCCCGCGCCGGCCTCTGAATTGCAATATTTGTTGTCCTGAAAAGAACTACAAACATGTCAGAAAAACGCTAACAGTGACCTGCCGCAATGAATTTATCTTCTGCTATTTCTTTAGCATCAACTCTCCTAAAGCACAGTTGAAGCACATATGGGCTGCTGCTAAACACGTTGCTTCTGCTCTTTGGACAGTCAAAATAAGAACGTATGTACATTTCACACATTGGCGTAGGGTTGCCAACCGCCCCGTTTAGAAACAAAAGTACGCGTATTGTACTGAGCTAAAAACGGGATTCGCTTTTCCCGTTATACCGTGAGAATAAAAAATAGTGTGTTCAACGGCAATGGAATGAATAAATAACAGGGCGCTTTATATGAAAACTTACGGTAAACGTATTCCCAGGCCATCTACTCTGTGACCAATGAGCAAACAACGGGAATCCCGCTCACCTCATTGGCCGAGGTAGTTGCTAGTGAAGACGATACCGGAAGACAACAAAGCAACAACTTTTCCTCAAATTTTATGTTTGCACTTTTCTTTTCTACAAGAGGAATGTTCTGTTTTTTTTATTGTTCTATATTAATTTATACAGTGTTAAGTTAAGCAAGACAGGTTTCTATTTAAGAAAGATATTTATTTTATTCTGTTTACTTTGTATTAAAAATAACTTAATTATAAAAATAAATTAAATAATTAAATAAAATAAAGCTAAAATAATCGAATAATAAATAGTTTTCCACGTGTACTGTTCATGTCACACAAAAATATGCATCTAATTCAATTCAGGTTTGAGTCAAATAGTTAAAAATCATTTCATACACACTTGTTAAGGGCTAAAAAAATTCACCACACAGGGAAGGGTTGTCAACCCCTGGGTGTAGGTACAGATATCTAGGTATGTAGGTCACATGAACAGCTTTATTAGGCTAGGATGTAAAGCTAAAGAGGTGTCATCTCTTTCTGTGTCTATTTACAGTGGTAGCCTCTAGTTATCTCTTTAGTATTGATGTCCCGTCTGCTAACAGGAGCTAAATGGCTCAGTCTAATTGCAAATGTTGGGCTTGTTGGCTCAGGAAAGTCACAGGGCTGTGTGTTTTTTGTGCTAGCTCGACAGCCGTCCCAGCTTTCTGTTCCTCTACTCTCCAGTGAGCAGGAGGAATTATGGCACTGAACGCACTGCTCTTTTATTTGGAACTATCTTGTTTCATTTTCTCCAGACTTTCCAAGATCTCAGCCGAAGGCATCGTCACGCAGGACGGCGCGCCGGTGACAGCTCACACGGATCTGTAGTCCTCGGTTAACGCGCTCGCATTTCTCCCTTTGCCTCCCTCTCACGCACAGCTGCACACTGTCTAGTGAATTCACTCAGCGTCACTCCACACCTGCACACCTTGAGAGACTGTTAAAGCCAGTCCCGCCTGTGATGGCTGTCCGGTGATTTACGGTTTTGTTCTGCTCACAGTCAGCGGCGCTGGTGTTAGCCCCATTAGTGGTAATGCTCGGGCTGATAAAAAAAAAAGGAGCTATTGATGAACTGCGTGTAATGAGACTGCTGTGGATCAAATCTCCACTAGGACACCATAGCACCCTCCGCCTGTGCGAGTGTCTCCTTGTCTGTTTTCAGCCTCGTTAAAAGCATGCATCCTTTTTCGAGAGACTTCAGTCATTAGAGTACTCAGGGAGGAGTCGGAGGTGGAGTGGAACAGGGCTCCTCAATTTCTATAGATGTTTTTCGCACTGACCGCTTTTTAAAGGCTGATGCATTTTGATGAGTGTTGTCTCTCCCTTTGTTAGGAGTAAGCCATTACCAGTAGTGGTTCTTGGACTTCCCTCTAAGGCCCTTACAACTAAGTGGCACTAAGTAGATATCGAGAAAACCCCTAAAAACATTTCATTTTACTGAGTTCACTAATTTAATCAACACGTTTTGGATCACTGAAATACATTACAGTAACTGCACAGTATAATCAGCCTCCAGTTTTAAGACCTTTATTAAGTGACTTGAATGATTATATGCTAAGAAAGTGCTCACATGTGCTTGATTATAACATTTCAACTCCTAATTATATGCTAAAAATGTGCTGTTCTAGATTAAGAGTACTGCGTCTTGCCAAATAATGAGTCCAGCACGTGTAATCTGCCATGTTTTCTTTTGCGGGACTTGTGACTGAATTCTAATTTTAGACGTGCTGTATTGGGTAATGCACTAAAAGTGTTGGCATTATTACTTGAACAGACATTTCTTGACGGTTTTTCTCGCTTCCCGGTGTGCTTTTGCACTGTTGCAGCCGTACTTTAGCACATATGAATGCTTTTTTCTCTCCACGAAGTGCACGGCTGTACTGTTCTTTCAGCTATTTATTATTATTTTTATTTTTTTTCCAGTTAAGTAAAGGATCTAATTCATCCTTCCATCGATGAACACTGTGAACCAGAAAGGCATTTATGAGACGGGAGCTGTCCGAGGTCCTGATCCCTCTCCACAGCGCACCATGAGTGAGACAAAGCTGTGACAGTCACGTCCCAGTGCTATGCTGGTCAGTTGTAACAGTAGTAACTGAGGTACTGCTGGCGCCAGCATGCTCTAATATACACTACATGTAGTATTAGAAATTTAACTGGCTAAAGCCTGTCAAAAATACAAAAAATATGACATTTTATAGATCTCTCTTGTGTCTCCAAAACAGTTGTGACTCATCAGAGAATGGACCTTCTGAGGGTGTCCTGTGGTGTCTGGCAACAGAATGTTGTTAGTGGGGACCTTTGGGTCCTATGGGTTGAGGGGAGGGGCCTCTGTGGATCATCCCACAGATACTTGATCAGTTTGGGATCTAGTGAATTTGGAGGCCAGGTCAACACCTTGTGCTGTTCTTCAAAGTGGTTTTTTTTTTGTGTGTGTGTCGTCTGTATCAGGCTGCATCCTGCTGCTGCCATCAAGGAGTGTCATTGATAAAGGGTGGGGTGCCTGAATTGTCACAAGATGTAATGTTATTTACTTCTCTTGTTAGTGGTTTTAATGTTGTGGCTGACTGGCGTGTCTCGCATTGCACTAAAAGTCCACTAGGGACGTATTTCAGCTAGCTAACGGTAGCTAATATTTTATGCTCTTCCATGGTTTTGTGCATTAAATAGAGCTGTAATTAGTCTGAATATGTGACAGTTCTGGGAGTTTAACAGTGAATTAGCTTCGCTGTGTAATGACACAAAATACATTTTTTCAGAAAAGCCAAAGACTTTAATTAGAGCTCCCTCAAATGATCAGCCTCCAAGATCCCTCTGCCTTCCAAAACAAAACAAAAACAATGACAACTTTTTCATAAATGTACTGCACCTGGTCCCTGTCCAAAGCTTTTATATAAAGCGTATCTCCGTCTGTTCACAGACGCAACCAAATGTCTGTTCAAATGACCCCCTGGTGAGTAAACAAGATGGAACCTGCAGTGCTGGAACAGTGTTTCAAATGGAGAGCTGGCAAAATATGACAGCTCCTTTAGTGCTGCTCTTAGACATTCATTATCATTAAGATGTTGGTTTCCATACCTGCTTAAGTAAGCATTTATCCCCAAGCTGTTAGGTCTCCTCCAGCACTCTCGCTGTCTCGCCCTCTCTCGCTCTCCCATTGCGGGCGAATTTGCAACCCAGCTTTGCATCAGCAGTTACAAAACAGAGGCACTTTTTTATACTTTTCTTGATGCTCTTCCAAGAAATTGATGTACAGGATGCATTTGGGTCTTTGAGAGAAGGAGAAAATGGGGGAGAGTGTGTGTGTGTGTGCGGGTGTGTATGTGTGTGTGCGCATTTCCCCTATTCCCTCCTGTTTCCCGAAGACTATTACTCTAACTTTTCATCCATATCCAGTTGACAGAATAAAGACATTTCATTAAGGCTATATCTGCGTCCAGGCTGGGCTTATTTAATGAAATGCCTACCTCTGCAGATTCCAGCGCTATATGCGTGTGTTGATGCATGTACTTGTGTTTGTGCATCTCATTTAGTGTCATTTGGAATTAGGGATTTGACTTTTTATTTTTGTACCCGCTGTATAACGTTAAGTAAACACTCTGTCCTGTTTTGGAAGCATCGTTTGGGTGCATGTGTCGGTAATAATGGCGTTCTCTTCTAATGAGAAACCGCGCCTCCGCGGGCTTCGCGTTTAGAAACTCTGCGGCTATCTGTGAGACACACAGATCGGCCGTGGAAGTAATTAATGTAAGGCTTAATTGCCCAGTAAGCGTCTCCCCAGACCTCGGTTCCCACCTTCACTGTAACCCTGAACTCTAATAAGCCCACAGGGATGACCCAGCGCGCTCCACGGACACAGGCGATGCAGCCGCATAATTAGTCCGCAAACACGGCCTCGCACAGCCACGATAGACCCGGCTTATACGGTGGCTGCTCTTTGGCAGTAGATTAATGTGAAAAACATCCGTTCTGACCTGTGATTAGAAAAGGTGTATTGGTCCTCTTTATGCATCCTCACCATTTTCTCAAATGATTCGACAAAGAAAAAAGCAGAATTCGCAGGTCAATATTTGAGTAATTATAGATCGATTTTAGAAACAAGGTATTTGAAAAGAAACATGCACATAAAGTTAATTTAGTAAAGAATTAAAATAAATGTATATATGTATGCTCTTTTTTTGTACAGTACACCTGTTTTTCAGCCCATAGGTTCTACTGATGAATCTATAAATGTGTTTTTACAACTTCTCTCAGTTTGTAGGACACACAGCAGCTAACATTCTATACAGTAATAGCATAGAATCGCATGACTAGTAGTAGATAACAAATCAATTCAATTCAATTCAATTCAGTTTCATTTATATAGCGTCAATAACAATACAAATCGTCTCAAGACGCTTTACAAGACCCGGCATGAAACCCCCAGAGCAAGCCTGAAGGCGACGGTGGCAAGGAAAAACTCCCTTTTAACAGGAAGAAACCTTGAGCAGAACCCAGCTAATATGGAGGGACCCATCTGCCTAAGGCCAGCCGGGTACAGACAGAGAAAGAGAACAGCAAGATAAACATACATCTGTCATAAATACACATATCTGACTAAAGCATACAAGTTGGATGCTATGATTCAAACTAATGATGTTACATGACAGTTTGAAAATGTAAGAGGAATCATAGGCAGGTTGGAGAATTGTTCATTCAGGTAGGAGTGGATAACAGTAGGATTCCATGGAGACTGGGCAGGCTGATGAGACCACGACAACAGATGTAGTATGGCGCTCCACAGGAAACACTCAACTCCAGGCCAGAGATACTCGGAAGAAGAGAGAGCAGCAGTAAACATTCTACATAGTAATAGCACAGAATTGCATGACTAGTAGCAGATAGGAATTTAGAGGGCAGGAGCTCTGTGCCAGAGAAAAAGAAAGTGGAGGACACGAGAGAGGAGAGAGAAGAAAGAAGGAGAACATGTGTTTGGTGCATTGTCCCCCAGCAGCCTAGGCCTATAGCAGCATAACTAAGGGATGGTTTAGTCCAGCCCTAACTATAAGCTTGATCAAAAAGGAAAGTCTTAAGCCTGACCGTAAAAATAGAGAGAGTGTCTGCTTCACGAACCCAAACTGGGAGCTGGTTCCACAGGAGAGGAGCCTGATAGCTGAAAGCTCTACCTCCCATTCTACTTCTTGAAATTCTAGGAACCACAAGTAGGCCTGCACTATCAGACCGAAGTGATCTGTTGGGATGATATGGTACAATGAGGTCTTTAAGATATGATGGAGCTAGGCCTTTGAGGGCCTTGCATGTAAGGAAGAGGATTTTAAATTCTATTCTAGACTTTAAGGGGAGCCAGTGAAGAGAAGCTAAAACTGGAGTAATATGATCTCTCTTGCTAATTCCTGTCAATGCTCTTGCTGCAGCATTTTGAATCAGTTGGAGGCTTTTTAAAGAGTTATTTGGGCAGCCAGACAGTAATGAATTACAATTATTAATCAGAGGACAAGAGTTCGGTGCGAGATAGAGAGGAGCTCAGTTTGTCATCCCCCAGCAGCTAAGGCCTATAGCGGGTGGTTCAGTCCAGCCCTAACTACTAAATTCTATTCTAGATTTTAAAAAGAGCCAGTGAAGAGATGCTAAAACTGGACATATATGAGCTAATTCCTGTCAGCAAGAGCACTGACAGTCACGGGCATCTGTCAAATTCACTTTATTGTTTTTTTATTGGAAATATTTGTGGTCGATCAGACTTTGGTCAGAAGTCTTCCTGTGAAATCAGAGTTTTAACACTCTTCAAGTCTTTTTAGATCCAGTATCTGCTGAGTCTCATGTGATATTACAATACAGCCAGATACAGCTACACAGTGCATATAAACCACAAAGAGCATGATAAGACTATAATCATTGCTCAAAGTTTGTTGCTCAGCTGCTCAGGATGCTGGTCACTACCTCTTTTAATATACCCACATTGTATTCCAGCATGTGAAATCCAAACGGCTAATGCCCTTTGATTAAAATAAAAAAAGGGAATGAAGATCAGCCGTGAACCACAAGTCCTCCCACCCGCAATTGCCCTTTTCAGTTCCACATTACACATCTCCTCTGTACGACATCAGCAAAAGGCCACACCATATATCCCTGTCCACTTTTACAGCTTGCCAATAAGAAAAAGTGGCTCTTACGTTCGTTGGCAGCCTAAGTGAAATATAGGGGTATCAGTGCTATAGGAGGGTGTGGGGAGATTATTGACACAGCTGCTTGTGTTTCTGTCAGCAGTGAGTGATGTCGCCTGCCGTAGTTGCACTCAGAAATCTATCAACGGCTAATAATTATGTGTACATTCACGACAAGAGGCTCGGATTTAATGGATCGATTTGCTCACACTCCAATTCCCATTCCGTGCATGGATTTCCTGTCATTTTCATGAAGGATCCTGCACTGGAAGAGGTCCCTCTCTCCCAGTTGAACCAACCCCTCCTCGATGAAAAATTAAGCTTCCTCATTCATTGCTGCCTTTACAAATCTCTGACAGAAACCCTCAGATTGCTTGTTGGGAGTTGTGACGTTCATGAATTAATCAAATTTATTGACCAGCTCCTTAAAACAAACAATGTGAACCGAGTCGCAGTTGTGAGCCGTACCTTTTTATATTATTTTATTTTTATTTCATTTTATTTCTCTTTTTTTTTCTTTTTTTTTGCTGCATTTCATACAGATGCTCACAGAAGCTCTTGCTTTGTGTGGATGCAGTGCTGGTTACGGAGAATATGTATTGGTGGGATGTCTAAGGATGAATGATTCTGATCCAAATCTTACCCTTTCACTGTGCTTATTTCAAGGATAAAGTAAGACCACCAGGCTGGCATCTTAAAAATAAATAAAAATGATAAATAAATCAACTTTGAGCGGCTCTGACAAGCAGGTACAAAAGAGCTGGACTCAGATGCAGAGGGTCGAAAGAAATCGTGACACTTTATTAATCACACACTCAAAGTCTCTGGTAACAACAAAAAGATCCAACAAAAAAATCACTCCTCAGAGGAAAAAACGTAGCGAAGAATAATACAAAAACGAATATACTTAACGATCTCTTGAAAACACAATGGCAGGAAACGCGAACGCTCGTGGACATGAAACATGACACACTGGCACAGGACAGGGGAAAACGCAGACCGTATATACACACACAAGGGTAATGGGGAACAGGTGGAAACAATCAGGAATCAGGAAGACAATCAGACCGGTGACACAAGAGGAAGGGCAAGTGACCTGAAACGAGAGGAGAGTTAGAATTTCAAAATAAAACCGGAAATGACGAGACAACACAAAACCAAAACACCGCTGCGTGACAGGCTCTTTGAAATGAATGAATCCACAAGATCTTCCAAAAGCTTGAAGAATGCTCAGGAAATTGAATCAACTGATTTGTGGACATGGATACCATTTGTTAAATTTTTTGCTAAACTGATCACAATTGTGCAGTGCAAGGTTTCCAGATCAGGTTCTGAATGTTATTTTGCGGGTAAAAATAGAGTTGTGCAAAATTGGAACAAAATTTGGGTTGGTTTGGGATTATTTCGGCATTTTTTTCTAAATACCTAGCTTTAGTGGCCTGAATGTGTGCTGCTTGCACTTTGTAAAGAACGGAGAAGCTCTGCCTATTAGTGGTGCGTAGCTGGTTACTGTCATCTGTCAGGTGTATGTCTATGCTTTGACTGCATTTTTCTATGGTAGGCTACATTAGTATTTAGTAGGTTAAAGTACTAATCAAAAAAACAAAGTTATATTGTGGGTAGTTTTGTGTGTGTTGTAGTCATTTTTTTGAATAGCTTTTGGGCTGGAAACCATAAGCTGTATCTTCCCACATTGGTGCAGTACATTCACTTAAAAGGGCAAAAAAAGTCCACTGGAGGGGTGGTGGTGTGTCTGGTTGCATGCAGGACTGTCATGATGGAAAGAATGGGCCCTGTGTGGGACTATTACTTTTTCGTCTCCTTTTCATTTACTGTTCTATTTCCTTCCTTTGTGTGTTGTTATTTTCGCTTGCTTTTGGTTAGGCTTTGGGTAACAGAAATACTGGGTTTGCTTTAATAAAAAGATAATGGTTTGGATTAAAATACACCCTTTCAAATAGGTGGTACAGCTATGAAAGCTGTTGCCTTCGAAGGTTTTGAGTCATGGCGAAAGAAAGCAGAATAGTTGTCACTAATCACTAAAATTACATTTCGTAGCTCCCCTGAGACTGGGACATGAGTGCAGACAAAGTAGGTTATTGGTGTCTCCCATTCATGGGCTTATGTAAAAGAATAAGTAGTAAAGAATGGTGATATTCCATGGCACAGATGGTTTGTTGGTCAAGACAAAAACACATTTTCTGCTGCCAAGTGATGCATAAGGTGCCAGAAACTAACAGCGGAGAAACGTGTTCTTTTACCATTGTCACAATTTGTCACATAAGATAAGATTCTGTTGATCCCTGAGGGACAAACATGAATGCAGCACATGGAGGCGTTTTCAACGAGAGTAAAAGGGAAATCTTTGCACACGTTGTCTGTCACATTGTAAATTGATTGGAGTCCACCTGTCCACCAAACTGAATGGATTGGACATAGCTTAGACCCACACTTGTGCAGATAAGCCCGTAAGCCACAGATCAGGGCAATGGTCCTTTTTTCCCAAGAACAAAAAGGCCTCAACAATTGTTAAGTTGTAAAAGTTTCGAACCACCAGGACTCCTTAACTCCTGGAGTTGGCCATCCACGTTCTCTGAGGGTCCTCAAGGCACCGGAAGGACAGCTTTCTCATTAGCAGTCCATCTCTAAGGTAGAGCCCTGTTTGGAGTTTGCCAAATGACATTTACAAACCTTGAAAGCATGAGGTAAAAGGTTCTGGGATAAATAAACACCGCGTTTAGAACTCTCAGGAACATGCCTTTTTTTTGACAGACAGACACCAGGCACTGTTAGTCACCTGGTTAACACTATGTCTACAGTGATATGAAGGGACAGAAAGGAAAACATGCTCCAGACCACAGCAACTTGATATTGCAGTGGAGATGTTCTGTTGTTGCTGTATAATGGAGTGTGTATAAGATTAAATTAATTTAACAACTTTGTTGAAAATGATGCTGAGAGGCTCCTCGGTTAGAAATGCATCAGACAAAAAGCTAAACAAACATTGTACTCAGAGGAAGGCTACGCATATGGCAATACCATTTACTGGTGTAGTACTGAACTCAGGATCACATATTGTCAACAGCAACACTTAAAATGTACCTTCTGCCTCCTGTTTCACATGTGCATGAGTCTCCTCTGTGCGTGGGTATGCAGGTTGAGTCGCAACAGCAACAGAAGGACTCCCCTGCTAACAGCAAAAGCTACTTTAAGAGGCAATTACACAATGAAAATGCATTAAATGATTAATGCTAACGCTATTCATGATCAGCACGAAACTGAGGTGATGGAAATCTTAAGGCTTACGATGTTAAGAGATGAAGGAAATATAATCCTTTCTCAATGGTGAGAAATAGTTTACAACCAGCCCTTTTGTTTCTCTTATCATTAAAAGCACAAGCCCCGATGGCAGAGTGGTGATTGGAGAGGCCATTCTCGTAGCAAAGCCCTGAATTCTTTTAACGTCTGTGGCCTTTTCACACTAAGAAGTGGCTTTTGCTGTCTCTGCCACTGATACGTTGCGCAAAACACCCAAGGATGACAAGAGACTCTTCTGACGTTTGTCAGGCTACCGTACAAATGGCGGAAACTGAGAAAAGCTTGTTGGGATGCCATGCAAAATGCATTCCTCGTCCCGCTGCAGCAGCTGCCAGCTGCTGCTGACACCGCCGCGCTCTGCTGACATGTATAAAGGCAAGCAGCCCCCCCAGTGGGTGATGACTCTGTGAAAGTCAGCATCATGTCCAGCACTGTGTTTGAGGTCAAGCTCAGAGGAACATCTCATAATGGCATTCTGTTTACTATTTTACTCTGCTGTGGTGAAGGACCACACGCTTGTGTCAGAGTATTGACAGCTCATGGAAGAGCTTCCCCCTTCAGCAGTATTATCTAGCAAAGCTTTTATATTGCAGTGTGACTCAGTGTTGTATGACTAAGGTCTTACAGTATGCTTTAACGTATGGCTGCAGCACAGTGACCACACTGTATCAATAGCCACACAGTGAAGGATTGAGTTGGATGGCTATTTCATAGTCATCTGTAACACATCTTTGGATCAACTGATCATTAAATTACATTAGTTTGATTTGAACATTATATCACAACCCCGTTTCCTCAAAATGACATTGCTACGTAGACAACCAAAATTCAACAACTAAGTTTTGAAGGATATGTAACTTAGCAGTTTGATGAACAATTACATATGTCTATAAGTAATGTGTTCACCAAGAGCATAACTGTTAAGATTATCCATAGAGAGAGAGACCATACATGCAAACACCTTATTATGACCCACAGTTATGTTTTGTTATGGCAGCACCTTCTAGTGTACATTATATTATGACCGAAGAGACAAACTGTGTAGGGAGGAGGTTGGGTAGAGGTGGGGTCAACAAAACACTTTTGCAGTAGAATTCTCTTTATTTCCCTTTCCAAACAAATGGTCAGTGGTTCTTTAAAACACATTTATTACTGTAACCTTGACAACAGAGTTTTCTTATTATTACCCAAACCCTAACCAAGTTGTTCCTAAATCTAAACCTAACAGTGAAGAGTTGTAATCAGAGGGTAGGCATATAAAGACTCAGTTCCGTTCCACTGTCCACTACCATGCGAATGCCCAAACAGATTGTGTAGGGATACACACACACTCTGTTTGTGCATTCCCATGGAGCGACAGACATTAACACACAGTCTGCAGGCTTACTAACCACAGTGTTCGCAACTGCTGTGCCCGTGTTGAGTGCGGAATGGAGAAAACTCTAACGTGTAATGACTACAGTCTACTTAAATTACATCACTAACTTGACCAAAGTGTTTTTGTTGCCTAAACCTACCCACTGGGGGTCCAGTGTTTATACATTGCCCATTCAACCCAACCAACTGGATGTGTTCCATAATTTTAATTAAATATACTTATGTTGTACCTAAATTTAATTAAGATTTATAGAAACGATGTAATATAGTCCGCAGTGTACAACTAAAATCCGCTTCGTTCTTTGTGGAATATTAAAGCTGCATAAATCATCTCCTGGCCACAAGGAGGCAGCAGAGTTACCTGTATGCAAAACACTGCGTAAGACAGAGTAGGGAAAATTACACAGCTAGATCATTATTTTCTAGTGGTTTTTAAATATAACTGATCCATCATGTTACATGTAGCCATTCCACACAGTGTTAGAATAAAAAATATATTTTTTTCTGCAGCTTTAAATGTCAGAGTTAAGTCTGACGAATGCTTTAAGCAAAAATAAAAATTTCCGACATTTTTATATTGTGGGAAACATGACAAGGTCTGCATATAACTACAGTTAAAAGCTGGTTCACGGTAGAAAGGGTGATGAATACACTGCCATATGTTTCACTTGACTATATACAATATATGCTATATATGGTTTTCTCTGAGGAGTGATTTAGTGCTTTCTCTGCAGAGCGTGTCTACAGTCGCAGCAAACAAAAACTGTGACCCTGACTCTTGTAGGACTTGTTGACTTTGTGAGCCTCTGGCTTTGAATTCACGCTGTGCCGTGCCTTCTCCCTGATTCATCACGAATTTGCATATTTTCAAATTATCTCCGCTTTTGTTGGAAATCTCTGTGGAATTTGCATAGCACACTCCTAGTGAGTCATCTCTGTGTAAGACTGGGTCTCTAAATGGAAAATGCTGCTCTAGGCTGCTGCTGTAGCTAAAAGCTGCCTCTTGCTATAGTAGACGGTGATAAGACTTTGCTTCGCACCCTGAGAAGGAATTGAATTCTCGGTCCCGGTGGCCAAGTCTTACATAAGAACATGACTGGCTGAGATGCCTATCACTCCCACAGTGCTGACATTCTCTCACTCTGCCATCCTAAGAGTAGCTACATGTGTTAGCTGATTATAGGCGGATTCTCTTTCTCTCATTTCTGTAATATCTCCATTCAAGGGCAGATCTTGACCAAATTGTGAGAAAGTCACTGTGGATTAGCCTCACCCGCTGAGCTTCATGATTCTCATCCTAGCATTGCGTGACTAGCAACTAGCAATTCATGCAGCAGGCTGAGGAAAATTAAATTTTAAAGGTTTAAACTTTTGTAATTCAAAAGTTTTAGACATTTCAAATTTGACAAGTTTCAGTATGACATTGGTAAAACAAGACACTACCAATAGCCAATGGAATGACAACATGGATTACGAATGTTTGTGCAAATCCTGTGACAGTTGGATTATGCTGAGTCTGTGCCATGTGATCTAATGTGAGCATAGGAGGCACATGAAAATTACATCTTAGCTTAATGTACATAATGCAAATATTTTATAAATAAGCTTTATTGTTTATTGTCTAGCATGTTCAGCGATCAAGGCTGGATGAATTGGTAGGGTAACTTTCAAAGAACATTTCAATGAGCTTCACATTGTCCCCAGTCTCCTCAAAATGTAGCCATTTTCTTTGAACATCTTTGTCTTCATACTGGTCCAACCCTTTAATCTGAACCACTTGTTGTACACCAGCTTGATCTAATTGGCTATTAACAGTCATGACTAGATGTGAATGGGGTAGATGCCTGACTATGAAAGATGCAAAGGAATGCTGGCTAGTAACCAGGGCAACATTTTGTTATTAGGTATTTCAAACTCAGTGGGTTCTCATGTAGCATATGATTAGAATATAAAAGGATGTTGATGTTAGTGTAGCATAAATGTGTGTTTTGTGTTAAGAAACATTAACGTTACTTACGTTACTCTAATGTTTAATGTTAGCTTGGATCTAATTAGATCATTCTATTTGTTTTTTTGTTTTTTTGTTCTTGTTTTCACGTATTTTTTATTTATATATTTACAGATTCTATTACTTGGAGTATCACTTGGTTCTTTGTGGAATATTAAAGCTGTATAAATTGCTTTCTTGGCCACTAGGAGGCAGCAGAGCTAACTGTACACACATCACTGAGTTATTCAAACTAAGGAAAATGACACAGCCGGGTCATTATTTTCTAGTGGTTTTTAAATATAACTGAAACAATAAAAACACATTTTTTTTACCACAACTGTAAGAGTTTAGTGTGTGGGTTCAGTATCCAATTAGAATACACTATTACACTAATACACTACTAACAAGCATGTAATACAGAATACACTGTATGAAATTATATACTACCATCACAGCTCAGATTTTTTTTTAAAAAGACGTATAATTATGAAATGGAGAGCTTAACTCTTAAAATGACACAAACAACATTTCTCCAAGCCATCAAAAGCCCACATCAGTTAAACCCTGCTAATTACATTCCTCCCGCTGTGAGTCTGGCAGGTTTGAATGCTAAAAAAAATAAAATGCTGAAGCAGAAACTCCGCATGACCTCCTGGTTGAAACGGGCTCCTATCTCGTCAGACCAGACGCTCACCCTTTTGAACGTCCACTCTTGTGTTTTGTGTTGCAGTGCCGTCGTTCTGGGGGCTGGTAAACTCGGCCTGGAACCTGTGCTCTGTGGGGAAGAGGCAGTCGCCCGTCAACATCGAGACCAGCCACATGATCTTTGACCCCTTCCTCACGCCCATAAAGCTGAACACAGGCGGACGCAAGGTAAAGACACGCTAATGCAAGCACACACGGTATTCTCTGCTGTCTGCTTGATGGACGACATGGCTTTGTTGACTCTCCTTTGTGTATGCCTGTTGCACCTCCAAGATTGGGCACTACACCGCTCTAGTGCCATTGTGTCGGTTGCTGTTTCAGGGCTGTTGTAGTTTGGTAACGCGTGTATCCCTGATCGATGCTCCTGACTGCTGTTAGTGTTGGCAGACAATGCGAGCTATTTGTCTAAGGAACACTCCCCTGGAGATAAAATACAGCACAATTCAACTATTCAAGTATGCCCAACGTTTGTGTTCTGGTTCAAGAAAAGCTCCAACTTTATCTTAAGGGCTTCACACATGAGATGCTGCGGTCTAACAGCGGATTAGCCGAGCATATTGTTTATAGCTTTCCCCCGTATAGTGGTGCACCAAGGACAGAAAGCTGCTCCATCGTGTGCCATATGACAGCAGCTAATTGGGAAGCCTTCACAGATGGGCTGCTTTCAAAAGTGCACACTTGCATGGTGAGATTAATGCTATGATTAGTTTATGTTTATATTCCAGCAGCGAGTACAGGGTTAGCCATGGGCAATTATAGAAGGTATAGGATGCTTTGCAGATTACCACCTACTGTATGGTAAACCGCTACAGCAGATGTTTTCATTTAAGAGATCCCAAAATAGACATGTAACGTCCTTAGACCTCTGTTAGATTGTGTTTGGTTCTCTTATTGAGTCTTTTAAAATTGAACCGGACATCGGTCTACACTCACATATTCGAAAAGGAAATAGTAGGAAATAGTCACTGACCTGTCTTCTTCAAATGAAACTGAACAATTCCTCCTCTTGCAAGGGCTCCCCTGCTGCTTCCTCAAGGACTCCTCTCTGCCGGGCAGAGTGTCCGGTGTTAAGACATCACTCACAGTGGCACTATTTATTTGCCATCAGGATAAATCCCAGAGAATAAGAGGGGAGCTGAAAGAGATAGAAGTGTGATATTTAGAGTTGCATCTCGTGAAATGTCTCTTGGTGATTTTCTAAGTGCAAGTCTGAGATTGTCCTCGTAGAATGAAACGGCAGCATTTTGGTGATTTGTTCAAACACTTACAATGATCCATTTGTTGCTGATAAGCAACCTCTAGGCCTCTTAGGAGTAGTTACCATAATCTATAAAGAGCAACTACCCAAGTTTTGTGATGTATGTGCCCTTAGTACTGTCTGGTATTTAAAATGCAAAACATTATAAACCTGACATACAGTAACTATCATTCATCAAGTAATTGAAAAATTCAAATGGCAAATGAGATTTGAAGCTTGCAGTGACTGTCTATTATCGGTTTTAAGTTCTGGTTTGTGATTTGTACATTTTTCCTCATGCTTCTCAGCATTATGTTTATTTTATTTTTTTTTTCATTATGGTAAATTAAAAAATCCTTCAAGAATTCTTTCCGCAGCTCTTCTTACGGACCAATAAACTGCCAGTCACATACTGCAAAGAGCTCTGGGAAGTGGCCACGGACCTCTGACGCTATTGCAATTCTGGCAGCAGCACCGCCTGAAAGTTGACATTTTCTGTGTCAAGTTCCATCACAGATTCATGAAAACTTCCAGTTGACATTTCGACAACCTTCTGGAAAATATGACCCAGTGTTGACTGAAGAAAATATTCTTAATTTTTTCTTGCTTTTTTAATACCCTAAAATACTAAACAAGGCCTCTGTTATCCCTTGCTATATAATTAGTATCATCTGGTATCAGATGACCCTAAAGTTGCCGAATATACCTATGTACTCAATGTTCTGTAAAAAATTATACAGGCATTTGATAAAATCAGATAACAATTTGCATCAACTAAATGTACAGAGTAAGTAAACATAAAGATAAGTAAAAGATAAGTAACATTTTTTTGTCAGTATAACTATTTTCCACAACAGGAAGTCACTCTATAAACTTAAGCAGTCTATTTAGTATAATTCAGCACATCTGCTGAAGTAGGGGCATATGAAAACACTGTGGCCTGGATGAGTGTTGTGGATAAAAAGTATTCCAACAAGAAAGAGAATATCTAGTTTATCCTCTGGTGCAACCTACTAAGTAAGTAAGTGTACCAACATCAGGAGAAATGGCACGCACACGGTGTACTGTTAAAAATTCACAGTTGAATTAGGTTAGGCTGAGGCATAAACACCAAGCTTTGTGTTCATGTTTGCTCTTGCCATAGCTATACAGATGGAACAAAGTTGGAAAGAGCATACGGCAAGTTGTCCAGCCTGAATGACCATTTAGACCCATGGAAACATAGTGTAGTTTTGTTTTAAATTTCTGCAGTTATAATTGGAAACCTTCGTCGCTGTGGATATAATAATAATAGACGTACTGTTAAGGTAACGGTTAACAGAGACACTATGGGTCATAAACAACCTTGGGCTCATTTTATATGGAGGCACAATCTAAAAATAATGTACATCAAGTCAATTAAAAATATTTTCTCACAACGTTAATGGAAAACATCATGCAAATCCTTCACAATGCTCTTGTTATTGTAGCTTTGGTTGTATGGGATTGCAATTACTAGTAGACTTACGTAATTGTGATATTACATTAGCATTATAATAGCATTTAAGTTGTGTTTCAGCTCTCGCACAGCTCTCAACAATAAAATGTGGTAATGGGTCATAATAAACCTGTTGCTTGTGTGACCTTTTGGGTCATCTTTTATGCCCAGTAAAAGTCCATGAAGATGATTATTTACTGCTTCTGTGAGGCATCACATATTTGGTTGACTTTTAGAACCACCACAGGCTGACAGCTCACACAAACACCCACACGAGTCCCAACTTTCTCGTTTATCTCTGAGAAAAGTTTCCGGTGTCCAAAAAAGCCATTTTGGACTCCCTCTTTCTCTTTTCCTTTATCTCCCGCTCTCTCCCTCGCTCTCCCTCTCTGCAGTGGCCTAAACGTAATCTGTTGTGTCTCCATCTCTCTGAGCACCTGAGCTGTCAGCCGGTGAACACGAAGCCTGCTTCACCTTGTCAGTGCTGATTCATCCCCTCTCTGTCTCTGGCTGTTTGGCAGCCAGTCAGCCTTAGCCAAACACGTTACGGAGACCGGTAAAGCGCTTCCGCTTGGGCTCTCGGCGGCTCAGCTCGCCACCTTGACACGAAGAGAGCTTAAGCACACTTTCTGTCCAGGAGGAAAGCAAGGAGGAAGATTAACCCACGCCTTCTCCCACCATACAATACTCAACACATGCATGAAAACTACACGGGGTGATGAAGTCCTTTTTGTGCTGCCCTGTATTATGCCTAACGAACAGTAAAAGGAATTTTAATTGACCTCTAAAGAGAAATTTAATTAACGATGGGGAGACTTGCGATGGGCTGAAGGAATCATAGTTATTAAAAAGGCCCTATTAATTGAATATTTACTCTGCCATAGATGAGCCGCAATTACTTGAAGAGATTTTAATGAATCTAATCACTCTGGAGCCTGGGAGGTTGAAAAAGTGATTTTGGAGTCCTCGATCTCCCCACAAAGTGTTTTACATACTGTGCACTCATGAATAGAGCTTATGAAACAGGATTCCAGTCTTTCTTTTTGTGCCTCTGCATTTTTGTGAATGTGATATATCAGGAGCACCTTGAGGTAAAATTGAAGTTTCTTTAACCTCTGAGATCTATAGTATTATTTGTCATTTTTGACTACTTTTGGTTTTACCTTTATATATCATCTTAAAAACAGCTTACCTTACCTCATTTGATGTCATTCTTTTCAGCGCAGCCTGACATGTGTGATTTTACAGTTACTATATATATTTATTTTTTTGACATACCTTATGATTTATCACAAATGTCAAAACTCGCTTCTCCTTCTTTTCCCATCATCACTTCCACAACCGTTTCCTCTTCCTTAGCAACGATTGCCATATAATTTCCTGATTGGTTGATCTGATGCATTTTCCCACCATTAGGAAAGAAGGTGTCATGTTTTTAGTTCAGTTTGTTTTATTATTGCTTTCAAGCTTTCCGCTTGCTAGCGCTTTCCTTTCCTTCCGTTTCTTCTTGCACCAAATGTGATGACAATATTCGGAAAAAGCAATGTGTAAATGATTTGTAATAAGTCTAGTTTTACAAAGCCTATCAAAACTATTAAGAAACTCATATAAACATGGAGTCAACATTTGAAGTTGTAACAGAGACTAAATCATTATCCATGTGTATCTAAATAGGAACTGATTAGATTTTGACAGAAGTCACTGTGACCCAACAAAACATATTTTTGGCTTAAGTAATAATAATTCATGCACTAATTACGTCAAAATGCCACACAAAGGACAAAATGATGAAGTGATGAGATTTTCTATTTAACGAGTCAGATATGTATTCACTGTGACGTCTCAGTGTTCTCCAAAAATGTATGAAGTCGTCATCATTACATATACAGTATTAATTCAGACATACATGGGCAGAACTGCAACCCAAGTGTTTGAGGGATGCATGCAAATACAGACAGTTCAATTCTAGTTTCCCTGCATTATTTTTCCAACTAAATTCATGAGGAATCCATTAGCATGGAGAAATCGATGGCGTTCTTGACATTTGGGGACGTGGGGCTCTCTCCTGCTTTTGTCAGGCGCTTTGAAGTCAGGTGTGCACAGAAACACTGTGAACAGCTCCATCAGTGCCAGGCGCTGGATTGCATAAAAATAGTGATATTTAGTAATGACATCTTGTTAAGTGACATTCTGAGTGCCCTTAAAGCGTCTAATCATATTTCTGTTGTGAAACAAGCTCCAAATGCTTCTGTGACAATCTTTCTCTGAAGAACCAGGTGATTTCCTGCTTGTTTATTCTTCTCCTGATCATGAAAAAAAAAATTAACAATTTTTCCTGTAGTCCTGATCAACTAACTGAGGAAATCTCACAAGCATTTGAGGTTGGTGTGGATGTTTGTGTGCGCTACTGGCAGCCCTGGATCTGTCTAATTACAGGAAGTGTTAGTTAGAACAACAAACAGCGGGCTCTTGGATAGCAGCTGCACTTTCACTCTGGAGGGAATACCCGCATTCTCCAGTTTGTCCAGCAACCTAGTTGCTAAAGCTCTTTCCGCACATGGTTTTAATATCCTGTGTTTGATAGCAGGTGTTTGATATCACGACACTGTTGGTACCTGTGCGTTGAGATGTCTAGAGGCCAGTGCTGCTTCTGCTGCAGGTGTTGGTTTTTTTCCAGGTTGGATTATTGCAGATATTTGCTGGTAGCTGAGGGATCCACATGTGCTTCTGGACCCATAGATAACATTTTTTTTTTTTTGTTGTTGTCAACGAGTCACTGAAGCGGATACGCTGTGAGTGTGTGTAACCATGGTTTCACAGCATTACCACTAATCATACAATATAAATGTTTTATTTTTTAATTCTAGTAATATACTATTCTATATGTCGCAGAATAATTCAATTCAATTCAATTCAATTTGCTTTATATAGCGTCAATAACAATACAAATTGTCTCAAGACACTTTACAAGACCCGGCCTGAAACCCCCAGAGCAAGCCTGAAGGCGACGGTGGCAAGGAAAAACTCCCTTTTAACAGGAAGAAACCTTGAGCAGAACCCAGCTCATATGGAGGGACCCATCTGCCTAAGGCCAGCCGGGTACAGACACAATAATGTGTCATAGTTTATACAGTGAGCACATTATTAATAACATAAATGCTTATAAGACAACAACCCCTTTCTGATGTCTGTTATTGGAGGAAAAGATAGATAACACTGTAACATTTGTCCAGACAGTCAGCTCTGACAAAGCCATTTTGTATGCAGGAGTTACAGCTGCAGTGCCATCTTGCGAATTTGGAGCCGAAGTCTGTGCAGTTGAATCAAGAATAGAACCACCAGACTCACTAACGTTTTTGTTAATACTCATTAACGCTGCCCTCTGCTCTACCTCTACCAGTTATAAAGAAACACTGGATTATACATGATGCTTTTTCTTTTCTTTTTTTTATAATGTATCTTTTCCAACTCTCACGGCCCCACTGGACCGCCTGATGGGGCAGTTGGCATGGCAACATGTCACATCTGGATTCTATAACGCAAATAACTGACTAAAACAAAACTTATCATAAAAAATAGACACTTGAATATGCATCAGTATTATATCAGCTACCAAATATGACTGAAATCATCCTTGAAATGTTTTTATTTAACATTATTAAAAATTAAACATTATTTGATTTATACTTAGTTTGGCCTAAGTCCCATCCACTAACATGGAGCGGGTGGCGCTTGCTACCTATACTGCAGCCAGACACCAGGGGGAGCTCTATTTGCTGTAGATTCACTTATGAGAAGCAGTTCTGTCTTTCATCTTTAAACAGTCTATGATCGCATAACGCAACCCAACCAAACCAAACCCAATATCCGACAATGTTACAGTAGTACTTATTCTACTTAAACACTGTCTCAGATAAATAGTAAGGTCCTTAACACTGAAGGTGTTAAAAGAACACTTAAGGTCCTGCCACCTGCCTACCTCATTACTTATAATGATCACACTGGCTCAGATATTTCCCAGGTTAACAAGGTACAAAGCAGGCTGTGAAAAGATGCCTCTGAGATAGTCCAGGACATAACAGTGGGGTGTAGAATGCTATAAAGCTAGGTATTCACGGAACACCATAACCATGTCACAAGGTGAAAATGGGAGGCACCTCCTAAGGTAGTGGAGAATGGACAAATCAAGATTCAAGGTACAGACTGACAAGCTGAAGCTGACAAGGGCTGGAAGAAGAACTAAAAAAAAAGATGTGGAAAGTAAAGGCAACAGTGGTCCCTGTGGTGATTGAAACGCTCGGGGCTGTGACCCCCTCCCTGGCTAGTGGCTAGTAGCTCCAGCTGATTTCAGGAACTACATCTGAGATCACTGTCAAGAAGAGTGCAGTACTAAGAACAGATATTGCGTAGGACCACTAAAACTCCCAGGCCTCTGGTACCATGCAAGCTTGATCAAAAATGACCGATCACTGGGGGCAAGTGGAGATTTCTTTTAGCGCTGTATGTATGTGAAAGTAAGTTTTTGTTGTACAGATAGTTTGGGTATCATCCGGAAAATTTCAAGCAATCTCCGAAATAGTACAATGTGCCGTGAGTGAGAGAGCAGTGTAATAATTCAGGTTTTACTGCTGATCCACAGCTCGTAAATCTGCCTCATCCCTTTTTTTGAGTCTGGGACAGAAACCTGCTTGAATTCACACCAGTTTTCCTCCCTCATGAAGCAAACTGTCGACTTCATCAGATACTTCTATGAACTGGGTGACAGGGTTTGGGAGAATGTGCTGATGCAAAAGTTGTTGGGTTGTTACAGGGTTTGAAGAATTCCAGTGTTGATACATCTCTGTTCTTTCCACAGTAAAAGTTGACTTAAAAAGTGTTAATTGTGAAAACAATGCTGCAAGTTTTGGGGGGATCCTGCTACAGTGCCAAGGAGTGGTTATAGCAGTGGGCAGATGGTGCTTCTAACGTCCATATCTTTTAATTACTGTTAACATAAATGGCCATTTTAAGGCCGTTTTTATAACTTTCTATCAATTATTGCTTGCAGTGAAGAGTCTTTTGCCCATGTTTTTCCTCTAGTCCAAACATCTAGAGTCCTTCGGCTTGTAAGGGTGACCGTACATTTGCAGCCCTGTCATGTCCACATGTTTGCTACGGTACACATAAAGAGTCAATGGCCCGACGAGCGCGAGTCTGCAAACACGGGTGGTGTCAGCTACAAAAGCCGAAGGATGCATTACAATAACGTAAATATTCAATTATGCAAATTGTGATTAAAATTAATTAGACACAAGTCTGGGTTGGCTGAACTCGTGAGGTTGTTGCAGCGTTGCGAAAGGGAGCGGGCACGCCGTGCGTGAAAACTGCAAGTGGCGTCATCTGGCCCGTTCTTACACGCTGTAGTAATTGCCTCAGCGATGCAAGGGGCCTGGGAGCCGAGAGATTCTTCTCATGTCTCCAGCTCCACAGATAGCTGGACATGTACCGCCGACGTGGGAGCCAGCATCCATGACATATCCATCTGTGGGCCTGAATTTCAATTACAAACTGCTCAACAGAGGGACAGGAGGAGGATGGGGAGGGGAGAAGAGAGATCAGGATAGAAGAACTGAAAAGGAAGGGTCACGATCTTGAGGCCCATATGGCAGCATGACTTCTGATGGTTCTGTTAAAAAACAAACAAAACAAAAAAAAAACAACTAGTTAGCACTAAATTCAGTCAAAGCTGAGTCACAAATCCTGCAACTGCTTGATGATGGATGGTTGTTTTCTCGTGGTGACTTCTTTTATGGGAGTACCAAACACAAATAGAGGAGACAGCTCAGACTGCTTATACTCAGCTTTTAAATTTACACCGAAATCCACCATCTGCTCGAGAGCACTGACCTGCAAAACATTAGTACCATTCGTGACAAAGTCCGTCCAATTTGCATCAGTTACATTTACACTTTCTGACCTTAAAACCTCCATCAGAGACTCCTGTCACTCCTGAGCAATCATTATCATCTGATATTTGTTCTGTGATGTAACAGCCAATTTAGAATAGAATCACAAAATGATTCGCGGCCTGTGTTGTAATGTCTTGGCCGCTGGACCAGAGCTGCACAACGTCCCAGCCACACTCCCCTAGAGAAAGCACTATGAACTGGCTCCTTGCACACTATGTATGCTTGGCGCAAGCAGCCACGCATGGGCGGGACAACAAAAGCTGCTTTTCTGCTATGGCCCTATTGGCACGAATCTCACTGTGCACCATGCACACGTATAGACAGCGAGCTGTTTTTTTTTTATAGCCCTGTAGGTCATAGTATAGGTGAGATTTTCCAGTTTCTTCTGTCAGTTTATTGGGTTAGGGTTATGATTAGTATACACATAATAATCCAGTCTGAGTTCACTCTAGAAATGGCATTTAATTATTTATTTTTTCAGCCCACAAATTGTGGCAACATCAAATTACTGTGAGACATTTGTAGCTGTAATTAAATAAATAGAAATCATCGTCAATCATCAAACTGAATTTAAATATTATCAGAGAGAATATTCATTTGTTGCTGTCTTGAGCATGTTAGGACATTCATTTCTTTGTTAGTGGGACACAGAAAAACAGAATTGCAGCTCAGGGAGCGGAGGACTTGGACTTGAGTTCAAAGTTGATTTCACCAAAAAATGAAACTTTGGATTGTGTGTTTCTCACATCTTTCCGGTTAGTATATGCTCCCAGACAAACTTCAATCAGCTGCATGTTCTTGCACCGCATGTGGTCTGTTTTCCCTCCTGGGGTTTGCTTTCAGACTCAACACGCCGCTGCCGTGCCTTTGTGTTTGCTCAGCCTGGTTAGAGGTATCAGATTAGCGGAGTGTGTGCTGGCTGATTGTGTTTTTTTCGGGTATGAGAGGGATGGCCAGCGAGTGCATAGGATGTGCACAGCAGCATATGGCAGGATGATTCACAGGAAAGTGGGTCAGACTTGGCAGTTTTACTGCGGTCCTCTGGTCCCACAGCGCAGTCACGCAGGCGGAGGGAGGACCGTGATGCTCCACGGCATGATACACACCACTGCCTCCATCTTTACTTTACAAATACTTCTAATAGCATTGTTGAAAGGGAAAAGCAGGAGAAAGGGCCATTACTAGGTTCTTCTTTCCAGTTCTGAAAAATTAAAGCAAGTCAGAAAATCTCTTATCATCTGGGTTGGATTTTGTCCCATGTGCAGCCCCTCCGGCTTGTTTGAAAACTTTCCTCTCCTTGATGGAACCCCTCTCGGAGAGCTGGTAATGACATCTCAAGGGAGGAAGCTCTGTAGTCTTACGTCTCATGTGTGGGGTTTAGGACTCAGCTGATGGAGGGCTTTCAGGGCCAAGCTGGAACTGATGGTCATCATTAGAATGTTTATTGTATTACTGTTAATTTTATTATTCCTGCCTCAGGTTTCCGTATCAATGAGTACATTAATCAAATTCAGTTCTTCATCTTTTGATTTTTTTTTTTTTTTAATCAGAATAATGTCTGGAAAAGAGTAGTTTGTCTCCACATACTGTTATGGACACCTGCTTGAGCACTTTTAAAATGATTTGATGAACAATGTTCAGAGCTAGTTCACGAGAGTTGTGAACGAACCGGATCTATTGACTGGCTCTTTAAAGCGAGCCATGGGAACCCAAGTCACAGTTGTGTGATGATTTTTGTTTTTTTATTTATATATTTTGCTGTACCTTGATATGCAAATATCACACAACATCATCTGATTTTTTTTTCACCGCCTTTAGGAGTGCATCAGTACATTTCAGTCTCACGAAATGGGAGGAGTGGGTTTTTACCTAATTTCCCGTCTAATCTACTTAGTGTCATCAATCCAAACTCAGACATCCCACCAATATAATATCTTTGGTGGGATGTCTAAATCTGAATGATTCTGATCCAGATCTTACCCTATCATTCCTCCCAGTGATGTTTTCCACATATCAAAATGAGTCTTTTGAACGGCTCTTCGCGAGGAACGGATCCACAAGATCTGTCTCTCTTTGAAGAGCTGCAAATCCCATATCTATTGTTCACACACGTTAGAATGAACTGGGTCACATTCATTGTTCCCGAATTTGAATTTTGAGCTACATTCACAGTCGAATATGAACTAGTTCACGTTCAGCTGTTCCAGCTTTTAATGAGTCGCTCTGAGCCATTCTTCTTATCAGCGGAACATCCTCCTACACGTCCATCCCCAGCCCCCAGCCGTTGCCACTTCCCAAACTAAACACCTCATACTACAATTGAGACTAATTTTAAAAGCCAAGGCTTTTAACTCATGGTCTTGCCCCGTTAATGTTTTCTTGTGATCGTCACTCATTGCACACTTTCCCCAAGACCGGTGGGAAGCTTTAACTCGATGTGTTGTTTCAAATTAGCTCCCATACGTGGGGGCTGTGGAGACTTTTTTTCTATTTTTTTCACACTCAGCTTTTAGAATTTGCATAAAAAGGAAATTTTTCCCCACCAGAATCAGTACAGATTTTTTTCATAAACCTCCTTCAAATATTCATAAGAAGTGGTTTGAGTAGTACCCGTAGCTGCTTTGTCTGAATTGCCAGTTGCACTAGACACTTCGGTGTTGCTGCAAGGATGCCATGTGCACAAGTCTTTAACTCCTCTGGCATGTTCCTGTTCGTTTGTTGATATGGACACGTTCGGTTTGATGATGTACCACATTTATATAGGTTGTATATCTACTGTGCTGTCCCACATCTCTACCTAGGTGATTTGAGACACTTCTCTGTATATTTGACTGTGGTAAAACCAAGGCTGTGTAGCTACACGTGCTTACAAACACACAGCTTAAGGATAAAGTTGACAAATCTCAATTTCACCAGTATCTTCCAGCCACCTCAAACATCACCTACCTTTCAGTCTGTTAAAGATGCAGCTATCTTAAACTATGGTGGATACAGATTCAGAGGAGTTGGTTAAAACAAAAAACTGTGTTGACAGGTTTACATTTATCACACGGTAGGGCTGGGCGATATGACTAAAAAAATGTATCACGATATAAGTGTTTCATATCACTCGATATCGATAATTATTGATTAATTTTTTTAACCTATTCTACCCAGACTTCTCATCTGTGCTAAGCTGCATCTGTTATTTCTTAATATCGCTTTGTTGTAGTGTGCTAGACTTTTTCGTTCATTTTATTTATTTATTTTAAAAAATGATAACAATGACATATTCAATAGCATTTAAATTTAATTCATTTTTAATTAATTCAAAAAAAAGATATGGTTCATACAACCGATAATCAAAGACGACTAATAAATCTAGAGTCTATTTAACCGTCTCAGTCCTAACATGCTTGATTGATAATCAATAAACAGCATCATTCAAACATCTCACATCTCACTCGGCAGAGAAACATAAACGTACTACCCGACTTGACCAGCAAACAATACGCAGAGAAACAAAACTTAACTGACTCTTACTCTACTAATCAAGAGAGACAGCCAATTAATATGCTCACTCGCCACCAATCTTGCAGACAATAAACTGGTGACGTGGTCTTTCCTTTTTTTTATCTACAATTTCCTCTCGCGCTGTCGCCCTCATATTCTTCGTTCACTCCTCTGCCTACATCCCCCAGAATGACTTGCAGTTGTGGCTCGGGGTTTTCTTGCTATTTTTCTCTAACGGAGTTCAAGTGAAATTATCGAACATTCTATCCAACGTATTTTCTATTTATATCGACCACGTGTCTATCGCGATATATATCGTTATCATTTTATCGCCCAGCCCTATCACACGGTCACAAATTCATGTCTCCAAATGAATGAAAATGTTGCTCCATAACTAATAAATTTATGAAATTCCTATATCTCACTGTGGGATAAATAAAAGGATTATCTTATCTTAAAAGATTATCTTATTTCATGCCATGTCATTTTAAAAGTTGAGACTATTTTACGCCTTCTTCACCAGCAAAGCTTGTTTTTAAGGACGGTGTATTTTAAAGGTAAGGAAAATGTCTTTTATCAGTATAAAAAAAAGTTATTTGAAATTATTATTATTATTATTTGAAAGGGACAGAACAAAGCTCAGTCCTAGATGTCATCATGCAATGCATCATATCAGATAACGACTTGAAGCTGATTAGCTTTCAGAAACAAATTTGCAATCAGAGCAACTTAATGAATTGAAATGAAGATATTGATTTTCATTAAAGATGAATTATCAGTACTAGAAAGTAATTGGTTCACGCAACTCTAATAAGATAATTAAGTGATGGAGAAAACACATATTTTATGTCTCCTCATTTACAGTGGGCTAGGAAACTGTTATTTCTTTAGCTACGGCTTATAGCAGGTTGATCAGCTCTGTGATAATTCCTCTAAATGCTACCTGGGTGAGAGATGCAGGTCTAATCTGACCCAATCAGGAGGTAACTGAAGTCCAGGTAGCGTCCACTGGGACTCCCTTGATGATGACCAGTTCTTTAACCTAACATAGTTACTCGGCTACTCGGAACCAGGCAAATGCAAGTCAGTAATTATAGTGCAGTTACTGGCAGGCCTGTCACACCAACACATGGATGTGCACAGAGGGTACGAAAGAAACTTTATTTTGGAGGGAGATCGGCTGGCTGCTGGCAGCTGGCACTGAACAGACTGCTTCCTGACAGGCTGGCAGATTAGATGAAAGAAGAAACACAGGGAAAAAAAATAAAGAAAATACTTGCATTGTAAATATCAGCCTACTCGAGTTCTGCAGCGTGATTGGAACAGTTACAACTGCTGATTGGAAAAAAAAAAAAATAGATTTAAAGAAGTAGTATCAAGCATAAGATGCTTGATACTACTGCCCTCCCAACAACCCAGCCAGCTATTGAAATAAAGCACCTTAGCCGGATCAAAGTAAGCTTCCACAATGCCTTATGTACAAACTGAGAGCCCTTGAACAAAGACACACAAGGAAACCGAGTTTGAAGGGCATTCATGTGCTGTTTACCCGGAATCACTACTGCTAATACTTGAGTACATTCCGAGGTCATGAGTATCCGTGGGATGCTCTTGCTAAAATAAAGTAAAATATAATATGCTTCTCCCCTGATATTGATCAAATATTTTGGCTTTTCTGCAGGAAGTCACATCAATGGAAGAAGAAACTTTATGCACCATGTTACAGACAGAACGTAAGATGGGTCTATTCTGAAAAATGTTATGTTGTGGTAATACGGCCTAAATTGTGCATTAGTGTTCAAAGTGGCAACACGTGATACACAACCACTTTTTTTTTTTTTTTTACCATGCAACATGCATAGAACATTAACAGCCACATGTGTTTTAGAGATGTGCATGTGCATTAATCTCTATATATTAGCACCCACGACAAGTTTTCTGCAATTAAATTCACTGATCTGGACACTTAGACGTTGAATTTATTCCTCATCCAGCTGGTATTCACGAGGTCCTTCCCTGTTATTATTACCACCGTGCTGTTACAGGGACACATTTATGTTGGTCTCCTAGTCGTGGTAAGTACTATTCAGCCTATAAAAGTGGTTGTGTAATGGCTTTCCGTGGCAATGGAAGAGCTTTGTAGTACTCCATCAATTTAGCACTGGACTCCCATAACACTGTCAGATTCATTAAGGACATTTAGAAATAATTAAAACCGGTGCAATGGAACCAGAGATACCGTCACATTTACGGTATTAATTAGAAAAATCTGCACCCACATCATACACAGTGCACACTCCACCACTGATGCCTTTATGCTAGGGTCAGCTAATGCAGCCTGGAGCAGCAAGCCAGAGGAAGGGAAGAGGATTTTTACGCCCTTTGTTTTGGTTGTATAGTAGCACTCCCCAAGCCCTGCAAAAAAAGGATTTGTGAGCAAAATTGGTGGAGGTTTCCTTTAAGATAACCCTGATGATGTGAAAATGATGCCATTGGGATCATCGCAGCTTGAGCTTGGATGCTGCAGTTAGAAACTAAAGAGGCGTTGTTCAGAATAAGAAGAAGAAGAGTTCATGTTTGCTTTTTACCGCATTATGTTGAATGCAGTGTTAATCTTCGAACCTGCCTCTTGAGAGTGTGCCAGCTATATGGGAATAAAATAACTGGAGCCTGCTCTAAATCAAATAAATACCGTACCTACAAGAACTTCACAAGCTGCTTCCCTGCTGCAATCTAAATGTTTTGCCGTGAATGATATGGCAAGGTCAAACAGTTTTGTTGTCTCGTAGGACAACTGGTGACTTAATCACCTAACTCCACACGCTCTGTAATTGTATGTTTTACAGGATACGGCCCAAATGTGGCGGAACCACTTAACGTCACGGCCTTTCAGAGCTGTGTCGTCCACTCGTGCTGTGACACTTTGCGTGCGGCTTGCCCGACTGTCGTTTGAATCTGCGTGTTCTTCGCTACTTATCTTCCATCCATCACGGCGGCTGACGGCGAGCCCGCGGCCCCCGCCTCACACATCCATCAGCGGGGACAAGATGGATGAGTGTCCACCTGCTCCATCACTCCACTTTACACCACCCCCCTTTTTTTTCTCTCTTGTCCCCCCCACCAATAATCCCACATTCTCATCAGTCATTTCACTCGGGCCTCTGGGGCCTTCTCTGATGGTGGAGTAATGATAATACTGTTTATATGTGCCTGGTTTCAGCAGGGAGAGATATGTAATAGGTAGTCATTTTCCCCCAGTGGCACCTGTTTTTGTTCAAATCATGCTCTCTGTATTTGTAAGATAGTGGGCATTACAAAACAGATATAAGTCAGCACTTAGTCTCTGTCCCCAAATGCATCGCTGTTTTTGTAGGGAAGGAAAAAAGTAAAGAAGGAAGCTCTTCTATCTTCTGGCGGTGCTTCTTTCTGGGTACCCGTATCCCACAGATGCACACGAGCAACGAGTTAATCTACTGCTTAGATCCACACCTTTATTACACTGAATTATTTCATTTACTGTCGACACAAACATTTAGACATCTCACTAAGACCAGCATCTGTAGAGGAACATATGTATGAGGAATCAGCCGGAAGCGGCAGCTGGGTCATCGCAGTCAACACTGTGGAAGAGACTTTATGTGTGCTTGTTCTGGCTGCGATGAAAAGAAATAAAAATCTGAATACTTTCTTTGCAGTCCCTCAAAGATCCTACAAGACCTGTCGGGTACTATCAAAAACAACAACAAAAACAAATATTGCAGGGATGCTACATGCCCACCTGCTGCATCACTACCGGAGCCAATTTTTAAATTGATCAGCCAAATAAGACCTCATCTGGTTTTGATTCCCACTGAATTGTGACTGTTTTAGCTCAAACCTGCCAAAACAAATCTGGAACCTGGCAACCCTGGATCCATCCCAAGACACACTATAGCGGACGAGTGAGCGGCAGAGTGGCAGACAAACAAATTAACAACCTCCACCGGTTTAAATTAATGATATTCAGTCTCACAATGAGCTTCAGAGCGCCCTTTCTCGCTCTCAGCGACTTATTTCTCTGTGTCAAAGACAGGCTGCCCAAACACAAAGCTACCTTATACAAGGCAGAACACTATAAAACATTTTATATGCTAATTTATATTTGCTTTAGTTGGCCTTTCTTTGCATTTGGATTGGGCAAAGTTTTTTAAGTGATCCAAAGCACTTTTGGTTCTTAAAGGCATTTTGTGTACCCCCAAGAGACTTCTTCAATTAACTGACTGGTGGGGAGTCTCAGGTTTTATTTAGACGGCATAGTATTTCAGCTGAGACTCACAAGACAACAGACTGTAGGGAAAAAGGACCACACATCTCCAGTCCATCTTCCATTAGTCAAAGTGATGCTAGCATTAGCTAGCATTATTAGCAATATTAGCTAAACTTACTCACCTTTGTATAATACTTCACTCTGCTCTACATCCACCAGCTACAAAGAAAATGTTGGATTATACACTGAACCGATTTTATTTTTTGAAACGAGCACTTCTGACTAATGTATTCTGACTTCTGACTGTAAAAGCTAATTACCAATTACTGAGTTCTTTCCCAATAGAGCTTACTTTGGAGTTGTTTTCCCTAGCTAGTTAAATTACAATAATTCACATACAGTTTTGCTAACAAAACTTCAAGTTACCTGCAAAAATTCCTCACATCCTTGAGGTTAGCTTCAGTGCACAATTAGCACAGTTTACTGCACAGCGACTCGTTTCAGAACCATTTCTGAGTGGCTGTCAGCGGCATCATTATGATGCCGCATTCTATTTTTATAGCATCAAATGACTAGCTAACATGAAACTTGTTAGAAAAATACACAAACACTTGTTTGACCAAAGTCAAACTTATTCAAGTAACATGAAGGAGGGGCCACCAGAGGGAGCTCTACTTGCTTTGGCTTCACTTTTAAGAAGCTGTCATGGCATGGCACGACTAAACGCTTGTTAGTAACCAAAGCTAACATGAGTCGAGTTGAAACTGCCTGGGTATGGATGTCAGGACTGTATTACATCTTGCTGATAGGTGATAGTGGTTATTCCATTGAAACATATATAGCTTCCTTCAATTCCACTGTCAGTCTGTGTTCTCAGACTAGATTGTGGGCAATGCTTGGTTTACTCCAGCAACTGGTCAATGTGGAGACAATGCCGGTGAAAACATTACAGTATGCCTGAGTTGAGCACTGTTTTGTTGAGCTTGTTTAATTATTACGTTGCCTGTAACTGTGGGGTCCAGTCTCCGTACATAGGGTGCCAAAAAGTCATGTTTGCTAGCTTAACATTCATTTACAGCATTTACACTGTGAGCACCATGTTTTATCTTCAGTTCAGTTGCTGTATCCTTTTTAACTTATTTTTTGATTTTGACTTTAGCCAATTCATTTGGCCTTTTATCAGTGTGGTTAAAGTAATGTAATGAAAAATCTTGCCATTCTCAAGCAGGTTGTACTTGATGTTGTTAAATCGTCCAGCCAACATCTTAACATCAGAACAAAATGGTACCAGTGTGAACCCCATACAAAGGACAGAGTGTACTTTTTGACATCATTTTGACAGTCTTTGCGTACATTTTCAGTAACGGCAATGAAAACTTCCTTGCCTTTTCTCACCCAATCATTCATCATAATTATTACTGAACCAAATGGATGTCGTACCAGATCTACAAACACACAAATATGAACATCTGATTGTTTCACACTGGTAAATGACCTCAAATAAGGTCAGTCTCCCCCAGAATCCTTACAAACCCATCCTGTCCTACAGTGCTGTGTTTAGCTTTGCTGATGACATAATGATGCATTTGCTATGCTATCGGAGCTGTAGGGATGCACTTAAGGGACTGACACAGTGCCGGAAGGGTATTAAATATGAACGCTGCTGTATTGCTAAAAATAATGACATTCCCATTTACAATATAAAATATCGACACAGGCTCTGGCCTGAGGGTACACATCTCACACAGGCATTACCAGTACTGAACATACTGTAATCGTCGTCCTGGGGTCATTCTGTAGGTTTCAAGAAATGTTTAGAAGAACACTTTGTTTCACATGACCTTATATAAATCTATGGAACTGGCAGTTTCTTTGCCAACTACTACACCTCCTTTTACACTGTTTCCCTCTTCTGTCACTCTTTATTTTCCATATTTCAGAATCAATCTTCAGTCTCAACAGGTTCTGTGTGTTCCTCTGTCACTCATAGCTTCTGTGCTGTCTTAGTTTTTTTTTTTCTTCCATACTGTGACTTCAATCGTTTTAATTTGAGCGGGTTAATACTGTAAATTGAAAAATACATGTGTTGTGTTGTGCGTGTCCATCTTCTTCTTCCTTTATGAACAACCATGAAGCGTAAAGGGACCCATAAAGCATGATCCTTTTTATGTCAGCCATTTATTTTTTTATTTTTTTATAACTGATGTGCTCTGTGTTGCGTCTCATTAAATGCACATCCACTCAGGTGTTATCTGCCCTCCCTTTCTCTCTATCCGATCCACCCGTCTTCGCCAGTTCTCTTGAGGCGCTCTCAGCTTAGCGACGAACAAAATATATTTGTGAGACCTGCTTTTGAAGATGAGGTTTTTGACATTTCGTTCTGCCTTTAAGAATCTCCTTTCACTTTCAAAATGACTTCACTATGCGCGTCAACTTGAATATTTATTCAGACAGACGTGGTGGACAATAGATTCCAGTAGCAGCAGCACCGGTAGACTTTTAGCGGATGGACTGTTGTGCTAAATGGGGCTGTTTCTTTGTCACCGTGTGGCCTTTTCAGGGCAAGAGAGCACAGCTTGATTAAGATGTAGATAACTGCCGCGCTAATCAGCACTCTTTCCTACCCGCCTCCTTCTTATTCTCTCACTCCATCATCGTTCATTCTAATGATGGCCAACCTGAACGTCTCTTCTTCCCTCCCCTTTCATTTAGGCTCAAGCCATTATGGCGGACACTGAGTTAATGAAGAGCAAATGGGAGAAGAAAATGGTATTAATCATCTCTGGGCCTGCTCTATTATCATTCAGATTCTTTCATCTGGGACTAACCTCTCTGCTTCCATCACCTTGTCTCCTGTTCATCGTCTGGTAGCTGTGAGTGCTTTAAGGTTCACACCGATCAAGGAATCATTTGTGGAACATTTAACAGAAAACTCTGGGAACGTCTTATAATCTTGAGAAGTAGAATTTGATGTAATTACTACTATCATTACTATTTTTTTTATTCCTTGTAGAATCTCCCTGAGGTTTAAAGCTGCACAATCTCCATTTCTAAGGTAAAAATACACCCATCATGTCAGCCAAAAGAACAAGTAGGCCACCACCTAAAGGACCATCTCTTCCAGCCCGTGCCTCTAAATTACATTCTGCTGTTGCCTTTATTCCCCATCTCCTCAACACGTTGGACGTGACAAATTGAAAGTGACGACTGTAATACAGACCTGCTTCCTGTTTTCACTTCCTGCGTGATTTAATTTGAACAGGTCGGCACGCACCCGCACGTCGAGATGACAATTTGCTTAATGTGGCTAAGACACGAGAGATTATGCAGTTTTATTGCGGGCGGCCTCGTCAGAAAACGTTGTCAACGCCGCGGCCGTTTGTAAAAGATGCGCGTCGTATCATGGCGCGTTCACGCTGGCGGTGGAAGGGCGACGAGCTGCAAGACGTTTTCAGTGGAAGCAACATGCTGATGTCCAGTTCGTGCAGCGTAAAAGACGTTTTGTTGTCGCTCCTCTGACGCACTGAAGCTTCAATCAATCATGTAAAGGGTCTTGTATTTATATAGCACTTTTCTACCTATTGGTACAAAGTGCTGCAACAATGATACATCTAAGCATAGCGGTTCAGTCACATGGCCATGTTTAGGGAATCAAATTTCCATCCTGCGGCTTGTGGACAACCTGCTCTGCAGCCGCCCACAATTGCAGCTTTATATATACAGTCAATGCCCGTTATCCAGTGAGCTACAGCGAGGACGTCAGTCAACCAACACAGTATTTTGATAACATGAAAGAACCACATCTGAAAAACTGAACAAAGCATGTATTTAAAACTTAATAACCAGTTATTCGACCACTGCCTCCAAAACAAGCTAGCTATAAGATATGATTTTATGGATGAACATGGCTAAGATGCTAACAAATATTTAGCACTTTCACAAATAAAAAAATTCATTTGGAGATGGGCCTTTAGCCTCACATGAAAAGGACATTTGTTTTTTTCCTCTTTGTTAGCTCTGTTTTGGTCTCCACCAACACACAGAAGAGTTCTTTAGCGGCAACATGCTTCACTGCTACTAAGTCTGGAGTGAGAGTCTTATTCACTGGAGAGCAGCGTAAAGAGGAGACTGAGTTTAAGAGCTCCTACGAAATATGTGTGGTTGCATAGAAAACTAATGAGCGTAAGGTGTGAGATAAAACACACCGAGGTGGAGATGTGAGCTTTCCATTCAACACTAGCAGCTGTGTAGAGTGTAGAGCGGAGACTCACAATCGATAGCCAAGAATCTCACCTGTCTGGGAGGTCCGCTCTCGCTCCCATCGCCAAGGTCCTTCGGAGCTCAGTTTAAAGCCCGCTCGTCTCCGTGTGCCTGTGTGTATGTGTGTCAATGTAAAATAAAACATAAAAACAAAAGCACACTTATCTGTGTGTAAATGTAGCCTGCCAGCTCTCTATCTCCAGGCTATAGAGGTGAAGGACAGGGTCGGGGAAAGAGCAAGGGGCCTGAGGGTGAACGTGATCCCCCTGTTAATGACGGACAGGCAGTCTCAGGCCGCTGAGATCTATAGTCGTGTCCTGCTTCAGCTCCTGTCCTTGCTCGGCCAGCACTCAAACGTCCCACAACTCAGTTTCTTTGGCATGATGACATCATTTCTGCTTGTCTCTCTGTCTGCCTGTCTATAGTGTCTTTCTCCTCTTTCTCTGATTTTTTCTTAAACATGTAGTGGCCATATTTGCTGCTATGCATAAATACTCTTCATGCCTTTTACTTAAAAGAAACTCACATTTTCTCTGAATGGTATCTGTTCTGTCATCTTATCTCAGCTACTGCTGAATACTCAGGCCAGGCTCCATTAGCTAAAGAGGAGCAGGATAAGCTACAGTGGAGAACAGAGCTCACATTTACTTTCCTTATTTACACATGATAACATTTGTTGAACGTCTTCAAGACTGAGAAGCCCAAGAACAGCTTCTAAGTTATGCCAGCGGTGGTATGCTCATCACAAACTAGTACTCTTTAAGGCTGCTCAGTTGATTTATATTACTTCACCGTGTCAGCCACACTCACCACCTTCTTGGTTAATACAACTTTCTTCATTTATTTTTCAAACCACTTGTGCTACTAGGCAGAGCTTTCAAATATGGAGTTAAAATGCCAGGACATCCCTGTCTCCAGCGATTCCCTCCAATCACTCACAGGCCATCTGGGATATACAATCCATTCAGTGAGTCTGGGTCAACTCCAGGACCTCCAACCAGCTGGACATGTCTGGTAAACACTGAATGGATAGTGCCTGGGTGGCATCCTTGTCAGGAAACCGCTACAACTCAAGCGCATTGTCCTGATGTTCTAGACTACTCCCCCCATGACATACAGTAAGCATGGCCACACAAAGTAGAAAACTAATGTTCTTGTTCTTTTGGTCATTGCCCAAAGTTCTTGATCGTAGGTGAGGACAGGGATGTAGACCGACTCTTAAAGCTTTTACAGCTTTGCCTTATGGCTCAGATAGTTCATCACCACCAACATGTGGTACAGTCACGGCTGAAACTGCAGCCCAACCTACATTTGATCCCATGATCTCTTTTTATCCGTGAGCTAGACGGAGATACTTGAACTTCTCATTCAAGGAAGGAGTCTGCCTCTGCCTTAAGAAGTTGGCTCACGAGTGTCAGCATCACCATTTCCAAAGTTGTTGGTTATCCTCTTCCATGTCTGGTAACTCTCGGTGACCACTCTAGGCAGCGTATCACTGTCTACAACAGCCATGTGCAAACGCCCTGTAACAACAGACCTACTATACTGTGCATTAGTCATAAAATCTTTGTATTCTCTATATTGTTTTCTCTTTACCTTACAATGTATCCTAATGTGTTTTCTATTAGGGCTCTGACAAATCAAGAGCCCGTGTAAACAGGAACAAAGTGTGACCTTAAGAAAACATGCACTAGAGAGACCTTGGTTCAGTTGACTAGTCTGCTTCTGTCGAGGTGCTCGCAATGCTGAAAAGCGATGACCAGCTTTAATTTGTGTGGTCACAAAAGGCAGGCAGTCCAGCTCCTCAATAGGTGGCCTTGATTTATTACCGGCCTTTTTGCCTTCCCTCTACCATTTCCACAGCTCTTTCATGAGAAAAACGTAGCTCCATTATGCTTATAGATTTTATTTTTATATATAATAGCTGTCTGGCACATGATGCACATCTCCATCTCCATTCTTCTGATAGGTGTACCCTGAAGGGAGAAAAGGAGAGTGTGTGTCCATTGTGGTTAGCCTGACGTATAATGGGCATGCTTAACAGGCATGCATGTTATAGTACAACAGCAGGATTTTATTTACCCTTGTTTTTCCCCAGCCTGTAATTGTGGGCTGGCCCTGTTTGAGGAATTGAGTATATTTAATTTTTACAATAAGACGTTATGCTATATCAGAATGAAGCCCCCTAACAATGTACCTCCCACTACAGAAATCATAATAACCAGATTTCTCACTTTATCACAAGTCCTGAAAATGAAACAGTCAGTCAGTCATTTTCTAAACCCGTTTAATCCTGTTAGGGGTCACGGGGGTCTGCTGGAGCCTATCTCAGCTGTCATCGGGCGAGAGGCAGGGGTACACCCTGGACAGGTCGCCAGTCCATCGCAGGGCCAACATTCACACTCACATGCACACCTACGGGCAATTTAGAATCACCAATTAACCTAATGAGCATGTCTTTGGAGTACCCGGAGAGAACCCACGCAGACACAGGGAGAACATGCAAACTCCACACAGAAAGGCCAGCCAGCCCATGGATTCGAACCGGTGACCTTCTCGCTGTGAGGCATCAGTGCTAACCACCTCTCCACTGTGCCGCCTGAAAATGAAACAAACGAAACAAAAAATATTCTGCTTTGAACAATTTTAATCTTTTGTACATATCTGTGACTTACAAAAGCATGTGAACCCTTCAGCTGTGACCCCCTTGTGCAGCAGTAACGGCTAAACTAAGCGTTTCCGGTAACCGTTGATCAGTCGCCTACAGTGGCTTGGAGGAGTGATCTTTGTTGGTTGGCCCCATCTGGTCTGCATTACATTTATTTGGAACACTTGTGAACAAATGGACTGTAATTAACCTAGAAATGAACTTACTTTGCAAGCTAATATTGGCTCTTTTTACAGAATAAGCAAATAGCAAAGCATAAAAGCATAATATTTCATTCATTTCATTTTATGAATTGTTTCATGATGTTTTGGGTCATCTTTCTGCAAAAATGTAGAACATTTTTAAGGACGCAAAACCTGCATCACTATATACGCATAATAAGTGGTTTTGATTTGATTAGTTTTGCATATAACAATAGTCTGGAAAGATCTGAATGTGAACAAACAACTCTACTGCAGTAATTCTAGTTTTCAGAAATGTCCAATTACCCTTTATCAGTGTTTTTTTTTTTGTTTGTTTTTTTAGCTGTAGCTGCTTTTAAATGCTTTCAAATGTCATGGGCGTTTATGGAGGTAGCTCCAGATGTACCTGCTGCAATCAGCCTTCCCATATACTTCAAAATAACACGACCAGGGTGCCACCATGGCCATTGTATTTAACAGTGTTTGCTGCCCTGCCAGCAGAGAAACACAAGCAGCAGGTGATCGGGCCAGTTAGACCCAAAGGTAGTAGTTGTTAGTGCACAGTATGCAGAGAACTGGCACACACACACACACACACACACACACACACACACATGCATTTAAAATAAAGCCTGAAACACTGACTCTGAGTCTGAGGTTTATTGCAGTTACTTACCACCTGTTGAGATCAAAAACAATCTGAGATTGTTCGTCCTCTCCTCCTGTGGAGACACACAGCAAAGTGAATAGAATTGTGCAGACATGTATCACTCGTGACGAATGAACGACAAGAAGCTGTTCACTCCTTCTGTTCCTCCTCTTCGTCGTACTTTGAATCTCCTACAACAAAATAGAGGTTATTTCCCTCCCTGCTCATTTCCTCTGTCACAGTCAGAATCATCCCTTCCTCTAGAACAGCTACAACAATGTGCATTACTAGTCTAAGGAAAGCTGGTGTCAGGAATTTCTCTCACATGTGAGAAATCTGAATATATATATATATATATATATGCAGCAGAAAAAAAAAAATCTATAATATGGTGGAATGTGGATATTAGCCAAATGCCAATGCTTCCTTTCTCTGGTTTGATTTCTGTGCTGTAATTCAAGTGTGGGGAGCATCTCGGTGCAGTATACGGTGAATGTGAAGTGTCAGCAGTTTCCAGAATCTAGAGTCCCCTGCTATAAAGGAAGGCTTGAAGATCACAGGGACGTATCCTGCCCCTTGATGTTTGCTTAGTTCTGCCTTTTTTTTCTGCTTTTTCTCAGTAATAAAGTTTGCTCTGCTTCGCACGGTTTACCGCAGCCGTATTATCCCAGTTCAGTAGTTACACTTGACTCTGAGATACGGCCATGCAGTTCTGTCATAATATGCAGCATCAAACGTGAGAGCCACTGCTTGAAATTATTCTCAAGTTACATAAATAGGATGATCATCCTCAGCTGTCAATGTGTATGTAGAAGGTGAAGATGTGATGTTCGTGAACGAACCGAATCTATTCACAGGCTCGTTGAAGCGAATGATGCGTTGATACGGTGTTGGTGACCGTTAGTCAGCGCAAAGGTGTTTACCAGATTTGCCATTTGATAAATGAAGCATGTCTATCTAGAATATTTTAGATATAGATAGACGCAGATAGAGAGTACGTATTTGTGGGATGTCTAAATCTGAATGATTCTAATCCACATTTTACCAAATCAAAGTGCTTATTTTGAGGATAAAGTAAGCTATTACCAGGCTTGCATCTTAAAAATAAATAAATATGAAAATGACTCAGCCTTTTGAATGGCTCTTTTAAAATATTGGATCCACAAAACCCGGCTCATTTCAAAGAGCCGAAATCCCATCTCTAAAGGAAAGTCATTAACAGAGCTTTATTATGTGATGATGTAAGTCATATGATCTGGCGTGAGTAATGCTACTGAGCTTAGAGTGTTTTTTTTTTTTTTTTTTTTTTTTTTTTTTTAGTAGTACACACTATAGGGTCTCTGCAGGCTGTCCCAGAAGAAAACAGTCTGAATGTGGAATGGAAAAGCCATATGTGAACTATTTTCGAACAGCGCTTCATTTCAGCTAAATTTAGCCACAGCACTACACAGCATCCATGTGTGCTATCCAATACATTAAGCGGGACGTTGGGCAAAGAGAGCGGCCAATAGATCAGAAAAAGCCGCAATCTGTTGTGTTGTTACCTGCAGTGCTGTTCATCTTGGTTGCTCCTTGATAATTGTCACAATTTTCTGACACCTTGGTAACAGGTTCTGTGTTTTCAGACTCATTTCCTGCATGCTTTACCTTACAGTGTCCTCTAATGAGCTACTATTTAGCAGTCAATTACGGGGATGTTTTCAAAAAAGCTCTGTGCAAATTTGAAAGGAAAGAGTTATTTGTGTTTGTATTTCCAAGAAGCTGTAATGTATGTTGACATCACACTGTATTTTTTCCATTTAAACTTGTTTGTGTGTGTGTATATATATATATATATATATATATATATATATATATATATAGTGAGTACAGTGTGGAACATTTCGTAACAGTCAGCAGTATGTGTGCTTGGAATCTTTTGCAGATCTATCAACATCAACATCTAACTTTACATCCAAATGATAATGCCAATTTAAACCATTTTTATATAAAATTTGAAGAAAAGACTAGGCAAATTAATTAAATTGTGTAATGTCTATCAAGGTGGACTGCCGAGGATTCTCCCTCTCTCTGCAAAGCACTGACAGGGCTGGGAGTGACAAATGAAGTAGAATAAAAGCGGAGCCATAAGTCCCATCACTGAAGCCACAGTAAAAGTCACATGGTGGTTGTAGATTATGACCGGGAGCTGCTGGGATGCCAGCCAGGCCGGGTAACCTGGTTCAGGGGGCTTTGATGGTGAAAAACCCAAAACCCCCGCTGATTCCAGGAACATCGCAGATAATGCAGCTCAGCGCACCAAAGGGACGTATCTTAAAACCAAGTAGGTTAACTGAGACGGCTGGTTGATGCCATATGCTTCATGTACTGTGTATTGTCATTCATTTGCTAATATTAACATTTCCATTCTCACATTTGCTTTAACGATTATGCCTTTTCACCAAGCCAAGACAAGCTAGCATAAAATATCTTTCCAATATCAAGAATCTCTCAAATGTTCAGAATTTTTACAGTCAAGCCTATACGCTTGTCTCTGCAGGTCCATTTACTGGGCCCAGACTGTATCTGAAGGTTGCATTACACCTTCAAAATGACAAGTGAGTCAGACTTTCAGACTTTCACAGAATGTACTTCCAAATTCTCTCAAGCATCTTTTCTTTGAATCCAAAGATATAGGATTTTAGGAGCTGAGTATATACTACCTTAATCATTTAAATGTTTCACTGTTGTACTGTTAAGAATAATTTACTCTCGTCTTCTCAAACTATTAGCCTGCTTAATGTAGTATTCAACATTCTTATAATGTGTCAAGTATCCAAGTGAGGATCCAGTATTTTCCCTAACAGATGCAGTTCTTATGGCACAAGGGATTCCCTGCTCAAACGTGGTGGAGTACTACAAGCTGACGCCGCTACCCGTGTCTTGTCCCATCAGACTTTATTGTACCAGTAATTCCGCGTTTTAAAATGCTGGCTAAAGGTACAATAAAATACTATTAACTCCAGTTGTTGACATTCGGTGGAATGTGGGCTGAAAAATATGGCTTCGATGTTACAAGAATGGAAGTGAGATCAGGCATGTCACCCTAGCTTGTCAGGTGTCAACACGTCGTAACAAATTTTTTAGGCTTGCATTGGCTCACAGCATCATAACAATCCAACGGAAGGAGTTGGAAAGTCTGCACGCTTGCACACGGCTCAGTGTGAATTATACACTATTGCTCCAAAAAAAAAAAAATAACTAAATAAATAAATGTACAAAAGGATGGAAAATAGCACGGCTTGCAGACTGCCATCACACTGCACTAGCTGTTCAGCCGGATTATCAGCAGTGAGGCAAGTTGATAAGAATTGCTGTGTGTCTGTAGTGGAGGGCCCTTTGGCTTACACTGAAGCAAGTGTCAGCTGTGAAGCATCCACGGCCCCATCCCTAATTAGATCAAACTGAAACCATGAAGTGCATAAATCTGTGTGTGAGAGAGAACAAAGCCAAAGGTCTCTCTCACTTGCTCCAGGTGTTGGCCGAAATTACGCTATAAATGCTTACTGGAGTAACATGAGATGTCCTGCAGCATGAGGAGTTTAGCACATATCCAGCACATATCTATGTAGGTCATTACAGGTTTACCTGTCTTAGCTTCTGCTAGTCCCCTTTTGCTGTGAAGACGGACTAGTTAGAGTCAAAAGGGGTCAAATGAGAAGGTTCAGGCATTTGGCAAGGATGCCTTCTGGGCGTCTCCTTTGGAGGATTACTAGACGTGGCCAACTCAGAGGAGACCACGCAGCAGATATATGATCAGTGCACCCAGTGTTCGCACCCATCACCACAACTGATGCCTACTCGCACCCAGTCAGGTCATACCTTTAAAATAAAGAGTCCGGCAGCACAGACATGGACGACAGTTGAGTTTCTCCTGCTGAGGCTGTTCAGCATGCAGGGTGTAGTTCCTATGCTTTTATTTTGATAGTTTGAGGATGGAAGCGGTGGTTGTGCAAAGAGGTCCAGTAGAATGGGTGGGTGCGTTTAAGTGTCACAATGATTAAAGTAGTTATTTCATGTGCAGTAGACCGAGTATTTGCTGGAGGGATTATATAAGTGGAAGAGGATGGATGGATGGATGGATGGATGGATGGATGGATCGTCCTAGTCCAGTGGGTTTCAGTGTTTTCTGGTACATGCCTCCACATTTAGGTCCCGGGATGTTTTGACCCAACACATAAGTCCAGATTTACTTCAAGCAATGGATGTATCGTGTGTGTGTTTCTTTAGTTTTTGAACATGACTGCATAAAAATCTTTCAAAACTGTTTAACTTACCATGCAGTGTGATGCTGGCGTCGTGCAGGCGCTGCTGGTTCCGAGCCTGAGCCAGTCTTTCAAATCACACTCTTGCCGTTCTAGCTACTTCATACCCTAATGTTTCCTAGTACACCTCAGGCCTGGCCAGCTCTGCTGCGCTACCACCTGCTGAGACTTACAGATCCATAATAATTAGTTATATGTGTAGCAGAAGTGTTGGAGCAAAGTGTGGTAAAAGACCCTAAAAATAGGATGGACTTGTGAAAGGGAAGCAAGAATCCTTCAGTTCCAAATAGGGTTACATCACTTTAAGTTAGACAGGGATTTGTTTGATCAGCCACAGCATTATGACCACTGACAGGAGAAGAAAATAACACTGACCATCTCGTGACATTTCAGTGTTCTGCTGGGAAACTTTTGGACCTGGCATTCATGTGGATGTTACTTAGACATGTAGCACCCACCTAGACCAGACCAGGCACCCCCACCCCATAGGAAGGTCCATGTCCATTCTCTGATGAGCCACAACTCTTCTGGAGGCAGTGAGGCAGAGCGTCCCTGATTTCACAGTCTGTGTTTCTACTTAACCTTCTCCTTCTCAATCTTGTCATTTTTTTCACATTTGCATTTCTTAGTTAAAAAGATCAGTATTCAGATTAAACTCAGCACCCTAGTTTCACTGCCTGTACCAACGACACTCCATGAGTAAAAACCCCCAAAAATAAGAAATAAGAACACCATCTAACACATCCAAAAACTGAAACATAAGTCTAATTCCCTGTGATGCCGAATCCATTTGGCCCTTTCTGCTGTTGCTGCAGATTTCCTTAAACTACCAACGTAGCAGACTGTAGCCACCATCAAACTCGCAGGATTTCGCTAATTTAGCATGTAAACAACATATGCTTCCCTGTCAGGCGTAAAGAGCCTCTGTCGGCTTGTTTGCTTAGAGAAGCTCCGTGTATTCTTTAAGGCAAGTTGTTTACCTTCCCCCTCCCTCTGCTCTGCCGTGCCGCGCGGGACTAATGAGAGAGACCAGAAACACCGGGGAGGCGAGCAAATGCGACCTTTACAGGCGTCCCACCTCCTTGCCATCTCCCTCACTCTTCATGTTCGGCCCCATCAATCTCTGTGTATCCCGGTAACCTTCCCTTGCAGGATGTGCTCTTAGGGGGGTTGGGATATACAGGTTGGGGGTTAAAGACGTAGGCGGGGAGAGGTGTAGGGAGATGCTGCACAAAAGGTCATAGACACCTCCACAGCCAGTTGCATAGACAGGAGGCTTATGTAAGCCGGCATATTTATTGCATATTATCCTCTGATAAAAGAAAAATGCAGTTTACTTCCAGCGCCGGCGAGGGAAGGCTCAACGAAAGACGCAAAAGCCGTGACATCCAACCGACCTGCACGGCCAGTTTGAGTATCCCATTAGTGCTCTGACCTTCCACCCCTCTGCTGACCACTCCTCATTCTCTCCTTAACCTTTAGCTGCTGACCTCGCAACTAACAAGCTCACCCACCGGCGGGAACGGCAGACCTTGCGTGCGCTCGTCAGCAGAGGGCAAATGCTGCAGTAGCCACCGGCGACTCTAAGCCACATCCCTGCCCTTCACTTTTTTAATTACTTCAACTGCACCCGGCACTGTCAAGTACTGTCTGACACGGTTGAAAGTTTATATTTTCAGTGTGGACAGTTTCGATAAAGCAGTCACCTTAGCTGTAAAGATTCTATGTTTTTCTTCAATCCTAATTCCTGTAAGGGAGGAAAACCTGCTTGACATTTACTTAGACAATCCATCAGTGAAGCTCCCCCCTGAATTCTGAATGTTTTATTGGATGAGCAGCTCCTTCAGGCAGGCTGAGACAGGTTTTGTTGTAAGTTTTACAGATCGACCCCCCTGGAACTGTGAAGTAAACACACACCACACTGGGATGTTTTTGACTTTTTATTTTTTTCCTGAACAGAGGATGAACTCTTTCACAGGGAACATTTATTTAATATTAAAAGGCTGATTTCTGGCTGAAGTAACAGCATCCTCTGTTTCAGCTTCGTTTTTTTTTTCCATATACCTGACCTGGATGACTTCACAGAGCAACATAGCAAGAAGGTCCTCAGAGAGAGGAGGCTGTGGTCGATAGACGGCTTAATAAAACATCAGACATCCACACAAGAAACCGTTATTTGCACATTTTAAAGGAAAATAGCTTAGTATATGTTCAACCTTAGGCAGAGTTCTTCCATAAAGATTTCTTTTGCCACGGCAATCAATGTGAAACAAACTGGTACCTTTAGTAAATTTAACACAACCTAGGATGACGCGTGATGCTTCTTCCTGTCAGTGATGTTCCTTCCAAATGTAGAAATATAATTATATGGTTTGCTTAGGTTCAGGCACAAAAGCAACATGGGTATGTTTTAAAATCCAGTACACTGATACATAAATAATTCCATTGGACAGTCCAGGAGCCAAACAGCTTCCTTCAGAAACTAAACCTATTCAAGCATGTGTTGTCTGTCATTTCAGTTTGCAGTAGTATGACCAGAGGAGCTGTTACCTGGTGGTTTAGAAGCAGCTTTGAGGCTATGAGGTCACTGGTTAGGTCCCTTCTATGTCCATGGCACCTAAAACTGCTCGAGTGCCTTGCAGAGCTGCACACGGCTCGAAACGGTGAAACAAAATAAGCACGGTTTAGGATTATTTTTAGGGGTTTCTCTGTAATGACTTTTTTATACAGATTTGAAACAAAACCAATGTGCAGTAACTTTCACCAAGATGGATGTCCATCCACTGAATGTGCACTCATTGAGCAACATTCTAAAGCGTAGAGAAGCTCTGTGTCCATCAGTGTTCTGGATCAGTGACTAGATTAGTGATGTGTTGTTCGTGAACGAGCCGGCTCTAAGAGCTGACTCTTTGTAGCAAACGAGAAGAGCCGACTCCTGTCAGGAAGAGATGAAACTTCAGCAGCTCCTGAGAATCCAGAGGGCAGACTAGGATCATACACCTTTGTTTTCTGTGTGAGTGTAGTGATACAGGTCAGGTACACACAGCGCAATGGAGAGAAGGGGGAGCCGGATTTAAATGCAAGCGGGTTGGAGAAAAGTGACTAAATGAGCAAAAACTGGACATCCAAGCTGAGGCATCTGGTATTTCTGAATGCCAGCCTGCACTAAAGACTTTCATCTAAAGTGCCCCAATGTTAAGACTTTGGCCTTCATTTGAGTAGTGTGTTGTGGTTCAGTTGTTCATTTAAAGCTTTAAATAAAATAGGTTCAAACAATAGTAACTTTTTTTTGTAATGAAAAAAATGCATACAAATAATGCTTTTATGGAAACAGAGAATGAAAAATTGCTTACCAACACACAAAAAATTCATAATCGGATATAGTAGAAGGCTCTGAGTAAGACTAATTGAAGAGTTGTTTGGGAGCCATACGAGCCAGCTCTTCTAAGGGAGCCTAGCCAAACGAATCAAATCTTTTAAAAGAGCCAGACTTCACATCGCTACATTAGACGATGTCATTCAATGGCTTTATAGTAACAAAGTGTGAGTATTTCTGGTGGTTGGTAATATTTCCTTTTCTGTTTTGTGTGCATTTTGGCAGATTTTACTACTTTTACTACCATCAGAGCAACACTGGATCCAAATATGCTCACTCGGTTTTCTTGTATATAATTACATAAATTCAAGGCAAATTAACTGATTTGGTTTGAGAACTGATTTTGATGCGCAGTTGAACTGTGTCTAAAGCAGGAGAACAACAGTAAACCTCTAAGGTGAATTCCTCGTATGCCGTCTTTCCTCAAAACAAACTCGTAAAGAGAAACTGTGGTAGTAGAAATATTACCACGTCATCCACTGCTGAAAGAAATCTTACACCACACCTTGGCGAATACATATCTGGTATTTGTATAAACTGAAAATGAAAAATGCAAGTAAACCTTTGCCAAAGCTGTCTTATATAGTACACAGTACTCTTTTGGGCTTCATAACCAGATTCTCTTCTCTTCCCTCTCCTTATCCGGCCCATCTTGTGCTCCACGTATCATTTTAGCTTTCCAAATATATATCTCGGTACCCTGATCATTTAGTGCCAGAGTCAGAGCACTCTAGTGTCCCCATGATTCCCAGAGGTATCAGATTCAGAGGCTTTTATAACAGCAGTCATTTTGACAGAGAGAAAAACACAGGTGGGACAGAGGAGGGGGATTAATAACGGCTCCGGGTTGAGATATTATTGAAATGTTTTTAATTAGCTCCGTGTTTGCCAAGCCTGAAAGTTTATTTAAAAGATGTTTCACTCCACATTCTGTTCCGCCACAGTTTCAGTATCACTGACACCCTGTAATCTAAAGCACATTAATAAAGAATAATGTCAAATTTGTACCATCTCTGAGTTTAAAATCTTTATTATTATTATTATTATTTCGAAGAATTCTTTAAAAAAAAGGACTAATACGTCACGGGAAGTAATCATTTTTCAATTAGAGGCACGAGCACACCCCTCCTGCTCATTACCGTCGATCCATTTGTAGTCGCAAGCGCCCGCACGCTATCCGCTTGCAGGGCGATATTTGCGGCCCCGCTCCACTCTTCATTTGTCACACTTAGGAGTAAAACCTTGAGAGTGCAGCGTGCTTTAGGAAGCCGGCAGAAAGCGCCCCGACTGCACTTCACCACAGATTAAAAGATTGATGGCTGGTGTCTGGAGAAAATGAGCAAAAACATAAGATTTCCATTTGACTCCGGAAGACTCCGTTTGACTTTGGCACGGGCCCTGGACAGCTATAACTGTCTTCCTGTCTCCATGGGAGTGTAGGGGAGTTTTTGTGTAAAAGGAAGCGAAGATTTGAAACTAGAACCCAGACTAAAGAGCTTCTAAGGTCTGCAGAATAATGTGGTGAGCAATTAATTTGTGAGTTCACAGCTTGTCCCTCAAAAAGCTGATGAGAGGCTAAACGGGTACTCTTTGCTCTTTTAAGGTTGTGAGTAAACAAGGTCACTTTCCCAAAAACAGGACAAAATACCGCTAATCCTCTTTCTGACGGCTTTGAACACTTTCCATAATTTCAATGCCATCAAACACTCGGTGAGCATCCAACCTTAAATCAAAGCCGGAGAATGAAAATCCTCCAAAACCTGACCCGTACCTCTTTTTTTCCACTCGTTAATGAAAGCTGAAATGGCCCCTTCCTCACGTTTCTGCGCCCTCTATCTCTTCATTCCTTCTCTCCCCGCCGTCGCTGTTAATTGCTTCCCCCCACCTGCCCACGCTTGATTTCCACCTGTCTCATTGTGTGATGTGATTAAAATGTAAAAAGCCGGGGTGGATGGGGCTGCCCGTGCGCTCGGCTCCTCCATCATTCCTTATTGCGCTGGGCCTTGGCTGTTTTGCAGCGAGCACTGGGGGAGTACGCGGAGGAAGATTGAATGGGTCTGTGGCTTAGCGCGCTATTTCCTCTAATGCACGGCAGGCATGAAGGCTATCGGGGAGATTAATACCGGTTTGGGCTGTTTGTAACACTGGCATTTATTCTCTCCAAAGTCCCAGCCGCCTGAGGGCACTTCTTCATGCCAGGCCTGTTTACCCATCCAGCTATCTGCTGCTCGCCTTGCTGCCTCATTCCATCCTCTTCTCATCTCTCCGTGTCTTCAATCCTCCTCTGCTCCGTGCGTCCATGTTTTCGGTTCTCTAATCTGATCCCCCTTCTCTTGCATCTTTCACTTTCTCCGCCGCCGTTGCCTTGAGCAACCCCGCGCAGCCTGATCTTTGGGATAATGCACGGAATGGTGAGAATCCAAGTACACGAAATCCAATAAGGATTAAACAATGAAGGCTTATCATCCTCACCTGATCTAGCAAGCACCAGATAAACAGCGACAGTGCTATTTTTGACGATCCAGAGTTGTGGGGTAACTGAGGATACACCTCTCCGTCGGCTCCCTCATTCAGGCCTTTCCCACGTTAAGAATGTCAGCCTCTATTGAGTAGGAACAGCACAGAGAGGCCTAGTTGAGTATTAATTCAGGCTGCAGAGCTAAATAAACCTGTCTGTATACGTGTCGGCCACATCACAGCGAGCCACACGCGCCCAGAAGCTGTGGAATCAGTTGCACACACAAGCCCCCCCGGACTCCAAATTGTTCCGTTCATTTTCATTTCTCACCCCCTACCGAGAACCGTTTCTTTCTGCAGCGCAAGCATCCTGCAAATTGTATTTTCCTCCCTCCGAAAATGAATTTGGGGGTAACTTCAAGGGTGCCATATATGTTTTTTTTTCCCCCTCTCCTTCTCTATATGGTTTCAATTTATGGTCATATTTTCCTGGGTGCCGACACGAGGGGTAGTTTCCAAGTCAGGGCGCAGTAGAGGAGGCATTAAATCTCCCGCCGCGTTCTCATCAATCAAGTGTTTGAGCCCCGCCAAGAAAGCACATGTTAACAGATTTCACAGTAAACCTCATTCAGTATTACCTCGCGCCCAGGGGCGTGCACTCACACTCAGTCTGCAATTTCACAAAGTATCATTTTCTATTTTCATCCATTTTTAGCTCATTGTTTCCAGTCGCTTGCACAAACTAACTCAGGTCCATCATACAGATGTGACAATGCTGTAGTAACGCTGGGTTATTATATTAAAAATTAAATCAATAACAAGAATGGAAATAAATGTAGTTGTTTTTGCCTTCCTTTAATACTACTTTAATACTTAATAAAGGTAGCTAATGATTTAACCATTAGCTTACAAAAAACAAACCTACCTACAAACAGAAAAGTGCAAGAGCACTGCACTGTGTTGTGATCACATTTTTAGTCACATAGGAGGTGTTTCTTTACAGTATTAATAAATCAAGCATCTTTAGGATCTTTAGCATTCTATATGACATTGTCAACCATCCATCCTGCTGGCTGTGTCATTACTGGGGGTCTGGTAACATCCACATAAATGTCAGGTCCTAAGGTTTCCCAGCAGAACATTGAATTGACAAGATGGTCAGTGTTTTTTACTTCCCCTGTCAGTGGTTTTAATGTGTAGAGGTGACAGCAGCATGGAGCGGATAATCATTCTTTTTACTTAACTTTGTTTATTTAATCACATTTAGAACAAAAAAGTTACAGAGTGATTTACATAGAAAGCCCGGAAAACTAATAAAAGACAATAAAAGAGAAAACAAGACATTAAAGAATGAGAAGAAGGTAATAAAACATATTATGAATCCATAAGTCTATAGCAAATCTATTGTGCAGCCAGCATAATGAACGAGGCACAATATGAGCATGTTAATCCTAAAAAAAATGCCTATCTATGCAAGCGAGTCCAGCGAATCAAGACTCAATATTATTAGGAAGCTGATTCTACCTGGTCGGGGCTAGCGATGGGCTGTCCGGCTCTTTTCAAAGATTCGTCTCTTTTGGCTCGGCTCCCTTGGATATAGCTGGCTCTCATGGCTCCCATGGATCTTCGTTTAGTTTCACTGGAAGCCTTCTGTTTTATCCTACATAGCGATTATGAATGGTTTGTACAATTTTAAGCAATTTTTCACTTGCTGTTTTCATAAAAGCCTTATTTTAACGCATTTTTCGTAAAATAATAATAATAATAAACAAATAAAAATTAAAAATCTGTTTTTGTTCTTGATCCCCCCCTTCCTTATTTTTACACAAGTATATGATCCTAGTTTATCCACACATATGACTTTCCGCACAGGGTGCCCATCAAAATAATGTCCCACCCCTGCTGCCCCACCGGAATCAGCTCGTAGAGTTGGCTCGTTTGTGAATGACACATCACTAGTTGGGCCATCACAGCAAAGGCACAATCAGCTAACTGAGACAGGCGTCTAGGAAACTGCAGTAACAGGAGTCATAATGGGAAAAGATGATATTGTGAATTAATAATTTAAGGTCAGCTGAGGACAGGATGTGTTTTAGCAGTATTTCATAAGGGGACTGAGCAAGTTTAGTTATCTTATGATCAAAAGCCATACCATGATCAAAGACAATTCACATTTTTATCATTCTTGAGACAGCTAATTCTTTTTAAATATACAAGCAAGTACAACACAAAAAAAGATATTTTTTTGTGTGTGGGACTCCATCTGGAAACACTTTCGGACAACACAACTTAAGCCTAATAGACTCTTTTTGTCCTTCCGCGTCCTGAGTAATTTCCTCTCTTGCGATCAGATCTAAGAGCAACAGAGAGGTCCCTTTTTTCGGGAAACAGTCTTGAATTCTCTGACTAAACCGTCAGTTGACTGACGTGATCGGAGAGCTGAATTCCTCTGACAGACAGAGCGAGAAATCAGACAGGGATACAGACAAGGAGATGAGGTGATTAGTAATGAAAAGAGCCTTATGAAAAGAAGCGAAGACGATATTTCCGATCCACTCCACGTGAAGGTTAACCGTAGCGGCGTGCTGAAATTCTCGACATCCGCCGAATTGTTTCCTGTCTGCTTTTTCGTTATCCGCTTACGTATTCCTCCCACTTCTGCAATTGTTAGGAGATTTACATGAGGAGAATGTAACGATACAAGGATATTTTGTCATTCTTCCCCATAGAGTCTGAGACAGTGAGTCACATCCTCCCAGTTTTGCCATAACCCAGCCCCTGCTACACTTGAGTCCGAGTCTCTTTCTGTTTCTTTACCCTGGGACAAGGCTTCTGTCTGAGAATCCTGTTATTCTGTTTATGCTTGCCACATTCATTTCAAGTTTGTTCAAGGTTTTTTATATGCTCCTCCAGTCCCACAGCAGCCAAGGTTTCATAATAATTAACATAAGTCTTCAGTTAGGAACATTAGATTTCCCCCTAATTGTGGTGTGATGTCACAATTTTTACTCAAACATTATTATGTTCGATTTTTTACAACACGCAGAAGAGAAAATGTCTAACTGCTCAACTCTCAGTGCGGTTATTAGGAGTAATTCGTTTTACACTCTTTATGTTCACCCAAATATTTTGTGACATAAATTCCTCTGCTTTCCTCACAATGCCGACGCACTGCTGCCTTCAGCTACTGCTCTGCTTTATTTATTTCCACTGTGAACAAAACTAACAAGCAGTTAAGAGGAGAAAGGGCATGCAGAAAAAACTGAAGGCACTCTGCAAGGGTCAGTGCTGTAAACAGGCGCTCAGACTTAGAGATGTGATGCACAAAATGAACCATTTAGGATGAAATGACTACGTGCAATTGAAAAGTTTGGCTCTGGTGAATTCCTACCTCGAATTGGCAATTCACTTCAGCTCTGCAGAACATTCTTACAACTTAACCGTTTAGTCAGTCTTTGTGCTGTTGCAGGAGTAACTTTACATGTAATATATGACCTGATCAGCCACAACATTATAACCACATGAGAAATAAATGGCACTGACCATCTCATGACAATACAATGTTCTGCTGGGAAACTCTTTGATGGCAGGAGCCATCCCTTCAGGATGTTGTCCATATAACATATAATGTTGACGTGTTGCCAACTAATTGCATTGGCTAATCTTACGCTAGTTTCCTGGGGGTATGGGTGGCGCCACCGTCGGAGTTTTGGAGTCAGAGTCTGCAGTATGGTCCTAGAGTGGGGTGACGTGGAACTACAATATTGATGACCCCACCCACACTTCCACCAGACTCACTGCTCTGCTCTAACTCCACCAGTTACAAAGAAATGATGGTTTATACACTGTACTGTACATTTTTTTAAACTCTCACAACCCAATGGGACCATGTTACAGAGCAGTTGACATATACAACAAATGACATTTGAACATTCATCGACACTAAATTATACTACTATAATTACTTACTACCTATAATGGCAGAAAGCATCCTGAAAAAAAAAAAACAAACATGTATTTTAGTGTTTTAGGCCTCATCCACACGTACAAAAACGATCTTTTCCCCCTCCGTTTTTCCTGGCATCATTTCAAGAATATCTGCGTCCACACGGATCTGTCTCAGCACGACTCAAAACACTACTTCATATTCCAGGCCTATAGGTGGCGCTGTTTCAGTTTCAAAAATTCACCAAAAACGGAGAGGAAGAGGTGGAGCATGCGCATAAAGCTTGAGCGCTGTTTACAAATCGGCTTTAGAAGAAACCAGGAGAAATTATATTAGCCCTAGTAACCATAATAGGCTCAATAGCAGGAACACGAGCATGTAGTCCACCATTGTTGTTGATGTTGTTATGAGACGTCTCGCGGGATATAAGAGGTGGAAGGCTGCTCGAGGGGTGTGGCGATGGTGGCGATAGTGACGATGACATCATCGTTTGCCAAAATCTCTGGTTTCCTCTGTCCACACAGAAACACAAAAGCTGCGTTTTCGAATTTTTCCACCCTGGGACCCGGTTTCAAAAAAGTGTGTTTTAGGGCTATGCGTTTACAGGATTCGTGTAGACGATCGGCCCAAACAATGCAAAACATCTGCGTTTACACCAAATGCGTTTCCGTGTGGACGCCCCCTTAGTTTGGCCCATGTCCCATCCACTAACATGGAGGGGGTGGAGCTTATGACCTATACTGCAGCCAGACGCCAGGGGGAGCTCTACTTGCTTCACTGTTGTGGAGCAGGTGCACTGTCCACCTCCATACTATCTATGAAATAGCATACACAAAAACACTTTAGGAACAACTCAGTATACAAACAACACCCCCAGCACAACTGTTGCCAAATGGGGTGGTTTTAAGTAAGTGTGAAAGCATGAGCGCTGTCAATGTGCTCAGTTCATGAAAAGAGGAGGATAACTATGGCAGGGTCAGTAGTCTGTGTCCTCATGACAAGCAGCATCTGGTGCCTCTTTCTAAAAAGTAGAGAAGCTGCCAATCAGTGGACGTCATTCAACGACTTCGTAGCAGCTCAATGTGAGTAGCTGTGGTGGTTGGTTGCTGCACTTTGTTGCTTGATCATTTCTATGCTCCGACTGCCGTCTCCATTCTGGGTGGTTTTAATGTGTTTTGGTAGCTTTTGATCAGCTTTTGGGCTGGAAATCATCAACTGTTCCTGGCATCTCTGGATACGCATGTAGGTATTTTCCTGAACCTTTCTGCCTCAAACACGAAATACCTTTCCTTTGATGAAAGTGGCCCTGACTGAATCTCATCAGTCAAAAGTAAAAATGTTGGTTTCTAAATTCTCACTCTGGCAGATTTATTGAATCTCCCATTCTCCCAGGTGTCTGTTATCCAAAGAGCCCAGGCTTGTTCAGTTTGGCCTCTCAGCTGTGGAGCTTTGTTGAAATGTTTTTTTTTTTGTTTTCCAGGAGGGAATTTCCAAAATGGCCTGGAGCTTGTGGTGTTCATACCAAATCGAAGCTGAATTAATTGTTGTCTTGGCCTCCTGGGGTCAAAAGAACTCTGCGGCACACTCCCAGTCTGACATGTGTGCCATAAGTTGAACCTTTCTAACAAATATTTGTCAGGGGCTTTTTCTTTCCACCTCCTGAAAGTAATCGCCTTAAATAAAAAGGGGAAACATTTGGAATCTCGCTGGTGTTTGGGACTGGATATAGCTCTCAGGTTTAGATGTTGTTTGCTTTTTTGTTTTTTGCTGATAACTGTTCCCTGCTGCCACCAGATATGAGGCAGTGTGAGAGAGAAGGGACCGAATGGTAACCAAAAAGAAAAAAAAAAAGTTAAAAAGTTAAAGTTAAAAAAGTTAATAAGTTTGTTCTGCAACATCTCAGATTAACCTTCATTTTAAACTACAACTTTATGAGCATCAACATAAATAATAGAGCAATATGGCACTTGAGATACGGACAGCACCCCATGCCAAAAATGGTGACTGTGGCAAATACAACAATCAGCCACAACATTAAAACCACTGACAGGAGAAGTAAATATCATTGACCTTGTGACAATAAAATGTTCTGCTGGGAAACCTTTGGACCTGGCATTCATGTGGATGTTACTTAGACATGTAGCACCCACCTTGACCAGACCAGGCACCCCCACCCCATAGCAATGACACTCCTTGATGGCAGCAGCCATCCCCAGCAGGATGCAGCCTGACACAGACACATACACAAAAACATGGAACAACTCAGAAGAACAGCACAAGGTGTTGATCAGTTTGAGATCTAGTGAATTTGGAGGCCAGGTCAAGTATCACAGAGGCCCCTCCCCTCAACACATAGGACCCAAAGGCCCCCACTAACAACATTCTCTTGCCAGACACCACAGGACACCTTCAGAAGGCTCATGTCCATTCTCTGATGACACAAGGGAGACCTGCACAATATTAGGGAGGTGGTCATAATGTTATGCCTGATCATTGTATACTCATATGCATATGATGAACAGAGTGACATCATAAATTCAGTAGCCTCAAGGCACTAAAGAGAAAGGCCAGAGATAGGTGGATGGAAAACGCGCTGATGGTTGAAGTAAACGACTGTGACAACAGAAGTAAGCACATGAAGTTTGCAGTCGGCTTCAAAGCGCGAGGTGAACAAAGCCAGGGCCGGGTTGAAAGTAAGCAAAAGGTGGAGAAAGTGAGAGGAGGCGGAGGCGAGGAGGGAGAGGAGCTCAGAGAGACTTTGTCCTTCACCTCCTCGGCCGGGCGAGCCTCCACCGCCAGAGGCCATCGCTCTGCTCGCCTTTGATCTTCGCTCTCTCTTCAGACTTGCAGCTCAGTGACAGTGATAATGATGTTCAGTGAAATTTTTTTATTTTTTTTCAAATACCTTCTCTTTCATGTATTTAGGCAGCAGCCCAAAGTGCAACACACAGTCACGGAAAGAGCAGTGCAAAATAAACTTAATCAACTCCCCACACTGTAATAGCATAGCTGTGTTTGGCATTTCTGGATAATTATTATTATTATTTTCACTTTCATCTAGGAATTACTGAAAGATCTGGAAGACTGGTGCCGTTTTTTTTTTTTATCTTTACACCTCGCCAACTGAATTGCTTGTTTCTGTGAATGGCCTGGCAGTCCTTAGTTATGAGTGATGACGGCGCGCAGAGGTCTGTGTGTTCCCTCCACAGCCACAGTGATGTGTCGAGGTTGGACAGGCCCGAGGTAAGGTAGCACTTAACGTCACAGTGAAAATGGAAATGTCAGGCTCCCTTATGGAGCGGCATCCGGCTTATAATTCAACACACGGCGGACACACACATGCGCGCACTCATACTGCAGAGGAGCTAAACACTTACGTCTTTAATGGGTTTGTACTGTATGAGGCAAGAGAGCAGTCGCAATCAAGCAATGACAGTCATTAGCATTAATCTTATATAACCAACTACATGTGAAGATGGGATCTTAAAGTGAGACCACATGAAAGCACTCAATATATAATGGGTTTTTATAACATAATGATTGTTCTGTCTTTTTGATAATGATCAACGTAGCATTTAATTTAAACAGAAGCAAATTAGCTTGACCGGTTTTTATCAGTTTGCATCCCCATTCTAAAAGGTTAGCTTAATTCCTAGTGGTGTATCATTCTGGACCATAGACTGTATATAAATATGGACTCCACTTTTTCCCACTGGCCAACCTGACACCATCATGTGAGTTTGTAGTCAGAGTCTGCACAGTATTATTTATTTTTTCCTTCACCCACAGTCCCACAAGACCACTTTATGGAACGGCATGTCGACTTGTAGTGATCGTGATGTCACTTCCTGTTTTTATAGCATCAAATACCTAACCAAAACAAAACTTCTCAGATAAATGGACATTTGAGTATGCATCAGTATTATATTAACAATCTAAAATGGTCTCAACTGGCCCTGGAAAACTGAATGTATTTTAGTGTTTTAATTCAGCCCAAGTCCCATCCACTAACATGTAGGGGGTGGAGCTTATGACCTATACTGCAGCCAGTCACCAGGGGGAGCTCTACTTGCTTTGGCTTCACTTTTGAGGAGATGTTCCACTGTCCATCTTTATACTGTTTATGTTCTGCACCTTATGCTGCAGCCAGATGTGCACTTCCCCAGAAATGTAACTACCTGACGCATATCACAGCAGCTGTGATTAGTCCAAAATGCAATCCCTTGTTTGTGCGTCTTGGACTGGGCTGGGCAACCACAGGTTCGGCCTTGCTCGGCCTGTAATACACGATCTACTCAGATGTCTTCTTTAAGTTCTGTGCTGCTGGGAGTTTGTGAAAGTAACTGCTGATCCGTTTATTCCTTTCCATTCTGGACCAGGACCAGCCTGTACCTGTTTTATTTATTTATTTATTTTTTTCAAAGGTGGCCAAACATGAGTGATTCACTTCCTTGTATTTCTCTGACTAAAATGGATGTAATGCAGCATTCCTGAGCTTCATTTCTGCTGCAGACATTTTTTAGAACAAGTCCAATGCCATTAATGTGACTGAGTCATCAGTATACTATCTACATTTATGTTATTAATAGGGAGGGAGAGGGAGGATCCAACACTGCCGAGTTCTTTACACGAGCCACAAACTGGAAGGGAGTGCTTAAATGAGAAGTACAGTTTCAGATAGTTACAGCAAATGGAGTAGCCATTTGGCCAGAACATAAACCCTGCTGATCTATCAACCAAACTACAGCACTGAGACATACTCCACTAGCAATAGCCAGGAATATAGCCACAAGAAAACCAGCCAACAAGTCTGGCTCTGGTACCCAGTCTGGTGATCCTCACAACCTCTAAGCCTTTTATTCTGAATTCTCTCGTGTAACGGCTGCAGTACGGCATGTAAAGAACGTTGGTTGTTACAGGTTTGTAATACTGAACAGTCTCAGCAGAGAGCCCATACGCTAAACTCTGCCATTCATCACCTGCTGTGCTGAACTTTGTCTAACAGATCCAAGTGAGTTTGTAACACTACTTGTAGTTTTAACGTTTCCAGTTTTATTACGGCTAGTCACTGTGGGAACATAAAGAAGCCGAGGAGGAAGGCAGGAAACTTCTCTCAGCGCTCAACGCATTATACCTGGAAGCGGTGCAAATTACAGCAAACCCAGTAGAGATAAGCTTTGTTCGTTCACTTTTGCCAACACTAACATGACAGCTTCGGAAATGAGAGCTGGATGTGTGTGAAAATGGTTCGATCGCGTAGCACCAAGGGCAACCTTATTGTTTTCTTATCAGCCACTTCTGCGACCTTACTGCGGTAAAAGTCGCAAGACAAAAATACAACACTCGGCCGTTCCAAAAGACAACGCATGCCGCCAACTTGATATGAGGAACAAATCGAACGTAACAGATATTTTATGGACCCACTACAATCCATTTCCCCTCCCAGACTCTCAAACAAGCCTTTGAAATGTGAGAGCAGCCTGGTGTTGGTCCTCAGCGCCGCTCTCTCTTTGTATATCTATTGTGTTTGCTATTTATCGTTCCTTGTAAAGTGGCTTTCTTCGGCTTGGCGGTAACACAAGCTTGAGCAGTTCTCCTGTGGAGCACGCAACCATCAGCGAGTGACAGACTGTAGTAATGCGAGCCGACGAATGCCTTCCTTGTTGTTCCTTTTAAAGCTTTTATCTCAGATTTGGCATGAGGGCGAGTTCAATGATCAAGTGGACCATGAAACCATGTTTTTCACAGCGTGCATGGCTGATACCGAGTCAACGGCTCAACAAGCACCAAGGTGAGTAAATTTATGGACATCCTGAGAATGCACATAAAAGACACAATTGAATCAAATGAAAGCTTTGTGATCTGTTTAATTTCCTGATGGATATTTTTTTTTTTCTTTTTTTTTGCCGGCAAAATCACAAATACAACCTTGCGCTTTGAAAAAGCACAGATAAAATATTATCCTCGGCTTGGATTCTGCTTTTTTTCTTCAGGTTGTATGTCTTCCGGGGTGCAGGAGAAAAGGTTGAGTGTTGTGTGTGTGCGTATGTGTGTTAAAAGGGGAGACAGATAAATGGATGGTCTTTCTGGCGCTCGGCCTAGGCATGGAAGGCTGAGGCTATGGATGACATTTTGAGCTCTGATTGCCTGCAGTTCCACGGGGAATGTGGCAAAGATGGAGTGAAGCTCACCATGTCAGACACACACACCTAAGTCACTACCACCTGGGTGTGTGTGTGTGGGAGAGAGAGAGAGAGAGAGTGTGTGTGCACACCAGGTGACCTAGGTGCTGCATCCATGACCAATCTTGGCTGTGATTGAGGGGAGATCCAGCCAGTGAGCATGTCTAGGCTGTTTTATCCCCGCTGCCTTACCACCTGCCTAACCTTGTGAACCTACAATCCCACCACAGCCCAGAGGGAATTGCAACTTTTCACCGCACAAAGTTAAGAAATACAATATACTGGAGCACAGGGGTCAAAGCTGCACTGAAATCCGCTATGAACGAAACTCGCCACAAAATGGAACGATCCTTAGGAATGAGCAACTTTTAGAGCAAAACTCTGCTCTGTTTGAGCTAATGCTTTTACTTTGAAATAAACTTTTCTTTTAAAGTGAGGTGCATAAACAAAGGAAGCTTGAGTAAACAATCCGAGCGAGGTGTCTGTGGCCATTTCTGAGCTGAAGATCCGACGCCAGCCAAGGCTAGAGGCTGATTTGGATTTGATGACTTTTATTGACTTTCCATCACTGTGTTTCCCTCCATCATCGCTGCTAAATTGGCCCCTGTCTGGTGCAACCCTAATGGAGAGCCTGCAAAAATTTGCACACGGCTATAAAACACAATGAAAGCTGCAAGAAGCAATTTGTTAGGTGACCTCAGCTTTATGCATACAAAACATTTCACATTACAGATGGCCCTTTCTGAGCCATCTGAAGACTTGTAACACTTAACATGTCTTTATTTGCGACTTGACACTTTATGTTTGATGAGTACAGGTTAAAATGAACATAGCTTTCTTAATACAATTTTTTGCTGAAGTTTCAAGTCTTCTACAAAGCTGCAGTTCCCGTAACATGTTTCTCAAACTCGGTTCTTCTCATTGGAGACTTCTTTTAGCGGCAGCTTAATCCACATGTTGCTCATTTAATGACTATTTCCAGCAGCAGGAGCATGTATGTGGCATTAAACTGCAGTCTAAGTGTTTTATTTTAACGATGGCCCATGTCAGGCAGTGCTATGATGGGACTCAGTGATGTGTTTTTAATAGTTTTGGCACAGAAGAATACGACGTGTCAGGCTGTGAATACACACGCAGGATGCATTCATGGTAGCACATAAATGCTTTTGTAAGTACAAAGATCTGTAAAACCAAGTTATGTCTCCTGTTTCACTGGAATGGATTGCTATCAGTGACGATGTTGTTTTTGACAATAGACACTTTTATGGCCTATGTCACGACAATATCACGGCAGTTAGCTGGAGGGAAAGCCCACAGAGGTTAACGTTATCAACATGTTATCTAGCTGTGGTGTAGGACGCCAGAATGGGAGCAGTAAGGTTGACAGCATCAAACTGAAAGTGCATGCCAGCTGCCACAGAGTCAAAAAGATTGTAGAAATCTCTGCTTTAACACGATAAAATGAGAGGACAGGGCCGAGGCGATCATCAAAAATGCTTGTGTTTGCCTTCACAAAAGAGCATTTGCTAGCTACGGAAAGTTAGCTAACATTAGAATAATGAGCTATGCTGCTACTTTGATAGCAAGCTTCATTTACTCATATTTTGCTAAACATAACACAGCTAACAGTATTTTTGCCTTACATTTGCCACTTAACCATTACCCTGTGTAATAACCTCTGCTGGCTTATGCATTAGACTGAATATCACGTATGTAAACATAGTATGTGGTTAAGTACATTTGACAAATACGAAACGTAGGTTACTTGCCCAGGCATGCTAGTGCAGTTCACTGTTGAGACGCAGCCGTTGGTTTTGTTCACAGTAACCCAAGTCTGATGCAAGTTTGTCTTCCAGCCTTGCTGCTAGCAAGGCAGAAGTCAGCTCACACAACACAAAACTCATTTGTTAAATCTTTGTAAATTCAGTTTTATTCATAATATAGTTGTAGGCGTCTAAGGATTTCTGGGCCCTCATTTTCTCTTCCGTGTCCAAGCTTGCTTTCTCTATCAAGTGTCCAACCGTTGCACAGTAGCTAATCCTGTCAGATTCTCCATCCATTGTGTTACTGCATACCAATCAGCCAATGTGGTCCCACCTATTAAAGTTGAATCTTTTTCAATTTTTTTTTTCATCCATCTTTGTCAAAATAGTAGTAGGTGCCCTCTTTATTAATTCTTCCATTGCTTCTAAAAGCAATGGTTACACATTGTCACAGATACACAACTTATGATTGGAAGGTTCCTCAGCTGCTGGAGCAAGGGATGTGGCTGTCTATCTGGCAGCAGGACCTTCTTAACGTGTTCTATTGGTGGTTAGCATTGTTGCCTCGCAGCAAGAAGGTAACGGGTTCAAATCCGTGGGCTGATTGGGCCTGTTCTGTTTGCATGTTCTCCCTGTGTCTGCGTGGGTTCTCTCCGGGTACTCCAGCTTCCTCCCACCATCCTAAGACATGCTGGTTAGGTTAATTGGTGATTCTAAATTAGCCGTAGGTGTGAATGTGAGTGTGAGTGTTAATAAATGATACATTTAAATGATTAAATGTGTCTAAATCATACCTCAGTGGAACACTGCAACACACAGTGTATTTTTTTCTTCCTCCTATGTTACAGATTCTCTCTCTGAGAAGCAAAGCACATTACGTTGGATATACTGTGTACAAGCACTGCACATTTCCGGCCCATCATCACTCTCCCTTCCCCACAGAGTAGGTGTGAGTAGGAACAAAAGTGTTTACAAGAGGCGATGCTTTTACACGCGGCAATAAAAGGCCTGTTCCAAAGAATGAAAGTTTTATTGCCTTGCAGGTCTCGAGCAACAATGACTCGCTTTATGTAAAAGGCGGTTGTTAATACGGAGCCTCCACGCCTGAGAGTGGATGTGCTTTAGCAGCACAGGGAGTGGAGTGCTAGGTAAAAGCTGCTGTTAATAATTTACATTAAATGTCACTGACAACAAGGATCAGCTGTACCTGGGGCTGTAAATTCTTGTATTTCTTTAAATACTGTGTTCTAACGCTCAGTTATCGTGCAGCATCTATCTGCTTCTGTTGCTCTTAAGTAAATCAAAGGCTCTCTTTGTTTTTCCCTGTTTCAATATTCTATTCTCTTTGAATGCACGTGTTGTATTCCATCCTAGAGCTCATTATGTCTTACATGTTTTTCCCATCTGGCCTTTAAATTTAAGCCTATCTTATGAGCTCTGGCTACTTTTATTCTGCATGGTATAAAATCCTATATTTTGACCTAACAATATATTTTTTTATATATTTGTTTTTACCTGCATCCCTTCTGTTTCTGTCTGTTGAAATGTTAATAGACCCTTGTGAGTTTTATTGGTGCACTGGTAAATGTCAGCAAAACTAAACTAAAGCAGGCTGGACATCCAGTAGGAGGACATCTAAAATGGTCTTGTCTGTTTTTATATATTGTCTTACAGAAATATTTAACTTCCCTGAAATCTTCAATGGATTTATTACTTTAAGTTTTCAAATAGTGCAAAAGGTCAGCAGCAAATGGAAGTGAACAGTTGGTTCTTGGCATCAGGGTGCTGGATGTGGGAGGAAATATGCAGGTGTAAATGTCACTTTGACAACGGCCCAATCGTCGACTCTCCCAAAGAGGAAGGTTTGTATGATGGTCCCAGTCAGCAGCGGTGAGTGACTACTTCCCCTAGATGGAGATGTGCTGAATAAAGTTTGGTCCAGACTGCTCAGAACATGCAGCTTGTAGCAGTACACAATACTGGCACGAAAAAGCCCAGCCCAAGAAACGCAGGGTGTCAGGACTGCCTAACGGCTATGGCAACTGGTGTAGCGTTGTATATTTTGCTGTGTGACAACTTCCACAACTTCCATGCGATATCGACCAATGAAAGGCCTTCCAAACATAACTTAGCAGGACAGCCGGTCTACTATTGCCATTTGGACCGATTAGTCTACCATTTTTAATTTTTTAATTTTAATTTTAGGAATATCCAATCACAAAAAAGACAGTATCACACAACTACTTCAGGTGGCACTTTGTATCCTTGGCTTATAATAGTTTTTGTGCTTTTAGAATTTATCCATTTTGAACCAAATCATGTGCGGCTTATACTTAGCTGCGACGTCTGGCCAGACCCTATGCAAACCCTAACGCCATAGCCTGACGTCCACCTCACCAGAAATGTAATAACCACCAGAAATGATGACGCAGACTGTAAAAGCTGTGATTGGTTCACTTGGTAGTTGTGCGTGTTTCTGCTTTAGTATTTCCAGCTACTTCTCAATCTCCCTAATTTTGTATTTGGGATCAATAAAGACTGAACACATCAAGGAAAGACGTTCCAGTGAAAGTTTCACTCACCATTGTTGAAACTGAAACAGGAAGTAGAAACAAAAAGTAACCCGACTGCCGAAAAAGACACATAGGGTTTGGGTGACGTTTTAATATAGTGAGCCAAACTGATGAGAGCACAAGTATAAATGGTGGTGTAGGCTTTGTGCGTAGTTTACGCCGTCTATGTCCCGCAGAGGTATAAACTGTGCTGAAGTGTCCCAGGTACAACATTTAATAGTTTTGTGCCATTTAGTGTGTGTTGTGCACCAAACAATGCAGCTACTAGACACCCCGCCACATCGGCAGTTTGCAACCTCTAACCATAACGAGCATTAATACATATTAATCTTTGCCATTTAGTACTCTTTAACAGTTCTGGCCTCTTTAGATGTTTACCATCAAAGATTTACGTGATTAATTCCAAGGTATGCGGTTTTAAAAGCAGAGTTAATTGCTGCTTGTATGGCTTTATGTTAGAAAGCATTTTCCTTTTCATGCCTGAAACCTTGCACAGTCTGTACTTACACTCAAGGTTTACATCAATGTAGAAATGATTGAATTATTACAGAGGAACCAGGAGCAGAAATGTGTTCAGTGTCTGCACAATTCAGTGCAACTCTGTTATTGTGCTGCTCTGAAAGGAGCCTTGTGGCGTTGGGTATAATTGGGAAAGTAATTAGCGGAGCCTATGCACTTGAACCTTGCAAGAGGACGCCATCTTTGTGTTCCTGCCTGTAGAACTGTGTTTTTTGTGCATGTACAGGATGGATGTGGATGCACGTATGTGTGCTTTCAAAGTGCAAGGCCACCCACAACAGGAGGGCCTGATTGACAACCAAAGAATCCGGAGAGAAGCAAACAAATGCACTGTGCTACAAACAGAACCGCATGTACTGACACGGCCCTCCCAGCAGCTTAGCTGGGAGAGACGACTCCCTCTTGGCTCGTCAGCTATCAGCGAATAAACCGGAAAACTAACAAAAATATTGATGTTTACCAGCGCTCCTTTGCTGCTTTGCTTCATTACATGCTCCGCTTTTCCCTCATACATGATCTAATAAATCCCAGTAATCTTTGGAGAGTTCACTTTATTGCCTACAAATCCAGAGAAAGTGAAGTGATTACCGCTTCCTCGCATCCTGCCTCTGTTGTTCCAACGGCAGGCGCGCTGCTGCCAGCCTCGCCGAGCTCCCCGTGCATTCATGCATTCGTATCGCAACATGAGCCAACGCTTCGGCCTGTAACCTGCAAGGCAAAAGGTTACACAGCAAACAGACCTGGGTCAAACACTGCTGGCAAATTATTCATATCTCAGTTGTTTATTTTAACCCAGTGATTTCGCTTGGATTTCAAATCTTTTATTTTCACGTTTGCATTCATACACCGATCAGACATAACATTATGACCACCTTCCTAATATTGTGTAGGTCTCCCTTGTTCCTCTAAAACAGTTGTGACTCATCAGAGAATGAACATGGGCCTTCTGAGGGTGTCCTGTGGTGTCTGGTAACAGAATGTTGTTAGTGGGTATATTTTACTAAGCTTTTCTACATTTTGAGCCCAGGTGACAGTGTCAGCTAAAGTATGGCAAACAAGAAAGTAGTTTAAGTTTGAAAACACAATTCAAATATCCCAGTACCACCGCTAACAATAACTTGTAAAAGACAACATGCCATGAATTCACTGCCCTTGAGTATCAGGCCTTTGCTGTGCATGTCCAGTTAACAATGGGAACATTAAATCCATGTGTTCCTCACACCAGACACAGGTAGTCTCAGCTTGTTTAGAACTCCTGGGGAGCTAGCTTTCAGTAGCCTAGTTTAGCCACTCAGTTCTCATCAGAATATGAGTCTAGTCAGCCACCATTTGGATTTCATCATGGAAAGTGTCGCTAGATGGGAAAAGAAAAGTAGTATTGAGCTTGAATCGTATAAATAAGATGAATATTGTATTTCTGGCAACACCAGCTTCAACTGATACAGAGATAAGTGCGTCTGTATGCAACTGTAACTGTATAGTCCTACAACCAATCACGGGCCATTTGTTGTAAACAGATTCAGCTCCACAGTGCTCAGATGATGTGTATGTTGCCGTTACTCTTCTGTCCATCACCACATGAAGCCCATCTTATCCGCTTGACCAACTTTCCTCCACAGCCACCTGTAGCTCGCCAATAAAACTCAGGTTGAAGCGACTGCAAATCTCTTTTCTGACGCAGGTACTAAACGTAGGCTTATTGTTTTAAAAAGAGAACTCAAGAAGTATTTTGATAGGCATCAGACTTCATATATACAATCCTATTTAAAACCAGAAGAGGTACTTTATGAACCATGAAAAAGTTATGAGAATACAGGAGGACTCCTTTTAAAAAGCAGGGTGCCCAGTTAGTGTTTAAAATGTGCTTTTGATAGCTGGCAGTGTCAGGATCCTTGAGGCGTTAAAACATATTTACAGTTACAACAAAACAAGCCTTTAAATGCCATTAGGCCCCAGTTATTGCATACTTCAATTGAAAGACTCCCAATTGAAACAGTGCAGAGCATTTTAAGATACCAACACCTCAGCTGTGGTTATTTTCTTTTTTTAATTGGAGTGTGTTCACACCAAATAAGAGCACACTTGAATGTGCTGCGCACTGTTTCCACTGTAATGAGCAACATGTATGTTTTTTTAGTGAAAGACAAGAGGGTACATGCTAAGGGATTAAGCACAGCACATGCATGTATCCCAGTGTTATGACACCAACATGGGGTAAAACTGACAACATAATATTTTTTCATGTTGATGTTGTTGTGGTAGGGTTAAGTTAAGCATTAAATCAAGTGTAAAGTCAATGGTTGTCCCTGACTTTTAATCTAAAATGCTTAGGTTTCCATGACGGTGATGTTTTCCAATGGCTAGAGTCTACAGCACTCTGTAAGAGCCTGTTCCTCTGTCACACAGAAAATGATTTTATTCAACCGCAGATTATTATTTTTTGCCACCCTGGCCCGCTGTCTTTCACACTGCCCTCACCCTTCATTGAAAATAAACTTCCTATCAAATCCCTGAGAAGTCAGAGTGCTGCTCTTTCAATGTCGCCATCACTCACTGCGTGGCCATCACTCTGTATATTGTCTGAAGTGGCGAGTGCCGGCGTGGTGTTATTGCGTGCCACGGGGGCCTCCCCGTGCTGATTGATGGATAAATGCTACTCATACATCTCAACTTCCATCTCTGATGGGATGGTTGAGGGCGGCTGGCTAGCCAGTGTCACCTTACAATAATAGTGAGTGGCAAAGAGACATAGATGAAGAGTAGCAGTCTGGACTAATGGACGCATTGATTGATAGCTTGCCGCGTCCAGGTTCATCTTTCACCTATCTTCCCCTTTCCTCTAATTTGGCTGTTGCTTCTCGTCCCTGCTTATGGACATCTCTTTCTTTTTCACCTCCTCATCCCTTCGCTGTCTCCCTGTCTTCACCACGCTCCCCTCCCTTTTCGATTTTTACACTTGCACTTAATCCCACACAGCCTTTCCACCTAGCCGAGGTCTAATAATGAGGTAATTTATCACCACCATGTAGAGAAGGCGGCTTTTTTAATGCATGTGTTTTCACCTTCCTGGGAAAGACATGTTTTCCAACAAAATTGCTTTTTTTTTAGTTCTGATAGCGTTAATCCCCCAGAACAGTCATTTTAAAGCGCCCGACGCCTCTCCATCCCCTTTCGCGGAGTGCAAAAGCCATTAAAAGTTGTGAGTTTCCTTGTAATGTCATTATGAGTGAATTGTGTGGCCTGTGTCTGCCAGAGCCTCCCTCCGGCCATCTCCCACTCTCTCGGGTTTCTACGGCATCTGCACTTTCTTGCTGCTGGACGTCTCACGCGTGCATTCACATTTACCTTTGTCCACATATTCAGCAAAAACAAAAAAAAAGGCTTGAAAGCCTGAAACTTGCTTGACTAGTCATTATATTAGTTCACAATCTCTAGGACTTCTGAATCGGTGTTCATGTCCAGTGCTCTTTTTGTTCTCGCTGGATGAATTTATTTTATTATAGGGTTGCTGAATAGAGAGCAGAAGGGAAAACAGAATTTCTGACTTCTGTTCCACAAGTAAGAAAACCTCATTCAAAACCCCATTCACATTTGTAACTACGCTGGAACACCCACTTCTGCAGCAGAACTGCCTTTTTCAGGAGTATATAATGCTGCTCATTATATTCTATGTAGCTGCTGGCCATACTTTCTTTTATTTTTAGCAGCATCTTCTGTTTTTTGTGTTTTTCAAGGTACACCGTTTTCCTTTGAGCCCTCAACCTTCAAGAGCTAAACATTACTTCTTGACTGAAGTAACAATCTGTGAGGGGTCGCAGCAAGTTGACAGCTGAGAATATATCATCTGAAAAAATCGTTGGTCATTTACAATGGTCAGAGATGTCTCACAAGACAAATCTGCTGGTTTCTGACTTCCCCCACCCGCCAAACTTTTGCAGCTAAAAACTGAATACCCCAGCACATTAAACCCTGACAACTGATTGAAAATTCAGTCCCTGGCTTATTATTGCTGCTGCCATCTAATAGGGGTCGGGTTTATACTGAACTGACAAGAAATTCCACATGAACTCCTCTTCTGGTAAATACAACCTCGTAAGTGGATCCGAGTACACGGTTACTGGTGGCAATGGATGGTGGCTACAAGCAGCATTATTTTAAAAAATTTAAAAAAATAAAGTTTTCTTTGTATTTTTATGTCTGAGGAAAACGTTGATATCTCCATCACTTGGTTTGCAAAACTTGTCTCCAGTGTCCGAACTGCAAGTTTATGAATTACATTTAAAGATACAGTGTGATATGCCTCAAAGTGACTTTTTAATATGCAATAATTAATAAATACTTAAAAACCTGAAGCTAAAGCTGACACAAACCAGACCAAAGGTCAGCATAACTAGTTAATGATTCATTAATAAGTCATAATAAGTCATACAGTGCTTAAAGGAAACTATTTATAATTGTGTTTGGATTTTTGCTTTGGTAAAATCTAGTTGGAGGAAGTAACACTATGATCAGGTTTACAGGGTTACTAGATTTACAAGAGATAGAATCACCAACTATTATTTGTAAATCTGCATCAGTTAAGCACCTGGCTGGGGTTGCTAGAGCCCCCGGAGCTAATAAATAGCAGGGGGCATATGCTAATTTTAGCTTAAGTGCTGATTTATTGTAGAAGCCTGTAACCCTAGATATCCTTACCTAGATAAGCTAGCTAGCCTTGTATTCTAACATGCAACGCCAACAGCAGTTCAACCAATTCCATTTTGTGGGATTGCTAGCCTTGTGTGATGGACCAGCCATCGCCAAAAATGAGCAATCATAAAAGAATGTGGAGTACTGCATGTCCATAAAACAGTCTGAGATGTAACGTCTGTACATTTCTGATATTTTGTCATTCAGTTTAACTTTCTTAAAGTGATATCAGCAGTCAGAGAATGTATAGCAACACTATGCACTGTGACTAACTGGGAAAATATGGAATAATGTCAAGGCTCGTCACTGACTGTTCCAGGTGTTGCTAGCGTTCAACAAATCTGTCAATAACAATGATTAAGCCGTGTCATTAGAGACTGATTGTAGTTATTTCCGACACAATGGAAAGGCAGTAACAGGATAACACTAATGCATTAAATCAGAGCCCTTTGTGTTTTTTTGCTGTGTCAAAGTAGTTGCGCGTGGCTGCGGACAATTCTGTTAGACAGGAGGAAGAAAGAACACCTGTCAGGCTATGAATGGACTTCATCACGAAGCCGCACAGAGGGGTGAATGCATTAGCTGTTAATGTTTTTTTTTCTACGTCAGGTTCTCATTTCAGTAAATTCCGGCCTGTGGAGTTATTTCTGAGAGGTTCAGGAGGAATAATGCTGGCTTATTTTCTTATTTTGTAAACGATTCCCTGTTCTGAGGAAACGACATTCCGGCCTCTTGAGAGAGGTGGATGGAGCTCACGTGGAGCCAAAATGATTTGATTAACGCATGATGAATAATCAGCATTATCCAAATCTGAGTCCTTCACTCGCCCGCCACTCTAGGATGAGCCCCACTGCGTGACTTGGAGGGATACGGTTTTGTTCAATTTTCTAGCAAAGCGTTCCGTCTGATAGGCCGAGATGTCACTGTGTAAATGTGAGATAGTGAATGGGTTCAGACTACTCGAAATCTGAACAAATACAACCAAGCCTTAAAGGCGGCCTTGTGAATAGAGAAGTGCCACAACTTGTCCTTAGCGGTGAAGAATAGGTGAATAAAGTGCTCAGACTCAAATTGCAATCATGTCGTCGTCTCAAGTGTGGACAACACTATGTCCCTCAATCTCTGCCGAACTCAAAACACATAGCCTCCTCATGGCATTGCTCATTCTGTTCTTGTTTTCTCTGGCGCCTCCTTCCAAATGATATCATGCAGGGCAGGGATGATGGCTCAAGCCGTGATTGGTTGAATTATTAGTCTGTGATTTCACGACCAGATTTTTACAACTTTACATTCATCTAATCTAACGCTTTTATTGGCACTAGACATGCTGGCATCATTGAAACACTTGTCAACTAGATCTGCATCATACACCGTAATACCGCACCATAAAAGAACATTATTGGCTTTTCCTAATGTGTAACTCATGCGCTGTAAGTACACATTTAACATATTAGATAGACCCGGTGATGAGAATGCAAAAATAATATAAATCCAATACACTCGCGTGCAGTTTTTCCTGCCTGATACCTTAATTTACATCCGGTGTCGACAATTATTTAACGTGCAGGATGTTGTTTATAATGGCATGACTTCTGTTGAAGGATGTGAAAGACTATGACGGGCCTATAAACCTGGCATATCCTGTCCTGGCCGACTGCATGAAACTGTATGCTGCTAATAGTGAGGATGGATGTGTGGATATGAAATAGCATGTCCAACTCAAAGCTTTGGTAACACGCCCTTTGGATTTCATAATGAGGAGTTTTTCAAGCAGTACAGACAGAAACTACCTTTTACATACAACTGGATAGTCTTACAGCCAGTCAGCGCAACAAAGTATGTGATTTTACGTGCACTCTTAACAAATATCGTCCTTTAAAGTTACTTCACTGTCAGTATCTTTTGCAACAGATGTGAAAGCAGACTCTAAGCGTATCACTTCTCTGAAGGAAGCCAAATTCAACTCAACTTAATTCATGGTGCTCAGAGATGATGTGTGTGACTGTTTCGTTGTTACCCTTCAGCTTGTTGCCACATACAGCCTGTCCAAACAATCTGATTGGCCAGGGCAGAGCTTTGTCAGGGTATAATCAGATCCCAACAGAGTGAACCAGTTGGTCCAGCTTTCAGGCTAAATCATAAGATCGTGATAAATCTGAAAAAAATCTGAAAAAAGAATAGTTATCACAAACATAAGCTACACACCAGTTCCTTTCCAAATTGCCCCATTTGATCTTTAGTGTTTGTTTTACACACACACACACACACACACACACACCTAATGTCTTTTGTAACTCTATACACCCACAAGTGCTCTCCGAATGACCGGAGACCAACAAAGAGGGTCGGGACGCAAAGAGTTTCACAACTCACTTACAGCCGGGCTGAGTGATGGCCAGCAGGGAGGAAATCAATAGCAGGAGGGGAGACACCATCAAAGCTGTCCGCGGCCCAACATCCCGTTACTGTCGACAGGTTTTAATCCATAAAGCTGGTGTCTTCCCCCGGAACAAAGCGAGAGGCAGGAGGCTCTTCTCCTATCTTTATCGGGGCTTTAAATTACAAAGGCCTATCACTGAGAAGTCTGACGGTACCTACGTGGAAATAGAATGAGAATCAGTCTCGGGTGAGACATGGTTTCGCTGTTGTTGGGCTGCTGCATAATTAATGAGTTTGTTTGTTGTAAAATTAATAGAAATTTATGATACGTGGAAATACCCATTTAGGCAACAGATGTTTTTATTTAATTTTCATTACTAGGCCACGAAAGTCTTCTCTGCAGCGATGTAGTAGACCGCTACGTTTGCAAGAAATGCACAGCGATAGCTGGGATGTCAAAGAAATAAAACCTAGAAGATCAAACTTTATTAATCGCTATTAACGACACGATTTGATTGACAGGGGATCAAGGCAGTGTGCACGGAGTGGAGATCATGTGTCTGACTGACAGCTGTGAATTTTCCGAATTATGGGACAGGCTGTTCACTAAGCCTTTAAATCAGGGAGATGCTGGGAGAAGACAACAACAAAAGTAGGAGAGTACTGTGTTCTCTGCTTCCCTCTGAAGAGAAAAAACAAGACTAGAAAGTGTATGCAACAACTGGATACATAATGATTCACGTGAACACACTTGGCAAATTTCAGTGTGCGTTGACTTTTATAAGGAATACAACTATTTTAAGGAAAATTACATTGATTTTGGTAGTTTATAACTTCCAAATGGGAGCATCTAGGATGTTTCTTTCTCTGGAACTAAAGTTGCCATGTGGTAATAAGACAGATTGATCCAGAAGGAATGACTTTGATTTCACTGTGTGTTTGTTAACAGGCCCCAGGAGGTTTTGTCTGTCGCTTAATGTTAACAGTTTTTGTTACATTAAGTTAGCGATTTGGCAGTGGAGGAAATGGCCTAGGTGTAAGAGGATAATGGTCATGACTGACGAGTGATGTTTTGGCATCAAATGGATAGGCTGTATAAAGATGGACTACTGAACAGCTCCTCCAAAGTGAAGCCAAAGCAAGTAGAGCTCCCCCTGGTGGCTGGCTGCAGTATATGGAATAAGCTCCACCCCCTCCATGTTAGTGGATGGGGCGTAGAATACTGTGCAGACTCTGGCCCCAAACTCACAAAACTGTGCCATTCTTATCCTGGGGAAACTGGCATCAGTTTGACCAGTGCGAGGAAGTGGGGGGTGCGTTGTCCATATTTATATACAGTCTATGTCTCAAATACCATTGGCTGTCAGAGGTCTGGAGTCCCAGTTGTTTTGCTGGCGCCAGCAGCAAAGGTACGACCCATAAATCCATGCTCATCAAAAACAGACAAAATATTATTGGGGACAATGGCATAAAAATAATTTGTTCCTGATTCCAACATAGCATCAGATTCTCAAGGGGGCACAATAAGAAGCAGCGCACAAGGCATATGACTGTTACCTTTGTCGACGCAATCATCAATGGAAAACTGAGGTGTGCGTGAATTCAGCACCTGCAGTCGCAGACTACAGCTCTTCTAATGAAAATGCATATTCTACTGAAGTGAACTGTTGCGTAACCTAAATGCAAAACTGGTACAGTATGTCTTGGGTTATCTGTACTGAGTAAAACAAAACTGGGCAAAGGACCGCATATTCACATCCCCTCGTATGCCACCATGCCTGTCATGAGCTCAAATAGGTTATTTCACCTTGAAATTCTCAAAAGCAAGTGGCCATTTTGGGCTGTTTTTGTCCGGATTCATCCTGTAAAACACTGTCACGGTGACTAAGCTTTAAACAACAAATCATACTGTAAATTTCATCGTTTTCAAAGAGGCCCTGCATTGTGTCGGCCACCCTCCCCCCACCACGTGGACCGCCCGGGTCACGTATGTGCATGCATTATGAATGACTATTCAGTGGAGTCAGCGGAGAGGAAAGCGCATTGATCCAGTGAAGATTCATCTTGACACTCACAAACACTCTCCAACTCTCTGACTCTGATCCCGATGCCTCTTTCTGGGGGATTTAAGTCTCTTTTGATCCACTGGCCTCATTGGCTTCATCCGCCCTCTTCAGTATGTGTGTGAATGTATGCATGGGCTCGCGTGTTCATCCTCAGACATCGAATGGGGTGTGTGCGTGCGGGTACGCGTGTGTGTGTGTGTGTGTTCATAGACGGACAGGCTCATGTAATATTCAGCAGCCCTCGGAGCCCCTGGGTGCCACTGGTTTGCCCTGTGCTGGAATAGGGGTGTCTGCCCTCATCTCACCTGGTGACTGCTAAAGGAAAGAATAACCATAACCACTTTACTGCCTCCCACGTCCTCCTTTCCCTCCCTCCACCTCCTCATACCCCTCCAGGCTCTCTCTATCATCCTCTCTTGTCCTTTCTCCTCCGCCTTCCCTCATCTACTCTGTCATCTGTCCTATATCTGTACCTTCTACCGCCTGTCACCCCCTCCATCCGCTGTCCCCTACATGTCCTCTCCTTTCTCCTGCCATTCCTAATATTATTTCCATTGCTCCTCTCCTCATTTCCTCCTCCTCCTCCTCCTCCTTTTGTCCCAACCTTTCTTGGCCTCGCGTCTGCCTGCTTGCTCTCGGCGTGGTGTCTCCCTCGATTCTTTCACCGCATCCTGCGGGAAATGACAATGTTGCAGTCGGCTGCTGTTCTTTCACAGATCAAAGCGTTGAAATTGAACCTGGCTTGGACGGAGGTATCACGTGATTCACCTTTGCATCAGTCTCCCCACTGCCGAAAGGGGTGTGAGACTCTGCACTCTGCACATCACGATGCAAGCCTCGCTGGGGCACTCACTGAGTTTTTCAGTCTCAACACTCCCCCTGCTGGCGGTGAGTGGGCAGTGGGCATGCATGTGCAGCACAAAGCAACGAGCGCTTTTATAGGAGTTAATGTGGTGTTCAGGGACTTCAAACTAAAGTTAATCCTGGCAAATCCATCCTTTTTAAAGTTCATATTAATCCTGTATATACGATCATCCATACTGTGTATAGTGCTGCATTTCTGCATTGAGATCTGTCATTTTTAGTGCCAAATCATCAGTTTGTAAGAAGAGAGGGTGGAATTAGTTTTAAAATCAGTCCGCCGGAAAGGCTTCAGTGGTGTCTGCATATCTAATAAAGTCATAAAGTAAATTATTCCACAGTAGTGGAGCTTGGTATGAAAGACTTTTGGAAGTAGACATACAGATCATCATAACATCACTGACTACAGTGAACCTGCCAGAGTCTGAGGTCCTCATGGGACAGAAGAGAAGACAGCAGCCCACCATGCAGAATATACAATGAAAAAAAATGATTTAAAAAGTAAAGCTGCTGTTTTATGCGGCGCACAAACAGGTCTGGCTGGTAGTATATGGAAAACAGCTTTTCTTGCCTTTATAATTTCTTTCCACACAGCAGCTGTTTTATTGCTCTTTGCTTTTTTTTACTAGGACCTTTTAAATAACCTCCTTCTGTAAAAAATAGTTTTACAGACTGTCGTTTATATTTCAGTTCCGCGCTTGAGCTCTTATTGTTATTTCTTGTTATGAACTTCCCTCCGTTCATTTACTTCACTGGCCCAGTTGGGATCCACTGATTCTGGAAAGCGGAGAGCTGACGACACCAACAGAGTTTGCATTCTGACCTGAATGAAATGGGAAGCCGGTGAAGTGAGGAGAGCGCCGGTGATCTTCCTGGCAGCTGAACTGACGTGTCCTCAGTGCTGCTGCTGGAACAAATGCTTTCCCCTTCTACCCTTCTACATCCTCCACTCACATGAATAATTTAGCCAGACAATGCACAGTATGTTTGAAATTAGCTATATAATAGTTTAAGACATGGAAAACAACAAAAAAAGATTGCCAGGTTGGTGTAATTGGTCCAGTTTAAACATGAACTAATAAACTAATGATGTCATATAATAGATTAATAGCAAATGGATGTGAAGTGTGAACTGTATAAACTGATGTATCCAGGTGTAGCCTATGATCAGAAAAGCATATTATAGGTACACTAGGCTGGAGCCTATCCCAGCTGTCATTGGGTGAGAAGCGGGGTCCACCCTGGACAGGTCTCCAGTCCAACGCAGGGCTAACACAGAGAGAGGCAGACAACCATCACACTCACATGCACACCTACGGCCAATTTAGAATCACCAGTTAACCTAATGAGCATGTCTTAGTACCCGGAGAGAACCAGTGGTTCCCAGTTGACGGGTCAAATAAGTGAGACAAGGAATGTATTAATACACACAAACAACTGCTTTTGGACATATAAAAGAGGAAGGTACCAAGATAAACTAATCACAATTTTGTTTCAAAGCAGCTGGGCTAGTGACGCAAGCAGTTGCCCAAACCTGGATCACAGGGAAACACCGTTTTGTTTCGGAGAGATTTATACGGTGACTTAGTCACATCTGTGCTCTGTTGAATCGGATTTGTTTGCAACAAAATAGCTCTGACTGGTTGTAGGACTATCCAATAATGTGTAGAGGTATTTTAATTCTCTTTATTGGTTGAAACACTAAATGGATCATATTCACAATCATAGTCTGATAGAAACTTAATCTAGCTATGCCAGCCAACCCTGAAAATATCTGGGGTAGGAAATACAAGAACCTGGACACCCAGAACCTTGAACGTCCACTAGTGACCAAATGATTTCCACACATTTAAATTGCATCCCTGACCCTGAATCAAATCTGGGTCAAATTAGGTCTGCAAGGTACACCTCTACATGAACACTGAGCGTAACTGCTTTATTGGGTACCATGAAGAAGTGTCCTAATGTTATAATGTGTATGTTGACAAGTGCATGAATCTGCACTGTTCTAATAAACTAATACATGTTTACATTTATTTACCACTTAAGGGCAGAGAACCATGTGTGGTTAATTCGTGGACCTTGATTTTCTACATGAATATTCAGCATCGGTCAGTGCAGGCCTCCTCAGTCGCATGAACCTCGCATCACTGAGCCTTCCAGAATCCACGATGCTCATAGGACTGACAGAGAGGACAACAGGCCACCACGCCAAATATACAATTATTTAAATATTTAATGCAAAAAAATAAAAAATTAAAAAATGTTTTATGTAGTGCAATAACAGGCCTGGCTGGAGGCATATAGAAAACAACTTTTCTTGTCTTTATAAAAAAATAAAAATAAAAAAAATCACACGGCAGCTGTTTAACTGCCCTTTGCTTTTTATCAGGACATTTTAAATATCCTCCTAATGCAAACATAGTTTTACTGACCTGAATCAGCTGTAGCTGCTGTTATACTGTGCTCTATTTCAGTTCTGTTTTTAAGCCCTCATAGTTTCTTCTTATTGTAATTCATTCATCTATTTAATTGGCCCAGTTGGGGTCTAACAGCAAACTTTTGCACTGTTGGTCCTCAGTGAAATTATGCACATGTGGAGCAATGGATTCCCAATAGAATATGGTTTACTTGAAGAGACCCCCCTCCCCCTCCCCCGCCCTGTGATTACGCGTAAAGTACAGAGCTGATGATACCAACATTTTGATGATGCCGCCATTACAGTCCAATCAACTGAGCCATCTGGATGCCCGTTAAACAGCGAATTAAGGCCACCTACTGAGCAGTGTGCCGACGCCGCCTCAGAGACGCGGCTCGGCTCGAAGCTTCTGCTTTTACAAACATCGACGACTGCAAAAGCGCCCCGACCTGGCTGCGACCGCTTATTTTCTTCCAACACAGCGATCGCGGGAGAAAACCGCAGAATGATGTGTGTGATATCTAAACAGCTGCAGCTCCCTGTGTAATATAGGAACAGACATGGATGGGCGGGACGTGTCAAGTGCAATGGGATTTTGAAGTCAAGTGGTTAATGTTCTCACCAGCCGTCTTTGTATTTATGAGCATGCAGAGGTGTAGGGCTGCGCTGGGTGTAGACCTGATGTGTGCGTGCGGCAGTTTCGAACATCTGGGTGTCTTTTTGAAGTACCCAGGTGGATAGTATAGCGACAGCTGCAACGCTTCCCTCCTTGCCTCTCAGAAATACGAAGGGAGCTTGACAAGCAGAAAACACCACCCTTTGATTAACAGCAACTCCCACTGCCGCTGCAAAAAAAATAAAAAAAAAATATTTTCTTTCCCTTGGTTTAAGCATTATACGACCACTACAACCACCTTCCATCAGTCCCGGTAGATGTGGGCAGATGGACCTGCTCCACAGGCAGATAAGCTCCCCAAAAGGAGCTCTTCCTCATCAACAATGGCCAGATAGAAGCAGCGGAAATCCCTGCGCCTCACGTTTGCCGCCGAGCCTTTCAGGTCCAGTCCCAAAAATGAGACGACATTAGCTGCTCAGCGCAGAGGAATTAGCAGACTTGTTCTGAAGAACGAGTACTTCGGTGAAGTAAACATTTTAGCTTCCCAAATAAGTTTCTCTTCTTTTTTTCTCTCTCGATCTCTGCTCTCAATTATAATGATAAAACTCTTTTCTCCAATGCGATGAAACTTGTGGCAGTGTTTGGTGGAGATAAAAAGACTGCTGGGAAGTTTTCTCAGCGAGTTACAAACTCAGAAGTAATTGCTTATTCATTTAGCTTACTTTTTATGTAAGTGTTTCTTTGAACTTGAACAGATAACGGCTACATAATGTTCTTCTGTAAGTTCTGTTGCTGGATTTTTATTTTTTATTTTTATTTTTTCACTCCGCTGCTTCTGTTTATTTGGATGTTGATTTATATTTCAATGGGATACACATTTTCGAAGGTACAAAAAGGTCACACAGTAATGGCTCTTAGAGGTACGGAAGTAGCAGTTTTAGTTTTGCTTCACGTTCTTGCTTATAGAACCAACTGCAACGGAAAAGAAGCTCAAATTTGAACTTGCTTCATGGAATGTGGCATGTACTTACACTGTGGCGTGCTCCATCCTCCACCCTCAGGCTCCCTGCACCAGAGCCAGACCTTTTTTGTTGACCCTGCCACCTTTACAGAACGTACAATATGTTGATGATACATCCTTCTACTACTCTGACTAAAGTAGACATTTTTGTTTTTCTTGCAGTTTATTGCAGTTAAAGGGGAATTACCATTTTTTTTTACAACCTGGCATAAATATGATCCTTTACTCACCCACATAATTTTGGCGTCATTTGTCGTTCTGACGACATTTAGATCCGCGTATATCCATATTGTGGGAGTGACTGGGGCACCGAAACGCAGCCACCCCATGCAGCTTGTTTACCTGTAATTTACTACTGCTAGTTTTTTGGCTGAGTATTTTTTCGATTCTGTGGTTGTCGACGACGACTTTGTTTATGATGGACGTCCTTACCGTTTTGAGAGGATGAGGAGCTTGTTGAAAGGAGGATGCAGAGGCAGATAAAAAAACACCTGGCACATCTGTGAATAGATAACAGGTAACTCTGGACTCACTGGGGAATAGGGCTAGTGTCTCATAATAAACTATAGGTGAAATGAACAAGTTTCACCTCAGATAATGCGTTATTTATAGGCTGCGTTTCTCCAAATGACACCAAAGTTATGTGGTAATTCAAGATTTTTTTATACATGTCCAGTGGTATCATTGGTTTGATAGAAGTAAAAATGTGTTTTTTCAGCTGTCTCTGGTCTGGTGATTGGGTTAAGGAGGCTTTTTGTATTTCTACAAAAGTAGCTTAGCAATTAAGAGTTTAAAGCCTTTCCGAACGGGACCAAGTATTAATTAATGTGTGTGGATGTATGTTCTAAATGTTCTGGACAGCACCTTCCAGAAGATGGTCCACGGAGAAAACGTTTCATTCCGTCTCCCATGCTGCATGCATGTCCGTACTCTAATCTAATTTAGCAATAAGCCAGCGTAATTAGACCCTAAGATCTGCTCCGCTGGGCAAAATGGCTTCTGTCTTCTGCTCGAGTGGCGCAAATAAAACCACTGTCCCGTAGCTCCCGAAGAAGAGAAAGCAGGAGCAGCACCTGACAGAGAACGGCGGTGATACAAATGAAAGTCTTCACAGATTAATCAGGGAAAGCCTCAGTTGTGTGCTCCTGGTAATTAAGGGAGAGATTAATGACGACGCTAATGTGGCTTTGTTGCAGATTATGAAATACTATAAATGGAGATGAGAAAACCTGCTTTAAGTTTGCCGAGTACACAAGGCAGATTCATAAAATCTGCTTCCCAGATATTAGTGAAGTAGAGCTACCCTCTGCTTCAAGGCACTCTTTCTCTCTTCTTCTAGAACGCCCGGCTTTGTTCCTCCCCTGTCTTTCAACTACTTTCAAGCAACATCATATGTCTAGAGCTTCATAATGAGCCCTGCAGTGGACTGACTTGAACTGGAGAGTAGTTGAGTTAGGCATGGCTGCCCTCTTTTCCCCTCTTACATTCACAGCGGGCTATAGAGCTCCAACACTCGCTGATTTGGTATTTAATTAGCCAGTCGTCTCTGATCGTGACTGTCCTCAACACCATCTCTTGGCTTTCTTTTGCTTTTTGATCAAAAAGCAAAATGAGGAATGGCTAAAAGTATTAAAATATTGCAGCCAACATTTCAGGTTCTTACCAGCAGGTAGGGGTTCAGCGTTTTGCTGTTGATGCGTTTTGGTTTGTCAGGAATCTAACCAGTGACCTTCTGGTTACGGGTGGATCTTTCACAGTCTGCACTGTCCTGACCATTTGCTCAGCCCACACAAATCCACAAGGCATTGTTGCGGCGCTGAAAATGGATAATCCTGCCTGTGTGTTGGCCTGCATGGAGTCACAGGTCAGCTGTTATCAGATGTTAAGGCGAGCAGCCTGCACCTGGTGTGCGTCCTCCATATTACTTCTAAGGACTGAACATAGGAGAGATTAGGGCGAGCGTGTTAGTCTTTGTAAAAGGTCATGATGCAGCAAAGATTAGGTCAGAGAAGAGAGGTTAACTCACTGTGAATGTTTACAGTGCATTACAGCTTTAATTTGGGGGAACTGGGAGCTCGTACTGAACACATACTGTATTTAGACAGTAGCCATTTCACTGTGCTAGCTAACTTTTACAGCTAGAACTCTGATTTGAACTTGCTTCCTTCAGTGAAAACATAGTGCTGCTTCCATCTGTATTCCATCCACCATAGTTTGTATCTCCACTCACTTGCTGGAGTTTCAAAGAAGCTATCACAAAACAGTTTCACTTTGTTGTGAAGTTCTTCTTAATTAATCCCTCTGTGTTCTACTTGGCATCATCGCTGCTGTGATGAACACTTCCTGCATAAAATGGTAAGGTCTTCCCGTGGCTCATTAACATTGGCGAAACATTAATCGATGACTATACTGAAAATCAATCAGTTAAGGTGTCAATCTTGAATATCAATGGCCCGACTCGTTTGACCACTCCAGAAATGGGACTGACAGCAGAAGAGTCGGATGTTGTGGATTTGTTCCTTTCAAAGAGACGTTCAAAAAGCTGGCTCACTTTTTTTATGTAGTTATTTTTAAGAAGTCAGGAATTAATCACTGTGAGGAATTAGATGCTTACCACCAATATATATTCCATCTGTGGGATACCTAATTTTGAAGTATTCTGGAATATTGATTCTGACAAATATTATACTTTGCTTTACCGTTTTTGTCATCACAAAAGCGCATCCAAATGCTGCTGTGTTTACTTTGGCTCATTTTGTCTTCTTGAGTCACCAGCCTCTCACTTCAAATGAAGCGTGGCCTCCCCCTTCTTGCGACCGTTGCCTACTGAGGCACTTATGAAGGCAGTGTGGACAACTCAAATGACATCATGCGATATTTGCATATCAAAAAGGCCCCGCATGTGTACTCCGCAGCTCTCCTCTCCTGGTGCCTGTTCTCTGTTTTACTCAGTGTATTAGCAAAGGAGGAGCTTGTGTGCGCATCTGTGTGAAACACAGCAAGAACAAAATAATTTCAAAAAAGAATGGCTCGCAACTGCTATTCACTTCCCGTCGTGTTAAAGAGTTGGTCAATAGATACGGTTCGTTTGTGAACGTCACATCTCTAGACGGAACCTGTAGTTACTAGTGGCAAATGAGGTTAAATAGTCTACTACAGCTTGTAGAATTTGGTAATTTGATTTTATGCTGCTCATAATATGAGTTTACAAAGAGCAGTGAAAGGAGGTGTGTTTCCTGGCGCTTTGATCTAACAGTTCACTGTGGCCGCTCCTTCTTCTTCCATTACTCCCTGAAATATTTCAAACTGATCTACTATTAAATGTCAGGGTTTTCAGTAGTAGTGAGACTTGTTCCACAGGGATATGGAAACATTTATTGACAACAATGAACAAAAAACCACCGGGCAAGTAGAAACCCAGAGGTTCAAAACAATGACGAAAAACAGAGCCAAAGCTAAGAACATGGCTAAAAGTAAGAGACTTAAGACAACTACAAACCATCACAGCCAGCAAACAGACCACAAAGACTAAATATAGTAGCAAAAGGAACTTTATCTGAGGAGAAGCGTCCACAGAGAGAGGCACAATGTGTGCAAACAGAGACAAAGCCACTGCGAAGAGACACAAGACAAGCAAAATGACTGCAAACCAACCACGAGAAGAGATGCGAAATGAACACAAGCAGAACGCAACAAGAGGCAAACTTCCATCCTATTATCTGCAGTTATTTTGTGCCTTTTGTGTAGGAGTGACGAGGGCCCTTTTACAATTCTGTTCCCAGGTGCCTGTTGTCTCATAATCCGCCCATGGGTTGATTCAGTCCTTTAATGCAACTGAAAGACAGTAGTCAGAGATGTGTGGGCCCGGCCTTAAACATGACTAATCTGAAGGAACTTTTCCTTCTCCGGGCACCCTCCTCTACAGTGATTAGACAAGTGGCATTTTCATCAGCCACTCTCATAACTGCGCCTAAGTAGGACCAACGTTTTGTGAAATCTTACAGCGGTAAAACGAGGGTTTTAAGCCTGGAGTTCACCCAGAAAGTTGAGTCATTGTTCAAACAGACCATGGGAATTGGCTAACTTTTTCCATTTTAGGGTTGTGTATTTTTCTAATTGAAGTCTGAGTCCTGCCACCAAGACAAGCACATTGGTTGCTGATTTTTTTGTTTTGTTTACTGCATTGGTCTTGGACGGAGCATCCTGCCGCCTCCTTTTATAGCTGGCTTTCTTTCTCTCACTCTCTACCTCTTGTCCGCCACAAATGCCCCGTCCTCTATCACGCCAGCTTTCCTCTGTCATCGCCATTGTTGTGCAGACATTTCATCATCTGACCTTTCTCTGATCTCCTCCTCCTCCACTCAAACTTGTTGTCTTTCAATCATACAGTACAGTAACACTGCTGTGTTACTCCACGTCTGACGTCTGTAACACATGCAAAGTGCAAAATAAGCTGAGTAACAGTGTCTAATTGTTGCTTACACATGGTAGTAACAGACCATAAAAAAATGTGCACGTCAGATGTAAAGATTTGAGCATTTGTATTTGACTATAAAGATTAATCACACACAAGCGCTCAAATCTTAGGAGCTAGAGACGAGCTCTTAGATGAAAGAGGCACCAGGCTTTATTCATATTTTTATGATTATGGTTGTAGTCTCCTGATGGCCCTTCCAGTGTTGGGGCTCTGGGCAGTTAATTCCATTTAGTTCCACTACTCCCTTCTCACACCGCTTAGAGGCCCTGCTTTGAAAATGTGAAACGTCTGCAGGTAGTGTTGTGCTTTCATCAGCTGTGACTTATATCGATCATTGTGTGCTTTTTAAGTGTGTACATTTTTTTTATTTATTTTTTAGGATGAATGCTTCCCAGTCCGTTCCGATTTGAATTTTCACGCCGACTTTAGACTTCCTCCATGTCTACCTTGACAATAAATACAATATGATGTAATACTGTCCAAGTCTAATTGTCCCACTACTGCATACATATCTGCAGTGGAATGTATATTGCTCTTGTGTGCAATGTACATACATTGCATTTTTTTTGTACTTAATTCTTAATGCTACACAAGAGCTAATGTGTGGTTTATACTGCCACACCAGTTTGATGTTGCTTAGTGTCAGCCCAGACCACAGACGCTAATGCTGTAGCCTGACGTGCACCTCCCCAGAAATGTAACTATGCGTCACGGTTACAAAGAACGCAAGTGCTGTGATTGGTCCGCTTGCTAGTAGCTTATTTCCGCTTTAGCGTTTCCGGCTGCTTCTCCATTTCCACAACTTTCTAATTGATTGTTTTGCATCAATAAACATTGGAACACATTGAGAAAAAGGTTAACTGAGGAGGTATACAAATGCAAACATTTGTATGGCTCACCTTTGGCAAGCTTTCTGCAAAAGTTTTGGTCGCCATTGTTGAAAGTGAAGCAGGAAGTAGAAACACGGACTAGCCGACTAGTGTTTAGGTGGCGGTTTTACAGAGAGAGCCAGACTGACTAGTGCACAAGTATGAATGTCTCACAACAGCATAGGCTACGTGCATAGGTTACGGCGTCTATGTTCTCCAGTTCTTTAAATGAGCCTTAAGGCAATGAACAACTGACATTAGCTTTCCTGCTAAGTGCTCCTCCTGATCTGCTGAGCTGCTCTTACAGTGTCCAGACATGACCTATCCTCCAATCACACATTCAGCAGGGCCAGTGCACCGGTTTGCAGGGTAGCCAGCTAAAGTACTGCAATGTCTAGTTTGTAATTCAACAGACTGGTCCTTAATTCGTTCCATTAAAGCATTAGCTAGTAGGTTCCCAACACTGTTGTGATTCATCATTATTTCAATTCCTGCTTTGCTACTTTCTTTATTTTTAAATTTTTTCTTTGGCTTAAGGATTCTTTCAAAAAATAAAAAATTCAGTTCTACCACAGACAGCCCTAACAGTAACAGTCTTCTGGCAGCTCACATGGAACCATCCACCTCTTTTCCTGGCAGGCTGTAGTGTGACCAGAATCTGGTCCTTGTGCATACGCAGCCTCTCTCGACTCCCTACTGCTCCTTCGTTCAACCTAGCATGTGTTTAACAGCATCAAATATAAATCATTAGCAGTTATGTGGAATCCGTCTCCACACTGCACATCACTGTGTGAAACTTTTAATTTGAGGTTTGCTTGTAGGTTTAGTAACACTTTCAAACTTTGTTCAAACTTTACAGTGAAGTAAAAATTTGAAGAAGCTCTACTTTCTTTCGAGTGTTTCTATTTTACACTTTGCTCTGTGCTATACCATATAACACATCTTTAATAATTACACCAGAGGTGTCCAATCTTCTTGTCTTCTTACAAAAAGCACTGTGACGTGAAGGGTCACATTTCGGACATCTTCAAGTTGTTCACTGCTCCACCAAATTCCCACTCAACAAATGTTCCATTGATCCACAGATCAGAGGAAAACGTACAAAATCACAGTACAGACTTTGTATTTCAGAGCTGTACTGTTTCTTCTTGCCTTTCCCAAGAATAATTTAACGACCCCTCAGAGTAATCCCTATGGGAAACTGGCTCCCCCTGATGCTTCAGTATTAATAATCTAATGTTATCATATACACCGACCAAGCATAACATTATAATACATTATGACCTCATATTGGTCATAGCTAGGTCTCCCTTGTTCCTCCAAATCAGTTGTGACTCATCAGAGAATGGACATGGGCCTTCTGAGGGTGTCCTGTGGTGTCTGGTAACAGAATGTTGTTAGTGGAGGTCTTTAGGTCCTGGGTTGAGGGGAGGGGCCTCTGTGGATCAGGCTTGTGCCACTGCATCCCACAGATTCTTACTTACTTACTGCTTGGGGTGTAAATATTGTTGAGCCGTTCATCGATCCCCAGTGGAGCTTCTACATCCAGAAACAGAAAATTAATAGAGAGAGAGAGAGCTACACCAACCACCAGGCTGAAAAACAACGAAATAAATGTGACTTGAGACAGTCAACCAGCTGGAAGAATTTCTCAGTACGTATTTCTCTGTGAATCAGGCTTGTTCCAGTGCATCCCACAGATACTTGATCAGTTTGGGATCTAGTAAATTTGGAGGCCAGGTCAACACCTTGTGCTGTTCTTCATGTTGTTTGAGTTGTTCCTAAAGTGTTTTTGTGTGTGTGCCTTTGTCTAAATAATGTATAAATAACAGCTATGAATGCTAGCTCCTAAAGTTTCCCTGCAGAACATTGTCAAAAGATGGTTAATGTTATTTACCTATCCTGTCAGTGGTCATAATGTTGTGGCTGATCAGTGTATAATGATGTTTCACTCAGAGGGGTCAGACCGGTACTTTAACATACTTTTACTTACTTACTTTAATAGGATTTTTTATGTGTGACATTTCCTTTTATTTTTACATGGCTAAATTTGTGTTTTACTTAATGATCAAGCTGCATCTTCCACTTCTTAAATTTATCAAAATATAAGTTAATGTACTTAATAAGTTAATGAATAATGCGTGAGAGAGGCCTTTCTGTTAAACAGAGAAACTCAGGGCAGCACAAGACGTGGCTGTGATGGATACAGTCCTGTGAAATTGTACATTATGCTAAATCAACCGTATGGTCCATTAGCATTTTTATTAGTCCATGCTGGAAAGGATTAGTACAGACATAAACTAATCCTTTATTATTCCTTTTATTTTGTTGTTGTTTTCAGTCACCATGTACCTTTGTGGGGGCCTTAATATTACCAACAACATGACCAGATTTGAAGGTATAAATAGGAGCCTTATCCCAGATATTGGTTAGGTGTTGCAGCGTCGCCTGCCTCATCCCAGAAAGTTATTTCATTGCAAGTCTCTTACGAAGCGTGAAGTTCACACCTATCAGATGCAGGGGACAGAGTGACACGACACGAGCTATCTTGACATGATCTCGCTCTGACTGTAAAAACCAATATCCGTGGTATTTGCCCAACACAGTTTCTCATTTCGAGGTCAAAATCGCATTATGGAATCACGTCCTGTGACAGTGGGGCATTTTGCAGGACCCAGGAAATGATGAAGATAGGGGTACGTCGTTGGCTTTCTCTCAGGTAGAGCTGTACGGCTGTTTTTGGTAATGTCTCTGACAATCAACAGACCTTCAGAGCTGCTCATAGGTTAGGTGAGACGCAGCGTCAGAGACAGTCACGTCCCAAAACACACGTGGCTGACATGTGTCCTTGAACGGACTCCGTATCCCAGATTTTCTTTCTCTTCCCGCGTCTTCATCTGTGTCAGTCCTTTGCTTCTGGCAGACGGGGTGGCGTCTCCAACGGAGCAGCAGGGAGCAGATCTGGTCCCGGTGCTTGCGTGGGGATGTTGTAACGCCCTTGAACAGATCAGATTAGCGCTGCCGCCTGAGGGAGGCTTTTTCAAAAAATAAAAAAATAAAAAGAAGTGACACCTAACATGAAAAACTGGAGACAATGAGAGGAAAAAACACGTGTCGCCTCCGTGTTAGCTCAATCTTCGGATTCCTCCGCATACATCATCGTTATGAAGACATTTCAAACTGTGCGGGACCATTTTTATTGCCCCCATGCGGGTGGAGAACACACGCACGCTGCTTCACAATGAAGTGTGCAGAAAGTGGATTTCCCACAGGTTTGACAAATCGAAGTCTGGTGTTGTGGCGAGATCTGACAGCGTTGTCGAGAAGACTTTTTTATTTTTTTTTTGTCGGGCAATATCCAGATTGTGAGGCCTTTTGTGAGAAAATGGATTTTAGCATCAGGAATACAAATTTGACAGCTTAATCTGAATCGTCCTTTTGAAGCTTCTGTGGTCTGCGATGTGATGGCGACACGTAAGAAGCTTTTTTCTTTAAAAAATAAATAAATTAAGTCAAATCGGAAACAGCAAAAGCTGAATATTCTGCCAGTTGTGTCTAGAATGAGACAAACTCCAAAAGCATTTCCCAGAAGGAAACTCATTTAACATTTCATTTAATCTGCCCCTATCTGGTAAAAACATGTCTTTGAAATGCTACTCATTCATTCTACTCGTGCATTCTCGAGAAAGTTAAGAACGGCGTTCGACAGAGCAGACTCCATTGAATGTCCACTTACTAGTTTGCTCTCCAGTGTTTCACTCTAAAGTCGAAGTTCAGAAAGTTTTCAGAGTAATGACGCCTTTGAACGCCTGCAGTTGGTCGGAACAAGCGCAGAAAGAAAGTGCATTTTAGGTGGATACTGGGTCATTTTTCACCAAGCTCGACAGCAGAAGATGTTGTATAAGCCTTTCCACAGGCTGAGTGCTACTCCTCCCGACTGGTAAACTGTTAAATCAGCGGAGTGCCTCTTTAATATGCACAGTGAGCTTTGTGATGTTTCTCAGATCTGTCCGAATGGAGAAAAGTTATATAATATCACTGAAACCACTTGAAATAAATCAGTAAAAAGGATTTAGCGGCCATTTTGCCATGTCCAGAATGCACGTTGCCCTTTATTCAATTATAAAGAGACCTTGAGGATAGAGGAAAGCAGAAGAATGATCTGTTGGAGATCAAACCTGACATCCAATGTTCAGTTCATACGTGCCCATTGGTATGCACCCTTGTTACTTATCTATCAGGACATCTATGTAGTTATGTGTGTCAAGCTTCAGATATTCAGCAGAAAATGTGTTTGGACGGTTTCTTTATTGCAAGGAGCAAAAACTGATTTTTATCTGACAATCCCTGAGATCAACAGATGTCTCTGACTTTCACTGCAACTTCCATCCCCGCATACCAGCGTTGATAGATTTTCAAAACCACTCAAGAAAACATTGCTAACATCCAGCCTGTTGACCCTTTGTTAGGCTGCAAATCTATTGAGCTCTCCATCAGCGGTGTTAATGCTGAGCCGCATTCATCGTGCGCTTACGTAAGAGGCGGGCCGACAGGGAGCAAACCAGAGCCGAAAAGGGGGAGAAAAGTCAGATATTATGAACATGCGAGGTTTAGCGGCGGTTGACGCACGTGAACGGATGCGGCGGCGTTTGTGCACACTCCCACGTGCGCGCAAATTCACGGTCCGTGTCTCCCTCCCTCAGCCCATCGGTGTCTGCTCCTCCGTCTCCTTGAGGGATAAGATACGCAGCTGAAAGTTTTGGGCTGCCGAAGCAAGGGAGAGCGAAGAGGATGAAAGATCACCCTCCGCATCCTCCAGAAAATCATTCTTTAGCTCTAATTACGTATCAGAAACTGAAACAACAGGCTGTGGAATAATATACAAATCTTTTTTTACAGAAATTTGGCGAATACTTAGTCCGCCCCCCCTTGATGAGAGTAGCCTCTGTAGAACTGCTCAGCATCTGTTTGATGGACTCATTCAGCCATGCTTATTGAAAGCTATTTGCTACCACTGAGTGGTTTTTGAACCTGTGCATTTGTGAGAGTGGTTGACTTTATAGGTGCTTATGATGCTGTTTGCGCAGTGAGGAGCATCAGACCACTCTACAGGCCATATGTTTACATTATCAGCCCGCATTGTAGCTTGTATCTTGTTCACCTTACTAGTGTCATATTACAAACCAACAAACCCCACTAGTGTCACGTTACAAATCTTGTCCTCATTTTAAGCTACATCCTGCTTTGTTTGGCCGTTATGACACTAAGTAGATACCAGTGGCTTGCTGTGCATGCATCATTTGTAGTTAGTGGTCGCATTTGATGGAGCCGGTAGCCGCCAGTGGGGAAGCTGTTGTCAGCAAACACAGAGAAGCAGCTAGCTGTCTTAAAGCCCCATTCATAGAATATTTGATCATCCAGCGGCATATGGCAGACCAGCGTGTGGTTTGATGTCACACTCCAGAATAAGTGGGCTAATTTAGCTTTGGTTAACCTTGTGATGGATCCATGAGCAGGAAACAACTGTCCATGGATACTTACTATGTGCTTTTAAAGGTTCACATCTAGAATCAAATAACAAACAGATTTTTTGATAAATAACATATGTATATCATATTTGGACAGCTTTAACAAGTCAAATTAAGGCAAATGCCGTGGTTACAAGACACCAAAACTCGCAGCCAGAAAATTATACGTGAAGCACACTTTCCATCGTCAGAGTCAGTCACTGTGGACGGCAACCATCGTGACCATGCCCCATTGTAACGCCACCCCTGCTTAATATTGGACCGATCACAACAGATGGTGCTTTAGCTGGTCAGCTAAACTTAAACTTGAGTTGCCGCTGTGGGCGGCTTTGTTTTAGTCATCCAGAAAGTTCACAACATTCGGCATGACTGTTCCTTTCTCATGCGCATAATCTGAGTAGCGTGACGTTTGCTGAAATGAGCTGTGTGTGAACATAATCTTCGGGAACAAGGTTTGGTTGTGTGTGTGTGTGGTCATTGTGGCAGTGAACGACTCCTCTTTCCTCTTCAATCAGCTGTGTCCACTGCTGCAAGGTCTCTAAATGTCATGAGCACTCACTGTGAAATTGCAATTAAGAATGTAATAAATAAGTGATGGAGAAACAGTCTCTCACAGGCCCGGACAGACCGAGGGACATCGAGCTAATTAAGATTTTATGATCAATTAGAAGCATTCCGTAGTGAGGGAGAAGGAACACAGGGATGTAATGAAGTTAAGAAGCCATTCATTTGGTGCCTCCTTTGTTTTTGCGGCGATAGCGTCCATGTGTGCGAATGCATTCTGTTTCCCAAGGAGTTACACACACCACCCCATGGTGCGCACCTTCAGCTGCACTGGCGTGGGAAAGGGCTGCGAAGTTCACCGGGCAGATTTAAAGTGGCTAAAAAGTTCCCTGCAGTGTCTTTCTATGCCTTTCACGAGGAGCGGGGAAAGCCAAGCTGGAATTACTTTCTTTGTCTCAGAGAGGCTTGGTAAGGGGAGAGGAAGAAAATGATGGACGAAGCAAAGGGAGCAGTCCTCAGAGGATGCAGACTGTAATGCTTTTCAGGTTGAAACCAGATCATGGACAATTAGAGGAGGAATGGCTGACTTGGTAAACAGTGGTCCTCCATGGACCCATCACAGATGGAGACTAATTCCACTCTCTGTATCTGAGAGGAAGTGTTGTCTCTGGCTGTCATTAGCGACGGCAGTTTGGTTTGCTCAAAATTCCTCCTTGATCGTTCAAATCGTGAAAAAAAAGAAAAAAGAAGAGCAAATTAGATTCCTCTACCTTTCAGTCTCTCTCTCTCTCCTTCGCTGCTTCACTTCTCCCACACACACTCAAAGTGTCTTTCATTACACTGCCCTGCTGTTTCTGCTTCTGTCAAAAAGTCCAAATATATATATGCATAATGCCTCCTCCTGTCCTCCCTGCGTATCTCCAAGTTACAGATCAGTGCCAGAAACAGAGGCGATGCAAAAAGATTGAGATGAATGCAGAGATAAAAGAGAGGGAACGGGAAAACGGTCAGGGAGAGGCAGTTCACTGTAATGAGCGTGACAGATTGGCCTCTAAACAGACTAATTGTAATAAGGCATATTCCCTTTTAAAAATAGATGAGGAGTAATGAGGCAGGGACACAGAGGACAATACAGAGTGTAATGGCGTGTGTGAGGCCTCGATGAGCTTCTCTGGGAGACACACTGCAATATGCGAACATGTTGCCTTTTGGCACAAAATAATATGTGGCCTTGAGCTGCGCACTGGAGCATCTTGGGTGGATTAAAGTCGTAGCGGGGCGCCAAACGCAGCCAGCTCGTTCTTACAAACACACCTCCTCGCGAGTCATTTCGTTTTTGTTCTGTTTGTATCTCCGTGCAGCTTTAATTAGCATTCACATGGACATCAGTGGTTGTGGCAGCAGTGCATACTGCGTTATATAACAGATAACATGCTATATTACCTGTGTTGCACAACCCAGGTCCCGCAAAGGCAGCTTTACATATAAGCAACATAAGCGTCCAGTGCATCTAAAAGATATATCCCAATTTAATTTGGAGATTTGCATGTATACATTTCTCCAGGCATGCAGCTGAAGTCAGCTTCAGCTTCAAGAAGTGCAAGTGACGTAACGGAAACAATGGAGGCCGTGCAAGCCTGTCATGGAATAACCAGTAACTGGCAGATTGCTAGTTATCATGCATGCAGACAGATTGAACCAAATATCAGTGTGTTCTATGGAAACGCTTTAGAAACCGGATGGGACATCAGGATGACTACAAGCTGCCATGCCAACTGCTCCGTGAAACAGTCCCATAGGGCCTTGAGAGTTAGCAAAATGAAGTACAGTGCATAATCCAACACTTTTTTGAAAACTAGCAGGGGTAGAGCAGACAGCAGTATTAATTAAACAAAAATGTAAGTGAGTGCATGGGTCATCGATAACGTGGCTCCGTGTGGCTCCACTCTCGAGCTGCACCGTGCAGACTGTGACTCCAAACTTGCAAGATCCCGTATCCCCGGGAAACTAGCATCAGTTTGGCTAATGCAAGGGAGTAGGGAAGCATTATACATATTTATGTACAGTCTATGGAGGAGACCCATCGGCTTGAGGCTATACACTACATCTGGATAAAGGATAAGTCACAGATCACAGTCCATGCTTCACGTTTTACTGTTTTGTGATTCATAGCTAGCCAGTCCGCCCACAAGATCTTTGGTGGTGGAAAGTTGGTCTAAAGTCGCTCTATCGGGACCTGATTATGTCATGACAAAGATTTGCTGGTCCAGTTAAATCATTCGGGTAGGGCTTTATGCACTGATGGCCAGTGATGCAGTCATACTCTACACGTCATCTGAGCGGCATGGAGTTGAACTTGTTTCCAATAAAACGGCTCTGACTGGTTATAGGACTATCCAACTTCACTCTGTAGGGAACTTGAATGTCTGTGGCAAATTTCAAGCCCATCCAGCAGATGTGAGGTAATGTTCAGACATGTCACTGTCTAAGTAAAAACGTGTACTCTTTGTGGCACTAGATGAAAAGGGCATTAGCAAAGCCATTAGGGATCACTCTCTGTATGCGATGAAAGGAGATGAACTCATAACATTTTATGTGGTTTTGTTCAAAGTGGGTTTTCAGCCCGTGCCTTTTCACCACAAGCAGCAAATGAACAAGTTCTATGACTGATGTTTGCTGTCACAACAAACACCGGATGTGTGCGTGAGTATGTGTGTTCAGCTCAGACCAAACTAAATTTGCACAGAAGTTCACTTTCTATTAGTTTTTCTCCTGCCATCCTTCTTCTGCTTCTGTCTCTAATAGTCACAGTATGAAATTACTTTTTTAAAACAAAAAAGTGAAGCCTACTCAAAAGATTGCAATATAATTTACACATTAGCAATGTCGAAATTTTAACACTGGACTAAATATGAAGAGAATTTGTTAGCCTGCCATAGCACATCATTTGGATTTCATTATGGAGTGTGTTTCAACTAAGAAAAAACACCTCTGCATGCAGTTAGATGGTCCTACAACCAATCAGAGGGATTTTGTTGTAAACAAATTTAACTCCATGCTGCTCACATGACGTGGATGACTACATCGCTAAGTCTTTCCCCAGGAATAAGTAACTCCCAATGGTGAGACTGCCTTTGATTTCAGAAACCATTACTTATTCAGAAGCCATTACCTCAGTTTGTATTCCCGTAGAGATGTCCTGTGTCATTATGACAAAGATGTGATTGTAAAACTTCATCAAAAAAGTTAATCTTAAAAACACAAATATCTAAGCCTTTCCACCCTCGAGATATGTGTACTTGGACCACGCCATATCTATTTCAAAAACCATTTCTCAAAGGTTGACGAGCAGTAGCGATGGGAAGTCCAGCTCTTTTCAAAGAGTCGGCTCTTTTGTCTCAGCTCCCTTAGAAGAGTTGGCTCTTATGGCTTCCAATTGGCTCCCAGACGGGTCTTCATTTAGTTTCACTTGGAGCCTTTTATTTTATCCTAATTATGAATGTTGTTTTTTTTCATAAAAAGCTTTTTTTTGTGTGTGTAAAAAAATACAGTTGCTATTGTTTAACTTTTTTTAATCAAACTTTTAAATGAACAACTTAACCACAGCAAACAAATCAAATAAATACAGTTTTAACATTATGACACTATGACATTATAGATAAAAGTCTTTCGTGTAGGCTGGCGCTCACGAATAACAATCACACACTTTGTGAAAATACCAGCCAGCAATACTGAATCGGTTCTAAAATATCAGTGTTTATTGACTCACGTTGTGCATTTCACTCTAGTCTGGTGATGTGGAGATGGAGACTTGACTTCTGTTTCATAATGTCTCTTATCTGTAGAGCCCAAGGTTGCATTTGTTGGCCTTACACTAATGCTGTGTTTCTCACACTGCATTATCTATATAAAGGTTGCTGGAGTCGAATCTAATGTTGAGTTTGTTTTAGTGCTTACGAATTATACTTGCCATTTGTAGGAGAAATGAGGTGGTATTGCGTCTTTCAAAAGATAGTTTCACAATCAGTTTTTTCATTGAAGTCTCTTAAGAAAAATCCCCCATAGCCAATGGTAAAACTAAAAACATCTCTGTATATTTATGTATAATGAATAAGTAAGGAATTTCTGACTGCAATGGCTTATTTATTTTTGATTAAATTATCATGAGCCTGTCATGAATCAAACCAATTTGACTCCGTTGGCAAGCCTCTAATGTGCAGATATTTATATTTTATAGTTCCTACCTGTATTTCAGTTGTGCAGACACTACCCTGAGTCAACTTTAATGCCATAGCGAATAAGGCACCACTGCTTCTTTTGATAATATGTTTGGGTTTTTTCAAGATGTATCAGACATGAACACGTTTTGAGAGAAGTTCAAAAGTTAACTTTCTGCACTTCATTCCCGTTTCAGCCTTCTCGCAGTAGCTTGTAGAGACTGGATGATCTCCTCTGTAGAGAACACTATATGTGTGGGGGAAAAAAAGGCTTAATGAAGTTGTCAGCCTTCAGCAGGCAGGTGTCAGGCTGCATCATTGCACGGTCCATATGGTTTCCCATCATGTCACTCCCCATGTGGCGTGTGGTGGCCACATTCCACCTGCTGAGAAAGGCATAGTGATGAGAGGAAAAATTGCAGGTCTCATGTGTAGCCTGAACCGTGTATAGTTTTACAACTGCATGTATGTGTGCTGATTAGCCTTAGCATCACTAAATTTAGGAATTTGCAAATCGAGTATTTAATTTTTGATGGATAATGTTACAGCTCGATAGACAACTTAATAATTTGTTCATGGTTTGATAGATGGCTTATAATAGTATAATAGATGATTTAATAGTACAATAGATTTGATAGACAACTCCATAGTCTAATAGAACCCATAACTCTGTAGTTTGATTGATAGAGAAATTACAATGATCAGGCGTAACATTATGACCACCTTCCTCATATTGTGTAGGTCTCCTTTGTTCCTCCAAAACAGTTGTGACTCATCAGAGAATGGACATGGGCCTTCTGAGGGTGTCCTGTGGTGAATGGCAACAGAATATTGTTAGTGGGGGTCTTTGGATCCTATGGGTTGAGGGGAGGGGCCTCTGTGGCTCATCCCACAGATACTTGATCAGTTTGGGATCAACACCTTGTGCTGTTCTTTATGTTTTTGAGTTGTTTCTGGTCTAGGTAGATGCTACATGTCTAAGTAACATCCACATGAATACCAGGTCCAAAAGTTTCCCAGCAGAACACTGGATTGTCACAAGACTGTCAATGTTGTTTACTTCTCCTGTCAGTGGTTTTAATGTTGTGGCTTATCGGCAGTGTATGAGTTTGATTGACAACTCTACAGTTTTAATAGACAACTCTGCAGCTTGATGGACAACTCCAGCCTTTTGATTGAGAATTTCACAGTCTGACTATAACATCACGTGAAGACGCTAATTAAATACCAGCCAGGAGAAAAGCTGCAGCTGTTTGTTGTCAACTAACTGCTGCTGGCTACTGATTAGTTTTCTGTCCAGGGATGTCCAGGGATACACAGGAGCTCCACAGACACACAAACAAGACGCCGGGACCTTGTAGTCTTTTAAGCATTCATCAAAGAGAGCCTGACCTTGAGAGTGAAGCAAAGCCTGTAATAAGTATCAGAGGCAAGACTTTGTGCTTGCCCCCGTACCAATGGGATGGCACACTGTCACTGTGTACGTGTGGCCAATGAATGTAAATCTAAACTGAAACCCTTTGCCAAGGCCAATTAGCCAACCTTGCATCCCACTGCCTAATTATCCCACATTAGCTGACTCAGTGGATTATGGGATGAATTAGTTGTTATCAAAATCGTGCAGCAGTGCTGAATATTAACTGTGTAATTCAAAGTAAGTGATTTTCAAGCTAATTTCAACGTACAAGGGAGGACACAAGAGGAAGACTTGTTCTCTAGTAAAATGCAACCCAGGAGAAGAATACCATCCCATCAAAACTTTGAAAACAGAAGTTGAAATGTCCCTTTGTCCCGCTGTAAAACATATGGACCTGGCCTGGAAACACTGTCGGCCTTGTTGGAACCAGCAGCTTCACGTCAACAAGGCAGTTGGATCTGACTGGCATGGTAATTGTTTTCTTGGAACTAAGAAGAATTAGATGGTTTGGAGCCAGTTTGCAGCTCATCTCTTGATTTTGATGCAGCATCTCTCTCTCAGCACACACACACACGCGTACGCACAGTATGCTGGCAAACCTTGCAGCGGGGACTCACGTGGAGAGATGCCAGTTTTAGCCGCTCTGATCATTTATTTATTTGTGGGTCACCTTTTTTTTGTCGCCAAGATTCTGGTGCTCTTCTGTAAGTTAGACGTGAGACGTCTCCGAGGGGCAGAGACCCGCTGAGAATCACGTGAAGACGAAAACATCGCAGTGATTATTACTGTTCTACGAGAGGCGGTCGGAACGAGGAGCGAGAGGGGGGAGCAAGAGGCCACATCTCCTCCTGCTAAAATCAATCTTTCGGGGGACCATGAGTGCAGCATACTAATGAGTGTTCATTCACATGTGCTCATTGCTTTGTTGATCTTTTGGCCTCCCGCTCGCAAAAACTGAAATTAATATCTGATTTCAGAAACCTCTATGCATCTTATTTAGGGCTACGGTTGGTGCGCAGAACACCTCCGTGTTACACAAACAGTGAGATGGGAACCTTGGAAGAAAATACTGCATTTACTCAAGTGTGATACTTAAATAAAATTTGGTTTACTTTTACATTTGCTAAGCATTCATGCTTTTTTTGTTTTGATTTAGAGAATATTTACTCTTGTAATGTACTGTATGTATATGTATATCCATATCAAAAAATTTCACTGATATTTGGCCCCTTGTCATGTTTCAGATTAGTTTTTCCAACAGTGTGCTCCATTTGTAGCAAAATGCCCCACTACCTCATATTTAGCCAAATGGAAAAAGTAGCCACTTCCCACAATTTTGTAATCAGACTTTACAAATGCCTGAATTTTTTAATTTCCTAAACAGTGGATGTCAATGTAACAATTTATTAATTTAAAGACGTTTGCGTTACATTTTTGCTTACACCACGTTTTCTGGAGATGTGCATGAAAGATTTCCACCCTTTCTACCATAGTGGATCATGCATTTCAAAAGCCTTGAATGTTGAGGACCACTGGACTGAATTGTTTACCTGTGAATTAAGTTGCTGAAATGAACTACTTACAGCAAGCACACGTTGTGTCATAAATAACTGACACAGACAGAATTGCTACAATTTTTTGATGATACATTTGTGCCTTTACTCATTTGAAACTTGTCAGTTCTTCCTCCAGAGGTGGTATGCACAGGACAGCGAGCTTGTATTGTAGGATACATACTTGTATGTGGTTTACATGTGGTCAGAGAATTTCAATTGGCAAGTCAAAGTGTGATAAGTTAATTTCTATCCTCTGGCGAGGCTTGGTATAATCCTCTTTTACCCAATTTGGAATGCGTCTTGCAACAGTAACAGTAACATTATCGTCATTCATTACTAGGTCTGCCCTGGAATGATTTAAATCTGTGGCTAAGAGAAAACCCTTTGTTGAAAACACAAGTCAACTTTCCAATATCAAAAAATATCTTTTTTGATATTGTTGCCTGCGGTGACTGAGAGCACTGGTGATCCTCAGTTCAAGGGTTTCCTGTGGGCTCAAATTAAGCCTTAGACATAAAGAGCATACACATTTGGCTGCAGGCATTGGTAGCATGTGGAAACGCAGAAGGCGTTTAGATACAGGGACAGAGACAGAAATGACGGAACAACGATACATGCGTACACGCAGATTGCAAAGGGAAAAGGAGACCTCCTTGTAGTCAGTGGCTCATGTCAGTGCATTTCCATCTGCTCAGACTGCCTCACAGAGTAGAATTTGATGGCCTGTTGGCTGGGGTGCAAACTGACCCCCACTGAGCGCTTACTTATCTGCCAATATACGTTTTTACATCGCGCCTATTCTAATAGGATTAACGTCGAGGGGGGGAGGTGAGGAATAAAACGGAATAAAATATTCACTGTGCTCTGCAGTTTCTTACCTCGCCACGTTTTAACTGCTGCGAAATGAGAGCATATGGGGTGTAACAGACATGGACATTCAACTGGAGAAAGGCACAGGTGTCCCCAGGGGGCAGTGCAGGAGAGTTGAATGAGATGAAGGGCTGGTGTTACAGGCAGGACGCTGGTGTTAAAGTTGCTGTCATTCTCCAATCTAAAGTGTTTTCACAAAGAGCTGGAAACTTCATTCAGAGTGACTCACATTTCACATATCTTCAGTATTACAATGATCCTGTGATAGTTGCATGTGTGTGTATATTACGAAGTGGTACTACTAATAGCTAACTCTAGACAGTTTTAATAGTAGCAGCTAGTTGCACTGTAAACCTATATGTGCTGATTAACAGGGCTTGTAAGCCTATACACTGGGTTGGTTTCGACATGTTTCCAGTTTAAAGAAAAACATGACAAGTAGCTTTTCCTGATCAAATCTAAATCATCATGTTTACATAACACGTACTTAATTCTTACTTCAAGGGCTACTCAGTAGCTTTTTCCATCTCACGGTAAAGGGAGCTTGGTAACCTGCTGTATTCTTATCTGAATATAAGTGTAGTAACACACCATTTGGGTTTGATTAGAGGGCGACTTCTAACCGATATGGAGAAACAAAGTATTGCAGACTACATGAATGACTACTTCACTGTAGCACTTATGTCCAGCGTCGCATAAAGCCCACTCAAAAGACTAAACTGACTGATCTCTGATAGAGTGTAATCACTTCCCAACAGATGGGTCCAGACCATCCATAATGTCTCATAACTCCAATTTAACACCAATTTTAAAAAGTCTAATAAAAAGTGGCTGCAAGCTCCAGAAAAAGCAAGATAGGTGTGAGTCGGGACAATATTTTTCAGGCTTGCCGATCGTGGAAACATGTTTGGTGAGCACTGTAATGGATAGGTAGATCGGACTGTGCCACATGTCGAAGTGTCCTTGTGCAAGACACTGAACCCCCAGCTGCTCCCAGTGTGTGGCACTGGTGTGTGAATGTGCGTGTGTTTGTGTGAGCGAATGGGTAGATGCGTCTTTGACTGTAAAGTGCTTTGAGTACCAGTAGGTAGAAAAGCGCTATATAAAAGCAAGGAAATTTAAAATGACTCAATATTAAAATGAAATGAAATGAAATGAATTAACCAAAGGGGTAGGGTTTAAGGTTAGGGGTTATGGTTAACCATTTACAGTGAATGTGAACGTAGCCACAATATTAGTTCACTAGGTTCACATGCCTCTGGAATAGCAATATAATTAATGGCAATTCAGACAGCACAGCTACTTGTACAAGTATAATTGCTCCAATAGTTAATCAAGTTAATAACAGTTACTATTAGAATGAAGAGGTGAAGTAAAAGGACTCCAGCTGAGTTTGTCTGTTCATGTTCATGTTGTGAGAGGGAGCGTATATTTTCATGTGAATCTGCACGGCTTATTCGTCCTGATTTATGCTCACAGAGCCAATAGCAGTCAACAATACAAACGAGCGAGCGGTGGCATTGAAATATTTCCTGTCTGTGCGCGCTTTCTATCTCGCAAATTCTTTCTGGCTCACTTTCCCTCTCTCACCGTTTGTCCCCCAAAGGCAGGCTACTGGAGGAGTCTTTAATCATCTTTACTGCCCACTCTATAATCCCTGCTAAGAGACTAATCCATGATGTGCCACAATGGAGACCAACCCCACCGAGTCAATGGTCAAAACAAGAGAGGAAGTCAGCCGCAGTGCAAAACATGTACGCCCTCAGTCGTGACTTAGGATTCTGATTATGGCTTTGAATACTGGGATACTATGGGATAAGATCCATAAGACACATCAACAGAATGGAAATGGTTTTACCATTCTTCATGTTTTGTCTTTATAAGTAATGTTGATGTTTGTCAGGGTAACAGGTAATATTAATGTCTGACCTTCTAAGACACTTGAAGCTAAATGGAATGAACCTCTACCTAAAAATAACTGAAAGCCTGTAAACAACCCAGAAAGTTCATTCTCAATGAAAACACTTTAAAGGAGTAATTTGGGAGTGCTAAACACAGAGCTGGTGGTTATTGCCCTAGCTCAACACAAAGATTGTAAGCACAGTAAAACAGCTAGCCTGGATGTGCTAGCTTAAGTGAAAAGGTATAACTAGCAACATTTGTTGGCAAACCCAGTCAACAACCAGTTGGATCTGGTTTGTGGAATCTTTGCATAAACTACAAGGTATATTAGCAATTTTCAGTGTTGAGAAGTGTTATACTGTATGTGGGAACCATTTCCTGGTGGATGATAAACAGGTGCTAGCTTAATGTAGCTTGACTCAGTTCTTATTGGAAAATGTGGCTATTAATACACCAGATCCATGCTGTGACCAATCAGAGCCATAAACAAATGTAAACAAATTCAACTCCACAGTGCTCAAATGATGTGTATGACTCTTCCGAGACTGATTGCTTACTTACTTACTTCTTACTTCTGTCTGTTCACTAAAAATATAGCCGCAACTCCCAAATTGTCGGGAGTTGCATGCGGCTCCCAGATGGTCTGGTAGGTTGTTCTTTGGTTTTTACTTTGCTAACTTACTCCCTTACCGTCATCCCCAATTCACTTCTTGTCTCAACGCTAAGGTAGGCTAATGATGTTCCCACTCTGGCTTGCTGCTTAACAAAGGGTGCAATCTTTAGGAAAGTACAAATTATGGATTTTTCCAAAATATCGAACTTCTTATACAATGTTCTTTTTAAGAAGCATCTGTTACTACTTTCTATCCATTAAAGGGTCCTAACTCATTGTTTTTCTTGTACTCAGATCATGGGTGCACCGTGTCTGTGGCCTTTTGATAGTTTGAGGTTTTGGGAGCCCATGAAAAAGTTGATCTGGCTTATATCTCAATATGTTTTAAATTTCATTAGGGCAATAGTACTGTATTAGCATTCTGCCAGATGTTATAGCTCGCTGGGCTTTTAAGTTATTTATGAATTAAGAAGCTGTGTCAGATGTGTAAACAGTATTCTAGCCAAAATAATACAAGGGCCTGTTTGGTACATCTCACTTTTGTCATTTTTTATGATTGTATGATAAGTGGCGCTGAGAGGGTCTGAAAATTGAGCAGTACTCAGACCGGTTCTCGTTTCCACTTCATTTATTCCCATTGAGTTGTGCCAGATCTCTTAGTATGCCATTTGTTTTTTTTATAAGTACATCTCTGACAAAGAGAGGTCAGAGAGTACACTGAATTCCCTGACAAACAAAAATAAAAAATCAGGGTGCAGGTTATTCCACGTGAATAGGTTTGGATTAACTGTCCCACACCGCTCTGATCAAACAGAGCAGACTGGGAAACAGTGGATCCTTTCGTCATATGAAACTTATTAAAGGCAATTTTGATTCATTTTATGCAATTGAATGTCCTCACAGTGTGAACTGTTCTGAACAAAATGATCGGTGTCAAAATGGAAAGTGCTGTTCCCACTGTGAGTGTGCATTCGAAAGTTTACTTTTAATTATAACCTCCTTGTTTCTCAAAACATGAAGCACTGACGTCTCCTACATAATTCAATGGTTGCTTTATATTTCAATTACTTGGTCTGTCAAGTGGCACTAAATACTGCACTACCCATGAGACTCATTAGCTGCTAAAATGGAAAAGACACATTCTTACAGAGCTCTTTATTATTTCTATCAGTAAGACAACTCTGCACTGTAGCCTCGCAATTGATTCAAAATCGATCCAAAATTCCAAAGTGGATGTCTTCTCCTTTTCTCCTTTTTCCCTCTGTAAAAATCATTCCCTTTGATCAATGAGAAACAGATTGTTCTCGCTGTCTGTCTCATTATTCGCCTGGTTATTGATATAATGGCTATGGAGAGTGGGGCTGACACATTTAAGAAATGTCTTTTCACACAGTAGCTAGAGATCAGAGGGGAAACACAAAGTGTAAATACTAGCATTTTGGTTTTGAATCACCTTGTGCTTCTTTATGGGAGATTATTATTCCCTTGATCTACTTATTTTTCTTGAGTGAATCGATTAAAGTAATAAAGAATAATTAGGAGGTTGAGGTGGATGGATGGGTGAACAAAACATTTCAGGAAATTGGTTTCCTATTCCTATTTCTGACTGATGCATTGTTAATTTTGCAGTGTTTTATCATCAGTATCTCTGCAGTAGTTTAAGTCAAACTATGATCCTTCCCTAAACCCAACCAAACTTCACCTCAAAGGGTTAAGTTAGATGTCCTCCTTATCTGTGCTACATCTTCTGATGCTTCATATGTCATTGTAGAAGGAGTTAATGTATGCGTTAGCAGCTACTGCCTTCCTCTTCTGTCTTGCACACATGTCCTAGTTAGCATGAGTTAAATCAGAATACAAATCAGCTTTATTTGCCAGGAATATATGTACACATATATAAGGAACTGGAACCAGTCAACAGTCAGTGTTGCGCGATTTGATGGTTTTAACAAAATATGGGTTGCTTTGGGATCATTTGGTTGTCTTTTTCTAACTGCTTGTTAATGCTGATGGATTACACTAGCATAGCACACAGGCACACACAAAAACAGTTTAGGAATAAGACAAAAAACACGAAGAACAGCAAAATCACTAGATCCCAAACTGATCAAGTATCTGTGGGATGATCATACCACCCATAGGACCCAAAGGCCCCCACTAACAGGATTCTGTTGCCAGACACCACAGGCTGGTGGAGAGATAAGTGCCTCCGTATTAAACACTCACGCACATACTGAGACACATATATGCACATACATGCATAAAGGTCCCTACTAAACCAGCTGCTGTGGTGCGTTACAAAGCCACAGAGAGCGAGGTGATAATGTGGCTGGGACGGGTGTTAAAATATGCATCCATACACACACCCTGATTACAATCTGGAGCGCACACAGATGTAAACACACAGTTGAAGTGGTAAAGACGGTAGAAAAGCACAGTTATTGTGGAGATGGGCGAGTGTCAAGGCGAGCTGTTGAACTGGAATGTCACTTGGTTCTTCAGAGAGGACATATAGGCACATTGTAAGGCTTGATGGCAGTCGTGGAGAGGTGACAAAAGGCCCTGCTTTTAATGTTGTATCACCGCCACAGAGCTCGTTGTGTGCGTTAATGCGTGTGTGTGTGTGTTTGACCATGCGCGTATAAATGTGGAATCATGAGCTGTACTTTTGAACTCTCTTGCTCCCACCGGTGCATGAGAGTCTACTTTAGATTGAAAGTGTGTGTTTGTGCGTGCATACAACCCACCGAGAGAAAGAGAGAAGGAATGAAATTAATGATCAAAATCTTGAGGAGCAGAAGCAGATTTCCCTCAGGCCTCAATGTGTTTCACTTACTCTCAGTATCCTCGCACTTACATTAAGCCCCCCCCCCTCCTTTTTTTTTGCTTTCTTCTTTTAGTTTGCCTGCCTTTTGTTCTTTTGTGTTTGTTCTTTCTTTTTTATTTAAAAAAAACAACCCTATGACGTACACTTATTGACGACTTCCTTTGCTGATTGGCAGAAGTCTTTCAAAGCTGAGCGAACTGTCTCTGTACCAGGGCTCACTCCTTTTTTTCAATTATATATACGTTATATATTCTACGTTAAAAGTGATAATGATAAAAAAAAAATAGACATCATAAAAAGTGAAATATGAGAAGTATGCCTAGTCTTGTGGCAGATGCAGGCCTGTGCAGACAGCAGACAGCGGGGGTGGTAACCATGTTCATCCCTCTGTCCTCAAACCTCACCGTGTCGATAGAAGCTGCAGTTTGATGATCGGAATATTTCCCTCATGAGGAGCAGGAAGTGGCATGAGCAGAGTCATAAACTCCAGGAGCCGGCTCTCTTGTTTGTTTAATTTAACAGATAATCAGAAATGTAATAAAAGAGAGTTCCGCTTTGCCATGCAGAGTTACATGCTAGAAGTACTTGTCAAAAACAACTTGTCACATTTACTGTGCAGCTTCTCTGGCCGTGGCACAGATTGTTGCTGAACCCGTCTTTACAAATTCTGGTGCAGGTCACTGTACATGAGAGTACCTGGCAACTTTGCTTTCCACAGGCTCTGCATGTGATCCTGAATGTTAGCAGCATTAGCAGCTACAGCCTGACTCCTGTGTGGGTGGCCCTCATTTCCCAGCCTGTGTTTGCATCTGAAAATCTTTGTTTAGCATTAACACAAACATCAAAATACAAATCAGCTTGATTGCGTATGATTACGTGCACGCACATATATGGAATTTGTTCCCTCCGTTTAACGCATCCAAACGAGCACACTCGGCGGCCATGCAAAGCGCCCTGGAGACTTTGCTGAAGGCACCTTAGCCGTGTGCACAGAGGGGACGGAACCACTGCCAAAGCTGATTCTGTAGCTTACAAGTCCACAGTCAGTGCTGGGTGAACAGATTTTGGGGTGGCTTGGTTTTTCGAATTACTTTATGCTGATTTGAAAGAAAACCAACGTGCATTCACTCTTCCTGACAGTATGTGTCTCCATGTGCGTGCAGCTATCTTTCTGAAAACCAGTGTGAGTTTTACTCCATTAGAGTTAGCACATTCATGCAACGTGAAGACATTTTGGCCGGTTGTTACTTCCTTAAAAGGCTGCTTGAGGGTTAAGACTTGGTTTTGTGGTAAAGGTTATCAGTAGGTTATGCTTAGAGTAAGGGTTAGGGACTTGGTTGAGATAGTTAGGGTTAGAGTAAGGGCCATGCAAACGTGTGCATGCTCTGAATATGCACCACTTGTGTCACTCTCTAAAGAGTAGCTCAGTCTGTCTATCAGTGGACTACATGATGTCACACTGATGGATTTCTATGCTTTGGCTGCATCACTTTTTATGACATAAGGCTTATGCTAAGGAGACCCTTATGTCACAAGCAATATGGGTTGTTGAAGTACTTTCTGATTTGCTTTTGGGCTGGAAACCATCAGCTGTATCTGTTTGTGACTCTCACAGTTAGCAGAAAGGCAAGGTGCCTTTTCTTTGAAATGTTCTTTTAAACAGTAGGAGAAGTTGCTTGTGTAATCTACAGCCAATGTACCCAGTATGTTCTGGCTGTTCTTCTGCATGTTCCTTACAATCGCCCTTCTAGGTTAATATATTATAAACCAATTCCATTATTAATGGTAATCAATTCGATTAATCATTAACGTCCCATCTCTGGGGACAGTTGTTGCTGTTCTTTCGTGTTGTTTTAAGTGGTTGGTGCTTGTGTTGTCCATTATCCATTAGCGGTGTGGTTAGATGTTTGACACATTTCCGACCCATGCTTCCCGAGGCTAACCACATCGAGATGGAACAGCATCTCGTATCCTGCCCTCAAAAATAAAGCCAACAAATGTATTCACTAAAACATGCAGCTGCTATTTCAATAATGGACGAATAACATCCATATCCATTTGACTTTGGGTCTCTGTCTGCAGCAAAAGCAGAACGGACACGTGCAAAATGGAGAGTGTTCTGAGTGTGTGGTAATGATAATGATTTAGGAGGGGAATGACGGCAGTCCTGTAAATGTGTGCATTTGTTTGTTGCTTCCCTTGCGAATGTGGGTTTTAGGGAGTGGGGGCTGAACCTTCACAGGAAGGTTTACAGGTTCAAAGCTTCCTCTGGTGCTCTCCCCAAAGACGAGGTATTGATGTTTCACTTTCCAATGAGTTGCTGAGGAATCCAGGTGAAAAGAATAGGTTGTGCGTAAAAAGGGATTCTACCCATCACAATGCCAATACAGCACAGTGGATGGGCTTGTACCTTAATGGATTTGTAAGGATAGACAGAGACATAACTCACTCTTTCTTTCGGCTTTGAATAAATACGAGACAAGGATCTTGAGCAAAGCAGTTTTTCACAACCTCAGATTCAACAGTGACAACCTGCATGGGGATGTCACTACCGTCTAAATAAGTTAGGCACACACATCAGCATAAGGACGCAGCTCGGATGAAGAATGTGCTGTCAGACGAGTTATTTTATCGGTTTGGACAACCCAGCTTTTTTCTCGCTGTAGTGAGAGCATTTTAATGCGGCAGGACGGAGATGCACTGCATCACAGCAGTTCGTCGGTGTCAACATCCATCAGTCGCTGACTGGGCATGCCTAATGACGACCGTCATTTCCACATTACAGATATCTCAAAGATTACACCGGTACAGCTGGTGTCTAGCGATCCCATTGACTGACATCAGCGCCGTTAGTGAGCGGCTCGCTGTACCATTGCACTCATGTAACGCCAGCTCCCAGGGAAGCTCAGGATGCCACTAGGTATTGATCCAGCATTAGCATGATCGTTAAGGTCTCTTGATCCTGACCATCTCAGTGTGCCCAATGGATCAGCGGCCAGTGGCCTCAGGGTGCTGGAAATGCAGTATGATTGACATGTGGACGTCTCAGTTGCAACAAATTCACAGGATCAGAAACCCACAAGGGTAAATACATATGAGGCTGTTAACATCCTCTGACCTGCAGACTGCAGTGACATTTCATTACCTGTATGTTCTTGTTGTTAACAGTTAAACTGATATCTAGCATTCATGGAGCAACTTTACACCATTTAAACATCCTGGGTGTAGGATTTATGGGCAACCAGTTGCATAACTGCAATATAGTATTCATAATAATGTTTTAACTTGTGTGCAATCACGTGTAACTCATACTTAACCCTCGTGCTACCCTCTGGCATGCTCTCTATCTGGTCTGTCCATTCACTTGGGGTCCCAGAGACCCCAAAGGTAGCACGAGGGTTATATTGTCAGACGTGCTCAGAAAAGACTGACAGTTTGTTGCAATCTGCAAGCTCACCACTAGATGTCACTAATTACCTCACATGAATATTCCTTTTAGCTCTGTTTTTGTCTCCACCAACTCTGGAGTTACATGTCTAGCTCTGGTTGTTTAACTCTGCTTTCATTAGCTATGTGTTACCTTTTACTGTTTGTTCTGTGCTGGGCAAGGAACATACCATGATTTCTTACCAGAGATGCTAAGCAGGCCTTAAAGTTTGGTAGAGATGCAATGTACTACTACTGTCTACTGCAAATTCATGAACCGGAACTGAACCGGCTTCATTTTGGAATTTGTGTCCCTTGCTTTTAGGTGTAACAGAATTTGTGTTTAATAGTAAAACAACACTTTATCTATATCTAGCATGCCTTCTGACAGACATATATATCTGATCTGTTGTTACATGGAATACCATAATCTGTAGAGACACATTTGATATCAAGCTTCTGACTGATACTATGGATTTTGTGACAGATTTTCAGTTTTTACATTTCTTACTACAGCTGTCAGAGGTTTTGTTTTGGACTATATTAGTGCCTGAAACATAAGCCTCTGACCTATTTCAAGTAGGGCTGCGCCAGATTACTGCATTATTTTTGCTGTGTGTGGCTTTTGTGAAGGTACACCTACACATCTCTATAAATCCAGGTTATTATATTCTTGTGCGATTGTAGGGGTTTTCATGTAATAACTGGAAATATAAACCTGGTAGATGGAAATCCAGGAATTCATTTGGGTGATTATTTCTATCTTCCGTTCAGTTTTTCAGTTTTTTATTTTTTTTGTGTGTGTGTGCAGCCCTGATTCTGGCGCCGTATAACTCACATTGTTCTTGGCAGCAGTATAAAATCCCAGGTAGCTGGGGATGCCAGTCCACGAGAGGCTGTGTTGAAAAGGAATAACTAATCAACGACTGGCAAAGAGGTTGACTGAGGTGCTGGTATAATAATGCAGCAGCAGAGGAGGCTGACTTTGTCAGTGCTGTTTCATCATCAACAAAACTATACGTTTTACCACATGTGGGGTTCTTCGTGTCTATCTTTTTCTTTATGAACCAACCATGGATTCAGTACATGTCCTGTATGTGAGTACTGTATCTACTGCACTGCTGAACAGCATGAGACTGCAATACAATATAAATGAGTTATGATTTGCTTTGGACTTGCTATCTTCTGGAACATGTGTGCCTAACTCTTCTGGAAGCAGCTCAGGGCTCTCTGGCATAAAGTATTTCATGAATATACGTAATTATAATAATATCCTCAAGATCAGATATTGGCTTGACATGGGCTAGAGAGGCAGGCAGGCAGGTCGGATGGATGGATGGATGGATGGATGGATGGATGGATGGATGGATGGATGGATATAGATATAGTTAGGTAGGTAGGTAGATACTATATTAATCCCAAACTGGGATTAACAGACCAATGGCTTGTGGCAGGATGGACTTCCTGTAGCAAGCAACGTTGTCTGAGCCTTTTGAAGGACGTTTCTCCGTTGCCCGTCTATGATATGGTGGAGAGGGTGGTCACATAGTCCAGTATCCTCCTCTTTAGCGCCGCTTCAAAAGTCTCCCATCTGTAACCAATGACAGATGCTGGTTTACACTGAACGAAGATGACCTCATTTTACGCTAGATTAAGATACAGTCATGGCTTGTTATTAATACATCTATTTATCCAGGCTAGTTCGTCACAGTTCAGGATAACTCAATCGGCCCGTCAAAGCCTTGGTGGGAATAAACATGTCCATTGTCTTGTCTGATTTGCCGGTGACCTTTACGCATTCTCCCGCATTTCCAGACAAAACGGCCGCTGACCCTTCCTGCGTGTGATTCATCCTTCCCAGTCACCTATGGGATCAGGTTTTGAGGGTTGCGAATGAGTACACGTTGTGATTGACTGGAGTTCAGTGTAGCAGGGCTCTCTGTACCTCTCGGCCAACAAACAGCATAAACACAGAGTGATCACCTAGGCTGGTGTTGTGCACATAATTATTTTATCATCAGAGTCTGGCAAAACAAACTTCAACATTTAAGCACTAATTCTGTATTCAAGCGGGACTGCAGCACAGCTAGAGAGAGAGCCTCTACAGAATGGGCTTTAAAAACAACACATGGTCCTTTGCCATTGCCACTTGTTTCTAGAGTTAATAAGTCAAGGACTCTGCAGCAAGCCTTCCAACGTCAGAGTCAGTCGACAACAGTTACAGCAAAAGAAGCTTAGAACCACAGAAGGCCTCTGCTTCCCTGTCTTTCTCGCCCTCTTCCTGCCTTTGTTTCGCTGGTTCAGTTCGAGGTCTTTGATTGTGAGCTGTGCATCCAGCGAGATGAGCAGCCTCCCTGCACCTCACCTTTCATCTCTCCCCCACTTAGCACAAACGCATTTCAGAGGCTATTTGGCTTCTTTTTCCCTTCGCCTCTTCCCGTCGATAGTCCTAACCTTGCCAGGGTGCTTGTGATTTTCTGTTGTAGCCCCGAGACGTGAGCGCTAACCATGAATCAGATACGAATCACGCTGGAACTTACAGTCCGCAGTCCTTCCACTGTGGTAGTGCAGTCCCACTCTGCTGTCCAGAGGCTTTACACAACTCACATCACAAGGTTTCTCTGCGATTCTGTGCTTTGAAACACATTCCAGCCACTAGGAAACTAATTCTGTATCTGTTGGCTCAGTTGGCACTCCCAGAAAAAGGCAGTAGAGTGATAATGATGCGAAAAAAACTCAAAAAACTGGGGGTTTAAGATGGAGTTGCTGCTGCCTTAGCCGCATAAAGAAAGCCTGAGGGCCAGGCATAGGGCTTTCCCCTTATACAATCCCCAGTGGATCGCTCCTTACCACAAACAAAATAAATAAGTCAGAGCCAAGTACCCAGGAGCAAAGTGTCTGTGTGGGCGACCTCCCCTATTTTAAGACACATTATGACGACAACTTTCTCTCCTTCTCTTTGATTCCCTTCCGATCTCCACCCTCGCTATTTTCCTCCATCCTTTACCACTTTAGCATGCTTTCTTCTCAACACATCGCTGCAGAGAAATTGATCATGCTGTTTCGTCATTTTACGTAGTCGGTGATAACGTAGAACCATCCTGCTGTGCATCAAGTTAAATCCAAGAAAGGACATGGCAGTACAGTACTGCCAGTGCGGTAATCTGTTTGACTCATAGACTGTATATAAATATGGATGGTGTGTCCCCACTTCCTTGCATTGGCCAAACTGATGCTGGTTTCCTGGGGATATATGCACCGCCATGCATTGCGACTTTGGAGCTAGAGTCTGTGCAGTACAGTCCAAGAGTGAAGACATGTCAAATCCTGTTTCTATAGCATCAAATAACAAAGTTAAAACAAACTGGCACTAGAACATGCATCAAGGTTATATTAACTACATACAATGACTGAAACCATACTTGAAAAAAAATATTTGTCATGTATTTTGGAGTTATAGTTTGGCCCAAGTCTCATCCACTAACATGGAGAAGGTGGAGCTTATGACCTATACTGCAGCCAGCCACCAGGGGGAGCTCTACTTGCTTTGGCTTCGCTTTTGAGGAGCAGTTCCGTCAACCATATTGATACAGTCTATGGTTGAACTTTAATATTTCTATGTTCTGTTTTGTTTGTCAGCTTGCTAAAGTGATATTTTAATTTGAACCCTCCCAAGTTGATTCATGACAAGAGTTACTCTTAGTTCTTCTCCGCCTAAGTGCTTTCTAAACCACTTGGCTCCAAACCCTGAGCACAACGGGGCACAAATATGGAGCTTTCCACTTGAAAAATGGCCTTGGCATATTCCCGCAGTAGTCTGCTGTTGGACCAGCTGCAACGATGGTATGAATCCAGATCTTCGCAAAGAGATAAGATACAATACTTTATGCAGGCTGACGCATACATATGGCTCTGCTTTTTAACAACCCCGCAATGATAAGTAGGCCGACAGCAGCTTTGCAATCCGGTACTCTGTCTGAATGCTAATGAGGATGCTGCTACGCAATCAGAGCAGCTTCCAGAGCTCCAGCAGAGAGCGGCGAGTGGACCAGCATTCTGAGGCTAATTTAAGTGAATCCTGACCTCCTTTCTTCCCAGGCCCAGGGAGCGGCTGGGTTTGTCTGCAAGTTCAAGACCTGAGTGAACGCTGCACATGTGCACGTCAAAAATCCATCCTGTAGCTCACTCCTTGCTGTATGTAGGAATGAGAATGCGTCACTTAAGTCCAGCTCTGAATCCTTCTGTAAGATGCAGAGTCACATCATATGCATGATAGAAATGTAAATAATAAGTCTTGGCTAGTGCGGCTTAGGCTGAGGAATCTGGTGTAGTCATAGCCATAGTTTTCCATGATCTTGCACAGTAAGAATGGAAGCCACTGAAAAACCTCTGGGTCACGACGGAAGTTCCTAGGATTATGAGGCTGTGACGTGTTTCCTCCACATATGCGCTTTTCTGCCGTTTCTCCCTCCGTCTACCCTCTGTGACTTGCCTCATGAGATAACAGATGGTCCTGTGGGACAGGCTCCAGAGGCACTGTCATCTCACTGGCATGGCCTCAGTCTTAATCAGGGCTACGATGGATGCCACTTTACACCTGCACCTGTCACTCAGCCAGAAAGCAGTGATGTTGATGAAGGGGACGGCAGAAACAGAAGGCAACGGCTCCATTTTTTTTTAACGATAAATACTTGCTCGAGAGAAGGAAAGAGAGGGATCATGCAGAAGTCTGAGGGTGTAGAAATGACTGCCAGATGGTTTCAGACAGCTTAGGATCTGATAGTCTTGTATTGCTTTCCAAGTGCGTTATAGGTTGTTTTATTGTTGCTCCATTTATTTTAAAGACCCTTGCACTTCTGCAGTTTTGTATTTGGGCAAAAGTTTCATGTGCTTGTTACCATCTGCTGAAAAACTTACGGTGATGTTCCGATGTAAAAGACTCCTGTCATTAGCCGGTTCAGCAGGTTTCCAAAGTATTTCTGGAGAAAAGTACGGAATCAATATCAGCTATTACACCCTGTGTTGCCTCTTCCAATGATTGCTGGACGCACAGATGCAGAGTTAGTTTACTGGTAAGTCTACCTCTTATTACGTTAGGGTGTACTAGATCCACAACTCTTTCTGAGCACAGCAACCCGTCAATACTATCAAATATTTATCGTCGTACCTGTCTTCCATCAAAGCGATTGGCTGCCTTTGCTTGTCTTTGCCCTGAGGTAAGCGCTGCAATGTCAGAAAAGTGGGAGCTAAGAAAAAGTCTATTATTTCCATTCACCCTCTCAAAACTTGTACACTTTATACGTATATACAGTATGACCTTGGCGGTCCTGAGAGAACTTTCAAATTCGGGAACAAGCTGAACTCTCTTGTATCCTTATTGAATTCCAAAAAGAGGCCTTGTCCAGTATTTTGATTGCAATCAAACCGCTCAGACGGCAAAGCTATGACATTATGCCCAGTTTTTTTTTTCTCCCCCATCTTCCTCCGTTTTCTGCCTTATCAGCTGTTATTTGATTTCTGGCGGTGGTTACAGGCAGCTAATCTGGTCCGCCCGCTCCGTGCTGAAAGCTAGCGACGTGGCGGGAATGGCCAAGCGAGTGATAAGCTCAGGAAGAGAGCTCGGCCCAGCGGAGGGCATTTGGGACGGAGGGCTGGGTCCGCGGCTCCTTGTCATCAAGCAATTAAGGTCGGCAAGAAGAGCAGACGTCTGGTGAAAAATCCAGCAGTGACGTATGTTTAGGGACCTCAGAGGAGCAAAAAACCAGGACAGGGGAGCGGGAAAGGAGATCTGAAAGGAACCAAAAGGCTATAAAGTGTATGTGTTTGGTTTGACCTTGGTCTGGATGTCAGTAGTCAAACTCATGACCAACGTGAGGCTGTACTTTGGGTCAAATGCATCATTAGAGAACCAGGAATCACTATTTCTTCCATTCTTGTCCACTCAGATTTGATTCCCGTTTTGGGTAAACTGCACTGGATAAGTACAAAATGTTGACCTTATTACAGCAGAGAAAAAAAGACACTTCGTTTATCCCCTGGGAGCCATGAATGTGCAGTGGCAAACAGTTTACAGCCAGTTTTACCTGTATCTTCTTTGCACAATATTCCTCCCATACTATCCGTTTCATCCCTGGAACAAATCATTTATATTTTAATACATCATGTCAATTTTACATAATTTTGTTCCAAGAGCTAGAATGGTGTTATCACACTGCAATCACGTTCTGGGACCCAGATGAAGCTCCAGGCTTGGGTTGGAAACGTACCAAGAAACCTTGTCGTCAACACGAGCTCTGTCCAATTGATTTGGTCTGCACCCAGCTGCAATAGTTTCTGTCTCACGTGTCAGCGTAACAAAAGAGGAGAAACTGCTTCAGGGTTCGATATAACTGACCTAAAATACCTGGCTGTAGGAGTGAGGGGAGAAGTTGAAAACGCTCGGACCAAAGGTGAGAGAGGAAAAAGAGGAGCAGCAGACGAGGAGATACTCTAACCTTCCGGGCTGATTCACGGTCTCCCAGCCAAAACCCAAGCTGACGATCCCCTGACAAACCAGCAGGCTGACTAAAGAGATCCCAGCGCTTTACGTCACTTACTCTTGTGACACTGAAGCCATTTTAAAATGCCATTATCTTCATGGCCAGATCTGGGAGACATTCCAGCAGCTATTTTGAAATTCAGTACGCTGGCTCGGAGGATGTCTCCAGATACAAACACCAACATATGGCACCGGGCGGCGAGAATAAAACAAGTCGCAGAAAGGTACTCAGAATTTAATGTAACATAATCTTTAGAATCACATGTGTCCCCTGACCAGTTTCTTCTAATGTGATTAAAGGGGGAGGGAAAGTCCTCCCCTGATGGCATGGAGGCCGTTGGGCTGTCACAATAAAGGCGCTGAAAAGCCTCCACAGTAGCATTTGCACGCAGTCTTATCTCAACTACTGAGAAAATCACTGGAAGGAGACGTGTTATCTAGATTTTGTGCATTTTCCAGCAGTTATATGTAAAGTGTTTGTGGGTTTAGTTCTGCCACAACTCGTTGAATCCTGGAGGAATGCTGCAATCAAATATGACGGTAAAATGAACACAGACACTGTCAGGGACACTATTATCAGCCCTGCTACCCAGACTAGTGTTGATATAATGTACTCCTGTTGTAATCCTGTTCACATCCTTTCAAATCACCTCCAACTTTCCAAGTCATCTGAAGGCTTACAGTGGTGTCTGGGTGCAAGACATTAGCAGCAGAGCCTGTCCCAAACTTGCGGCATGCCCTGGAAGAAGCCTGGTGCACGGTGGCTCGTCCGCATGCCCGCCACTCCACGAGCCTCGCATTATGGTCAAAGTCTCCGGGATCTCTACACCTGCCCACATCCGAAATGTTGATTATGGGAACCAACCGGCGATGATGAAAATGCGATCATCGTTATCGAGCTTACTCATGCATTAATGTAGAAGTTCTGTCAATTATGGCTTCAATTTACATGTTAATTGTAGTGATTTACCGCTGCAAATTACTAGTGCTACACAAGTACCCCCCAAAAAGAAAACGCAGCTGTTTATACACCATGAGCATCAAGTAAAAAAAAAATGGAATCCAAGTACATTTTTATAAATGAGGTCCCCAAGGTACTGGAGCCTGATTGGATTTTTGATGTTTTACAGGGTCTAATTAATTTTCAGCTCTCTCCACCCATTGAGTTTAACAGCCTATTTTGACTATTCATGGAGTCTCAGATGAGAGAGCAGCTTAGCCTTGTGATCCGGTTTGTGCTGCAGCGCATGGCTATGAAGCAGGCTTGATCAATAATGTCAGTAAACTTTCCACTTCATCTTGCTGCTCTCTGCATTGTCTTCCTAGTGTTTACAACGGGCACACGTCCGCTCCGCTGTATGTTTTGGTATATACAGTATGTATGGTGCAGGAATGTTGTCAGGCTCAAGGTCCTGTACCAAACTGCCAAGCAATAAATCCCAACATTTCTTGAGTTGATAAAGCAGAGGTTGCTTCAGTATTACATACTACCACTGTGGCTGTAGGAATGGCGTCTGCAGTAGGTTACAGCATTTAAACTGTCATCCAGGTGGTAGTGACATGGATGTTTCGTTCATCCAGACATTAAGTGCTGTTTCTAACTTAAATAAATCTGCGGTGCAACTTCACACAACAACCTTATGATTAAAATAACCAAGAAATCTGAAGGAGAGAGTCTTGACTGAAGGGTGGTCTCTTAAAACAGGTTTATAACCACATGCAGACATGGTTGCACAACGTTTTTTTTACCGCCTAAGCAAGATATGCTTAAAACCTTGGCTGCTGTATTATGGCTACCATGCACAGATACTACATCAAAGGAAGAAAATGGACCATTGCTGGCACCGAACTTTGAAAACATGTCAGGGAACATAATGCAGGGTTTTGCAGAGTCAGCCTCCTCGCCCGGCGACGGGATTGATTTCGAGCAAACTACCGATGCTGTTACTTCTCTGGCGAGGGCGCCGCAGTCTCCGAGAATATTTCACCTAATGCCTCATATCTGTGTTGAATCTTTCTCATCATGTAACCTTTGCTGTACATAACTCGGCTGAGCCGCTTCCCACGCGGTCCTGCTTGTATTTAATCCATCACGGCTGCTTTTTTTTTTTCTCCCTCTCTCTCCTCTCCTCACTTTTTCCTTCCTTTCTTCCCTGCCTCCGTGCTCACCTCGCTCTCTCTGTCTGCACACCTTAATGAAAGAGAAGCATTCATCTTTTGTTTTAATCAAATACATTACGGCTTTGCCATGATTCAGTGCTTACAGCTGCAGGCCTTTAGAGGAGACATTAAAACCGGTATAATGGTTGCTAAAACACGCGTGGATTCACGTCGATCATCGTTTGTGGTATTTAGATATTCCGTGCGTGGCCCCTGAGATACTGAAACTTTTTTTTTTTCTGAACGTGTAACATTTTCTTTCAGCTAAAGCCTTTTTCCATTTGCTAATGGCGACTATTAGGTTCTCAAATGCTCCATGTAAATGCAGCAATACAGCAGCCTAATAGCCGAACATATACAGTAGTTAGTGTAGACTGTAACAAGGTAATTTGCTATTGATCTGTGTGCTCAGATAATGATGATGTTCCTTGTGTTTTCTCATTACCAGCATGCTGCTGATGTTTTATTTTTTCTTTATTACCGTACCTGCCTGCTACTGCCACGCCTGCCCAGACAGTCAGCTTTCTCCTTTATGACTTGTTTACGTTCGCCAAGCTATTACCTCTAATGTGGTAGCACGTTGTGATCATCACTATCTGTTAAGGGAGCACCAGTGCACAGTGCAATTGTCCTTTTCGGCTCCACCGCTCCTGGAAGCTTCTCGGAACAAATTAAAGGCACACTAAGGCTGCTTGAACAAAATGAGGTGTGTTGGAGGGGTTGCAGGAGACGCACAGCGGCGGCATATGACACGAGACACTATGGCGCAAGGTGAGACTTGGTAATTTACACTAATGAACCCAGAAAGCCACTATACCTATTACACACACACACACACACACACATATATATATATTACAGCTGGGACTTCTCACAAATGTGCATCTGTTATGCGGAGCTGTGTTGCAACAACGTGTTTGTGTGAAGTGTTGTGTCAGCTGTCAGCCTCAGCATTGATGCTGTTCGGTTGATTTCTGTTTCTATCTAAATCAAGCCTAGTTGGCAGCTCCCTCTGTCTTGGTGGGGTGTTTTTGATTCGCTTGCTGTAATGAGTCGAAGTAGCTGCCAGTACGAATGCACACACTCAACGCACAGTACTTTCTGTGTGTGCTTCTGAAAACGTGCACATTTGTCACCCAAAAGCCTCCAGGAGATCATTTTGGATTATTGCTGGCTTAGGTCTGGTGTACAGGTCTAAGGCTGCAGGGTTGTAATAGGTATAAGCGTTTGCACTCTGTAGGTTGCTGCACTAGGCCAACCATTGCAGTGTTGCAGTGGTTCGGCATGCACAGACCATAGGTGTGCACGTGAGCGTGAATGGTCGTCTTTCTATGTCATGGACTTGGCAACTTGTCCACAGTCTACTCCCCATCCTGCCCAGTGTCCAGCCCCCCTACAGCATAGGTTTCAAACTCAAATGCACGGTGGGCTGAAATTAAAAACTGTGACAGTTTCAGGCCTGTCTCTGTATTTGTTGAAAGATCGACTGCAAATGTGCCTGAGTTTGCCATCTATGATGTGCAGGATAAGCAGATGTAGATAATGGATGGAGGCTCCTGTACCAGGATCGGGCTGTATATGTAATTTAAACATAACTCTAATTTTAGAGGACTGTGTCTCACGCATTTACTCTGCAATTTGCATTTTTGATTATGTAGAAGTAAAATGTTTGGTTGAAATCTGAGAGAAATTTCTCCCATGATTCATTCATTTTGCTCTTAATGCTCTGCAGTTGCTACTGATTAAAAAAAAAAAAAAAAAAAAAATCATTTCAGATGGAAATTAAAAAAATAGTTTTACCACATACTTAATTGCTGGAAACCATTTTGAATGAAATGTTAGATTTTCAAATCACGGACAATTTGTAGGTAGCTGGCTTTAACATCATTAAATGATGTTGCTTCAACTGGATATCTTGAAAAACAAATTAAACGATTTGTGAGTGAAAGGTCAGTTAACTTCCTTCCTTATCATGTTAGTTAAACTGCTATAAAGTATAATCACTCCTTCAGTTTCGCTTTTATTTGCTTTTTTTGCGTTTATTATTTCGGCGGGACAGATACAAGAAAAGTAAGAAAGTAAAGCAATGGAGAAAGTTAAGGTAAAAGAAAATGGACCTTACAGGAACAAGCTTACACAAAACAGTATTTGGAGAAGCTCTCAGACATTAAACGCATGGACCCATACGAGCTCCCTGCAGCGGAATGACACGGAAACCCGGACCATTTACCTCCGTGCACGTATATGGATATTATAAATTACCTTGTTTTTGGCGTGAGTTACTACACGATGCAGGAGTTTAAAAGCCACAAGTCTTTAGAAAGTTACGAGGCTTTCTGCTGTGGCTGGCATTTCAGTAGGCTAACCTAAAAACTGTATTCCATTGTTCCTATGTTCGTGTGAGGTACTGGAGCAGTTTTTAATTTGCAGCAGTCAGTTCCAGGCATGGTATTACAGTGCGGAATTGGGAGAATCTCCTCTACTACCGAGTTAACAACGCACGTAAACAATCATGTTTCGCCGCTAATACTGCCAACATGGCTCTGTAGCGTGACGACAACTCCTCACTCTCTATAGTCTTAAAGCGCTGTTAATCACGACGAGTTCCAGCCACGTTAACAGTTCACCCAATCATCATACAGAAGGTCGGCATCCAGGTACATCCTACTGCCCATTCACTCCCTGAGACGCCCGGCTTCCCTGGAAGTGACGATTTTGCAGCGTTTGTCCAATAAATGTCCAGCTTTTTTGCCCTGAGATCGGCCCATTCTGAAGCCCCATTGAAAGTCCATTGAAGCCGAGCCTCAGTGGGTTTTTAAACGGACCGTACCATTACAGCAATATGAAAAAAAAATCACGATAGACGAATGGCTAAAACTTATTAATGATTATGTTATTATAAGAAGTAGCCATGAAGTCGATCATGTTCTAGCACATTTTAGTTTGAGTAGTAATGTAAATTCGTAGTATTTGACGAAATTGACAGTGATATTTTAGGGGAGGCTGAGCTTCCCCTGTAGTCTTAGAGCAATCGCCTCTGTTGAGGAGGCAGTGTTGCACTGTAAGAAGACAAATGAAGTACTATAGTCAGGTGTCAAATGTGCACAATAACGTGTTTATTGGCCAAACATTTGCGACTGCAGGCTTACCTTTGTACAAATATAAAAGCTGACAAGAACAGAAGAATCTTTTACCGGACCAAAACAACAAATATTACTGATGTGCTCTGTGCTGGAAGTTTGTCTCTGCCTGGAGCTTGACAAAGAAGTGAATCAGTTGTTTAGTTGCCGCATTAAGTGAGGTTCTTTGAAGTCTCTGCAGCTATGTGAGCTTTGGTATCAGCAATAAGAAGATGGTGTTGTCTTGATTTTCTATGGTTTCAGAATTCAAGGTTTTGTGGAAGCCTGTATTGTCAACAGAGCTCACGCAGGAACAGCCCCGAGGGCTTCATTTAATAAGGTGATAATCTGTGCCAGTGAAAAGAAAGGACAGGTGGAGATGAAAAGAAGCCTGACATAATCAGAATATGTCCACAATCTATACGTCGCAGCGGTGGCTGTTTATTCTCTCATAATCACCAGCTGTTTCAGAGTGAAGCATTGATATTCACGCCGTCACTTTGTGGACTTCCATCGCTCTTATCTGCCTCTTTCTCTCCCCTTGCTTTCCCTCCTCTCCTACTCCTTCATTCCTTTTTTACCACAGACTTTCAAAATGATCCCCCCTCCCTCCTGTAGACTCCCAGAGAAAGAAGTCTGCCCACACATTGTAAATATTTTATAGACGCTCTGAAAAATCAATGATTTGAAAGAAGAAAGTGAGAGAAAGAGGGAGCGATGCAAAGAGGAGATAAGTACCGTGAACAGGAGGAGAGAGGTGTGTTGGGTTTAGTGCCCAAAGAGGAAAGAAGGTAGAAAAGAGCGGGTCTTTTTAGGTCCCGTAGCAAGGCAACGGGAGTGAGGTGAGGCCCTGGAAAAGGCCAGCAAAAGCTCATCTCTCTCTAGGCTGCATCTTTTTTGGACTGTTATTCATGAGGAAGAAGTGGTGAGAGGTCTGTTGAGGCTCTCAAAACGTCAGGGATGATAATGAAGCACAGCCATGGGCATTAATATGCTGCTATAACAGTCGTTGTAGTTGTTACTACAAATATTCATACTGAGTGATTAGATTTTTTGTCATTATTGTTAAGGTTTGGTTAAGTTCAGTGTGAAAAAGGACTAACACTTCCCTATCTCTGGAGGGCGCGGTTTGTCTTTCAGCCAATTGTTTTGGTTCCCAAACAGATGTAGCATCTAATGAACCAGTATTCTTCTATAAGTCACTTTGTTGACCGTAGAGTGTTCGACAGTTCATTAGTCATGCTACCACGTTAGGGTAATAGCTTGGCGACCAGTGCAAGAGCAGGAGGCCCTTTGGATTCGGCACAAAATTATGACTTTATTCTTTTCAGAATATGAATGTGGATATGAGTAATAAAGCACCAAAACTGAAAACAGAAAATAGCTAAAGCTAGCATTGACTGTGTCAGACTGGATTTAAAGGGGAATTCTGTTTTTACAACCTTCACCTTATTTCTGGCCGATATTCAGATCCAGTAAAGCGCGGGTATATCCATATAGTGGGAGTGACTGGGGCACCGAAACACAGCCTCTAAATTACACATTATCTGCCACAAAACTTCTTTCACCAATATTTTGTTATGATACGCTAGTGCTATTCCCCGTGACAACTCTGTAGTCATAGACGAACATAGTTTGTAGTTAGTAGTCATAGTTAGTTAGTTGTTCTTGTTAGTTAGCCAGCTGTTCTTCTCTCTGCCTCTGCATCCTCCTTTCAACAAACTCCTCATCCGTATACTCTGACTCAAAACGGTAAGGATGTCCATAATAAACAAAGTCGTCGTCCACAACTTCAGAATCAGAAAAATATTAAGCCATGTTGCAAAAAACTAGCTATAGCAAATTACAGGTAAACAAGCCGACCGTCATGGGTGCACGTGGTGCTCAGAGATGACATCATCCAGGTCAGAGGTTAGTAGGTCAATCTACAGACCCCGATGATGATAACATGTAACTCCAGACTCAACAGGGAATAGCACTAACGTATCATAACAAAATATTGGTGAAATGAATGAGTTTCGTTGCAGATAATGTGTTATTTAGAGGCTGCATGTCAGTGCCCCAGTCACTCCCACTATATGGATATACGTAGTGCTCCACTGGATCTGAATAAAAATCTGAAAAAATGATTAGGGCTTTCCCATCACTTATAGAGTCACACCAGACCGGGTTCATGTGACTCAGAATCCTACCCTGTTACTACGCATAAAATGCTGTTGACCACATGATACACGGCTGTTGTCCAGAACTTGTACACCGTGTTAATTCAGTCTCACAACACTGTTGCACAGTTCCAGTATTTTTTTTTATTTTTTTTTTGCAAAATGCTTTTAAAATTGTAGCTGAGGAAGCAACTAAGCATCAGACTACACTGTAAACTACCGACCACATGCCCCCCTGATCACTTGAGGTAATATAATTACAAAGACTGCACAAAAAGACATTAACAAGTCTCGCGGCCATGTTCGTTGTACAATTCTTTTCATTCCCCAGCCAATATCTGTTGTTCAGGCTGACTGCTCATGTCAGGATAAATGGCTGAGGCTGGAGGGACGGGTAGTGAAGTGAAGCTGGAGCAGCAGAGGCAAGGAGCGTAATCGTGTTTGTGTTTTACAGTGAAAGCGAAGATACGGAACGGCAGCTACAAGAGCACGTTCGGCGAAAAACTGTACCTTTTCTAATTGGTCATTCTTTCACCGCCCCCCGAGATCAATAATCCCCTGTGAATTTGCCTCTTAGCTGCCAAACCGCAGAGAAGATCACGGCGCAAACCTCTGCTGCAGCTACCGATGGGAGGAAAAAGCTTTACGTGATGCAATCTCAGATATGCAAATGATCAGCTTTAAAGGTGGTGATTTTGAAAGGGAAAACAAAACTCCGCTGGAGCACAAAAGCAATTTCTGGAAGGAGAATGAAAGCATAAAAAGAATCATTTATAATTTAAGTGAAACTGTGAGAGTTGGGGTTGAAAGAGAGCACATTTTGGCTACACAAATTTAGCCAGTCGCTGTTGGCGCCACACTTAAAGAATAAAGGAAACCACGGTCGAATAATACGTCTTTACTTCATTTTGTTATCTTTCTCCCGCGACAATTACCGGACAAAGTCAATGCAGCGTAACGGTTGCAAGCAAAGCAAAAGACACTATATTCCAAACTGCTTCCTCATTTTCTCAACACTTCTGCAAGTAGCAAAGTAATTATTACAAGCGGCTCGTGGAGTTTGTGTTTTTCTTCTGTGTGCTGAGCGTAGTTGTAAAAATCACTGGCTTTTGTGCTCCGTTCATAAAAAAACAACAACAACAACAAAATCCTGGCTGTCAGATGAGAAGAGGACTGTGTATTGGTTGTATACCGGGCTTGGCTGAACACAGCTGCGTGACAATCGACAACAACACCACTCGGAGCTGTCTGACTCGTCTCATGTCTCAGCATTGTGCTATTACGTCAATTATACTGCCTCCGCTTTTTTTTTTAAAGTAATGGCTTTCAAACAACACCAGGAAATGCTCCGCTGCACTCTTTGCTCCGTCATTTGTTTAGAATATTGCCATAAACAGCATATATTCAAATTTAAATAATCATATGAGCCTGAAACCGAGGCTTGTCTGGCTTTCAAGTGTAGCCACGGAGCTGAGCTGTTCCAGAAGCTAATAAAAAGGCGTCGGTGAACTGCGTTGTTGCGCTGGACATGTTCCTTTCATTATCGTGAGAGCACAGACATAACTTTGTCTGTTTGTTTTGAATCAGACCTTCATTTTAATCTCAGCCACACACAGCCATGACTGCATCTTGCATGCCTGTGACACTATGCAGACTGACATAACAACTCGTAAGGTTAATCTAATAACCACTACACTAATATGGCGTCTTCCACAGGCTAGAGGTTAGTTTGTGCGGCATTTCTACAGAGTACGATCTGGGCAATGCCTTGAAAGGGGCTCCACAAAAGTGACGGCAGTAGAAGTGACGTAGCCCAACGGGCACCTCTCCAGAAATGCAACATGACCTCAGCAGCCGTGATTGGTCCGAAACGCACTTCATTGTTCATCGTCTCAGGCGCCAGACAAGTACAGCAGGTTCTCCCTTGTTCAGCCTCCTCCGCACCATCTATTCACATGTCTTCCCTCTATCATTTCAGTGAAACCGACTATTGATCCACATTTATTAACTTAAGCGCCAACATCAGTCGCTCAGTTCCACTTGCAATTGTGTGAGGTGCTGAGTGAAACTCAACACAGCTGCCTTTTTGCCCCTTGAAAGCAGTGTAGGGGCCTGATTACAATCATTAACAATGCAGAGTCAACATGCCCCCTATGGCGTAGGCTCCTCGTAGACCGGGTGCAGGATTATAAACTAGATGTTTGAAAGATATAATATAAATGTGAATTGACAGTGGTGACAGTGCTCAAAGTGCTCCACAATCACAGTGACACATCTACCCACTCACACAAGCACTGGGTGCAACTCAGGGTTTGGTGTCTTGCTCAAGAACACTTCGGTCCAGGTATCTGGAACTGAACCGTGTGGTTTGTGGACAACCCACTCTACCTACTGAGTCACAGCTGCCCTCAGGTGTCGGTGCTCAGGGACCGATGCATTGACATCTTCGTGACTAGTGCGCTGACCAATCGCAACACCTCAGGAAACGTCCCTAATCCCAGGCGTCATTCAGAAGCAGAATAACTACCTCAGGACCTTTTGGATAACAACGCAAGGAAATAGACTTTCCTGTAAATGGTTGAAAGTTAGTCTACTCATGTTGAGGATAAACAGATTAGACAGCTTAACAACATCAAAACATCATACATTAAACATATTTTCCTGTATTGTCAGTTCTGGTGTGCCTTGGTTCTTCCTCTAATGGTCCCCGTATTCATTTTAAAGGCAGGCTGAAGCAAGCGTGCGTCTGAAAAGGGCTCCAGTTTGCAGCTTTTGCTTGTCGGTTTAACACACCCTCCATTAAGAGCCCATTAAACCACTAATAACCCGCTCCGTGGCTCCTGCTTCTACCCTGTTTGCTGCAGTTTGAGCAACTCTGTTTGTTTTTGTGTGAGGGATGTCCGTCAGACTGCGGCGCAGTCTTGACCTGCTTCCATTTGGATTGCTATGCGGTTAATTCACGGCGTAAAAGCAAAGCGGCTCAAGCGCAGGACTGTTTGATAGTACAAATTAAAAAATTAAAAAATAAAAACTCATGATTTGCATGTAAAATGGAATATCCATGCAAGATAATGTAGTAACCATGGTAACAGTTCTGCTATTGAAAATACAGGGATTTTTCCTAATGCATCTAAGTGAAAAGGGAATTAAAGCAGTGATGCAGCGTGTTTGAGTCAGTGTGTGTTTAATAGTGACAATGTATAAACTTGACATAGTATTGCAGCACCCGTTTCAACAGTTATTAATGAATGAGTGCTCTCATGTGAATTCTTCTTTCGCAAAGTGTACCATTTTCCACACAGATGATGGAAACTGAACTGCACTTGCGAAAAGAAAAAAACAAACAGAAAATTTCACTTTACACAGCTGATTTGGATTTTTAGCATTTGTGGCACCGCTTGGAGAAAAAAAAACAAAAAAAAACACGTTTTTCCGTCTGTTTCTCACCAGGTGGGAGGAACAATGTACAACACGGGCCGCCACGTCTCTCTGCGCCTGGACAAGGAGCATCTGGTGAACATCTCTGGAGGGCCGATGACTTACAGCCATCGCCTGGAGGAAATCCGGCTACACTTTGGCAGCGAGGACGGCCAGGGCTCTGAACACCTGCTCAACGGACAGGCCTTCTCTGGAGAGGTACGTGAGTGGGCGGAATTGACATTGTTGGATGGAACTGGCTTACAGTGGAAAAGGAAAACAATTATAAGCAGCGGCTGGCGTGCCGTCCAAACGGAGCAAACATTTAAAGAAAAGCTAAAAGCAGCGGAAAGTGGAAAACCGTGGTCTAGTGGTAGGCAAGTGGGCCAGTTCTCCGAACTTTACGTAAAAGCCTCTGCACACAATTGGACAACGATCAGTCCTAACCATCCTAACCATTTTCTTGGAAACTAATTCTGGAGATGATGTGTATGACTACATTGCCCATCTCCGCATAATGCCACAGCCCCAACCATTTGATTGGCCTTGCCCAACAAAATCAGTTCAACTTTTGATGCGGAAGTTGGTCTGGCTTTTAGGTTATGTCAGGCAAATCTCACAGAAGGAATGAAGAAAATATTACAGCTGTATATGGCTTTTCAGTTAGTTTCATGTATTACTGCAGGTGAAGTCAGTTTCCTTATCGCTCCACAAACGTCTAACATCTTTATCATCTATCTGACGTTTCCCCAAGTCAAATTAAATAAAGTGAACATGCTGTACGGCTCTGAATGCCCTCGAACAGCTATAGCTGCAGTAAGCAGAGCCGGCGGGGAGAAGGCTAAAGCTTTTGACGGTGTTGGACTTAAGCGCGCGTTCGTGTGGCTATTACCGGGTAGCAGTGTGTGCCGGTGCAGACCTGATCATGAAGAAAAGATCCGGCTGTTCGTTTTTGCCATTAGCGAGGCCACTCGTGATGCACTCACTTCATTTCAGCAGCAGGACAGTGCGGTGCCATAATGAGTTTGTCAAAACACATTTTCCAAACGTGTCAAGGTGAAAATGGAAGTGCTTTTTGGTGTTAATTACACACATCTGCATGGTTAGAGAAACATCAAAAAAAGGCTTTTGCTTTCGGCATTCTGAGGAGACAAGTAATTAAAGTTAACTCATTCCGTATCAAAGCTGACGGTAAACTGGCACCTTCACAGTGAGAGCCACTGACAGCTATCCTTTGCCTCCTGCATGGACAGATTGCTTAATGAATCCTTGTTCCTTTGTAACTAAATGGAAATTATAAAACATTTGAAACTGTTCAAATCACCTGCATTAGTTTTGAATACAAAAATATTCTGCTAAGAAGCCATGTGACCCTTATAATGGGTCATGAACGCTGCTGTTCCAACCCCAGAAATACCGACCCCCAGAGTCCGTACATCAGAATCAAACTTGTCAAATCCGAACTACTAAGTGCAGAGGTCTGAAGTTTGCATACTTGGTATCGATCATAGCCCATGCTTTGTTGTGATGACGTTTTGTTTGTGCGACAGTGTCGCGGTGCAAATCTGTTGCCACATCGGATGGCTTTCCACAGCGCCGTTAAGCACAGTTCACGGTGTATTTTATTTTGGGGGGTCACTGGAAATCTGGCATAGTTTTGAACGAAAATAGAACGTGTGTGAACGGCGTTCACAGACGTCAGAATGAACGCGTTCGCAATAAAGTTCCTCAATCGGAAATACGAACGGTTCAGTTCTTAGTTCACCAAAATATGAACGAGTTCATGAACTTTCGTTCATTGAACGCGTTCAGGCACAACACTGATAAACGTCTGATGGAGATCTGCTGGACCAATCAAATTGTTTGGGTGGGGTTTATTTGGGGGATGGACAGAAGAAACCTGTCACAGAAAACTAGAGTCATTAAGTATACTTTTATGGACCTTGCTTTGTGCACTGGTGCACAGTCATGTTGGAAGAGGAAGGGGCCCGCTCCAAACTGTTCCCACAAGGTTGGGAGCATGGAATTGTCCAAAATGTTTTGGTATCCTGAAGCATTCAATGTTCCTTTCACTGGAACTAAGGGGCCAAGCCCAGCTCCTGAAAAACAACCCCATACCATAATTCCTCCTCCACCAAATTTCACAGTTGGCACAATGCAATCTGAAATGTACCGTTCTCCTGGCAACCTCCAAACCCAGACTCGTCCATCAGATTGCCAGATGGAAAAGCGTGATTCATCACTCCAGAGAACGCGTCTCCACTGCTCTAGAGGCCAGTGGCGGCGTGCTTTACACCATTGCATCCGACGCCTTGCATTGCACTTGGTGATGTGTGGCTTGGCTGCAGCTGCTCGGCCATGGAAACCCATTCCATGAAGCTCTCTGCGTACTGTACTTGGGCTAATCTGAAGGTCACATGAAGTTTGTAGCTCTAATACATCTTCTTTAGCTGGAGTTCCTGCTCCTTCTTTTTTTTTCTTTTTCTTTTTTTTTTAATTCATGTGAATAAATTAGCTTTAGCCAATCCTGTTTAACCAGCTAACCTTACCTAGTCAAGTCAGCGAGCGAAACTCGACATCCAAGCTGAGGCATCTGGTATTTCTGAATGCCAACCTGATTGATTTTAGCCTCAATATCATCATCATCATCATCATCACCATTTAATCTGTGGGTTTTAAAAAAGGCTTTCTCTCACCCTCTGTCTGAATCTGTGCAACAATGTGGCTTGCTAAACGGTACCAGGGACCAGTTTGTCTCAGAGATGACGATTAAATATTTAACTCCTTGCACACACTCTATAGTGCGTGCCTTTGCACCCTGGCATTTAAATCTTTTTTTATTTTTATTTTTTTGACGTGTGAAACAATTAGCTTGCCTGGCTTTGATTGTTCAACAAAATCATGAGTCACTCACGCCGCTCCATTCTGCTTCCGCCATTATATGAATTACCAATTTGTGTGGCAACAAAATAATTGCAGTCTTGACAGGCAAATTTATTATAATTAATGTTAATCATTTATCCTCCCTGAGAGTGGAGAGAGCTGATATTCAAATCATAATAAAAAAAGTGTTTACTGTGTCCCTCGGTGGTGAAGAGAGCTTGAACCCAAAGCCTTAAAGGACACTTCTGCGTGCATGCACATTGAAGGAGTTCATGAAGGCTCCCTCCAGGGCTTCAAGTTTTATTTCATCCCATGTCTTCACTTTCTGATTTGCCCTTTGTAGGTGAGCGCTGTGCTGGAGAAGTTGTTTTAAGAGCAGTTATATCTGAAATGTGATGTCACACCGGGAAAGGTCGTGTTGAAAGCAGTCATTTTCACTTTGGATTCATTTACCATGATTTTTTTAAGAATGCAGACTATAGAACTCCCACTGGGCAGAAAGAGGATAAGACCTTGTGAACAGCCGTGAGCAGCTGCCCTTGGTTTTGCCTCTTTGTCCACTACGTGTCCAAGATATTCAGTTTCTATAGGACCCATTTGTAACATTTGGGGAAACAAGGAGCTGCACAAACAATGTATTGAGCTGCAGCTTTACAAAAACCAAAATGACGAATCATCAATTTGTTTTGCTAAATGTGAACACGGGGATTCATCATTTGGTTGCTGCATTTGTAAAACTGCATTTTGACACTTTCACATTTTACGGAACATTTAGTAGAAAAAAAGGCAGTTGACGTGGAAAAAAAGAATGCCAATAAAAAAAAAATGAATAATTTAGAGGAAATGAAATATAATCTTTCATTTATTCATTCATTCATTATCCGTAACTGCTTGTCCCTGACAGGCTTGCAGAGGGGGGACTGGACCCTTTTCTAGGTGTCATTGGGCAAGAGGCAAGGTACAGCCTGGACTGGTCTATCAGGGCTAACACAGTGGTGTACTCATATTAAATTCTTTCATTTGTTAATTCTTGATAAAATGTATTCATTATTTCATTAGTTAACAGCTACAAGGACAGACTATTGTACAAGGCCCTCATTGCTAATGAACGAACATCACTTACAGTCCTTTTTCCTGTTCTGGCAGTCATATATAATAGCGGCCGTATGTTTATTTCTGAATGAACGAGGCAAAACTCTGCTGACTCAGGGGCACGCGTACACATGTGGACCCGTGTGAACCAGACCACCTCCAAATGTGGTCAGAGATCAGTTATCTTGAATGCGATCTCAATGCCTCCTGCGGACGTTAATGCCTGTCTTTTTCGTGATTGGATCGCCGAGATTGGATCTTAATGCAAGGTCTGAACCAGCCCAAAACATAGACCTTTCATGCTCACATGCACACCTATAGCCTATTTCGAAATACCTAATGAGCATGTCTTTGGACTGTGGGAGAAAATCAGTGTACCTGGAGAAAACTGGCTATGTTGCATTATTCTCTTCATCAAACTCAAAGATTGGTCACGCGTTCCATGGAGAGGGAGCTGGTGAGGAACCTGCCTATTTCTGTGAGAGGGCAATTGATCATACCATGCCACTACTACTTGTTGAATGGTAAATCCCGTTAGCCATACTGGTTGCAATGCCATTGCACTGATTCAGATGATTGTGAGGAGATTTTTCATCCTTTACATCTTAAGATGCTAAATGGCTACCATCTAGTGGTAGCTGGTGGTATTACATCTTGAGGTAAACATCCAAAAATATGACAGAATGACAATGTCTAGTTAGCGCACTGTTCATTTTCACTGATTAGTTCACTTTAGTCACAAAGCAAAAATGTCTCAGCACTGCCCTATCCTGACATGAATTAAATTCCAATGCGGAAATCTAGTCACATCCATTTAGTTTTCTTTGATTGTAATTTGTCTGCTATGTCATGGAAGTGTCATACATTGAAGTATGCCTCAGTTGTTAATGGCAGTAGTTTTATTTAGTAGAGCCGGCAAACCACAGGGTAAGATAAGGTCAAGAGGTTGCTACCAGATGTTTTGCTAACGTCCTGTTCCCTTTTGCGTTCTATCAAACAAACGCTTCTGAGTGAGACTGAAAAACATTCTCTTCATTCTCCGCCGCTTCCATCATCCCCCAGCAGCCCCCTCTTTGTCTGAGCCAGAATCCCTGACTTCAAGGTCCAATAAGAAGTTTCATAATCGAAAATGCAGAAACGTTTTTCGCTCACCGGCTCGCCCTCGTTTGCGGATTGAGTGGTGGCTGTGCATGTCCTTGAAACGTGAACAAAGAGAGGAATATTCAAACTTTTTTAAAGCAGAGGATTCTTCTGAAATGGCAGCCTGTGGGAGGAGGGGGGTGAGCGGTGGCGTGTATATGTGTGTGTGGGTGCATTAACACTCCAAAGCTTTCCTCTTTAAATCACCCCTTTACACCTCCTAACTCGTCGTGCCATCTTCTCTGCCGTCCATTTTGCCTGACAATTTGCTTGTGTGCATGTGTGTATATAATATTCAGTCTACACCTAAAACACATTTCCTGTATGCCACAAATTACAGATAACACACATACACACTAGAGATGGGATTTATGAGTCTTTGAAGGGAGCCGGATCTTGTGCATCCATTCTTTTCAAAGAGCCGTTCAAAAGACTGGCTCATTTTCATATTTGTTTATTTTTAGGATGCCAGCCTGCAGATAACTTATTTTATCCTCGAAATAAGCATACAAGATATGGATCAGAATGTTTCAAACTTCCCACCAATGCATACTCTCTTGATGGAATATCTGAGTCTATTGATTTCTAAAATCTAGGTTCTATATCGACAAATGCTTTATGTATCGCATGAGAAACACCTTTGCGCTGACTGGGAATGGTACGCAGGTAAACTGCTCACCAATATTTCATTTGTGTCGTGTTCGTTTTTAAAGAGTCAGTAAATAGATTCGGTTCGTTCGCGAATGGCACAACATGATGAATTTCAAGTGAAGAAGAATATCTGAGTACTACAAAAGCCCATCCTTCCTTTCATGCATTATCTGTAACTGCTTATCCTGTTACAGGGTCGCAAGGGGCCGGAGAACTGTCCCCGCTGGCACCTGGTGAGAGGTGGTGTACGGCCTGGACAGGCCCCCAGTACATCAAAGGACTAACACCAAAGTCAAAATATTCAAATTCGGTAGCCTTTGTTTGGATTAACTGGTGCATTAATGATGTTATTCACTAAATTATGCAATCGACACGCATTAGTATTCATAGGATTTATTATCAGTGGCTCACATGTGGGTACATTTATGTTGTTGAACATTTCAAACTCTCAGACTGTAACATGCTGATGGCAACATTTCTATGCAGGACTACCAGAGAAAACTGTAAAGCCATATGATTTATGATGTTGAGATGTATTCTCAGTCAGGAGATGGCTCACTGTGCAATACAGCACTATAGCAATGACTGCTGATATTATAAGGATGTAGTTTGTTGCTAGGTTTTCTCCCTAAAAGTTCGATTGTTTTATTTAGTATCAGTTATGAGTGACTCTACATCTGTTGACACGTTAAACTAATATGTTTATTTTTATCTTTTTTACAGTCTGTGCTTTAACCACAGACTGTATAAAAATGTAAACCTTCTGAACCACTTGCAGACTTTGATTAATACCAGACATGTTGGATATTTCAGATTCTAGCCCTTGACAGCTTTCACTGGCCAACTAAAATCAGAAAATATGTGGCAGCACTTATGCTAAACAAATGCAATAGTTATTGAATAGTGAATAAAAGTAAGAAAAAACATATAAAACATGATACAAGATGACGTTTCTTGTACATATTTTGTAGTATTGTCTATTGGTTTGCAATGGGGGTCACCGGCCAGAAGCTAATGCTGTTTGAGGGGCCTTGGCAAGGAAAAGTTCGGGAACCCCTGCTCTAAACCATCGTCATCTTGCTCTGGGTGGAAATACAGTTGAGCAGTTCATCAACCTTCACCTCAACACCAGAAACTGATGAAATGAAATGAATAGAGTGAGAGCAACTCCAACCACCAGGATGGTGCTTTGAGATATTCCACCAGCTGGATTCCTCAGTATGTCTTCCAGTGTGGGTCTTGGATGTAAAGAAAACATTCACATGAATGCCAGGTTCAAATCCACTAGATCCCAAACTGATCAAGTATCTATGGGATGATCCACAGAGGCCCCTCCCCTCAACGCATAGGACCCAAAGGCCCCCACTAACAACATTCTGTTGCCAGACAAAACAGAACACCCTCAGAAGGCCCATGTCCATTCACTGATGAGTCACAACTGTTTTGGAGGCACAAGGGAGACCTACACAATATTAGGAAGGTGGTCATAATGTTATGCTTGACCCAGATATACTCCCATATAGCTTCATTTCCTGAGGTTATTTTGCCATTAATACCTTGGGCTTCTGTCTTTTTTTCCTCTTTGGGAGATCTTTAAATTATATACACTAGTCAAGCTCTTATCTAATGGATTTTGAAATTCAGACAGACATTTGCATTGCTTGAGACTATGTTGGATAATACTGTTCAATTCTCTAGCTTGCCTGAAGTGTGTTTGTGTGCACTGGCATTACTTGAGTTGTGGCTGCGTTACATGGTTACATTGTGGGTACTTCTTTCAGTAGGGTCACTGTAACATAAATAATGAAATGTGGGTACAAAGGCGAGGTTTACATTAGGATAAGGGACATATCTAGTCAGCTGGTGCTGGGTTGGTCCCCAGCAAATGTACAGTAAGTCAGTGAAATTTTGTGGAATGTATGTGAGCAGCTTCAAATATCATCTAATTCGAGCGCTCACATGTGAGAAAGACGCTCTGCCTCTTTGTTTAACATTGGACCTAATCTCTCATTCCACAGTTTGTGTGTCTGTGTGTGTTTTCATGACATCTCCCCCGATTCACAGTCTAATCTGAAAATGAAACACCTTGCTCCCTTAATAAGTGCTAAAATATTCCAAATATTATTTCTCCGACAGGCTGGTGTGTTTTCATACGCTCAGAGAACACACAGTCATCCTGTTATCTCCCATTATAATGAAAAAGATAGAAGTCTCCAGATCGTAATAGTGCGGGTCAAATAGGCTTTTTTTTAAATTGCTCTCGTATTTATGCAGGTAGGATGGGAAATAATGTAACTGATTCCTTTCTAATACCAACCAGTCATACAAATGAAGCATTTCTTTACATTTAAACAGGACACTAGATAATCCAACATGCAATGCACCATGGGAAATTCAGAATAAAGACCGGTCTGGTGGATGTTTTAGCCCGTTAAGTACATCATTTGTACCAGCCGTTTTCTGAAGTGCGCCTTGAGATGTTAGATTGATTTCCCTCCTTCCAGGCATTGTTCTCCACTGTGGAGACTGGAAATATAAGCGATCCATCACAGGGACAAATTCATTTCTTTCTATTTTTCTGTCCGTGTTATGTTGAGGCAAGGACACACAGGCAGCTTTCTGAAAACAGTCCCTGTTGCCAATTCATTGATACTCTCTATACAGTGCCTAGCCAAAAAAAAAAAAAACGTCTCCACCTGGATTAAACTAAGCAAATACAAATACATACGAGCTTCCTATTGGATAATAACTGCATGGGTGATTATCTTTCAGCTGACAACAAGTTATTTAACCTCAACTGATGCAATGAGGAGCTTCTCATTTCTTAAACAATCTTGGAGGAAGACACGGCAAAGATGTTAGGCTGTTTGTGAAGGGTCAAATCATTGGCGTGCATCGAGCAGAGAAGACATCTAAGGAGATTGAAGACATGACTAAAACTGGGTAGAGAGCTGTCCAACGCATTATTAAAAAACAAAACAAAAAAAAAACTGGAAGGACAGTGGAGAACCATCATCTTCCAGGAAGAAATGGGGTTGGAAAAAAATCCAGATTGATGGTGATTGGCAATCACTTAAACATTTGGTGAAATCAAATGGAAGAAAACAGTAGAACTCAGGGAGGGCTACTGTATGTTAACAGTGAAAGTTGAAGCATTTAAACACATACATTGTGAAGGGAACTCAAGGAAGTGGGACTGAACAGCTGTGTAGCCTTAAGAAAACCATTTATCAGTGAGGTTAACTGGGGAAAAAAAAGGCTTTGGGTTGCTAGCATACAGATTGGACTCTGGATCAATGGGAGAAGGTCTTGAAAAATATTCTTTGCATGCACATTTAAACACAGTGGCGGTTTGAATCCATGGGCCGGCTGGCCTTTCTGTGTGGAGTTTGCATGTTCTCATTGTGTGTTCTCATTTATTAAAGCCGCAGACAACATGGAATTAACCATGTCCAGATCCAAGGGCTATCGTCTTTCAACAGAAGCACATCATAAGTCATGAAAAATACTTTTTTATATTCATTATACTACTACCACATTGTAGTAGAGTGCATCAGGTTTTGTGTTATTTCCCTTTTCCTCACTTTTTACCAACATCTGGTTAAACTCTGCTCTACCAGATACTGAAATCAGAAAGCAAACAAATCTGAACAGCTGTTCTTCTCCTGACCTTTTATGCTCATTATTTATATCATTTAATGAAATGATAGGATGGCAGGCGAACAACTTCAGAAGGTACCCTTCAAATAATGTAAAGAGATTAAATTAAGATTATGCCTAGTAATTCCAACACAGTTTGCCCCCAAAGGCTGGAGGAGACACTGCGCTCCGACGAGAAGGAGCCAGCTATATTTAATTCAAATCTCGTCAAGTGTTTGAGAAGGATTCGCCACAGACTGCTGTTCCAATCGTTTTAAACCCCCATCAATCACGGGAACACCCCTCGCATGTCCTCTCTGAAACGCAGTGGCACACGTGGAAAATCACATTGAGCTAATATCGCTGCGGCAGATTATTGGTCACAGAGCTGTTGACGAGGGGGCTTTTTCTGCTTTATTTTCTCTGCTTCTAATTATCATTAATCACTATTAAACGGCACATTTCGCCCACATCTGCAGCGCGTCGTAATTGCGGAGGATCACATCAGAACATCGTTGAGTGGCTTGTTCTGGGAGAGAACAGAAGCGCAGAAATAAATAGCAACGAAGAAAAGAACTAGAAATGAACTAAATTTGGGAATTATGTTCAGTTAGCACTTATTACTGCTGCTAATGGACAGAAAGAAGATTATTTCTGGTTCTGTCGTGTCAGAATAGCACCTGAGTAAACAGGTGTGAGGGTGCATCGGTCTGTGTGGCAGCAGGCGTTGTCCATTTGTTAGTTTTATAGATCCATCCTCCCAGTTAATCTGAAGGAGGGAGGACGAATTGGGTGGAAACTGAGATTAAAAGCGCCATTTCCAACCCAGTGCTTTTAAACCTTTAGCACTGAACACCTCTCTTCTGGTATCGACTTGCTGTCTTCATATTTCCCTATCCCTGGGGGCCAGGCCAGCCATCATGCCATAAAGAGGCTGTCATGACCCCCAGGCATACACACACACACACACAGAAACACAAACACAAACACTCCAGAGAGCACTGTCCAGCTAAGCACTACTGACCCTTTACAGTGTTCTCTCAAACCCCCACCACTCAGGGCAGCTCCCCATGCAGGTTTAACCGACTGAAGACTGAAAAGTGGCGCCGCTGCCGAAGGAGCTGCTAACACACTGAAGAGCTGTTACTGTAAATGCTGTTTACAGTATACATGCAGAACACATTTACAGCATGAAACTAGAAACGCACACTCTCCTGGAAAACATGGGCCGTCAGCTGCCAAGCAACCAATGCTGTTGCATGAATCTATGCATGAATTATGACATTAACATAGTAAAGATATGTTTTATTACTCAAATTCTTTTGTAAATTTACTGTAAAAAATAATGCAATAAAAATAAGTTGGCACAATCATGAAAAGAGGTAAAAAATATATGTATTTTTTTTATTGTAATAAAATCCTGTAAACATAGTGTCAGAATAGCCTAGTTTAGTGCTATCTAACTCAACCAAAGTCCATTAGAGTCAGTGGTGGTCCGTCGGGGCCAGCAAAGACTCCTCTGGTGGCCTAAACTTTATAAAAAAATCACTGATTTACCTTTTAATATAGTCCCATTAGTCTTATTAAATCATTCTTGTATTTATACAGTCTATGGTCTATCAGCTGCAGTGCTTCTGGCAGTGTAACTTTGCATTAGAGCTTTCCGTCCAGTCATATTTCAGCCACAATGTGTTGCCACAGTCAAATTAATCTGACCAGGCCTTCACAATTAAAACTGCAGGAGGCTAAAGCTTGGAATACACGGTTTCCGGGTTCGAATCCATGTGTGGAGTTTGCATGTTCTCCCTGTGTCTGCATGGGTTCTCTCCAGGTTCTCCAGCTTCCTCCCACCATCCAAAGACATGCTGGTTAGGTTCACTGGTGATTTTAAATTGGCTGTAGGTGTGAATGTGAGTGTGAATGGTTGTCTGTCTCTCAGTGTTAGCCCTGTGATAGACTGGAGACCTGTCCAGGGTGTACCCTGCTTCTCACCTGAGGACAGCTGGGATAGGCTCCAGCCCCCTGTGACCCTTCAGAGCAAGCAGGTTGCAGAAAATGAATGAATGAATGAATGAATGAATGAATTCTTAGGCCTTTCCTGTGGCCTACAGTAGCATCTGCGTTTTCGCGTCCTCTGATTGGACGGTCAGAGACGATTCATCTGTTCAGAGCTGCACAAGCAAATTGTCCCTGTTAATGTTTTAATAGCTATTTTTTGAGCCCACGATGGCAGAAAGAGGGGACTTACGGCAGCTCTTCCCTTCTGCTCTTTTTTTTTTCAACAATTTCTGTATCTAATTACGATCTCTATATTCACCTCCTTCTTTTTTTTCCCCTCTCTTCTCCATTTGGCAGACATCCTCACTTTATTATGGCCCACGCTGGCCTCTTATTGCCCACCAGCAGCAAACTTTGTGCAATTTGTCATTGAGGGAGTGCGGATGAGTTTTTTTGGCCGCCTCTGCCGCTCTCGCCTAAAAATCTAATCAGATCAGCGCAGGGCCCTAATCACTTCCTCTCTTGCCTTGATTGCATTTATAGACGTTCTGTCGCTGTGTGCTCCCCCAATCGAGCATTTCATAATTACTCTCCTCTTACATTTGTTTATTTATATCCTCCGGTACAGTGTGTGCCAAGCTCTTTGCCAATGAGGGAGGATAAGAAGTTTACGGAGGTGAAGAGAGAAAGCCTTTGGGAAGGAGATGAAGATCATTACCAGCCTTTGTTCTCGAAATAAGTGGTTTGCCACCTCTGTGTTCATAGCAGCTTGGTGTGTGTATTAGTATGAAAATATTGAAGAACCACAGCCGGAGGGGAAGACATTTGTAGCTTTTGTTTCATGATTTAAGTAACGGCAAGTGGCAAATTCTAAATATATTAAAGCAGCTATGTAAAAGTCTGGTCAGCTGTGGAGTTACAGACACAGAACTCAACACCCTACCTCCCCTACCTCGGCCTTTATAAACAGTGTTATGTTGACCCTTCCATCCACCCCAACCTCTTTACATAGAATAATGCGCAATCCACAGTTATAATTGTTCTGGTTTTCATTAAGGTCAGGATTCTGTGGATTGGATATAATGTAAAAGCAAAATAAAATGTTATTTCCATTTGTGTTATTCATCTTATTCCAGCCAGAAGTCAAGATTACAATAAATGACAACAACAACTGAACTACTGCAGTACATTATATGTCTTTTCCAGAAGTGCTCAGGTGGGGTTAAAGTCATAAGACGGTCACATCCCTGCATATATCATGTTGCTCCCTATTCTCCTTTTCCTCTATCTTACTTTAACTGATTTCTCATGATTTCTCTTTTACTAATCACAATCAGTGTCCGCTTAAATTCCAGACCGATTCACCTCTGCTGGCTCTGAAAGGACTCTTTATGTGAGACCGGGACTTTAAGCCGCGGACTCGTTTTTCAGCGGTTTCCACTTTTATGAGCTGGACGTTGCGCGGCCTGCCCACATCCAAACATTGTTGAGAGGCCGGAATAGCGAACAGCTGGAGTGGATGAGGCATCTGTGTCAGTGAAACATTAACCTCATGCTGGGAGATGTTTTAGCCTCTCTTGCCTTGAGTAGGCTGGCCTTGGATCAAATGATGACAGAATCCTTGCCTCTTTATGTGCCTCTTATTACTTCTACTCGCATCCACGGCAGTGTAAAAATGTTCACAGCGACAGCTCCTTCCATTACATCGACTATATTGGTGAATCCATTGGAGGGATTTATACCGTATTGATTTTCTCTTTTAAATCACCCCGCGTGTTGCAGCTCAGAGGAAGGATTTAGGTGAATGAGGGATTCTTGATAGAAAATGACTATAGGGTTTTAGAAGGGTGTTCAAATCCAAGGTTTCTATTTAGTTTGAGCTCGTAACGTTGAAGTCGTCAGCTGAGAATGGTGGATTGATTATTTTCAGCAATCAGTTTCAGTAAATCTCTACATGTCCTCTCTTTATGTTCCAGGTTCAACTGATCCACTACAATCATGAGCTGTATACAAATTACACGGAAGCTGCTAAAAGCCCCAACGGACTGGTCATAGTGTCCATATTCATGAAGGTAAGCCTCATACATATGTTCAGTAACCGCCTGCCTTCAGTCGTGCAGGATTGTAGGGTTGTATCTATATGCAACCTTGCTGCCATGATGCTGATGTTCTATAATGGGTTACAGCTTCAAAAATACATCAGAATACTAATCACTGCGTTGGGTGGGAGTTTTCAACCTTTATGGCGATATGAGCATCTACTGTAACCATACAAGGAACCTGAGCAGGTTTAATCAGTGTTTAATCACTATTACAAGACAGCTACAGTATACAATACACCGACGGAACAAGGAGTGCAAAATGGGACAGGGATTAATATCATGTTCAATACACGCAAGACTCAATTAAACACGGACCAAGTGTTTCGTTCCAGTGTAATTTTACTCCCTCTCAGACAGAAAGAAAAAGAAATCTCAAACAACTGTTGGCTTTCAGTAATTTACTGTCTGGACCCAGTTGATGGTATTTTTTTTCCCAGAACTCACCATCTTAAACTCCATGATAGTAAGTTTATTTCACAGACATTAACGCCAAAACATAGACTATAAATAAAGATGTACCAGTCTCCCATGAGTAAAAGGCAGACACTTTAAACTAGTAACTGCTTATCATAAAATACTGTAAGAATAATTCGTCTTTAAAACACCAGTCCTGCTCTGTACACTTTTGTCCAGGTACTTGGCAGGTAAGTTGATGAGCTTGCCACAGTTCCTCTGTCTCTTCATGTAATCCCACACCATCTGGTGGCTTGGACCGATTATTTTTTCTAAAAAAAAAAACTAAAAAAACAAATAGTATATACTTCTTTATGAGTCTGGCTCGGAATCGTTGCTCTGCAGCAGAATAAAGTGATCAGATACCAATAATTCCCTTCTATGGATGGGAAATGGTAGAAAACTAGCCAAAGTTATGAGAGGAGCAGAACTACTTTTACCTCTCATATTCAAAATAGTATTATTCCTTAGATACAATATCAAAATATTAATAATAATAATTCTATAATTGGTAAGTGTGGAATGAACAAAATGATGTCAAATATTAACGTGATTTTGTGACATGACTGTATATTTTCCTTCATGTTTTGTCCTGAGTCAGATCCTGCATGTACCCAGCAGTCACATATTGGTATAAAGAACTGTCTCGGGATAAATTATCCTGCAGCACTGTTGCTGCTGTTCCCAGCCCTCCGCTCTCCTGCTCCCTCTCTGCCAAAAATTTTCTAAATGTTCAGCTCAAGAACTCACTGGCCACAAACAATTAGCAATCCAATTATCTCGCCGAGCCAAACAACGCGCCCCTTGAATGTGTGCTCGGCGCCGAGCAGCAGCGTTGGGGTGGTGGCAGCACTCCTTCGTCCCTTTGTTGTGCATGAGAGGTCTCCATCTTGAATGAGGGGCTCAGAGATCAGAGAGGCAGCAGACGTCCTCGCCACTGTACGCACCGAGGCAGAAAAGTTCAGCTGCTAACTACTAATTAGCTCCCCAATGTCAATGGGACCGTCAGTTAGTCTTGAAGAAGCAGAGGAGACGGCGACCTGGGTCAACCCTCCTCCAACGGGCTGGAGAGTGTGTGGGAGGAGATGTGAGAGAGGAGCTGGGCTTTGTGAGAGTGGTGCTGCAGGTATGGTTTCTGTGATGGTCACGACCCTGGAACAGCGCTGTGCAGCTCTACACTGCCGGCCAGTGCAGCTGACCATGAAAGAATATATATGCTGTAATGAGACTAGAAACACCAGTTATTCGTTTAGCAGCGTTCAGCTGGTGTGCAACCCAAAGTGTTTTGCAGACAAAGCTGAAATCAAGCCTTACAACATTAACATAATTACCAGTGGAAATCAGGAGTTGATTCCAAATTGAAAACATAAATCTGACTTTTAAAAAAAGAAAAAGTTGAAGTTTAAATAGAAAAATCTAGAGACTCTAGTCGTGCCAGCTTCGGGTCATTAACAGAGTCTAGTCAACCAAGTTCCTGATTGGCTACACCCACCAGTTTAAACCTCTACTAGTCCCTTAGAGCTGAAGAAGCACTCAGATAATGGTGAAATGTCTTCAGAGACACTCTCGTCAAGTTCTCTTTCTTTAACATTTTTTGGATATGTTTACAACTAAATGGCTCTGACTGGTTGTACCATTATCCAGTTCAAAGTGTTTTCTTCACTTTCCCAGATGGATTTATGGCTCTTCAGGCAAATCTTTCTTTCCACTTAATTTTAACAATTTGCCATTTTCACCTCATGTAACAGCCACTAGATTTTGCCAGCTCGCCATTGCTAATAATCACCAACCTCCGAGATTAAATATTTCTGAGAGGATACTTCCCTGTGCCGCACATGGTTCTCAACCATTATCCTTGTTGATGAATGTTCACAAGCTTCAGACAAGCACTCTTGAAATGTCATCGCAGGAGTTTAAATTCACATTCCCGTCTAAAGGCAGTTTTGTTAATGCCCGCGTGTTTAAAAGTAACACCCCGAGCGAATGTGCCATTAAAAAAATCACGCTCCAACACCTGCCACCCACGCAGACACCCACGCAACTTCACTCCCGACAGTTCTCTTTTTTTTTTCTTCCTTCTTTCTAAATTCTTCCACTCCAACTGTCTTGAGCATGTTTCACCGGGGTCAGTCTGTTCAACAGTAGCAGGCGCAGTCAAGTGGTAATAAAGCACACATCTTTCTCAGAGCAGTGTTCGTTTTTCTCACTTCTCGGTGACTCGTGATTTCCAAGGCCTTGTCAGATTTCCGATGTCATTGCTGTGACTCGAAAATTTCCAAGAAGGGCCCCCATTCTGGTGTGGAGTTGTGAGGCACCATTGAGGACACCAGTGGGTGAAGCTTCATTGGCTGGACCAGACTCCCGATAGACTGACACTGGGTTTTGCTGTCAGTGCAAGGCTGTCTCACTCCCCGATTCACTGTCAGTCGAAGTAGCAGCAAGAAATATCTGAAATTTTTCAATGAGTTTTGTGGTTATCTGGTATTACACTGACATTTAGCCATATGGGGGCAAGTTTTTTCTCACACATAATGTGAGGACATTCCTGGATTTGACAAGACAGAATGGCTGAATCCCCTAAGGTGCTTTTCCAGGAAATATGATAAAAATGAGAGAGACAGAAAGAAGGGAATCCAGCGAGCAGCATAGGTGGCTGGTAAGGGCATAATGCCTGCCTGAAGAGCACAGGCAAAAGGTCAAAGACTAAGTAATTTCAGTTGCAGAGGAGGGAGGGGGAGGACAGGCACATCTCTTTTTAATCACTTCGCCCAAAGACATCTCGACAATTAGAGTTGTGGAGTCCACCGAGCATGATTGAGGGATAGATGGAGTGGAGAGAGAGAGGAAAAGAGGGGTCAGGGGAGGGCAGGGAAGGGGTTGATGTGCAGTGCAAGGTGCTTCCTTGGACTATTCAGAGCTGGCTGCTTCTCCCGCTTATCAGCCTTGACTGAGCAATGACGTTCACCAAGCAGAGTAAGAATGGACCTAGGAATAAAAGCAGTTCCACAGGTTTTGGGTGCAGTTAAGTAAGAATTTAAGTTGATTTTCATACAGCTCTCTTGGTAAAAGATGCAGATTGCAGCAAGTTTTGGACACTATGTTCCACCTAGACTCTTAAGGACAAGATGGACAATCGGATTGATTGATTGGACAATTCCTGCTCTGATTTATGTCAAACGTCAGAGTTCAGTTCATGCAGGCAGACCTTCAGTTCAGTTTCACAAGAAGCTATACAGAACCCAGATTCTGAAACCCCCAGAGCAACTCAGTGATGGCAAGAAAAAACTCCCTTGTAAGACACCTTGAGCAGAACCCAACTCATATGGAGGGACCCATCTGCTTGAGGTCAGCCGGGTGGAGGCAGAAAAAAAAAGGTGAAAAGTAGTCAACGGTTTTCTGTAGTGATGCAGAAAGTAAGGCTGCATAGGCCTAGGGCAATGTTGTTAGCACGCCAGCGCATTCGAACCAAAGATGACAAATGGTGCTTTCCTCCACAATCACCTGTCCTTAACCCTACTGAATATTTTCGGAGTACACTGAATAGAGGAACATCGCTGTATTGACAAGCTGTTGTTATTTATTAAGCTAGTAAATACCTAGATGTTCTCAAAGACTCAACATATTGCTTACATATTACTAGACATATTGGAAGGCAACATGCAGCATGGTCAGTGATCCTGTCACATTCATCTGTGATGATACAATCTAACTTGTTTTGATCCGGTCAGGACAAAAATGCATAATGCTGGTGCTGTTTAAAAAGGTAGATTGCGTGTGTGGGGTGTGTGCACGTCTGTGACATGTTTTTAATGGTTTCTTGAAAACAGTGAGAGTCGAGAGTTTAGGAGCGTCTGACTGTGCAAAATACATCAGTGGGCTTAGATATTTCATGGGCATTAAAGGTGATAGATAAAAAAAGAAAAAAATACCCTGACAATATCCTTAAGAGTACTGTCCTAGCAGATTAAATTTGGTTTAATTTTAGACAGGCTCTCAATTCATTATGTGACCATTTAACCTCGTTTTCTCTCTCTCTCTCTCTTTAACCCAGATTGCCGAGACGTCAAACTCATTCCTGAATCGGATGCTGAACAGAGACACCATCACAAGAATAACGTACAAAAGTAAGTTTTGAAAAGCCTTCTTCAAGTAGATCTCAAACATCAATAAACACATTTATCCGCATTCCTTCAGTGGTGTGGACACACAGTGCGTCCTGGGTCACATTAAACACCGCCTGCTCAGCAGGGGTGCTGGTGCATCAGCAGATCTTTGCCTTGTTCATTCAGAAATTTCATCTCCTGAAAAGGAAAAAGGCCCGTAATTGTCTGTTCGTTAGTAATGAGAGCCTTTTAAAATATGCTGCCTTTGGAGCTGTTAATGATTAAATAAATCTGAACGTGTATGAAGAATGAAATTATTTAATAAGGGTTGAATGCGTGTGATTCTGTCATTAAAAAATGTATCGACACGTGGTTAATTATTGATTTGATCTTGTTGATGTGTAGGTGGAGCTGAGTCTGTATTTACCTTTATTACCTTTATCACCTGTAATTATACAACCGAGTGTGCTGTCAGACAGCACACTCGGTTGTATAATTACCGCACAAATAAAGGTTTTCAGGTTTTAATCTGAGCTTTGTGCAGGCCTCTGAAATAATTAACAGCAGGGATCAATAAATAAATAATAAATTAGCGCGTGAGAGGTTGTTATGTTTTCCTCATGACGCACACACAGCAAACAGCTGTTGGTGGCTCTCAGGCAGCGATCCATTTCAGCTGTTGTAATATTCTACTGCACTGCAAACAATGTCACGTTTATTTGCATACATATAGCGAAACAGAGATCGAACCTCGAGTGTGGGCGCATGTGGAGATGCATTTTAATGACAGGTGTGAACACAGACGCTTGACGGTGGCCACTTTGATCGGATTGGCCAGGATATGGATGTTAATGCAAGGTCTGGACAGGGCCAGACAAACATAGCTCATAATGATAGCAGTGGTGGATTTGTTGTATCATTTGAGAATTTTTGAAACAACTCTTTTTTGAAACAACTCAATGCAACTGGATGAAACAAATGTTTGTTTGTTTGATTTTTAGCTTGCAACACTTACTGAACAGACAACTGTTGCTCTCTGACACTAACTAGTCATTTGGGCTAACAATAGTCTCAAGACAGGTTCTTTCAAAGGGTTCTTAAATACACTCATATAGAATAATGCTAAAGACAGAGCTCAAGGTACTTACGGAAGTTCTCATACTTAGACATGGGGGATGCAATGTAGCTAGACATTTATATATTATGCTAGGGCTATACTATTGGTTTAGTTGGCACCAAACCCATGTATATATCAGTACTTTATTTCTATACCTACATGTATGTGTAAGGGTCTTTCTTTCTACAACTGCCTCAACCAGTGCTGTTCACGGGTTTCAACAGAAACTAGCTTAGGCCATCTCAATAAATCTCACCATAGATATGGTTTAACTACTGTGCAAGACAAAAATAGCACATTAAATTCAACCGTGGTCTACTGGGAGCCGTCTGGTTGGTTGGACAGCGTCACAGAAGCAGGAAGAAAGGAAGGACCTGAGGTAATGCTCCTTCACAAAACGAGAGTGATGCAGTCAGCTGCTAAAGATGCTGCCCAGTGCTGTTATAGCACCATGGAGAGGGTGGGACTGGTTTTCCATCAGGGATGACAGCTTTGCTATCATCCTCCGATCACCCACCATCTCCACAAGTGAACAAGGCCAGCCCAGAGCAGAGCCGGCCTTCTTCACCAGTCTGTTCAGTCTCTTTGTGTCTGCTGCTGAGATGCTGCTGCTCTAGCAGACCGTAGAGTTATAAAAGGTCAGCAGTCACCCCTGCACTCGGGACCTAAGTCACCTTAGCAAGTAAAGTCTGCTCTGGCCTTTCTTGTAAAGTGCCCTGGTATGGTCAGACCGGTCGAGTTTTCTGTTCAGTTAAACATGCAGGTAGTTATCAGTCCACTATATCTATGTCCACTCCCTGGATGTTTATCAGAGTGTGCGGTGTGTGCTTGAGCCTGCAGAAATCTGCCACCAGCTCCTTGGTTTTACTCACATTTAGGCTAGAGGTTTGGTCGACTGAACAGTTGCTGCATGTCTCCACCATGAGATGAACACTGTCCGACCACAGCAAGCCCACAGGCGATTCTGACATAGTGTTGCCACTACAACATGTGTGTCCATCACATAATGCACACTGGCCTAAAAAAACAAAACACTTTTTTTTCTACACACAGCTGCTGGAAAAGGAGCATCTGTAATGCGAGTACATTTCTCTGAGTGTCAAACCTGTACCTGACCATTCCTATTTATCAGGATTTGACCTATGCGGTCCAGTAATATAAAGTCATGTGAATATTTCACTTAGAGAAGTGGAGAAGCCGATCAGTAGTATTGGATGTTTGGCTAAAAAGAGGATGCTACTATGTGCTCTGCTGATGCATGTTAGTCATATTTCTGCATTTGCACCACTGAGCAGCTTTCTTGGGAATTAACTGGTCAGGTCATAGCAAAAAAAAAAAAAAAAAAAAAAAAAGGATCAAGCAAGAAAAGTGAAACCGGGTAGCTTTACCAGGCTCTGATTTGACCTTTGACATTTGATTGCTGTTCAGAGGAAGGCAAATGTTCAAATTTGTTTGGGTGGTCAAATCTGTGCTTATTAAAAGTGTTTTCAGTTGTGTATTTCCTGGGGTGAGATGGGATGTTGAGAGCCCTGCATTGGAAATCTTGATAGCTGGAGGAGGCTGCTGGTGAGGGAGCAGCTGACAGCTCCTCTCCCGAGGTTTCCCTCTGCCAGCGCACAGATCGCCCGGGGCTAGCTTGAAAAAAGGAGTCAAATAATTGGATTAATGGGAGGGAGGGGGCGCGCTGAGTGACTGAATAAACACACTGACCCCTTGTGGCTAGGAGGAGTCCCACAGGCATTGGGTGGAGCTGGAAGTTGCAGCCGGGAAGTGGGTTGCGGAGGATTGGAGGGAGGGGTTGGGATCCAGATGGAGGAGATGGAGTGAAGCACAAATTCTGAAAGCTGTCAAAACTCCATCAGATACAGCAACTCACACGTACGCAGTCACTCACTACCCACTCATGCTCATGAACCAGCCTTAAAGATGCACATACACATCAATGTATGTTTCTGATTTATTTCAAATGCACAATGAAAGATCTGCACCAGGGCTGCTCCTAAGCTGTTGCTGCTGGCATGTAGAGAGGATCATAGTTTTTTAATTGGGCCCGCAATGCTTGTTCTTTTTTTCCTATTCCTTTGATGCGTTCTGTTCTTCAAGAGAATGAGTCAGTATTTAATAGTGAAGCAGCTGAATTAGCCTGAGAGCTGCAGCAGCCCACCACGGTGACTTCATAACAATAGGTAGTCAATTTGTCAACGGAGGCCCAGCAGCGGATGACCAGTTATTGGGAGCGTAGAGACAGAGAGAGAGAGAGAGAGAGAGAGAGAGAGAGAGAGCGACAGGGAGAGCTGCAGTCTGTCCAATTAGCATTCTGACAGTGGAGACAGTTTGGATAAAAGCGGTTTTGTGCTGCAACACAAACAGCCTGTCATTCACAGAACTGATAATGATATGTGAAAGAAGAAAGATTGGTAATGAAAGATGAGCTGAGTGTGTGCTGAGTAGTGAGGAGGAGGCTGCATTCAATTACCTTCCAAAGGCTACTAACCCCAGTTCTCAGTGACCAGACCAGACTAATACTGAATCTCTGCAAAAAGTTCACAAATTCCAATAAGTATGTGGCCTTCAGATGTAAACCTGCTTACCATCTTCCTCTCTGCATGGTCTTACAATGTTCTAAAGAGCTTGTTGTGATGGCAGGAATGTCAATCTCCAAGTGCCTCATGAGTGTTCATAATGGAGGAAAGTCCGTGAGGGTCGGCAGTCTTTGGTCTTGTTTGGTTTCCAGGTCGATCTCCAAAGCTTTGAGGTGTGTTTGGTTTCATTATCCCGCTGCAGTATGGATCCTTCTCCACAAAGATGCAAACCAAGAGAGTGCAGCATGTCTCAGAAGAATGGAGAGCTGCCTCTCCTTGGGCAGGGGGGAGTCAATTCAGTGCAGCTGTCCAAATGCAGAGTAGCAAAACATCCCCAGACTTGAATTTTCCCACCACCATGGGTCCATTCGCTGTAGGGTTTGGTATTGTTTGGTACAATTCTCTCTGCTGTTCACCTCCTTATACTCCTTACTTATCACTAAATAGAACTCCAGTTATCTGCTGTGAAAGCCTGGTATGTATCAACCGACCCCTAGTGTTTGATGTGTAGAGCTATTTGTTCTCTGAGACACTATTAGACAGTTTTCCCTTGACAGCTCGTTTGCTCATTGGAGTCTTGCTGTCTTTATTTAGCAATTGCTATATCTTTGATGAGGATGCTTTTCAATCTGTCAGTGAACAAAGCTTGATGGTTTGATATCATCACAGATTTTCTGATTACGCGCTACTTTTGGTCTGCCTGTTTGTGCTTTGCATAAAACTGATCCGGTTCCCACAAAGTTGCGTAGTTGAGTACCGCGCATTTGGCGCGTCAGTCCAGCCTCGATGTGACGCTAATAAAGCCCTTCTTTGCTTCAAATACCAGTGTAACTTCTGGAACTTGCTTGTTTATAACAGGTGAAGCGTGGTTGCAAGCTGATTTACTTGAACAAGAGAGTCAGGAGCAAATCGAATCCACTTAACTGTCACTTGAACACACGCTGCTTCAGTGAAGACGTGCAACTCAAGGGTGGACTACCTGACTTTCTGCAGCTTTGAATGCTTCTGAAATCCTCAAACGTTCTAATTATTTACAGGTATATGTGGACTCAAACTGTTAGACATCATTGTTATATTCACAGAAGTACATAAACGGATAAATGTTAACCCCTGTGTCCGCAACGTGAAGCCAGTGCTATGTTGTTAGTGGCTAGTTTCACAGCATCATGGGTTTCCAGCTCAAAAGCTGATCATAAACCAGCAAACGCAAAGACTACGCAACTACTCAGAAATATTAGATTTCGTTTAGTATTTTAACTCATATTGGTTATTCCCAAGTAGATGGAGTAATAGAGTTTGGAGAACATAAAAGGCAATGCACTCAAAGCACAGAAATCATCCAGCCACAAACCACAGCAGCAACTAAAACAACTATTCACATGTGGCTCCTATGAAGCCATTTGATGCCGTCATGTTGTCCACCGACAGACAGATGGAGCTTCTCTACTCTTTAGAAAGCAACAGCTATCAAATGCTGCTTGAAGACAAACCAAAGAGAAAAACAATAGGTGTAGCAGAATTACTTACCTTTGCACCACAAGCCTTGCTGTCTGCACCCATGGCCCAGGAAGGCATAAATGCACTCTGGTTTTGTTTGAAAGCAGCATTCAAAAGTAATAAGGAAAACTGCCAGAATTATGCCATTAGCCGAACTGTACGTACTACAGCTCCGCCCCTTTTCATCCAAATATGGTCTTTTTTGATCCAATAAACCAGCTGATGGTTACGTCCACTTGTTTTATTCGTTCTATAATAATGTCCAAATTTAAATGTACTGGTGAATTTGAATTTTCAAGCTGCTGGTGGTACTGGCTCTCCACCTAAAGATCTATGTAGGAAGGAATAATCACATTGGTTGAAGATCTTTTAGCTATCTGATGACAAAGCTTACAACTCTTTTGTACACCATCCTCTGAGGAATCATTCTAAGAGAAGGTGCATTAATGTTTTGTTTCCTGTTTTTCTCCCTTCAGATGATGCATACCTACTGACCGGCCTGAACATAGAGGAGATCTATCCGGAGACGAGTAGTTTTATCACATATGATGGCTCGATGACCATCCCGCCATGCTTTGAGACAGCCACATGGATCCTGATGAACAAACCAGTGTACCTCACACGCATGCAGGTGAGCCTCAGCTACCAGCCCGGCAGCCAATGGGAGGATTCTCTCTCCACCGGCTCAGCATTATGGCTTTTACTCCAGACTTTTTCTCTGCTTTTCTTTTGTCCAATCAATCGCACAGTCCTCTCAAAAAGCCTGGATCACAGGATTCTGCCAACTTCTTTCTGTCTCTCCTGCTTTGTCTTCAAATTAGATGCACTCCTTGCGACTGCTCAGCCAGAACCAGCCATCTCAGATCTTCTTGAGCATGAGCGATAACGTTCGCCCCGTCCAGCCACTGAACAACCGCTGCATCCGCACCAATATTAACTTCAGCTTGCAGGGCAAGGACTGCCCCAACAACAGGGCTCAGAAGCTCCAGTACCGAGGTACACATGTTTAACTTTTGTTTACAAAGTCCACATAAATTCCAGAGGATCCCTGCTTGATCTGTGCTCAGCATTAGAATTAATAAGCTTAATACTGAACTGACTCATCTGAACATTGATGAAATATACATTAAATGTGTTAAAGAAGAGGGGAAAAATATAAGCTAGGCAGTGCAAATTCAGATGGCTAGACAGTCAGAACACCTGTTTGGCCTGACTGACAGATGTGGCAGGTGGGAAGCTGAAAACTGGCTTCTCACAAGTCACGGCAACCTGGGTAGGTTTTGCTGCAGTCTGTTAACCCCTCTCCACAGTTTCAGTCAGTATCTCTGGGCAGCTGCCTGAAATTCACCCCTGAAGAGTAAAACACATTAAAGGTAGCCACTGAGTCCGCTATTCATTGTAGGGCTCAGTGTACTGTGGCCAACACAAACCGTGATTGTTTGTGTTGGCCACAGTACAGTGTTGTTTTTCTGTCTGTATCTCTTCCTCTCATTCTTTCCTCTACTCGACCCTCCCCCACACGACTCCTAAAATATGAAATTTCTGATCTGTGCTGCAATTGTCAGGGGAGATTTAAAACAAACACTCCGGAGACTTGTACCTGCAACGAAACTAAAGCAGAGCTGGTTATTTAATTGCGGAGATTTAAAGACCTTCACGAGGAAGTGGAGGGATCAGGGGGGAGGGGATATCTCATTAAAAGGAGGGGAAGCGCCTCTTTTGATGATTTGTGTAAGGTCAATCTGCAGAGGAGTCAAAAGGAGAAGCAGCCTCCCGCCACTGAGGTGGTCATGAGGGTAACTTAATGTGAAATCAGGGACGTGGGGGTGTTAATCATGCTGTTTACAAGGACACTTTTTATCCTGAATTTGGAAAAATAAAAAATAAAGTCAGACTGCAAGCTCTTATTTGAATTCATGCCAGAGTACAAAATGAACTGCAGTGCTCTTCATTCTGTGCTCATGATTATTCCCTGAAAGTTAACATGAGCTGCATTTCCATCGAGTTCCCAGAACATTTAGTAATAGGGACATCATCCAGGAATCTTTCCGGGGTCTAAACAGTTCCTTCAGTCAGTTCTTATATGCTTCTTTCCAGAACGGTCTTAAATAGTCTTAAATTTAACGCGTCAAATAGATCATTAAACATTCTTAGACCTTAGAGCCTTTGTTAATGTCTTACTAACTCAAATGAAAATGCAATCGTTGCAGCCCTCTAACTGGGTTCTAACATACTCAGCTCAATAAGACATGTACTCAGGTCAGGGCACAGGCTGGAAAAACCTCAGAAACTCCCTGCCCACTCTTATATCCCTTTTTACTTCTAATTGTTCGGAAACAACCACAGGAGACGGTGGTCCAGAGGCCCACACAGCTCTACCAGCCAGGTCGCTACTCAAAATCATTACCACCCAGGTGGCCATGCAGGGCGCATCCAAACAGGAACAGTACCCCATACCAGCTCACACAGGAATCAAACCAAGCTCCATACCCTGCATCAATACAAAATCTCCTGTTTCGGTCTTGGGCGAAAGAGGCAGTATTGACTTCACAATAAATGAATGTTAATGAATCTTAATCAGGACATGGTTGACACCACCAAGCACGAACACAGAACCATTAGCAATAAACCTGTCAAAACCAGAAGCAACACTTGGTTCCCCATGGGCTGGTCTATCTTCAGAAACCACAGAGCATACCAAAACTGGAGCATGCAATGACAACTGATGCTTCATATTGGTCTTTAACAGTGGACATTGATCCTTTCAGTGCCTAAATAACAAAATAACAAAAAAGGTTCTTAATCTTCAGAAAGTAGCCCTAGGTGAGAAAGAGCTAGGTGAAAACTCTTCTGTTGTATTTTGAAACGCATCAACCCACTCCGAATCAAATCAGACAAACTAGAAATTATCTGAGCACAAAGCCTCGCAATTCAAAAGGTAAAAACCATGTTAGATATCAATGCCACGGTAGCAATAGCTCCTTGAATCACCATGTATCACGACACCTTGAGTTACTTCAATATGTGCTGTACGCATGCTACAAATCCATCTGTAAGTCCAGAGATAATGCTTTCAAGGGTTTGTCTTGAATGTTAATGGTTTGCTTTCATTTGTATCTTGATTCTGGTTGAGATGCAGGTGAACTGATTTACCTCTAAGTGTTCTTGGTCCAACAGTAACTTCAGTAGTTACCTGATGAACAATCAGAAGGCTTCTAAAACCTTTGGTTGACTGAGAAAATAGACAATGTTTGACGAGAGTCCTCTCTCAAGAGGCTTAAAACAATCCTGAGTATGGTATATCGATAGAATACGTACGTGTGGCTGCAGGCTTCAATTCTTTCAGACTTGTGTTTTTCAGAAACAGTTTTCCACAACCCGATGAAAGACAATCTGATTACAATAACACCCTGTCTTTCACAGAGCATGCCAGACTCCTTTTATCAAATTACATGTGTTTACTCATGCTCCACGCACCTCTCTATTCTGGGTGTAATTTTCCGCTAAGGCTGCCACTCAGAAAGAAAATAGCAGCAATTCAACCCCCCTACACCAGCATCCACCACACACCCATGCACATTCACTTATGCCTATGCACCATTCCCTTGTAAACCACATGTTACTGCTAAAGATGACATATGGTGCGGGGTCTCGGTCGGGTGGGTGTGGGGGTGAGTAATGTGACAGAACAGTCGAGCTGTGGAGGAGAGCGCTGCATACACACACACACATATATATATATAAATCAGGGTTCTTACTCCTGTCCTTCTCCTCTCTTCCAGTGAACGAGTGGTTGCTAAAGTAGCCTCCCTTGGATGAACGTGAAGAGGAACGTCAGCGATGGGGAGCAGGAAGAGGAGAGGAAGGAGGAGGAGGAAAAGATGTGAAAACTGGTCTGAAGACTGCATCTCATCTAAGATTCTTTCATGGCATTGTATAAAGACAAACGACACTGGACATTATTCAAATAAAGGAACTTTGCCTTGTGTGCAAAGCGAGTCCTCTTTTCATACATTGAGAACCGTTTGAACCCTCGATCTAACACATGCTAACAAGCCCTTACCCCCCCCCACTGTACGGCTATATCTATACGGACATTTTGATACCAATACCTTTTTTTGGGAGAAAACAAAAAAAATAGACACTTGGAAACAACTATCAAAAAAAACAACAACAAAAAAAAAAAGAAGCATTTATTTGGTAGCCTCCCGACCAGCTCAACCGACGTTGGGGACTTTAAAGCCTTTGTACATAAAAGATGTTGCTACCAGTGGGAAAACCCAAGGACTAAGTCACTGCCCCTACCACGCCTGTCGAGACAAAGCGGTCTTCAAGACTCACATGGACGTTACATTATAGTCACCAACAGGGCATGCGATCAGCAAAACCAACAGAGAGGGAACACAGCCTTACCTTGTCATTTTCCAAATCTAACATGTCACGGTAGAGGAGCAAATACTTACAGGTGTTCTTACGGCCTCAGAGCAACCAGTGTCTTGGCCTCATTTGTACATATTATAATTATTAATACCGCAGAAAAATGAATATGTAAAGAAAAAGTAATGAATTAACATTCAAAAGATATATAAAAAAAAAGATTTAAAAAAAAAGAACAAAAAGTTAAGAATTTTAAAAAGCTTGGCGCACTTTGAATTCTGGAGCAGTTCTCGGTCTGAGCTGATGCCTTTTTTCTGTTTTATTGTTTACAATGGTCATACACTGTGTTTGATGTTATCAGCCCAATAAATGTGTCTGGAAAGTTCACTTTGGAAAATGCTTCACTATATGAGGATTATGACTTATTGTACCTGTACTTGTTTTGTACTGATCCATATTAAATGTGTTGATATGTCAATGTTCCTCCTCATAGGCGTGCTCAATGGCGCCGGCACCACACAAGAGAAACCACTAATCGCAGATCTCTCGCTTCCTTTTTCTTGACAGAGCCTCAGAATGAACAGCGTGGGATCGCTGCTTATGATACAGATGCAGCGTCTGGCTTTCTTGTCATTGTTCACATGATGGCAGCTGAAGCTTATCAGCCGTGCGCAGGGGAAACTGCCGCGGTTATTGTGACCTGTCATAGTCTTTCAGATCACATCATCAGGTATCGAGGGACATGGAGGAGGAAAACCTCTACATGCTTATTAATATGAGGCCAGTCCACTAATGACTGCCTTACAGTGATGGTTTCTCTACAGGGGCATGAAGAAGAAAATTAATCAGGGACATATGGCTGGAGTATGCTGGAGTCATCAAAGGTCGTGGCATGGAAAATATACATCTCACTGAGATAAAGCGATAGATTATGTGGAAAATCATTTGCTGGAAACCACATTTCTGTAAGCAATTACAAGACAGTCAAGAAGTCGAGAGGTATGATAAACATGACTGAGAAGCTGAAGATTCTATGACAAAGACAGCAGCTGATTTACTTAAGGATACTAGAGTATAATACTCAGGACCCCTTTCATATCACTGTAGGTGTTATAATATCTAAAGCCCTTTGGAAACTGTACAGTGAATACATTGGGGAAAAAAAATCTGTACCGTTAGTTATGATATTTCTTTGCCAGTATGTGAAAGGTTAGTACTTATTAAAATTTACAGTGGTTATAAAAACCTACGTGTAGAATTACATAGTACTTAATATTCTGTAGAGATTGTAGTTGCTCACTTAGCAATGCCAGTGACCTAGGAAATCTCGATTTTAGCCTAGAGATGCAAGTGGCTAGCATAGACATGCTAGTAGCATAGACATGCTAGTAACTAGCATTCATGTGTGATAGCGGACTCTAAACGGATTCTCAGTTTCTCAGTTTCTGTCAGTCTATGAGTAGAAACGTTAGCTGCTGTCTTTGTCATAGACCTCTCTTCTGTGGCTTCCTTCAAAGGTCTTATATGGCCTTGAGCTCTAATACATTGATTTGTCAGCGTTAACACCTCTTTTTTATGTCTTATTAACAAAAATGTTGATGATTTCCAAGGTGATGAAGCCCCGTCTTCAAGCATGTGTGCTCTATTAGTAATACCTCAGCAGCGAGAGCTCTCCAATGTGGGCTGTTTGACCACTTACCCTCTATAATAGTGGTAAATCCATTTATAAACTGGTCATTAACATCAGACTTAGTGTTCTGTGCAAAATACTCAAACACTTAAATTAGTATTCTTACAATGAGTTAAGTCTGTAACATCTTCAAAAGTCAGCTGAGAAGACGATTCGTTTTCTTGCATTTTGAAATATTTGCGGTGGGACCTTCCTCCAGACATCATAGAGGAGTTCAGCTACCGGCGATTATGATCACAGAAACTCCAGATTAGATGTAATTACTTTTCACGGCTTCCACGAGAGTCCATTTTAGTAACGTCAGGTTCCAACCCATTAAAAGGAATCTGAAAACACTGCGTTAGATGTTCAAGCAGTGAAAGTGGGGTGAACTTAACTTGGTGTATCATCTATACAGCGAGCTTTGTTTTTCTTTGGCTTATACCATCTGGGACTCAGGAAATGAAGCCAGTGTGGCAGTGCCAAAATCTTACAGCAAAAATAAGCGTATTTATTGGTATTGAGCCATATTTTTATATATTGTTAAGGGCATGGCTGCTTTGAGTGACAGGAGGGTGCCATCTCTGGTTGATGCTGCAGGATAACTTAAGATTTAAGATTTAAACTGGCCACACTGATGCAAGCGAGTCACAAAAGAGAACAAAACTGAAGCGTCTTTACTTTAAAAGGTCAACTCTTACCATCATTATTTTATTTACTCTATTATTCCCTTTACATTTTTATCAGGGGGTATCCAGAGGGTAAATGTTATTATATATTATATGCAGCTTGTTTCCAAACGCTCTTCTTATAAATGTCTTGTCACTGATCTCCAAATAAACCAAAAATAAAGCCATTGCTACAGCTTTTGGAAATGCTGCTTTAGCAGAAAGTGGTGCCAGAATAGCATATTTCAACATAATTCAAAGCTGAACATGGATCAAAACCTTACCCAAAAGTATGTCATATGGTTCCTGCATATAAACGGATGAAGATGGCAGCTAGACAGTTGGCATGAGAACAGAGCAGTGGTGGATATCACGGAAATGGACGTTCTGATGACATACATTTGCTCAGTGGTGCACTAGTACATTTTTTGTTCGGAGCTTTAGTTTCATTGTAACATCACAAATGTGTCAACTTCTAGTGTGAAATGATGTAGTAGGAATGTGGAGAGTAAATCCTAGGGGCACAGCTCATTTTTTTCAGAGACACTGAAGATAAAATTGACTCATAGAGGCTGGCTGAACAGCAGCCATCCCAGATATGACATGAAGACATATATATGGAAGGACTTGACAGAGTGAAGACCTCAACACCACCCAGTTGGTTTAAACCAGGACACCGACCTAAAAAGTGTTAATTAAAGTGGGTATTAGACTACACCACTCGAGTACTTATCAAACACAAAGGCAGGTGTGAGATTTATTATTGTTTGGCCTTTTACTTTTTACATTTTGTAAAATATATAACTTTTTTGATGAATTCACTAATCTGGGTAACAAACACTTTCCTGTGTCTGCTGTTTGCATGAATTACAATTCTCAAAATAAAAGCAACTATAGAGATGGGTGATTACACAATGTGAAAAACCTGGAATGGCTATTGGTTAAAGAAACCTTATTATAAATGGTATCAACAAGAGTATTGACAACCATTTCCTCTAATACTACCTTTTCCTATAGTAGGTCCTGTTTTTTCCTACATTACGTGTTTCAGGAATCTGAAGAGGTTCCCTTCCGTTACAGCAGACATCGGTAGCTTTTGCTACTTGATAAACCCTTTCAATAGGCTATTTCAAATGTGTGCACATATATACCTACACAGCAGCCTTTTACGATAATGATAACCTGGGTGACTTGTAGTTGGTCCTTAGATTGCTGGCAAAACAGCTGGACTCTGGACTCTTCAAGAACTCTGTAGATGCATTGTAATGTCACGATGTCAGATGCAGGTTCTTTAAGTCTTGGAGATGCTGTGAATCCAGCACATCACCCAGCATCCGGTGGCATAGTAGTTTGTTCCCTCTTGTCCTCCTGTCTTTAAGTACTCAAGCACTTTCACCAAAACCATAATACCTGGTATGCAGCAATGTTCCTTTATTAACCATTAATGGTGAAATTACTTCTGTGCATATGACCCATCTATCGGTTTACATGTTAATATAAACAATGGAAGACCGCAGTTTGGCGGTTAGGTGCTACCTCAAGGCGTGTATGGACACAGGGGTCCCAAAGGTTCCGTCTCTAACCATTAGAGTGCCTGAGCACCCAAAAAGGTCCCTGGGTCATACGGGGCCTTATTGAGTAGATGTTTTGTCTACTTTATCTCCTCTCTTTGACCGCTCTCTTCTTTCTCTCTACCCAGCCAGAGTGATGTTATGAGCCTCCCTGCCCGGCTGTATCATGTGACTGCTTCAGAAAGTTAGCTGTGCTGAAAAGGTTAAGACTCCAAACCTCCAGAAAACTCATATCAGTGCTCATACACAACACAAAACGAGTGGGTAAGACCACGGTGGTACACGTAATTGCTTTACATCCAAGTGTATAACATAAATGGCTGAATTTACAGAGCCCCTAAATAGCACAGAAGTTAGCTTTCCACACCACTTACCGTTTGCAAGCCTCAAGGCACAGCGATGGTGGACGGCAAACCGGAAGGAGCAACGGAAATGTGAGAGGCACACAACAGGCAATACGCAGGACACCGGAAATTTGCAAAGTAAGTAAAGTCCAAAAGGCATATGTGAATATATTTTACAGATATGGAATTCTTAAAAAAAGAAAAGTGCGCAGTATCTTTGAGCAATTACCCATCATTCCAAGCGGCAACTGAGGCACATCACAAGCTAAAATTGGGTCAAATTAAATCAATTGGACACCTTAAAACGGTGTCTGGGACGTTAATAATCTAAGTCCGAGACATGGAGATGAACAGGGACAAAAAGTTAAGTGTGCACCATAAGTCTGACGAGACTTGCATCAGCGATGTATAAATACATGTCGAGTAGCTTTACCGTTTGTGGAGGGGTAGAGCAATGCTGCGCTGCCGCTACCATGGCCATGGGTGTGATATTGCAGTAGGAAGATTGGAGCCTTCCTACTGTCCTGATTTGGGGTCCACCGGGGAGCTGTAAATGCCAACGACATGTAGTGCAGGAGCAGCAGACGCATTAGTCCTCCTTTTTGTAACTTTCACATGAAACGCATTTTTTTTAACCGTAAAACGTTGCTGTCATGAACCTCCTCAGTTTTCCTGCCAATAAGGCGGTGTCAACTAAAATGTAACTTGATGCCTGGAGCTCTGTTGAAGACATCTGACTTGGCTCTCAGACTACAGCCAGCCACACGCAAGAGCAGCAAAAAATACAATTCATAGACATATTTAAACATAAAAAAACCCACAATAGTTACTTTCCCTGGTAACTACTTACTTTTATAGTGGAGTTATTCAGTTACTAACTCAGTTACTTTTTGGGAGTATAACTAATGACTTTTTAAAAGTAACGTGTTGACGACCGTGAAGAGACCACAGCAGCTTTACCTGACGGTAGGGAAGGGGAGCCTGGTGAAGCTATCTTCGTATCTGGTAAGTGGAACTTATGTATGTTATAATTAGGGATGCTCCGATCAGGGTTTTTTGCCCCCGATCCGAGTCCGAGTCCTTTGACTTTTGAGTATCTGCCGATACCGAGTCCCGATCCGATACTCTGTGTTTGTTTTTTAAGTGCCGAATTAAGTTTGTGGTATTAAACGACGCTTTGTCCTTACCACCCCTCGATATTCCAACTTTGCAAATTTGACAGTTTGCGACTGCATCGTTCTCCTCACATACTTTAAAATACTTCCACACAGCAGACATGGTGCGCCACAACTCGCCACTCCGCTTCAAAACAAACTAGCATGCTGGTCCTCTGCACATGCGCATGCCGTAAACGGTGGTAGTAAATACTCATTTTATTTTTTTTGAATCACCAATAGCCCATATATCAACAATCTAATACAAATAATGACTAAATAAATATATATAAAACCGATCTCTGATCGGGTCGTAACGTCCGAGTCCCGATCGAGTCTTCAGTTGCGTGATCGGCCCCGATTTCCGAGTCACGTGATCGGATCGGTACAACCCTAGTTATAATAATAGTAACCTCTAGTGTAACAGCAGGTGAATGACACATTAAATTATACGAGGCTGGGAGGGGAAAAAATCAGAGTATACCCACTAGAATAAACTAGACTACACCACTGCTATATACTAGTCGAGAAATGGAGGGGGCGTTTCCGCGAAGCATGTATCGACCATTGACTGTATATACCAAAGAGCATGCTCTTTGTATATACTAGGTATCGACCGTATCCACCGAGGCTTTTAGGGCAGGGGCCGAAAATAATGACGCTGGAAGGCTTGCTGCTTGCTGCCCAGCTGTATCACGTGACTGCTTCAGAACGTGGTTCGGATTTTGCCGCGAGGTTTGACTGCTCTGGGTTTTTGATAGAGGCTTGCGGTCAGTTCAAAGTTTGCTTAGTGTTTATATAATCTGGAGATAGTTTGGAGAGTTTAGAGAGAGATATGTTTTGAAGATTTAGGAGAGTGTTACCTCCCGAGTATGTAACCAGGGGATGAAGGGAGGAAAACAGAAGAAAATTGTTTCCGGGTGAACGGAAAGCGACACAGAGACCAAAGACTGTGTGTAAAAGGGATTGTTCTTTATTCAACAACAAAAAAACAATAACTAAGAAAGCTGGTCACAAAACCAAACACAACAGACCAGAACCAACAACCACAAACAAACTAAGGGTGCCACCACACCTGGGGGAAAAAAGGACAAAACAAGCCAAAAGAGCCACCACACCTGGGGGGAAAAAACCAAGGAACGTTAGTATCTCACCGATAACAAGCTTTGAGCAAAAGAGCCAATCTCACCACTCCACCACTGTGGTACACCATCTCTCTCTCCCGGGCCGCACCTCTCCTCCTCCCTTTAACTGAAATCAGCTGATTACCTGAGTGGAAAGGGCTGCTGGAAGGAGGAGGGGCCATCACCTGGAGGAGGAGAGTGGGAGAGAGAGAGGCACAAACACACCACAACAACCACAGCGGCACTAGGGCCGTAACGGCACTAGGGCCGTAACAGAGAGTGAGGACAGAGAGATATGTAGGAGGATGGAGCCAGCTAGGAAGAGACAAATTCAGTGCCCTCTTCCTAGTTCCACAAGCACTTTCACTTTCCTCTGCCCGTTTAAGCCCATGACAAGTGACAGAAAAACATTACACAGCCTGCCATATCATATGATACTATCATTTTGGGAAGTGTTACACACACAGAATACATTCAAAAAATATTTCATCATACACATGTGATCATTTCAGTAGAGAAATTATCTGGTCATACATTTTTTTTGTAATTCATTCCTAAGAGATCCCAACACATGATTATGTGGTTAAGAGCTACAGCTGCCTGTGATTATACACCTGACCAGTAGGTGGTTTTGTGTGCACATGAAGCTTCGAGAGATCAAAGCTTTCTCTAACCAATTGGCTCGATGCCTCATGAGGCTTCATCTCACCAGGGCCGTTTCTAGCTTTGTGGGGGCCCTAGGCAAGATGCTGTTTCGGGGGGGCCCATAGTTTGTCAAACTATGATAAAGAGATTCCTAACCCTTTGATGGTCCACTAAGACGAAACAATCTGTAACACTAAAAATTAAACATCTTAAGTTGAGCCACTCAGGCAAGTTAAACTGATAAAAAAAAAACATACAAGGAAAACAACAATCCTCTATATTTCAATAAAAACAGATTCTTAATGTTTAAAATGTTTAATTAAATTAAAAAAAAATACAACAAACCCACATCTATTTTAAAGTACAACAATGAAAAACAAAAACAACACTAAAAATAATGCTTATTTAACATCAGTCTCACACTTAAGGATAAAACGTAATAGACTTAATCAAAGTAAGAATAGTTAATTCTCAGTAACGGTCATTTTTATGGTGACTCATTGTCCTCAAAATATCTGCTTTCTGGCTTTTTTATTTGCAAAGTCATCAATGATGGCCTCGTATGATAACTGCTTGCCCATCTCATGGTTGATACTGATTATTGCAAGACCAGTGAGGCGATCCTGTCCCATGGATGACCTTAGGTAGGTCTTGATGAGCTTCAGCTTTTAGAAGCCACAGTCACAGGCGATTCTCAGGGCAACCCACAGATTGGGATACAGCTCCTCCAAATGTTTTTTGTGGATGAAAATGAGGAGCTCAAGAGCAGTCATGTTATCAGAAGGCAAGCTTGGCAAGTTTTTGACCTCCACAGCCAGCTCCTTTCCATCAATGTCACTTTCATCTCCAGTGAAAATCACTTAAAAAACAATCCTTTAAAATATTGATTTAAATTATAAAACAGTAGCACACTTCTAATTAAAGGCATATAAAACACACACTAAACTTTGTAAATTAATCCTGAATAATACTATGTTACGTGTCAAATATCTGAGACACAACTTTCACTGAACACTTAAAAATAATAATATATGAATAAACGGATCTGGAGTCAGTCAGTCATTCCACAACTGGACAAACTGTCCATTCACATGAGACATGTTCATTTATAATAGGCAACTTTCATGAAGAAAACACTAAAGCTGAGTTCATGACGAACAAATCCGAGCCAGCTAGCTAACATTTATCCAGGGCTAGCTAGCTGGCTAGTAGGACAAATAAACAAACTTGCTAAAAAACGGCGTTTCACCTCCACCTATCCAGCCCCACATCAACAAATGCCTACCTTTATCTTTCGATCGTTTTTCTTCCTCCGTTTTCTTTTTCTTGCGTTTTTCCGCGCCACTGGCATAACTTCGTTTCACCTTGTGTTGTTCTTCACGTTTTTTTGAGTTCCTAAACCACTTTGCAAATAGCCACATACTACATCCATATATTGTATATCTGATGTTTGCCCCAAGCAGATCTTATGACGATTTATCAGTTTTTGCGGTATCAGTCAAACAACTTTTGCATGCTATAAAAATTTTATGGTGCCACCTTAGAGAGTAGCAAGGCTTAGTGTGGTCTTGTTAGGAGTGCTTTACTATCATCTCCATGTATGGCTCTCAACTGCATTTATCTCAGAGTTCCTGCAAGGGATATTAGTTATGTTGTAAATACTTGCAAGCTTGTAAACCAGCATCCTTAGGTTTTAGGATCAACTAAATCTCTTTCTTTGGTCTGATTTTCATTTGAAAATTATAGGTATACTAAATCTTTTCAGAATGGAAAAACATTAGTCAATGGGATCTTGATATTGCCAAGCTCCTATTGAAATTTTCAGTTTAAGAGAGGTTCACAAAATATTACGAGCACATGAACTATCCCAGATCTTGACAGATTTGGGAGCCAGTCTGGCCTTGTGTTTAAGTGAAGCAGCCCGTCCTGTACTGTCTGTTTCAGCCCCTGTTCATGATCTCCCACTCAGTTGAGGGTGTCTCTTTTTGTAGCTCTAATGTGGAGAGAAATACTGCGTCAAAGCATGTGGGAGTGGGAGTGCATGGGTGCACTCACATGTGCGTTTTCTCTCTGCTATCTGATCAGTGCTTTTTTTTTATTTTTTCCCAGATCTGTAATGAAAAGATAGCACAGAGGGGAGGTGGAGGAGAGAGTTCTCTCAAAGGCTACAAATGCCCAAGGTTATGGAGACCATTATTCTACCTGATCTAAGAGATGCAGGATTGAGCCAGAGCTGGAGGACGGATAATAAACACGCCAAATGATTCAATGCACCTACCACCTACTCTAACCCTGCCGCGTGACGCCGCAGTAGATCTCGCCGGACCCTGCCGCTATCAGGCCCTGCCAAAAGGAATGGATGTTACGAGGTGTGTATAAATTGCTGCGCTCAGATGTTCAGGGGGACATTTAATGGTATTACATTAATAAGAGTGTAATAAGGCGATGACACGCAGGGAGCTAGAGTGGAGCGCAACAGCTGTTGAGCCAAATCGAAAATGTGCAAATCCGTGTGTGTGTGCGCGTGTTGACTCATGAGACACACCTGTCCAGATGTTCTTGCAGCACCGGGGCTTTCAATCAGCCCTGCTGCAGTGGAGTCAAAGTTTTCTCCTTGATTCAATTAGGAGAATACTTGACTCAGTGCCTCTTGAAGTGCTACTTTGAAATCAATTACACAGAGGTATAGTTTTTTGTGTTTGTCATTTATCTAGCAAGATTAACAGGACATCCATCTTCATTACTGACACTTATACTCTGTATATGGGGAGTGCACAAGCAGACTGCAGAGTGTCATTGTCGGGCACTAGGTCAACTGACAGTGAAGTGTTCTGATAAAAAGAAATAAATAAAATAATTTCTGCTTGATAATTGAAGCAGAAAGAGGAGGTGAAGCCTGCTCCATTTTCTCAACCACTCACTCCTTAGACCTCAAGAGCCTTCAGTGAGTCTATAGATATGCTTCTTATACTAAAATATGGAGATACTACATTCAGGCTCGCTTTAAAGGGGCCAGTTTTGCTCCCTTGTTAAAGCAGCGTTATACACCGATCAGGTGTAACATTATGACCACCGTCCTAATATTGCATAGAACTGTCCTGTGCCTCCAAAACAGTTGTAACTCATCAAAGAATGGACATGGACTTTCTGAGGGTGTCCTGTGGTGTCTGGCAACAGAATGTTGTTAGTGGGTTGAGGGGAGGGGCCTCTGTGGATCATCCCACAGACTGATCAGTTTGGGTGCCTGTGTCATCCTGCATCCTGCTGGGGGTGGCTGCTGCCATCAAAGAGTGTCATTGCTATGGGGTGGGGGTGTCTGGTCTAGGTGGGTGCTACATGTCTAAGTAACATCCACATGAATGCCAGGTCCAAACATTCCCCGGCAGAACATTGTATTGTCACAAGATGGTCAATGTTATGTGAGTGGTCATAATGTTGTGGTTGGATGCTATATGTCTTCGGTGGCTCTGGACAAGCGTCATTTCAAAGAGAGAAGGTCATCTAGATTAGATGGAGTTTGAAATGCCCATACTATGGAGACTGTGTATAATAATGGACATAGTGAAGTGAGGCTGGTCAGTGTCATCAAACATCAAAAGCAGCACTCACAATTAGATAAAAGTTCAATAACAGAAACAGATCATATAGCATAGAATAACATAAATGTATATGGTATATAGTAAAAGCGTTAGAACACACTTTGAATGTATCATTTTAGTGTGATAAGTGTAAGTTAAAAAAAAACACTAAACAAGATAAGTGCGCTATATTTAGACATTTCCCATACAGTACATTCACACTGTCATGTTTACTTGTATAATTACATATTAATCAGGCTTAGCGAGCTGACCTACCAGTGAACTGCACCGCTGTTCAAAAACATAAAGACGATATTTCGGTTGCCACAGAGAAATTCAACAAAGAGCGATGAGTGAGGATGAGCTGCATAATCTACTTACTCCTTAATCACCAGCCTCTTCTGAGGGTACCAAACCTCAGAGAGGCCCGCTTTAACCCACCCCACACTGGCATCGCACTGTCTCCGGGGATGCTAATTAATTTTACCATTCATATGCTCTCTCTCCCTCTGCAGCTCCGTGCTGTTCGGATTTCTCTTCATCCCACAAGATGGCATTGTTACATCCATGGTCGACTTCATTTGTGTGGTGCTAAAATGGTGCCGCTCGTCTGGTGGTGATGTATCGTCTCACACACGATCAGCTAGGGTCATGAAAGCAGAGGATCTTTTGTCTTCATTACAAGTACACTGACAACAAGTCAGTGTACTGACTAACTTTCAAAGCCAGCCGTTTGCTACGTCATTCAGGACTTTGGCTCAGACGGAGTCAGATTACATTTCAAAGGCAGCAGCACAGGCCAGTCACTTGTTCAAATGTACTGTATCAGTTATGACAGACCTACTATTTAGTCCTGGTGACCTAGTGCTACCATACATCATTCTTTGCTCCTTGGCGGGTAACAATGCATTTGTATAACACAAAGGGATAAAGAAAACTACAACAAAACCCAAACCGAAAGGCAATAAAAGCACATGGAAAACAGAGTACAGGCAGTATACGCTGGAACTATGGATGTATTGAGGTTACTGGATAACAGACTGCTAGACCCAATTTTATTCAAATAAGAAGAAGTGCATTAGTGGGCCTACAAGTGGTAGGCTTTTTGTCTTTCCAAATCCAACTAAATAGGTTCCATTCTGTATAATCGGGGAGTTGCGATGCTCAGAATTTCTGACTGTATTTGGTAAAAATGCTCTTTTGACCAGTTTGCGTCAATTCATGAGCATAGGATTTTTATCAGTGTTGCCACAAGACCATAATCACACCCCAAGACTGATTTTAACCACCCGTCCAGTTATTGTAGCTCTACTGTAATACTTACTTCATGAATTTGTTGACTTAATGTCACATACTTTGTTGCTTTGATTAGTTGTTGGAATATACGATTGTGTGATATTTTCTCTCTGTAACGGTTGAAACATGCCACATAATGAAATCCAAATCAAGTGGAACCAGACAATTCTGTTAAGAACTGAGTCTAACAACCTTAGGCTAATGATGAATATCGCCACATTGTGCTGTCTCCCGTTTTGCTGTGTTGGAACTTGAGCTGAGAGTAGGGTGCCCAGTTGCTGAGTTGCTGATATGCTACAACTATGACAACAAGGACTAAAATAATCCGAGTAGCTTCTTCAGTTCTAGGGGACTGGTGGGAAGTCTGAGGTTTAAATGGGAACTCCTCCTGAAAAAACTTGCTTGTTATGCTAATAACCAGAAACTGGTGCACCTAATTTCCATTAACGACTGGGTACTTACCTGTTTTTGAGGGTTGGACTGTTTCGTTTCATTTCATTTTCATTTATTTATTTAAGGACAGTGCACATTAATCAACATTTCTGTTAATGTGCCAGTGTTAGCCAGCAGGCTAATTTTCAACTGTAGTCCATTGGCAAGATGTTATACTAGGCACATGGTGGCTAAAAAAAAAAAAGCACATTAAATGAGCATATTAAATGACACAGCAATTGATATACATCAATAAAACATAATGCCATAAAACATAAAAACATTCCCTATGAATGGTTCTCTAACGACTCTTGTCCCTCTGAGGCTCCAGTGTCAAGGTGTGAATAAGATTAAAACTGTATTGTAAATAGATGGCAGATTAAATCTCAGTCCACCTCCTCTGTTTAGTGAAGGTTTCTCCAGTCTGACATAGATGGCTTTGTTTACTCCTCTTTCAAACCATCTGTCTTCTCTGGCTAAGATCTGGACGTTGTTATCTTCAAAGAAGTGTCCTTTATCCTTCAGGTGTAGGTGGACCGCTGAATCGTTTCCTGATGAGCTGGCTCTCCTGTGCTAGTACATGCATTGATGGATGGCTTGTTTTGTTTCCCCAATGTATAAGTCTGTACACTCCTCACTGCACTGAACAGTGTACACCACATTACTCTGTTTCTGTCTGGGTGTTTTGTCTTTTGGGTGGACCAGTCTCTGCCTAAGTGTGTTTCCTGGTTTGAAATAAACTGGAATACGGTGATTCTCCTGAGTTTCTCGGACACTCCAGCCACGTAGGGGATGACGATGTTTTTCCTTTTGTAGTTGTCCTCCTCTGTTTCTTTTTGGGGTATCTTTTTGAGCCTTCTACAAAGGCCCAGTTGGGATACCCAAATGTCTTAAGTGCCCGTTTAATGTGTTTTTGCTCCTTCTCCTTGCCATCCGCTCTTGTGGGTACAGTCTGTGCTCTGTGCTGGAGCGTTCTGATGACCCCTAGTTTGTGCTCCAGGGGATGGTGGGAATCAAATAACTCTGGTGCATGATCTTTATGACTCTGAGGGAGTCAAATGAAGATGATTGATACAATATGTAGAATTAAATGTTTTTTATATTTTGTAACTTTAACTAACTGTTGATTTTATCACCATCTCCTAATTATATACAGTACGTTCAGTTTCCTAACTAAAGTGAATGACTACAGCTGTTTGTAAGTTTGACTACTTACAACAGCTGGATAAGGAGAAGGCAATCGATAGACACCTTTACTATCGTTTGTATCCCAGGGATGCTGTCCCGTGTATTTATGGACTTCCAAAAATACACAAGGAAGGAGCACCTCTCAGACCCATCGTCAGAAGCATAAACTCGGTTACATATAACATCGCTAAACACCTGGCATCCATCCTGTCTCCGTTTGCGGGCAACACTCCCCACCACATTGAAAACTCCAGGGATTTAGAAACATCACTGGGTCCAGAGGAAACCATCGTATCCTATGATGACCTCCCTCTTCACGTGTATCCCCACCGGAGAAGCCACAAGAGTAGTAAGGGAAAGACTACTAAAGGATGACTCTTTGGCTGGTAGGACCACCCTCACCCCAGACCACCTCTATGTGTTACTTGATCTGTACCACCTATTTCCAGTTTAATGGAGGTTTCTACAGGCAAAACCACCACTGTGCAATGGCATCACCAGTGTCACCTATTGTGGCCAATCTCTACATGGAGGAGGTCGAGACCAGAGCCCTGAACTCTTTCACAGGAAGACAAGCAAGTTTTTCAGGAGGAGTTCCTATTTAAACCTCAGACTTTCCACCTGAAGAAGCTACTTGGCTGAGTGGTGAAACGTCCAGTTGCCTTTTTTGAAACTTTTTTTCCTGGTGGAGGTAGAGCAGAGCACAGTAACCAAAAGAAAAAGGGAGTGAGTCTGGTGGAAGTGTGGGCGGCTCCACTCTCGTACAGTCTGTCTTGAAAGTCGCGAGATGGCACCACCCATATCACTGAAATTCTAGCGTAATTTTGACCAGTGAAAGGAGGTGGGGATACATCATCCATATTTTATACAGTCTGTTTTCTACAAATAGCCTAGATGCTTGATCAAACTGAACATGTTGTTCATATATGGAAGCTTCATTTTTGATTTGATTGCTTTTCCTGAAATCCAATGCTTCCCTCACAATTATGACCACTCACAAAAAAAAATAACTTTTGCGAGAAAGCTGTCAGAACTTTGTCCTCCTGAATTGGAACAAAATACAGGTGCCAGCACCCAAAGATTCATGTGGAATCATACCTCTGACCATCAAGCAAGGTAAGACTATTGTTTCCTCTTCTTTTATCTCTGGGAAGAAGAAAAAAATCGAAGAACGTCTCTTTGCCTATGAAATACTAATCTGTGTCTGCTGTATGCGTCTCTGCTGTTGGAGCTGGGCGGATATTTCTCATCTCTAGTTGGACTCATTGTTAATAAAAACTATTGATTTGAGCAGGTTCAAAGTGAAAGCCACAACTAAACATGCATTATGACCACAACCACCATGCTCCTAAAACCTATTCACACTAGACACAGCCATTAAATCCACTGCAATATTTAATCACCTTGTGTATATTATAGCTCTAGTCTTGCAGCAACTGCCATAGTAAAATTGTACGTTATATAAGTGTCACATGGCATCATCCAGGTGTATATCCACAGTTGCTATAGATTTTGCACATCACATTTGTGCATCAGAGGTGCGATGACAACACTGGATCACATCAGTGGGTTGGCAGTAAACAGAGTTCAAACTAATGACACATTTGAGCTTCATCCTCCAAAACACTGAGTAAAAAGCACCTAATGGTTTACTGAACCATTACAGTGTCACTGAGCACACACCGACACCTATTGTCTCCTTCCTCCGTCTTTCACACATCCACGAAGAGATGGCAGCCTTTAGGTGTTTGAAACAAGACTATACTATCGCTGCGTGCCATCAATTTTCTCTGGCATGCGTAGCTGTTTTAACAGCTCTGAGTGTCGCTGGCCTGCTCGCAACCAAAGGCGTAAAGGCCGCAGCGGGCCAGTGAAACATGAAGGACTGCTACCTATATTATGACCTTTTCATCGCAGCCTGCCTCTGCCGCTTGCTTTAACCTGGTTTTATTAGCCGACAGATGGGCTTCCCCATCTCTGCTCTTTAAATGGCTGTGACCTGCATGGACAGAGAAAATGCACATCTCCCGTGTGCTGTTTGGTTTTTACCCCTCTGCTGGTCTAGGGCGGAGCCTCGTGGCGTATAGGTGGAGGTTCGTACATCGCAGGCTCGGGAATGGAGTCGCTCTGAAATAGCTGTTTTTTTACGGGTTAGTGAAAAGAAGCATCAGGCTGGGGAAGAGGATCAGCGTGTCTCAAAAAAAGAAATGTTTCTATAGTGTTTTCTGACCGTTTGTAAAGGCCAGTGTACTTGTTTCAGACGGCTGCTGGTGGAGAGGTCAAACAGGTGCCCTGGTGGAGAAAGAACAAAAGCTGACTTACTGATAGAATTTTCATTGTGCAAAGCTTTATTCAGAGTGAAAAAAGAGGGAAAAAGGCCTATACCCTATCTTTCTCTATTGTTCGGCGGGAGCTAGACATATTAATGGTGAAGACGTGCTACATCCCCAGCACAGAAACACTCAACTGAAACATAGACAGCAAAAAACAAAAGCTGCCATCACAAAAATAAGACCTTTGCATTCTTAGAATAAACACAACCCTGCAGAAAGTTAACATTAGAGAATATGTGGAGGTAGCTGAGTATGAAATCAAAACACATCAATGAGACAAAAGTAGAGACTTTAGCTTTTATTACATACTGTGAGTGCTGTATGCAAAAGCAGACACAAACACACACTGAAAAAAGTGATTTTGCAAAGAGGTAAATTTAATATATGTAAATCGTATAAAGTTTACTTGATAATTGTAGCCAACCAAGGAATTATATAATAATGGGTAAATTATACACATACTACCTATGATGAGATATTCCACTTCACTTGTATTTGGCGTGCGTCTGTGTTACGTGCCATTACTTCAACCGAAAAGTTTGAACCTGTCGCTGGTGGCAGCATGGCTGTTTTACCGTCTGGACCTATTTTATATACAGTCTAAGAGTCTATATGGCCTGGACACATTGTTGGAGAAACACCACTGAGTCACTAACTCACTCAGTAGTCTACCCCACTATTCCTCCTCCACACAAACAGGCAAACAGGCACGTCGCGCGCCACACAAGCACGCGACTGCATTACTACCGTTAGCTCCGTTAGCACAGCTAGTCGAGTCTCTGGCGGTCCGTTTATAAACAAAATGATCAGTCCTACGAATTCCTTCCTTGCTAAATTGTATCTCCCTACAGTCACTGTCTGCTGCCTCACTGAATACCTGGGTGAAAGACAAGAGGATCTTTTCCATGACTGCCAGGTAGGCTATGTCATTGATAACAGGTGACTGTTCTGTCTTCTGTCCACTCCTCTTTGCTCTTCTTTACTCTGCAAGATAAACTGAAATGTATTGGAACAGCATCTTAAATAATACACGTAAATTAAAAATGTGTATGCTTTTTGTTTCTTTCTTTTTAACATGTAGGAATGTTGGGACCACACGGACAAAACGGGTGGATGAGGTGGATCCATCAAATGTGTGTATTGTCATTGAGGAAAACACAGTGATGGAAGGATGTGAAAGCTGAACAAAGCCTGCATTCTGCTGATGGGAATGATAGATGCTCTCAATCTCGAATGTCCAAAGCAGCTGAAGAACACGTATGAAGCATTTCAAAACCTCTTTTTGAAGCTTGACGGGCGAAACTAACAATTTGGAGCGATTTGGAGTACAGGACTCAGAGCTTCTAAATTCAATATTTCGTGGATTAAAAACATGTATGATCACCATCTGAAAGGCTTTTTGTGTGTGTGTGGGGGGGGGGGGGGGGGTATGAATATAATAAGTATAATATATGAATTAACTTTGATTAGTAATTATCAGGTATTACCTACTCAGCAATCAAGAGTGAATTTTACCCAATTTTAATGAGTAAGTAGTTGTTGAATATATACAGACATGTTATTTTAGTATTCCATAGCTTTTTATTTCACTTATTTTATACTCAAAATATGGAATTAAAGCTACCCAAAAAAACGTAGATGCAAATTGTTACCTCAGATTTATTGGGTAAATTCTATAGGTTACTTTTTTCAGTGCACATCTTAACTTGTGCACTGAAAGTTTGTCCGTTCTTGTATCTGGAAGTCCCACAAGTTCTCTTGGGACCTCCAGTCCACTCTTTGCACAGATGTTTCAATACAACACCTTGATATTAGAATTCTATATGCAACACTTGTCCTGCTAGCATCACACACCCTGCTGCCAGGTGCTGGGTTGGCTCAGGGGCCTGGTGTGGTAGACCCCATCCTCTTTCTGTGCCTGCTCCTCCATGCGCTTCCATGAGCTGCACCTTTGTGCTGTGTTTTCCAGCCACTGGGTTGGTTTTTTGATGTCAGCCACTAATATTGCCTAGCAGTGGTACGCCATGGCTTCTCATCCTCCTCTGGTTTCTGCCGGCTAAGATATTCACTGAACATTTTCTATACCGCATATATTTGCACATATAACCCGAAACGTATGCTGTGTGTCCATATAACAGAAAATATGTTGACTATACAATGTTATTTCTTTCTGCCATGTATTTTTACCAGCGTATTTTTAGAAAGGTCGCAGCCCAAAGTCACACTGAGGCAAGTTACCCTCTGGCCAGATTTTAGTTATTTTGGCCAACGCCAAGTTCTGTAAAAAAATGAAACCTCAATTGTTACACTTCAGCATTTTATCTTACTTTATTTACCAATTAAAAACTGAAACTAAAACTGGAAAAAAAATAGTAACATAAAATAGTTTTTTTGTTTGTTTGTTTTTTCAAATATCCGCAGTTGGCAGGCGCTATGGCATGCGCAGAGCCTCTTGAATTATCGCACTTTAGACCCAACAGTTGCACATTAAAATCAAGACCATAGCGCAACAAGGATGCGTGTAACATGTGTGATAAATACAACAACCCAATATCCAATACAACCAGGAGGAAACCAGTCTAATGCAGACAGCAGGAATTATAGAGGCCGTGCCGCTGAGAGGAAAAAAAAAAGGTGTTTTCAGCAGAATGTAAAACTCATTGTAATAAAATATATATATATACTATAATGCTTTCATCTCTACATTCCAAATTGTATCTTCATTTAAGAAAGGGGACTTGGAAACATGACAGACTTGGACCAGTAATGTGAAATCCACATTCCAGTACACCTCCACAGTTTGAGGTCAGCCAGTGGACAGCATGTCTTTAACTGAATGACTAATTAAAGCCTCACTGACCATACTGTAACACCGCAGCCAGCAGCATAATAATAGTCTTGTGATTCTTTTTATTTATTTATTTTTTATTTCATTACCTGTTACCCCATTCTTTTTTTCTTCTTCTTAAAATCCAATTAACAGAAGGAAGGCGCTTCGTGGCACCACAGCGCATCAATTATTCATTGTGGGTTTTTACAGCGGATTCCTGGGAGTTCTTGTGAATATTAAAGACCTGGGAGCAGCCAGCAGACCAGATGTGTTACATCGCTCTCATCTGACAGAACTCTCCGGGATTCAACCAGCTCCCCTCCCCACCCCCTCGCTTTCGCTCGCCGACTCACCCCCTTCGCCAGGCAGCTGTGCACCCAGATACTTCACCTGGGTCAGTTGGTGAGTGATAAGGCCAAGGGCACGACACGAAAAAGGACATTTTAGGCTATTTATGTAATTCACAGCAAAAAATAAAATAAAATTAAAAAAAACGATCTTAGGCTAAACTGTTTTCCATCTTCTTGTGTTTTACAAATTCACTCTTACACTGAGGCTGTTTGTAGTTTGTAAATACATCGGAGATGCAGTATTAATCCATTTTCTAATGGATATAGCCTTGGCCTGGATGAGAGGTCATCAGGTGGTACCCAACCTTCTTAGAGTGTTTCGACCCTTAACCACAACACTCTCCAGCTGGCGGGCCTGCAGTGATTGGCCAAATCACTGCCCCTCTCATCCAGGCTTCCAGCTATTGTCCTCTCTTTTATGCCAGAGCCAACAGGAGGCTCTCTCTGCCGCTTCTCCCAGCCTACGAACGGCTGTTTTCCTCAAGTGGCCTCTCACTCCGACCTTCGTCAATAGATTCCACACAGACTGGGCTGGGAATCCTCGACACCCCACTTCCACTGTCATCAGCCATGCTGTCCACCCTTTGTCCCGACACTCCTGGACAAGTTGTTGGTACTTGGTTTTCTTTCTCTCTGCCGCTTCCTCGCAGCCCTCCTCCCACGGGACGGTTAGTTCCACCATGATGATTTTCTTTCCCTCTGGGGACCACATAATTACGTCAGGTCTCAGAGTGGTGGTAAGTACCGCCTCTGGGAAGTGTAGCTTCCTCCCCAGGTCGACCTCCATCTCCCATCCCTGAGCCGACTGCAGGAGGTTCTGCTTGGCTTGGCCTTGGACGACTGGTCTATGCCCTTCTTTAACAAAGGCGATGGTACTCAGCGGTGGTCTCGTCTTGGCTGGCTGCTTCTTTCTCCTCTCTTGTTCCAAGATGTCTGCGAGCAGTGCCAACACCTTGTCATGGCGCCACCTATATCTCCCCTGGGCTAATGCAATCTTGCACCCGGAAAGGATGTGCGCCATAGTCCCTTTACCGCCACACAACCTGCACAGTGGGTCCTCCCTCATTCCCCACTTGTGCAAGTTGGCTGGGGTCGGTAGGGTGTCGTACACTGCTCGGAGCAGAAACGAGATGCGAAACGGCTCCAGCCTCCACAGTTCACTCCATGTGATGGTCCTCTTGGGAAGGTTCCATCTTGTCCAGGCCCCTTGAGTTGCAAGCTCGATGGATTTAGCTCTTCGATGTTCTTCCTCAAGGTTTCTCACTTCGTCCTGGATCATGGACCTCTTCTCCTTTGGGGTGGACTTTGACCACTGCTGGAAATGTGATGTTCCCAAGCCCTGTCTACCAGTGCAAGGATTTCCGATGGTCTCTTTGATCCTGAGAGAAGCTTCTGCCTGGTAAACTGCAGTGCTGGCGGCCCACTTCCTGCCCGCTCTTGTTCTTATTCCTGCTTCCCTGACGAGTTGGTCTTGGGAGTCCCTATATGTCAGGGAAAGTCTGCATTTGGCGACCTTAAACTCCTCCACAACTGAGGACAGGGGGAGCTGGAGCTGACCTGACCTTATGTAGAGCCCCACAGCTGTAAAACTTGGGGGTATTCCCAGCCATCTACGAAGGTGCTTGTTGAACTTCCTCTCCATTGCTTCAACTGCTGTTACTGGCACTTCGTACACGGTGAGAAGCCACATAAGTCTTTGTAGCAGGCCATGTTGGTAAATCCAGCACTTATATTTTCCAGGCAGGCCAGACTTGTCGATCTTCTTCAACCATTCGTCAACTTGTTTTCCAGTGCTGGAGACACTGCTTTTATCTGACAGGGAGTCATCATACCACTTTCCGAGGCATTTAATGGGGTTCCCCTGGATGTTCGGGATCATCTCCCCTTGGATGATCATCTTGAACCGTTCAGTTGCTTTGCCCTTTTGGATCACCAAGCTCCTTGATTTCTTAGGCTTAAAGATCATCTTTGCCCAGGTGGCCATACGCTCCAGTTCTGCCAGGACCCATCTTGCCTGCACATGCGTTGGTGTTATCACGGTAAGGTCATCCATGAATGCCCTGATCGCTTTCTGTTGGCTTCCTGCTGCAGTCTTTAGTCCTCTTGACTTTATACTCGCTGCAGAGACGATCAGGTTCATTCCCATGACGAACAAGATGGGGGAGATGGTACACCCTGTTACTATCCCTTTCTCCACTGCCTGCCACTTTGTTGTAAACCTGGCAGACTGAAAGCGTAGCTTGATGTCTCCCAAGTAACTTGTGATCATTCCCTGGATTTGATGAGGGATGTGGTAGTGCTCCATTGCAACTTGGATCAAGTTGTGGGGGATTGACCCATATGCGTTAGCAAAGTCAAGCCAGACAACTGTGAGATTGCCTTTCTTCTCTTTCGCTTCTTGGATAAGTTGGCTGAGGACCCCTGTGTGCTCCAAACACCCGGAGAAACCTTCGATACCGCCCTTCTGGATTGAGGTGTCAACATATCCATTCTGGGTCATGTACTTGCTCATTCGTCTGGCCAGCACGGAAAAGAAGATCTTCCCCTCCACACTGAGTAAGGAAATGGTTCGGAACTGGCTGATCTGTGAGGATCCCTGTTCCTTTGGCACAAAGCACCCTTCTGCCCTTCTCCAGCTCGCTGGAACAGTTCCTTTGGACCAAATAACCCGCATAAGCTTCCACAGCCTTCGGAGAAGCTTGGGGCATTTCTTGTATACTTTGTAGGGTATACCGCTGGGACCTGGGGCAGAAGATGATCTAGCGTGCTTGACGACCTCTTGAACCTCTATCCATGATGGAAAATCTGTGCTGAGGGGGGAAGTTGGTGGATTGATGGTGCCGAGCCCTTGATTTTCTGGTAGGGCCTCGTTTCTTGAAGGGTCACTGAATGACTCTGCTACTGACTCCTCCACCTCCTCCTTGGAACTTATCAGAGTCCCAGACCTCGCCTCTCCCAGAAGTGATTTGGAGAAGCGGTAGGGGTCTTTTATGAACTGGGCTCTTGCAGCTTCTTGCCTTTTCCGCCTTTGTCTGAGCCCCTCAGCTCTTCTGGCTCTGATGAGCTGCTCGCGGAGGCTGGCTGTCAGTTCTTTTATTCCTTCCTTTTCTTCCGTGGCTGCCAGTTTGAATTGCTTTCTCAGGGTTTTAATCTCCTTCCTAAGTTGCTTGATCTTCCTTTCTCTTCTGTTATCCTTCTTTTCTGGTCTGGCCTTGCTCTCTCCCCTTGGCACTGTCCCAAACCGTTCTTTTGCCAAGTTGTAGGTGATGGCTGTCAGTGAATCCACCTTTCTTTCTGCAGATCCTGCTTGAACCGCTTCAAGTACCATGTCCAGATCTTCATCGAGCGTAGACCATTCCTTGGTCTCACTCATCTTAGGCCACTTGATTCTTTCCTTCGTTGGCTCGGGTGGGCTTTCTGGGTTGGCATTTGAGGTTGTCACTGTGCGTTCTTGGGGGATTGCAGGCACCGAGAGATCCCTAGGGCTATGGTGTGCTTCCTGCCTAGGGTTCTCCTGCGTCTCACCAGACTGCTCGTCTGTGCGGTGTGCTTGCATCCGCCCTTGCCCACACTTGGCCTTGTCCTTGACTAGACGCTGGTGAATTTTAAGCCCTCTTACGCCTTTGCAGACCTTACCGCAATTGCATTTCACCTCCCATGCCTCCCCGGTCAAGGTGGTTTGTTTGAGCCTTCTCTGTGTCTGTGTCACTGTCCTTGTCATAGCCGTTGAATCTGTCCTGGCGGGTCTCTCATCCTCCCCCCCTCTCGGGAGACCCTGGGGGTATTGCTCATTTGAAGTTTCTGTAGCTTACTTGGCGCCCTCTTGCGAGTGCTGCAACAGGAATTGCTAGCCCCTGTCACCCCGCCAGTCTTTCCTGGAGGTCAGCTGTCTCTCCAGCGTCACCGACCTTCCTCGGTTGCCATCCAGACTTTCCTGGAAGTCACTGGTTACCCAGAAATTACAGTTTGTAAATACATCGGAGATGCAGTATTAATCCATTTTCTAATGGATATAGCCTTGGCCTGGATGAGAGGTCATCAGGTGGTACCCAACCTTCTTAGAGTGTTTCGACCCTTAACCACAACACTCTCCAGCTGGCGGGCCTGCAGTGATTGGCCAAATCACTGCCCCTCTCATCCAGGCTTCCAGCTATTGTCCTCTCTTTTATGCCAGAGCCAACAGGAGGCTCTCTCTGCCGCTTCTCCCAGCCTACGAACGGCTGTTTTCCTCAAGTGGCCTCTCACTCCGACCTTCGTCAATAGATTCCACACAGACTGGGCTGGGAATCCTCGACACCCCACTTCCACTGTCATCAGCCATGCTGTCCACCCTTTGTCCCGACACTCCTGGACAAGTTGTTGGTACTTGGTTTTCTTTCTCTCTGCCGCTTCCTCGCAGCCCTCCTCCCACGGGACGGTTAGTTCCACCATGATGATTTTCTTTCCCTCTGGGGACCACATAATTACGTCAGGTCTCAGAGTGGTGGTAAGTACCGCCTCTGGGAAGTGTAGCTTCCTCCCCAGGTCGACCTCCATCTCCCATCCCTGAGCCGACTGCAGGAGGTTCTGCTTGGCTTGGCCTTGGACGACTGGTCTATGCCCTTCTTTAACAAAGGCGATGGTACTCAGCGGTGGTCTCGTCTTGGCTGGCTGCTTCTTTCTCCTCTCTTGTTCCAAGATGTCTGCGAGCAGTGCCAACACCTTGTCATGGCGCCACCTATATCTCCCCTGGGCTAATGCAATCTTGCACCCGGAAAGGATGTGCGCCATAGTCCCTTTACCGCCACACAACCTGCACAGTGGGTCCTCCCTCATTCCCCACTTGTGCAAGTTGGCTGGGGTCGGTAGGGTGTCGTACACTGCTCGGAGCAGAAACGAGATGCGAAACGGCTCCAGCCTCCACAGTTCACTCCATGTGATGGTCTTCTTGGGAAGGTTCCATCTTGTCCAGGCCCCTTGAGTTGCAAGCTCGATGGATTTAGCTCTTCGATGTTCTTCCTCAAGGTTTCTCACTTCGTCCTGGATCATGGACCTCTTCTCCTTTGGGGTGGACTTTGACCACTGCTGGAAATGTGATGTTCCCAAGCCCTGTCTACCAGTGCAAGGATTTCCGATGGTCTCTTTGATCCTGAGAGAAGCTTCTGCCTGGTAAACTGCAGTGCTGGCGGCCCACTTCCTGCCCGCTCTTGTTCTTATTCCTGCTTCCCTGACGAGTTGGTCTTGGGAGTCCCTATATGTCAGGGAAAGTCTGCATTTGGCGACCTTAAACTCCTCCACAACTGAGGACAGGGGGAGCTGGAGCTGACCTGACCTTATGTAGAGCCCCACAGCTGTAAAACTTGGGGGTATTCCCAGCCATCTACGAAGGTGCTTGTTGAACTTCCTCTCCATTGCTTCAACTGCTGTTACTGGCACTTCGTACACGGTGAGAAGCCACATAAGTCTTTGTAGCAGGCCATGTTGGTAAATCCAGCACTTATATTTTCCAGGCAGGCCAGACTTGTCGATCTTCTTCAACCATTCGTCAACTTGTTTTCCAGTGCTGGAGACACTGCTTTTATCTGACAGGGAGTCATCATACCACTTTCCGAGGCATTTAATGGGGTTCCCCTGGATGTTCGGGATCATCTCCCCTTGGATGATCATCTTGAACCGTTCAGTTGCTTTGCCCTTTTGGATCACCAAGCTCCTTGATTTCTTAGGCTTAAAGATCATCTTTGCCCAGGTGGCCATACGCTCCAGTTCTGCCAGGACCCATCTTGCCTGCACATGCGTTGGTGTTATCACGGTAAGGTCATCCATGAATGCCCTGATCGCTTTCTGTTGGCTTCCTGCTGCAGTCTTTAGTCCTCTTGACTTTATACTCGCTGCAGAGACGATCAGGTTCATTCCCATGACGAACAAGATGGGGGAGATGGTACACCCTGTTACTATCCCTTTCTCCACTGCCTGCCACTTTGTTGTAAACCTGGCAGACTGAAAGCGTAGCTTGATGTCTCCCAAGTAACTTGTGATCATTCCCTGGATTTGATGAGGGATGTGGTAGTGCTCCATTGCAACTTGGATCAAGTTGTGGGGGATTGACCCATATGCGTTAGCAAAGTCAAGCCAGACAACTGTGAGATTGCCTTTCTTCTCTTTCGCTTCTTGGATAAGTTGGCTGAGGACCCCTGTGTGCTCCAAACACCCGGAGAAACCTTCGATACCGCCCTTCTGGATTGAGGTGTCAACATATCCATTCTGGGTCATGTACTTGCTCATTCGTCTGGCCAGCACGGAAAAGAAGATCTTCCCCTCCACACTGAGTAAGGAAATGGTTCGGAACTGGCTGATCTGTGAGGATCCCTGTTCCTTTGGCACAAAGCACCCTTCTGCCCTTCTCCAGCTCGCTGGAACAGTTCCTTTGGACCAAATAACCCGCATAAGCTTCCACAGCCTTCGGAGAAGCTTGGGGCATTTCTTGTATACTTTGTAGGGTATACCGCTGGGACCTGGGGCAGAAGATGATCTAGCGTGCTTGACGACCTCTTGAACCTCTATCCATGATGGAAAATCTGTGCTGAGGGGGGAAGTTGGTGGATTGATGGTGCCGAGCCCTTGATTTTCTGGTAGGGCCTCGTTTCTTGAAGGGTCACTGAATGACTCTGCTACTGACTCCTCCACCTCCTCCTTGGAACTTATCAGAGTCCCAGACCTCGCCTCTCCCAGAAGTGATTTGGAGAAGCGGTAGGGGTCTTTTATGAACTGGGCTCTTGCAGCTTCTTGCCTTTTCCGCCTTTGTCTGAGCCCCTCAGCTCTTCTGGCTCTGATGAGCTGCTCGCGGAGGCTGGCTGTCAGTTCTTTTATTCCTTCCTTTTCTTCCGTGGCTGCCAGTTTGAATTGCTTTCTCAGGGTTTTAATCTCCTTCCTAAGTTGCTTGATCTTCCTTTCTCTTCTGTTATCCTTCTTTTCTGGTCTGGCCTTGCTCTCTCCCCTTGGCACTGTCCCAAACCGTTCTTTTGCCAAGTTGTAGGTGATGGCTGTCAGTGAATCCACCTTTCTTTCTGCAGATCCTGCTTGAACCGCTTCAAGTACCATGTCCAGATCTTCATCGAGCGTAGACCATTCCTTGGTCTCACTCATCTTAGGCCACTTGATTCTTTCCTTCGTTGGCTCGGGTGGGCTTTCTGGGTTGGCATTTGAGGTTGTCACTGTGCGTTCTTGGGGGATTGCAGGCACCGAGAGATCCCTAGGGCTATGGTGTGCTTCCTGCCTAGGGTTCTCCTGCGTCTCACCAGACTGCTCGTCTGTGCGGTGTGCTTGCATCCGCCCTTGCCCACACTTGGCCTTGTCCTTGACTAGACGCTGGTGAATTTTAAGCCCTCTTACGCCTTTGCAGACCTTACCGCAATTGCATTTCACCTCCCATGCCTCCCCGGTCAAGGTGGTTTGTTTGAGCCTTCTCTGTGTCTGTGTCACTGTCCTTGTCATAGCCGTTGAATCTGTCCTGGCGGGTCTCTCATCCTCCCCCCCTCTCGGGAGACCCTGGGGGTATTGCTCATTTGAAGTTTCTGTAGCTTACTTGGCGCCCTCTTGCGAGTGCTGCAACAGGAATTGCTAGCCCCTGTCACCCCGCCAGTCTTTCCTGGAGGTCAGCTGTCTCTCCAGCGTCACCGACCTTCCTCGGTTGCCATCCAGACTTTCCTGGAAGTCACTGGTTACCCAGAAATTACAGTTTGTAAATACATCGGAGATGCAGTATTAATCCATTTTCTAATGGATATAGCCTTGGCCTGGATGAGAGGTCATCAGGTGGTACCCAACCTTCTTAGAGTGTTTCGACCCTTAACCACAACACTCTCCAGCTGGCGGGCCTGCAGTGATTGGCCAAATCACTGCCCCTCTCATCCAGGCTTCCAGCTATTGTCCTCTCTTTTATGCCAGAGCCAACAGGAGGCTCTCTCTGCCGCTTCTCCCAGCCTACGAACGGCTGTTTTCCTCAAGTGGCCTCTCACTCCGACCTTCGTCAATAGATTCCACACAGACTGGGCTGGGAATCCTCGACACCCCACTTCCACTGTCATCAGCCATGCTGTCCACCCTTTGTCCCGACACTCCTGGACAAGTTGTTGGTACTTGGTTTTCTTTCTCTCTGCCGCTTCCTCGCAGCCCTCCTCCCACGGGACGGTTAGTTCCACCATGATGATTTTCTTTCCCTCTGGGGACCACATAATTACGTCAGGTCTCAGAGTGGTGGTAAGTACCGCCTCTGGGAAGTGTAGCTTCCTCCCCAGGTCGACCTCCATCTCCCATCCCTGAGCCGACTGCAGGAGGTTCTGCTTGGCTTGGCCTTGGACGACTGGTCTATGCCCTTCTTTAACAAAGGCGATGGTACTCAGCGGTGGTCTCGTCTTGGCTGGCTGCTTCTTTCTCCTCTCTTGTTCCAAGATGTCTGCGAGCAGTGCCAACACCTTGTCATGGCGCCACCTATATCTCCCCTGGGCTAATGCAATCTTGCACCCGGAAAGGATGTGCGCCATAGTCCCTTTACCGCCACACAACCTGCACAGTGGGTCCTCCCTCATTCCCCACTTGTGCAAGTTGGCTGGGGTCGGTAGGGTGTCGTACACTGCTCGGAGCAGAAACGAGATGCGAAACGGCTCCAGCCTCCACAGTTCACTCCATGTGATGGTCCTCTTGGGAAGGTTCCATCTTGTCCAGGCCCCTTGAGTTGCAAGCTCGATGGATTTAGCTCTTCGATGTTCTTCCTCAAGGTTTCTCACTTCGTCCTGGATCATGGACCTCTTCTCCTTTGGGGTGGACTTTGACCACTGCTGGAAATGTGATGTTCCCAAGCCCTGTCTACCAGTGCAAGGATTTCCGATGGTCTCTTTGATCCTGAGAGAAGCTTCTGCCTGGTAAACTGCAGTGCTGGCGGCCCACTTCCTGCCCGCTCTTGTTCTTATTCCTGCTTCCCTGACGAGTTGGTCTTGGGAGTCCCTATATGTCAGGGAAAGTCTGCATTTGGCGACCTTAAACTCCTCCACAACTGAGGACAGGGGGAGCTGGAGCTGACCTGACCTTATGTAGAGCCCCACAGCTGTAAAACTTGGGGGTATTCCCAGCCATCTACGAAGGTGCTTGTTGAACTTCCTCTCCATTGCTTCAACTGCTGTTACTGGCACTTCGTACACGGTGAGAAGCCACATAAGTCTTTGTAGCAGGCCATGTTGGTAAATCCAGCACTTATATTTTCCAGGCAGGCCAGACTTGTCGATCTTCTTCAACCATTCGTCAACTTGTTTTCCAGTGCTGGAGACACTGCTTTTATCTGACAGGGAGTCATCATACCACTTTCCGAGGCATTTAATGGGGTTCCCCTGGATGTTCGGGATCATCTCCCCTTGGATGATCATCTTGAACCGTTCAGTTGCTTTGCCCTTTTGGATCACCAAGCTCCTTGATTTCTTAGGCTTAAAGATCATCTTTGCCCAGGTGGCCATACGCTCCAGTTCTGCCAGGACCCATCTTGCCTGCACATGCGTTGGTGTTATCACGGTAAGGTCATCCATGAATGCCCTGATCGCTTTCTGTTGGCTTCCTGCTGCAGTCTTTAGTCCTCTTGACTTTATACTCGCTGCAGAGACGATCAGGTTCATTCCCATGACGAACAAGATGGGGGAGATGGTACACCCTGTTACTATCCCTTTCTCCACTGCCTGCCACTTTGTTGTAAACCTGGCAGACTGAAAGCGTAGCTTGATGTCTCCCAAGTAACTTGTGATCATTCCCTGGATTTGATGAGGGATGTGGTAGTGCTCCATTGCAACTTGGATCAAGTTGTGGGGGATTGACCCATATGCGTTAGCAAAGTCAAGCCAGACAACTGTGAGATTGCCTTTCTTCTCTTTCGCTTCTTGGATAAGTTGGCTGAGGACCCCTGTGTGCTCCAAACACCCGGAGAAACCTTCGATACCGCCCTTCTGGATTGAGGTGTCAACATATCCATTCTGGGTCATGTACTTGCTCATTCGTCTGGCCAGCACGGAAAAGAAGATCTTCCCCTCCACACTGAGTAAGGAAATGGTTCGGAACTGGCTGATCTGTGAGGATCCCTGTTCCTTTGGCACAAAGCACCCTTCTGCCCTTCTCCAGCTCGCTGGAACAGTTCCTTTGGACCAAATAACCCGCATAAGCTTCCACAGCCTTCGGAGAAGCTTGGGGCATTTCTTGTATACTTTGTAGGGTATACCGCTGGGACCTGGGGCAGAAGATGATCTAGCGTGCTTGACGACCTCTTGAACCTCTATCCATGATGGAAAATCTGTGCTGAGGGGGGAAGTTGGTGGATTGATGGTGCCGAGCCCTTGATTTTCTGGTAGGGCCTCGTTTCTTGAAGGGTCACTGAATGACTCTGCTACTGACTCCTCCACCTCCTCCTTGGAACTTATCAGAGTCCCAGACCTCGCCTCTCCCAGAAGTGATTTGGAGAAGCGGTAGGGGTCTTTTATGAACTGGGCTCTTGCAGCTTCTTGCCTTTTCCGCCTTTGTCTGAGCCCCTCAGCTCTTCTGGCTCTGATGAGCTGCTCGCGGAGGCTGGCTGTCAGTTCTTTTATTCCTTCCTTTTCTTCCGTGGCTGCCAGTTTGAATTGCTTTCTCAGGGTTTTAATCTCCTTCCTAAGTTGCTTGATCTTCCTTTCTCTTCTGTTATCCTTCTTTTCTGGTCTGGCCTTGCTCTCTCCCCTTGGCACTGTCCCAAACCGTTCTTTTGCCAAGTTGTAGGTGATGGCTGTCAGTGAATCCACCTTTCTTTCTGCAGATCCTGCTTGAACCGCTTCAAGTACCATGTCCAGATCTTCATCGAGCGTAGACCATTCCTTGGTCTCACTCATCTTAGGCCACTTGATTCTTTCCTTCGTTGGCTCGGGTGGGCTTTCTGGGTTGGCATTTGAGGTTGTCACTGTGCGTTCTTGGGGGATTGCAGGCACCGAGAGATCCCTAGGGCTATGGTGTGCTTCCTGCCTAGGGTTCTCCTGCGTCTCACCAGACTGCTCGTCTGTGCGGTGTGCTTGCATCCGCCCTTGCCCACACTTGGCCTTGTCCTTGACTAGACGCTGGTGAATTTTAAGCCCTCTTACGCCTTTGCAGACCTTACCGCAATTGCATTTCACCTCCCATGCCTCCCCGGTCAAGGTGGTTTGTTTGAGCCTTCTCTGTGTCTGTGTCACTGTCCTTGTCATAGCCGTTGAATCTGTCCTGGCGGGTCTCTCATCCTCCCCCCCTCTCGGGAGACCCTGGGGGTATTGCTCATTTGAAGTTTCTGTAGCTTACTTGGCGCCCTCTTGCGAGTGCTGCAACAGGAATTGCTAGCCCCTGTCACCCCGCCAGTCTTTCCTGGAGGTCAGCTGTCTCTCCAGCGTCACCGACCTTCCTCGGTTGCCATCCAGACTTTCCTGGAAGTCACTGGTTACCCAGAAATTACAGTTTGTAAATACATCGGAGATGCAGTATTAATCCATTTTCTAATGGATATAGCCTGCTAAGTAAATGTCAGCATGTGCTGTTTTCCCTGTAGTGAATTCCAAATGGCCACTACTTTAGTATTTAAAGTGACAGCGTGGAGCGGTACATGACTAGTGCATCTGCTACACCGTGCTGGCTCAACTCATGTCTGCCACGTGTGCTGGCTTGTTCGCTGACCAGTCGCTCTCTGAATGACCTGTCTATTAACAGGAGTGCTTCCTGCATGTGCGGCTGTCGTTTTGAGGTTCACACCTCTGTCCTGACATAAGCATCTCTGGGGTGTCCTGAGGATGACAGTCATGCCATCATTCATCTTAACACGGTTCCTGCACTGTCAGTCTCTGGAAGCTACACTTCTGTTATTATAAAACAGACTGCATATGAAGTATGACTTACTGCCCTCCTACAGTTGTCTGATCTGTGGCTGAATTCAAACTATAGATGTGTTTATAAGAACTGGATACCAAACACAAAGATGAAACCCACTTACTTAATAGTGCACATGCTTCTACCTCTGCTCCCACTCAGAAATTGACTTTACATTGTGATGATATCGAGAAAATACATTAGGCTTCTAGGCACTGGGGAGGTTTGCCAAATATGAACGCCCTCTTGCATGTTTGCAGTTGGAGGAGTCCAGTCTGTAGCCTTACTCATAAGCCAGTGTCAAGCCAATCCAATGGCAATATAATATCGATGCGTGCATCCTCTAGACAAATCATTTCAAATAAACCACTGTTCTCTTCTCTCTTCTCTGTCTCTACCTGGCCGGCCTTAGGCAGATGGGTTCCTCCACATGACCTGGGTTCTTCCTGTTAAAAGGGAGCTTTTCCTTGACACTTAAGGCTTACTCTTGGGGTTTCAGGCTGGGTTTCTGACCAGATGTCGGAAAAAGTCATGAGACAATTTGTACTGTTACTAACGCTATATAAATAAATTTGAATTGAAATGAATTGATTAGAACAAGGCGGCACAGTGGCGAGGTGGTTAGCACTGATGCCTCACAGCAAGAAGGTCACCGGTTCGAATGTGTGGAGTTCTGTGTGGAGTTTGCATGTTCTCCCTGTGTCTGTGTTTGCGTGGGTTCTCTCCGGGTACTCCGGCTTTCTCCCACCGTCCAAAGACATGCTCATGTTCATTGGTGATTCTAAATTGACCGTAGGTGTGCGTGTGGGTGTGAATGTTGGCCCTGCGATGGACTGGCGACCTGTCCAGGGTGTACCCCTGCCTCTCGCCCGATGACAGCTGGGATAGGCTCCAGCAGACCCCCGTGACCCCTAACAGGACTAAACGGGTATAGAAAATGACTGACTGACTGACTGATTAGAACATGTTTGTGCTTTGACTGTTGTCTCAAAGTGCAGATCATCCAAACTGGAGTGAAGGTGCAGGAATTACTGCTCAGATATAACTAGACAAATGACTCCATCAGAAGTCAAATGTTTGTTATTGCTGCTGCTGTGATATTACTTCCACTGCTCTGGAACCCAAGGACATCATCTAAGAATGTGTTTTCGTGTTTGTGATGCATTGCCAGGCCTCGACTGCAGCTGTCTTAGGTTGTCTGTGTATCTTTCTGCTTTCATTCCTTCCTCTGATGGATTTATTTTATCAGCCTATGGATAGCCTGTTTCACTTTCAAAGAGAGCTCCTTTGAACACACGTTGTGCATTCACGGTGAAATACATTTAGAGTCAACTGTCCAGTCGTTTTTCTCTGAAAAGTAGGATACTCTGTCTTGATTCCTGCAGTGTAACTTTGCATTAGAGCTTTTATCCAGTCATATTTCAACCATCATGTGTTACTGAAGTCCCTGGGCTTTTACAATTAAAACTGCAGGCAGATGGAGCTTGAAATACACTGTAATGACGCCGTTCCTTTAACCAATCACATTTCAAGTTCATATTCCTAGGCCTTCTCTGTGGCCTGCAGTAGAGTCAGTGTTTTTATGTCCTCTGATTGTGCACACACACACACACACACACACGAGCAGTGTTCTGCTCTTGGTTTCTTCTAGTTTTTTTGGTTTTTCTTGCCATCTTATTGCTTTATTGAGACCATTTGTGTTTTATTTTTTTATGCTATACATTGTAAATAGTTAGTTAAATGGAAAGAAATTGAAGAATTGTGGGGTGTCGGTAGATGATGCGCAACATGAAGCGCTTACATTAAGATGAAAACACACAGTCATTAATACAATAAACATTCTGACCTGCAGAGAGTAAAATCTAATGTACTCACGGCGCAGCAAGTTATTTCAGTAGTATATCTCCTTCTGCATACATTCAGCCAGTCTCCTACACAGAACCAGCAGTACATTCCTATTTGTGGTTCTGTATTCATGAGTTACTGGTGCACAGAATTAAATTGAGTCACAGGAACAGCTTCGAGCATGTAGGACACAGAAAGTGATATTTGGTGCACAGCTGTTGCACAGCTGGAAATTGGGTAGATTCTCTAGCAGAATCAGTCAAGGCAAATCAGTGTCACCTATTTTTTCCCCTTCCAAGCGCGCTGTCCCTGCGACTTGCGCAATTTCGCGATGGTCGAAGCAATGGGGAGCAGACCCACTGCAGAAACTTGACCCAGCAGCCATGTCCTCGATGGAGGTGCATGCTCACCACAGGAACATCAGGGCACCTTAATGAAATGATCGGTGGAAGTGAGCATTGGCTGGGTTAACGTACTGTTTGGATTCTGAGAGAACCTGTCTTGTTTCCTGCAGCCACCAGACAGTTGCTGACAATGACTCTCGCTGCTTCCCCAGTCCTCACTCTGCATAGATTAATGCCTCCCCTTTGGGGGACAGCTGTTTACACCGCATCAGCGTGGATTTCAGAAATGATCTAGCTGATCCGACCAACATACTGCATACTGAATTTTTATTAATAAAATTGTTCTCCAAGCCGCTGCTTGCTAGCGCTGTTTCTTTTAATCAAAACAAGCAGGAAGAATAATTCTGCTGCTTTTTGATCTTGATCCCTACTGTAGCTATCTTTCCTCTGCGTTATGTTTCATTGTGGGTTCCAGATTGCCAAATGGCAACAGAGAAGATAATAAAAAATACCAATTTAAAAGGCTCAATGCCACACTGGGATGAAAACAGCGTGTCCTTTGCTGATCCATTAAAGGAGGCCATATCTCTTAAAACGATGTCTTTATAGTGCTGAACTGTTTAGTCAAATACATCTCAGAGGAAATGTTACTGCTGCCAAGGTTATGTTGCCGATGCAGCAGCAGGTCTTATATTCTTTTAGGATCATTGTCTAGGTGAATGTCTAGTATTACAGACAAGCCACTAAGAAAACAGCTGAAACTAAGAAAAGCTAAAAAGGTAAAGAAAAAAGATAAGCTAGGTAATCTTATTTCCAAATCTGGGATGTGTTTCAACTGATACAGAAAAAAAAAAAATAGATAGTCCTACAATCAACCAGAGCAACAAAACATGTGGCACGCATTCGCACACATGGTGATGTGTATGAGCACATCAGTTTTACTTTTCCATCCGTCACCACATAAAGCCCATCCAAACAATGCTAGGTTAGCAGAGATGACAGAGAGCAATTCATGGAAAAACTGCTGAAATCATCTAATGTTCAATGAGATAATTAGAGGCTTTTCTGCTGACCTAGACGCAAACAACAGGTATCAACTCATAAGATATAACAATGGAACTGCAAATGTCTATATGTCTAATGAAATTTAAATGACTAAAACTAACATTTGGACTCGGAATTCAACATGCATACCCATACTAAATGATTAGTAGGATAGATAAACAGATAACATTAAGATCTTTGGTGAAGTGGTTATTGCAGTAAAATATTTTCACGAGGGACATTCTACAGTGCAAAACTAAACTCATCAGTGTTCCAATGTTCTGGAAACATCAAACATATTTCTGAAAATTTATACTTCAGTGTATGGTTCCTTATTGGCAACCTTAAAATCAATAAGCCAGTGCATAACAATTCTCTCGTTCAGTCTGTGAATATGTCTCATCCGTCCTTTTCTTGGTACTTCAGTTGAGTTGTTCTCATGCACGCTGGATGTCTCTTCTCATTGTCTTTTATCTTATCTTTTCAAAAATGTTGTCAAAAGTTCAGCCGTCTTAGTACTTATTTGGAGGATTAATGCAGGTTCTGCGTCATGTCACTGCGACAATAAGGGCAACAAATGCACCTCAGTACCAAGGTGTCTGAGTTTAGCCACTGGGACAGAGAGAAGATTCAAGATGTTTATTGTCATATGCACAGTAAAAACAGCAGTTTAGACAGCGGGGTTCCTTTTGACTGAGGGAACCAACTTTTCCAGTACAAAGTGGCCATTCAGATATTAACACGGTATTGGTTTAATTGATTGCACTCTTGGTTTGATTTGTATTCAGTAACTAAATCAAATCGACGTACAGTTTAACAAGCTAAAACCTTGTCGAATAAATTACATGAGGCAACATTTATTCAGGGGTGGCACAGTGGTGTGGTGGCTAGCACTGATGCCTCACAGCAAGAAGGTTCTAGGTTAAAATACAGGCTGCTGGGCATTTCTGTGTGGAGTTTGCGTGTTCTCCCTAAATCTGTGTGGGTTCTCTCCGGGTACTCCAGCTTCCTCCCACCATCCAAAGACATACTGGATAGGTTCATTGGTGATTCTGTCTGTGTGTCTGTGTTAACCCTGTGATAGACTGCCCCCCCCCTTCACAAAGTAAAAAAAAAAGTAAGACATTTTTTTAAAAAAAAACATCTACAGTGTATAATCCAACATTTCTTTTTAACTGGTGGAGGTAGAGGAGAGTGTGGTTCCGTGTGGCTCCACACTTGGATCGTACATCGGTACGATAGCTTTAGTTTGGCCGATGTAAGGAAGTGGTGAGGCGTTGTCCATATTTATATACAGTCTATGCTTTATACTGTCTATGCTTTGGAACTGCAAAAATTCCACACACATGCACTTTTAGTTCTTCTAATCATATCTTATTCATGAGACAATTTATTAAACCAACAAATGAAGTCCTTCATTTCTAAATAAGCTTTCAAATGTTCCAGCTAGAACACCCTTTCTCTGATGGATACATTCTAGTGCACCCGTGAGCTCCACTCCCTAATGTACCTGCTGTGTGCCTGAATCCAAATAGCTTGGATAAGGAGGACTGTAACAAATAAATAAAAAAAAAAGTGCTGTCATGTTTCAAAAAAGAGCCATTAGAGAACATTGCACTTACTCAGAGCCGGATGAAGCCAGCCATGTTATGTATTCCGTCTGAAAGGGACTTTATTTTGTCGTTTCAGATGTTAGTCACCTGCAGTCACCCAAAGATCGTTCTCAAAAGCTGAATGCTATAAAGTTCATATCCATCATCATAGCAAACCAGCTGTCTGTGAATGATGTTGACCTGAAGGACAAACACACACATTATTTCCACCTGTTATTTACCACAGTTTTAAAGCTATGATTAATCACACTATGAAGACACTGGATGGAAAACTGTATGACTAGACTTTGTGTGCTGAATTATCATGAAAGTAGAAAGGTTATTTCTCTTAATACAACCTAAGCGTTTATGTATGAGCTTTTATGTTTGTACAGCCGCTACCTCGGCAACGGTACAAACACTGTGCTTTCCTTTCATCATTATACTTTTGCAAAGATGCACTTTTAGCCTCTGTTACTAAGTAACTTGTTATACAACAGCAGAGCTCAGCAGGGATAAAGAACGGAGCTGCCTTGAGTGGATTTCTCCCTGCAACGGTGAAGTCATGTTTGCTGAAATCTATCAAGTGTTTCCTCTCCAAGGCTTCACTGGTTTGTACTTTGTCTTTGATTTCCTCTCCTACACTCCTCTTATCCCCGGTAGCATGGCTTTTATTGATTTTGCTTTCATTTGGAACAATGATTTCATGTCATACAGAAGGGGGACATTTGTTTCAAGAGCTCCCTCTCCATACTCCACAAAATACCGTGACACTGCTCTGCATGGTGCTTCTTATCTTTCCGGCTAACAATGCCCTTGCACTCAAGTGCAGCACGATTGATTCAAAGATACGGCACATTTGATGGAGATATTCTTCTTGGGCCAGACGAAACAAAAGAAGAAGGAAAAAAGACTTTAAGCAGAGATGCAAAAAACTGTCAAAAGACAAACACAAATCACTTGAAGGGAACAAAATGGGACAAGTATCAACTGTTGAATAACCAGAATTTACCTTTGTACATAAATTGCTGTTCAGTCATTTTTCTGACTGAATTCTTGAAATTTGCAAATAAATTACTGCTTTTATTGCAAAAACTGACATAGCTGCCAAGATGAAGTACCACAAAGCTGAACAAATTAAGGTGAAAGGACAATAGACGTAAGCAAGTGTGGAAAACAAAGTTTAAAATCCCCCCACAATCAAAAAATGAAAATGGTGCATAATACATTCATTCATTCAGGCATTTTCTGTAACCGCTCTATCCCAGCTGTCATCGGGTGAGACAGGTCTCCAGTCTCTCTCAAGGCTAACACACAGAGACAGACCTACGGCCAGTTTACAATCACCAATGAACCTAACCAGCATGATGCATGTATATACAGTAGCAGCCGTATGATGGTATGTAGGTCTACATGCTTGGCAGCAGTTACATTTCCTCTGAGGCGTTTTCACTGATTGAACTGACTTGTTGTTTTGGTGTACACTGTTCCGTAGCACCTCCTCGAAGGGAGAAGTTTGAAGACGTGGTGTCCAGGGTGCGATGGGATGTTTTGTTTTGTTTTTTCATCCAGACATGTGTAATTCCTGAATGAGAACGACACCATTGTAATTAAAGCATACACTTGCTCCAGGAACCAGCTGATGAGAAAAAAAACAAGATGTTACCACATGTTTTATTGATTAACTGTTCAAGGTTGTTAAGTGTTTGTTAAAGGAAAGCACAAGAAATTATCTGTGTAGGTGCAGGACTTGATATGAGGAATATTTGTTTCAAGATGTAGAAAAGGGCGCATTACTTGTCAGTGTTCACATGTGATTGATGTATGCGAGTTAGTTTGAAGACAGGTTTGCCTGCCTTGGTCTTCGACCAGTTGTTTTCAAACTGTTCCACCTACATAAGATTGTTAAAACAGCCTGAAGCAGACAGCAATTACTCACCATACATACATCGTTCAGCCACAACATTACAACCACAGGAGAAGTACATAACAGTAAATAGAATAACGCTCTGCTGGGAAACATTTGGACCTGGCATACATGTGGGTGTTACCACCTAGACCGGATCAGGCACCCCCACCCCATAGCAATGACACTCCTTGATGGCAGCAGCCATCCCCAGCAGGATGCAGCCTGACACAAGGGGCCAAATGGTTTAGGAACAATTAAAACAGCACAAGGTGTTGACCTGGCCTCCAAATTCACTAGATCCCAAACTGATCAAGTATCTGTGGGATGATCCACAGAGGCCCCTCTCCTCAACCCATAGGACCCAAAGGCCCCCTCTAACAACATTCTGTAGCCGGACACCACAGGACACCCTCAGAAGTCCTGTGGCCCATGTCCATTCACTGATGATGTTTTGGAGGCGCAAAGGAGACCTATACAATGTTAGAAAGGTGGTCATATTGTTATGACTGATTGGTGTACCTGCGATCCTTCTTCCTATGGAAATGGTTTCAGGTGGCTTCTTCGGCTAACAGGAATCTTAACAATACGTATATTAGTGAGGTTGGCCGGTCGGTCATATGCCTCTTGTCACATATCACTCACCCACAGGAGAGAGAGGGAGGGATATGTGACAGAAGGCCCTTCTTGGACTCGTCGACCATTGAGATGTCGTGGGGCTCCATCACTGCTACAGAAGGTACTACATTTGTACCACTATTGTATCACAATACTTTTCCATTTTCTCTCTTGGTTTATATTAATGATTCATTTGTGTTCAGTTTGTTAGCAAGGTGCATAAATATTGATGCACTGAGTGTGTGAGCAAGGTTATTCTGTGTTATGCAAAAGACTATGGAAGCCACAATTAGCCTATCATATAATAGCGTATGAATGTGTGAACAGGCTCTGCTGCTTACCAGAGTGGGAAAGTATACCTAGCCTGCTAAACAACATCAACCCCACAGCACTGCAATCCGCATTTTCCTGGGTGTGACTGTTCTGTTTGTTCCGCATCACATGCATGGATTTAAATCTATGTACAGCTCAACGTGCTACGGCTTACTAACTACTCGCTATATGCACAGACTGCAGTGTTTGACAACAAACTTAGGCAATTTTTAAGCAATTTTTAATACCTGTCCTCCATCCGTTCCTGCATTACTCTAAAAGACACATGGCACCCAATGCATAAACTAACAGCCTTGTAGCCCGGGAGATCAATCAAAGTAATAGAATGAGTAAATGTAAATGTGCAGCTCCATTTCCCGTAACAGTAGCTACTGCAGCTATCAAAGGCTGCCTCAATCTGTCCCTGTCACACTGAGGCAGAGGGAGAGGGCCCCAATAATATATTCAGGCATGGGAATGGAATAAGGATGACGGTTCCCATCAATGTGTGTGTGAGAGAGTATGTGTCTATAAAGCATGGATCTTGGTGGTCTTTATCTGCTGTGTGAAACAACATAGATATCACATGGCTATACAGCGAAAGAATGGGTTAAATGGCTGTTGTTGCAGCGATTCTTTGCATGGAACATTGGGAAAGCCAAGGAAACATCAAAGCAAGCCACACCAAACACATTCTAAATGCCATGACTGTGAATTATCCTTTGTGGTATGAGCGCCCTTCTTGGGCTATCGCTCATGGAACGCACATTTGTCCTAAAGATCTTCATATGCAAGTCTTTAAATGTGTGCATTACAGGATAATGTAAAAAAGTGGACGCAATGACAGCTCCTCAACAGTGGAGCCAAAGCATGTGGAGCGTCCCCTGCTGGCTGGCGGAGGCATATGTCATAAGTTCCTCTTTCATGTTAGTACTTGGGCCAAACTAAAATACTAAAGTAGGTTAGTAGTTGGTTAGTTAATATAATGCTGATTGTACTTCTTGGACGTTTGGGTTTTAGTTGGCGGTCTGATACTACAGCAACAGGATCTGCACTGAAACAGCCTCTAAATCAGTGGTTTTCAAAGTGGAGGCCGCAGCCCCCTGGGGGGCACCAGGGGGCGCTAGGGGGCCTCAGACAATTGGAGGGAAGATAAGAAAAAAAACTATAATTATTTTTAAACAATTCTTATCAAATATAATCTAATTATTTATTAATTATCATAAAACATAATCATTAATAATATATATTGAAATGTTATTTGCCATGCTCATCTTTCTGATTCCCTTCCAATCAAAACATCGTTCATGACCTCATAATATATGGAGACCTGGCGGTTTGCGTCATTTATCAAGCTGCTTTGTGGACAGTAGCATGTAGCTAGTGCAAAATGGACAGGTGTTTGACAAAGAAAGAGGCTGAAGGACAGCCCTATCGTGGAGGACGCTGCTGCAAAAAAACCCTAAGAACTCCTGGCCAACTGAAATCAGAAAATATGAGGCAGCTTATTTAAAAGCTTATTATAAAAGATGATGTTTCTTTACATACTTTGAAGCATTGCCTGTATGGTCCCTGGTCAGAAGCTAATGCTGTTTGGGGGGCCTTAGCATGGAAAAGTTTGGGAACCCCTGCTCTAAATAACGCATTATCTGCCACAAAGCTTCTTTATTTCACCAATATTTTGTTATTGTGTGCTAGTACTATTCCCCATTGGTTCCAGAGTTAACTGTTATTATTATCCGGGCTTGACCTACAGACCCTCTCTGAGCACCCCGCGACGGTCGGCTTGTTTACCTCTAATTTGCTACAGCTAGTTTTTTGCAACATGGCTGAATATTTTTCCAATTCTGAGGTGGTGGACGAACCATAGTGAAATATGTGGACACAACCAATAGGAGGTAGTGAGACACTTTGCTACAGTCTATTGTCATGTTTAAGGTACTAGCACCACAGGAAGCCAGTGTATGGAAATGAAAACACACACAGATTGCTCTTGGCAGGCAACCTTTATCACCACCACCAACCATGTTAGTGGCAAAGAAAACAAGTCATAGAAACAGAAGCGGAACTGGAGTTTGTCATGTGCATGACCTAAACCTAAAGATCCAAGGAACTGTTCCGTCTGTCTGCCAATACTACCCCAGGGCAGTGGTTAATTTTCATGTCTTGCCGTGGAGGTGGACATTTACATATCCAAGGTTCCCCACAGTTCCTAACAGCTGGTCGCCGTGCACTCTGGAAGCACGGGCCGGGTTGAAGTGGGGAAAAGCAATATGTTTTGTGAAAACAAAGAAACAATGAATTTATATATTCTGACATTTCTGAAAGCCCCGTACTGTATGCAGCGGCCCTTTAATCCATCAACTCTAAGGGTGGGAAAGCTTTTCATGGAAATATTGCTGGCCTGTTTCAGATAGAAAGGCGGACAAGATTAAAACATTTTTGTTTTAATGTCCTAAAATCTAACCCTTCCAGATTATCCCACCTTGCAGACTCTCTCATTGATTTCCAATCTATTAATTGCAGTAATCCACTGATTTTCCTAAAAACATCCGACTTAATCCTGTGCCTAGTCCATTAGGTATTAACTGTCCAAAGTACAGTTTTGTTCAGTAGGGGTGTGTTTACTCTTGACTGCATAACAGGTTGTCCACTTAGACCCATAAACATATGTACGCCTGTATTCCATCAGGATATTACAATAGCAAATCAAAAGTAGGAGGCCCAAATTAAGGAGCCACAAATAGATCTGCAAGACAGCATTGGGACGCTACAGATGATTGGAAGTAATTAAATGAGTAAATTGTATTCATATAAGAGCAAAAAAAGTAAATACAACAAACTAAACACAATAAATTGAACAAAAGTACAATAAGTCTTAGCAAATGGGTTATTTGTGACTATTTGGTGTCCTTGAGATTCCTACTGGTATTTTATGGTTGGAGTAGCTCTTTGATGTAAACAGGTCAGTAGAAACCATTCGCTAGAACAGAGTTGTACCTGATACTAGCTTTAATTTAGGCTTAAACTAAATGTATAATTGGGTATCATCTGCATACCAATGGTTATTTGCTTGAGCGGAAGCAGGAACAATGCTGAGAGCACTTTCCCAGGGATGAGCACTGGAGAAAACCACACTACAGAGGTTATAAATGGTTACAGAGAAACCCCTGACCTTTATGTAGACACGAGAACAACTACAGAGCCGTTTCACGAACTCACAAGTTAGAACAATGACAGGAACACCTGAACCACTTGATGCCCTGTAAAATCCAAGACAAAATTTCAAGTCCCTGTCCTTATATACAAGGCCTTGAATAACCAAGCTCAACATTAGAGACTTCTTTCTCAGAAGGCTTGTTTGTGGTTCCTATAGTTCCAAAGGTTCCTGTGGAACCGGGTCCCAATTTTGGTTCAGGAAGCAACGCACTCTTGTCACTTCTGCTGTTCAACCCACCCAACATTCAATGCTTACAGTTGCTTCCTACCTAAGAGGTAAGCAACTCTGCTTACACCTCATCTACACCTTTATGTCACTTGTAATATTTCTAACTGTCAGAGCTGATATAGTTTTCTTCCTCAGCATACATACTTAACCATTTAACAGTAACCCATAATGAAATCCACATGGCGTATTACCAGAATGTATTCTGACAACAGTCCGCCTACTCCAGGCTATGTACTTCCACCAATATCAACACACATCGCAGGAACAAGGTGCAAGATTTTGAATGAGACGTGTTTTTTTTTTGTCTTCATTCATCTCCATCATCTTCTGTAACCACTTGTCCTGTGAGGTGTCGTGGAGACGCTGGAGCCTATCAACTGTCATCGGGCAAGAGGCGGGGTACACCCTGGACTGGTCTCCAGTCTATCACAGGGCTAACAGACAGACAACCATTCACACTGTGGCATCTCCGATCTTGACTTCATTTGCTAACAGCGAGTTGTTGTTACTCTGTGACCCCTCGGCAGATGGGGAACGTAGGTTTGAAATGTGTTGCGAGAATATTAAAAATGAGGCAGGGACATAGAGCAGACCTCGAGGAAGCTGACAACATGAAGATGAAGGGTTGGCATGGAGGGCAGGGGGTAATCACAGGCACTTAAAGAGCAAACACGCACGTCCTGCCAAAAATATCCATCAGAGAGTGCTAGAACTGACTGTCAGTTACTACATTTATTCAGGAAACTTTCACACACACATTTTTTATCGCTCCTAAAGATTTCCAGTACCTAGAAAAGACTTTATCTTCTACAGTGCACGTCAGGCTGACTTACATTACTTGTGGCTGGAAGAGTCATGACATTATTGTGGTCTGCTGAGAGGACGAGTAGCCCTCAGGTCTTCACTCACCATCGTTTTATTTTGCTCTTTAGTTGGACATGGAGCGAAGGAACAAGGAAGCTCCCCCAGCACAAAGAGGAAATCATACACTTTGGAATTATTTTATGGTGTGCTCCACTTCACCCCTATTCATCCCCTCTCTGTTTCCTCTTCTGTGATGTTTGCTTACTGTTTAAGCGAGCCGATGTTTACATGTCTCTGGGAAGCCAATTAAAAGCTAGCCTGTGGCTAGGCTGCACACTAGAAAAGCGCATAACGTGACACATCCTGAATATATTCATCCTCACAATCCACCTGTGGAAGTCGTGATGCGCTGATCACATGTTATCAGGCCTTGTGTGGGTTTGCATGCAAGTGATGTGGTCCAGCGTCATCAATAGCATTCAAGAAACGAGAGCGAGCCGCTAATCCTCCCAAGGCTAGGAAGCTCCGTACATGTACATTCACAGCCACTGACTTACCACTGGCACGCATACAAACAAATATTACTTTAAACACGCATTGTGCAGTCTAATACACAGATGCCAAAATAAAACAATGAATTCAGAGAAAAAAAACATGTCAATAAATTAAACAAATACTAAAACATATGCTATTTTTTAGACAATACATTTAATAAAGCTCAGTGACCACAACAAAAGATAAACTCACCAGTATACTTTATTTTCATCCACATTAAACCAAGATAATGTGCCGCATTAAAGGTCCAACTGTAAAGAACCTTGCATGGACGAGGGCAGTTTGGGCATGCATTCAGAAGCCTTTCAAGGTTCGGTTAACAAACTGTTACTAAAGACAGGCTATTGTGGTTTAGCATGGTAGCGCTAATAACTGCCTCAAACAGCGTAGTCGGGATGGGATCTTAAAAACATGACACTTTCGGTTTAGATGCAGTTATTACTGAAGTAAGTTTAGAGAGCTCTGGACGAGAAAGGCTGTCCAAATATAAAGCAGATCCCATCCTGTAAGGGATTTCTAATGCTACTGTAAGTGACATTATATCTCTTGACAGTTGTGGGAAGTATTCGTGGTGAAAAGGGAGAGAGCAATCCAAAGGCAAACCCTGCAGAACCCACCCTGAATGCACAAGGGCAGTTTGGGGAAGATGTCAAATAATGATCTTCATGTACGTTAGTATTGTTACCTTGTGGGACGGTGCTGTGACGTATTCTGAATCCTGACCCGTTAACCAACCAGTTACTAAAGGTCTATGTGGTTGAGTATTGTGGAGCTAATTAAGGGTAATATGTCCGAATAAACAATAGATTAGATTCGGTAGACACTTCTAATTACACTCTATTCTGTTCTGAATTATGTTTCATAGCTGTGGGAAGGATATCAGATAACTCTTAGATGAAATACAAATTAAAAAATATTTGTGTTAAAAAAGCAGAGAGCGGCCCAAAGGCAATTAAATGCAGCATCCATTTGAAATGAAAGTGGTGAACCACACACCACAAAAGGGCACTTTGGGAAAAATGTCAACTAATCATTTTCAGGTACATCAGTATTTCGTAATAATGAGTTGAGTTTTAGTCGTGCCTCAGATTTCATAACTTGTTGGTTCATTTAAATATTTTATACAATGTATTTATGGGCTTTTCTTTATTTACTTAATGTTGGGGTAGTCTTCAGAGCCTTAAATGACAACGACCTCAGGTACGCACATGCGCACCAACACAAATACTTTCACAGTGACCGCGTTCCTTGAAACTCACTTTAATAGTAGAGAGCAGCCAGCTGCGTCTGGCCATCTTTTATTCATATCCACTTCTCTCTTTGCTCTAGGACACTTTGTGCTGCTTTTTTATTTTTCTTATCTTTTGCCTGTAAAGCACTTTCAGTAACCCCTGTGTATGATAAGGTGATATATAAGCCAAAACCAGTAACACTTGGCATCTTTCAGCTCCATTACGAACCATTTAGAATCGGAATCTGCCTGCTAACATGTTCACATGAGATGACAGGAGCATAGGAAAGATAATAAAGGTGATAATTTCACGTACTAATCTTAAAGCTTAAACTTGTGTGTTTTGTGTCGTGAGTCTTGAGCGTCTGTCAGCTGAGACTAATTAAAGTAATCTGACTTTTCAATGAAGTGAGGTGAAGTGGAAAAAATCTACCTTATGTCCCGACTGAGTGATTTAGGAAAACTAAGTGCTGCCAAGCTTCACGAAGATCATTTTCTTTTAATCATACCAGACTTGAGTTTCTTCTTTTTGTGTGTGTGTCACATCCCTGCCGTGCGATTACACTTGATGTGAGTAGTCCTGCCGTAACCGTGACAGCTGGGATTATGATTTATGTTAAGCAGGGATAATATTCTTCTAAGCTAAGTAGAAAACAAAACTGTATTAACAGTTAAACTGAGAGCATATGCAAATAAGAGCTTAGTGTGACAATCATTTGGGGGACTGAGGAGTGGCAGAGAGTGGGAGGTACATGTTTTGCAAAAATAAATAAAATAGTGTAGCATAAATGATCTGAGAGACTATCAGGGGCATTCGGCCGTTGGACATTTGGCAGCTGTGAACTGTGAGGCTGATTAACCAATATATATGCCTACAGTTTACATAAAAAGGGGTGAAACAAAATGGAGACATGACGACACAGTTACAAAAATAAAGGGTGACAGGAGAGACGTCGTCTCCTTAGACCTCTTCAGGCATTTAGACTGGTCAGACTAAATTATGTCCATGCACCAGCCAAAGACACTTGTACTGCAACAACAAGGCCAGTGGGGCTGAAGAGAAGCATAACGAGAAGAAGGGAAAGCCATGGGAGCAAGTGGTGCAGTTGCCATAAATCAAGACATTTGCTGCAATGTCCAAGCACCTAATGAGACAACGGGTGTCCTGATTTACTTCATCTCCTGCATATCCAGATGTATTCCACAAGCATACAGCCACATACATCAAGACTAAATGCCCTCACGGTTCAGAGACACAAACCTTTGAATGATTCGTCTTCGGTGAAATTTCAGACGCCATTGTTGTCAGCACAGGCTACAGCGTCTACGTCCCGCAGAGGTATAAAGTCCTCTTGAGAATCAGGAGGGGGGCACATCTCAGGAAGCTTCGGATCCTTGTCCCCGGTTCCTGCAATGAAAGAACTGAGACAAACCGAGAGATTGGTGGGTTAAAGACACACTTTTATAGGTAAGGACCAAACATTACCAAGCATGGCACATTTAGCTAAGAAGCCATATGGTACCAGTGTGAATGTAGCAGTGTTGTACTTCCTTTCTGTTGCATCAATTTTGTAAGAGGTAAACCTTTTAGAACATGTTCATAAGGATTTGCTTTTTACTCTTTAATCTACACTTCTGATGAATGTTTCAAATGTCCCTTCGGCCTGGTAATGGGGGACTTTAAACCTGCACTTAACAGATTTTATTTTTCAATTGGGGACAAAGCAGCAAACCCAAAACACAACAGTAAAATAGTATTGCCTTATAAATCCCCTAAGGACCATACCATGTTTGAGTAAGGCTGGAATGGTCCTCTGTGAAGCTACTTCTCCATGGCAATAAGTTTCATCCTTGCAACAGAGCCATCCATCACACATAGTGGTCTACAAACTTATGAAGAGGGATCTGTGAATGCAATGTAAATTCTTTCATCGAGTGTCTAAGGGCTCCGGGGAACAGGTTTTGGAAAGAAGTTTCTTTAACCTTTCAGAGAGGGAAGCGCCCTGTGTTGCACAAAGAGAATAATTCAAGCTACTCTAAAGGTATTCTCCCAAAATAGAGTCAAAGGGGACGGAAAATGCATGGGGGGAAGTTGTGGGAAGGCAGCGCATGCGTCAGCGTGGGTGCATAAGTACAATATTTGGACATGTGGGTATACAGGTTCGTGTACCACTTGAGTTGCGGCAAGCAGAAGTAGTAGGACAGGGACAAACAAGGGTCATGCGACAAGAATAAATCCAATGAAATATGCAGGCAGGGAGAGCATAAGGCACAGAGCCTCTTTACCTGCTTTCATTATCTTCCTGTTGTCTGTAGGGACCAGAGGCTGAGATGAAAACAGGAAATAGAAGGGACGAGAGAAGAAAGAGGGTAGGAACTCATGTCCCTGGAAACAGCGAGGTAAGGATGGCTGAGAATAGACAAGAGATGGCTCAAGCTGCTCAAGGGCCGCCCGTGGCCTCTAAAGCAGCACAGGTTACCTCTGTGCCTCTCTTACGCTTTCCGCCCAGGCATCCAGCAAACCTTGGAAATGTTAAAAAAATGAAATCTTAACTTGGCATGCTCCGTTTATATTTCTTGAATCTCAAAATCTCAGCATCTCCGGTGGTCATCTCCGCTGAACTTCATGTAGTCGGAAACAGTGTTTTGCACGCCTCACCAAGTTCAGTTCAGTTCAATTTTGTCTATATAGTGTCAACTCCCTACAACTTTTATCAGAAGAAACCTTGAGCAGAGCTCAACCTGAGGCCAGCCGGCTGGGTAGAGAGACACGAAGCAAGCAGATAAAACAGAAGAGAATGCGTTAGAGGATAACTCCAGTAAACATACAGCATAAAGAAAAACACGATACTATACTTATGAATTATATATGATGTGTTCAGGGCCATAAATGAACAATATAAATGACCAGCAATGAAGAATCAACTACAGAGCAGGTTGGTTCTACAGTTCTGTCTTACTAATTCCCATCACTGCTCTCACTCCAGCATTTTGGATCAGCCGGAGGCTTTTTAGAGAGCTATTTGGACAGCCTGATGATGATGATGGATTACAGTTGAAAGTAAACAAATACACGAAATCATTTTTAGCATCACTTTGAGACGGGATGATCCTAATGTTGACGATACAGCACAGGTGAAAGAAGAACGTGTTTGTCACTTGTTTTATTTGGGAATTAACCAGCCTTTTGAAATCTCAGTGATGTGTTCTAGTCTCTATAGTGAGCAATCATGATTAATCGTATCGAATGCCTCCATGAGATCTAGAAGGAACAGAGTATCAGATCAGTCAATTGTCTCATGCAGTAAGATGATCAGTTCTAACCTTTGCCACAGCGGTTTCTGTGCTGTGATGTATGTTGATGAAGGACATGTCACTGGACAGCGCCTAGACAGCCAACGAGGCAAGGATGGTGGGAGCCTAAGCATGTCAGGAACTATGAAGAGGTCCAGAGAAAGCTATGGAGTCCAACATAGTTTGCAATTTTACAAACTAATTTCACAATGAGTCTGAAGACTCTGAGTATTTGCCAAGCGTTGCTATTCTCAGGTGTAGAAGCATGTACAGTTTGGTGGTGGACAATGGATCACACCAGCAGAGGAAAGCGGTGGGTGTTCAGCTACCAAGCACGAGTGAATCATAGTAATGGCAGGATGTATAGCTTAGGTGGCAGGGTAGATATACAGGCATGGTGGGAGAGGTTAGAGGGAATGGTGAGGAATGAACTGCACAACCTTTTAGAGAGCAGGAGGCTTGCTAGACAAGGGCACAGCTGTGGAGAGGTGAGCTGGGGCGACGACAGGGGGCCATCGTCATTAGGCTGGCCGCTTAGAAAGGAGAGGGGACAGAAGAGCAAAGAGCAAAAGCAGGAGAAAGAGGGTGAGGGAGATGCAGAAGAAAGCGAGTAAATTCCTGATTCAAGATTGCAGGACAGTTATTCAGGAGTTTGAACAGCAGCACACATGACGATGCCTTCGAAAGGCATTCTGGGATACCTGGATGCACCAAGGTAACAGGCGGGGCAAGAACACAAATAGTATCGATGCATACCGAGATGGATCATTACTTGATGACGATTCACAAGATCAGACAACAGTGCATACTGATAAAAGCCCAGGGTCAAACCCCGTTCACATGACTTAACTTCATTTTAAGTACTTAAGTACACATTCACAAACTGGAATTATTGATTTTTTTGGGGAAATCCCAAATTATAGTAAAAAAAGCTGCCGTTAAATGTTTTTTCTTGACATTTCCTCTTCAGCCAATTGAATTTTCATTGTTTCCACTCAGGGCTTTAAATGCCTAGATTGAAAATGCACATACAAAAAAAAATAGCAGAAAAGCAGGTGGGTGAAAACCAACCTAATAACTGCCACCATGCAAATATCACGTTCTGTGTCTTCGGGAGGAGAAAACTCATTACTACAGTGGAAGCCGCCGGGTCGCGTTCACTGAGCAGCAGCCTCTTGCAGTCTTTATCAAAGCAGCGGGCTAAACGCCGCCTGTGCTCCCTGCCACAGCCCGTCGTGAAGCACCTCGGTGTCTTCCGACACACAGCTCTGCACTTAAGACACAAAATTAATTTCCAAATAGCGAGATCGTGAGATGATCAGCTTAGCGCATCCCCAGACATCCAGTCTGGCTCAGCACTATTATATTGGATTTGTCGTCTCAGAACTGATAAATAGCAGAGGGCTGTGCTGATGCTTTGAATTCAAGGCTTCTTGTCAAGCATTCCTGAGCTCTTTTATTTTTTTCTTCTTCTTCTTTTGGGTCGTTCCTATATTCATGGAAGTGTCTAGTTCTTTTTTTTTCCTTTTCATATCATCCACCTATGTAGTTCTGCAGTGCGCGAGCAAGAAGAAAATTATATTTTGTGAGGTGAATTTTATTTAAACTGTGCCCTGGATTTTGAGCTGAGCTGCAATAATAGCAGCCCCAGTCTTTTTCTTCTTCTTCTTCTTTTTTTTTGGTTAGGAACTGGGCCTGAATACTGAACATTTCTAAGTTCACAGACTTTGTTCTTCCAACTCGCCGGGGTCTCGTGTGACAGTCTGGAGATCGTTTGTGCACGTGTTTTTCTGAATCTGTAAAGATCTGCCTGAGGTGGCACGCAGAGGAAAAGGTTATCAAGGGTGCTATGTGTGTCTCTGTGGATTTATGTCAGTCTCTACATCTTATTTGTGTGTTCCCATCAGCTCCCCCCTGCCTCCTTTGCCGATCTTTCCATCTCTCCAGGTGAGCGGTTCAGGGCTGAACGCACCAGAAAAGAACTGTGAATGCAGTTTGTGTGCGAGTTACATTTTCTTGGCAGGATGTTACTCATCCTGAGCAGGATCTCCTCCTTTGTTTCCCTTCTCTCTCTTTCCTCCGTGTGTCAAGGCTGAAGTTACGGTGGGTGTACCCACAAACACAGCCGCCGTGTCGTGGATAAATAACGCTCGGTTCGGGATTGGCTTCACGCTCAAGTGCTCTGATTTGATTCAACTGCTGCCTCCTGATAACAAGCATACTGTATGCAGCATCCGCCAAATGTTACATCTAACCCAGCCTGGGTAATTGATTTCATGGGTGTAGGTATGCCACAGAATATGTGACATCTGGGCGTTAAGAAGGATATGGATGTCCTGCGTTACATCCGCTGACTTACGATGGGAACGGTGTGAATAAATCATTTGCCTCGGGGGAGAAACAATATTATTTGCCAGCCACCTGCAGCGGTGATCAGACCGCTTGTTCTAAGCTTTCCCTCAAACTCTACACATTGGTATTTCCAAAGATACAGTGTGAAAATAACACAGCTTTGAATATTTCTCACTTTCAAGCCTACAACTTCACCTCCAGTACACGGCAGGTGGCATCAAAATATGGAGCGAAAAATATACTGTATATTTTCGGTAAGAGGAGCAGACACTTTCCACGCGTTTCCCTCTTTGTCAGCAAGTTATTTTATGAAAGGCAGACAACGGGGCATCCTGCCAGCGTTCAGACGTACAAAGGCGGAATCTTTTCAAGTGCTCAGCTTCTACAGCCTGCTCTCTCTGTCCCTCTCCCTTTCTCTTATTCATCGCTCCTCGGTGGCTCCTTAATGCTTGAAGTTCTCTTCACACGATCTGCATTTCAGAGGAACTTTAGGGGAGATTATTTTTGCAAAGGGTGAAGGTCATCATTACGCAAAGGGAGGAACTTGCCAGGCGTCATGTATTATTCTAACTTTTCGACATTTGCACTTTTTTCTTGAAGTTCTCTTTGGCCTTTTTCTGAACTCCGATCGCGGCACAGGGTAGCCTGGATCCACATCTCTGGCTCGTTGAGGGACTCGGATAGTTCTGATGTCGTGCCCAGACTGCTACCACCTGTGCGGTAATATGACAGATTGAGGCAGCCCAAGGCGGAGAGACTGCTGTTAGGTAGTGTTTAATTAAAACAAAGGCAATAGGCCGACTGAATTATGTCTTATGGTGAAAAACAAGGATTTACCAGCTGCAGTTTGAACTAAAGGTTCAGCAAAAAAAAAAAAAAACATGAATAAAATCGCAGAAAAGGGCAATGTAGGGAGTGTAGATGTGGTAATTCAACAACAATAAGTACTGCAAAAATAGGTACTGCAAATGACAAAGCATTAAGACTCAAGGGGAATCTAAAAGTAAAGCCAAAAAAAACAAAGAAACATGCGCCAAGCAAGGTAGCTGAGCTTACAAAGGATAAAGGGAAGATATATAGTGCAGAATTGTGATGTTCATGAACAAACTGAATCTATTGAACGGCTCTTTAAAGCGAACTATAGGAACCGAGTCGTAGTTGTGAACCCTGGCTGGTTGAAACACAGGCAAAGAAGACGCAGCGGCACCTATATGCACTTTTGTGATGACAAAAATAATCACAACAATAAAAGACAGGAATAGAATATAAGTCTGAATAATTCTGATCCAAATCTTACCTCTGTCTTATGCTCCTAGCAGTAAATTCACAGATAAAATAAGTTGCCCTCGAGCTGACATCTTGAAATTCAACAAATATCAATATGAGCCAGTCTCAGCTCCTTAACAGCTCTTTAAAAGGAATGGTTCCATAAGTAGTCCCAGCTCGCTCCTAAGAGCCGTAAATCCCATCTCTAAAGCTAGTTACATACTCTGTGAGAAGTTTGTTCTCACTACTCGGGCTGCGAAAACTATGGTCTTGACGTCATTTTGCAGCCCATGTTTAGAGGTTCTTGCAGCTTGCTCTTGACACATGATCTGATAAGACCATAGCTCTAGAACATGTGGCAAAGCCTGACGTGCATTTCCCCAGAAATGTAACTGTGCCTCGAGGTGATGCAGCAAATAATCACAGAGACAGGAAACACAAGGCAGGGGTTAACATTAACTGAAATACAGAAGAGATGACACTACACAAAACTCAAATAGATTAACAAACAAAAACAAAACACATCATAATGTGACAGCAAATATAGGTCATTGATAAGAAAGCCTTTTAAATGTAATTTTAAAACATAAAAATGTGGTAAAACTAAATATCAGTTCAGTCAGATTAGCATTCTAGAAGCTGCCAGGTGAATCCAAGTATCTTGGATTTGCGTTTTCACCGCAGATTCATTCCAGGTTGGTGCATTTTGATTCTCCATCTAGGGTCAGCACTGTCCAGGTGTCCTCCAGGCGTGTATCTGTTCATTTTATTAAAACCTTATCTAGTCAATCAAGACATATGGAATGACATTGTGATTGTAGAATATGCTCAAAGTTGATGTTGTGTTGTGTTGTGTTGGCACACTTAACACATTTGTAAAACTGTCACTAGTAATCTCACAACAAAAAAAGATTTTGATCTAAGCTGATTATGTTTCCATGTCTGATTGTTGTAACCTGGGTCTTAAGAGTTCTTTGCCCCTACAATAATGGTGGTTGTATGTTTTTTTTACCTGGATTAGGGATCCAAACACAGGCTGCATTTTGATTTGACGTGTGAAGGGGATTATTCTAATAACACTGTAACAGATGCTGTACATCCAGCCAGTTACAGCATTAACATGATTTCTACAATTCAGAGTTCAAAGCTCGCCATGTACACACACCACATTAAGTGAGTATAACCTCCGATTTATTATAACAAGACCCCAGTGACAGTCCACACATGGTAAAAGAGGATGCATTAGTGTCATTTTCTCCAACCATCTGGGTCCTATAAAAACAAGAACCTTTTGTGATAACCCCAGGTTTTATTTACATTACTTATTATACAGCAACATAAGAAGATTACCTCCCGGTAAGTATTTCAAAACAAGAGTGTCATCTTTATGCTAATACAGATAATCTTCCTGACACTGCCAAGAAAACCTCATGACTAAATTCTGCAAGGGACAAATTATTTCATAAGCTCCCTCTTTTTTTTTCTTTTTCTTTTTGTCTTTTAAGTATTAAATGTGATGTTAACATCCTAAGACACAAAATGGTCTCCGTTCTGAATAAATGAGTGGTTTTATCTTTCTGTGACAGTCATTCTCTCATTGGGCCACCTGGCAGAGAAGTACCCAAGTGAAAATGATGATATGTTTTTGCTCACTTAGAGATAGAAGGAAGATATTAAACTTTTGTGCAGCTGGACAACAAGGAGCACAAAGTATATGAAGTAGTTTTAGTTCAAGCAGGCCTTAAAAGTCTAATATTGACTGATTAGTGACAGGAAGAACGCTAATGAGAGGTCTACTCGCTGTTAAGAAGTGTTGAGCTGCTTATTTGCCAGTGTGTGAAACAAGTCACTTGTATTAACTCTGTTTATACCACTGTGATGTTAACACCTGTGACATTAACACCTCCGTAGCATAGCAGCAGAAGGGGAGCAAGTTTGTGCTCATAAGCTTTGCGAAATTGAATATGTTCATAGCCTCTTAATACAGAAAGTCTAGGTCACAAGAATTTTGTCGGTGACAAGGAAACTGAACAGAGGCAAATTTAGTTTTTGGGATAATTTGGAAAGTCATTTAATTCTGGTGTTCCTTTGTTGGTTTTGTTTTATACTGCTGTGATACATTAGTACTGATGGCGAGTTCCCACATATGCTCGTCTGATATACTGGCAATCTCAATTTAAGAGTATTATTTAAACTGCTTGAGCCTTGCCTAGCCTTGGTGGCTTGGGGCTTGGGGCCCTGGTACACCTGTCCCATTTGTCCCCCCACTTCGACACCTGTGGTCACTGACGTCTCCTCTGTTCTGTAAGGACGCAATCTCTCCTGGCCTCAGACTTTCCATATGTGCCTTCATCTTTCCACAAATCCATGTGGAAGAGCTGGGAAGTCCCAGAACAGAACCAAACCACCGAATATAATTTACTGCAAATGGAAATTGGATTTTTCTTCTCTTTGACTAAAGCGGTCTTAACTGAACTGACAAAAAGCATTGCAGTGCTGGGTCAGGAAGTCTGGTCTCTACCCGCTGCAAAAACATATAATTGAAGGATGTGTACACTGTAAGATCTGTCTTTACAATACTTGGCCTGCAGGATTACAGATACAAACACAAGCAAGAGCTGCTTGGCACTGAAATTATGGCAGAAAGTGCCAGTTGTTTATTTGCACAATGTTGGCTAAGGAGCAAGCCACTCACGACATGTTGGAAGTAGCACAGTGGTGTGGTGGTTAGCACTGATACCTCACAGAAAGAAGGTTATGGGTTTGAATCCCTGGGTTGACTGAGGCCTTTCTGTGTGGAGTTTGCATGTTCTCCCTGTGTCTGCGTGTACCCCACCTATCGCCCAATGACAGCGGTGCCTGGTCTGGTCTAGGTGGGTGCTACATGTCTAAGTAACATCCATGAATGCCATGTCCAAACATTTTCCAGCAGAACATTGGATTGTTACAAGATGGTCAATGTTATTTGCTTCTCCTCTCAGTGGTTTTAATGCTGTGGCTGATCGGTGTTTAGCGTACTTTAACAAATATTGCCCTCTTTGCTGACTAAGAGGAGGATTCAGCTGATAGGAATAACCTCCAGCCTGATATTTTGACTGTAAGCTGTGAGGTTAGAGGCTAGCTGAGCTTCATATTCATTCCTGATTGGAGCTTCCACTTTGCTTCCACTCTAATCATCAGTCTAGACAGGAGACGCAAAGAACTTGTGTCCTTCTACGTCACCTAACCTGACTGGAGAGCCAGAAAGAGGTCATGTTCAGGTGTGTGTGCGTGCAGAGGCAATGAGCCTGTGAGGCCATACAATGAACTAGCACCCTGAGAATATATTACCGTCCCCTCCCCTACATTAGGATTTCTTTTATTACTATTCATAATTCTGGTGATATTGACACAGTGATAAGCTGAACTGAGTTTATGAGGCTTCTCCTTGGAGAGGAATACCGGCACGCACCTCTTGTTGAGTCAGCAGAATAACATCAAAACTAATCACAATTTAATGGATCTCCGAGTCCCAAGGTCACGGCGATGTGAATAAAGCATAGCCTGGAGCGCACTTGGACAAACCCGTCTTCTCTACATCCGGACTACTTTTGATGAGCTGAACATCAGGGTAGGATTTCCTCAAAATTGGCACTTCTTGCCACAGGCTTTATTTAAATATGTATCATCCCAGTAGGCATTCTATCAGTAATGTCCATACGGTGAGACCAGCCATTCACCAAGCCGTTTATTTAATTCTTCAGCACAATTCAACACTCACTGGAAAGGAAGAAATGTGAAAACAGATTTACATGCATGTCTGCTTCAAGAGTGCCCAGCACAAATGACTTCTTCCTGAGTTCAGGCTCAATATACATTATATTGCCAAAAGTATTCGCTCATCTGCCTATACATCCACATTTATGTGACATCCCATTCTTAGTCCATAGGGTTTAATATGACATTGGCCCATCCTTTGCAGCTATAACAGATTTGTTCAGCTCCTCTGAGAAGGCTTTCCACAAGGTTTGGGAGTGTGTTTATGGGAATTTTTGACCATTCTTCCAGAAGTGCATTTATGAGGTCAGACGCTGATGTTGAACCAGAAGGCCTGGCTCTCAGTCTTCACTCTATTCCATCCCAAAGGTGTTCTGTCAGGATGAGGTCAGGACTTCGTGCCGGCCAGTCAAGTTCTTCCACACCAAATTCTCTCATCCATGTCATTATGGACGTTGCTTTGTGCACTGATGCTCAGGCAGGTTGGAACAGGAAGGGGCCATCCCCAAACTGTTCCCACAAGGTTGGGAGCATGGAATTATCCAAAATCTCTTGGTATGCTGAAGCATTCAGAGGTCCTTTCACTGGATCTAAGGGGCCAAGCCCAGCTCCTGTAAAACAACCCCATACAATAATCCCCCTGCACCAAACTTCCCACTTAGCGCAATGAAGTTATTCCCAAACGCTTCCACTTTGTTATAATACCACTGACCGTTGACTGTGGAGTCTGCTTAAGGTTTCTTCCTGTTAAAAGGCGGTTATTCCTTGTGAGTGTTGCCTATGTGCTAGCTCTGGGGGTTTACAGGCTTTAGGCTCTGTAAAGCGTCTTGATATTATTTGAATTGTTATCATTATTATATAAAGAAAGCTTTTAATTTTTATTCAGTTCAACTGACAACTGTCATTTCCTGACACAATTTTTATCCTTGACTACTTTTATCACTTTGTGCTTTGTGATTGCCTTGAACAGAAATGATTGTCTGCACACTACTCCATCATTTAAACAATTATTGCATCTTGCATCCCTCTGTGATATAAGGTATTTTTGCATTAGCGCATTGGACAGCTTTGAGACATTCCTGGCTGACACATCGTATAGTTGTGATTTTCCGCATACCCCAGCTTCTAACAATGTCCAACAAACTTGTTGCCTCACAATCAGAGGCAGTGACAAACTGCAGCATTAGGGGATTTTTAGTTCGGAAAGCAGAACGCATTTATGGTCAGAGCCATGTCTCTCTCTCTCTTTCATTCAGCCCTTGCCGCAAGAAAAATGCATTAACAGGATTATCATGGTTACCTTGGACAGGTCTGCAGCCAACATATCTGCATGCAATCAACGTGAGCCTCTTTTTGGATGGCTCACGTTGTGTTGTTCCATTTTTAAGTGATTTCACAGAGCTTGCACAGCGGGAGACTTCAGAGCAGCCCCCCCTACTCCTGCTTTTTCTGAATAATTTAAGCGCTTTGGCTCTGTACTAGCACGCAGAAGAAAAGCCTGCTTTGATAATGCGCGCGCCTTAGCTCCATTTCTCAAACACCTTCTCCGTCAAAGATAAAGCACACACAGTGGACCCAGTGACACCGGCATCAAATGATTAATTAAGGAACAAATCCTTCTGAGACAGATGTTTCAATTACTCTGTTTGCAAACTTTAAATTGTTCAGCTGGGTTAAGTGCAATGAATCCAGATCTAATGACATATGCGGTGCATGTGGATCTGGGTAATTTAAGACAAGCTGTGATGATGAAAAACACAGTCACGGGTAGTTAATGTTCTTCTTACTTTTATAAAAGAGCATTACATTTTATTTTTAGAGAAGCAGCATCACTCGGGCCTTTGATGGAAAATGGTATCTGCAGTGATGAAAGAACTGTTTCTGTTCTTTGAAATGGACAAAAGGCCTGTGTAGTTAAAGATTTATGAAAATGTATGCTAAATGGTGCACACAAACTTTAGGCAGCTGCGACATTTGTAGGTGTTTACGACCACATTGAGCTAAACTTAACCCTGTGAAGGCCAAAATATTTCGGTTGTTTTGTGAAGTTTGGTTGTGCAAAAGCCAGAATTTCTTCTCTGAATCTATAAATACAGTTCACACTGCAAAATAATTACACTTTGAAAACACATTAGATCTCATTGGGGGGAAACAATCATGCTGGATATCTATACTGATATGGACTGGGTAATATGTTAGGAACAAAAAGGTGCCGCAACATGTGATGGATACAGCAGGCTAGTCCGTTTTGCTGAATTTGCATTGCAGAATCTCAAAATGGTACTCAGGAGTTTGTAAGGCCCACGTGTACTTGTATGCATGAGTGAAACGTCTTGGCATGCTTTAATGTGACAACGGATGGTGTCCTGGAGTATCTCCTAGATCTGGACCAGGGCATCACTTTGCTTCTGGACACTGTGAGGTGCAACCTGGTGGTGTCAGATGGACTGAAACTAAATGTTCCACTGTTGTCTTATTGGATTTAGTTGAGGTCAGTGTGGGGGCCTGTCAATGGTATCAGTTCTTTCATCCTTCAGGAACTGCCTGCATACCTTCACCACATGAGACCAGGCTTTGTCATGTACCAGGGGGATCCCAGGAACCACTGCATCAACGTAGGGCTGTGGAGTTGGCCCAACAGTTTCATCCTGACACCTGATGGCAGCATGTGGCGATACTTGGACCCTACAAAGGAAGCACAGATGGTCCCTTCCTCCAGGATGGCACATCAGTACGTTTCATTGCCAGAAGGTTGCTGTGTGTCCCAGTACAGTCTCAAGAGCATGGAGATTCCAGGAGACTTACAGTTACTCTAGGAGAGCTGGACGGGGTGTAGAAGATCCTCAGCCAGGATGAGCATTACCAGAGCCCTAAGCAATGACCACCAGCAGGCCACTGATGTCAATGCCCCAGACCAAACGATCAGAAACAGGCTCCACGAGGGTAGCCTGAGGACCCAGTATTCTCTAGTGGGCTTGTGGTCACTCCCTGGCACCATGAAGCTCGACGAAGCTCGATGAAGCTGCCATTTGCTGCCACCGGCGCCCTGTGCTTCTCACAGATGAGAGCAGGTTCACCCTGAGCACATGTGACAGAGGTGAAAGGGTCTGGAGAAGAAGCGGAGACAATATGCTGCCTGTAACATCGTTCAGCATGACTGGTTTGGTGATGGGTCAGTGATGGCCTGAGGAGGCATATGCGTGGAGGGATGCACAGACCTCTACAGGCTGGAAAACAGCATCCTGACTGCCAGTGGTGACACTGACCCTAGCCAGATTGAAAACCAGTGAAAACAAATTCAGAAAAGATGAAGAAGGAAAAACGTCAAAGGTCTCCCACTTGTAAAACCATTTTGTTTTGGGGGTTGTCTCATTGTCGCCCCTCTAGTGAACCTGTTGTTAATCTCATTAACACCAAAGCAGCTGATTAACTGCCCCCTCTGCTACTTAACTGACCAGTTCAATATCCCAGAAGTTGAATTGACAGTTTAATAAAATTATTAAAATATATGCTGTATGTATATACATATATTTGGAAAAAAATATAAACTTGGCATTGTAGCAGATTGACTGAAGTAAATTACCCTATATACCAGCTAAATCATATTTGATACACAACTTTTCAACATATATAGCATAAAGTATAAAGCATGAAGTAATTATAGGTAATTATAGATTGATTAATAAATTCATAAATATTCATACTGAACTATCAGTAACGACATAAATTATATTCTTTGATATTCAAAGTTTTCCTTGCAAAAAACTAGAAAGTCAGTCCATAAAAGCATCCTTTTCGAAAATATAGCTTTATTTTATTGAGTTAGGAAGCATTTTATGGCTTGTCAATTACATTTCTAATTTGTAAGCTGAGTGTGTGTTCATTCAGAGGTTACATACTTTCACTTTAACATACTGCGGCACACAGCTGAACGAATACAGAGGAGAAGGTCATCTATAAACAACACAACTAACACCTAACTAGCTTGGTCCAAACTTTCAGACTGTTCAAGCTGATTCAAAAGCAAAACAACAGGTCCAGACCAAAGTGAGCCATTGTTTGGTTTGTTTTTGTTGTGCATGTTTAAGGTTTTTTTGGACCAATTACAGGGAGTTGCAGCAGACTGTTGTCTGAACCGACATCCACCACAATAGCACTTGTGTGGATTTTAATTAAAATATGGTCTGATGATATTATTAAATGTCAGCTACTGAGGGACAAAAAAGACTCACGGTATTATCAGAGAGGATGAGAGAGAGGGGGTATGAGAGGATGGTGGAGCAGTGGCACCTGGAGATAAAGAAACTGCTGAAGCAAACAAAATGAATCTATTCATCCTCTTTTCTTATTGTCCAGTGGCAAGTGTAAAGCTACACACCAAACTGACAACATGCTGACATCAGACACGCCCATGCGGGGAGACGCAGCCCACAGAGGTGATGACAACAGCATGTTAAATGACATTTGTGGGTGTGTAATCACTCACAGTGGACAACAAGTGTGTGTTAAGATGCATTAAGGTGTTAAAAGGTTACATTATTGTTGTGATGTAAAGGTGTACATACATCAATCCGCAAACTGCATTAGTATAGAAAAATAATGTAATACTGATAGAAACAAATGTAGTCTTGAAGTGTATTTAAGGTCTATCACTTCAAGCGACATAAAAGAAAATACATATTAGTCTATATAAAATGCCTTTAAAAATGTTCAAGGACATATACAATACTGAGCCAAAATGTTACAACTATGTAACATAGATGGAGTGAAAACATGCAGGTCAAGATCATGAATAATAGATGGGAAGTGAACAAATATTTTTTGAGGTCCATGTGTTGGATACAGGGGACATCCTCCTTTAAAGTTGACTCAAGTGACACTGAACCATCCCTTAGTTATGCTGCTATAGGCCTAGGCTGCTGGGGGATGAGGATCTGAGCATATGTCCTCTACTTCTTCTCTCTCGCAACAAGCCCTATCCTCTCATATCCTCTCTGGCGCCGAGCTCCTGTCCTCTATTTTTTCATCTAATTTCTCCTCCAGTACCACTTATGTAGTTGTGTGCTACTACTGTATAGCATGTTGCTGTGTGTCCTTCTCCCTGCCTCCCTTCCTCCCCTCCTCCTCCCCTTCCTGTCAGAGCTTAAGTATCTAAGTCTGTCTTTGTGCCAGAAAGCTTTCATGACACAGTCTTTTAGACTAAATGTTTTGGAGTGTTGGAGCTCTTTTGACAGCACTCGAAGGACCAACAACATATTAAGTAGGCCTTGTTATAATGTTCTGGCTAATCGGTTAAGAAAATAAAACTTTGGTCAAACGTTTTTCTAATGAGTAAAAAGCAGCAGACAAGAAATCCAGAAAGTCAAACCAAGACCTGCCGTAATTTAGTAGAAATGATTCCTGCAAGAAAATGCCTGAAATTACTGCTTAAATCACTGGTTGCACCCTCAGCGATTCTTCCCCATATGCAGAGTAGACAGTTATAAAAGGCAGCGTGAAATTAACAACTGTAGAAACATTTGCATTTGCATCTCTGTGGCAAATATCTTGTTTGTGTGGGATCCGGGGTTTACCTGCTCAACACTCAGATACATCCTCCCGCCCTATCTGACCCCTTCCCATCGTCTCTCTGTGGAAAATCCATCAGCGCGTTCGTTGCGGAGACAAACAGCTGAACATCCAGGCGCCAACCATCTGGGAAATTGTTCCTTGCAAAAACTAACACTCCCATGACGGGTTTGGTCGGTCTGTTTGGACGCAGCGTTGCATGTGCTAAGCGCAAACAAAGAGCTGATCGAACTTGTGTTCCTCTTTGTGTCGCCATTCTGCCTCGGAGTTTGACAGTTTTCTAGACCTGGCTCGTGTTTCATTGTATTGGTGAAGATTTCTGTCTCCCTGGTTTTATTAACAGAGATGGCGGTAGCTGAAGAAATGCAGCATGTTCTCAAATGAAGTTTGGTGATTGAGTAAGCACTCAAGGTACCTCGTCTATAGACATGGGAGAATGCTAAGTTCTAGTACTCAGCACCCTACAACCATTGTCTGCAGCCAAGGTATTGAAGGTGAGAAAAAGAAACACTGTTCACTTTAAATAAAGGAAGGTGCACCTGAACAGGGACTTGAACCCTGGACCCTCAGATTAAAAGTCTGATGCTCTACCGTCTGAGCTATCCAGGCTCTGAAACTTTGTTCATAAGCTGTTTAAGCCAATAATTAAAAAGGAATCAAAGGGAAACCTTGACTCCCTGCCAGTAAGAAGGTGCTATCACTGAGTTGCTCTGGAAAGCAGTCGCTCACATGAAGAGCTGAGATGACAGAAGGCTGTGGAGAGGAGTGTATTTGCAACTAAGATTATAGAAAGCAGTGATGATGATAATTTCATTGACTATTGGAATGAGAAACTGGGTTGGGAGATTCATAACTATTAGCGTATGCAATACCATGCGCCAGCCTAGAGGCACCAATGGTATCTCACCTGGTCTCAAGGAAATATCAACTCTTAGAAGTACCATGCACCATAGTGATGACACAATAGGTATTATATCCCCTCTAAAGAGCATTTTTATGGCATCATTTTTGGCGTCTTTCACCTTCAAGAAACTCCACCAGTGCAACAAGACCTGTATAAACCGAACACTCCACATTCCCATGGTACTGAGGAAACCACTGGTGTGTCTAACTCAGTTGTAAGCATAGACAGTTTTCCACAGCTTCTAAAACACTGGGCTATTGGCTAATCCTGTATAAATATCAATACACCTTATGATCGCCATTTGTTCATATTTTAATGGCTCTTGTCATTGGAGATTTAAACAGCTGTTCTATATTTATCTAAACACTTGTTACAGTACTGTAATGACAGCAATTTCATCCAGCATATTGTTGTATTTGTACAGCTGATGTTCATGCCTCTTTGGATCTGATCCTATGCCAGCTGTTATCTCTTTAAGCTTGTGACACACCAAGCTGACAGTTGGCTATTTTCCGTGGAAGGCAGTTGGCAGTCGGCGAGCGTCTGTAGCCCTAATTTTTCTGGTGTGTCCTGCACCTTGGCACTGGTCGTAACCCGCACTGCCAGCTTGTCGGCCAATTCAGCATGTGGAATCAGTGGCAGAACTAGTCTGTGAGAAAGAGTTCCCTTATTGGTTGTCCAGAGAAAGTGATTGTATACCTACAAACTGCTCAAGGACAGTTCAGGATATGGGTCGAACTGCTAACCCTCTAAAACATGGCGATGTGGTGACAGCATTAGTGTAATGTTCTCAGCTTTGTTAAGAGTAATGTCTTTGTAGCTGTCGTGGCAGTCAGGTCAAATTGCATATAATACTAAAATAATGCTGCATGACAACGAGGCTTGTGGTATGTATCACATTACTGCAGAAACAAAATGCCAGTCTGCGGCTTTGTCTGCTGTCCGCCTTGTGATTTACTGGGTTCATAGCTCGTGGCGCCCTTCCAGAGTCGATCACCTTTATATTGTCAGTGCCTGTCATTAAGGGCGAGGCTGGTAAACCAAATAGCCCGTATAATATACCTTTTATGCTCACTAGTATTCTCTCTAAAGTGCTGGAAATAATGATGCTAATGAGGAGAGAAATATTTCTTTTTATCAACTGACTGACTTAAAAGGAAATGTATATTTTCCTAAGAAAATTGTTGCTGAATATGGAAACATCATTTCTCAGATTGTTTGCTCGAGGTGTTCCAAAATTGGGACTAAGAATATTAGTTGTTTTTTTGTTTTTTGTTTTTCACAGTGCAGGTTAAGGGGGCAATCTTGTATCTGCTCTGTGTGTGTGTGTGTGTAAGTGGTGATTTATTGAGACACCTGGATGGGAGCAACAAAGGCTGTGTTCTTGGAAAGTTTGTCCAGTAATTACTAAAGGAAAGATTAAGACGTTAAATGCAGGTGGCAGAGTAAGTGAATGACAGATGGACAAAGTAAAATTAAGCCATGAATAATACTGATAACCCTTCATTTGGATTTCATTATGGGTCATGTTTCAGCTCATCTCTGCAAGCAATTGGATAGTCCTACAACTAATCACAGCAATCGTACCAGTGTCAGTGTTACTCTTGTATCCACCATCACAAAAATATTCGCTTGACAATTTGACGGGTCTCGCAGATCTTTGCCAGAGCACAATCAGCTCCCAATGGAGAAACTCCAGACCAGCTTTTCTCCACATGTATGATGTGGGTGCGGAAAGTTCTGGATGGCTTCCAGGATACGAATCTGTTGCACTCACCAAAAAAATATATTTTGAGATTTAACCTGGAACCACTGAGATAGGGTAAGAGCCAGCTTGCCGTTGTGTCTTCAGTGATGAAAATGCTTTCCGACATAGTAATGTCTGAAGGCTAAACAGCGTGTCCTGGGAGCTGACCTGTGACCTGCTGCACAAAACTGTTTAAATTAAGACTGTGTGTGCGCACAAAGAGAAATCATCACATGTGCCTTTAAATCACGTGACACAAGCAACTGGATAGTCTAAACATATTAAACTCTGCAATTCAGAATGATATGAAACGGTCATTAAATGCACCTTAATAAGAAGAATGATCTAGTTATTCATTTTAATTGGCACTTTTAATAATGTTGTCAAAGTCAAACAAGTGTCAGATGAGTAAATGTCGAGCCCCGTGTCATCCCACTGCAAAATCTCATGGTGGGTCTATAATTCTATGTTTCTTTTCTTCTAAGTTTACACTCTTCAGAAAAATCCCACACAAAGTAAAGATGAACAAAGAGGTGTGCACCGTGCATGCAGCGCTGGCCCAACAAGACACCAAGTCTAATCCTTGTTTCACTTTTACAGTATCGTTTTTAATATTTTTATGTCCTTTAGCCGTGTGCTTTTGTGTGTGTGTCATTTATTTCCAGGTGGCAGCGGTAAAAATTCCTTTTTATTTCCCTTTTCAAGCTAATTTGTGCAAAGCTGCCTCCCTGTTGCTACATTGCTATAATGTTCAGACTAATGTTTCCTGGTGGAATGAGTGCCCGCTGCAGGACTCGGCACTTCAGGGGAGACGGTGACATTTGAAGTTATTTCATCTCACCGGGGCAAAAAAATAAAAAATAATAATAATTATAATTCAAGTTATAGCCAAGAGGGACACAGGTGTGTCTGCGAGTGATTCAGAGACAATGGTATTGATCACAAACACAAACAACTTGTACGTAACACATTTCATCTGTAACTGTGATGTATGGTGTTCACCAAACTTACACGGTGCCGTGTCACGCCGCATCAGTGGGTGCTAATCACAAAGCTAATCAATACGCATCTGAGTCACATATGTTTAGTGGCGTTTTGCTGGTGTCGTTCAGTCGTCCCTACAGAGTTAACAGTCCCCGCGACAAGATAAATGGAGCTATTCAGAGTAGTAAGTGCCACAAGTACGTGGGTCAAAAGCTCATTTTAGTATTAAATTAGCGTACGGGTACAGAGTCACGGGTATTAAGTCAATTGAAGGGTGAAATCTGTACGCAGCATGAAGCCGTGGAATTTAGGACAGCGCTGCAGTAATTGCATAAGGTGCTTTAACTCATAACCTCTTTTTTTCCCAATGCACCGAGGGAGTGAGAGCAATTTGCTATGTAAATGTTCTGCCTCACGCGGCCTGCTGATACTGTGGTGATAGTACTGACTGGAAGAAGATTACTTTATCCATCGCTGTACCTGTAATTAACGTTCTGATCGACTCCCTGTAGACACTCTTTCTTTAAGTTCCTAGTTATAGTTTTCCCCCAAGAGATCTATCTATCTATCTATCTATCTATCTATCTATCTATCTATCTATCTATCTATCTATCTATCTATCTATAATCAGGACCGACAGATGACATGGCCTTACCAGACAGCAACGCTTCCTTTCCTTTCCCTCCAGTGTCTTCCCCTTTCAGTTTATCCCAGACATTGATTTTCAGGGACGTACTCGTGGAAACAACAAGTGTGCCGCTCTTGACCCGACTGCCCAGAAAAATGAATCACAACCGCGACGTTCTGATCAAGGTTGTGTCAGGGAGAGTGGAAAAGTACGGACAGCTTTAACCTGGATTAAAAGGCTAAAAAGTTTTGTTAAAGCCTATTTCAGCAAGGTTAAAAAGCCTCACCCACATGAATAAATAAGCCTCTACGCTTATTTAGATAGATAGTTGCAACATCTAGTAGAAGAAAGACATTTCTTGCAATATTTGTCAAAGGATGCCATCTTAAACAAAACTAAAAATGAACACACAGCATTTGGTAATATCTGTAGAGACACTGCAGTCAGTACTCTCAGGTATGCAAAGGTTTATCTTGTCAACGGGCAATGCAGGGAACGTCCCTGAGAGTTGAAAACCTTTAAATTGCTGCAGTGACAATGTTCTATGATTTCAGTGACACTGAAATCATAGCACATCTAAAGGTTCATTTAAAGTACTGTAGGACATAGACAGTGTATCTTAGCATGTAGCCAATGCTGGTGTGAGCCATTTCTACTTCGTGCCTTGTAAGTCTGACTCACTCTGTAACGACACCACCCAAATGCTAGTCCACACTGTCCTTTTGCTAGTCTGGTTTCTTCATTTCTTCATTTTTGTTTCTACTCCCTGCTTCACTTTCAATAATGTCGACTGAAACTTTACCCGTAATTTGTCAGAAGACGAGTCATACAGATGTCTGTATCTCCGAACTTCCTCGCTTAATCTATTCCGAGCTAACCTTGACACAAAACAGAGATGGAGAAGCAGCAATACGCAGCGGACCAATCTCAACTCTTTGTCATGTTCTGTGCCATGGTTTTCTGTCATGGTTTTGTGCCATGGCTTTCTGTCATGTCTTTTGTCTTTTGTCTTTCATCTCGTCTTTTTTCAGTCACTGTTCATAGTCATGGTTTAGTTCAGTTTCCTGTTTTATTTTGTTAAGTTCTTTGATTTCCTGTTTGTCATGTCTATGTGTTCCTTTTGATTAGCTCATTGGTTTCACCTGGTCTCGTTTGTTGATTTGCTTCACCTGTGTCTTGTCACCCTGTTCCTCGTGTGTGTATGTAGTAGTTACGTTTCTAGTGATGTGTGCGTCAGGCTAATACGTCTGCGTGGGCTTTGGGCTGGCGCCATAGCTACGGTGTCAAATTGACACGGAGGTATAAAAAGCACATAACGTGCCCCCACATGACAGAGGTCTGAGCTAACCCTGCTAACCTCTCTGAAAGTTGCTCACTAAGTTGTCATCACTGTGGTTGCTTTGTGCTCCCGTGTAGTTGTTTTGTTTGTTGTCATTGTAATTCTCTAGAATACTTTGCAGGTGAAGACCAGGGTCCGTTTGATCTTTTATCTCCGTGACCCTGTGCCTGATTCCCATTGCCCATTTGGTAGTCCGTCCACGCTGCTGTGTTGCGTGGCTAGTACCCACATTTGCGGTAAATCTCGCACAGCAGCTGTAGTTACAGTACATCATTAGAGACATAAACTGAGAGCTCCACTGATAAGCAGTGGAAGCTGCTGTATTCAGATAAGCCTCTGTATCTGATGTTATGTGAAGTCAAGCCTCATATCATAAACTATCCATGTCAAGGGCACCCGATGCTATCACAATGCTGTACCAGGGAGATTAACGGAGCCGGTGCGTGCGTCGGGCCTTATGTTGTGATAACCTTGTCATCACTTGTCAGGTCTGTAAACTTCATCAGCGCTGATATTTCATCGGGGAAGCTGGCAGTTAATAGAAATTGAGACCTTTAGGGATTCCTTATCGGTTCAGATGCATCACAGAGCTATTCCCTTGCTGTTAGCTTGACTTGCTTTTAGTCTGAAAGCCCTCATATATATGTATTAACTATAATGTCTGCTAGTAATTGATAGAATATCATACACTTATTGCAGCAAAAATAATTGGTTGCAAGCACATCCTAAAGGAGTGTTAAAGTGATGCTGTGGGAGTACTATAAAGACTGCTCAATAAACTCAGTGCTGAGAAACCTACTGTACTGCACAGACACATTAAGTCCTTGTAAGAATATTATAGGAATATAACAGCACATCATGGGACCTATTTAGGAGTTATAAGGGTATCTTAGTGTTTTCACAATAATGTCAAGTCACAGGAACAGTGAATTGGAATCCTATTACGGAGCTCAAATCCTGCGAAAAGGATAAAGTGAATGGACACGGACCACCAACACACTAATCGTGCACCAGTACCAGCTCCAGTCTGGCTGGGTAGTGGTGTTGAGGAGGTAGTCATGGCAACAGGATATCTGCAACACAAAAGCACCACACAAATACATGTTCCTGTCCTGTCTAGACTTGTATATTTTGAAGTGACAAAAAAAAAAAAAAACACACAGAACTTTCTGGAAAGTTATTTAAACGTTGGTATGCCACCCCAAGACTGCAGTTATTCATCCTCAGAGTCTTTTGCATATTGCTGTTGTTTGGCCTCTTTCACGCCGTGGAGGAGACGTGTTAGACTGTAAGCCAGTCAGTAACACTCATGCTTGAAGTCAGCCTGTTGGTTTGAATCTTTAAAAGTTCTTTAAAAAGTTCAACAGCTGGACTTTTTCATTTTTCCACAGGATCGAACCGGTTGACGTGTAGGGGAGGCGTGAGGGAGGAGGCATGCCTACAGCCTGGCCATTGGCTAAAGCTTGATTTGTGTTTTCTGCTTGAAATCGACCCATGTAGGTATGCCGTGACCTACAGCGCGATCTGACATGCAGCTTCATAGAGTTAGAAATTCAAGGATTGTCAATAGATTAAATGATTTCCACAGGCAGTGTGAATCACATTTTTTTAAATGTATCAAATAGATATTTTTCAAAACTCTTATTGACATAGTAAGTTTTGCTGTATTATAATGGCTGCTGATTCATTTGTTCCATTGAGTGATTCGGGGCTTAGTTGCATGCTTAATGGTAGCAGGGGGTTACAGTTACAGCCCTTAAAGGAAAGGCCTACGCTGTGAGCAGGATTTGAACCTGCGCGGGGAACCCCATTGGATTTCAAATCCAACGCCTTAACCACTCGGCCATCACAGCCGCCCCTCGACTGTTCATAAAACACTCAGTGAATCTGTCTCTGGCAGGGCTTTGACATTAGCAGGCTGCGGTGATGCAGTGCGGACTGCGACAACTGTGACCGGCCTGCCTTGCATTGCATTTCCTCCTACGCTTTGTCCAGCAGTAAAGCGGCTCATGTTCAACTTTGAACTAATAACAAACAAATCTACCTGCCAGGATCTGAAAATAATTTAAATGCATTTCCTTGTCCACGTCTCCGAGTTGTCAAGCGGACAAACAGAACAGAAAACTCGCCCTCCTGTGTCTCAGTTGGTGCAGCCAGTTTATGTCTTCTCTCTGTTCTGCACTGCAGTGCTTTCCGTCAAAGTAAATGCTGTTCAGTATATTATTAGTGGCTGCACAGCATAAACTTAAATGCCAGGGGTCTGTTAACTAACATACTTACCTGTAGTTGGAAAAATCTGTTTAAACTTCCTTAATGAATGGTACTCTAATGACCTATTGTTTGCCATGTATTTATTAAGACTCAAGTCTCAAAGTGAGAAAGGGAGTGAAACTTTTTCAGGACTCTTGTTAAAACTGTGTTGTAAATTGATGGCAGGTTATATCTCAGTTCACTTCCTCTGTTTAGAGAAGGGTTTTTTTACCAATTTGCCATAGATGGCTTCCCTTTACTCCTCTTTCAATTAAAGTGACTATAGGTTTTTAGGGTTCAGAGATTCTATAGAGGTATATCTGGGTCTACAGACTTGAACCCGTGTGCTTTCATTATCTTCAAACCCCAAGGGAGCCTAAGTACAGCCAGAACCCAAACAGACAATCAATGCAAACTGCAGTCAGCCTGAACAAATCCAGAACAGAAGAATACACAATACAAACTCTGGTCCATTTGGATCTCTTCAAGCATTCAATACATTGAAGACTAGGGGCAGGACTTTAACGCGTTAATTCTGATTAATTAAACAAAATGAATGCGTTTAATTGAAGTTTGCATTCCAAACAACGCAGAACTTTTATCAGTGTGCTATTGCCTGGTACATCGATTACACTGATGCACACGTCAGGGCTCGAATCCAATGAAAGGACGTTGCTAGACTGATGGAAGACAAATTTTATTTTTATTTTTTTAAAACTACCTGATAGAAGCCTTGATGAAAGAGCGGTGTTGTGCAAATTGTGCAAAATAAATATTTCGCATACCAGCACTTCAACCCTACACAGCAGTGAGCACAGAAACCATTTAAAGTCAATACTGTTCTGAAAAAGTACTTAAAGCACTTTAACTTTAGGTCTGTTCAGTTTTGGCCAGGGATATTTTCTTTCTTTTTCTACTGATTTGAATTGAAATGCAATTAAACACATTTTTCCAGACTTCCAGTCTGGGAAAAAAGCTCTTCCAGACTAAAAGAGCTTGTGTTTACAATAGTCATGTCTGAATGCGGTAGCCATGTCTGTGTCTATTATTTGATTCAGCAATTCACTAAATCCATTCAAATAAAAATAAAAAAATGCTGCTTTTTGGGACAAATATTGTAATGCGAGTAAAATGTGATTAATCGAGATTAGTTCATTACAAAGCCTCTAATCGATTCGATTTTTTTTTTAATCGAGTCCCATCCCTAGTTTAGACACACCATTGTAAAAGCAAGACCTGACCTAGACAGACACTATTCCAAAAACTCAGACCCCTTACGTCATTCACATGCGCCTGTAGTTCTGTTTTGCTTCCTTGACGCACATGAGACAAACCAACGTGGCTTTTGCTTTATACAAGAACTGTCTTAACTGTTTAATGTAATTACATGTTTATTAAACAAACCTTTCGGTGTAAAGGCAGCCAACAACCAAACGAGCCGTTTGACAAGTTTAACAAACGCGTTTTGTTACGTTGGATACGAGCTGTACGCGGGGAAACATGTTTAATGAGGATGAAGACTGGAATGACGAACAAGACGCTCAAGTATTGAGTAAAACTGTCCTCAACAACACTCAGAAGCCGAGCAGAAGCACAAATGTCAAGCCCAGAGGTGTTGGTAAAAAGAGCCTGCTGCACACCCTGCAGACTCTGGGATCCGTACCTGAGTGGAAGAGTGACATCCGTCAGCAGGACAGTGACAGCGAGACAGAGACAGCTCCACCACAGAGTAAGAAGAAGAAGAAGAGAAGGAAAAAGAGGAGGCACGCAGGGAAATCAGCGGAACAGGGAGAAAATGGAGATGTAGATGAGACTGAGGAGAAGGAGGAGAAAGAGGAGAAACCTGCACCTAAAAAGAGGAAGAAAGAGTTTGGGACCCGAAAGGCAAAAAACACACCTGCAGGCGAGAAGGAGGAAAAAGAATCGGCGCAGGCGGAGGTAAACCAACCACAGAACTCAGAGATTGAGCAGCACAAACCAAATTCCATTGTGTTTCTGAGGTAGACATTTCACAACCATCACATATAAGGCTCAAAATATCTGCATGCCACAGAGCACATGAAGTTTTCTCACCGTGCTGGTCGTATAAAAGAAGACTGCCAAATTGCAGGCGCCTTCAGACTACAACCATGAATCTAACAGTTCCTCTGCTGCTGCTGCTTCTCCCCGCTTGTTTGGTCGGTTCCCGGATCTCCAAGGCCATATGGCAGTTTGGGAACATGATCCAGTGTGCCCAGCCCGGCACTAACCCTCTAAAGTACAACGATTACGGTTGCTGGTGTGGCTTCGGGGGCAACGGGACTCCTCTCCAGGCCGTCTCAGAGGACGCCATGGCGTGGCCGACTCTCTTGTTTTCCTTTCTGTTCCGCACCCACACGCACACATGCATCCACACACGCCTACACTACTGATCACTGATACTGATCTTTTGCATTATTATTGTTTATGTTAAAATAAACGTATCATTTGCGTTGGAACCCCGTCTCCTCTCCCATCCTTTGTTACCGTCTTAGTAACAAAACTCTCTAGTTTTGAAGCACAGAGGTCAATACAAACTTCAAGAGTATATTATTTTTTTTCAGTAAAAATTTAATTTGATTTTGCTTTAAAACCCCCATGGCCGTCCAGCCATGAACAACCATTAGAGGGAAGGAAGTGGGAGTAAAAGACTCACAGTTCACATTCAGTCACACCTGAGCTGTGGTCTCCCCTCACCAGACTGCCATCTCTCTTCTATCAAGGTCATTTTTAAAGTGGCACTGAAGCCTGAATTTATCTGGCAACCCACATCACTCTCTCATTCGACACATAGCACTCAGCCAGTCTGGCAGAAGAAAATGACTTAGCACATTTTTTTTTTTTTTTAATCCACACACACTTCTGGATTTATAAATAAAAAAAAAAAAAAAAAAATTGCAAATCAAATCCTGCAGGGACGACAGCAACATTACCTAAGTTAATGGCTGCTACAAACAAGTCTGTGTTTGATAATCACCCTATTATCCGTCTATTAGCAGACATGACATAAAGTATGCAAAGTGTAACTTTTTTTTTTTTTGCCTTTTTTTTTTTCTCAGCTGATAGCTCAACAGAGTAGCCAGCAGCAGTGATTGATCTCTCACTCCATCATGGGTAATGGGGTAGACAGGAGGGAGTAAACAAGGGCTGAGGCAGAAGTAGCGCTGATAGAGAGACTAACAGCAAGGGCCAAGGCTGCATTCAATTCCATTTATTCAAGTTTATATGAAGCGGAAACCTTTTGTGAAGGTGCTGGACAGGAGTTGTTGAGTCCTTCTGCTCTTAGCTTTCAATCACGGGGGAAAACGGAGACAGGGAATAGAGTGAGAAGTGCAAGTAAGCATGCAAGCAGCAGTCAGACGCTATGATCCTTAAAGCTCCCTAATCGATACGCTGTTATATGAACAGTGACTTAAATGAAGCCATTGTTCGTATTGGACTGTTAGTCCAGCCTATTTAATTGTCTTGAAAACTGCATTCCATTTTTCAGCATTACCATGTTTCACTTGATTCCACTAGATGGTCAGTCTATCATCACGTGTGAATTATATTAATTCAAACTTCAGACTGTTAAAAAAGTGAAGCAATGACTTCTACTATAAAGTGTAGTAAATATTATAAGCTCCACCCCCTCCAGTATAATACATGGGACATTTAGTAGCTGAAGACTCAGATATTTTGCTGAGAGTTAGCGACCTTAAACAGAAAAGGTCAATGGACAATTATTTGCTTTTCAACAGAACAGTGAGGCAAAACTGACTCGTCCTGACCCGGCCTTCACAGTTACCCAGCTTAAACTCAACTTGCAAAGTGAAGGAAAAGCAGTTGACAAGTTGTTTTCCAGGGGATGGCACAGTGGTGTGGGGGTTAGCACTGATGCCTCACAGAAAGCAGGTGCCATAGATTCGTGGAGTTTGTGGTGCTGTGTCTGCATGGGTTCTCTCCGGGTACTCCAGCTTCCAAAGACATTCTGGTTAGGTTCATTGATGATTCTAAATTGACCGTAGGTGCATATGTGAGTTTGAGTGTGAATGGTTGTCTGTCTCTCTGTGTTAGCCCTGTGATAGACTGGAGACCTGTCCAGGGTGTACCCCGCCTCTCTTCCAATGACAGCTGGGATAGGCCTATTCACCCGTTTAGACAGATGAAATCATTAAATCAAGCATTAACGTGTTCATTGACAAAGGTTGGGCTGATTTAAATACTGCCCGGTCGATCATAATCTCTTCCCATCATGTTTTTAAAAATGTATTTTTTTTTATTATCAAGTACAATTGGTGAAAGTGTAAATTGTCCTCTGACATGCAGTGGAATCAAGTGGAAAGTAGGAAGAGACATAAATATGCATAGTAAATTAGAGTAAAACGCAGAGTTTGCTTATCCCGTGCCAATGTGCCACATGAAACACAGACATGCGGGGGCTGTTTCTGAATCACATGTTGTCCCCAGGTCAAACTAGTCCCGTGCAAATAGGGCGTAAGAGTGTGTAAGGACGTCAAAGTAAAAAACAACTTAAAATTTAAAGCGTGCCGTGATTTGTTGACACTTTTTTTCCTCTCTACATCAGTGAATCCTGCTGTTATCCACTCCTACCAGAATGAATGATTCTCCAACCTGCTGATGATTCCCCTTACATTTTCTAACCGTCATTAACATCATTAGTTTGTACCATAGCATCCCACCTGTATGCTTTAGTCAGATGTGTGTATCTATGACAGATGTATGTTTATCTTGCTGTTCTCTTTCTCTGTCTGTACCTGGCTGGCCTTAGGCAGAAGGGTCCCTCCATATGAGCTGGGTTCTGCTCAAGGTTTCTTCCTGTTAAAAGGGAGTTTTTCCTTGCCACCGTCGCCTGCGGGCTTGCTCTGGGGGTTTTAGGCCGGGTCTTGTAAAGCGTCTTGAGACGATTTGTATTGTTTTTGACGCTATATAAATAAAGCTGAATTGAATTGAATTGAATGTGTCTTAATGTGTTCAGTAGAAAAACCCTTGAATTACCAGACTTTCGGCACATGTTAGTGTTACAGTCTTCTCTTAGCAGCACACACATACACACACACGTCATGTCGGAGTTAAACTAACTGAAGCTAGCAGGCAGACTGTAAACATGACGGGGGCTGCTTTGATGGAGAGAGGAACGAACCAGACCTCAGAGGACCTCAAGCAGGCCTGGGTCCCCGTTAGCCGCGTCTTGTTCTTTTCCTTCTGTATGTTTTATTTCTTTCCCCTCAATGCTTTATCTATCTGTGGATTGCAGTTTACAGAGACTCACTCGGGAGGGAGGCAGTCCAGTGGAAAAGAGGCGATGATGAATGACAATGACAACATAAACTCTCCCTTTTCCTCCCCCCTCCTTCTCCCTGTCCACCTCCCTTTCTCTCCTGCTGCGCCTTTATCTCCCTGTGAGGACGAGGATGCTTGTCTCCTTCCCGTCATGTGTCGACGTGCAGCTACACAAAGAGAGAACATCGTCCAGCGGCGGCACAGCTGGCAGCCGCCTAGAGAAAGGGCCTTAGACATCACTTCAAGGGCCCGTCACTCTCTGCCATGCGTCTCAAGGACTGCGGGGAGCGGGCCACTTCATGTCCAAGGAGTGGCGGCGTCTGATTTGAATAGAGCTCTGTGAATGACACTCAGTTTGCTGAAGGCAAGCCAGCAGTTGACACACAGCAATCAGCGTGACAGCTGTAAAACGACGAGGGAGCCCGCGTGTCTTCGGCTGGGTCTCGCGCATGTAAAACGCATGCACCTTTGCACTTATTTTCATTCATTTGTGTGCACCTGCCTGTGTGCGATTAGGAAACTGAACTTCTTGTGTCTTTGTGAACTCCCTGGGAGTGTTTTCAACTCCCATATCAAAGGCTATTCCCAATTTCTTTCTGAGGACCAAGCAACTGGGATGGCAGCTGAGCGGAATGCTAAAAAAAAGGGCGCATGGGAGCGGCCAAGCCCGTGTTGCTACTGGTGTGGAGTGAATAATGAGTGGTGCTGGTGCTGAGGCTGCAGACAGCAGAACAGCGGGAAGGAGGGAGGGCGGGGGAGCGGAGTCCGTTTTGATTCTTCCTCTTCCCTCTTTGGGAGTATTCCCAAACCCCTGAGAGCGGCTCTGTTTGTGCATTTTTGATGAAGATCTACAGTGCCTCTCCCCCAGGGGCTCACATTGTGATTTAAGAAGCTGCACGGAATAAACAAGGAGTATCAGGCAGCATGTTGATGAAGATTGAGGAGACTTATAAAAATTAGCGCCCAGTTTCCAACGCAGGCTGCAAAGAGATCAGCTGTTCAAAATGCAGTTTAAAGATTCCCCCTGCTGCTGTTAGGATGGTGATTTAAGGGGTATACTTTAAGGGCCTCTGATAAGTCCTCACATGCTGAAAGCTAGCAGCATGAGCAAGACTGTTAGCAGAGAGAAAATACTGTGGTTAAGAGAAGGAAGACTGGCGGGAAGATACTAAAACTAACTTTTTAAAATTATGGCTAGCGCGGTGTGGCCTTTCCATCGTGTGCAAGAGGAGGAATCAGATCATAATGGGTACATGGAAGAGCATCAGTAATGATACGCAGCACTCTGCAAGTGGTCTGCACTTGCAGAGCATTAATACTATTGTTTCCTGTTATTCTTCTACTTTGATGCTGCAATGCAAAAGTTGGAAGATTTTTTTGACTCCCACACTGATCACAGATGTGGACTGCGTGTTCACGCTCCATTCTTGTGAATTTGATATATCACGAACTCCTTGATGTAATTTCTTCAGATTTGACCCAGATGTCTACAAATGTGTCTACAAATATCCTCCTGAATGAAACGACATGAAAGGATGAACCCAAGAGGATAGTTGAATTACGCAGTTCAGTACAGTGACCAATGTATTGACTTATACATTAAACAACCCATTCACAAACTAATGGCTTAACTCAGGAGAGCCAGCTCTTTGGCTTATGATTCAGCCGTCCACCAACACCTCGAGACTGGAGCCTCTGACTGGATATGGGTCATTAAAGTACAGATAAAAACAGGATGAAGACAGTTTTTTTTTTCCAAATACAGGTCAGTATGTGGTCGTAAAAAGAGCCAGGCGAGTTTCTGATAGACAGCACCAACATTCCTACCAGATAATCAGCATTAGTCACTTCATCCGCAAGCGATCTGAATGTTTCAGCTCATGGTAAAATTATGTTTTTCCTCTTCTAGAAATACAAGATGGTTGTTAGACCCTAAGCTTCGGGTGGGCAACACCCACAGATGCTCCTGTTTAAACCCCCAGTTCCTACCAGTCTCTTAGAAGACTTGTGAGTGGCGATTTTATGATGGAAAGTTCCCAACTTTGTGCCTGTACACACAAAGACACTAAATCTTTTCAAAATTTTTGTATTTGTTGAAACAATTATCTCAGTAAGTAAGGACTTTTCTTATTTTCATCAGTTATCAGTTGGATGTAGCTTAATATACTGGACAGTTATTTCAAACCCCACATAATGCTTGCATGCTTGTCTTATGGTGTGTGTATACTATGAATCCTTTTCTGTAACTGTTACAGGGGTTAAACAGTGGAATAAATTGGACGAGGAGGTCAAGAACTCAGTAACACTGAGTGTCTTCAAAAAGAAATTTGTTAACTTAACCATGGACCGTTATACAGCGATGCAGAGTTAGAGCTGACAAAGGTCATCAGACAGTTGTTGAGACGGGATGAAGAATAAATACAAAAAACTCAATGTACCTAAAGGACTGCGGTGCACTAATGACGGAAGAATATGGACAATGTGCGAACACACGTGTAATCTGTTTTTGACTGTCTTATACTGAACTGCAGCTATGCTTTCATATTCTGTTGTAATAGGTCAAATGTAAAAAAAAAAAAAAAAAAAGAGTATGTATGTGTGTGTGTATTTGTATGTATGTATATGTATGTATGTATGTATGTATGTATATATATATGTATATGTGTATGTGTATGTATATGTCTATATATATATATATATATATATATATATATATTAAAAAAAAAAAAAAAAAAAAAAAAAAAAAACTAAATCTGTACTCTGGGTAATGGGGGCGGGACTAGATAAGCTTTGGCTTCTCCCGCTTTCCCTTTTGGCCAGGTCACTTGTACTCATACTGATATTGATTGTGATGTGTGAAGATGATTGAACTGACTTGCCGAAATGAATAAATAAATAAATAAAAAAAAAAATGTTAAATAATTTATTCAGCTAAAAATATATTAACTGCATGTGAAGAAGATGATGCAGGTCAGAGAATATGATGTAGATTTCTGCTGTAGGATGGGTTAATCCACCACATGGGATCTCATTTTAATGACAGGATGTTAGAGGTGTGCTTGCTGATTGGCTTCCCCTGAGATGCTGTCTGCACCAATGTCCGCTTGAGATGGCTATCTGAGGCTATTGCTGAGGCTAATGATAAACTAGCATGTTGGACATAGCAGCTGCTAGTTAACGCAGGGCGGGAGCTGAGCGTCAGACAGCAGTACTGTTGCTTAAACTGTTAACATGCAAGACCAGCAGGGCGCTAATTCCACATGCATCTAGCAAGATTAGAACTGAATTGAAGAACTGTAACTGCAGTGTCTTTGGATTTTAGCAGCAGAAGTAAATACTGTATTTAGTAGATTCCCTGGACAGCTAAAGTTGCTGCAACAATGTTTGATGGCATGCATTCCAGCTGGGCAGCTGTTTCAGGGAGCAGGATTAACATTAGCTACAATGTCACTGCCATTATGTAGATCAGGTATGTGCATTAGTTTACATTAAATCATTATGATTCAAGTCTGCAGAGAGCAGCAGCTGAGGTAACCAGGTGCATTTCTGTTCCATACTGCTACATTAGATGTTATTTATTGTTACTTTTTTATATAAATTAAAAATGGACTAAATTTTGATTCATCAGACATGTGTCACACATGTGATTAGATTTTCATTTATTGTATTTAGTACTCCTTCAGTGAAGCTAGTATGTGTGCATCTGCTTGTTATTCATTGCTTTGGATTGGCTAATTAAATAAAATCAGGATTTTGGGCTATTGAATTTGTAATTGTATCATCATATTAATCAGACCACATCACAATCTCTTTTCTTAATAGGAAAAATTAAAATGATCATTTGACAGTTAATAAGAAATGAAAACATATTTTGGTCTTTGTTTTTTGTTTTATGAATGTATGCCAGCCCCATGAAAATCTAAAAGTAAAAAAAAAAGAAAAAAAGAAAGTCTTTAAAAAAAGTCTTGAGCTGCTAAAATGATTGAATATAAGCGGTATCATAGGCAGGTTGGAGAATGATGCATTCAGGTAGGAGTGGATAACTGCAGGCCAAAAAGACTGGGCAGTCTGATGAGTACCATGGAGCTCTACAGGTTAGAAACACATAACTCCAGGCCAGAGACTTTCACAAAGAAGATGGAGGAGGAGGGGAGAGGGGGCGAGGGGAGATGAAGAAAGGTCATCCAGCTATTAAAATGCTATACAGTAACAGAACATAAAGGCATGAGAGAAGCGATTAGATAAGAAATTGGAGGATAGGAGCTGGGTGTAAGAGACAAGAAAGTAGAGGACAGATGCTCAGCGCATCATCCCCCAGCAGTCTAGGCCTATAGCAGCACTGGGATGGTTCAGTGTCACCTGTGTCAGCCCTAACTATAAGCTTTATCAAAAGGAAAGTCCTACCAAACCTTAAAGGATGCTGTCTGCTTCCCAACCCCAAACTGGGAGCTGGTTCCACATGAGAGAGGCCTAGTAGCTGAAAGCTATACCTGTCATTCTGTTTTTTGAAACTCTAGAAATCACAAGTGAGTCCACACTTTGAGGTCAAAGTGATTTGGTTGGGTTTTGGAAAGTGTCTCAAGAGAATTTGTATTGTGGACGCTATATAAATAAAACTGAACTGAATTAAATCTGTCGGGCTGATATGGAGTTTGGCCTTTAGGAGCACTCTCTGTAAGGAAGAAGATTTCAAATTCTATTTTGGATTTTACAGGCAGCCAATGAACAGAAGATAAAACTGGAGTAATATGATCTCTCTTGCTTATTCCCCTCAATGGTCTTGTTGCAGCATTTTGAATCAATTGGAGGCTTTTGGACAGCCAGACAGTAATGAATTACAGTAATCCAGCCTCGAAGACACAAATGCATGAACTACTATTTCAGCATCACTCTGAGACAGGATGTTCCTAATTCTGATGATAATACGCAGGTGAAAGAAGGCAGTTCTGGTCACTTGCTTTATGTATGAATTAAAGGACATATCCTTGTCAAATATAACACCAAGGTTTCTCACAGTAGTACTGGAGGCCATGGTAATACTGTCCAGAGAAACTAAAAGATTAGATAATGAATCTCTGAGGTGTTTGGGGCCAAATATAATGACTTCTGTTTTGTCTGGGTTTAAGAGTAGGGAGGTCATCAAGCCTTTATGTCTTTTAACGGCGCTGAGAGTTTAACAAGCTGATTAGTTTCATCTGGTTTCAAATATAGCTGGGTGTCATCTGCATAGCAATGTAAATTTATGCAGTGTTTCCTAATAATATTAATTAAGGGAAGCATGTATAATGTGAAGAGTACTGGTCTTAGTACAGAACCCTGAGGAACTCCATGACTTACCCTATAATAATCATCAGGTTCTTACACATCTGGATTTGAACAGCTCATCCTTGTCTTCCCAGCAGATCCTCTAAAGAAAATGTTTTGCAAACTGCCATCTTCAGTTCTCTTGTTAATGCTCATTAGCATTTTACATTTTACAGGAATATCTGAAATAGTTACAACTAGCTCCACCTTGACTAACTACTGTAGTAAAAGCCTGCCTTCGCATTAACCATTCATTCATTTCAAATGATTGAAAGTTGATTCTTAACGTGACTGATATTAGTTTAGTTGTGTAAAATGTCCTTCCCTATTATATGCCAAGGGAAAATAAGACTAGAACATACCAGCTCACAGTTATGTTTTGCTCTAATATTTTAATTATGGATAGGATGTGCAAACAGTGACTCATTAGTTTGAATGAAACTAAAATGTGGTGTTGATACAGTCAGTAAAAGAATGAGTTTGACAGACTTTTGCACATTCACACACACAAACACACCAACTTCCTGTGCACACAGAGACAGCCAAATCCCCCCTTGATAGTCTGACATTCTATCAGACTTCATCATCATACATTTTTAATGGGGCAGACAGCAGGGTTGAGGAATCTGTTTCACCTTTATCCAAGCTGACACCTCCTCTTTATTCCACCAACCCCTAAACAGGAACAAGCCTCTCCTCAGCAGCTGAAACCGAGGCAAGCCACCGAGTCCCATGTAGAAATCAAAACAAGCCTTTCACTTTGAAATCCCATCTTATAGCACACAGGAAATCCTCCCAAAAGTATCCGTGCCATTTATCAAACTCTTCAACAGTTTTCTCTGTGCATATTTATCTTTCCCCCAACCTTTCATTTACAGGATACATTTTCTACCTGCCTGATAATTTATCCAGCCTCCAAAGCCCTGACACATGTTGATGTTTTTGTATCTCTCCCCATCTGAGTCTATTCTAGAGCCGTGGAGTTTTGTATGTGGTGCAAGCCTGCCCCCTGGTGATACCTGGGACTAGGCAAACACAACCACTCAAGCAATACAGTTTCCCATATGTCAGAACATAATTATGAGTAGAGGAATTTGCACTTTGATTTAATTAGTGAGCGTGTTTGTTTAACTCGCACACAGTGCCTTAGATTTAACAGCTGTCAGGAGACAATGGGAAATAACATACTGTAAGTATACAATACAAACAGTTCATATTCTTTAAACCTGTACAGGGCTGTGTGTATGCTTCTAGCTTTTCCATATTCACGAATGGCCCCCATAAAGTTAACCCTATAAATGAGGGTCTAGATTTAGGCATTCAGTTGTGACGATTAGGACTGAGGTAAGGGACTATAGATGCCATTAAAACGCATTGCACTTGCAGATGAATAAAATGGCTCTGATTGGTTGTAGTATTTTCCAGTTGTGTGCGGACTTCTTTGGGGTTTTTTTTTCTCAGACTCATATACTATGTAGAGTGAACGATAAGGGTGTTGTCATTCTTGTCAATACCAAAAGTCTCAAAAGCAATGTAACATGACGCTCAATATTTCTCCCCACTGTAACTCTCTTTCCGTTTGAGCCGAGGTCAAGCACCTAACTGGGTGGGTATGTTTGGAACATTAGGAACGCTTCCTACCTTCACCATCCTTTTTCACTAACACCCATGGAGTCAACCCAACCTCAAAGCAAACAGGGACAGAGGGGCAGCTGTCCTGGGCTACATCAAAGCTGTGTAGCTTTCACTGTAATTGCCCAGCTCTGTGACCTGAACTTAAGGTCAACGGATCTGAAAGAAGAGCACCATTCCTGCATGACTACACCAACTAAACTCAACTAAATCATATAATGCAATAATAGCTCCGGGCCAAAGATGCCACAAGCAATTATAGATTACATTCAGTAACCATCAACAAGTGGTGGCGCACACAATCCTCTAAGGCAGTGGTTGTTTTAAGTGAGGTGCAGAGACCTTCAGGAGTGCTTAAAGGGTCAGTTCACTCAAATTGCTAAAGGAATTCCCAGTTACCTCTGGCATATCCAGTCATGGAGACAACTGGGCTTTTATTTGTCCAGTTTTTGAGACGTAGACACACAATGGTGGTGGCTGTACACAATTTCACAAAGCTCTTTGATTGGATCCAGAGTCCAGGATTAAAAGCAACTGCTTACCTTTTCCCAAATCTAGTCATGCTTCTGGCATCCTGATGAACCTTCTTCACTCTACCTTACCTCTACTTCAGGCTTTTAAAAGCTAAAGGTTCCACTATGCATAACTTTTTTTTTCCAGTTCGGTGCCAGGTAGGTAGCATACAGTGTTTCCACTGAAGAGATGGCTGTGACAGCTGAAAACCTCTCAGCTGAGAATGAACCAGAATAGTACAATTGCATGTCATAATACCAAAACAGAGCTCAAAGACCCATATACACTCTGAGTTCAGGGAGTTCAAGTAATTCTCTGCAAGTCTGTGAAATGAATAAAATGATATTAGTTGGTTTATTATTCAAGGCATATTATTCAAGCCATGGCAATTACTTTTATGTAAAATATTATTATTGATTTCATTATTTTTAATATGTATTACCTTACTTTCTTGGTATAAACTTAAATGGACCACTCTGAGTGGCTATGACATCAAGAGCTTGAGAAACTACACCGCACACTCCAGTCAATCTAAAACCCACCTCTAAACCTCTTCTGCCGTCCTTTTCAGTCCATTTCCAGCTACGACCCTCCTGTTCTACCACAGACTGTTGTGCCTCTCAGCGTCTCTCTTCATGCGGGACCCGGGACGAGGCATGTTGCTCATCTCTTAAGCCCATTTAACAGCCCGTTACCCATCCCTCTCTTCCCCCTCTCTCTTTTTTTTCCTCTGTTTCAGGCTCTCATCACTTCCTGGTCAGGTTCCATTTTTGCTAATATGGTGGAAATGAGCCGTGGGCACTGCGAAGCGAAGTGGAGCAGATTTGTGGTGGCATTTCACCACCGCGCGGCACGACAGCACAAACAAGGCGAGACGCGCACGGGAAATAGACATGGGGGAGCACGCTGACACGGAAAACACGTGCAATTCAAACGGACAGCAGTTGGAACACATGAGGGGCGAGGTGTTTCATGGCACATGGTGCCTAATTAAACCAGATTAGAGGTGAGACACAGACACTGAATTTTGCATACTGTGAAAGACTCTGGTTTGGTCTTTGCTGGGGCAGTGGAAGGAAAAAAGAATCAACATGAAACCATCATTAACCATGCCCAGAACATAGATCCTGTTCTCTTAATGTCTGTCTATGGTTTGGTTGATGCTAATGTTGCACTGAACCTTGTAGATGTGTTGAGTATTTAATAGACTTGTAGTTCTTGAGACCGGTCTTGGTCTTGAGACCGGTCTCAAGACCACTTTTTCATGGTCTTGGTCTTGTCACGGCCTCGACAGTCTTTGGTCTCGGTCTTGTCTCGGTCTCGGGTCTCTCGGCCTCGCAATGTCTCGGACTGGCTGAGCGGTCTCGAAGGGAAAGGCAGGCACAGTTTATTTTTTGATATCATTATAAAATCACACGTCCTCTCATGCAAAATGTTGGCGAATTCGTCAGTCATCAGGTTTGGTTTTACAGACCATAAAGAGTTTGTTTGCCACACAACTCACAATAAGACGCATTCTGCAATATGCAAATTTTAACAGTACGGTACGGTGTCACTGCACACAGTCTGTCAATCCATGACCGTGAGAATACACACAGGCTTAATCTCTCTCATGTCTACATGATCATCATTCAATGCAGCCTTGTTTTATTAATATATATTTTATTTTATTAAATGTTGGATGTGGTATGTATAATGGTTGTCCTCTTCTGTGTGGCCCTATGAGCCTATCATGCCACTACAGCTGCAAAATGGTTTAGGCTACAGATTCTGAACAACATCGGACCTTATAGAGTAGACGTGTAGAAGTTTTTTTTTGGTCTTGGCCTCGGTCTCTGTCTCGAGCTGAACTAGTCTTGGTCTAGACTTGGTCTGTCTTGGTCCTGGTCTTGGTATTGTCTTGGTCTTGATACTCTCTGGTCTTGGTATTGTCTTGGTCTTGATACTCTCTGGTCTTGGTCTTGTCTTGGTCTTGATACTCTCTGGTCTTGGTAGTGTCTTGGTCTCGGTTTAGGCGGTCTTGACTTCAAGTCTATTGGAAATACTCCACAGTCATCCCTATCCCCAAGAAAAGTAAAACAAAAGCTCTGAACGACCTTCGGGCAGTAGCTCTCACCTCCCTAGTGACGTCCCCAGGGGACAAATAAAGTTTTCTGACTGAGGAGCTTTAATTCACTGTTCCTCATGTAAAACTGGCAAAACAGCAACATCAAAGTCAGTCTCTATGTATAAATAAATCCTAAATCCCAAAGACAACCAGACATCTACCAGTGCTCTCTGCTTTGCAGTTTTAGTTTTCAGATTTAATTTTTTTTTTTTAAGTGAAACACATGTTTGGGTTTACTATTTTGCAGCCAAGCAGGACATCCATTATTGTAATGGTTTATAATGTTTGAGAAATTATGAATAAATGTGGTGCTTTTAAATGAGGCCAGTAAAGAATGGAAAAGACAAACTCATGGTTTCTAACATTAAACTATTTCTTTATACTTTGCAATTTGTTCATGTGACACAGAGTGAAACACACAGAAACCGTAACATCCTGTAAATAAATATTTAAACCAGAATCATTTCTATAAAACTTTAACTTGACACTGAAATGATGATTAATACAGATTAGTGCAGATCCCTCTCTACAACAGGTAAGTACCCAGTCGTTAATGGAAATTAGCTGCACCAGTTTCTCGTTATTAGCATAACAAACAAGTTTTTTTTCCAGGAGGAGTTCCTATTTAAACCTCAGACTTCTCACCAGTCCCCTGGAACTGAAGAAGTTACTCAGTTGAGGTGGTGAAACGTCTCTAAAATGTACAAGTCCAGTTGCTTTTTTTGAACCTTTGTTGGATATGAAAAGGTCTGAGACTTTCTTCACACTGTTCCTTACGTAAAAGACTGTCAAAACAGCAACATCAAAGCCAGTCTCTGCAAACGATTCAGTATCTAACGGCGTTTTTTTTTTTCTATTTTACACATTTTTAATGTCTTGTACAGTTTCCGTAGTGTAGTGGTTATCACGTTCGCCTAACACGCGAAAGGTCCCCGGTTCGAAACCGGGCGGAAACAGTGTGATGTTTTTCCTCGACTTTGTGTTCCAGCAGAGAGGCCTCTGCAGACTGACACAACTCCAGACCAGGATGAAAATCAAGTTGAACTAATCATGAATCATCTCAGTAGTCAAGGGAGATCTTAAAGATGTGAAGTTCTCAACAGTGTCTGAGCAACATGTCAAAAACCTCGGGGACCAAAGACAGTGACTAAAGCAGGATTTCATTAATGTTTCTGGAAGTTGTATGTGTAATCTGAATGACACAGCTGTAGATGTGATTATAAAAGTACATTTTCATTTCCTCTCTGATGAACAAGTTCACTAAAAGTGTAGCAAGATTGTTAAAGTCTTATTATAATTACATGTCATATTATTTTAATGATTAATTCATGTTGTTGTCCTCATCTGTTAAACAATGTTAAACTGAATGCTGTGATCGCAGTCGAATAAACTAATGGTCTAGTTACTGTTAACATGACTGATCAAACTAAAAAAAAGACTTTTTTGCTTGTTAATACACATATAGATATTTGTATGATTTATTTTCCAGTGATGTGTATATAAAGTGTGAATGTGAATATAAAGAAAACACATTATTCTTTTTATGACCTGGCTAACTGACAATCCTTATAATTATCCAGGAGAAGACTTTACACTTATATATAAACTGCAGGCAAATTTTCTTTATGTCATTTATGACATAGGTTGATTAATACAGATGAGTGCTTTATGTACACAGTTTAATTTATATGTTACGTTAAAGTTAATACACACTCTCACAGAGGTTAATGCTGATGGTTGTTTTTTTTATTATTTATTTTTGGGGTCACTCAGATCATGGTGTATGAACAAAAACAACTGGACTGGTTGCTCTACTCATTTCTGAGGGCTGAGGAAGCCCCTAGCAAATTCTTGTAAAGCTTTTAAAATGTCCAGTTGTCTGTAGAATTTGGAGGAATATGAAATTATAAATTTAAAGTTTGGAATTAGAGAATTAGTGGTTAGGTTAATTTTGAAATTTGAAATGAATGAAATAAAAAATCTAGTGTAATTTGGATACGACCCATGATCTGGATGACTGAGAAACTTCACAAAGGGGGAGGAGGATGGGGAGGGGGTAAGGGTAAGGGACTAGATGTCTAGTCCGGTGTAGTGTCGCTGTGGCGGCGGCTCATCATCTTATGAAATCTGCACCACAAGCCGTGACGTTTCTTCTTTCTCGTCTCGTCTTCCTGTTCATCCTGAGACGGAGATACAGCAGCTTCGTCGTCACTGGTCTTTGGTTGTTTTCTAGAGAAGCTGTGTCTCTTGTCTTGTTTGTCGTCCTGCGGTGGAGACGCTGTGGCTTCATCCTCTTCAATGCTGCTCCTCTTCTTCTCCTCCTCCTTTGTATTCTTGTTCTGAAGGGCTAGTTCTTGAAGACGGGCGTTTTCGGCGATCGCAAGCTTCAGGTCTTCTTCGGCTTTGCTGGCTTTCTCCTTCAGGGCCTCTTCTTTCTCCAGCCACAGCTTCTCCGTCTCTTTCAGTCTGCTCTCTGAGCTCTCCTCTCTCTCAGCCAGCTCCTCCTTGAACTTCTCCTCCAGAGCCTGGCACTTGTTGATGCTCTGGTCCAGTTCAACTTGTTTGCGGCTGAGCTCCGATGAAATGACCAAATGGTCACTTCTTACAGTGTCGATCAGGTTGTCTTTCTCGGTGACCTGCTCCTGCAGCTGGTTCACCTTCTTCTGACGTTCACTTTCCATTCGCTGCAGGTCAGAGCTGCGCTGGGCGTCGTATGTGGATTTGAGCTTTTTCAGCTCATTGTCAAAGTCAGTCTTCATGTGGTCACAGGTTTTCATCAATGAATCTGTGACTGTTTTTGTCTCCATCTTCTGAGCGTGAAGAGTTTCTTGAAGAGAGGAGATTTCCCGGTCTTTCTCCAGAATCATTTCCTCTCTTCTCTTGCGCTCCTCAGCCAGCCTCTCCTTAAACTTCTCCTCCAGAGCCCGACACTTGTTGATGCTCTGGTCCAGTTCAGTTTGTTTGAGGCTGAGCTCAGATGAAATGGCCGATAGCTCATTCTTGACGGTGTCGATCAGGTTGTCTTTCTCGGTGACCTGCTGCTGCAGCGGGTTCACCTTCTTCTGACATTCAGCTTCCATTTGCGGGAGGTAAGATCTGCGCTGGGCGTCGTAGGTCGACTTGAGCTTTGTCAGCTCAGTCTCATAGGTAGCCTTCAGATGCTCTGCAGTGTTCATCCAGAGGACTTTACGTTTCTCTGATGACTAGTTCATCACGGAGCGAGCAGATCTCTTCTTCTCTGATCAGGTTCTGCTCCTCGTCTTTCCTTGCGATGTTTAAAGCTCTTTCCAACTGGCTGATCTTCTCGTTGGCCATATACACCTTTCTCCCCAGCTCACTCTGTAAGCGGCGATTGTTCATTTCCATCCGCGCATGTGTGTGCTCCTGTTGGGTGGTAAGACCTGTCATTGTGTTCAAAGCAGATTTCATCCCCTCAATTTGGTACTTGGCAATATGAAGTTCTTCTCTGACTGCGAGCACATCAGAGCTTTGGGACATCTCTCTAGGTTGTATGTCCTGCCTTGGCCTGGGATGCTGGGGGGTGTGAGTCTGTGCTCTTTGTGATCCCTGTTGTGGGCCCATATCTGAGCTGGGGGGCACTCCTGCAGGTTGCATGTTACCCCGGTGCTGGCGATGCTGGGGGGTGCGAGCCTGAGCTCTGCGCGATGCCTGATGTGAGTGCATTTATGATCGGGATTGATCAGTTGTAGGAAACTGTAGTTGACAGTTAAATCATCGAGGTGGCGCTCGTTGTCTGTGGTTAACGATGCCGGATGTGTGTGAACGGGTTGTTCGGAGTTCCTGACGGTGTCTGACGGACGTGAGTCGGTTGACGGTTGTCTGTGTGCGTTGATCGTTGCTGATCGTAGCTAATTGTTGAGAAACTTCTGCTCTGATTTGACCCTAAAAGCTTGGAATCTTCAAAGCCGTTGACTTTTTTCGAGTCTTCCGGGTTCTACTGAGCATGCGCTGTACTCCTCGTTAGTATAGTGGACAGTATCTCCGCCTGTCACGCGGAAGACCGGGGTTCGATTCCCCGACGGGGTGATTTATATTTTTATGCTAATGCTCTTCATGACCTTTACTGTCTGTCATTTCGTCCACTATCTTTGGAAATTAGACTTGTAGTTCTTGAGACCGGTCTTAGTCTTGAGACCGGTCTCAAGACCACTTTTTCGTGGTCTTGGTCTTGTCACGGCCTCGACAGTCTTTGGTCTCGGTCTTGTCTCGGTCTCGGGTCTCTCGGCCTCGCAATGTCTCGGACTGGCTGAGCGGTCTCGAAGGGAAAGGCAGGCACAGTTTATTTTTTGATATCATTATAAAATCTCATGCATTTTGTGACACAGAAGGCGTTGCCGCTCGTCCTCTCATGCAAAATGTTGGCAAATTCGTCAGTCGTCAGGTTTGGTTTTACAGACCATAAAGAGTTTGTTTGCCACACAACTAATAAGACGCATTCTGCAATATGCAAATTTTAACAGTACGGTACGGTGTCACTGCACACAGTCTGTCAATCCGTGACCGTGAGAATACACACAGGCTTAATCTCTCTCATGCCTACATGATCATCATTCAATGCAGCCTTGTTTTATTATTATATATTTTATTTTATTAAATGTTGGATGTGGTATGTATAATGGTTGTCCTCTTCTGTGTGGCCCTATGAGCCTATCATGCCACTACAGCTGCAAAATGGTTTAGGCTACAGATTCTGAACAACATCGGACCTTATAGAGTAGAAGTGTAGAAGTTTTATTTGGTCTTGGCCTCGGTCTCTGTCTCGAGCTGAACTAGTCTTGGTCTTGACTTGGTCTGTCTTGGTCTTGGTCTTGGTATTGTCTTGGTCTTGATACTCTCTGGTCTTGGTAGTGTCTTGGTCTCGATTTAGGCGGTCTTGACTTCAAGTCTAGTATTTAAGGGTTATTGAATTTCCTTAAAGGATAACGTCACAAACATTTGATTTGACGGGAAATTGTTGAGAAGGTCTTAGGTTAGGTGGTAAGACGTCCCAGAAGTGTATCTACACATCTGACAGGTTTTCATGTACAGTGAAGCTTCAGTGAAAGGTCAGCAAGGAAAATCTGTCCCTTCACATTGTTACCCTTCCTCTACAGTATGCAAGCTATTCCTTACGCCATGTTTCCCCATCAGCTTTGCTTTACCTCACTCTTAGCTTCTACACCGACTGTCATTCTTGTCCAATGAGCTGTTGCCCTCCCTCTCTATGCCAATCAATCACTTTAAATGCAGTGTAAATCTCTCTGTCCTGGTCGTCTTCATCAGAGATCTTCTTCAGCCGCTAACTCCATTTGCTGTACCACCACAGACTTCGGAGAGTCCTGTGTCTATCGTCCATCCTCATCTGAGCTCCATGACACTGTTGCTCTTCGGTGCCTAACCACCCAGTTACTTATCCAAAAGGAAAGGCAACTGGACTTCTAGAGTTTTGAAACTCAGAGTAGCGTCTTCATTTCTGAAGGAGTCGAGGTTTAAACAGGAACATCTGTAACTCGCTTAACTAGTGTCTGTTAACGACCAGATACTTGCACGGCCAGTGTCTGTTAACCCAATTACTTGTTCACTTTAATAAAAGTTTTTTTCTGCACTCCTACATGATATTTCCATATTGAAATAAGGTCCACTCTGCCTAAATAGAAAAAAACTGATGCACAGGTTTCCTAGCTGGACATTTTTTTTTACCTTATTGAGTCTGCAGGTGAACAAGTTGCCAGCAAAATATCTTACCTTTCAGTAAAATGCTATGTTGTGTGGCAACAAAGAAGCAACTCTGCCAACTGCAGCATTACAGCCTGTGGTAAGTGTCCAACCAGTAACAGACCCCAATACCTATTCTCTATATAAGCTAGTTTGCAGGAGGCTACGTATTTTTATTAATTATTTGTTACCTGAACTCTGTGAAGCTGATTAGCCTCGCTGCCTCTGCCCTGTTCTCCAATATGTGCTGTGGCTGACAAGCATCTGTGCTCCCCACATTAAGGTACAAATGGTTTGTCTTTGCGCTCCTTCAAGCTAAGTAAAGCTTACATGATGAAGTAACCCAAATGAGTCGTTTCACACGCTGACAAATGAGCTGTCAGCTCACCTTGGTGGAGAGGAGACCTCTCATTAGTGCCATCCTCTCTGTCTTCTTGTTAATAATTCTCATTACTGTGTGCAAAGACAACGGCAAATCAGCAACTTTTTGACAAAAGCGTTATTCATTTAAACTAGTTTGTGTGTACATAGTTGCCGTCTTTGCAGTAAATGCTATAGTATTTCCCAAAAAGGGGGCGTGGTGATGAGAGGCCATTCTGGATGTGTTGGCAGTCAAGATCTGAGTTCTGACTTTTATATTCTAATGGAAGAAAAACTGCATTGAGTAAAACTGAGGTTTATTCATATATACAGGGTTTAAGTATTACTTGATAATGGTCAGAAATGTTATTTTCATAAGACTTTAATACAGATGTGGCCGTAAAAAAAACAGAATTCCAACTATATCATCAAATTCAAAGTGGAGAACACAAACTACCATGGAGCTATGAAACACATTTCAGAGTTCAGAGGTTGGTGTCCAGAGTCTGCTCAGGATCACAGGAGTTCATCATGAGGAAGACTCGTTTGGAAAGCTCCGGGCCGACCCTACGGGTGGTGGAGGTGACGCCTTCTCCTCTGCGGATCAGAAGGTCTGACAGCAGAGAGATCTTCTCGCGGTCAGTGCGGCACAGACTGTAAGCCTGCGTGCAGATGAGGAAATACGTGGTTGTAAGAAATGAAGTATAACATGTTGTACCCTTGGCATTTGCAACTCCACAGCTAACTCTTGTAACGGCGCTAGCTGAACATTTTTCTTTTCAAGAAATTTGCATTTGGCCTGGGGCTGTGTGACTAAAATTCAAGAACTTGGGGATATAAATAAAGAGAGGTTTAAGGAAAAGAACAGAAAAGTAGTGGAGTTGATGATATCTAACAACTATCTGACAAACAGCATGTCAGGTAGTTAATTCCAGGCCTTAGCAGCTCTGGCGTGCTGAGGCCTAGACTCAAAAAGACCTCTGTAGGTGTCCTGTGACACCACGGCAAGAGCAGCAGATCCTTTAAGTCCAGTGAGTCCTAATATATCCCAGAACTTGACATGCAGCGTTGCTACAAGATAATCAGCGTTATTCACTTTATCTCCAAGTGGTCGGTAAATTTTAGCTCATCCTAGATTTACATTTTCCCTGTTAATACTGCATACATGATATACGTCTGTGAAGGTGCTCAGTCATTCCAGTCATGGTAAATCCAAAAATATTACAGGTATGTACGCCTGTCATAAACAGACCCTAGAACCTAGTCTTGTATTAAACCTCAACTTTGCACCAGTCTTTTAGAACTGAAGAAGCTACTTGGATGAGTAGTGAAACGTCTTCCAATATTTTAGTACATGAACACATATTACAACGTACAAATTAATTCAGTATAATTGTCCATTTCTATGTGTCAGCACCATAGACTGAGTAAAAATGGACGACAGGATTGCGCCTCAAAAGAGAAGCCAAAGCAAGTAGAGCTCCCCCTGGTGTCTGGCTGCAGTATAGGTCATAAGCTCCACCTCCTCCATGTTAATGGGTGGGACTTGGGCCTAATTAAAACAGGAAATGGCATGTACGGATGGTTTCAGATGGTCTGAAAAGTTTTGTTTAAGTTGTTTGACGCTATAGAAACAGCATGTAACATGATCACTACACATGAGAGTTGGAAAAAACAAAGAAATAAAGAGTATAATCCAACATTTCCTTGTTACTGGTGGAGGTAGAGCAGACAGAAGTATTAATCAAATAAAAACACCAGGGAGTGAGCCTGGTGGAAGCGTGGGCAGGTCATCAAAAACATGGCTCTACTCTTGGACTGTACGGCACAGACTCTGGTTTCAAAGTCGCAAGATGGCGCCGCCAGTATTCCCAGGAAAATGGTGATGGTTTGGGCAGTGCAAGGAAATGGGGATGCATCGTCCATATTTATATACAGTACATCCATATGGTGAGCACATACAACTGGTGACACAATAGTACGTGTTTGATATGTAGCACTGATTAAGAAGGAACAACAGTAACAGAAAATATCATAGTGAATGGAATTGCATTGATATTTAGCCACCATAAAGAGAAAGCAGAGACAAATTGAGACAGGAAGAATTTAAACACTACTGTGACTGCATGAGTAAGCTGAGGTAAGGATTGTGCGTACCTTTTTGAGCAGCTGTGGGGATGGATAAGCTGCTAAGATGGCAGCAGCCATGTCTGGACTGACTCTGTTGAACTGCTGAAGCTGTCTCTTCCACACCTGCAGCAGGCCCTTACCGGCTTTATCCACCCGCTGGCCCCCGGCCCACTCGCTCTCCAGGTGGAAGGAAAAGCCCGTCTTCTCCCTCTCCCTCCTGAAAGCACACAAGAGAACGTGGGAAGTGACCGTTTGATCTGGCGGGGGCGGCGCTCGGCTGACCTGCGAGGAGAAAAGCGCCGCGCTCGCTCACTTGAAAGGGGCCTCCGCGATCGCTTTGGTCGTCATGGTGATGTGGTCCGAAAAATCCTTCCAGGTAGACAAGAAGCAGACGGAGACGCCGGTGTAAAGCTGGAGATGAACCACTGCCTAGTGGGATGTGGAACAGGAAAAAGGTGAGTCACTATAAAACACAGTAGGTGGTAATTCTTCAGCCTCACTACAGACTCCACTGAACAATTCAGCTCGTATGGTACTAGAGCCAAAGAGCCTTTTACTTTGTACACAGATCTGAAATACCAAACCCCTTAAGGACACTTTATTTTGAAAAGACAGGGCATTTATTAAGATAGTATCATTCAATAATTAGATATAATAAGATTAACCTTTATTTGAGAGTAATTGTGGATCAAAAAAAAGAAATCGATGTTTGTAGAAAGGGAATAAAATAATAAAATGGATTACATTAATAGGCTTTTAAAAGATAATTAGGGCGGTTTAATGTGCTTTTAAGGGATTCGTCAGAACTTTGAAAATTTTGGGTTGATGTTATTTTCTACCCCTCATATGACAATATTTAAATATTTTGGGTTAATTATGAAATATTTCATCTGCACGCTGTAAAAGCACCTTAAAAATCCCAGTGGGACGTATTAAGCGTACATTAACTAAAAATAAAGTGTCTTAAAACTGAAAGTACCATACTTACATATTACAACAGGTTAATTGATATCCTTTAAAAAGTTCCGGATTTAAGGGGCTCTACTGGAAGAAATGCAGCATTATATTTTAATTACGTTTTCATTATTTTATAATTGCCTTAGAATGAGTCCTATTAAAATCCATAGACTGACTCATTAATTGTACCCTTAACATGCCTTCAAAATATCTGAATTAAATTATTAGAGATGGGAAAAAAGAGGTGGAAATCAGTTACAACACTATTTTGTTTTATTTTCAAGTATAGATGACTATTACATTTACACTATAGTGGATTTCTGAGCAGGAAAATTAAAGGAATTCTGTTTATATTCAAGATATACAAATCCTGTTTTAATTTTCTTCTCCAAATGATAAAAATCCCTCTGTCCTGTCTGCCTTGTCCGACTGCCTGACCAACCAACCTACCTCCTCTAGCTCCACTCTGGACACCTCAGGCAGCGCCTCAGCCCCTCCATTCCTCCCTCTCTTCTTCCCTTTCCCTCGCCCGGTCTCCTCACCCACGACGCCGTCTCGAAACCTCTTCTGGTTCTGTGACTTGTGCGACCTGGGGACAGAAAGTGTACGTTACCGTCAGCACTAAGGACACTTGGTCGTTGTGGCGCACTCTGATACTGAAGGAGACACACTTCCAGTCGGTGGATGAGTTTACGCTAGCTTACAAGGTATCTGAGTGGCATTCCTTGTCTGCGTGTAGCCTGTACTTCACACTGTTGTTCACAATCCCACTGCGAGCCACTCGTGTTTTCTGGATTCTCAGTTTTCACTGTGAGTACGGGTGACTGAGTGCTGACTGAAGGCCACAAACGGCAAATTGAACCACTTAAAATGACATCTATGACACATTAGTGTGAATATGTGAAGTGGTCCAAATATTCTGAACCCATTGTCAAGTACTGTAGAGAGGACTCGTTCAGTTATTTATGGTCAGAAAGCATCTATGTCTAAATATTAAAATAGTATAAACTTGGATAAATAATTCCTTTCATTCAGATCATTTATGATAACTCCAGCATTCGAAAACTATTTCATATCTTTGTACAGTTCAAGCACAATACAAGCAGTTTTAAAGGCGTCACCTTGGCTACGGTTGGGGCCATTAGTTTTTATTTGGATATCAGAAATTTACATAAACTTTACGAGCACATCAACGGTAAAACTATAAAATGATCCATAAAAGATCAATGATATCAAGCAGAGCTATGCCAATTGGATAATAGTGACTCCAAACTATCTAAACTATTTACCATGGATGACAAACGATGGGGTTGTTTGCTGACTGTAACAATGCTGTAACAGAGGTAAACATAGACTAGCAGGGTAAAGAGGCTTTAAATGGTAGTCGGTAATATCGTTTTTGTCAAATTACCTGCCAGTATACATTCTTTAAACCTTTTCTGTGTGAGGGCAGTGATAGTATGAAATACACCAATCAGGCATAACATTATGACCACCTTCCTAATATTGTGTAGGTCTACCTTGTGCCTCCAAAACATCAGAGAATGGACATGGGCCTTCTGAGGGTGTCCTGTGGTGTCTGGCAACAGAATGTTGTTAGTGGGGGCCTTTGGGTCCTGTGGGTTGAGGGGAGGGGCCTCTGTGGATCATCCCACAGATACTTGATCAGTTTGGGATCTAGTGAATTTGGAGGTCAGGTCAACACCTTGTGCTGTTCTTCGTGTATTTTTAGTTGTTCCTAAAGTGTTTTTGTGTGTGTGTGTCTGTGTTAGGCTGCATCCTGCTGGGGATGACTGCTGCCATCAAGGAGTGTCATTGCTTTGGGGTGGAGGTGCCTGGTCTGGTCTAGGTGGGTGCAGAACATTGTACTCTCACAAGATACATCTCCTACCAGTGGTCATAATGTTGTAATGTTGTTTAAGTGTCCTACAATTCCAGATTCAGTTTCCCTACCTAAAGTACTTCTCCAGCTCGATGACTGCCAGACTGAGGATCTTGCCTGGGTGTCTCCTCTGCTGCTCCTGGACCCAGGACGTCAGCGTGGGACAGTCCGACCTGCCAAGCCTCACCTCCTGGGTTGGGCAGGAGTGTTAAGGAAAAAAAACAAACAAAACAAAAAGCATAATTTTAAAGCATACAGGATGTATTACGAGTAGCAGGTGAGGCTTTTACTGCTCAGGAGCTGTAATGCGTGATTCCAGAGATGTTGCAGGTAACTGAATAAATCATTTAACGAGTGTCAGTCCATCATTATTTATATTTTACTTTATTTTATTTCTACAACACGTAATACATGGCATTGCGGTCCTTGTTTTAAAATGTTATTAAAAAGTCTTTAATGCTGTGAAATTGTTTAAGTTTACTATTGACATGATTCCCAACACCTTAATTTGTTGAGCAGACAGACATAATATAGTAACATAGAACATTTTTTGCTTATACTGCATTTTATCGACCGATTATGAGATCCATTGACAACTGAACTGATAAAGTCAGGGATCAGTCTAATCAGCTGTCTTCCCTACAAGTCAGAGTAATTAAACACAGCAGTGGACGTGCTACACACATACACCAGCATCGCTAACCCTGCTGCTGTGTATATGATGTGGTGTTGTTTGTTTGAATACGATATATGATTTATAGGATATTTGCTCGTTGATATTAAATATAATGAGTGTGAACTGAATTCATTTTCTTCATTCATAAGCTCATTTGTGGCAGCCTGTCATTTTAATTAACATATTTCTTCTCATTACTGTCATCTAACGTGATGTTGTGCTCAGCTCTCAGCTTGGCCTTTTGCCCTCCGCCGTTATTGAAATTCCCTTTACTTCCATCGAAGTCGTTAACAATTCATCCGGCTCCGTTTAAAGTCCGATTGATGTGTTAATGATGCAGGTAAACCTCCGCAAGCCATAAGCCCCTGACAAACCTGGATGTAGCTGTGGATCAGAGTGATGAAGTCCTCCACAGTCATCTGCATCACGACGTGGGCCTCTGGTACACACGCTCCTTCACCTGGCTGAGCCGCAGAGGGGGCAGTAAATGGTGTTACTGTGCATGTTTACTAAACGAGTGCTCATGAAAATTCTTTTAATATGTTTACGGCAGAAACAGAAAGGCATCGCAGCTAATTGAACGGGTGCATATTCAAGCTTCCCCTTGAATACAACAAGGCAATGGGAGAACGGCGCGTCTTATCACCTGAGCGCAGGGAGCTCTCCTCATCCAGCTCACACTGCGTGGGAGAGGTTGCTTCTCGATGGCACAGCTGCAGCCCAGGGCCTGCAGAGATGCCAGCAGAGTCCCGCCTCCTTCCAGCTGCAAGAGAGCTGCGAACACAAACACAGCCAGCAAAATAATTGATTAAATGAGGCCTTCAAAGCAGAAGACGAAAATCAAGATGACTACGCATTGGCAGGTATTATTTAAAGTTTTGTTCTTACCTGGATCCACAGCAGCCACCATATGCTTAATACACTCCTCTGGCTTCAGGGCCTTGGCAGCCTCTGCCAGAAGTTTCCTCTCTGCTTTCTGTCTCTCTTGTTCCTGCCTGAGCGCCTCCTTGTCCTGCTGATGTCTCTCCTTGGCCTGCCTCCTCCTTAAAGCCTCCTCCCTGGAGGCTTGGATCTCCTCCACCGTTCGTTTGGCAGGTTTCCTCTTGGCAGGAGAGCTGTCTGCACTCCCCGCGCTGGAGAAAGGCTTCTGAGGCAGCTGAGGGAGCTCCTCGGGCTCCTCTGGGACACCTGAGGCCCCACGGCTGACTGTTCGCACGTCACGCGAGCCGAGAGGCCGATCCGACTGAGAAATGCCATTCTGCCGAGAGAGCTGCGAGTTGGCGGAGGAGGCAGTAATCACATTGTCTCGTCTCTGTTTGAGCCGCTCCGCCAGAGGGATATAAGGTGCGTCTTCATCAGAATCGCTGCTGATCATCAAGACATCAGTTGCTCCCGGACGTACACCCTCTTTACCCTTCCCTGGGGAGGAGATAGCTGCCTGTTCTGCATCAGAGTCATCCAAGGTGAACAAGTCCGGTTTCTCTGAATTATCTCTCCTCTGGGAGGCTTGGTCAAGGTGTCGACCAGGCTGGAGGAAGTCGAACACAGGCAGCTCCTCGTCTATGTCACTGGTGGAGTCACTGTAGCTGCCCATGATCTGTCATGATCAGGCAAATTACTCTACATGACATAAGACACGAGAATTATAACAGGATCAGCAATCAACAATCAGTTACTACCCACAAAGGTGCCTTTTCCAGTGGTGGCAGAAACCACACCAGGCTTCAGACAGAAATCTTACAATTTAATATATCTTATAGGACTGGCAAGTAAATAGATAATCGAACAGATCGTGGCCTGTGTTAGTCGCAAATTATAGGTGTTTAAGTAAATTCAGCAAGGACACAATCCACCAAGCAGAACGTTGTTAGCTGCTGCTTTATCAAATGTGTACGTAAGTTGCAGCAACGTTTGTCGAAACAGAGCTCTCCCATAAAAATAAAATAACTTTTTAAGTGAGATTTTACATTGCTGTAATGTTCGATTAAAAGGTATTGAGAAGCGGAAAAAACAAAACAAGTGTACGCCAAGTAATCAAGCAATGCTAGCACCAAGCTAACACAACATGTAACAGACGTCGGTGAGCTGGATGTAGCTTCACTCACTCTTTCCTTTGAAATCTCGCCCTCCGTCGTTGAGTTAATCAAGAAGCAGGGTCAAGTTGGGGATAGCAACTTGCACTAACTTTCAGCTGTAGTCGGCAACTGTTAACTTGCATATACGAACACCATGATGAGTTGTGTACTACATGAGATCCCATACAATTTGATTTCCCCGGGTTGGTTGTACGGTAATGTTGCATTCACAGGTTAAGGGGTTAACTGGCTTCCCCTCAACCATCCACTGCGGTGTTAGGTGTTCTGTCTACATTTACCAGAATAACTCAAAAGTTTGTTTTACAAGAAAAGTAAAATGAATGTTCAAAACTAATGAAGTGTCAACATGTTTGAGTGCAGAATGAGTGTATTATATGAGTTGGGAACGCGACGTTGTGCTGTTGTTGTGAAAAAGTTCAGGCATTTTAAAATATGCTTAGTGGCCTTTAATTTATTGGTATTAATTTAACGTATCTGTATTTAGGTTGCATTAGCATTGCACTCGGAGCATTTAATCACATACTCGGAGCTAAAATGCAGAGTTTTCGGTTAGTGTTTTATGTTTGGGGACAGTGTTAGATATTTCCTTAGGATCCTGAATGCGGCAAAACGATCCGGATGTCACGCAAGGGATATTACGTAGGCCACACCGTTCAAGATGGCAGCGCTGGCGTCCTTGATGCTCAAGTCCAGAGCAGGTTTCTAATATCGAAATTAATATTTTAAAAACACATATAATTGTATTGGCAGCTTTTGTGACAATGTGAATATCAGAGTTATCTGTTATGTGAGCGTACGCTTGTGTTGAATGGTCATTTCAAGCAAGGCACGCTGCATGCTAACTCAGCTAGCTAGCTAGCTTGTCAGTGTATAAGCACTGAATGTCATGGGCACTTACATGATGCAGGTCTAAATATTACTGAACATTTCGTCATTTCCTGAATATTAAGGATGTGTGTGAAACATCTCTCTTTTTAAATGAGGAAAAAAACTGAAACTGGGATTTACAGTGTACGTTGCGCCTCCACCTGAACATTTGTCGGTGCTGCTGGTTTCAGGTCTGTTGGCCCCTGGTCAGTCCTGTCTGCTGGACTCACTGAGGTTTGCATCCAAAAAGTCTGGTGGCAGCAGCAAGAACGTCGGAGGAAAGAGCCCTGGCCGGAGATATGGCTTCAAGAAACATGAAGGTAACTTTGCACTGCCCTACCAGCAGGTTTTCACTTAAACTGTGAAATTTAAACACGTACCTATGCACTGGCGTGAATTTCAGTACATACTGTCCACCAAGTGATACAGTAAGACAAGGAGTCAAAAATGAAGTTTATACTGGTGATGTTACCTGCTGCTCTTGAGTCTGTAGATTCTATAGATCCACAGTAGTCACATTAATAGAAAATACGCTGGGTAATAGGTTAATATAGGTCTCCTGACAGGTTTAATGTCGTTTCATAGTGGTATTTGCGTCCACATAGGCCTTTATGTTGGTGTAACATGTTTCCATCTGCAAGAACATTTCACTTAATTTACCTTTTGCTGATAAAATGCAGAAATAGGAACAAACAAACTACAAAAAAACACAGAAGGAGGCAGTTTCTGGATGGGGTTAGACAAAAAGATGTGTACCTTACTGAGGAGGATGTGGGAACTTACCCACATACACAGTCCCAACTAGGGATACCTAATCAATTCCTCATCATTACTTCATCATTTGTCTTTGTGGAAACAAACCGTAGTGCTAAACTGCTTTCACCACAAAACCAACTGTGTTATTATCTGTCAAACACAGTCTGCATGTATATGGTGAAAATGTGATCAAAATATGCTATGATGTAGCAGTCCATGTGCTGTATTGTTGTGAACATGTGCAACTCAGATCACTTCTCCTCTGGATGATTACTCCTCAAAGCGCCTTACAGTAGGGTGCAACATCATGTTGTCAGTGGGAGCACCATTGATGATCTTGGAGGCATACAAATCTGGTCAATCTCAAAACTGGAACTGGTCTTTAATATCCACCTTTAGTCCAAACTATTAAAATCACAGATCAGGACAGATAAAAAAAAAAAAAATCCTCAGAACTCTTGGAGATGAAGTCAAGAATTTTTGTCTTTTCTTCTGTTTCCAAGGTGACTTTGTCCATGTTGGTAACATCCTTGCAACACAGAGGCAGATGAGGTACCACCCGGGCGCACATGTAAGTTTAACTTTCTCAATCCAGGAATGTTGATGTGGTGGGATTTCAGCACACACTCATCTAGTCTAGCTAGTTTGTTTTAAATGAAGAAACAGAAACTAACCTCAGTCATCTGGGAGAGCAGGAGCAAAGCAAGTAAAAGCCCCTAATGAGGATCAGCACGTATCATTTTAAGTGCTAATATTGGTTAAGTTTAATTCTTTTAAAAATGTCAGAATAGGTATCACAGTGCCAAGACATTCTGTGTTGGTACCTGAATCGCAGCCGTGTACACAACCCAGTCTGTATAAACATACAGTAGTGCCTCCTCATGCTTAATGACAGACATGACTAACTTAACAAAGACTAAATCTGATATATTTATACAAGATTATTTTATTTCTATTCATTGTATAAGTACAAAATATTATAATAGTAAGTTTTGGGGGGTTTCTTCAATCAACCTTTTATTTAAATGAACTAAAATATGTTTTCATGCGTAGATGTACTCAGATACACCTCGTGTTAGGATGTGACCTGACAAATGCTCAACAGATCTTTGCATTTACACCTGGTATTAAAACCTGCTTGTTCTCTCGTTTGTGGCGTGGTTTGGTTTGATCTCAGCTGAACTGAACACTTTTTGTTGGACTTGCTAGAGTAAGCAGGAAGAGACAGATTGTACAGATTACATTTCCACCTTCTGAGATCTGATTACAGTGTGAACCTTACCTCCGCCAGACGTGGTCCGACTGATTCAATCACGTCAAAGTGTGCTGTACATGCATTTCTCATCCTGTGTCCAGACACATCACACTTTAGAACCAGGTCTAACAGACTTGAAGTATAATCTATGTTGTACTAGCAACCAGTAAACAGCATCAAGAAGCGGTGTAATAGGTTCAGTCTGATGTCCTGCCCTGTTCTTAAGGTGGGGATGGGAACCAACAACACGCTCTTTGCTCTGGAGGATGGCCACGTCAGGTTCACTAAAGAGGTCTACATCCCACCACCCCGCAGCCATGAGGCCTTCCGAGTCATCACCAAGCTGCCCAGAGGAGCCGTGCTCTACAAGACTTTCATCAACGTCCTCCCAGTCAAACAGGAGGGCAAGTTCAAACTGGTGGACATGGTCTAAAGAGGCACTGAACTGTTGTTGCGCGAGGAGGATTTGCTTTGACTGGCGCTGACTCTTGACCTCTCCTGACCCTCCTGTCTCTGAGTTCTGAAAGTTGGACTAATTAAACTGGAGTTCAGCTTTTACTCCCACAGGAATTTGCAGTTTATTTACAAAAGATATCTTCAGTGAAGGTTTTGCTCGCGCCCATTGTTGCGTTCAGTGTGGATCCTTTGTCACGAAAGAAAAGGTGCAACTCCTGTATTTAAAAATAATGTCATTCTAATATAGCTCCATGATACTGGAACTGATGTTATTCATTACAGTTACTGTTCACTGACCTGCTTCCCCAGTTTACCACAGGGAACTGAGGACCAATAATGAATATGTTATCTATTAAAGTTTTCTATGTAAAAGTACATTCATGACTTGGGTTTTGTGTCAATAGAATTATCAAGTGTTTAGAATAGTATTCATTCAGTGCTGAAAGGGACAGAAGACCATTTGTTGACTTTACTTTTGTCTACCCACCTCAGTGAACTGAAGGGAGCTTACGTTTCCTGGAAAAACAGTGTACACTGTATGACTGTTATTGGTTGGGAAGGTCTGGCATGTGGGGAAAAAAATGAGTACATTCTAAGAAAATGTCTGGCTTTACCAAAACATTTAAAAGGGATAAGATAATCTGAAACATGGAACACATGAATTTAACATGTGTTTGTCCCTGTATACACATGGCTGGCAAAGACCAGACCTTTTGGAATCTTTTGGTCTGGATAGACAAATCAAAGGTGGAACAGTGGTGTGGTGGTTAGTACTGACGGGTCTGGGTTCGAATCCATCAGCCGACTGGGCCCTTTCTGTGTAGAGTGTGTACATTCTCCCTTTGCCTGCAGAAAATGAATGAATGAATGACTTGACGAATCAAAGGTGTAGACGAAAGACCGTGGACTTTTGAACTGGATAATGACCCCAAAAACACCAGCCCAGAAATAAATCCCCCTAAAATACTCTGTTGGGCAATCAGCCTCCCAGATTTGTAATGCTTCATAAAAACATCTCTATGGTTTTTAAGTGTCATACCCAAAACCCACCACAAGATGTTGTACATGTACTGCTGCGTTATTGGCTCGGTTTGTTTTGACTGTGGCATGCATCAGAGATTTGCATCTAAATCTCACACACAGTCTCACTGTCCTGTGGAATACAGGGAATCCTATGGGGTTTAGACATAATAATAATTGTTATTATTTTTTTGAATTTGCCCGATATAGAAATTGCTGTAACTCCTTTAAACTAACCAGCTCAGATTGATACCTGGTGTTGTAGTGTGGCAGTGCAATCTTAAGAAAGCTTAGCGTATGCTAATTAATTGTGTCATCGTGATAATGGCAGAAAAGAAGGTCATCAAAGTGATTCTATTTATTATATAATGAAAAATGACAGGAAATACAACCAAGTTTCTGGGTCAGTTTAGCTTTTAGTTTGTTCATATCAGCATCTAAACATATTAGACACAGTGACACTAAAGCTGTTAGGAGATTCCAAAGCCCCAAACCAACCACATTATATCATATCTTATATAAATCCTACACTGCTATGGGATCTCACACTTGGAGATTTTGTCCTAGCATGAGTCTTTCCTGCCTGAGTGGTGTGAGCTTATCAGCAAGTTGTTTAGTTTTTGAAACGGCTTTCGGGAAAGATTTAGAGATAAACGGGGACAGCTGTATTTCAGAGGCTGGTGGTATGCAGAGGGAGTGTGGGTAACGCCTGGTACACTGAATGGGAGTTGGAATGCTGAGCAAATGATGGATGTGAGTAGACATGCTGGTCTAATTCTTAATGGGTCTTTGTGGGTCATTGTGCACTCCGGGGCCTGATTGGCTAAACTGAGAAACAGTCTTAATAGCCACAAGTTTAACCTTTTGTACATGTAATGTAATGTCATTCCTGTTTATTAAGCATCTTGAAGTTACTGAATACCCACTGGCTATTGTTTGATTCCTTGGTTCCAGGTCAGTATCAGTCCAGTTGATATTCAATAGATGCACAAACACCAACGTAATATTTTCAGAGTGTAGTTAAGCTCTCCTAGGTTTGTGTTTTCTGTGGTTAGTGTTTGATCTGGGTTAAAGAGTAACCCTGTACTTTCCCTTTCGAATGTTAGTAACAGTCATGGGTGAACTCAGAAGAGTCGCAGATCAATGCCTGACCTTGCCAAACTTTGCAAACAGCCAGTGTGCTTTGAAACTAGTTGTTTGGCAACATGAGCAAAAAGGTCACAACACAGTCTTTACAAGGAATATATCTATCCAGGTGAATTTTGGTACCGATATTCTTCGTGCCCAGAGCATGAACATCGATGGTGATCACTGATGGTCTTCACTGATGCACTGTTTGTGTATCTAGCCCACTTTGAGGATGTGGTTTTGTACAATAGCTATTGATGCACTGAAACTGACAATGCATGCATCAATTATGATGAACAATGTTCTTCTTAGTCAGGTTAAAACTAGTCTGGAAGTTAAACCAGGCCAGGCCAATCAAATTGTTTGGGAGACTTTAGTAATTGGGACATACACCTCATCTGGTGGGCGTGGAGTTGAATTTGTTTACAGCAATACTTAAAGGACAATCAGTTAACAGTGATTAAGGCATTTGTGAATGCTTGGATCGCTCAGTGACACATACTTCATTGCTCTGACTGGTTGTAGGACCGTCCAGTTCAACACAGAGGTAACTTTTCACTCTGTATCACAAACATGCCCCATGGAGGAAATCCAAATGGAGTGTTACCAGATTCCACGTTTGGCCAAAACATGAAGTTGTCCAGTATTTATGACCAATTACTTTCAGAACTCTTGCCAAATTAGTAAATGTTGCTAACATAGCCCATTGATGAATGTGGTACACATTTCATCTGCATAATATCCCCATGTTAACCTATCAGTTGGCTGGCAGGCAGTTGTAAGCAGAAAGCTCTTCAGCACTGCCTCTTAAAGATCGATTTATGAATCCACAAAGAGCCTACTACATAGTGTCCCATTGGAAGCATTTATATTTGGTGTGTCATACTGTAGTCATGCCATTAAAGCCCTTGTGATTAGTCAACTGCATCGAGTTGCTCTGTGTGTTTTAAATAATGGCGATTGGCACTGAGTTCCTCATGTTAGAGTTGGAGCCAAGTCATGCTTACTGAAAAGATGAGGAGATGGCGTGTTGGAAGCATAAGGAGGGTGCTGGTCCACTGAGAGACATAGATGAGGAAATCATTTTGGACTAGTCTAGATTTAGTCTAGTTTGGAAATGTGCTTTGGGAGTCTTAATAAATTTCACTCAAAGGGAGGGAGATTCTTGTTGAACATTTTGTTTAATTGGTATAAAATCTGTTACTTTTATTTGCATAAAAAGCTTATGTACAAAAATGTCCAGAAGAGTCTCCATCAATCAACCCTTTGAAAAGTCCTCTTATTATACTGTTCTTGGAAAAACACAAAGTGAAACATGCCAGTAACTGAATAAACAACACAGGGATGTGTCATTCCCAGCTCTGAGGAGTGTACAGCTTGAGTCAGAGTCATTAACATGAGAATACCCCAAGAATCACAGAAATCAATCAACAGCTTTGCTTCAAAGCAAAAACATTCCCTTCCCGAAATGCTTTTCTTGTCCCTGATGGCGTCACTCCCTCGGCTGTAGCTACAGAAATCACCCTTGTCCTCGTGCTGTGGCTTGGCAACGAATTCTACAACCAACAGAAAGACAGAAACCTGAGGATCCGTGCAGGACATTAGGGGGGAGACACTCTCTGGGGCGCTGTGGAGGGCTGATGAGGATTGTGTGCGCCTTCTCTGAGGTTTGAGCAGTCGTCCTGGCTGTTCATTGACAGGTGAATGTCCAGAGGCTGAACACCTACATGTGAAAACTCAAAGGACTGGCGTAAGGTTTCTTCATATGTTGGCGGAGGCTAGAATAGAATGTGAAAAACAAAGCATCATGGGAAGTGTTAGTATTTTTCCTCTGTGTCACAGCTGAGTCTGACTTGATTAAATTGCTTAAACAAATCAGGTTTTGTACTCATTGCTAGATTTTGATGCATTTTGGGGAAACGATCAACCTGTTCGATCTATGCATTCACCACAAAGAACTAGGGCTTCACTTTCCTACATATTTAGCTCTCTAACTACATTTTTAAAAAGAGGCCTCAAAATCAACAAGTATGGAGTAGATTGACAAAGCTTTGTAGGCTTCAGGCTTCATCAAACAGACAGGGTCAGTTTTGACCTGGGAGGACAAATGTTGCATGGTCAACATTAAGTCAATACGAGTGGACCTTCCCGTTGTCCTCTGGATCAAACTTGACCCATTTTCGAATGTGTTTATATCACAGAATGCTGCTTAAATGTGGTCTACTGCCCATTAATTCCAACAATAAGTACAACATATAGCCTGCTAATTAGTTAAGGAGAAGTTAGCTTAACACAGAATTAGGTAATACATTATATTTTAGGCTTTATAAATAGCCAAATACAGTGGGACAGTTTTTAGGACAAAAGTTACATGGGGGACGGGAAGAAAATATGTAGATTAGGAGAAAGAACCATGTAACTGATGTTTATTCTGTCATCACAAAAGGACGTTAGCCTGGCTTAGAGTGCTAGAGGTAGGAAGTGATTTAGCCTTGCATCAAAACACTCTTTCAAAAAGCCGCTGAAAAACTTACACAAGTTTATGTTTGTTTAAGTTTGTTAACATTCATCCATATTTATTACTTGAAAAGACTTAAAGCTCTCAAAAATTGTTAAAACTTACTATGCGTTAATCTCTACTCAAAGAAAAGATTTTGTTGTGTTGGGGAAGTTGGTCAGAAGCTAGTCCAACTGTTGGGTTTCTCCATTTACGTTATTCTTATTATTTATTTACAACAGATGGTAGCTACTTTCTGGGGCAACAAAGTCACCAGGTTTGGTGTCATTGCCTGTTCGTCAACCTTAAACCTGTGCTAACTTGCTTTATTTGTCAAGCCACAATCTAGATCAGGGGTGTCATAGTCTAGATCGTACGGCCCATTTTGATCTAAAGTTGGCCGGCCCAGTAAGATAATAGCATAATAACCTATGAGTTATTCGTTTTAGTGCAAAGGAAATCAAATAAATTAGGAGAATGTTAACATTTAATAAACTACCCTTTTGTAAGAAAAATAAGTGCAATCCAAGCACACTGGGGTCTACTGTTTAGTCCTGGGTCTCTGTGTTGTGTTCTGTCCACATGTCTTACTAAAACAGTGGACAAAATAGGGACAAAAGTTATTTTCATTAAAACTTTGCAACCTTCTATGTAACTTTTCAAGTCCACGCTGTGGGCCAGATTAGACCCTGTGGCGGGCGACTTTTGGCCCATGGGCCGTATGTTTGACACCAGTGACCTAGATGATCACACTTCACAGAAAAATCAGGACCGATGGAGGAAGTAGTGTTCATCAAGAAATAGTTGGCATTTTGACTTTGAACAGAGCCGGGCTACCTGTTACGCCCGGCTTTACGCAAAGCTAGGCTCACCGCCACCTGACTCTGTCAGGGTGTTGGCTTTTTCTCATCTCACTTTTGGAAAGGAACTAAGTGTTGGATTAATCCCTTTCAATGCTTTTGAGCCAAGGTGAAGTGCACTTAGGCAGCTATAACTGGAATAGAAGAGAATCTTTCACTACTCACCTCATCATGGCAACCGTCGAGGCCAAACCGCTGAGCAATCAGGTTGTGGATCTGTCTCTGCCTGTCCTTCTTACGAACGCTCTCATAGGAGGGCAGCCGCGGTAGAGGTCCTTCCAAGTAGTAGTCACTGGGCTTCCCGATGATGAATAGCCTTCTGGGAAGCTGGATTACACACACAAACACAAACAAATGAATAAGAAATTTAATAGTCTGGCAACGTCACGAGATGCATTCCAACATAACTGCCAGCATCAGTAGTTATCTGCTCTGATTACAGAAACTTCTTACTTGTGGCCCAATAACTCCCTGGTTCAAGCCTGCACTGTTTCCATCATGGGCGATGCCGATCAAAGAATGCCTGCTGCTGTACTGAGGAAGATCTTCCTGGAAATGATTTAACATAACAGTCGATTCAGTTGCAATTGGTCTTCTTCTACTACAGACGCTGTCTATCTTACACTTTGTGATTTGTGTGTACTTCAACATGTACAACAACAATTCATAATATTCAATATTTTAAACCAGATATTATACTTTTGCACGAGGTTTATAACTGCTATATATGTTAAACATAGGATTTAAGATTAATATATTTGTCAGTTGTGGACATTTTGAGTCTCAAGTAGTTTAGTCATACAATCTTTTGATTGATTTGTGTTTCTTTGAGGTTGCCACATGTTTTTGTGGTTGTTTTGAGTGTCTTCCGGTTACTGTACATCTCATTTTGATGACTTTGAAGTTGGTACGCATGTCTTTGTGGTTGTTTTGAGTCTCTTTCAGTCATACTTCTTCTTTTTGGATTGATTTATGTCATTGTGTGGTTTGTTTGAGTGTCTTTTGGTCACTGTACATCTCCTTTTGATGGATTTGAAGTAGGTACGCATGTCTGTGTGGTTGTTTTTAGTGTCTTCTGGTCATTGTGCATCTCTTTTGAATGGATTTGTGTCTCTTTTTGGTTGGTAAGTATTGCCTATGTGGTTTTTGTGAGCCTCTTTTAGTCATACGTCTTCTGGATTTTGTATTGATTTCTGTCTCTTTATAGTTGTCTTGAGTGTCTTTCAGTCACTGTGCATCCCTTTTGGATGGAGTTGTGTCTCTTTGTGGTTGATTTGTATCTCCTTAGGATGTTTTGAGGTTGATTGTGGTCCTGTAGCGTCTCTGTAGTGGTTTTATAGAGGATGTAGGATCATAAAAGGCTCCGGCCCCTGGGCCCTTACATGTTATTCCCTCCATGCTAATTTCTAGTTCTTGTTGATGTTATAATGATACGTATATCTAAATGTTAACTGGATGTTCACATGTCAACCAACACTTAAAAGCTAAGTAAATCTTCATTAAGGAGCTGATGTGGCTGGAGTCTGATGTGTCTCTGTGCTCGCCGTAGAAGATGGTAGCTCTTACCGTATAGGCCTGGGTTCTGAATCTGCAGCAGAGAGGATCTTTTCTGTAGAGGACTACAGCCAGCATCACCACCACTAAACAAAACACTACACAGGACACTGAGATGGAGGAGAGAGACAGGTAGTGGCACGCTGTCACTTTTCAGCAGGAAAAGCACGTTTCTTAAGCAAACTATGTACAATATAGTCCATGAGGTGGACATGCAGACGGAAACCATGTGGTTCAGCCTCTCAATACCAGTAGCGCTAAGGCTATCGTCTTACAAAGACCTTTGCATACTTACAATTGGAGTATACTGTATCTTAGTAAAAGCTGGATCCTCAACCAGCCAAACCTGATCAAACATTAACCCTTTCTATAATGGAGGTGACTGTACTAGGACCAGGCTGTTATTCTTGTATAACTCTTATTAATCTGCAACCTGTTGCCATTTCTGGAAGCCTCCAGAATGTGTCACATTGAAAGAAGACACTAGCAAGTATTGGTATATTAAAAATGGTAGAGTTGCTATTCAGACTAAGTATATATCAAAGTCATGTAGTCATTTGTTGTTTTCAAATCTAAGTATTATAATTATTAGCTTCTGAATGTTTTAATTCATATATTCCAATATTGTTTATTTCACATTTGAGAAGTTGCAATGTATTTTTGCTGGTTTGGCTTTAAAGGCAGATTTAAACTAACTTCATTTTAACCAACTAATTGATCTTGTTGTCAACAGGAAGCTGTAAATGTTTTATAACTCCAGGTAGCATCAATGCCTCAACTCCAAACTGGTTTCAACTGATCCATGTTTGTTCACCGGAGGTCCACAAACCTCCTCCCTTCTCGTACACTGTGCGTGTTTTGGACAGTATGTTCAAATTCAATCATAATTCATAATTCTATACAGATTAAAATATAACTTTATCTTGCCCCTGTAACCTGCGCTAACATATTATCCTGTGCTAAACACTAGAATCTAGAATCAGTAATTCCCAGACTATTCCTTTCTTCCCTCCACAAATTATTACTGACGCATAAGTTAAATAAAAATTCTTCTCTACTTTAATAAACAAAATGAAAAAGAGCTGGACTCACCTGAAGCCACGATGACTGTGAGCAGCTCCGGCGCCATGGCAGGACTCTCTCTCAAATGACCCTTTATTCCTTTTTTTCAGTCAGTATTGCTGCCCGGCACACATCAAATCAATCTGTTCTTTGCATCCGAAGCGAAAGAAAACAGCTGACCCTGTGTATTTTCCTAACTTCCTCTGAAACCTCTGAACACTATGCAAGCATAGATCCTCTTGGACTGACCATCAGGTAAATATTAACACCATGTCAGGATAGAGGTTGACTTTTCAGCCTCCCTTAATCTGGGTAAAGAAAAAAAAAAGGAAAAGAAAAACAGGCTTTGTAAAGATGAGTCTTGTGCAAACTCTACTGGGCACTAATGGAGATGCAAGCAAAGTGAGCTGATGTTGGCAAGGTATACAGTAGCCCAACACATTACTGGAATCCCTGCTACACACAGCGCTATAGGATACAGTAGTACATCATCGTATATTGTACTGTCAATCAGGTGGGACATTTATACTGTTTGCTGATCATGATTACAGCATGTATGCAATCAGATAAATGATGGAAGAAGCATTTAGCCTCCTATTTTGTTCCTAAGTTAGGTAAAAGTATGTTACTTTATTATGAAAGTAAAAAAAAAATTAAGTTAGTAAACTGTATGTTAAGTATCAAAAGAAAAACAATCTGCAGCAGAAGGCTTAGATTATACTGAATGTTATACATTCAGTATAATCTAATCTGAATGTAATATTTGATTATAGATTATTATTGTAGAATTATTAACAAGTATTTATTTAAGTAAATGATTAACCGCAACCCTCGAGAAAACAAGTGACAACAGAAAATGAATGAATGAATGATCCCAATATCGCTGTCAGAACTAAATAACCTTGACCAGCTTGTGGCAATCCAATGTTCTACTGGGAAACTTTTGGATGTTACTTAGACATGTAACACCCACCTAGACCAGACCACCCCCACCCCATAGCAATGACACTCCTTGATGGCAGCAGTCATCCCCAGCAGGATGCAGCCTGACACAGACACACACACACACAAAAACACTTTAGGAACAACTAAAAAAACATGAAGAACAGCACAAGGTGTTGACCTGGCCTCCAAATTCACTAGATCCAAACTGATCAAGTATCTGTGGGATGATCCACAGAGTCCCTCCCCTCAACCCATAGGACCCAAAGGCGCCCACTAACAACATTCTGTTCCCAGACACCAGAGGACACCCTCAGAAGGCCCATGTCTGATGATCGAAGTGCTACTTTTTAGCATGACGTGTACCAAATCGTCCATGGGCAGTCTGAGATAAAACAACCAGCCAAGTGTTTTGGATTAGAGCCAGCTCCACTCTGCTGCACCCAAAGTAAACCCTGCAACACACAGGCGGAACTCCCAACAGTGTCACAGTGTCATATCAGGACAATAAGCAGATGTAAGCAGCTGATGGCACAAGCTAAAACCTTCTTTTAAAACGTCAGAACTGTTTTGTACATATCCAGATATTCTCCATCTAGTCTTTATCTTATTTATCCAGGAGCTTCCATCACACATTGCTTCTACCATCACTAGAGATAAGTGAGATGGCTCAACAAGCCGCTAAACACGCCAGGCGCTGTCATGACCTCCCTGCACTGTTGCACTGATGAGATGGAAGGCTTGGATCGTGTCCACTTCCCTCCTCTGCATGTCACACTTCCCATTTTGTCATATCCGTCCATGAACTTTGTATCTCTTGCTGTTCTTCTGTTTTTAAAGTCAACTAGAAGTGTTCTCCACAATTCTAGGCAGCTGTTGCTGTTCTCTGAGAACAATGTCCCAACTGTAAGACTGCATGTCTTACACTCAACTTATCACAGTTCTTCTGGAGTTCTCCAGGCTAAAGAATGATGTAACTCATAATATATCATGAGTATAATATCACTGAAATAAACCTGAGTATACTGAATGAAGTGCAAGAAACTGTGTGTGCATCACTGCTCACTGACAAAGAGCTGCTGTCGTATTTGATCTAGCGTGTTCAGGCTTCTTTGACAGACCTCGGCATGAATTCTTGAGACCTGCCTCAAAAGACAACAAAGACCGCTGGTCGGTAAGTACTTGAACGCAGCACCATCCCAACATCCTTCCAATCGCCACGACCTCTCGTCCGCTCTCATCATCTCTCCACCCTCCTCCTGCTCCGTCCATCCTCCCCCCTCTTACACGTAGCGTGATGTGGGTGAACGATCACGACATGCCTGTTAAATGCTAGAGATGTGGGCTGAAGACTGTGATTCACCCCAAAGGAGGAGCTTACTGAGGAGCACCTAGCGCTCGGAGGAGAGGAGGAGAAGGCTGAGGGTTGCGTGGAGAGAGGCTGTTTGTTTTAAAATATACATCCTCTTCCTCTAGGATCTTCGGTTCTTTTGTGCAGCAGAAGCGCGCCGGCAGGATGGAGCGGATGGAGTCGATGGAGCCGATCTCCGCGTACTACACCACCGATTACCCGGAGATCCAGCCCGACAGCGCCTACGGATCCGGAGAGACCACCGAGAACCAGGCAAAGACTCCCCCAGCTCCGACTTACGACGAGGAGTTGGTGCACAAGGTATGGCTGCGTGGTTACAAGAATACAACAAGGTTTTACGCCCAGGAGCTGCGACGCGAGGCTTTTGGTTTTAAAACTAAATGTTCCATCTTCGTGCGTATCTTCACGCTCACATTCATTTACTTTCTGATAATTCAGTGGTTAGTTTGTGGAAGGGTCTCTAAATCCTGAAGCACGCCTGCCTTGGACCAGCGCTGCGCTCTCCGTGGTGCTGATCCGCGCTTGGACGCAATGGTAGTGTAAAGTTCTGTTCCCAGACTCGGTGCGTGCCACATCTGCGCAAAAGCACATCGTTCTCCTATTTCTTTTTACTACGGCAGAGGGGCGAAAAATCATATTGTGTGCTTGAGTTTGTGTCTTTAGCCTGGGAGAGTTTGTGCCGTTCCATGAATTTAACAAAAAGAAAAACACCATAAAATCCAACATCAAACATATAATTATCTCAAGATGCCCACAAGTACATGTGCCAAACGCAAATCTAACCGTGTGATCCTCCTCTGATTTCATTTACAATGAGAACATTTCACGATCCCTTTGAGTTTTAAGCCTTCTGCTGCGCACGTATCAAGCAGTTCTGGGTGTATTTGTTGGCCAGTTGTGGCCTTTGACCTCGCTGTGGAAGATGAAAGAGAACGTCCCTTTTGGCCTCAGTGGGATGTCACATCGTGTTAGGAAGCCGTCTTGCAGGACCGTCTTTCAGTCCAGTCTCAGAGAGCTGTGTCATTCATAGCACATTTCTCTTTCTTTAATCATATCAGGCCTTCAGTCTGCAGTGCTCTGTTTCTTTCTTCTTCTTTTTTTTTTTTTAAATGTCAGCCAACGAGCAAAATGAGCCTTTCAGCACTCTGATGCTCAAAGTACAGTGTTAGTCCCCGGGACGAGGCTTCTGCTTAGTGACTTCATGTCATTAGTGTGAGTTTAGAGTGAACGTTCGTGAGAACTGACTTATGACGAAGGCTAATGGTCTGAAGAGATGTGAGCTGGGTTCCCCTAATGCACTTTGACCATATGTGTTTAATGGCCTTATGAGCTGTGTGTGCTCTGATGCTCCAGCTGGAGTAACAGCGCTGCACTGCACCCGCATCCAAGACATGTGTGGGGATCTATAAGCATTAGAATTAGTGTTAGGGTTCCAGTTTAGAATTAGGTTCAGGTAAAGGCTAATGATATGCATTTAGTTGGGAAGGTTAGGGTCAGGAACTAAGGAATTTGTTACAATAATGAATACTCTAATACAAGTATGTACTTCTATCTGTGCTCATGCTACATGCACTTGCGCTGAGAGGGGAGCAGGTGCTCTGCAGAGGGACGAGTTAAAGCATCACAATCTGTTCTTGCTCTCAGAAATCAGGAACAGTCATATCGGGGGGAACAGCTTGAGCTGAGTTCATCCATTCTCACAGTTTCAGTCCTCTATTGACTCTCTGTCTTTTCTTTTACTCTGCCTCACCTTCTCCCCCTCAGGCAGGAGTCACGGTTATGCAACAACGAAGGGGTTTTTAAGTGCTATTTGGTCAGGCCAGTGGTTATTTTGGAGCTGAAAAGGACTCGATAGTGGTTTGGGCTTTTATTTTAACCTTACCCGTTTCATCATATAACACTTTTGTTAATGGCATTGTAATACTGACTTGGTGATATATGTTCTGGGATGTGGCTACTTTTAATGCTTAGCCTTTATGTGGTCTTTAAAGAATAGGGTAGTGTGTATTTTAGTTTTAATGAACCTTTCCGTCAATTCAGTTCTATTCAATTTCTGTTGCATCAATTAAAATTCAGATTTTTACATGATTCTTTGCAGAATCCAGGGCTTGAATCCCCCTGTAGCTCTAAGGACATGGTGGCATGGGAAGAAAAAAAAAAAACTTGTGCAGGGACCCATCTGCCTGAGTAGACACAGACAAAAAAAATAAAAAATAGAAAGCAGACAGGACCAGAGGAGCAGAGAGCAGTACAAAGGAACTAGATGATAAATACATTGTACAAGATATAGGTGATGCATGTTGAAGGAGTATGGATGGAGCAGTATATTCACTGGAGGAAATTGTAGCACATATAGAGAGTGCTCATTAAGGTAATCTTACGGGAATAAATAGGGGGGCATGAACCTGTCAGTGACAACAGTAGGTGGACAACCCGGCCCACCTACAGAGCCACAGCAGCCCTGGAGAGAATTATACATTCAGGTTGCAGTGGATACCTGTAAGCAAGGGACACTTCCTGGTGTCCAGATGCTCATGCAGACATTTCAGTGGAAAGGTCTGTCAAACAGTAGCATAGTAGCTGCACGCCCTGCACCAGATAGCAGAAAAGTTGAACGAGTTGGTGTGGACGAAAAAAGAACCAGAAATGTGATTCCAATGTGATGCTGGATGTGTAAAAATGTCCAGGTAGCTGCTTTCTAGCAAGTTAGCCAATGCATATCAAACGTGTGTGACATTCCAACCCCTAGTGTCCAGAATAAAACTGCTTCGTGAAGCCATTCCAGTGAGCAGCTGGTGGTAGTTACAGGTTAGAGTGGTAAAGCATCAGCAAATGCAAAGGAGAAGTATATGGCTTGATTACACTGATAACACACACAGTATGAGGCCTTGATACACTTGCGTTGGGTCTTTTCATGGCATTTGTTGACTCTAAAACGCTCACTGTTATCCAGAAACTGTAATATTTCACTAAAATGTTCATCAGTGCTCGCTCCCATCTTTTTTTCTGTTGCGTTTTGATTTTGCTATCAAGATCTAAGATTAGCTGTGGTAGAGGAATAATTTATCCACGTCATCCGCCAACACACAGGAGCACACACACACACACACACATTTCAACTTCGCTACTGTTCATTAAAATTGCTTGAGCCGTTGAATTGACTTTTAGCACTGGAAGCTACAGTAATATGACGCTGTTCTGTGCTTTCACATCCCAGCTGTTATTAGTGGCAATATGGAAGCTGTCAAGTTAAATTACATTCAAGGCAGTGTCACAGACACTCCAGGGAGATAAAAGTGGCATTTCTCATTTTATATCACGGTGGCTTCCGTGGAAGCTCATACCAAAGCCTCCGTCTTGGTTTTCAACATCAGTGCTCACGAATGGAAGCAATCAAACAAACAGCAGTAGGTATTTCTAGCACTATCATTACACTAGTCCTGGATCCAGGACACCCTGGGGGGGCCCCTCTGAGACAGGAAAGCATTGAGGGGGAGTGAGACCAAGGCATATACACCAGTCAGCCACAACATTACAACCACTGACGTGTTACTTAGACACGTATCACCCACCCACCCAGACCAGACCAGGCACCCCCACCTGTTAGAGAATAATTTCTCTTCCCTACTGCTGGAGTCAGGTATCTGCCCTATTTTCTCTCTGAAGAACATGCCAAGGCCTGGTCCCTCTTTTGGCGTCTTCAATCTCACTGTCTGACTGTCGACAGACACAGGTGGTGTGAGTCCTTATCTTCATGTTTATGTACAATAGCCAATTAGATATTGACGCATCCCCCCTGCATCGGTCCACTTTTAGTATAGTCTTAGTATAAGAATCTGAGCTTTACTGTTTGTCCCTTAGACTTGAGATGGAACTCATGCACTTATGTTGTGATGATGAAGCTTCGGTTCTCCTCGATTGAGCCTATTCCTTGTACAAGCCTAAATAAACTCCTTCAAGCATGAGACATACAGGACTCTGGTACTTCTTCTTCTTCATCGGCATCGCCACAAATTCCTCCCTAACAATTGGCGTCACGAACAAGATCTCAGTAGAACAACGACTCAGTGCAAATGTATAATGTCTTGTTATAGATCCACAGAGGCCCCTCCCCTCAACCCATAGGACCCAAAGGCCCCCACTAACAACATTGTGTAGCCCGACACCACAGGACACCCTCAGAAGGCCCATGTCCATTCTCTGATGAGTCATAACTGTTTTGGAGGAACAAGGGAGACCAAGATGATATTAGGAAGGTGGTCATAATGTTATGCCTGGTCGGTGTATAGATGGATCGCTTCGTAATAAACAAACTTCCTCCTCAGGGTCTGGGGGCTGTTTTGGATGTGATCTGGTGGTGATCATTGTTAATACAGTTGTACTGTATAAATGTCCTCTTCACATTATACTACTACTACACTATTATCCTATATATCACAAAATACCAAATTGGCAATATATTCTTGTTGTTTTCTTTTTTCTGTCTCCGGCATTTATTTATTTTTTTTTACTTTTCTCTTTGTGTCTCTCCTTCCAGATTTATTACACACACAGCACATCGCCTCTTATGTTCCACGATGTTCTGTACCGATGTCCTGTTAGTGTTTTGTTTGCTTGTCTACAAACGGACTCTAACGGAGAGAAGAACACTTAACAATTTGCTTATGAGCCCTGGAGATGAGTCAAATCTAATTGTCTTTATTGCTCTATCACTCCCTTTTTCCATCCGAACGACACAGACAAATGCACTTTTCACCGTGTCCATCATCAGTGTCTCATTTCCCGACGTCTTCCGCGCTCTAATTGCTTCCAGTCTCCCAGGGGGGGACTTTACGAGAGAGCCTCGCTTCCCAGATAACCTCCGTTTCCACGGAAACGGCGTCATGCCCCTCTCCCGGCCGCGGACGCGCATACATCAGTGCCGCCGTCGCGCCTGCATGTGCGTGTGCTGCGGGTTCTCACGAGACATTAGGTTCCGCGCTGGCAGTGATGTCCAGCAAACAGGAAACAGATGCCACTGAGTCACGGCATGATCGGATGAAGATGTTGTTGCTGGTACAATGCTCCGCATGTTATCTTAGTTTTTAAAGGTGTTCCTAATTTAGATCTTGTCTCCTGTTTGAGTGTGACCACTGAACATCCGCTTAACCCAAGTGCTGGAATTTGCTCATGCCAAAGGAAGAAGGCATGGAGCAGTACCTGGCATTTAAAGAGCTTGACATAGTCTTCTTCTTTCAAAAGCAAACACGCAGGTGTCAAAAGTGCTCCAGTGTAAGCTGCAAGCATTAGCATGTCCAGCTAACTGGGTATATCCAAAACATCTCTGTGTGTTGGTGCTGTACTTAGACACTCTGTATCTGACATCTACATCTGCACGTGCACATTTTGTCGAGCAAAGCCATGTCTTTTGTGTGCATGGTCAATGAAATGAAAATGTCACTACATTTTCTGGTTTATGCCTGCCCCGAGCAGAGCGGGCTGCACAAAAGAGTGCATAGTGATTAAAAGGTGTGCACCATCTGTTTCTCTGTGATGATGTGAACACAGCATACCCAGCAGCCATTAGGGCACAGCGCATAATCAGGTAAATCATACTCAAAACACTATCAGTGGACAGGTATGAGTCCAAGACAGTCAGCAAACACTTTCTAGGACACTAGAAGACATTAGGCTATTCTCAAAGATCCCCAGCTTGCCACAGGGAGCAAAGACTAACCATCAGAGAGGCACAGAATGGGCGCTGACTAAATAAACAAGGGCAGCCGTGAACTCAGTCAGGGCGGAGTAAGCGGTCGGGAGGGACGCTGGGTCAGGGAGAAGGAATCTGGAATGACATCAGACGTTCCTGGAGAGAATGAAGTCTGCGACACTGGCTAGGATGTAATTTAACTTGACAGTTTCCTTATTGCCACTAATAACAGCTGGGACTTAAAAGCACAGAACAGAACAAAAACAGAACGCATGACTCAGCTGGCCGCCACAGCTCTCATGGTAGCCGGCGCACTAACGGTGATTGTGAGTAAGCCCCGTGTGAAGTTAGAAATCAGCGATCCGGGCCCCACCAACGTTCCCACCATTCAGTGCTTACAGTTTCTCATTTATTCATAGATTATGGCAGCCTACACAACGGTAATAGAACTGCTATTGTCATTGACATAGCTTCTGCCTCCGGGTTCATGTTTCTCCTCATAACAGTAGCTTTATGAGCACCTTGAATACCCAGTAAGATTCACACAGTTGATGATGATGATCCACAGAGGCCCCACCCCCCTACCCACAGGACCCAAAGAGGCCCCAACTAACAACATTCTGCTGCCAGACACCACAGGACACACAACGGAGACCTAGACAACATTAGGACATTTGGTCATAAGGTTATGCCTGATCGATGTACGTATAAATGAATCTGCCCTGTTCTACTCCTCTCCGTTTTCTCTTTCCCTCTATCTCGCTGGCCTAAAGCAGATGGGTCCCTCCGTATGAGCTGGGTTCTGTTCAAGGTTTCCTCCTGTTTTTTATTCCCCTTAGTGCTGAGACATTTTGAGCTGCTGCTGAGGCTACACTATAAATAAAACGGAATTAAATTAGATTGTCGAAATAGTGTTTCCTCACTACGTGGAAGCCAGTCCCAGACACTAACGTACACTCTCTGCTTTGCTGGATTTGGTGGAGTTTCTCCATCAAATCACAGGCAGCATTGCCACAAATAGCGTTTGTTTAGACACACTGAATGCCTTCCTTGATTCTGATTCTGTAGCCCACACACACAACTGTTCTGTGCTGGCCTGTAGCCACGACAGATGTGGATCCACAGTGTGGTCTGGATACCTGGGCTAATAATGTTAAGTTCTGCAGAAGACTACTGTAATTAAAACTTCATCATCTGCCCAGCTGGTTAGAACAAAGCAGTGAGATTAAGTATGACTGGGATCAAAAGAAAAATATCTGTCAAGTAAAAGACCCCATTTACTTTTACACGGTTCACAGAATTTAGCCAAAGAGAGTATTTGCAACCCACTAATGGAACTAAAATCTCAAATTGCCGGTATGGTTGAGATTTGCTGGCCAGTAATGGGAAAAAATATAAAATTGTCTTTAGTCTACTACTATCTGGAGTCCTTGTTTGTGTTTCGTCTGGTTTCATTTTGCTCATAAATGTGTCATTGTTATCGTTGTGATCTGTATCCGTTCTGTGGGTGAAGCTAAGCCTGGACAGAAGCAGCTACTGCTTAGCGTTATTAAAACGGAGCACATTTGAAGCTAAAAGGGGTTTGCCGGCCGTTTGATATTAGGAGCTGAGACTTCCTGTCACATCGTTTGTGCTTTCCACGCAGTGGCTTCTGTCCACAGACTGCATTTCAAAGGCAGAATGATTAAACTGAACTTAAAGCTGATGCCTGAGTAAAGCTGATATGAAAATTCAGCGGATGACAGTCGGCGCATTGTGCGTATTTTATTGTGACACTTTTTTCTTTTAAAGATCAAACGGAGGCTGGAAACCTGTAAGTGTTGAGAAAAGCTGCTCCAGCTCCTCAGCTCTAATCCTCTTCCTCTCCTCTTTCATCCTGGAGCCTTCAGAAAAAGAATGCTTTAACTGATGATTGGCCTGTCTTCACCTTCAACCTTCTTGCTTTGTTAGACACTCAGCGTAATATATAGTCATTTTCACATATGGACATCCAACCAAGACTATGGAAGCCTGTTTCTGGCACTTTAATAAGAAATTGAATCACATAGTCTGTCATAATCATGAGATAGAAAGTCATAATTATGAGATACAAATTCATAAATAATCTTGCTATCTATTATTTTCTCATGAAAAGTGTTCTCATTATTATGACATACTGTGTGATTCACTTTCCTTTTCAAGTGGTGGAAACGGGCGTCCATACAAGTAAATATTAGAAAGATGACAGGATGTTAAGATGGAGCAAGGCAGGTGACGTGCAGTAAATGTTCCCTTCCATACTGGAACCAAAGGCTTTGAATGGTGATTCATGATCACCACCACCACCACCAGGACGCCCCCGCATTTGACACTCAGTGCCTGTTCAGTACGGGCCCACTTCCAAATATCCTGCCAAAAGTGCTTCTGACGGTCCAGGAATACCATTAACATTTAGACTATCTGAATGAAGGCTCATTATTAGACATTTGGTCAGGACCGCCTTTGATCGTCAGAGATTTAAAAGAGCGCCGCAGTTTTATCCGCGTAATCATTATTCATTGAGTCTTCATGGCAGTATCTGGTTGAAACAACTTTTTAAATCATGTCACATTTAGATGTCTGTTTAAAGGCTTATACTGAGTGGGACTGGTCTTTAGATGACTAATCAAAAGAACTTGTGATCGTCCAATGACATTCAGAGCTGGTTGAAAATCTTTTGAACATCTAAGTTAATATCCTTCTTAATAAACCATCTCTACTTCAACCTGGATTGGCCAGATGGCGCACATTTAAGTTGTCTTGAACCATTAATGTAAAAAAAAATGTATTCTGTTGTCTTCCTGGATTGTCCTCTATGTTCCTGTCCAGCAACGTCTTCACACTGACTCACTGGCAGATGTCTCGTAACGGTCACTCCTGAACACCAGACATCATTCACAGCAGGATCAGAGTTCAGTCATTTGTCCCAAGATAACACAAGCTAATCGACACTCAGCCCGCATTTTCATCATCACATGTCCCAAATCCTTCTTTTAAGAGGACAGACAACAGCTTGGTTGTTTCTCACTTACTGTTTCTGTCACAGTCGGAGGGCAGACTGTGTGCGGAGTGACTCCTTTAAGTGGGCTACGATTGAAAGACAGCCCAGCAGAAGATGAAGTATTGACTGATGGCACTGGTGACTAACTTGGCTCCTGAATGCTGCCTTTCATTGGTTTGATCATCTTGAAGGTTATCTCCTCTGGATTGTGATTCACGCTGTAATAGCAGGCCATTGCCAAGCTCCTGTGAAAGAAAATATTATTTGTTCTGCTGCTGTGACGCAGATGCTGACTCACGGCTGAAAATTACAAAATGATTGCAAGGGTTCAGATACAAAGACGGATTCTGATCTCATTGTGGTGAACTCACATTACCCTTTACTTTACTTTACTTTAGATAACATTTAATGCACTTTACATAGCTATATATAGAGTAAAGGATTGTGTTAATTGAAGAATCTGACCGTGCGATTTTCTGTTTTACTGCAGACGATCCTGGTCGGGGATAGCGGTGTGGGGAAGACGTCTCTGCTGGTGCAGTTCGATCAGGGCAAGTTCATCCCCGGCTCCTTCTCCGCCACAGTGGGCATTGGATTCACGGTGTGTTTGTGTATTTGCATGGATGTGTGTTTTTCACAGACAGTGCTTTCTATTGTTGGAATGAAGCAGGGCAAGCCAGAAGTTCGAAGGCCAGTTCCCCCAAATTGTAACAAGTAAACTGAAACTCTCACATACGTCTTGTGGTGTCTGTGTTGATAGTTCAGATCTGTGCCTGGAGAAAAATCAGTCTCTGATACGTATCTTCTTATGGTGCAAAAAAGCACTGATTTGATGACCTAACAGGAGTCTTACATTAGTTGCTAATAACAAGCGACACCTCTTCTCTGATGTGTATCATCAAAGCCTCACACCTTCAGGATGCAGTCACTTCTTCAAACCGGCTTACATGATATTGTGTTCACCCACATGATTGTCAGCTTGACTGCTATCAGGACAATACGTTCTCACAGTGTGTTCAGGACACGTAATTGTTTCCTGTTTCAGAACTAGACGGGTTTTCATCCAGACAGTAAATTGTCAGCACAGACTGAATAATAAATAGTGAAGTTTCAGTCAGTTGAACCGAACCTGGACAGAATGATTTTAGTTTCCGTGGCCTAGTCCAAATGCAAAGAACTGATTGTTCTTTGATTTTGCCATTGTTTGAGGTTTGTGTTGGATTTATATCTGTCTGTAAAATGCTTTCAGGTGACATTGTTAGGGTGATATTTGGTGAGCTTTGTACTATCTTCAAGGATAGACACCGCCAAACCTGTTTGCTTTGTTAGATGAAATGACCCTTTACTCCGTCCTTTAATCTCTCTTTCCTCTGTGTTTCTCAGAACAAAGTGGTGAACGTGGACGACGTCAAGGTCAAACTACAGGTCAGCAAGTAAATCAGCTCGAGTGGCATGTTGATTTGCTTTCACAATAGCAGCCTATTTTTAGAGCGCTGGCTGGTTTCCTCTTGGGCGCTGGCATTGTTGCTGAAAATAATAGTCAGCCAAGTGGAACAAGGCCAGTTTCTTCTCTGTTTCAGATATGGGACACGGCAGGACAGGAACGGTTCAGAAGTGTGACACACGCATATTACAGAGATGCGCACGGTGAGGCATCATAATCTACATCAACAGACTCACAGATGTACTTCCTTCCTGTCCATGAAAGTTTCCGTCTACTGGCGGTACGCATCAGACCTACAGGTTAATGCATCATTTCTGTTGGTTCTCTTTCCAAAGCTTTGCTCCTGCTGTACGACATCACCAGCAAAACATCCTTTGACAACATCAGGGTAAGTCTGGGACTTGTCTCCAGCCTGGGAAGATGTGGAAATCATAAAGAGGAAATGGTCTTTAATGAAGACAAATAACTCACAAAGATGTGACCAACCTTTGTGTCTATGGTATTTACAAGTGTGTATGAGTCTTATCTCTCTCTCTTGTTTCAGGCATGGCTAACAGAGATCCACGAGTATGCACAGACTGATGTAGTCATCATGTTGCTGGGCAACAAGGTGAGATAGAATTGTTTGAAAAGCTCAGCATGTGGGGAAGAGGGGAGGTACAGAAGGATGTGATCTTAGGTGAAACAGGCTGGAAGCAGTGGTCCCTGGATGACTGAGGTTCAGAAGGGATATTGACTGTGAGTACAAATGCAACTAGTATTCAATAATACAACTGAGGAGAGCTACAGCTAATCAGTAGGACCATTGTGTGCTCAAATGTGGTAACCGTTCTCTGGGACTAATAAAGACCTAATATTCAATACAAGGTATCCTGGGAAGGTTTTGACCAAGAGAGGCATCTTTGGAACATGTGTTATTGACCAAGCCCTTGTCATTGTTGTACCTTGTACGAGCCATACGACCGCATGGCCATCCAGAATACAAATTCCTACAGAGTGCAATAATGTGAATAAATGTGCACAAACAAGGGAAGTAAGTTCAGAAAGAACGAAAGAAACCTGGTCTCAGCTGTCTGTGAGGTTACTGCATCAAGTCACTGGTAATGAAATGTGTGTTTACCTCAAGGACAAGCCTTAGCATCTAATGAAATATAAAGTCATAAAGCTACATGACAACCACCGTTTAACCCTCCTATTACCTTCAATTTTCCTAACACCTTTTATCCTTGGGGTCAATTTGACACGAACTGAGCTACCTAATGCAGGAATGTAAGCAGGTCACATCCAAGTCTATCTGAATGTTCCCATACACTCACCTCCCCTCTAAAATTGTCATCTCAAGTATATCCTTTTTGATTGATGGTGTCGTGAACACACATCTTGGACGTGCTTGACAGCATAGTTTATGGGGCCTGGAACCATTTTGATGACATTAGCAGCACTAAGTCTAGCCTGTTGTTCAACTAAGGAGCTGGGCCATAATAACTCTCCATTTATGGAAGGTAGTGTGTTTGCTGGTGGTGGAGAGACAACAGGAGGGTCAACACTGAGGGTCTCATCTTAATCAGGGTCCTCCTCAACAACGTCCTCTGTGTCAGACACATTCTCATGTTGAGAGAGAGCAGAAAGAGAGAGCACACAGAGAAATTCCTAAGGTTTAGATGGCTGCTGTGCAAGCTTTTATTCAATTCAATTCAATTCAGTTTTATTATATGTTGCTTCACCCCTATTTTGTGTGAGCTATTAATATTTTCTCCTTCTTCCAACCACAGCATGTCAGGTTAGGACCCTAAATCTTTTTGAAGCTTATAAAATTGCATGTTATAGTGACCTCAGTATCAAATTATACAGCTAAAAGAGCCTGGAGTCAAATTGACCGTAAAGAACACTGATGCGTACACCATGTGCACAGGACATAGAAAACATAACGTTGTTGTAATTTTATGTTTACCCAGTTGTCCCCATTAAATTAGGATATTTTTAGAGACAGTGAATGGGGTCAGACTGATCACAGACATGATAAAGACATTTAACCACAAATATAGTTTCTTTTCCAATAGCAAAGTAACTTTGCATAAAGTGTTCACACTGAGTTTCACTTTGGTGAACTCTGACTCACAAATCTACCTCATTGGCCAGTGAAATTATTAAAATGTGTAGATTTGCATGGCATATGTTTAGACTTTGCAGTGCTTATGTACTGTACCGTGGCTATGGCAGGCTTTTAGCCAGGCAGGCTGAAAATGACAGCAACAAAGAAAAAGAGTTCCCACTAAAGCGCCACAAAGACTATGCTTCTCCACAGCGCATTAACAAGTTCTAACCAAGCTGTTTGTGTTCACAAAGACCCATAAAACTAATGAGTTTATATGCTTTAAGTAGTAGATTTTGCAGATAAATAATATCAGTGCATTGCAATCAGCACAAGCCATTAATGGAATATCAACACGAACGCTAATCACTGGCAGAGTAAACCACATCTCTGTTAATTAGGTCTGCACCGCAAGAAAACTACACATCATTATGTAAAAGTTTATTTTTTGAAAAGTTTTCTCCATTTATAGATTCCATGTTATTATCAAAAAATGTTTGAAAGCTTAGTGGTCGATGCTGAGTACTTAGTGATAAGATAACCAAGGGATTAATCAGTTACTCACAAAAAGATCAATAGATTAAGTGACTGAAAAACTGATTATTTGTTCTCTGATTACGATCTAAAAATCTCCTGGAACAAAATCTCTCCAAAGGCATGGGTAATTCTGCCGTGCCACTTTCCTGTTTGGCCTAAATGCAAGAGATCGTCTTCATATTTAAAAAATAAATGAATAAAATGATTGCAGGCTGTGTTCCATTTAGCTGTTACAGTTTCATTGTCCTAGTGTGTCAGCGAGTGTCAGCATTGATCTCAAGTGTCAGCATTGATCTCAAGATGTTGTTGGATACCATAAAGTATATATTTCCCAAGACACTCTGCTCTGCAAAACAAAACATAACCCTTACTAGTTAAAATACACTTAGAATATTCCATTTAATCTTTCCTAATATTCTAACCCCACCGTACTCTCTTTCAGGCGGACATGGGCAGTGACCGAGCGATCAGGAGAGATGAAGGAGAGAGGCTGGCTAGAGTGAGTGTTTCATTCACTGGGCCCCTGATTAGGCTTACTCTGATACTCTGGTTTAACTTATTGTTTGCCTCTCTTTGCGCCGTGTCTTCAGGAGTATTCGGTTCCTTTCATGGAGACGAGCGCCAAGACTGGAGTCAATGTAGAGCTGGCCTTCAATGCTGTGGCCAAGTATGATGTTAACACATTTTTTCACATGCTGACACACTGCAGCTGCTACCTCACCTAGAAAGTATTTTTTTTAGCAAATGTATGATCAGGTTTCGCTACAGTTTCTTCAAAAGAACAAAAGATAACATATTCTCTATGAAGGTGTTTCTAGGATTTTAGTATAGTTACAGACCAGCTAGCACATTCTTTATATTTTTAAAAGTTGCAGAATGCAACACATTCAGTGACTATTACTATAGAATGTACACCGATCAGGCATAACATTATGACTTAATATTGTGTAGGTCTCCCTTGTGCCTCAAACACAGTGGTGACTCATCAGAGAATGGACATGGGCCTTCTGAGGGTGTCCTGTGGTGTCTGGAAACAGAATGTTGTTAGTGGGGCCTTTGGGTCCTATGGGTTGAGGGGAGGGGCCTCTGTGGATCATCCCACAGATACTTGATCAGTTTGGGATCTAGTGATTTTGGAGGCCAGGTCAATACCTTGTGCTGTTCTTCATGCTTTTTTAGTTGTTCCTAAACTTTTTTGCTGCCATCAAGGAGTGTCATTGCTATGGGGTGGGGGTGCCTGGTCTGGTCTAGGTGGGTGCTACATGTCTAAGTAACATCCACCTGAATGCCAGGTCCAAAAGTTTACCAGCAGAATATTGAACTGTCACACGATGGTCAACGTTATTTACTTCTCCTGTCACAATGTTATGCCTGATCGGAGTATTTGCAGTTGCAGATGGGCTTGGTAAGATCGGTCTGGTTGTGATATGAATGTGATAGGAATTAATAACTTGAATACATTTTTGGTTTTCTTTCTTCTTATTTTGGCCTGATCATGGACACAAGAAGACTTAGCAATGTTATCCATCTCCTAAACTGTTTGGTGTCTGGTTCTGTCCTTCAGGGAGCTGAAGCACCGGGCTGTCGAGCACCCCAACGAACCCAAGTTCCAGATCCACGAATATATTGAAGCGCAGAAGGAGAAGTCAGGCTGTTGCAGCTACTTTTAAATCCCTTTTCCTCGGGCCTCCTCCCACCGCTCTGGGTGAACAGACTGTTGGAGACACACCGAGAGCTACTGAGTGGGAGGAAGGCCTGTAAATCACTGCTGCTCCCGAAATATTACACTGCCATTCACTGGAGGCTAAAAGCCAAAAGTACATCCATCGTTGAAGTCACCGGAAGTTAAACAAAGCTCACACAACCCACGGTTATCTTAAGCCCAGAGCAATTTCTCAAACTTTGTGGGCGTCATCATGAATTACTTGTTATTTGTTGCTAAGATAAATGTTTGGAAATAGTAAAAAAGTATTTTTATGCTGTTGGCTTTCTTGAGATGAAAAGATCAGTATCACTCTTGTGTATAAAGTTGGTGTCAGGACATAGATGTCCTAGCTGAGCGTAAAGACGGCTAGCATGGCTCTGTCCAAAGATTAAAAAAAAAAAGTTAACTATACACATCTCATTCATTAGGTCTCATTATTTGCTTAACCTACATAGAAAAAGACATATAATATGGCGACATCATAGGCATGCTAGAATCTTCTTGAGGCTATGCGATACTTGCTAACACCAGCATGCTAAAATGTGGATATTAGCCTTAGACTGTATAAAGATGGATATGGAACTGCTCCTTAAAAGTGAAGCCAGAGCAAGTAGAGCTCCCTAGTGACTGGCTGGAGTATAGGTCATAAGCTCCGCCCCTCCCATGTTCGTGGAAAGGACTTGTGTCTGGTAAGACACCATTCGGATTTAATCATGGGGCATATTTCAACCAATACAGAGGGGTGAAAAATGAATTCTGCATGTAACTGGATAATCCAACAACTAGTCAGAGCCATTTTTTTGTAAACAAATTCAACTCCATGGCAGACTGTTGCTGTTACTCTTCTGTCCATCATCACACAAAGCCCGCCAAGACAATTTGAGTAGCCAGGCAGGTCTCTGCCAGAGCATAATCACTTCCCAACGGGATGACTCCAGACCAACTTTGGGAAGTTGGACCAGCTTCCAGGCTTGGAGCTACATGCTGAATTCAAAATTGGCCCCTAACTCGTGAAAATTACTCCTAGCACCTAGTGCATGAGCCGCAGATGTTTTGTTGCTTCCAGGTTTGCTTTGTCCCATCGGACAGGCCATATTCTTATTACTGGAATAACACCAAAGGAAAAAAAAAAAGAGTATTCATTTTTTTAATGCTCTGGGATTTTTTTCCAGCTAGAAATATTTCTATTCCAATTGAAAATTAATAGAAAAAGTAAACATATTGTTTCTAAGGCTGGGGTATTTTGTATGAGGAAAAGATATTTGTGAATGTTTCTACTTGTTTGTTACTATTGCCAGCTACGTAAAAATTAAGAACAAATTCTTAAAACCAAAACCTCTATTTATGAGGACTCTGCCACGGCCGAATACAGCAGGCATTTGACTTTTTAAAAAGGACCTTTTTATACTAAAATATAAAAATAAAAATGGAGCTCTTATGCTTAGGTCATTGACAATGTCCATTATTATTTGCTGTTGCCACGTCACCAGTTTAGCTTAGCTTGTTAGCATAAAGACTTTTGTTAGTTAGTATAACAGTATAACTGTGACTGAAAAGGTCCTTAGTTTAGAAGGTAGGCCTCTACTTTGTAATAAAGTCTGCTAAGTCTAGACTGTTTTCATACATGCAACATATAGTCACTCACTGCTTCACTTAGCATACTAAGCTAAATAAGCTCATTTCAAATCAAGCTACTGAATATGCTAACATGCAGACATGAAGCTGATATCAGTCTTTTCATCCCACTTAAAGCAAATCAGCGTAAAATACTGAAAGGAAATCTATACAGTAGTTGTTGCTACTTTGAACAATGTTTATTTGATCTGGTTTTTAATAACTTACACATCGAACTGGAAATACATATTTCTTACCTTACCTTTTAGCGCACCACAAAATTGTGGAAGTGTAAAGAAGTTACAAACGCACCAGTTTGCCAAAGAGTAAGATATTTTTGAAGTTACTACTACTACCACTGAGAGCTGGGAGACAATCCCAGTCTCATTCGGACTAAAGCACTGGCTTGAAAAGTCAACACTGGTGCAACCTTATGTTTCATGCAAGAGATCCAGACAATGGCCACACACTGTGTCGCAGATACGATTCAAAGCCAAGTGCACGGACAAAAGGCCCGTCTGTTTGCGACCTAGACTGGTTCATGCTTGATATACTGTTCTCAGTGAGTGACAGAAAGCCGCTGTTGGAGGCTAACTGACTTGAGACGAGCTCAGGGACGTGGCCGGGGGAAAGAAAGACTGTGAGGCAACTCTTCTACTGCTGAACATGCAGAGGAAAGAGTCGCTGAAATGTGTCTCCGGAGAAGGACTGCTGCATAAGACCAAACACCATATATGACATTGATTTGTGCTTGGATTTCTAAATGTGTCCGTCATTTAAGGAACATCTATATGTACATACTGTGTTTGTGAGTGCAGTGAACATATTTTTGAAAATGTCTCTTGACAAGTTGACTGGATTATTTTCCTCCTTCAAAAAGACAAAGCATTTATTTTGCTCTAATGGCCTGGCTATGAACTGAAAGAACTGCATGTGCCATTTCTGTGTGCCGTGCCTGCAGAATGCTTCCAGCATTTAACTCTGTCTATATGCACATTCATTTGAACACTATAATCAAACGGAATTAGCATATCTAATCAAATTTTAGCTCAATGCTCAGGGTTGCATGTTGTTTCCAAAATATCCAGTTTACAATGAGTCCTTATCCACACATTATATTAAAATAATTACTATTTTTAATGTGTTTGGTTACAGCAGATCAAGCTGTAAACACGGTTTTTACACATTACAACTTAAACAACTGCCTTGTTTGAGTTGCCCGTGCACAAGGCCATACACAAACACACGCTGGCATTAATTGAAATTGCAGTTCAACTTTATCACCAGCTATTTGATAACTGTCTCCCAGCTGGTGCTGGGTAGACAACATGCAGAATTTTTAGCAAAACCTTTATGACAAAAAAAGAGGATTAGAGTAGTGAAAGTGGAACATTGCAGCAAAGCTGTTGGTGAGGAATTCAAGACATTGACCTGAAAGGTGTTAAAACGCTTTGTAAAGGTCAGAGGAACTGCCAAGCTGGTGGCGTATGTACATCTTTTGACTTACATGTGTTCAATATTGCAGCTTTAAGGAAATTAAGATGTCAGAGCAGCTCTACATTCCCATATCACGAGCGAGTTTATGATATATATTTTTTTTCCTTTCTGATAACAGTATGCAATGCACTTCTGCAAATGTCTTATATTGATCAGTGACTGTATGCATGCCCTGGCTCCGTTTGGTCACACTAGGTCTGATGTGGTATGTGATTTAAACTGACTGAGGCTGTGGCCAGATGGCCGAGTCTACTCTCTGCAGTTGTTGTTTCAACCACACTGCCCAAAGCTGTGCTTGATGTTTCATATGCTGCTTGAAAAATAAATTATTTTGAACAGAGAAGCAGTCTTAGCCCGCAGTCCGCCACAATATGGTTGTGAACTTTGGCCACAAGTGTGTGTGTGTGTGTGTGTGTGTGTGTGTGTGTGTGTGTGTGTGTGTGTGTGTGTGTGTGTGTGTGCTCTGGAAATTATCACTCTGTGGGGACAAAAATCTGTTTACACAGTCACGTCGTGGGGACCTGTTGCAGAGTGGGGACAAAAAATCAGGTCCCCAAAAGGGAAACCCTTTTAAATGAATAAAGGAGCTATGCTAAAGGTGCCTATGCATTTTTTAGCATTGGCCCATAAGGCATGGTTTTTGCTCATTGCTAGTGTGTGTGTGTGTGCTCGCTTGCACCTCCTGAAGCTTTTTGGGTAGTACTGCACTTCCCGTTCCACACACACTTATTCCAAATATGGTTGGGTGCCACCCACTTCCTGGTCCTCATTACGAAGGATTTATGCAGCAAACAAACACTTTGATAGTTAAATGGAATAGAAGAGGACAGAGACGGTTGTTTGCAGGACATACCAGCTAACAAGCCTTGACTTTGCCCTTCTAAGCATCAAAAGTGAAACACAAAGTAAGTACACTTGTGTAATGAACTGAAGACTTAGTGTTTAATGCTAAAAAAAAAATTTAATTAGCTCAAGTGTGTTGGATAGCTAGCTAGCTAGCTCAAAATAAACACAGAAGCTGTGTGGAGACCTACAATGTTTAACTATAATTTTCTAGCTAGCTGCATGCAATTCAGTGGTATTTTGTAGCTAGTTACAGCTATTTAATTAATTATAGAAGAGAGTGTGGAGAGTTTAAATTTTCTAGCTAGCTGCATGCAATTCAATGTGAACTATTTCACAGCTAATGAATGCTAACAAAAGCTGTTTCTAAACAATGTGATTCACAAAAGAATGTAAACAATTGAATTATTAAAACAAAATTGTCAAAGTAACTTTTGTAACTGTTAGACTAAAATTAAAGTAATTGTATATTTATCGGTTGAGCAATATTGTAAGTTAGGTTAGTTTTCAAATTGCAAAGTAATTATCCTTGTGATGTTGTGAGATAAGTGACACATTAATTAAAATAAATTAAAGTGGGATGCTTTTGTATGTGTCATTTATTAATTATTTCACATTGTATATGGACAGGATCTGGAATATACAGTCAGAAAAGGCAGTAGAGTGAAGGGGAAATCGCATGGTAAGAAACTGTTATTGTAACTAAAGCATTTTTTTATTTCCTTAGAGTTTTGATATGCCGCTGTGGATCAGTCCACTTAAGGATGCCATCCATCATATTAATACAAAGACGGACAAAACATCCAAATTAGAGGTGAAGTACATCAATGCAGTGAAAGGTAAGGCAGTGTCTGATCTGATTCACCTGTTTAAAATTATTAATACATACCATCATTTTCTGGTGTCTGAAATCAGCCATCATCTGTTTTTGGGTAATGCTCAACATTGTTTTTGTACTACATATTAGGAGAAACAATGATATTGATTAAATTAACAGGTTTTGATGTTTGATATGGGCATTTTTGTTGTTTTTTACAGGACGTGGTATATTTGCAAAGCGTTCCCTTGGCAAAGGAGATTTTGTTGTTGAATATAGGGGAGATATGATAAGTGATGCAGAATCCCAGAGAAGAAGAAAACTTTACCACGCATCATGTGGTGCATTTATATTTGCTTTTAGCTGGAGAAAAAAAACATGGTGGTAAGACTAATTTGCATCCTAAACTAACCTGCATATTTTAACAGGCAGTAGTATAAATTATAATAATATACCATTTTGTTGTGACATCCTGTAATATGTTTGATTCCTCTTTTCTCCTGTTTCTATCTTTTTTAAGTATTGATGCATCTAGAGAAGATGGGTCCTTTGGCCGCCTTGTTAATGATGAGCACAAAAGTCCCAACTGTAAAATGAAAAAAATTGAAGTTAATGGAAAACCTCACCTTTGTCTGTTCGCCTTGAACGACATTAAAGAAGGAGAAGAAATAAGCTATGACTATGGAAGTGCAGACTGCCCATGGAGAACACAAGTATGTTTCCCAATAAACACTGAACTGAAACTCTGATAGTGAAGCAAAATGTATCAAGTAGTGTTATTCATCTATATTAAGTGTTTCTATTAGTAGGTACATTCAGGTAATTAGTACTGATAGATTTAAAAATGAAATGGCAGTACTTTAATTCAGTTACATATAACATTTGGGTTTCACAAGTTTCAGGTTAAAAGTATTTAAAAGTGGTCAAAACACATCTAGAATAATATGTGTTACAGATGACCACCATTGCAGCTACTACCAAGGAAGTGGATGACTCCCATTCCTCCTCTGTGCTAAAGTCTCAATTGGATGATCCAACTACACCAGAGAACACTACTGAACAGGTATGTTGATGTTCATCACTTCAGATTTGATCTCACAGTCTGTCTTTGTCATTTTCTATGGTTTTAAGAAGCTAAAAGCAGGAAGGAAGTATATTATAATAAGAATCTACTGGTAATAATGACAACAAACAGTTTAATGTAATGCATCTAGAAGGTCAGTGGTAGAGGGGTATTCAGGGTAAATTTCAGCCTTCAAAAGAGTTTATTTCTTAGTTAATTATTATTTTATTCTAAACACTTACGACGTCCCCACAACACACATTCAGACTGTGTGTGAGCACAAACTGTGGATTGAAAATTGGACCAAACTGGTCCCCACATGGAAGTCTAACATTGTGTGTGAAAGGTCCCCACAGAGCCTGTTTCTTTACAGATGTGTAAACACAGATTTAGCATTGCTGGGCATGATGAAATGTTCTATTGTGTATTGAATTTTTATTTTTCTTAAATTGGCATGTTGGCATGCATCTTGTCTTTAAGGTTTTAACTTAGCAAGTAGTCTTTCAGTTGACATCATAAATATATGTGTTACAGATGACCACCATTGCAGCTACTACCAAGGAAGTGGATGACTCCCATTCCTCCTCTGTACTAAAGTCTCAACTGGATAATTCAACTACACCAGAGAACACTACTGAACAGGTATGTTGATGTTCATCACTTCAGATTTGATCTCACAGTCTGTCTTTGTCATTTTTTATGGTTTTAAGAAACTAAAAGTAGGAAGGAAGTATATTAAGATGAGAATCTACTGGTAATCATGACAACAAACAGTTTAATGTAATGCATCTAGACGGTCAGTGGTAGAGGGGTATTCAGGGTAAATTTCAGGCTTCAAAAGAGTTTATTTCTTAGTTAATTATTACTTTATTCTAAACACTTACGACGTCCCCACAACACACATTCAGACTGTGTGTGAGCACAAACTGTGGATTGAAAATTGGACCAAACAGGTCCCCACATGGAAGTCTAACATTGTGTGTGAAAGGTCCCCACAAAGCCTGGTTCTTTACAGATGTGTAAACACAGATTTAGCATTGCTGACCATGATGAAATTGAATGTTTTTCTCTTAAACTGGTATGTTGGCATGCATCTCTTCTTTAAGGTTTTAACTTAATAAGTAGTCATTCTGTTGACATCATAAATATATGTGTTACAGATGACCACCATTGCAGCTACAAAGGAAGTGGATGACTCCCATTCCTCCTCTGTACTAAAGTCTCAACTGGATAATTCAACTACACCAGAGAACACCACTGAACAGGTATGTTGATGTTCATCACTTCACATTTGATCTCACAGTCTGTCTTTGTCATTTTCTCTGGTTTTAAGAAGCTAAAAGCAGGAAGGAAGTATATTATAATAAGAATCTACTGGTAATCGTGACAACAAACAGTTTAATGTAATGCATCTAGAAGGTCAGTGGTAGAGGGGTATTCAGGGTAAATTTCAGCCTTCAAAAGAGTTTATTTCTTAGTTAATTATTACTTTATTCTAAACACTTACGACGTCCCCACAACACACATTCAGACTGTGTGTGAGCACAAACTGTGGATTGAAAATTGGACCAAACTGGTCCCCATATGGAAGTCTAACATTGTGTGTGAAAGGTCCTCACAAAGCCTGTTTCTTTACAGATGTGTAAACACAGATTTAGCATTGCTGGGCATGATGCAATGTTCTATTGTGTATTGAATTTTTATTTTTCTTAAATTGGCATGTTGGCATGCATCTTGTCTTTAAGGTTTTAACTTAGCAAGTAGTCTTTCAGTTGACATCATAAATATATGTGTTACAGATGACCACCATTGCAGCTACTACCAAGGAAGTGGATGACTCCCATTCCTCCTCTGTACTAAAATCTCAATTGAATAATTCAACTACACCAGAGAACACTACTGAACAGGTATGTTGATGTTCATCACTTCAGATTTGATCTCACAGTCTGTCTTTGTCATTTTCTATGGTTTTAAGAAGCTAAAAGTAGGAAGGAAGTATATTAAGATGAGAATCTACTGGTAATCATGACAACAAACAGTTTAATGTAATGCATCTAGACGGTCAGTGGTAGAGGGATATTCAGGGTAAATTTCAGCCTTCAAAAGAGTTTATTTCTTAGTTAATTATTACTTTATTCTAAACACTTACGACGTCCCCACAACACACATTCGGACTGTGTGTGAGCACAAACTGTGGATTGAAAATTGGACCAAACAGGTCCCCACATGGAAGTCTAACATTGTGTGTGAAAGGTCCCCACAAAGCCTGGTTCTTTACAGATGTGTAAACACAGATTTAGCATTGCTGACCATGATGAAATTGAATGTTTTTCTCTTAAACTGGTATGTTGGCATGCATCTCTTCTTTAAGGTTTTAACTTAATAAGTAGTCATTCTGTTGACATCATAAATATATGTGTTACAGATGACCACCATTGCAGCTACAAAGGAAGTGGATGACTCCCATTCCTCCTCTGTGCTAAAGTCTCAGTCGGAAGATTCAACTACACCAGACAACACCACTGAACAGGTATGTTGATGTTCATCACTTCAGATTTGATCTCACAGTCTGTCTTTGTCATTTTCTATGATTTTAAGAAGCTAAAAGTAGGAAGGAAGTATATTAAAATGAGAATCTACTGGTAATCGTGACAACAAACAGTTTAATGTAATGCATCTAGAAGGTCAGTGGTAGAGGGGTATTCAGGGTAAATTTCAGCCTTCAAAAGAGTTTATTTCTTAGTTAATTATTACTTTATTCTAAACACTTACGACGTCCCCACAACACACATTCAGACTGTGTGTGAGCACAAACTGTGGATTGAAAATTGGACCAAACTGGTCCCCATATGGAAGTCTAACATTGTGTGTGAAAGGTCCTCACAAAGCCTGTTTCTTTACAGATGTGTAAACATAGATTTAGCATTGCTGGGCATGATGCAATGTTCTATTGTGTATTGAATTTTTATTTTTCTTAAATTGGCATGTTGGCATGCATCTTGTCTTTAAGGTTTTAACTTAGCAAGTAGTCTTTCAGTTGACATCATAAATATATGTGTTACAGATGACCACCATTGCAGCTACTACCAAGGAAGTGGATGACTCCCATTCCTCCTCTGTACTAAAATCTCAATTGAATAATTCAACTACACCAGATAACACTACTGAACAGGTATGTTGATGTTCATCACTTCAGATTTGATCTCACAGTCTGTCTTTGTCATTTTCTATGGTTTTAAGAAGCTAAAAGTAGGAAGGAAGTATATTAAGATGAGAATCTACTGGTAATCATGACAACAAACAGTTTAATGTAATGCATCTAGAAGGTCAGTGGTAGAGGGATATTCAGGGTAAATTTCAGCCTTCAAAAGAGTTTATTTCTTAGTTAATTATTACTTTATTCTAAACACTTACGGCGTCCCCACAACACACATTCAGACTGTGTGTGAGCACAAACTGTGGATTGAAAATTGGACCAAACAGGTCCCCACATGGAAGTCTAACATTGTGTGTGAAAGGTCCCCACAAAGCCTGGTTCTTTACAGATGTGTAAACACAGACATTAATTTGTTGGCCATGATGGAATGCTGTATTATGAATTGCATTTTTTTCTCTTGGCATGTTGGCATGCATCTCTTCTTTAAGGTTTTAACTTAACAAGTAGTCATTCCATTGACATCATAAAATATGTGTCACAGATTACCACCATTGCAGATACTACCACCATTGTAGCTACCACCAAGGAAGTGGATGACTCCCATTCCTCCTCTGTGCTAAAGTGTCAGTCGGATGATCCAACTACACCAGAGAACACCACTGAACAGGTATGTTGATGTTCATCACTTCAGATTTGATCTCACAGTCTGTCTTTGTCATTTTGTATGGTTTTAAGAACATAAAAAGAGGGAGGATATATATATATATATATTCACATTCATGGAGGAGACACTTTCCCCTACTGAGAGGAATGATATGCCACCATCTCCCAAACGACACAAACCATCATTATCTGATGTCAAGATGGCTTCAGGAGTCAGTGCTCAGGGGCCTTCCTCCAAAGGTGTCTTTACACATGTCTCAGTTGCATGTACACAATTATGTCTGCTAGAGTGGGGCTAATAACATTAATGGCTCTAATAGCTGACACATGATTTACTAAACTAAATGACTAAAATGTATTCCAACTACCTGTCCAACTATGACAGCCAACCTTGTGTGGCTGTCATAGCTATAATCTAAATATCTAAATAATAGTGCAGAAATCTGTAGTTGCTGAAGTCACAATCACTCAATTTTTGCAGTTTAGAAGTGTTTATCAATTTCACACAAATGTTGATAGAGAAAATTATTATTTTTTTTGTTAAAAACCTAAATGTATTAGTATTTCATGAATATATAACAAGTGCACCCACTGTAATGACAAGATTGACTAATTTATTGACTAGTAAGAACCATGCACTTACTTACTGGGACTGCCAAATGGATTAAATAATTCTACTGACTAATTATAATTAAAAACCAATACTGCAATAAATGAATTGGGTATTCTCAACATTCTGTTGTATATGTAAAGGATACTGTATCATTTACATTTTTCTGATATTGTCCATAGAACCATCCACAAAGGAGACACTTCTCTTCACTGAGGGGACTGAAGTGCCAGCACCATCCAAAAGATGCAAACTTCCATCATCAGATGGAGAGATACCTCCAGGAGTCAGTGCTCAGAGGCCTTCCTCCAAAGGTGTGCTTTTTCTGTACATGCTGGCTTTTGGTGTTCAGACTGAGAACTCCAGGCCATAATTCTAGAATATACTCTCCCTTATCCCTTTGTTTACACATTTGTTTTTTGTTCTGACCACTTTAAGGTAACAACACTGCTCAGAAGAAGAAAACACCCTGGCAGCCGACAGAGGTGCAGACGGTGGAAAGGCATATGGATCGGTTCATCACATCTTGTACCAGCAAAGAGCGACTGTGAGAAGTGTTTGAAGGGTCTGTGGTATTGCCGAGTTTGAATTCTTGACTTGAAGTTTAAAGTTTCAAAGTTAGTCAATAAAAGCTAATTCTGCAATTTAAACGTGAGTGTGATGTCATTAAATTAGAATAGTTGGTAGCAGTTTTAATATATTGGTATTGAGCACCTGACCATTGTGTTGTAGTTAACTCATGCTGGTGCTTGGCTATAATTATATAGTTAATTAATTAACATAAAGTTAAATATAGTTGGTTTGACTTGTTGCTGATATGACTCATTTGTCTCAATAATGCTTAATGTTTTTGCCAGGTCCCCACTAATCAAGCAGGAACTTGTGTGAATAATGCAAATTATATGTAAATTATGTCCCCATGAGCCATGTTGACTCGATATTTTCCAAGTCCCCACATAGCACGGGGATAACACAACTTCATGATTTCAGGTTTTTAAGGTCGTGTATATGCTAATGGGACTGAGATTAGTATACTTGATTTTTTTCAGCTCTTGGGGACCTTAAGAAAGACTGGTCCCCGCAAGTGATGATCATAAAGTTGGTCCCCATTCAAGATGGAAACCCGTATGTGTGTGTGTGTGTGTGTGTGTGAGAGAGAGAGAGATAGAGAGATAGAGACAGAGAGTTTGTCATATTGTTACAAAACAACTGTATGGCCTGACCAGCTGAGCTGATACTGAGGTTATACAAGTTTTACCCTAGCCTTATAAATGTGATCTATTTGGAACTCATGGAATTTCTGAGTCAACATCTAACACGCTGCATGGTGAACAGCTTCAAAATTTAACAGCAATAAATAGGGTACAACTTCCGGTTTGCAGGTTTTGCTTTCAAGATAAAAGCACAAGACGAATCCAGGTAAAGCGCCACATATTTTCACATCTCTCTTTATGCCAGAAGAACAGTTTACCTAGTCCATCAGAAATGATCCTTTTCACTTACATGTGCACTCAAATTGAAGCATCTGTTAAATTATTTCATAACGATATACACCTGATCTGTCACAAATAATGCTGTTGCCTGCTACATTTTATAACAAGCATGACATGCTACACAACTTAATTTAAGACTATTAAACATTAAGTAATCTGTACTGTTTTATTTCTAATATTTTACTGGAAGTCTTACCTTGTATGACCGCGTATCCATGATTTCAAGAACTCATATATTTAATAGCTGTGATTGTCTGTCAGTATCCAGTAAACTATCCTCAACTCATTCTAGCACACGTTTTACACTTAGACATGTCATAGTAACAAATCACAGGTATTTTCTATTACATTAGTTAAAGTATTAGTCTTATAATATGATTTGTTGACACATGCTTCATTACTAGTGGATGAATGGGCCTATTATTATTGATTCCTAAAGAAAGCAGTCTGACAGTCTTATAGGAGAACAACTACACGATTCAGTCTTTTTCTTGGAAGTTGACCAGACTGAGACCAGATGATGATGATGATTTTTCTGTTTAATTTCTACAGATTTTTTATTTTTATTTTTACAATCATGTGGTGTTTATGAAAAAAATCTAAAAGCCTTACAGTAAAAATGGTACCACTCAAGGACTAAAAGTGTAATAGATATTGGTTTTATTGTTGCTCTTTTTTTATATATATATCTAAAACAATGTAAAGGACTTGAGCTCAGTGACTGGGGGCACTGAACTCACTAACTTTACCGTATATCACCTTTTATTTTGAAAATCAGTGGACGCCTGTTGATCTTGATCCGTGAGTTTGACAGCGGTTCCTCCGCCGAAGACGGGACGGTGGCGGATTGGAAGCCAAACAGAAGATTGCAACATATGCACAGGGGTGGATCTGCGAAGAAGGCGGTAGGAGTGAAAACGCGAAGTTTAGTGCGACTCACTTCAACGGAAGTGGCGTTCTGGTTAAGTTAGCGTGCGCAGCAGGTGCCAGTTTTGTATGGTCGTAGAGTGAAGGTTCGGATAGTGGGGCTAAAAGTTTTCGTCGGTAACAAAAAAGAAGAAAAATAAATAAAGCAGCAACATGTCAAAACTTCGACCCAGGCTTTGTGTGCTGGAGAAAGGACCCAGTGGCTACGGGTTCCACCTGCACGGAGAAAAGGGCAAGACCGGCCAGTTCATCAGGCTCGTGGAGGACGACACTCCCGCCTACACGGCGGGGCTCCTCGCGGGAGACCAACTGATGTTCGTGAACGGAGAGTCCGTGGAGGGCGAGAGCCACCAGCAAGTGGTAGCCAAGATACGGGCGACTGTCGGCGCTTTAGAGCTTATTGTGGTGAACAGCGAAACGGCGGAACTGCTGAAGAAACACAACCTGAAATGCCGAAAAGAATTCGTCCATGAGGGGCTTCCCCTGCCCGGTGGCGACGGCGACTCAGACCGCGGGGACACGAACAGCAACGGCGACTCGAGGGAGTCCACACCGGTCCAGCTTGAGAACGGGGATGCTTCTTCGGAGAAGTCCGGGAGGCTGAGTGTCAGTTCTAGCACCAAGGTACAGTAAAGCACAGCAGCTTTTTATTTTATTTAATTTTACTGAAAGTTGTGTTTCAGTACTCTACGTCTGCCAGGTCAAAAAGGTCATCTATTAGCCTCCTGTCCTATGACAAGGAGTGGGCTGTTGATAAGAAAAGGGGGTATTTTCATCAGGATATGAGTAGACATCACAATCTTACATTTTTTCTTGAAAAATCATTTGACAAACAGAGCTGCTGGAATTTACCTTGAGTTCCACAGTTGTGAAACACCTTAAATCAAAGCGCCAATCACTTGCATTCATTTTAGCTATGGGCCGTCTCTCATTGGGGATACAGTTACAAAATATTTCATCCGAATCATCTAAATCTTCATTTTCCTTGCTGCACCACTCGCACTAACCCTAACGCGCATCCAGAGGTATCAAAGGAAATTCAGAAAAGCTCCTAACGCTGCAGTATTTTGAGACTTCCATCGTCCGATTCATGAGTGCTACTTCCGCTGTGGAAGTGGATCCTCTGTTAAGCAGACCCCTTCCAGTGGTGGTGAAAGACTATGAGCCGGAGCAGAGAGGTGACACAACACAGTGAAATGTGCCAGGGCTGGACTCCCTTTCAACAGAGGCTTTGTCATAGTTCGTGTCTGTCAGTCTCTCAGCAGCCCCGTCTTGAATTCCCTGTCAGGTTTAGCTTGTCAGACCAGAAGACTAGCCAGGTTTGGTGCATGTCAGAAGATGTGAGCATCTATTTAGATGTTTTTATTATCATCTAATGGGATTATGAGAGATATTAATTCATATACAGTATCTCTCAAAATTCTATTAGATGGAAATAGTGCTGTGGTTGTGTGTCACAGTTCTGGACTATTTGAAGGAGATTTGATGGTGGCGCTAGATACTTTGACTCAGTTATTTTTGTCTCACCCTGATCCTGGATCACTGGAAGACAGAGCTTTTGTTGTTATTGTTGTGAAACAATTTCGCAAGGTTACTATTTAAAAGGGCCCCAAACTTGGCAAGACTGTGTGGGCTTGTGTAGCTGTTTTATCCAGTGCAAAGTCTGGGTGCAATTTGTTGTGTAACATCGCAAACTAGGCTGATTGTGGAGTCTTTTAGCTGTGTGGTGCTCTCAGGGTGAAATGAAGAATGACTTGGCCCCTTAATAGATAGGAGTGAAGGACCAGCCCAAAGTCAGCATAGATGGACTGATAATGATTCAGCATCCTGCGCTGTCATAACTCAAATTTAAATGTCAGTAGTTTAGCATTAGGAGAAGAACTAATGATTAATCAAATAAGTTTGTCTTTCTTATTTATCAATTACTTGTAAAAGATTTGAAAGGGGAAAGGACCTTGTCTGTGCATGTTGTTGTATAAGTTTATTTATTAAATGAGCCGTCCTTGGCAACCATGACATGAATCATTTCAGCTTTCAGGGAAATTACAATGACAACAAAACTGAAAACCAGAAACGAAATGCAGAGTTGTACTGGAAAAGTTAGAAATATAACATCAATAAACAGTTCAACAGATACAGTCAACACACACATCAGAAAGATGAGCACTAGTACTGCTGAACACAACCATAAGCCACAGACAGGCCTTAAACACGTGCATCTGGTTGTGTTACCTCTGTACTATACTGCACTGTAAAGCCATAAAGTGAAGGTGGTGGACATTCTAGCCTCTGGTTTCCTAGGTAACCCTCTTGTATATTTCCCACCCCAAACATTTTGTGACTCAAGCAGGACATGTAAATATTGCCAGTCTATGGACGGTGCTAGCCTGTGCTTCAACGGTGACAGTTCACCCTCACATGGGCCGAGTCCAGCTTTTTGGATCAATGCCCAACGTTACAGGTTACCAGGAATTTTCCGTCATTGGTCTCTGATTCAAAACAATGACACTCCACGCCCGCTGTTCAGTGTTGGTGGACAGTGTTTCCTTGTGGTAAACATTTGAGGGACAATGCATTTGTGTCATATGTCAAAATTAAACTCGAGAATGGTCCAACTTGGGACGCACCCACTTCGCATTGCCAAGGTTATTTTCGCATTTATCATTGCTGCGCATTCCATGGTCTCTAGCTGCCACATTGCTGCTTGGCTCTCCGTCTGTGTACGCCTCTTAAGGACACCACAAGAAACAACAGTTCTATACCAAGTTGTTGTTAAACTTTCAGTGCTGTAGGTATTGGACGTATTCTTCAGTAGCCACATGTGAAGGCAGCTGCTAGTGCGGCTACGGCAACAGGTCCACTGAGATTTGTGGACAAAAAACATGTCGTGTATGGAGTAGGGCGTGAGTTGCATGATTGAGGGGGGGGAGTCAAAGGCAACCAAAAGTAAGAACTAGGTACATCAGATGGAAGGATGGGAAAAAAAGCCACTGCAAATGTAGTGCCCATCACAATTTCACATGCTCCGACTGCTCATTTTCTCTGGCCATCAGTTCAGAACTCAAGGGTATTTGGTTTGAGGCTGCTTTTATTGGCTGCCCATGAGCCTGCCAAGAGTTCATGAGTAAGACTCATTTTCTCAGTTGGCTTGCTGCAAGTTTTTGCCCACGAGCCTTTTGTGAGTATTAATGTATTAAGAAGCTCCCTACAGTAATTTAAATGGAGCCACTAACAAACTTTATTGTGCAACTCTCTGGTTAGTGTAGATCTTTGCACAGAAATGACGCACTTAACTAATAATTAACTAATTAGAACAGATGGCATTAATATTCTGTCAGCTGCTCAGATGTTAGTGTAGCAAATGCTGGCCATGCCAACATTAAACCATGGCGTTTTAATGGTTATAACTTAATGCATTAATGTAAAGGGTATTGGTAGAGCCATCACCAAGCACTGTGAACATCGTCGATGACAGCCTCCAGGATCTGTAGCTGCTGCTCTCTCTTTGCGTTAGTGGCACCTGCCACTTCTCCAGCACTCTGACCTCCATTAAGTGGAAAGCCACGTATTTGATGGCTGGGAGAAACCTTCAGCCACATTCCTGCCTGATGGGAAACTTGGCAAAGCATGACTGATGGTGTGATACTAGCCTCTGATATGAGCCTCCCAGTGGGATACACTTGAGTGGGCTAGCCAATGATGACGTGGCACCGGCCCTGCTCGTGGTTAAACAATAGTCCCTTTCACATGATTATCTAGCTTTGACAATTTTTTTGCACACCAGGGTTCAGTCACCAAATCATTTTTTATCACAAAGTCCTCCAAAGACTTGCATATCTAACTCTGCAGAGATTCCTTTATCTTGGGAGTCTAACGCACAAGTTAGTGAGCATGTCATCATGTTATGTTACCATCCTGGCCTCCAGAGATTCAGCCCTTCACCACACCGGGGGCTGCCTATTGGTCACCATAGAGATCCTCCACAGCAGAAAGAGGCTTTGTCTGCAGTGTTTGCCTGTGGAGAAAGGCTTCTGGGCCAGAGAGGAAAGGAGAGAGGACTCTCACGCCTCAACAAGGAGACCACGCTGACCCTGAAATACATACACCCTCACTTAACACACACTGTCAGTAGGGCTGGAGTGAAGTGAGAATATGTGTGTGGATAAGAAAGGGCTGGCCAGAGGATTAAACAGCAATTTGTTCTGTATTTGTAGATGTGAAAATGTCAAACAAATGCCACATAACTTTTGGGTTTTAACTCCCTGACACCACACCTCTCTATCCTCTTCGTGTCCTTCTTGTATCCACACTGCTTCTCAGTGAAGATAAACAATATTCAAGAAAACTAAAAAGGATTATTAGGGTTATCTGTAGGTTCAAATATTTTAGCACATGATTTCGAGAGTGAAAACAGAAACAAAATTAAAAATGCAACCAGAAATAGTGTGTTTAGTGCATTTGGGCTGATGCTTCAAAATATCCATTATGGGATGGCCACATATTCCAAATCTAATTTCTCCTTCCATTGCTTCGCAAATGATTATATTTGGCAAATTTCATATTTGGCACAGAATAGACAATAATCCCTGTGTGGAGTCTGCTGACTTTTTGTTGGCTTCCCATTCATATGAACACAGGCTTTGTGACATTTGTAGAAACAGTCGCCTTTTACAGTCGTTACTCTGTAATGGAAAACGATTTATGGACTAGCACGTATCATAAGATGAACGGACAAGCTGTTGCAACCTGGCGTAGCCGCGGCGTCATAACAGCCAGCACCGTTCCTGCTGGCCTTGCGTGCTCCTTGCCTCTTCACAGTCTTGTGTGCACTTACGAAGGAACTTTGATCCTCACGCTCAGCATGAAGACCTTGAGGCTGCTGCTGTGATCCTCCCAAGGGATCATTACCTCAGTATTTCATAACATCTCTTATCACTTGGCTCTTATAAACCCGGGATAGAACAATTAATCTATCACTTTACTGATTCAGGAGGGGTGGACGCTGTAAAGCCTGATTACTGTGATAATACTCAGTATCTCCTATTGTTTATATCATAACAGAATGTAATTATGATATAACGCCAATATATGATATATAACGCCTCAAACACTGAGCACAATGTGTTATTGAACTCATTTATGTGCTCTTAATGAGCACTTATAGTTTTGACGATGCCAAAACGATAAGTCGATGAATAGAGTGTTTGTATTATGTTTGCCACTGAAATGAGGGAGTCTGCCTGTCTGTTTTAATTATCAATTAACTGCTGAAGTCATTTATCAAGGGGAAATATGTCACATCCATGCTCCAGCCCCTCACATGAGAGTTTTCTACTGCCTTCAGCTGAACACCATCAAAATCTGAACTGTAGGTTCAACAAAACAAGCAACTGAAGGGAAATTTTAAACTATATTTCTGGCTGCTGGACAAACATAATCACCTCAGAAGTCGCTGGAGCTTTTGATTGTAACACTCAGAAGTTGTAGTTTCCCAGCACTTCTTTTCTGTTCCATAGTCTCTATAAAAATGATGCGTTAGCACTTCCTCCCACTGGACAAAACAGAAGCTATAATTTCAGGTCTGACTTCCTGCCTCACCACAAATGTGACCATTTTGGCCTGTGGTTAATGCTCACTGTATGCATTACAACGACTAGTAACTCCTAGTTGTTTAGAAGCTAGTTACATATCAGCTCTTTGCTTGGTTTCAAGGGCCAGGCAGGCCATAACCTGATAACACATTTCCCTCCCCAAGCGTTACTGCAGAGACTCTGTGTGAAAATAATGTCACAGCTCAGCATTGCAGGGCCCATTTCAGAGATAGACTCGCTTCACGTTTAGGGAGCTGTGAAGTACATTGTTATATACAGGCTGTGGTCCATCCTGTTCAGAGAGGGCTTCTGGTCAAGGTGCAAATAAGTCTAAAAATAAGTCACCATAATGTTTGTGCGAAACAGAGTGCATGTGAGGAAATTTTCATGCTATTATTAGAACTGGATGTTACGGCTTTGTGAGGGAGAGCAGCTTTCTTTTTGTGGGCTTCCTTCTAAAATAACCATAAAAGCACTGTTGACTCATTTGACTGAGGTCTGCACTGTATTGTTACTTGTACAGTGCATAAGAGCATATACGCAAATACACCCTGTTGATCATTAAAGAACATGTAGATTTTGTCTTTTTGATCATTTTTGATCAGTTAACAAAAGATCTTAGGAGACATTGAACATGAGCTTTATTTCTGTGAATGCTATTCATGTACAGAAAATGGAAGCTATCCCAGTGCCCACAATGATTGCTATTTCTTTGGATTGCATGGCACTGCACCAGGCTCCTTCTAAATCTCTTTACAACATCTCTGCTAGGCTGCTAGATCTTTTTGAATACTTAAATCTAAGTATTGCACATGTTTCTTCTTTGAAGACATTTGCAGGACATTTATAGTTTGCCAACAGCTGCATGTGGCACCTGTGCTGAACTACACAAATTTGTCCTTTGTTTTGACACACATGACTTAAAGAAATGAAGTTGGGTTTTCTTAGTTATCCTGATATTCTTATTGTAAGATGTCTTTTAATGAGCTACTTATCTGAAGCTTAACATGTGTGAGGGACAGGACTTAGACATGTTTGTGATACCGTCTGAACCATTCAGTAGCAGATTTTATTGCCACATGGACTCACACAGACACACTAATACAGTGCAAACGTGGGTCCACACACAGACACACACAGCAGGTTCCTCTGTTAGCTGCGCTGAAGGGGTGGAAGGGTGGAACTTGCGAGGAAACCACTTCCTGGCCCCGTAGCTAGTTGCTATAGGGCTGAACCTCCATTGTTTGTTTTTGTCACAGCCAGTTAATGATAAGCAGAGGGCTACATGCAATGACAGTTCTATATAGTCTGTTTTGATTATGTAAGCTAATAACGTGCTCGGACAATAAACACAAGGCTAAATGACAGCATGGTTTGCACAGTTGGTCAGTTTGTGGCTGAGCACACATCAGAATACTCAGTCCTTTCGTCCTCATTTGTTACATATTTCACATGCAAGAGTAAGAGGGAGTTCAAGGATGAAATAGGTAATGATTAAGTGCAATGAGTAAGCAGTGCTTAACCCTGATTGTAAAAGTAGTTGCCACAAGTAATAACACGACTATTAATAATCTTAGTTGTACAGTCTTTCTTGCCAGGCCATGTTTATTTTTGACTTATTTTGCTTAAATTAGCATCTATTGCCTAGATTATCAGGTTCCACCATCTGGCTTTATCTAAACTTTCAGCTACACCCCCTTGTGTCCATCAGCAAAAGGAACTTGATCATGAGATAAACCACATGTGATGAGCTCTGTGAAAAGCTGGTGAGTGTAATGTTTAGTTCCACAAATAATAAGATCGGTGATGTGAATATAGCAATGCAGAATCAATAGAAAAGCAAAACTCTTTTCCATAAAATCTCATTTGTCAGAAATAATAAAGGTCTGTAATGAACAACATGTTGTTGTGAGGCCTAATAATCAAGCCCTGCTGTTTATTGTGCCAAGTGCAGTGTGGAACAGTGTAAGTCGGTTTCACAATTCTTCCTGTGAACTGTGAACTGTGCGAGATGTAACAATCCCTCGACCCTTGAGTTTTTTTTTCAAGCTGCTGATGTTTGCAGCACTTCCACAAACCTGTTGACGTGGTTCAGCAGAAATACTCGCATCCGCAGTAGACACTGAGCGGCCTCCTCGTTGAGGTCGTCTCAGGTGTAGCTTTTATCTCTGGAATCGTGCCCCAAGATAGTCAGGTTTTTACATCACACACGCCCTCAGTCCAAGGTCCTCACCTACAACACAGCCCTCATAATGAGGGACCAGGTTGAAGCGCAGGATCTGATGTTTAACTACGGCGTGCTGTAAAACTATTAACCTTTGATATTGGACAAGCTTAGAGAATGTTTGCAGTGGCTGCCTGCTGCCTTATTCCATCTCAATAAAACCAGGCTACTCCTGCGTTCACGCTGCAGCTGCTTGTGGCACATCTCAAACCAGATGTTGTTTCTGTGTGGCTACAAAGTGTTTTTCACTCGACGGAAATTACAGTAGTTTCTGTGGATTCCCCCTCCACGGTCACGGTGCAGGTGATTCTTTGTAGCTATTTGTTTGCCCTTTATAGCATCATCACAAATGGCTGTCACAAATACTTTCATTTATTTGACAGGGCAGTATTAGTTCCCTAAAACCATGAAACAGTGGGTGACCATGTGCGTCATCATTAAGCCATATCCAATTTATTTTGATTCAGTTTTATTTATCAGTCATTTCCCCCAGAGCAATTAAAAAAGTAACTGAAGCTCTAGTTCCTTTAGCTCTAAATTGTACTTTTCCATGTTGAAGTGACTCTGTGCTGGACTTTAGCCTGCAGTTATTACTATCATGGAGTACTTGCTGTCACAGCACTGTTTTGCTGTGCATGCGGCTTTACTGGTAATGTGGTTTTCCTGTGCATGCAAAAAAAAAACTCAAAATCACAAAGTAGGCCTCGAATGCACCGAAGAAGATACAGACTGAGTCACACACTGAGGGGGAGCAACTTTTTAATACCAGACATTATGTCTGCCTCTCATATGCTTTTCTCAAGTCTGCCGTACTGTTGCAAAGAAGTATCTGGATTCACTCGTCTCTCAGCTTCAGCAAGCAGCTCTGCAGCCTTTTCTTAAACCAGGAGGATGCAAGACACACGACAGCAGTCATGCTCACACATCCAGAGAGACTGCATGAAAATGAAAGAGTGGTTTTATAGCTCAGTGTGCAGAGGCAGACCATAACCAACCAACCGTAACCAATCTGTAAGGGCACCCACCTGTCACTCACACCCTTAAATATTATTATTATTATTATGGACTTTAATACAGTTTATATGGGAAACTATGGTGAAGAGGGGGATTTTTGGACTGAGACCAATACCAGGCTGTAAACGTGTGCAGGTTTGCTGTAAAGTTCAAAATGTGACCGTTTCATTGCAGCCTGGAGCCCTGACTTAAAGGAGGTCCAGTTTTGCATCAGATTTTAGAACTCAGCTTGGCATGAATATCCCTTGCCCAGTCCATTATTCCTCCTCCACCTCCCTGCTGGGTGCTGTCACCAAGCCCAGGCCTTTGCATCTTGGAGACCAGTTTGACAAAAACAACAGGCTTGATCCTGCTGTGGTAGAGCGTGATCTGACCAAAAGCAGATCCTCTGCTGGGGATCCTAGTCCAAGAAGGAAAAAAGTGGAATAAAGTGGTACTGGTAGTGTGATAGAGAGATTTCTAGACATAAGATTGACTGAAGAGACGAGACAGAAGTATGAGTGAAAGACAGAGGGGTGGCAGTTTATTTGTGGTCTTTTCTTGTGTGATGGTCTGATTCTCTGGTGCCCTGTGGAGCAGGAAATGGATCATAGGCTGCACGTTCACCTGGTTTACATACTCAGAAGTGTTTTATCCAGATGGTCTGTCTGAGCTCCAAAGTATGAGGTGAGGGAAGGTCACTGCAATCCACCGTTTGTCTTCCAAATATGCGTGTCATCTTCATATTTGATTCAGACACTCACCCTCTTAGCTCGGTTTGGTTTCCACCGACTCCTGAGGAAAATAAAACTACTCAGGATTTAGCTCCACAGCTAGTTCCACTGACTGCTGTTTGTGCCTAACATGTAGAGTGCAGCGGGGAAACAAAAACAAAGTACAGATGTGGTATGGAAAGCTAAAGAAATCATTTGGACAGGGACGGGGAAATAGAGTGTGTCCATCACTGCAGGCAACACGTGTCATCGGTGTGACTGTCTACATAAAAACCTGTAGCATGCCTGGAAGCTGATGTGTAAACGTGCAAAATCATTGCGGTGCAGCCTTTCAGTGGTGACCTTTCCACCTGTTATATAATCCTCATCATATTCATTAACGCCTGTGGCTTTTGTTAGAAATGAGTGACTCCATCTGAAGGTTCAACTGGACTATCTCCTCACTTTAAGAACTGTCATTTAACCGAGCAATCTCAATAATCATCAACCAGGCAGATTTCATATAAACCTCTGGATCAATGCATAATCTGTTCAGACTGAGTGTCTGAGAGAGGCGAGTTGTCTTGAGTCAGTGCTGAGGCTGCACTGCTTGATCTTAAACGGCCACTTTGCAGGGAATCATTTACTGATAGCCACTGATAACTGAGGATGTTCCACAGATAACGGTGCTGTTATCAGGTGGGTGGGAAGCATTGACTATCAAGGCGCACAGGTGCTCACGGTGCACATGTTGGCTGTAAAAGGTTCCAAGTGTCACATGGACAGGCCAGTCTGTGCCAAGTAAAGACATGGACACATGGAACGCCATGCTCCACTTGGTGCAAATTGTGATTCATGTAATTAATGTCAGAAGAAGTTAAATGGCATGGCCAGGCTGTAATTTAAAACATGTAGGGACTGGACTGATGTGGACTGTCAGATTTAGATGTGAACTGTACCAGAGAAATATGTGATGTCAGTGGGGTTGGCAGGACAAATGCAGAAAGTCGAGCCAGTGATTTCATTTTTTATTTTTAGTCAAGCTGCAGAAGTTTAAACAAAGACGTTTTGTTGTGTATTTCTCTATTTTTAGTTTTCATTATTGACCTCCTATCTCCATTTGTGTTTACCCTTTAATTATAATGTCACTGTCATGTTTTTGTCATGTATTTCCTGGAAACATATTCTGTTTAATATGTTTCCAGGAAATACACAGAGCCAGGCTGATTAGACATTTGAGAGCCACAATCCAAGCAGAGGAACAGAGGGATGGTTCACTTTATGTGTAACTGAACTGATGCAAAGAGACAAGATGTTGCCCCTCTTTGAATGAACTCTTATGTGTTTGTGTTTGTGTTTGTGTAGGAGGAGAGGGATGGCCCGCGGCCCCGTCTCTGCCACATGAAGAAGGGCCCCACCGGCTACGGCTTCAACCTGCACAGTGAGAAGACCAGACCGGGTCAGTTCATCAGAGCCGTGGATGAAGGCTCTCCGGCACAGAGGTCCGGCCTCAGACCACAGGACAAGATCGTCCAGGTACACACGGTCACTTTTTAAGCATCGTCCCTGAACTGTGGCTGGCTTTCATTGTGTCGTGTGTATTTGTGTGAACTGTAATCCCATTACATCAGCGTGCAAATCCCAAAAGCAGATGGAGAGTGGGCGAATCTGTTAATGTGCAGACGTGTTTACTATACGCGTGCACGCAGGTGTGTTTGTCTGCATGCATCTGTATGTACGTATGTGGGATGTAATGGAGACGTGTCTTTGTGTTTGTGACCACCAGCCCCTCTTGCCGTGTTGAACATGGCGAGGTCAGAGTTAATCCACTTAGCATGTCTGTGGGCTGAATTACAGCCTGCAGGGCCCCTCATGTGCAGGAGAGAGTTGAGGAGTATAGGAACTGTATCTAGAGGATCCACAGAGAGATGGAGGCTTCACAGGAGAGCATCAAGACTGAATAGGTCAATAGTTTGGAATGTGGTGAAAGCTGTGCGTGGGGCAGGGAGTTTCTACAAAGGGTCACCAGCTGAGTCTTCAGTACCACCTGCTGACGTTCACCAGCAGCGTGGGAGCTGGTGAGACGGAGAGATTCCTGACGGTGTTCCCGCCTTCATTTTTCCTCCCACTGGAATTCCTCAGTGACTTATCTCCCTGGGTGCGTGATTAGTTCCCTCACAGGGAGTACACCATGCCCCGTAATAACAGCATTACCCAACAGCTCTGTCACTGGTACCATCACTCTGCTGTCAGGCATCAGCAAATGCAGGACTCAGGAGTTTTTCTAACCATAAAAATGACCATGATTGACTTAATCTGTGCTTATATATGGCCCTGTGTGAAAGCTAGCGTCCACGTGAGTCCACAGAGATTGCGTTGGCTGTAATGCATGAAGTTCAAAGAGTGCGTGCTTACATTTGGGCTGGCAGGAGACCTCGACACAACGTCCTCACTCCCCCACCTCTGCTTCAATTCAGAAAGAACGTCTTATGCAACAGTAGAAATAAAGTGCCCTATCACAGCATGTACAGATTTGACCTGTGCTATGGAGAGCTAAGTATAAAATAAACCAATAAAAGATTATGAAACATGCTGGTCTTCAGTATCTAACGACTGGGAAACAGTTTATTAAACTATTAAAACTCAATTTAACAAAGTTTTATTGTTTTAGTGGAGTGTTTTTGTCTGATGTATTTAGAAATAAACAGGTAGAGCTTCATTTTAATGTGGTAAAATTTTAAATTGGATGTTTAATGACGTTACTGAAGATCTGCTTGGTAATGTAGAGATGTGTGTACATACGATGCTGCCATGTTGTTAGGAATTCAGCAAAAAACAGTGGACGTGTATTGGGAGGTATCATAAGCCGGGCTACACATGCTTCACTCAGGTAAAGGAGGGCAGGGATTTGGTGGTTACCAAACAGAGCGAGACTTCCAAACATGTGCTGTAAACCAAAAAGCGAGCCCCAAAGAGACGTTTCAGGCTCTGAGCCAAGTTTCTCCTGCTGCCTCCTCAGGTCAATGGCAGGTCGGTGGCCGACTTGCAGCACTCAGAGGTGGTGGCGGCCATCAAAGCCGGAGGAGACGAGACCAGGCTGCTGGTGGTGGACGCCGACACGGAGGACTACTTCAAGAGATTAAACATCGTGCCCACTGAGGATCACGTCAGCGGTAACGCACGCTCTGCTTGGTTGCTTTAATGTCGGGGTTTTAAACACTCGGATGTAGATGTGGATATGACTGAGGCTGTCATGTCTTCTCTTCCCCCTGTAGGACCTCTTCTTGAGCTTATGTCAGAGAGAGCATCAGAGGAGGAGGTGAGGGCCGCTGAGCACACACACACACACACACACACACACACACACAACACACACAAGCAGACAAAGTCCTGCTGATCCTCTCTGGAGATTCCCAGTAGCAGATTAAGGCTTCTGGATCTGGACAGTGTCGTGTGACGGCCTTCACATTTCCTCTCAAGGCTCAGCTGTATCTCTAAGACACACACACGCTGCTAACCGTCCCGATGCATGCTGGTTAGGTTAAATGGTGATTCTTGGCGTCGGTGTGAACGGTTGCTGGTCTGTTTGTGTGTTAGTCCTGTGCTAGCCTGACCTGTCCTGGGTGTACCCTGCCTCTCGCCAAGCGTCAGCTGGAAAAGGCTTCAGCTCCCCCACAACCCTGTAGAGGATAAGCAGCAACAGATAATGAATGAATGACACACGAGAACGGAGCCATTGTGTTTGTTTGTCCCACAGATTGTGGCACGTATATTTTAGATTTATGTTCTACACATAGAGAATAACAGATGAAATATTAGCCCAGGATATCTGATCACTCTCCCACCATCTTTAAATCGTATCCCAGATCCACGCCCACGTCTTCTGACAGACACATTCAAACACCAGAAGCAGGTATTGTAGCGTTTCTTAGCTGTTTACTACCTTGCAAACTTGCAGAGTAAGAATAGATTCAAATCAGAGAGAAATAACTGGATCAAGAGTTTTGAAGCCTTCTCAAAGGTTTACACCGCCCCTCTAAATCCCACTGATATTGTCTGTGATGGGGCAGTTTCATTCTGATCAGCTGAACACTGGGGTCCATGTAAGCGTGAGGAGCAGCAGCCTGATCACTACAGGATCTGCTGAATGAACAAACCGGACACCGTCACGCGTTGGACTGTCCGGCGGTGACCTCAGACTGTTTTCACAGACCGATCATGAGTGGAATGCTCCTTTAATGAGCGCAGCGCGGCGGGCTTTATCAAAAGTAAACACTCCTGGAGGAAGGAACAGCAGCACTCCCCTCTCCTCCACACGCACACTGACAACATGGGAAAAGTGGATTGGCCCCTCCAGTGACATTGTGGCTGACCCTTCGCCATGGCAACGGGAGCTCACCGCTCGCCTTCCCACCCACCCCCCCGTGTCCTGGAGGATCATGGGATTGTGGTGGCTTTAACTTGAGGATTATGCTAATGAGATGACTAACAAGGTCTGTTCACACACTCTCACATGCAGGCAGAGAGTAGTCCTGCAGCAAGACAATCCCTCATTCAGCCACTGTTACATAACGCTGACCTCTGACCCCAGCTCTGTGGATGCCTCTGATTTACATTATTTAATGCAGATGAATGTTTACCTATACGGCCCTTCTCAGAAACTAAAGAGTTTCAAGTCAGGAGGTGAAACAGAACAAAAGCAAACTCTTGTTTGTTTAACTGCGCTTCCAGAGGCCTGAGGTTATTTTTAGCAGAGCAGCTGCTCCTCAATGAGAGTTTTTCATACGTGAAGCGAGCCATGGACAGCGGATGAGACAGGAGCACTGATGTGTGTCCACACGGACCAGTGCTGACACAGCGCTGCTGCTCAGAGCTCAACAGGCTATGCTGCCCCCTGCTGGACAAACACTGTCATCCACCTTAGACTAGTCATAGTTTAGAAGTGTCTGCCTTTACTATTCAACAATTAGATTTAACAAGCATTGAAATTACTTTAGAACATTTTATAAAAAGATTAAACATGCCCTTTTAACTAATTATGAGAGATTTGCCAGTATAGGGTTTCTGATTTATTCTGGAGATAATATAAGCTTTCAGTCTGAGGTCCAGCTCATCCCACACCATGTCAGCTGTGTTTAGGTCGGTGTTGTAGAGGTCAGGTCGTCTGATGCACAGCTGACACAGAGGCTGGAGGTGTGTTTGGACTCTGCCCAGCTGAAGAACACATGCCCCTGATCTCAAAGCAGATGGTTGTGGTCAGATTTGGACTCCTCAGTCCGCTGCTCTGAGATCTATTTTTGTGTTTCCAGACCGGTCCAAACCGTTTCCTCTTAAACTGTGTCGAGACTACGGCCTAATCGGTTTCGTTACTTACATGAGACATTCCGGACAGTGGTGTTATCTGAAAGTGATCAGCTTGGATTTGTGTGTCCCGACGTCACGCGTCTATCTTTACAGGTTGCTGTGGCAACAACCTGTACAGAAGCTTACCCTCAGTGTGCCAGCAGTTTACTTCAGCTCTCTGTGCTGTCCATGTGGCTCTGCTGGCAGCAGCCTGGACTCACTCTGGGTTAGCATTATGTGTCACCTTTGTCTGGACTGTAGAAATCTGTCTGGAAGCAGCATTTATCAAAACAACATTTCATTTCTTCACTCCTGATTCATACCATCAACTCCAAACATTTGGGGAAGCATCAGTGTGGGCTCTTATCCGAGCTGAATACAGAAGGAACTTCCGTCTCCTTTTCCTGACGCATCAGAATCAGTTCCCTCATTCCTGACTGACCTTCATGCCTCAGAGCTGTGGTGGGCTGTTGTTTTCCTTTACTGCACTGAGAGGTTTTACCTACAAGTGATTGAACAGGGCTCCAACACAACACAACTGATTTACTCAAACACAATTCAACCAGTTAACGTACGTGTTTGTATCAGATTGACAACATTTTTTCGCATAATATCAGAATCCCTCACTAAAATGTAGTGAAGATCTTCCTGCTCAGCATAACCTGAGGTCATTTCAGGTAACTTATTACCAGGAAGTTGCTTGTGTTTGATAATTTGTGTAAACCGACCGTTAAAGCTCAACCAGTGTGTGTTCTGTGTGTTTGACAGGCACCAGCTCATGGGAAAAAGTCTGTGAGCCCCTCGGTCTCCAGCGCCTCCTCCAACGCCTCCCTGCCTGCAGAAACCATCCACACCCCGCCTCCAGAGGTCAGTGTGCTATGAAATGTGTTGAGCAGTGCTAAAGCTCAGTCTGAGAGCCACAATAATGACGCTGTGTGTGTTTCCAGACTGAGAGAGCCCCCGAGCAACAGCCGGCCCCTGTACCCGACAACCTGGGTCTGGGCTTGTCGCTGGCTCAGGCCAAAGAGAGGGCCCACAAGAAGCGAGCCGCCAAGAAAGCCCCGCCCATGGACTGGAGCAAGAGGAACGAACTGTTCAGCAACTTATAAACACCTTCTCCATCGCCATCATCTTCTTCATCACGTCTGTGGTCTGCAGAGCGCTCTGTGCTCCCCTCTAGTGGACAAAACAGAGATAATCAGCCTCTGGCCTCCATGTGTCTGCACTGGATTTCACTGCCTATGAAAGACACACGGCTCATTTAAACAGTGTTATATGATGATTCTGTTGTTTTAATTTAGGTTCGCCTCTTTTCTGTCTTTCATGTTTTAATGATGCCAGCATCACACACAGGAATGAATGTTAATATATTAAGAAGAGAAGACCTAGTAATGTACAGTTTCTCACATGAAAAGGAGAGCAGACGGAATAATGGGCAGCGGGGAGATAAATTATTGGGAGATTTATTTTGTCACAATTTTACATTTAGAATAAAATAGAATGTCCGTTTTCTGTCCCAGTGACGCACGCTGAGGAATCGCTCAGTGTCTGAACACCAGCAGCAACAGTCTCAGAAGGAGCCGAGTAGTTTTCCTCTGTTTGTCCTCCACGTTTGCCATCCTCATAAGTGATTCAAAATTCTGACAGATTTATTTTTTTCATGTTGCTCTTGATAAATTTGTACATAAACAAATAGGTAATTTAAGAGCAAATCTTACTTTGACTGACTCGAGGAAAGTGAAGTTATTGATTCCGTTGAAATCGCTTGAATTTCTAAGCTGTTGGTCTGAGTGGCATCTACCCTCGGCCTTTGGTGGAAATGAACAGTATGTACTGATCTCTCTGCTCTTGGATGTATTGATGAGCATTGACAAATATAGCATTTGGATCAAATGGAACTGAGTCTGTTTTTAATGTGTATCATCGAGTTTGGAAACAACTGTTCTAATATAACGCATTAGTTTTCACTAGTGTACCTAATGAAGTGGCAAACGAGTGTGTGCCAGCTGTCTCTAAGTGCTTTTTCAATACGTGCATAAAATACCTGAGAGGAAAACAAATGCTGAGTGCGCTGTAAATAGATGTGGACAAAACACACTTCCTTGATACAAACTCTCTTTTAATGATCTTCAGAATGATACAGAACTCAGCTGAAACCATTCATTAAAAGTAACACACATCCATCAAAACAACCACAGTGCAACAGCTTGCATCTTAAAAAGTTAAAAAACATGCCAACCTTCTCAGTAACAATTTGGGAGAGAAACTTGAGCACCGTTTAAAAAAGAAACAAAAAACCAAAACATGGAGTGCAAAAGGTTAAAGGAATAAAGATGGCTGTGGGTAATGGCTTTTGTTTACAGACTGAGTCAATGTCACTGAGTCAGTGACTAATAACAATATGTTTGGACAGTGACTCCTCTATGAGGTTCTATAAGGTGCATGGAAAGGACAAAGGAGACGGGCAGGTACAAAAATCAAATCATGGCTTCAACACTGGTGATCCTGATTAACTTCTCCACAGTTGCATATTTAATGAGACCGGATGGAACGGTTGGAAAATTCAGTCACTGCAGCAGTAAATAGTAAATCACCTTGTTAATATCAAGACATGAAGCAAACAACACTGGATAGCTGATTTAGCTAACTGTTTGTAAGACAGGTCCCTGTTCTATGGAGTCTGGAGCATGCTAGGGTAGAAACACATAACTGGACATAGAGGGGCAATAATACTAGAGGCATTAGATACTAGTCAAGGGCTTAACAGAATGGGAGTACGCCCCAATAATGGAACACAATTGGAACACTCAAGTTTGTTCTATAAACACACATATATATATATAAAATATCTACTGCATCAGGTAATAAAGTGTTAACGTCTTTAAATTAAAAAGAGATGTCTTAAAATTTCTGTGAGAAACCTAAAAGTGTAAATCTTAAAGAAATGTATTATGTGAAAATGAAATGTGATAATTTGTGAATGTTAAAAGAAGTTGCCTTTCAAAGCATTCTGAAAGTTAATGATGTAATTCCAATTAAAAATAGTTTGTACAAGTTTGTCATAATCATAATAAACTGATTACAGTTACTTTTCAAAAATATATTCGTTACACTTATTTCTGGCACCCTCCAAACTCCATATAAACACAATGTCTTGGTTCAGTCACAGAAGGCTGGCCTCACCTGAAATGCTTTGGCCTCTGTTGAAATGTTTTAATGTTTTAAGACATCTCCCGTTCTCTGGAAACCGTTGGCTTACAGCGCCCCGAGGCGAGCTATGAAATGTTTCAAACTGCAGCTAAAGAGCCACGTCAGTCGTGTGTTTTCTCTGACGGTGAGAGTGCTTCAGAGAATCCGTGAAACAAAGGAGCAAAAAACACTTTGGTTCAAACCTGTCAGACCTCTAGTAGAAATGAATGGAATAGCACATACATGGAATATGCTGCACTTAATACATTAAACAAAACATTCCCCATGTTATAAACAATAAGCAGCAATATACTATATATGTATATATATATTTATATATTTATATATATGACAATGATGCTAATATACAGTAGAATGTTTTAACAGTGAATCAGTCAACTCCATTTTGTTAAAAAACAAGCACAGAAGTATAAATATATCCATAAATCAATGAATTCAGTATAAAGCTATCAGTCTACACACAGATCCAGAGCCACCTTAGGCTCCTCTAGACATTTACAGATACTGTGAATAAAATGGACCCTCATTCCCTTTAGTGTTACTGTAACAGCTCAGCACACATCTGGAAGCTGATCTTGCAGCTGCTGTTTGTTGTCGTTCCAACAACATTCCCAGGTGTGTGTCCTAAGGCGAAGTGCTCGCGTTGAAAGTCTGGACCGTATTGAGGAGAAGTTGTGCAGAAAATCCTCAGATGTGAACTTACTGCTTCACTCAGAGGAGGTGCTGATCTCTGCGGCCTCTGTTCCTTCCTACATCAAAGGCTCACCGTGACCCCTTTCTGCTGCCAGTTTTCTTTCTGCTGCTCCCTTGGGAAACAATCCTCGTCTGCATGTAGTGGAGAAGGTCACTCCAGCATGGCGTCCAGCTGGTCAGCCAGGTCGTCGAACATGTTGCCGATGTCGTCCAGAATATTTCCTGCTGCCTTCACTGTACTGCCGCCACTAGGAAACACACAGGACAGTGTTGTTATGTACGGGCTCATGGGATGATTCAGGTTACTGCGACTTATTCAAGTATTACTTTTGATCATCTGTAACAACACGTCCAAAAGAAAGTAATACATGTACATGCTACTATATTTTATACTACATGTATGAAACCTCAGACTACTGTGACGGTGCTACGGCCTCCACCTTGACCATACCAGTCTAGTCGCCCTTACCCGTCCACACTGCTGTCCTGCGCCAGCTTGTTCTCCACCACTTTGAGAGCTGCCTCCAGCGACGTACTCGTTTGCTCCAGTCTCTTCTGAGCCAGCACCTCCAGACCAGCCACATCAGCCCGGACTACCTCTGGTTTTCCTACCTGAGCCGGTTGTGCAGAGGCGGGGTAGCAAGTGGTTGCCGCCGGGGAGGACGGGGCAACGAAGGCAACGCTCTGCACCATGCTGAGGTTTGGTCCTGTGGAATAAGGAGTGTTATGTGAGTATAGCGTGTGCTGTAAAGAAAACCTTAACTAACAGTTCTTAATCATATGTGTGTTACCTGCTGTTGACACACAGGCAGAGCTGGGATGAGGGAGTCTGGTCAGAGGTAAAGCAGCTCCTTTCTGTGGACTCTCTGGTTTGGACATGACTGTCTGTGGGTGTCTGACAGGTTTAGGGCTAGGTGGACACGTCTGGGTGTGTATAACTCCACCCAGCTTCGGAGGGACTGTGTGAATCTGCACACTGGTGAGTTTAGGAATGGCCGTGTGTGCGCTCGGTGAAACGGTCTTTTGAGGAGTTGTTGGTCTGCTGTTAGGGGGCTGTTTGAGAGGACTGGACGGTTTTGAGAACACTGGAGGCTTCGTGCCTTTCCCCATGGAGCCTATTCTCTGAAACACATAGTCCGGCCTCTGAGCTCCATTGTCAGACTGAGTGCGGATGTCATTTTGCATGTGGAGGCTGCTGGTTGGCAGGTAGTTGTCATCTCTGTTGGGGGTGGTAGCCTCCTCGGGTGTGGACGCGTCCTTGTCCTTGGGTTTGTGACGTCTCTTCACCGTGTCGGACTCTTTCAGATTGAACTCTGGGAGCTCCAGACTGTTCGGGGTCTGGACCGGACCATCTGAAGGGGTCTTAACGTCAGCGTCTGCCCGACCAACTACTGCCAGTCTGGGCCTCTGTTTGATAGTGAGGTTGCCTTCTTCAGCAAAAGCTAGGTGAGCCACAGAGTTGTGCTTTGGTGATGCACTACCATTCTTAGATATTCTTTCAGTTTTCTTTGCCTTCTCTTTCTCTTCAGATGCTCCCTGAGTAGTTCCAGCTCTTTGTCTGTCAGTGTCTCCTTCTGGCTTTTCACTCCCTACCCTCCTAAGGCCCCCCAAACCCAAGGCGGGGACAGGTTTGGACTGCTGTGGACTGACCGGGGAGGAAACAGGGCTGAAAGCAGGTGAGACGGGGACAAAGCTTGGTGGCATATCTATCCTCCTGGATGGGCTGCTGCTGCCGCCCTCTAGCTTGGCTGTGATGCTCCTCACGCTGCCTGCGCTCTCCGTCTCCACCCCTCCCTTCACCTCTGGCTCCACCACTTTTCCGTTACCTGGTTGGCGTGCGGGGCTGCCGCTTACCGAGCTCATCCTCTTCGGTGGTGGGGGCGGGGGACCTTTGCGTCGGGAGCGCACGGCGAAGGACTGGCTGCGGCTGATGTGACGCTGAACACCTGTGGCACTCGTGTGGCCGCGTCCCGGCCTGCGCGACAGGGTGGCGTAGGATGGCATTGCTACAGAGGAGGCAGAGGTACAGGAAGGAGCAAGGTCATCGTCTTCATCCGGCTCCCCGTCAGACAGAGCGTAGCGAGTCAGGCTTTGGGCACGCTTCTTTTGTGGGCCCCTCTGGGTGTCCTTAACAGGTGGATGTGTAGGTTGTGGTGCCAGAAGTGGGACAGCTCCAGGCAAAGGCTTGGTGAGCACTCGTGGAGCCCCGTTAATGCCTCCTGACTGAGCCTGGAGGTAACTGAAGGACTTCTGTGTGGGTGAAGGCTGCGGTGATGGAGAGGACGGGGATGAGGGAGGGTGGTGCTGGGGGTGATGCTGAGGGAGGTGCTGGGGGAGGTGCTGGAGGTGGTGCTGGGGGTGGTGCTGGGGGAGGTGCTGGAGGTGGTGCTGGGGTGGTGCTGGGGGTGGTGCTGGGGGAGGTGCTGGAGGTGGTGCTGGGGGTGGTGCTGGGGCTGATAAAGGCGGTTAGGGGACTGGAAGTGTTTGGCCTTAGGTGGGACTGCAGGGTAAGCAAAGCGGGGCATCTTGCTGGGTGTTAGCGGAGGCGTAAGGGGGGAGAAAGGGAGTTTGTTAGGTGTAGCAGACCAGCTCTGGTGCTCCCACATCTCTGTGGGTCGCTGTCTACCTCTTCCTCCAGGACTGCTTCTTCCACGCTTCGCCTCCTCTCCTGCATCACTCCCCAGACTCTCTTCAGAGCGGCTGGTCGTCCTGGCTGAACACTGCGTGGCTTGGTGATCCTGAGAATATCCCGATTTTGAATTCCCAGAATTCCCAGAATTCCCCGAGCCCCGTGAACGCATGCCGATGCTCTCCTGACTCACCGACATGGCCGTTATCACTGCAGCGGACGATACGCCCCTGATGCCAAAAGCCTCAGCGGCTCCTCCTCCCGCCTTGCCCATCATAGCGCTCTGCAGCTCAGCGCTCAGCTCGCTGTCCTGGAAGGAGAGGAGGGTCCTAGGGGTGCGAGGGGAGGGGCAGCAGTCATCAGTGGGAGTGTCCAGGCGTGCATGAGTGTGCACGTTCTGTTGCGGCGCGTGCTCGATGGCCACTAACTCCAGAGCAGCCGGGGGCTTTCGCCTGAGAGTTCCACCTCTGGTGCTGTCGCCATGGATACGAGAACGCTGCAAGTCACAGAGCCGCTTCACAGCTAACATTAGCTTCTTCTGATGGCCTGAAACACACAACACACACTGTCATTACTGTATATTTATACAGAGCACACAATGCTTTAAGACTAGCATAAGCCTTTTTTATGCAACAAAAAAAGAAGCATTTTAAGATGAGAAGTGTGACACAATGTACAATGTAACACAACTCTAAGGAATAGAATTTAGAGAAGGTGACAGGCACCAGCTAATTTAACAGAAACACTGTCTTCACCCAGTTTGGTGATGCCAATTTCCTGCAGGTCCTCCCAGGTGATGTCCTTAACGATAGTGATAGAGTCGTAGCCATTGTCACACAATCTCTTCTGGTACTGAGGCAACCCAATCACGCTCAGCCACTCCCCCAGGTCCGACTGAAACAGGCAACACACAAAGGCAAAAGAAAAGGGGTAAGGAGAGTATTCAACATGTCATGAATACTTAAACATGTGTGAGGGATGGCAGAAGTGACTTCTCACAGGAATATAATCTGGCAGCCATTCAGGGATGCTGAGCTTGCCAATCTCCATTGAAATCTTCTTTCTGTGGCCTGGTTTTGTCACTCCAATTGCTGTGAGATCCTGAAAGACAAATACGTGAATGAACAATTCATTACAATCAGTGAGGAGGAAAAACAAAGATCCTGCCATTTACACGTGATTGGTATGGACCAGCTGCAACACAACAAGATGAATTAAGATGGGATATTGTGAAGCATCGTGTTCTTAGTGAAAATGAAGAAAATGAATGAAGTTGATTTCTTCTACCAGAGAGGAATTTTCTCTTACCCAGTATACTCAACTGTATCCACCATATGCACATTGGACAGGTTTGACATGCTCTTATTTTTCTCCAGGTCGGAACTATTTGCGACATAGTCGCGAAAATTGTTTTTTCGGGTTTATAATGGGTGTGTATTGCGCGGAATGTTCGCGCTAGAGTGAGAGGCCCATCAGTTAGAGGGCGGGCTGCTCTGAAAAAATGTTCAAAATATTTTTTTAAAACTGTGATTGCTTCCACAAATTTCACTCTACACGCAAAATTTTCTCCAAAGTAGTAGTCATACTTGTCCTGATGCCTACAATGTGTCTACCTAACCGATAGGATTCACAGTTTTTGAATGAGAAGCCTAGAAGTGAGGAGTGGACAGCCTAACTGCTCCATAGGACCCAATGTTAATTCAGCAAAGTTTTTCGTCACAGAAGTTTAACGGACGGTAGTTTTCAACTCGCTAGAATGTCCACTTTTTTTACACTAGGAAGAATAAAAAATACATGTCTGTGTTCATGGAAGCCTTGTGGTAGTCACTGTGAAAAAAGTTTGTGAGTAACTGGTTTACGTTTTTAGTAAATGGCAGTGGTTCGAGGGAGTGGTTCTGTGCTTCTTGGTTAATCAAAGCACCTGCAGCAGCAGTTAAGGAGGGGGAGGGCTGTTTCCCGCTCTGTCTCACTGACGTCACACACGCGCACACACAGAGGGAGCGAGGCTTGGGAAAAAAAAAAAAAAAAAAAAAAAGGACGGAGCGAGGCCTGTGGCGCATATGCTAACATATGCTAACTTCGACGGAAGTTAGCATATGTTAGTTAGCATACGTTAACATATGCCAACATGCTAACATATTAGATGTCCCTGCACTGCTCTCGGTCTCTCTCTGAAAAAATAAAATAAAAATAAAACCTCCGCTCTGTCGCTCTGATCACTGAGGGGCGGGGCTGCTCTTCACACACAGCGAGGGAGAGAGAGAGAAAAGAGAAACGCAGCGTGTGCAGCGGCAGCAAAGAGGAGTTAAGTGATCTGTGGAGAAGACAAGTCGACTGGACGACAACACGTGTCAGTGTAAGTGAAATAAAACCTTCACAAGTTGAAAGTCAACAAACATAACCTCCTTCGCAGAGGCAATAAGTACCACTAGTTCAACAAGCATAAACGTGCATCATCCCACACAGCAAAAGGACTGCGCAGCGGACCTGCCGCGGATGTATGTCGGCTTCCGGAACGGACCCGTATCGGGGTCCAGATGCACTGAGGAACTCCGCCGTGGCTCCGCACTGCTCCGCATCCGCGATTAAAGCCTCACCTCCGCGGCGGGTCCGTTTGGGACCCGCAAATTGATACATACATCCGCTGCGGACACGCAGCGGACTCATAAAGGCTCATCCGGCCCGGGTCCGTTTTGGACCCGTTTATCTCATTTTCCAAATCCCTTCTGTTCATGTTGTAGGATAAACTAAACTATAGGACAAAAAAAACGAGGCTATCACTGGGCTTAGCCTGGCTACTACAGCAATAGTGTAATCTTAAATCTGCATTGCCTTGTATTTTTAACCTAACAATATTGTCAACAGAAAATGTTCAAGTCATGCATTTACTGTACAAAAGTGATAGCTCAATGGAAATATAAAATTGACATTAACATTTATGAAATGTTATAGGTTATAGTCTATGTTTTTGTTAGGTTACTACATTCATTATGTGGTCAAAACCTAATTTAGTGCTTTATACAGGCGCCAGGTCGGTGCAGACATAAAATATGCCATCTATTAGGCTACAACTTCAGTGAAATGCTGCGTTATACACAGCTAAAATATCAGAAACTGGTGAACGACAAGAAGTTCAATAAAAATATGTTTTAATTATTATTCCTCTTAGCCTAGGCCACACCTGACACTATGACCCCTCTACTCCATTTTTACATGACAGTCACAGGCTGCCAAAACATTATGACCACTTCACTCAATACAGGACTATATTAGGGTGAATTATCCATGTGTTAAGTGTGTTTGTGCCCAACATAACTTCACTGCTAATATATGTTAACTATTAGCTGACCAATGACTTAGCCTGATGCTGGCTTTCTCATTTGCTACACTATAAAAATTGCTAGAAGCTCTGGTGTGGACAGAACAATATTGATTTGTCAATTAAAAGCCCTTTTCTTGACACTGCACAATGCAAAAAAAGTCTGGCACTAATTTATAAATGCTACAAATCCACACAAACACACACCTCAGGGGTCATTCTGCTGATGGTGGGCACATCGTATCCAGAGTTGATGAAGTTGGACGTGTACTGCTCCAGCTGGAAGTCACATAACCACTGGTAGATGGCTTCAGAGTCCTAATGACAGAGACGGACGAGACAAATGAAGCGGCTCTGATGTTCGACACGCAAACTTGCACAACCTCTCCCATCAGTCAACTCACCTTGCCCTCCAGAAGCTGCTCTGGCCTCACAAAGCCTTTCTGAGGAGTGCCGTTGACCTGCCGACGGGAACCACCTAAAAAATACACATCATCAGTCCTGCAGGAAGACAACTTGTGCTATGTTTTATTGTGACAGACAGGAGGAAATGAGAAGACACTAGAAAGAAGAAATACAACACACGCAAACACACTATAGTGTACGTCCCATGAGATCAATACAACTTTAACTATCCCAGTCATGTTGAATTAGTGTTCTCCAGGCAGCTGAGCGTTAGGTCTCTCAGGTGAGTAAAAGTGTGTTATCTACAAGATCTGGACACACTCTTCACTCATCTCCTTAAAGTCATGACACATAACCACAGATCTCTGAGGAATGCACATTTCCCAAAATGTTCTCCATCTTTGTTTCTCTTTTCACCCCGAGGCCAACGTTTTAATTGGCCCCCGTGTTTTTCCTTCCTCGTTTAGTCATCTTCTTTGACAGCATCCGCCAATCTTTTAATTATCTTTTGAAATAACTGTTTTGTCAGTTAGTTGTCAGTCTGTGATGTCTTTTTTTTGGTTATTTGTTATTCATGCTCCAATATTGCTCTAAGTAATCTATTTCTTGAAATGGTACATTCTGAAATGTTCTGCACTAACCTTGGAGCCCAGGTGTTATGCTATGGGCCTGTAGCTGTTTGGCTAAACCAAACAGACTTCTGTATCATCGTAACAACACGTCACTACAGGGTAAAACTATAAATTTACCCTTTTATCTAGCATATGGCTTTTATTTTTTATGTCATATCCATTTTAGATAAAAATACAGATTCTGAAGGTATATTAATTTAAAAATAAAACAAATACACAGTCAAGGGCTGCTAACAACCCGATGTAAGCTATTTAATTTAGTGAAATGTTAAGGCTCATTTTGGATAATGCAACTAGGACATTAGACGGTGTAGCCTACACACGTAGCCTATGCCAGTGCGAGCCATTTCTACTTGCGCACTCGTAGTCGGCGCTGTGTCTTTTTTGTCAGTCGGGTTCATTTTTGTTTCTACTTCCTGCTTCACTTTCAACAATAGCAACAGAAACTGTGAATCATACCGATGTTTTCTCAATGTGTTCCATCTTTAATGATCCAGCACAATCAATTACAACATTATGGAGATGAACAAGCAGGCAGAAATACTAAACTGGAAACAATCTACTACCAAGCAGGCACGTAGTTACATCTCTGTGGAGGTGCATGTCAGCTATGATGCTAGGGTCTGCATAGGGTCAAACTGATGCAGAGGTATAAAGCTGAGTTGAAACCCAGCTAAATGTATGCTAACCGCCTACTAACTATTAACAGCCCAGAAATTAGAGTGTTAACACGTCTACGTCTTCTTCTATAAGCACTTGAAGACAGAGAAAGAAAAGGAAATATGTGTTATTTTTTTATTACTATTACTACTATTTTATTACTTTTAAGTTGGTGCAATAACAGAGAACCCCAGGGTTTCTGTACTTTTCATTTGATCTCTCTTGGAGCTATATTTTTCTCTACATGGTTGTGCAGGTCAGGGGCCCATCTTTCCTGAAGGGAGTAAAACAGCACCTAGAAGAAAGGTATTTGGCCTCGGGCTAGACAAAAAACTTCATCAACTTCAACTTTGTTTTGAGAAGGCCTCTGATATTCACAAAGCCCAAAAACAGAAAAGCTTAGTATGCATTTGCTTTACAACTGAATAAGACAACATTGATTAATTAGTAGTATTGTTTTCTGGTGTCTTCTATCTTTCCCTTTTTATTTCTCAACAAAAGAAAATCAGTCAGACTAAGACTCTTTCTGCCATTTACCCAAAACTTACACTGAAAGAAATAGCATAAAATGTGAATAAACATGTCGAATCAGAAAATAACTTCTCACCCTTCAGAAGGAAAGAGAGCGACAGAGCTCCTGATGTCTGGCACTTCATGCTCCCTGCTGCCTTACCCTCATGACAGTTGCTCACTTCTTGTTTTGTGCAGATATGTTTTGCTCCTTCTGTGTCTGGTCCCGTCTCCTCCCCCTTATCCCGCCCTCCAACTCCTCATTTCTCTTCTCCTTCACTTTAAACACTCCTTCTTATTCACCCTGAGGTCAACGGAGACCCTCTGCTCCTTCAGGTATGACATTCCTTCTTGCTTGCAAAGCCTAATCTCAGCAGAAAAAGCTCAAGTTCTAACGATACCTTGAACATGTGCAATCACCTGTGACTTTTCTGCACCTGCCGGTTACATTTATCAGCAAGGGGTGTCCTTAGGGGAGTCGCCTCAGTTTTTTATGGGCTGTGTAGTTGAGAGATGATAGTGGTTTTATTGGTTTCAGTGGTACAGTAAGTCTTTATTCTATCGCACCATTTCATTTCCTTTTAGGCTGAGGGCAATAACAGTTCAATCTGCAGAACAAAAGCATGCATTCTTCAAATAAATCAAAGACCTGTCATATTGAAGGTGATACATGGTAGTGTCTAGGGATTTTATCCTGTTTACCATCATGTATACACTAAAGATGGGTCCTGTTTATTTATTTAAGTTTCTTGCAGAGAAATGAAAGGCTAAAGGTAAAGACAGCATTCTTATTAGTTTTAGTCAGTTTTAGTCAAATTAAAGAGAAAGGCCAACCACTTTCTTTAATACTCAGTTCTTAAAACCTCCATCTCTGCAATACTTCAAGATAAAAATCAGAATTTTATGAAAAAGTTGCAACATTATACTCTGTAGCAGGCAGCGTTAGTCACAAGAGAAAAATTAAATATTCAAAAGAAAAAGACATAAAATGAAAAAGTAAAACAGATGGAATTGTAGGAATGAGTATTTAACACTTGGGCAATAGTCGAGTGACTTGTCAAATGAGTCATGCGAAGTCATTAGTCTTCATGGCCTGCAGTTATCCACTCCTACCTGAATGCATCATTCTCCAGCCTGTCTATAATACCTCTTATATTCAATCATTCTAGCAGCTAACTCACCGTAATAGAACGACTGCTGTCACTGACACTTTTATTAATATTCATTATCAAAATCTCATGTAATGATTTAGGATAAAATAAAAGGAAATGAAAGCAGTTATAGTACACAGTGTGACTCCATAAATGGGCATGTTCTAAAGCAGCTGCTTTAGCACAGCTCCAACCTCTACTCAGGCAGCTGTAGAGGACAAAACACACAAGTCCATGGTATCAGAAAAAGATCTGAACTTTCTGACTCTGGAATTGATATAAACCCAGACTAAATAAACTCCTGAGGAGGTGGGGGACTCAAAACAACCACTAGCCTCTCTAAGCGTTTTAAGAATGAATACAGCAGAGACACTTCCCAACAAGGCTAATCAGCACACATAAAAGATGTGTCTAAAGATTCAAGCTTAACTGTCAGATTTAATCTCTGTTCTTACTTTTCTATTGTAGAAACAAGATGAGGCAAGGAGAAAGTCAAATAATGATGAAATCATTAAACAAAGTAAGACGGTAGAAGAAGCTTAATTTCCAGACTAACCTGTTGATCCGTCAACCTGTTTGCTCTGGTCTGCTCCTGTAACATGGCCATGGTCTCCTGGTTCACCAGCAGAGGGAGCCAGCTGCATGCAGAAAACAGGAATATAGGCACTATTGTATATCTAATACTAAAGTGCACTGTGTAAACAATAAGCAGCACATCAGTTCCCTTAATGCAATGAGTTTATGTAGTATTCAACTTTGAATTGTTTCACTGGATTGAAATCAGAGAACATATGAGGAACACATGTATCCCAATAGATCAGACCTTGCCACCGTCAGTGTTGTGGCGTGTCCCATTAGGTTTGTGGCCGCTCTCTGAGCTCTGACCGCTACCAGCGCTGCGGCTGCTGCCCACGCTGCCAGCGCTGCCAATGCTGTTTCTGTCACCTGAGAAGAGAGGAAGAGAAACAAAACAGAGAGAGAGATCGCAGTGTAAAATGAAACTTGCCGGGAATTCGAGAGCTCCTGGGAAACTGAGAGAGAGGAAGCAACATCGTAGAATGTAATTTGTGGTTTAAATATGTGGTCTAACTGCTCTGTAAAAACGAAAATAGTCATATTTATTCTCAAAGAATTATTTTGTTTGTTAAGAAAATACACGTCTCTTTCATTTTGCGTTCTTTGCAGTTATGTAAGAATTTAAATATCAATCATATGCTTGTGGGCAAGTGTTGAGCAAGGCCTGGGAGCTTAGCTTAATTAATTAATGCTCACAAACAGCCATCCTAACTATATGATTGGCTCTGCAGATTTTTGAGGAGACATAATCAGTTCCCAACAAATGGCTTCCAGACTTTCTGTTGCAAACATTTTATGGGTGGGGATGTCAGGGTGTCTTCCAGACTTGCTGCATACTTGCTTGTGTACAGATTAAACAGATCTAAGGTTTTACTTAGTGACACTTAATGCTAAGCTAGGCTAATCACCTCCCGAATCTAGCTCCATTTATAACATTCTGACTTAGTACATGTAAAATAATTGACAATGTAATTAATTAATACATGTATAAATGGCATTCACTGTCGTGCTTATGAAAAATATAAAAATGTAATTTTTTAAACAAAAGCAGAAAAAAAAACACCCATTAATAGAATTGAGTTTCATGTTTTTGCTGTGCAGGCTTTCAAAGAGGAGGCAGGGGCACCAGCACGCTGCAACAACCTGAGAAACCAGCACGTCAGGACCAACACAGGGGTTAGAGAAAACACTCTGAAGACATGCTGCTTACTTACCATCACAGTATGGCCTGCTGCAAGACAACTACAATTATGGTTACTGGATTATTGGAGGCATGGGTAGCAGAGGGGCATGGGATTTGCAGGGTGGTATGGTAAGGTCAAGACTTTAGGATAAAAAGGGATAAAGATTGTAATAAGCTTCCTTAAGTAAACCCGGTTTATCAGTATGGCAGAGACTGGAGCCAGTTTGCAGGTTCACACAGGGTCGAGGTTTGGTGGGGTGGGGTGACAGGCGTTTGGGGCCACACACTCTTACCAGTGGGGGATCTCCTGAGTACCCAAATGTCCTGAGTGGGGCTAGCAGGACTAGCTGGGGCTGAGAGCTGACTGCCTGGTGGAGCACCTAACAAACACACACACTTTAGATACACGCACACTGTACACTCCGCAGTACTGCAGAGCTAGGACTGGACCTGTCAAGCTGACACTGAGCACCAGAGGACGGGTTGAGAGGAGACGGAGATTAGGACAGGGTGATGTTTGGGAGGGATATTAGACCACGAGACCTTGGACAGTATCTAAAAAAAATACTTATTAGTTTGGTTTCATATTTCGTTTGGAAGAGACACAAAACCTACAATGGGTTTGTATCAATACGAACAGTGATGATACAGCTGGTTGTTGTTTGTCTTTCTGTGGTTGCTTGCAACTTGAGTTTTCAGATAGAGATAGAGGCTCTGGCCAAGGGAGCCCTCTGACCCCTTTGGCACTTGCAAGTAAGAACAGCTGCTGTGTTCATCAGTCCTTCCTTGCATCGCCGTGAAAGAAATGGATGTATCACAGGTAGCCTGGCGTGAGGAAGAGGTTGGTGAGTGTGTCTGTGTGTGTGTACCTGCAGGATCATAACCAAGGATGTATGAGTCGTCAGTCTGAGAAGCAGGGCCACGGCTCGAGGGGGGAGCTCTGGATGCAAAGTGTTGGCGCTGACAGGGCACTGAGGCTTGGCGGGAGAGAGTGCCCCCTAGGGTGAGGGAGACAGGTTTGGGGTGAGGTGGGCATGCATGAGTGAGGGAAAGTAGATCGTGTCCATGCATGTGTGGCGTTTGAAGTGCATGCACAGGTATTGGAACGTATTGCACTTATGAGCATTATACATTTAATCAGGTATTCCTTTTCAGTAAGTGTCTGGAACAGCAGCTAAAAAAATCTCTGTTACATAAGAAGCTGCTGAATGGGACTGTGAGATCACTAGCAATACTGAGCGGGGCTTACTGTTCCTTTGTGTGATGTTGGTCCACCACTTCTGACTCTACTGACGTTATCACAGAGCTCAGAGAGACGCACACGAGCAGTGCATCCACATGCACACACACACTGCTGAGTTTGCCTCACAAGCAAAGAGCCTATCATCGACTTTGAGTCAAATTCTCTTACTCTTGTCGCTTCTTCCTCAAGCATGAGCAGACACACACACACACACAGCTCACAGTATTCCAGTGTAGACTGTGAGGGCTTTAGCACTGAGCTGACACTTTGCAATCTGGCCATAGTAATCCTATTAATGTGTGGCAGTGTGTGTGAGTGTGTGACTATCTACATGCGGTGAGTGTGTAGTCTGGCTTGTTGAGGACCTAGAAATGGAATGTTTCAGTGTGTGTGTGTGCGTGTGGAGCTATGTCTGTTGCTGTTATTGGACTCCTCACTGCGCTTGTCCCGCTGTTTGAATGTCAGTGGCTTTACAGCTGCAAAACAAGCACGGGGCTCATATTCCTTTTATTCACAGGGATTAAATCAGATGATTTACAAGCATGCTGACCCCTCCAGGGATCATGCACGCCAACATGACAGATCCTCCTTGAGTGTCTAGATGTATTCCATATAAGTAGTGCTCTTGGTCAGGTTAGCTGGTTTAGCGCCACTCTGTAAACTCAAGACCTTCATTGTTGCCAGCAGCACCAACACCTTTTCAACCACTCATGTTATATTTTTAAACCATACTGAAAGTAGGCTGCTGCATTCCTTGAATTGACAGTGAGTGTGTAACCTGGTATAAGAGTACCTGAGCCAAAAAGTCCAAACATTAAGCATATGTGGACACCCAAGATAATTTGAACAGGGTAAACAAAGACAACTGATACTTCATACTTCAACACTGAAGTAACCCTGCCTGACTTATTAAGATTTTTTAAATCAAATCACTATGTATGGGAATGTGAGAGGTATAGGCCCACAGGAAAATGTTTCCCGACTGTGCAATACCTCTCAGCTCTAGTAATATGTTGTTTTCAACAGGCAGCTGTTTTTTATCGAAAAAAATATATCACATTACATGCCAGCACTAGACTACAGAGAAGTCGACCTAAACTCAGTACAGAGCTTTATTGTCACTGTAAGAGAGCAACAACAAAATAGGAAGTGCAACTCCACTTGATTTTTACAGGGAATAAAGTACATTAAGACATAGTGTGAATATTAAAATTCAATTATACAAATACCAAATTGTGTCAAGACATTTGCCAGAGAAACATTACAGTTGTGTTAACTGTGCTTTCAAGTAAAAGTAGTGTATCTGAAATGTCACCCAATTAAAAATACAGACACAATTTCAGCAAAACTGGTTTCCAAGCGTAAACACATAAATTTCAAGTTAAATTCGCTTGAGGTAAAGATAATTTCAGCTGTTTTAAATAATATCGGTCAGTTTCATCCATGACATACTGGATGTAGCATCTTAACGACTAACTAGCTGTCAAATGTGTACGAGATTTGAAGTAGCAGTGGAACCTTAAAACATCACTGAAGTGCTATACTTGTGTAAACATACTTGGCTACTCTCCGCTGAGCTTTCGTAGGTATGTGTGAGCTGCTTTGTTTGTCTACCTGCTCTTCTGCTGAGGACCTCCACCACGGAAGGGGGGAAGAAGCCCACTCGATCGGTCCCCCGCTGGGAGTCGTGGATGTGACCTTTCCACCGGCCGTCTGAGTGCTGCTCCAGGACCTGACACCGACAAATTGTGAGCATGTCACCGCAAATGGCGTTATGTTCGGAACGGTTCATATTGAGACTAGACTACACAACAAAAACAATGACAAATTATCCAGTGGTGTGAAGACTGAGAGGTCTGATTTCCTTCCTCAACAATACACAAACTGTAAGTATGCATGTCATGTGTTTGACCCACCCAGGCATGCATGCAAGACTATAATGCCCGAGCCAATCAGCTGGAAATACACAGCCCATTGACTGTGAGTGTCAAAATGCTTTGAGAGGACAAAAACAAACACCTCTGATTTCTGAGCGGATACCACACAACAGCATACGAGTTCAAACAGGAGTCTAAATGTCACGGTGACTCATATGAAGGTATCGAAATGCATGATAGTAAGCACATAAACACGCGAATGCACGCACATGTGAATTAGCGCCAAGTGTGTACGCCTGAGTGGGGGGACGAGCAAACAAGCTGGTAATCATGGAGTGATGGCAGCAAGTTTGTGCCTGTTTCTCTGCTGTGGTCTCCCGCTCAGTACACTAAATTACCCCACAACATCCCTCACAAATTCTAACAACAAGGCTTCACTCGCAGAAGCCTTCATCATATAATCCTTACACTGCCTGTGATTCCCCTGCTGATGAATAGGCCATGTGGAGCAGTTCTGAGGAGGTATCAAATACATTTGAGCTCAATGAATTTTACTGCAGCAGCTTTAGCTCTAGGGTAATATAAGAGGGTATACCTGTATAGGAGCAATAGTACAGTAATTTCCGTAACATAACCAAACCCAACAAGCCTTCAGTTGGGAAAAGATCAAAGAGGAGTTTATGAGATGTTTAACATAATTCCTTCATGTGAAAGATTCAGAGTTTCTTTTAAACTTTTATGGAGTGTTTTCCATTTCTGTCACTCATCCGTCTCTAAAGACACCCCTCAAGTTATTTACTTATTTATTTTTCTCTAGCCCCTTTTCCCTGGAATCAGACACCACAGCATCTTAGCTGTTAGAGACAGTCGCAGTGGCAGATAAAGCCATGGAGTCACAAATTACATGTGAAGCTGATCCAAAAAGATTCCAGATTCAACTTTATCTGACAGTATCATGACTTCTCTTTCATTTCACTATGTTTCTGTGCGGTAACATCAAATTATACTTGGAAGAAACAATGCAAAACAAAAAATCTGAAGGGCTAGTCGTGGCACCGAGACACCACGAGGTCCTCCAGATGCTGTGTCAGCTGTCTTCTACTGCAATACACCACAGAGGATAAAATGACCAACTGTCATTTTAGTTCCTGACATCCCATATCTCTCAGGTTGGGCTATTATCATGTTGATGTTATATATGTAATAAATACGTGATCCCTGCATTAACGAAACATTTACCTATAGGCAGCTGTTCAAATTACACAAATCCCCTACTGCCTGTATGATGTAAACTTATGATGAGCCAGCACATCACGATCACATGCCTGATATGTTGTCAGTCATTTGGAATGTGGACAACAAACCTGCACCGACCCGCTGAGACACACAAGAAATCTGAAGGTGTTCTGTGGTATCTGGCAGCAGGACGTTAACAGCAGATCCTTTAAGCCTGAACGTTTTGAGTTAGAGCCGGTGCGGATCAGACATGTTCCAGAACGTTACACACAGATGCATTCATCTGCTTTATATTCTCCGCAAGTAACATATCTTCAGATTTTCCTCATGCACATAGACGAATCTGAGAAAGAACGGCAAGTAAAGAAGTTGCCATTACGTCTGTGAAGGTTATGGTTATGTGTTTAGCTCTCAGCTTTTCTAACAGTAGTGTAAATGTCAACTTTGGAAACAACTGTGGTATAAATATGGTATACGACCCTCTACTTCATCAACCTTTGAGTGACTTGTAGTTGGCATTATTCATTATTCAATATTATACCAATGAAACAGATCTGTAATAATTAAGTGCAACTCACAACTGATTATGCTAGCTACACTGGATTTGTCTATAGCTTTAATTGCAAATTGCAATCCACAATTTACCGGCAATGCTGTTTAAACTGCCATTTCGTGGCAATAAGTTGTAATACATTTCACGCAGCTGAATCACGGAAAGCGCGAATGAAGGTGGCCATGTGGCATTGTTAACAAAACTTGACCGCAACGCATGTTTGCAGGCAGGCGACGTAAGCTCCGCTATCTAGCGTAAAATACAAAATGGACCGGTTTTTAATAAAAAAGAGACAGAAACGAGCTCATTAAAGTAAATCTGGTCTTAAATGAAAATGTATTGGCCGTGTTATTTATTTTTTTTGGGATGTCCAGTTTGTATGTAGAAATGCACAAAGGTGAATTCACGCCCGTCGATAGGGGGGGACAAACGGGTCTGCTGTCCCGGGCCCAGGATAGAGAGAGGCTCAGTTCTAAAAAGTGGCTCGCCTTTTGATTTTGCACTGCCAATGTGGCTCTTGTGAAAAAAATAGTGAGGATCACTGGTCTATATGATAATGAATGAGAGGGCAGAAGGCAATCCACTATGTATAGAATTAGCAGAGTTTGGCACCGCCCTGGTGGTCAGAAAAATAACAGCACAAATCCAACCCAGACAAATGAATGGGCTGAAAGGATAACTGCTGTCTGATTTTAACTAAGATTGGTAAAATTGTCATAAAATTAAACTATATGAGTATAACATTGGACAATAAAATGCTGCATTACAAACAGTAGTGTGTCAGGATTAGCCAAATGACTGAAGTCATGACTTGCTGTGCTAGACAGACCAGACTAAAAGAGAGCTGTCTCTTTCTCAGAAGAACATGTGCACATAAAAACAAGTACCATAACAAGATCTCCGGCACGGAGGTTAAGGGCTGTAGGGTCGTGGAGATTCCAATAGTCCTTCACTGCTCTGACTTGGAGAGAACTTGATGCCTCTGTAAGGAGAAAGACAGAGACATGTCATCAGAGGTCACAAAAACCTTTTACTTATCCTGTTTCTCTACTGATGTCAGCCCTTCTTAATTTAATAAAAAGCAATAAAGCAGCATACAAACAAATCATTCAAAGAGCTACCAACCCCTCAAGAGCTGTTTGATTTCCCTGCTGGCAGTGGAGGTGGTGAACTGGTTGACGATGTCCAGAGCTGTCTGGTTGTACGTGTTGCGCATGTTCACGTTGATGCCCGCCTATATACAAACACACACATAGTCTGTGAGATGACTCTGGTGACTTTTAAAACAAACCCTCCCTCAAATGCCACCCTTCTTTATTAAAGAATAACACAGACCAAGTGAAAATGTGGTGTGAAAGTTTTGTTAGACTTCAACGCTGCACTTGAAAAACATCAGCTTTCCAACCCTGACAGTGGCCGGCCAGAAATGATATTTGTCGCCTTGACTTACATCCAGCAGGAGCCGCACTACTTCTGTTTTGCCATAGAGGGCAGCCTCGTGCAGAGAGGTCCCCGCTTTGGTGGCTCTGTTGATGTCAATGCCAGCTTTGAGCAGCAACCTAGGAAAGCATATCAGAAACACGCATGTAAGGCCGCAGGCGAAGCTCAGAAACAGAATCATCCATTCAACTGTTACCGACATCTGCAATATCTCATTAAGTCATATACCCCCCACTCATCCACCCACACACCCAAGCTAACAAATGCAGTATGTCTCTGGTTCTGTCAGAGGCCCAGATGTAGGAATGCTGATGGCACTGTATCCAAACAGTGATGCAGGAGGAGGAGGGGGAGACGGTGATCCTTGGCTTGCTGTATGAAGGTTGAGTCAGGTTTTGAAGATGTAAACAACACCGAAGTCCTGCTGTAGGATATTAGCTACATTCATGTGTGGTTTTTCCTCAGTGTTGACTGCAATGCCAAGCACATGGTTGCCACCAGTGCATACGGTGGACACTTACTTCACCATATAAGATTGGGTTATAGAGGCACAAAGATGATTTTTGCTTTGTTTAATTTCATTTTAGCACCTGTAGCATAATATCTGAAGCACAGACTGACACACTGCACATATTCATGATGAAGAGCAGGACAGTGCTCATCACATAATCAAGGCAGCTTATCATTATACAAAAATGTACAGCCTCATCTAACCTATGTTATATAAGGAATATTTTGTACTGGGGCTATTTGTCAGCTAACATTTAACAATCAGTGATTAATGAACATCTCTTGTGAAATCATAGTTTTTTTTATCAAGAATAAACTTGAAGTTTTTAAAATACTGTTCATATCAAAAGTTAACACAAGAATGTCATATTTTCCTTTTTACCTATTTTACTGTAATTCCTTTATAGAGGACCTAAATGTTATTTATCAAGAATAATTTCTAACTCAACCACACATGCAACAAAATTTGCATAAAATAAAACATTTATATGAATGTAAACAGCCAAGAGAAAGTGGAAGCCATGAAAGGTGGTTGGAAAATAGGTAGCCTGAGGCATGCCCGTTGTAACCTGCAGATTCTCCCTTCACTCAGCAGCAAAAGTTTTAATCGTGTTGGTATGAAACCTCGAGAATCCTGAAAGTCTGAAAACTGTCCTAGGGGTTCGACTTCTATCCTGAAAATAAGCAGTTGGTTTATAGACTATACAAACGACACTGCATGTATACATTAAGTATCGAATGTGCAAGGGGAAAGAATCTCAACATGAGGTCCACTACAGTTTTAAGGATCATAGCTTATATTCCGACATACATAGAGTATACAGTATATGACACTATATCAGCAACAGAAATGTTTGATGTTCTAGGCACAAAATTTTATCTTTTAGTTGCCTATGTGCAATTGTTTCCAGCTCCACTTCCAACCAGTTTGGACAGTACAGTAAGTAAGTACAGTAGTCTTTGAAGAGATATAAATTCCTCAGAGAGAGAGGACAGCCAAACTCTTCTGCGTACACTCTGAATAAACTTACGTGCTAATGCAGTGCAGTTTGTTTGTGTTAGAGCCACAGCTCCTTTTGTGCATGTCTAACTAATCAACTTTCCACATTAGGAGAAGAAGAGTGGAGGATAGCGATGGTGTTGATAATTTAGGGAGGATGGGAATCGTTAGCAGCATGTCACAGAGGCTGGGCGGGTCTACTTGGCCAAGCACATACATATTTACAAAGATATGCTGACAAAAAAAAAAAAAAAAACGCACTGAGCCACAAGTAAAACATATATATTCATATGGATTACATATCACTATAATACAGTTTTACCTTACTGGAGATGGGGATTGTTTTCCTGTACACATGCAACTTTGCATTGATTCCCATTGACATTATGCTAAGTGGGTGTGAACAACCTTTTGCAAACAAATAAGACAAAACTTAATTAAATCATACTTAATACTATCTAAGCTAATTAATGGAAGACTATAGAAAATAATACCTTTCATAATTAGGTCTACCAAATGGAAATCTTAACTTCGGTGATGATGACTAGTATGTTTAGGTGAAGGTTACAGTGGTAGAGGTATTACGAATCTTACAGAAGCAGGAGTGATAGTGTAGAGTAGAAGCAGTAGTTCTAGTTTTAACAGTGAGACTAGCAATTAGGTATTAGCAGTAGCTAATAGCTACACACCAAAACAGAAGACAAAAAATATCTGGAAGGCCCAAAGGACAGAAGCAGACATGTGACAGCTACATAAACAATGCATTTCAACACCAGTCCTCACTTGATGATGTCTTTGTGTCCATTCCTTGCTGCCAGGTGAAGGGGGGTGGTGGAGGGAGAGTCCAGGCTGTCGTTCTTTCCCTCCCCTTCTAGCAGCGATACCACCATATTACTGCTGAGCAACAACTGGGCCACCTGAGGTGAAATCCGATTCAACATGAAGTGTTAGCTGGCAGAATCAGGACAGGCTTTAAAGCATTAGTGAAACATAAATAATGTATATATGCTAAGTCAAGCCAACCGAGTTGAAATATATATGGAAATAATATACTGTAAATGATGACTTATACATAGTGTTAAAGTAGCACACAGAGGCTTATCCACTACTCAGCAGCCGTTTAAAGCCTACACACACACGCACAAAGTGTGTGACAAAAAAACAGCCCAAAGCCTTCTATTCTTTCACAGCTAAACTGCAAACTCAGACCAGACGAGGGAGCGTTAACCAAGCGGTGTGTGTCTAATTCTGAATTACAGGGCCAGCTATACATCTCACAGTCAGGCTTATCCGCCAGTGTGGCAGAGAGACAGTAAAACAAACTGCAGTGTGCAATCCCTTTAACCTTAGTGTCCAAAAAGAGGCTCTGAAGCCTGTTTGGCTTTTTGCACAAACAGGTTTAATTTAGCTGGGATGGAGAGAGGGCAAAGTGGATTGTTTTTCACATGCAAATAATTGGAGCAGAATGACTGCAGGAATTAAACTACACAAGTTTTCAACCAGAAAATGTGTTACTCTGTACTTTTATGCTCCCAAAACAGTTTTACAATTAAAAACAAAGTAACAGATATTTTCATTAAATTTTTCATCCAATGCCATCACCAGTTTTTATGACTAATACTCGCAGAACTAAAAGCAAACCCACCAGGTTCAGCAAAGTGGATGAAATTATCACACACTTATTTTGAATAACAAATGAGCACCGACAGATATGAAAAGTGCACACGAATATTCTCATACCTTCAGTCTGCCAAACTCACAGGCCAAATCTAGTGGAGTCTTCTTAGCTTTATTCATGAGGCAGGGATTAGACTGGTGCTGCAGCAACATCTCAGACTGAGAGCGAAAGGGAAAGAGAGTAAGTGAAATCCCCTTATACATTATGCACATACACTCACATGTCAATTATCCCCACTCGTCTGCTACCTGTGTGCTGATGTTTTCGCCTTTGAACAGAGGAAAGGGACATCTGATAGCTCTGCTGCAGCCTCTGCTTTGGATTGTAAGTATTGTGTTTGATGGTGTTTTACTAAAGAGGTCAGGCATCAGCATGGGTTGTATGACAAGCTGAGGTGAGTAAGTGCATCCAAGATGTGTGTATTTGTCTTTTAAGAGATTCCAGCAGCCAAACAAATGAGGATGGAGGAAAGGAATGTGTGCGGTCACTGCCCGTAGACTGTTGTGTAGAACTTGGTGTCACTGCTTTAATGGCATTACTGGTATTGTTGGTGAACAATACCAGCTGAAACACAAAGGGGGTCAATTTCAGTGAAATGGGAGGACTGGCAATGCCTTGGAACATTGCCTTGGGCAGCTAACTGGTGTCTGTGCGTACATACTCACCACTTCATAGTGTCCATACTGTGCAGACAGATGCAACGGTATCTGTCCATCATGGGATGGGGAGTTGACTGAAGCGCCAGCTCTGAGCAACAATAAGACGGAGTCAGCTTTACCCTGCCATGCTGCGTAGTGGAGGGGACGCATGCCTAGAGACAGAAATGTGATTGTCAAATGGAGGAAATGAGATGGAAGGAAGGAGCAGAAATTGTCAAAGTAAATTTACTATTCACAAGGAGCACCACTTGGCCTGTGGAAGCAGTTTTATAATGCCTACTGTGGCCTGTATTATAATTATTGCTGACTGGAGATATAAATCTTTAAATCAGCATCAATTCATTGTTTTGGCTTATGTATTATATTCTCAAAGTCAAAAGTAAAGCCACTGACTATGACACAGTCAGCTAACACAGCATTTTAGCATCCGTCGTCGATTTTCTTTACTCCTGGTAAGTAGAAGTAGTGTAAAAATGCTCTGTTAAAAGTCCTGCATTTAAGATCCTGCTTAAGTAATTACAGCCAAAATGCAAAGTAAAAAAATAAAAATACTTGTTATGCATCCATTAATGTGTGTCATTTTAATTACTTTACAAGGCTGGCGGGTAGCTTAATCTATAACCATATGGCGTCATTTAAATACAATATTACACAGAAGAAAGTAACACGACATGGAAATACATAAATACAACCCATGAGAATTGTACAGTACCCCAAAGAGAAGAGGATGGGATAAATGCAGGGAATAAATTCCTTGTATACACAAGTATACTTGGCCGAGATCACTTAATCTAAGAGCTATTTTAACACTGACCAAAACAATGAGCTGAAAGATGCTAACATATCTTGTAGAACTGAGGGGAACTGGAGAGCTGGATGATAATTCACCATAGCAACACCTTTTGCATGACATGTCATCATTTGTTATACTGTGGATTGAAGCACTGATTAGTGCAACTATGCAAATAAGTTCCAAATGTATAGTGTGTATGGGGCGAATTAATCAATGCAAATTGTGTGGAAATGATTATGAAGTAATATGTGGCCCAGTGGGACAGTGATGATTTTTAAACGATGGAGCTCTATGACACTGAAGAAAAAAAATATCAGGGTAGAAGTCAAAACTTGGTTCTCCTAGCAACCTGTGGAAGTAGTTTAAAACTATACTATGTTAATGATTACGCTATGCTATTTTAGCTTGAAAATTAATTTCATTTCATAACATAGTAATAAACTCTTTTTCTATTCATGTCTTGACTTTCAGGGTAGGTAGCCTGCTTCTACTATACTGCACATTAAACAAGTTTGAGTCTATAAGCATTAGGATATGCAACCGCCCTGTTTCCCAGCAACGACAGGCAGCAATACTTGAGAAATGAAGCTGTTAATAATATTTGTTACTTCACTTCTTCTGTGGGTGACTCTGCCTGATGCAGTCGGCATGTGTGTATCAAGAAGACGACTCTGGATTCCAAATTCTCACAAGTTGCCAGGATGTGCTAAAAAGCTAAAACCTAAATTTAAAAGACTCCTTGAGGCGTCACAGACATGGATATGAGCACGACACGCCACTAGTCTCAGCATCCACGCAGCCACTACAAATTCCACTGTATCTGTTCTGCTCGGAGGCTGCTGATATTTGCCGTAGCACTGGTGTCACTGCATGGCAGATAAACTTCAAAGTGAATCATATTTATTCACACGGGTCAAACCTATTTTCAGCTCAGTGTCAGAAAGCCACTGAGGAAGTTTCAGGCTCAATTTAACCCCATCTAACTTCTCACTCGGGTGTGAACATTTTCTTTTTTTTTGCCCCCAAGTTGTGGGTTTCTCCAGTGACACTGGTTGAGCTCGTAAAATCTGTTCTGCTATGATCATACCATTGATGTCCTTGATATCCACTGTAGCCTGGGCCTCCAGCAGCAGAGACAGCAACTCTGTAGTGCCCGTCAGTGCAGCATGGTGCAGCGCCGAGAAGCTGTAGGCAAGATAGATTGAGAAAAAAAGGAGGGAGTCGAGGAGCAAGGGGGGGCAGAGACAAAAAGATGAGAGGGGTTATAAATCACACTGATGGTTTTACAGCAGGTGAGCCCTTGTCAAAACTCCAGACGGAGATGACATGTGTATGTTTGGCCGTCTAAACTTCTAATCTAGTTGTGTCACATTGTGTGTGTGTGTGTGGGTGGGTGTAAGTGTGTGTAAAATCCCATTACAAAATGAAACATCACATAGGAATTCATGTGTTTTATGAGTGCGTAACCCCATCAACACTTCAAAAGACAAATATGTGTGTTATCTTTTATTAGTTTAGTGTCTGTACTACACCACTATCAAGGATGAGAATCAACACATTAGTGTATTGTATATCTCACATAAAAACTGCAGATTGAATAAAGTATGTGTGTGTTCATCAAAGCTTCAGAAAATAATGTGTGTGTGTGTGTGTGTTCGTCTCTGGGTGGTGTCAGGTCACAGTATTTTCCGCTGACGGAGAAATGAAATGCATAAATTCTTTTGGCAGTCCGTTCTGCTTTTGCTTGAGGTGACGCAGACACAGCGAGTGTTACAGAGGAGGCGACCCTCTGAGGCAACACAGGAGCAGAACTGGAGCAGGGGCGCGAAGCAACAAAAAACGGTGCTGAGGGCCTTCAGGTGATTTCACATAGCCTCAAGCAGTCACTGTGAAAGCCTTGAGCTGTTGGGATCCAGAGGAAATAAACAATTCTGGATACACAAGGAAACAGAATTCTCAACAGAAGCGTGTATATTTACCATCAAGGCCCCCCTTGGGGGCCTAAGTGTCATATCAAGTTTGCGTTCTCCACCTCTGTTGGAGAGATTTAAGTGTGAGCTGGTGAATAATATGTGATCAGGTCAGCCAGGAAGCGAATGTACAGCACATACGATTAGAAGACTGTCTGAACTGGTTCCACATTGTACTGATTGGTGGACACTGATTAGACATAAGGTGAAGATTGAAATTTGCTTCTCATCCACATTCTATGGATGGTTTTAACCAAAAATGTGTTCCACTCATGAGAGTAGCAGGAACACGTTCTCTTTTTTTATGGTGGACTTGGTATCCAGATATCCGGCTGTGGCTCAGTAGGTAGAGCGGGTTGTCCATGAACCAGAGGGTTAGCGGTTCGATCCGGATGTGCCACGTGTCGAAGTGTCCTTGAGCAAGACACTGAACCCCCAGTTGCGTGAATGTGTGCGTGCTTGTGTGAGTGAATGGGTAGATGTGTTTCTGACTGTAAAGCGCTTTGAGTACCAATAGGTAGAAAAGCGCTATATAAAAGCAAGGCCATTTACTATTACCATATTGATTTAAACTTTCAGTAAATCCCCAAAAACTTGAGAGAAGGTAGTCCAAAAAGAACATGAACATGTCATCTGCATAAAGAGAAGCTTTAAGCAGTCCAGTGACTGCTCTTAGTGGACAGTGAGGTTCTGTCTCAGGGCTAATGCAAGTAGTTTAACTGCAGAAGGAAAAGATGAGCACTGAAAGAAGACATCCTTATGATGTGCCTTATGATGCTAAAGAGAGGTTTTCACAGGGAGCCACCAGAAGATTATATATCTTTTTAATTCAATATTGGGAATTAGGGCCAGAAATGTTCCTAAGGTTAATTCCAACTCCATCCAGTGAAAGCAAGCATATCCCCTCTGTACCTTTGAGCAGAAATAGTTTTGGAGTTTGTGGGTGGACTTGAGGTGCCTAATAGCTGATAAAGCTTACTAAGATAATTTTTTCCATCATCAGTGCCTTTTAGACTTCATCTTTATTTGTGTGAATGGTTTGATCAGCAGCCCTCTGGCATTGCAGGTGTGTGATTATCTGTCTGCTGAGTAGACGGGAAATCAAACCTACAGGATTTAGTCACTGAATTATGTCTACGCTTTCTTTACCTTCTTCCATTCTAGTGGTGTTGTTATATCTTTGACTTTACTGAAAATCACTTCCTACGATTGCAATATCTTCAATTCCTGGCATGGTTAATAAAACAGAGACTTTGCTCTTATGTCATAATAATTACTCTGTTCTGGATCCTATCATTTGGATTCTGGCACTGGCTAATACTGTAATTAGGAGCAGCACTTCTGTCAAGTGAACACAGTCATGGGTGGGCTTTGATAACTGAGACTTATTGAGAGTCATCAGTGTCAGGCTGGTTGAAGAAAGGTACGAATAAAGACATTTTGAAAAACAATTATAAGTCCGAATAACTTTGATAATCTGTGGGCCTGGACAAGTTAGAGATTATGAAGTTTAGGCAGCCTTTGTAGAGCCGAAATCTGATCTGTAGACTTTGAGATGGATTATCTTATCAGTCACATTGTTTATGTCTGTGGTGCTCAGACACACACTCACCATCTATCCTTCCATCAACCAATCTACTACTAGACCAAACTCCTTTCACATCAACATCACTTTTTACAGCCACTATCTACAGATGTGGTGTGTCTCAGTCCGTATCTTTAGGATGGTGTTGACTCAGTAACAAGTGACTGTTTTCTCCCGTTGGGCTCTCCTCCTGGTCCCCTCTGCAGTGGTCTCATATATCACAGGTATCCCGCTCCTCTGTACCACTCATGCACCCTCGCTCCCTCACAGACGGACATGTTTGATTTCAACACCCCTATTGTGTATCACCTCGCACACACTGCGCTGACCCTGCATGTAGACACACGCAACAGGCCTAAATCAACACACAGCCACATTGCACATAGGCAAGGACAGGCAAAATGCAGCTGTCACTGGACTGCAAATCTTTCTACTGCAGGCTCCTATACTTAAAAAAAAATCACACTTTTCATCACTCTCTGGCAGATCTAATCTTGGCATAAAGTCATTCAGTGATTTATATATTGAGGGCGTCTTTACATCTTTTGAATTTCAACTAAATGTGGTGCCCTTAGGGAGTCAAGCTTTGTCCAGGATGCAAGCTCCCAGCTTCTCTATATGCCTGCATGTCTGCAGATGTTTTTTTGTTCATTACCTCTTCAACTTCATCATCACGTCATGGTAACATCTTGAAAGTCAAATACAAGTGTGGAAATGAATGAAGATCTATTGGTCCACCCTTTGTCGGTTTGTGTCAAACATTGTCTATCGCTTTATAATTACCCGTACAAAATTGTTGTAGCTTTATTAGAGGTACTTCAGGCGGCCTTTGATCCTGACTGGACACCTGTCCAGGTTGTACCCCACCTCTTGCCCAATGCCCCCCCACATGATGCGATGTATGCACCCAGTAAGGGTTAACTCACTCTTTTACACAGTTCTAGCTTTAAAATGAGTCACCTGGAAAAATTAAAAAGCCAAGTGAATATGGTTTCGCTTTTATTCTTTTAATTATCTAGCTAGCTTCAGAAAATAAGATCTGCCAGTGACACTTCCAGCACATACACGTCACAAGCTGGCTAGCTCCTCCATCAATCAGACACAAACTGCCAACATTATGGTTCATGGTTGGCAACCGTGGGGGAACCAGCATGTCACTGTACCCCAAGAAGGGTCCACTGTCATCAGAAACACCATGGAAGATGCCTCTTTAATTTGAATGAAAGTTGCTCAGTGGCACTTACACTGAAAACATTAACAAGCTTTTCTACATGAGGTTCCCGCCAGCTGAGCTGGCAAACTTCATATTGACTCTCCTAACACATGAATGCTATAAAATAAGATAGCTCCATTAGAGTTTTCATATATTTTTGGGACAGACTGATTAGGTTCAGACAATACAAGGAGTCATTAGGCTGGGTTCCTAAACCAAATCACTGCACAGCCCTGGGGACATGGAAAACACAAGAAGCTTACCAAAGTTCTTGCAGTCTCCAGGTGGTATTTTAATCAAGGGAACTTGCACACAGTCAACTTACAGTACAGTAGTATTAGTAATCATGAAGCTGTCCAACAAAATTAAGTGTGTTCCTGTGATCTATGATGAGATTCCACATCTGGGAAAATTCTCACACTTAACTAAATAAATACAATATTCTGTAAGTCTTTACCTCTCTAAAGATGAGATAATAAATCAGAAGGACACGATATGTTAGCACTTGTGTGATTTCATTGTGAGTCACTACAAAGACTGAAGACAAACAGGAGGCAGGCAGATAGGACATTGTTTTCAGTGTGCATGTCAATCAAGACACGGTGACTCTTCCATAGCATTCTCTTGACTCAGCTCCATGTTTGTCTCACAGGCTGAGACGCACACACACGCACATGTACACACACATACACGTTAACACTGTTATGCTGGTTGACAAGTGCACGTACACACAAGCCGTCCACTTACCCGTCTGAGTCTTGGTAGTTGATGTTGAGTCTCTTGGTGGAGCCTAGCAACTCTGTAAAAAGACAAACATTGGAAAGAGGAAGGGGGAGAATGGAAAAAGACAATTAATATTTGGTGCACATATATTTTTTCCATCAAAACAATCCAGAAATCCCTTCAACCTTGTGTGTGTTTTCACAGCGTTTTTTTTTTTTTTTTTCCAAAGCACTTCTCCCAATCATCACTCCTTCCGTCAAACAACCTGACAGCCACGACAGGATGGAGAGTTTTCCTCACCTCCTGCTGCCTCACCCTGCCCTCACTCGGCGCGTCTGACACCCTCATGGCAGCCAGATGGTTCATAAACAAATGATTCTGCCTCGCAGAAATGTCGACTCCTCCTCATTTACAATGTTATTTTATCACTGTTTTTTTGGAATCCGGAATGACAACCGTAAACTACAAGTATGCCAAGATAATACATACATTTGTTTTTCCACAGCAGGAATTTGTGTAAAAAAAAACATAAGTACGTTAGCAAGACTGAACAAGTTTTTTTTTTTACTTACCTTGGAAGAGGCATACTGCTACTTGTCCCATGTCTTACTCATTCATTCTGTACTCCAAGAGGGAACATACCGTAGCCAAGTCATCTAGTATCTATCCACTATTCCTGCTTCTGCCTGTGCTGCCACAATAGTAATGTTTACTAAAAACCATGGGACAATTATTCTTCCATCTCCTATTTTTGTTCAATTTAAACAGAGGATTTAAATACCAATTGCACAAACTGGTTTACAAACTGGTTCCAGCAGTCCCATAATCTCAGCCTCAAGGAGATGGCTATAAAACCGCCCATGAAAGCATTGGTGCATTTTTAAATCTACGAGAACGATAGATGATATTTTGCTGTGACAGCACTAACTTCCTCTTCTATCTGCATAGTCCTCTTTTTCTTAAGTATCCAGTGAAATCTGACCCACATCACCAATCTCAACTCAACCCTCAAAGCTAACTTTCAAATTATATCAAACTAGATCTGCAGACTTCAAATATCATGCATCTGTCTCCCTCTCACTCAGCCATCCCCAGCCTCCGATGATGACTGGAAACTCAGCTAAATAGCATTTGACATCCTACAGCAGAAATCTACTGCAAAGGCCCCACTGTCCAGAGAGACCCACACTGGAACAAGACTGCCAAGCTCTGCAAATACAGCGCCATTCATTGCAGTAAATCTACCTCACTGTTTTCTCCCACGTAGGTGTGGAAAATCATGTGTGTGTGGGGAGGGTTTCTCAGTCAATCTGAGAGATCTCTCCGACTGACTCGTTCTGCCGACAATTTCAACATATGAATAGGTTGATAAGACAGCAATAGGGACTAAAAGTCGCTCTTGGTTTCCTCTCCCCAAGTACATTTGATTCACCTGGGGATTTATATCCTGATCTAATCACCTGACTGAACAGCTCTCTTTCACTGTCTGAATCGTTTTTAGCATATACGCCTGAAATAAGCAAAAACGCATGAGTAAAACTTCTGGGAAAAATTTGATCCACATGAAATATAAGAAGCTTTTTTTATTTATAATAAAATAGTGGGTGGCGGGGCCATGGTTAAATATTCTGTTCTGTCTTTCTGTCTGGTTTATTGATGTATTCTTTCCAATTCAGTTTTACTGTGCATGAAAACCATTGATAAAAGTACAATGTTGATGCATTCCTGTAATGCAACTACTGGATTCATGAGCATCCCAGCACATGCAATGATTTTTAAAGAACATTTTATAGGATGTCAACAATGTCTTCTGGAAGACACTGAATAAAAAAGACACTCCAGACCCCATACTTCCAGGGTTAGATCAATACTGACTGGAGCTACTGATGCCCTGCAGGAAGTTTGGGAGGAAATTCTTTACCAAAACCCAAACAAAATGTCCACAGTGGGTACAGTTGTGCTCTACGTTTAAGGTATTCATTTTACAGCCGTTCAGTGAAGTATAGTTGCAGGCTGTTGTGGAGCTGTTGCTGCTAAAGACTCACAAGCTTACACACAAGGGCCTGAAGGCACAATGTTCCACAAAAAGGAACATTGATAATGAGAGATGGAGGGGCAGGGCGGTAGGCTTCTTGCCAAAACGGGGTCTAAGCTGTCCCAGTGGTATGGAAAAAACAGGGTCTTTCAGGACTTCTAGTTACAACATGAGCCGGCATTCCTTGCATAGCACACCCACCATGCTATCCTACATGTTTGCTGTCTCTGTGCATCTGCAAAGCTGGCCGCTCCCCTTTCTCCTCTCTTCCCTCTTTCCCTCTTTGCACAAAAGAAGCATGGGGCTCCTGACATCAGGAATAATTAATTTAGCAGCATGTTGATTCTATATCACCCCTTGGAGATGGTGCAAACAGATGTGTTGTAAATCTCAAGCACTGTGTGTTTTTGCAGAGAGAGAGAAATTACAGGGTTTGCACCCAGCAGAAAGCCAATGTCCACCGAAACAAAAATTACAGAACTCTGAGGGCAGAAGGGTTGTCAGCGGGGAAGCCCTCTATTGTTTTATATGGTTACAACAAACAATGCAAAGCAACCGTGTGATGCTGTGTTTTGATAGCCTCATCAGATAGATAAGCAATGCCCTGAACAACCGCTGTTATGTCCCTCTGCACCTTTCTCAGAACAGCTCGAGCATTTCAGCCAGAAGAAAAGGATCTCGGTGCTTTGATGTGGAGAATGCCGTTCACCGAGGAGCAGAAGAACGATCAAACGAGGAGGGAAGTAAAGGGAGGAGGAGGAGGAAAAGTTGAGGAGAGGTTTACATGAATCTGCACCTCTATTCCGCTGATATGAGGGGAATGGATGTTTTTATTGTCAGGTGCGTAAACAAGGAAACAAGAGAGTTAAAGGAGTTTTCAAAGCCCTCGCTGCAAGATCAGAAGAGTATGCAAACGCTTCTGAACCTTCGGAGTAGGAATGCAAGCTGGAAAAATGGAAATATAAAATAAAATACAGTTTTAGAAAAAGCTGGCTTGCTTGTTTTTGTCTCCTTCAACATGACTGCAGCTGGCAGACGCGTGTGTTGCTTTGAATTGCATAGCTGTAAAACCCATTTTAAAATGTCTTTGATCATGGTACACGCGCGCACACAAAATGGAAAGAAATGCACGAAAATAAGGGGAAAAAGCACATTGGCATAAGAGATTTCCTTAAAACCATAACTATGTTCATAAACATTTGGCTGTTGGCATAAACAGATGAGATAGCCAATGGAAAATAAAACCAACATTTTAAAATATGTTTTGATTTGACACAAAACAGTCTAACCAAAAGGGCAGGACTGAAGCTTGCATTTAGAAACACCTACGCTTTCAGCCACTCTCTGGACGGACTCTCACCAAAACATTTTGTGGTGCACTTCAACCAGTTGAAACATTCGTGCCTCAGAACATGAGACACCATCATGGTTCAAAGATTAGCAGCATGACAAAGTCTTTCATTCGCAAGTCAAGAGAGATGGCGAGCCTTGATTGATCAGGCCCCAGCTTCCCATTTCTCTTAGACAAGTCACAGCAAGAATTTTTCTGACTCTCTGATCATGTTATCTGATATGGAGCTTCACCACGTGAAGAAAATCACAAGTCTGAAATAAAATATCCCTAAAAAGTTGGTTTACATCTTAGCAAACTATTGATGAAGGCAGGCAGTCCAAAGGGCCTTTTCACTAAAACAAGTTGCATGTGAATGAAAACAAGATTGATGAGAGCTGTGAGACTGGACCAGAACAGTAAAGCTGTGCCAGTTAAACCAAAACAATGAGCTGAAAGATGCTAAAGGGACTGAAGGGAACTGCAGAATGGAGGGATGATTTCAGTGGATGATTAGTGCCACTTCAAAGATGTAATATCAGTGAGATCATAGCGGGAGGTTTAGTAACACTTGTGCAATGAGTGAACAAGTGCTCTTAAATGCTCCTTGGTACTAAATAATTCTGATGGTAACTCTAGCCTAGACTTTAGGTCCGTACAGCTTTCTGACATTTGCCACTTTCTTTTACCATCTCAGTACAAATAGTCAAGATAAAGTAAAAGCTATGCCAAAAAAATACTTTTCAATGTTTAAGTGAAAAAAGCATAAAATCCTTCCCCCTGCTGTTTTTTTTTTTTTTTTTTAATAAATAAATAAATAAATAAAAAATCCCACCAACACAAGAAATCACAGTGGTTTCTTGGAGGCTCTTTTGAGCTGTGTTAAAGCTTTCCCTCTATATCTGGAAAATATTCCACAGAGTTATACTGCAGGGAGTGCAAACCCACTTCCACCAACACCGGCTTCTCATTAACAAAAGGAGAAAAAGACACTTGATTGATGGCTTGTGTGTTGGGACGAACCCACGCGCCGCGATGAGGAGACGTTAAAAAGCGCACAAACAGCGGGACCACAGCTGCCTGGGGCAAAACCAAAATACAGGGGAGTGAGAGAGGGGGTAATTTAAGGTCATCCATCATCGGCAATAAATGGTTTGTGGTCAGGTGAGGACCTCATCAAGGGCAACACTTATCTAAAGAACACATCCATCTAACTGCATTGATTACTGTGAGCATAAACACAGACCCTCAAACCAAACCACCAAGGGAGAGAGGGGACTCGGTGTCCCACAGAATTCCTAATAAGGCTCCTAAGACATTTTTTTGGGCTGTTTCTGCATGCTACTCACTGTTGTTATTGTAACAAGATATATAGCAGCACCTGTTTAATTGTAACTACAAATGATTTTTGAATAGTTTTTTAATATTTGAAGGTGTCTGCGTCCTTTCTCCAGACATGCCAGGTCCCTTGGTGACCAAATCCCCTTAGGTGTACTTATGTGAGTGTGAAACAATATGATTAAAGTGATTAAAGTCTCACCATGTGGGACACATAATCTTGGAGAATCAGATCTATATATTTACTGTCACTGTCAGCTGCGTTCTCCCTGCTGGAAATACTTAGTTTGGTTTAGGCGGAGGGTGGCGCCTGGGTAGAGCGTGCAGGAGCAACACCGTGGGCATCAACACACCCACTAGCTCACTGGGAATTCTCTAGACAACAACCTGCTCTATTCACAGATGGATTCATTAGGACCTTAGACGGCATTTGGCAGGGTAAAAGCCTTTATTGTCCAGACCAGCTGATTCAGACATTTGCAGCCCATGTGCAGGTGATATCTTGATCGTTTCAGGGATGCAGAGGATGTGTGACAACTGATAGACAAAGACACAGCTTGTCAGCCAGGACTGTGGCTGCTACAGCATTTCCCCATAAAAGGAGAAGTATCATTTTAGATCCCAAAAATTAGGCTGCAGGTTTTCATAACTAACAAGGTGTTAAATTTCTATAACTATCACTTGAGTCACTAGAAAGTCTGCATGGGAGTGATTTGGGGGTGACACTGACAGCAGAGCCCAAGAGGGGGCGCATTCAGCCTCAATCTGTGCCTCACATGGCCTCATCCAATTTAAGGTATTGCATCGCCTTCAGAATCTCAAGAACGTCCCTAGATGTGGATCCACTGTGTGACAGATGTGGGCTCTCGTCAGGTTCTCTGGCACACTTATTCTGGCTTGGTCCTAAATTATACACCTATTGGAGCTCAATTTTCAACGTTTTTTTTCTGCCAGGTCCCATGATAGGCATTTTTGACTTAGTGAGGGAGAACATAAAAATCTTTCTGGAACCAACCTGAAAAGTTTCAAAATTCGTCACTCTGTTAGCAGAAACTGATTCTTCTCGACCACGAGCTGCACTCAGTGGCTGAGGGAAATTATACAGCTGCTTAAACTTGAAAGGTGAGATTCACAATACGTGGCTCCTCAGATAACTCTGAGAAAATTTGGATGCCCTTCATGGACTATATTAGAACTTGGCTTTAATTCTCCTATTTTCTTAAAGGCACCCCAGATGTAATGGACCTCTACAACTATATACCCAGTATCCATTTGCCTCATAGCCCATCACAATGTGGTAATCTTTTACATTTTCTGCAACTGCAAAATGTAAGTGTTTGTTTTGCTTTGTTTTGTTTGTTTTTTTGTCACAATGTCTGTTTTTTTCTTGTACTGTCACTGTGTTGAGCTGTTAATTTTTCTTGAAAATATATATATATATATACACAGTGTATATATATATATATATATATAAAACTTGTTACACCAAACCCCCACAACAAAGGTAGAGAGGAGCAATATCCTTTTTAAAACCTGATTGGGCCTAAGATTCATTTTTATATTGGTTCTTTAGTCTAAATTGATTTATCAGGCCTGTGTGTCATAACAGCCTCTGGACAGAATAAAAGGGCTTGGTTTCAGCAATATAGTGTATTAAAAAACAACTAGACTGAACGCAAAGCAAACAGCAAGCCAAGCATTCTTGAAAATATAAAGTCAGGTTTGACATTTTATCTCATTTGTCTAATTCAAGGCTGTACCTCTCCATGCATAATGCATGGTTCATGTTTTTTTCTATTATTTTGTTATTTATTCAACTAGCTGCATTTGTTTGCAAAAAAATCAGAATCAGAATCAGCTTTAATGCCCAAGTATGTGCACATACAAGGAATTTGACTCCGGTAACTTTTCTCTCTAGTAAAGTACAGCTTAAATAGGTGAAATAAAAATGAAGTTCACTTCAGGAGATGAGTTGTCCATTATGCTGATCATTTAACCCGTACTGTGTGAATGGAGAAATCATAGATTTACCCTTTTGGACTTTCACACATATAATTCACATAATATAGTAATAAAAAAATAAAAAGTCACACATTTCTTGGTAGGCAGCACAGTGGTGTGGTAGTTAGCACTGATGCCTCACACCAAGAAGGTTCTGGGTTCAAATTCATCGGCAGACTGGGGAGTTTGCGTGTTTCCAAATTCTCTCCAGGTACTCCAGCATCCTCCCGCCATCCAAAGACATGCTTCTACGGTTAATTGGCGATTCTAAATTTCAGCCCCCCCCCCCCCAAATGAATGAATGAATAAATATTTCTTTGGATTTAATAGTATCCACAAATTCCGATAATAAAAAAAGATATGAAGTAAATTTTAAGACAGTTCACTTGTTAGATTAAGAACTCGTAGGTGGTCAACCATGACATCCTCTTTCAATGGATTATAAATATGTGAGAGAAAGGTTTTGCCTAACAGCCCCTAGACCTAGCATCCATGGGGTGACAGAAGAGGAGAATCTACAAGCACTGACCTCAAGCTCCTGAAATAAAGTATATAGTGAGACTTTCACAAAATTTTACTAAAAGCTGCTATGGAACCCTCATTGATTCGCGAGTAAAACCTTTTTCTCATGATCAGACCCCTACAATCATCTGAATGTACCCCACTGTGTTTATCTTGGTTAAATCGCTTGTGAAAGTGACAGAGCTGACAAATAACACACGCTTTTTAGTTCAGACCGGAAGGCTGACCTGGCACTTAATTATTGACTCATCATGATGTGTGTGATGGTCTCTTCTCTTCTCCGTCCAAATAAAAAGATCAGTGCCGTGAACTCACGCATGTGATGCTATGTGCATCACTCCATGAAATGTAAGGTCCAGTGTGTAGGATATAGTGGTTACACACATCTCACTCTTCCATGCAAAGCCTGTAGGAAAGCCTATGGTGTTAACTAAAGACACAGACAAAGCAATCCATTTTTTGGCTTGCACATTGTTCTTTAGAGGCGTAAAGGGCTCATTCTAAGGTAATGCACAGATAATTCAATTTTTAGGTGACCATACACTGATGGAAAAATAATCACGAATAATACATTCCATTTCTTTCCAAGTAAATCCTTCACATTGCAGTTTTAATATGAGATATTTTAAAACTCTTACTGAAGTTAATTCATGAAGTATATACTGAAAATTCCTCAATCAGGCAGAAGTTGAATTTGGACTTAACCAAAATATCACTGCCTGTCTGTTTTAATATAAATCAGCTTGTCAGGTGTAATCAGGTGTATAAGTCACAGACCCACAAACTGATGTGTGATGCATGTTCATGCAACTGGGTGAACAGAGGTCTGTACATCAATCTGCAGAGACACACACAAGCCCTAAAGCAAGATCAGATTTGAAATAGTCTTACACACTCTTAGCTGCCTTATTTACAGAGCATCATTTGTTTTACCTCCACTCCACATTAAATATGTTGCACATTGACAATGAATGGAAAAAGAAGTGGTATGCGCGTTGAACACTTCACAATGTGTTCAAGTGAACAGGCAGAGTTTGCTGGTTTTTACAGAGTACAGACGATTTAAAGTGTGCTCACCACACACCCAAGAGCATACACATACAAGTGACACACTTTAGCTTCAGCAATTCTTCATCAATTGCCCCAGTGCTGCATCTGTTTGCTATAAGAATAAGAGCTGGAATTGGGTCTTGAGAAAAACCCTTAATATCAAAACTGCTTTGAGCTGTATTATCCAATAAATTTGCTCTATTGTTAAAAATGAAGAAAGTAATCTCCCGTGGTGCCGCTGGCAACTAGGTCAGACACACTCAATATTTGCTGACAATGAGCCAACTGTGGAAATGAAACAGATAATCTGTTGTGTTGCTGGTGTGTGCACGTGAACCAGCGTTGCTACGTCTGTATTCTTCCCCCTTAAAAAACAGGAGATTAGACCAGGCGTAAACACACCTGTAGGTTTCACGTTGCATAACATGTCTCAACCCTGCACCTTAGGGACAAAACACTTTACATACCATTCAAATCATCTGTTTACTCTGCTTACCCAACTGGCTGCACAGCCCCTCCTTTATTTCCATGCACTCTCCCTGTATCTATGAGACCTTAGGCTTTGCGTTAGCCTGCTTTACTCTCAAAATATTGCCCTGGGAGGAAAAAATATGCATTGGCAACTATTTATCTTATCCCCTTTGTGATGCTACATACTTTACCATCAATTTCTATAGTATTGTTGGATTTTCTTAGTATTTGGTACGCACAGAATATTATGTTCCATAGCCAGTCTGCTTGGATGGAAGACAAAATTAATGCAACGTTTTTTCAAAGAGGCTATTCATTTCCTGCAAATGAACTTGACAGATATGCAAATATTTGCAGCCTGTGAGGTGTGCACTCAACCTGATCATTTTAATGGGAACACCTTAATCAAACATTACGCTATTAAGGGGTGATCTTCAAAACAGTTGTTTTTGTCAAGCTCCTCAGTAGTTTTATTTCTCATCTTACTGCAGTGATGTACAAGTCTACTTCCACTGACACAACTGCTGGATGTGGTTACAGGTGCCTCGGACCACACCCAGCCACACCCTGCAGTGTTGCTGGCTGTGGTCAAACGTTCAACTGACAAGACAATATAATGCAATACCATTAGTGTATGTTCAATTACTTGTTTAATTTGTATCATAAAACAATACCAAGATACTTCAAGGTTAACTCATCAAGTTGTTTGACCAATAAACAAAAACCCACTGATAAGATATTTCAAACTGCAGTTCCTATTTAATGTGATTATTATGGATTTCAGGTCATGATATCATGCAGTAATTATTTCCATTGCATGGATTCAGGACCCAAACATTTGTTCATCAACAAATATTTGTTGAAGTGGCCCAGAAGGTGATTCCCAATGCAATTAACACAATGGCCATTCCAGGTGTCTGTGTTTATGGGGTTAGGGTTATCAAACTGAAAGAAACATTTAGAATGATTCATTTTCAAAAAGCAACAGCAAGCTTGTGCCAGTTACTCCACTATGTCCTGTTTGGGGTGAATCCTTCATTCCCTGAATCGGAGTGTAAAGCATCGTCCAATCGAACCACAGTAGCACTACTAATTGTACCAACTATAGAAACAGTCTTTCACCATGAAGAACTGTCACAAAGTATCATGGTACACTAAATATTACTAATTTCAATAACTGTTGCCAGTGGTCATTTGGATGTTGAGTCTGCGAGCGGTGAGGGAACAGGCATCTTCATTAAACCTATCCAGACCAGAATGCAGATTTTTAGGAGATGACTTGATCTCTGTGTACCGGCTGAAAACAGGGATATCCGTGGAATAACAATAGCCAATAGGCATAGAAACACAGCTCAAACTCAAATGTTTAAGAAAACAACAAGAATTAATGAGTATAAACCACAGGAAGAACATACAACAATACACAACATATCCATTTTAGTGTGAGGAGGTTTGCCCTTTCCTTTAATGTTGTTGTGCATTTAGTACCAAGGTGAATAGTCCCTTTCCCACAACTGCTGTGAGGAAATATGGTTCATGAAAAGTTCACCAGCCTGGAAAAAAACAAAAAACAAACTTGTATATTTGTTGCACAGCCTAAGTTGGCGCATCACCATCAGCTGTTTCATGGTGCAAGTTGATGGTGGACTTGTCTATGCTTCCTGCTGTGTGCAGCACTTTACAGCTGTCACTTTCCCTCTCAATTCCATTTTTCACAGAGCCAGGGCTTTCCCACTAATGATAGTGGTTCTCGCCCTGGGACTGGTTTTATACTTGAATTATAATCTATAATGTAAAGTCACACTTGCCTCAGTTACTTGTTGTGTCTTTAGTGGTCAACTAAAAATGCAGTGTATGTTGAGCCCTATGTTGCTTGAAGGCCTGGGCTTCCACCAACTGCTCACTCATTCCCATTTCAAAATAATGACAGTGGCAAAGGCTTGAGGCCTTTTCTGATTGTGATGTGGAGGTCTAAAAAACAAAGATCAATTGAACACAGGCTAATTTGCTCAGTGACCCCGCCTTCAGCTAGTTAACAGTCACGTGGTTATTGGGCTTCCGCCAAATATGAGCATGAGGCCTCACTCTCCAACATGGACGGAAAAGTCATTACATTTCTCATTTAGCTAAAGAGGCAATGCTCAATACGTCCTTGTACCTACATAATGTGAACATGTTTAATGAGATACAAAATGTTTGTTTAGGACGAGGCCTATAGTGACCACGCTATGTACTAACCAAACACTAAAGTCGGTATGTACAGCAGTAATAGACTGACCACTATCAATTTTATCAAGCCCACAGGATGAGGTCATTTATCCAACTCAATGCTGTATTGTATTGACCTAATGTCAAATGACAGCAAACTGTCAGAAACAAGAAGATGGTATAGAACATCTGGTCAAATTTATAGTCTTGTTTATTTTCTTCTTTTGAATTGTGAGCAATACCATAAAGTTCTTATATGTAACTGTATTTGAGTTTGAAGGAGTTAATATTTTGACTTCATATCTTTCAAGGTCGGTAATTGGTATAATAATTTCAGAAATGTTACTAAAACTATTGTGTGTTAGCAGTAATATTAAGAAATACTGTACATGCAACCCCAACACAAGCCCTTATCAATACTACCATTAGTTATAGTTACTTTGTACTATTTAAAATAACTGGAGAGATCCAGAAACACTGAAATACAGTTCAAAAGAAGATCTGAGGTTGAGAAGGAAATATTAAACTTGTAACAAATAAAGGTGATGGTTTAGGGATTTATTATGTCATTTCTATTTCTGATTGTTAAATCTATGGAAAAATCACTACGTTCTGATATTTAACTTCTGAATGTCAACACAAACAATGACAGAAATCCTCATTGATAACTTGTTTCTCACTGCAACATCTTGTGTTGGATCACACAATGCTGCAAAGCTGCACTGTCTCAGATACTAATCGTGTTCTAATATTTAACAAAGCCTCATTCATTACACCCTCCACTGACAGGTGCCATGATAACAAGATGATCTGTATTATTCACTCGTCAATGGTCATAATGATATGGCTGATCAGTGTGCTATAGATTACATCTTAAAAACCTCAACACAACCTTTCTGGCCAGTGGGAAAGCCGGACAATGGAAATACAACTGACAAAGGTTGCACTTAAACCCTGACAAGCAATTCTACCTGTTCCTCCTGCGTTATAGATTTGATCTGATAGCCTAAATATAATCCAAGACACTTATCCTGACACTTCTAATTACAATGAACACTGTCTTATCAAACAACTAACAAACTCAGCAGATGTGAACACCCACCAAAGAGTGTGTTTTCTCTTTGCTTTCAATTCAGGGTAAAAGATGGGAAGAACCGAGTAAAAATGTAAATGAAGGTATAAAAAGAAAAAAACAAAAGAGTGAGATAACAAAGATCAAAGCCACAACAGCAGCCTCTCCTGCTGATTCTCATTACCAGACACTGATACAGCCCAATTCCCATTCGGGAGACACGCTCCTCACCCATCCCCATTCTGGTAAATACACAGACGCAATGAGACCTCCTTGTCAGACAATCACATCATCCTTGTCTGCACAAGCACAATAACAATTCCACGAAGTCAGAATACACTGCGTACAGATAGGCATTTCTGGTTGTTTTTCTTTTCTTTTTCCCCTTATCATAGCCTGAAATCCAAACACATGAAAACAGTTGCAGGGCATGTAGAGGCAGGGCAGAACTGTGACACCATGCCTCGCATTTTGATGATACTTTCACGCGTTTGCCTGGCTGGTGCTTGTTTTTTAGTAACAGCAGAAAAGAAAGTCTGGATGAAGATGTTCCAGACTCAACTATGTGTAGCCTGGAGCAAGTAATAAAAGGCTAGTAATGCTAGATTAAATGACGCTGTCTATTGCAACCCCACACATGCACACTACTTAATTCCTTTGGTAAATTCCCTGAGCAATCCTAGACAGGCTACCCCATCTGTCAGACGAGGAAAGGGGTTAGGATTAATGTGTGTCTCCTCTACAGTGCAAGAATAGGTGAACTCCAAAGCCGTTCACACACTGCTTGGCTGCTACCCAACTATCTGGCTAATAAAGTAGATGACTACTTAGCCCAGTTAGCTGGTTAGTGAATGGGACAACTATAACACCCTGCTGCTACACGGTGTTATAGTTGAGATTGAAATTATAGTGATGAAATGAATGAATATGCTTAAACAGATGCTGTATTATATGTATGAAAACAACACACATAGTTAAAGCCACACAGGCACACACACATACTCTTCTTGGGCACTCTTAAGTCTAACAGACTTCTAATCTGACATTAGGGCCAGATGGGTTATCCCTAATTCGAAGTACAAGAAAAAAGGTGACGGAGGTGGGGGTAGTTAAAGAAAAGGCAGGAGCTGGAACCTGCATTTTCAGATCTTATGCAGGAGGAGCAAACGGCTACTCTAGCTATGTTTAAAGTGAAAAATTACAAGCATGTAGCAAGCAGGAACGCAAAAATAACTGTGGGAGTGGGAGTTAGGAGTTGAGATTTATTGACATACAGTAGTTTATCTATCCACCCAGAACTCCGGTGAAATATCTCTGACTTGAGTAACTAGATAAAGTTGGACAGCACAGGGTTTGAATTTGAATTAAGGGCGGAATATGTGAAATTTGATAGAAGATTAGGAAAAATGATAACATTAGCTTAATAGTTAAGAGCCATACCAAATAACCGTCCTCTGTTGGACCTACTGTGGCCATGTCTTTTTCTTCCTGCATTTCCGGTCCATCTCTGCAGCAACATTAATTCAAGACTTGCTAACAACTGATAAATCCACCAGCTGCGTGGGAACTCAGAGCCCAATCTTACAATCAATCTGTACAAGTAATGGTTTATAGAAAGCCTGCATCAACATGACCCAGTTCAGACTGTATCACTGATTCCTGTTGCTCTGGACCAAATGAACCAAACTACAGACGTGAAAGTGAGAAAAAAGATAGTGAGAAGAGGGATCCTTTATTGCATACTTTATACAATCATTTATTGATGGGCTGAGCTTCACATTAGACTACATGTATATATGTTTAACAAAGGCGTGGAACTCTGACAGTGAACAAGCTGAAGTTTGCTGAAGAAACTATAACTAAGGGTGGAAAGGTTAGTACGTAAATCATGAAAACTGATCAGCTGAGAGGAAGAAAAACAGAAAAAATCTATTTTATCATCTTTTTAAACTAATTCAGGGACACTACGTTTGAGATTAGACTGTAGGTTGTCCCAGAAAACCAAGCAGAAAATCTAAAAGATGTTTTTCCCAAATCACTTTGTACGTTGCAGTATATCCTTAGAACAGACTATATTTTTAACACATTTCAAGCTTGAAAGAGAATATAAATACGTAGGAATCATGCCAAGAATGGATTTCTAAAATAAAAACATACCAATAACCAACTCATTAAAGCGGCGTGTATATAAAGCAGGCAGTTCAGTTTTGAATATAACACTTAATGGTGAGTAAGAGACCCACAGTTTGTGATAAGTCTTAAAGCCACATGATACACACTATGCAGCATATGAAGACAGTAAGGAGTGGCGTTCATGTACAACACATCACCATAATCAATTATAGGTAAAAATGTGGGTGTTCAATATCTAACACTGATAATATTGTAGCATTTGACTTGGATTCGAGATGTAATGTAATGTGCTTATCACATTGAGCTTTGTGGATCAGCTTAAACTGCCTTCTAGCAGACATCTAGTAGCAGAGCTAACTGTAGTCACCTGTGTGTTTGGTGGAAATTGCCAAAAGCTTGTTAACATCTGAGTTAGCCAACAGGAGAAACGATACAAATGTGATCTTTTTCCCTGGTGTCGTGGCTGTTTGCCCATCTGTTCATTGAGAATCACCTTAAGGCCTTGTATTTAGCGTGACAGAAGAGAGGGTTGGGCCATGTGTCAAGATGAAAGCGAGCATGTGTTCCAACAAAAGACATTGTAATCATGACGGCCTTTGAAGAACCTCTAGTCTCTAATGGTCTCCATTAAGGGCGGGGCAAAAAACACCCACACAAGTCCACTCCCAGTCCATAGTATGTAAGAGGGGGACACTTTGGGCGAGATGATTTTACGAGCCAAGCTGCCACTATATGTGCAGCAGAATGTGAGTAACTCGGAGGAGGTCATAGGCTTCAGCGTACCTACTGTATATACACTATGCTTGCAACAGCTAAGCAAAAAGAGGAAGGCTGTGGTAAGTCCACTTAAATTGACTGAGCACCCACCCTGATGTCAGCAGATGGCTGATTGGAGAAGAAACCTCCCATCTCAGCTCCCTGTCCATCAAGTCAGCTTCAGTTCCCCAGTTAATCCCCTCGGGACACTGCAAGTCTCTTGTGCCAGCTTTACTATCAGATCCCTGAACCAATAATGGCATTTAAAGGCTGTTGCTGCTTCACTGCATAAAAAGGCTGGGTTTCAGTTTTTAAACAACGTTGATGAAAACATTATCTCTGGTGGGATAGAAGCCTCCAAAGCAGCATTTAGGCAAACACATAGCTTGTCCATTTAAACATGATATGAGAGCAAAGATAGTATAGTAGTAGTATATAGCAGCAGTAATCGTATTTCTGTGACTTTTTTTTTTTTCTGAGAATGTGTTTACTCATTGCAGATATAAACAATTTAAAGATAAAGATAGATAACTGGATATGCAATGACACAGATGGACATAGGTGATGAGAGGGGGACAAAACAAATTAGTCTTGGTAGTTTTCTTGGTAGTTTTTGGTTGCACTACCTATCAACATACACATCAACACACTACTCATAGAGGCTCATGTGCTACTTCAAAATCCTCAGCACCAGATTACTATACTTTGTGTCAAATGTGAACATAAAAACATGATACATGTTTTTAGATTAAGAAGGACTTACAGTTTCCAAGGTTATCATTACTGCTTATGTCAATCAAGAACAAAAGCCTATAAAACCATCAACAAATGTAGGCGTAAAAACAGGGTTCAAGTTGCAGCTCATGGCGCAACTTCACAAGAAGATGTGAGGGCTCAGCAGCATGCTTCCAAAAAAACTAAGAACGCACAGGAATTACATCTAGGAAATACTCCTTTCTCTTGAAGACACAGTTCTGTTTGCTTTTAAACTTCACTTGTAGAGTTGCATCTTAATGATCACGAATGAAAAACTAATGAAACACAAATGATACAGCCTTTGCTTCATTTGTTGTCCGCCTGCAATCAACACTCTCTCCTTGTTAATTCATTTGCGGCTGTTCGGTTAAACACTGGCTAAAGAAAAACTACATTTTTCAATTGACCTATGCTAGGGCTGAGTAGAAGAATGACAACACAAGCAAGGTAATTATATTGTGTTATGAAAACTAAGATACAAGGGCTTACAAAAACAGTACTTGGTTACATAATGGCACTTAAGGCATTATAGACTACTACCCCTCCCACAAACTGGGATGAATCTTTTAATCAGCTATCTGAAATATTGAACAAATAAACAAACAGAAGGAACAGGAAGCAGCCCCCAGCACTGTTACCGACAAGACAAATATTGGATGTTGGGCTATTTCCTCTCTTCTGAATAAACACAGTTTATCCAGTCGCCCTGCTGTTGTGCTATTCTTTATGTCAGGCACTGTTTACTCTGAACAACACATAACATGAGCACGCACAGAGTCAGCACCATTCTGCTAAGTCCCATATATCCAGTCAGATCAGCCAACCAGATCCCATTTACTCTACGGCGCTACAGAGTTCAGTCTGTGGGCCGGTGCCTCCCTTCTCTGTCTGTACCCAGCCTGGCCCTAAGGCTTAAGCCGCCGTTGTGCTTGGCATTCATCACTGAAGTTACAAACTGTGAACCTAAGCACAGTGGTACAAACTTTTATACTTGTGCTTGAAGTCATTTGACTCACTGACTTTACCTACATCGTGGGTGTGTTGCTGCTAAAACGAATACAATCTCCACTTCTGAAACAACAATATAAGAAGTAATGTACAGGAAGTACACCATTTACAAAGCAATCAGGGAGGCTTTGCAGTTTTCTAATTGTCGAAGCAATCTCCTTCCAAGAGTTATGTCATATGGGAATTGCTATGCTTCTACATTGATGAATCATAGAGATACTCGTAAGATAAACTGCTCAAAGACTAATTTCTTGTTAATTCACATCACATATAGAAACATCCCACCCGCCGCTCACGGGAAAACAATAAATAGATATAATGCATCCGCTTTCTTTTTAGTGCAAACTGGCAAATGCTATCATAGTTACATGCAACAATAAGTGTGGTAAACAGGGTTAACATGCTCTGCTAAACATCACTATTTTCATTGGGAATATTAACATGCTGACAGCATTTACATCACTGTTCAGAAGGACTGCATCAAAGAGCAGCTACCAGGACTGGTGACTCTCAGTCAGAGTTCATATTGAACAATAATTACAGGTTATTTCAATCTGGCATGTGCCCCACAAATATTGCACAGCACATCTGGGTTATTTACCAAGAAATTAGATTTTTACATAAAATGTTTGTTTTTGAGTCAGACCTAAAGTAAATACAGAAACTAGACACATGGCTAGTCATTTCGAAAACTACAATGCCTGAGGATATTTACAGGCTGACCTATCATTCTGTATATTCATCTGAGCAAGCCAGTTAAGGAAGGATGCACAGTCTGAGCTGACCCTAACCTCTGTACAGACATAACCAGCATGGGGCTCTGCACAAACCTACTAGATTTCCATGTCATCAAAGGTTATTAAAAAGTTACTGAGTGTGTTCCCACATCCATCACATCTCTCAGTGTTGTGTCTATGCCTTATTTCAGCCTGATCTGACAGTAGGTTAACTGAACAATTCAAGGGTCAGAGTGCAACCACAGATTTGCACTGGCTGTCTTTCAAACATTTCAAAGCAGGTCACTACAGCCCAATCAATCTGTCCCTATCGATGAGGGTTTGGAAATGAGAGACAGTGGAGATCATTGGCAGTCCATCCTGCCAGCTGCATCATCTGCTGTGCTGCTGTCAGACACTGGAGGCTCTGAAGTAAGTGATAAACAAAACTGCTTTGCGAGGGTGCTCGAGGATCAACGGTGCTGAAGGCAGCTTGTGGCGCCAGAATTCCACACTTTCTTGCACAAATAGTGTTGTAATGGGGGTCAAAGCATACAAAACATGTATAAATCTTCCATCATGCCTGGTGACGTTCCAACTTTTGGAAGATGTAGATCAAGACCAAATAATAAGATCAACCACGATTGCCTTTGACATAAACCTACTACACTACACACAGTTACACGTATGTTCTGCAGAGGACAAATAATGAATAAATGTGTAAATATATATGCTGATGTTAACACAGATGTACCAAATTAAATGATAACATAACTCCAATGTAGGACAGTCAGTTCAGGATCAGCTAACATTATCAGCTGACTTTATCTGTCTGTGTACTTTGGGATATGAACAGTTTAAACTAAAAGCTAAAATCAGCTTGTAGTTTTATCTCATCGTATTGTTTTGATCATATTTAAGGACAGAGCACTGTAAGCATATTGTGTATTCATTAACATGTATTGTAAGTTTTTAATACAAACTAAATAAAATAATTTATTAGATACATATTGATGAAGTCATTTTTTGGCCTCAGTAATTCAGACTTAGGAACTGCCAAGGACAGCCACAACTTTGTATTTGGCTATAAGCTGCTCTACCCAAACAGATGCAGTGCCTTGCTCTAGTCTAGGGCACCTCGGTGGTAGTTTATAAAACAGCAGAGAACATTATTCATTCACTTTCCCCCGCCTTGCTGTCTCAGCCAGTGTAGCAGTGACTAGTTTTTGCAACATCACTTTTAATATTCTCTGCCAAGCAGTGCTCGCTGTCTGTGGAGTGTGGAAAGTGTTTAACGGTCTTTTTTCCTGACAGCCACAGCTTTGTTCCCAGAGCTTGTCACAGAGCAGCCAGCCATCCTGATGAAAGCTCAGAGCCGATAACGCCACAAAGAGAGGCGGCTTCAACTTCACAGGCTGTTTGGCCTTAACTTTCCCCGGGCCTGGATAAGGGAGAACCCTGTCATTTGCGACAATGCTAGTGTAAAGAGAGCTCGCTTGTCGTCTGACTTGGAATCTATGCAGATAAGAAACTCTGAAAGAAGAAGAAAGCCGCCTAAAACCCACGCGGCAAGAAGCAGGAGCTGCAGGGGTCTGCATTTAGGAGATTAGCTCGTGTTGTGCCGCAATTTGAATCCACTTAGTTTCAAATTGTCCCTGACCTGACTGCGGGAGGGGGCTGTGTTTTGTGGTTGACAGTTGAACCTGATCCTGTGGTTATCCCAAAGAAACTGCACTTAGTTTAGTAAGTAATAACAACATCGCTGATGGCAGTAGCTCCAACTGTGCTATCTGAATTCTATTTCACAGTGAAAACAAGTGTACTGCCAAGTCATATGCGCAGAACAAACACAAGAGTACACAGAAATCATGGGGTACAGAGCCATACTCACTGGTTTTGTTGCACTTTACTTTGGAGAGAAGTTTATGAGCCAGCAGAAGATCTCCACTCTTCACTGCCACCAGCAGATCCTGTTCTTTCCCCATGATAACCACAGATGCACAAACTGCTTGTTAGCCCAGGCCACTTTTCTTCTTGCCTCTTCAACGCTCCGTCAGATGGACGGTTTCAGCGAACATTTGTTAGCACGTTAAAAGGCCGCTGCTGAATCCCTGCCATGAGATGAGATAGGTGAATACAGGGCTTTGCAGCACCTAGAGGGAAGGAGCGTCGGGTAGTGTGGTCCAGGAGGTCTTCTTCCTCTTGTTGTTAAAATACAGATTCATTATCTCTGATGGCTGCTTGACGATGGTGTTGGATCTGGAGTTACAGTAAGGATAGTAGAAGTTTAGTCCATATCTGTCAACCTGGGGGTGGCAGCAGCCCAACCTGCCAGTAGGAAAAGACACAGAGTAAAATCACTTTGAGTGGTGGGCCATTTAAAAAATACTGTTTAAAATAATACTGCCATATAACTCTTACATCAAACAACAACGCTTTTGTAAAAGAGGTAAATGGGTCTGCTTTTCTTTAGGTTGCTCTTTACGTTAATTCTTTGATGACAACAATCATTTCCCTAATTTGTAATCACTTGCCCTAAAATGCTCTTTTTACAGTAGATTTCTTTGACCTTTCAAAGTCCAAAAGGCACAGGTGTACCAAAAAATGTGAACAAACACTTTCCATCCAAACGTGGCAAAATGTATGAATTTTGTGGAAATTTGGGAAAGAAAATGTCAATCAAAGCCAGTTTCATCTGTATATCTGAATATGTAATATTTAGGGCTACAAGAACACACTGGTGAGACTGATGATTTGTATATATTAACTGGAAACGCTGCTGTGTTTAGATTCACCACTAATTATGGCAATTCTCATCTGCCAGGCCCACAGGTGATGATGGAAAAAACCTGAATCCAGTCATCAGAGGTGTTGGGAATTCGTTCACACTAGCAGTAAGAAGGAAACAATCTTCCGGCATTAAGTAGTGATAAGCTGACATCTCACACTTGTCGATACATGTTGGGCAAGATTAGAGAAATATGAAGGTTGTGCTTGTCTTGTCAGATTTCATCGTTCCACAGATGTGGTGAGGTGTTGACCAGTCATATCTTTTGCTTTTCCACGCAACCCTGATGATGACATCACTGACATCTTGAGTGACACTCAGGCGGCGAGTCGGAAGCTGATCGAGTTTTGTCCGAATCTCATGGTGGCCATATGGGAATTGCTATGCGCGACAAATTCCTGATTAATCGTGTTTAACTATTTTACCGCAATTAACCCAACTGATAAAGATGGAAGACGCTTTACAGCACATCTCTGCATGTGTGATGGTAACTCTACTGCCCAGAATGCATTGCCAGAGGTGCCATTCTGCACTGCAGATGGGTTAACTGTGTTAAAAGTTTTAATCAGATTAACCGTGATGATGGATTAATCCGTGTTAATGTATTAATTGTGAGAGCCCTAATTTATGTATGACTTTTCTACCTATGGATACGCTGCCCATTGGTCCACACACACATTCACACACAAGTGCCAAGAACTGGGAGTAGCTCTGAGTTCAGTGTCTTGTGTACACCATCTTTGAGTCCAGTATGCAGTTCAGTTGATGCTGCCACTCACAGCTCCAACAGTAAAAAGAAAAGATGGTCAAAAAGTGTCAGTTCTCTTTCTTTTTTACGTATTACGAAACAACACTTGGTTCACATCAGCTCCATTCAGTTTTCAGCTCTCTGTACTAATGCATTAACTTCTCCATCTCAATCAAGCATAACAACTTTTTTGTGTTAGGCTGAGACCATTTTTCCTGCACAACCTGAAAATGAGCATGAAAACAGGTGGATGGAAATGCACCTAATGATTCTGCACCATTCAAACGTCTCAACAAACCACGACAGTGTGACAGAGAGCCAGCATGAACACCAAGGACCTTGAAACCGAAGCACGTAAATGGAATTTACCTATGAAAGTGAATTCGGCAAAGTTCTCCATTACAGTATAGTGAGAACAAAACTGAAAACAAAATAAGAGGTGCTGATTGACCTTTTCTTTAACGTTTTCCTCTTTGTCTCAGCCTGTCTTGTTTGACTTTTTAAGTCCCTTCCTCTAACCTGAAACTGGATTGCTTCCAAATGTCAGAGCGCTCTCTTTTGGTTCCAGAATGATTCATTCAGCTCAATGAGTACTTCAGGCTTTTCCACCTGGTCATGAGCCCCTATCAGCTGCAACCTCTACGACCCCTGACAAGAACCACTGATCTAAAAAATGTCCGAAAATAGAGGAAAATTTCTCTCTCATAGAGTGAACAGCCACCTTTAAACTGTTTCTTGTACGAGACTAAATGTCCAAACTCCAAAGATATTACAAAACGACAAGGGTGTCTGGCATAACCCCCTAAAGCATGTGCAATACTGGATGCATTATTAGCTTTTTTTTTTTTTTGGTTCTTAAATGCTAACAGACATTACATTTACAACCAGATATAACAAAATAATCAACTAATTGGTACATAAAACCTGTGAAAAGCAGTCAAATCTTGTTATTTGTACAAAAGGAACCAGATAATGTTTATCTCTATTACTTTATAAATGGTAGTGGCTGGGTTTTAAGTAAAATCCTTGGATATAGTCTTCTAAACACACACCATTTCATGTATCCTCTTGCTGAAATTTCACAGTGGTCTCATGAGATTGGTTTTGCACAACAAATCGTGCAAGATCCTGCAACGAGATTAGTCCCCATGTGAGGACTGAAAAAACATGACAGAAGCTCCAACTCACAGAATGGGATCAGGATCGAAAGCTGATTTAAATATATATATAAATATATATATGACAGAGAAGAGCAGCACAAAACCAATGCCATATTCAACATAATTTGGAGACATACCACAAATCTCTTGAATCAAATCAATAATCAAACTGGGATACCCAGTCCTGCAGTAAATATATCACTAAAACGAATCTTCGCCTGACTCAACAGCAAGGTATGAAGTAATGCATTACCATAATACTGCATAATAATAATGCATAATACCGGTGACACTGATAAATGCAGTCAGAATAGGGCTTGTGGCTCCAACTTGACCTAACTTTTGTTTGCTTGTTTTCTCTGATCCAGGAAGCTTGGTCCCTCAGGAGCATGCAGCTAATCTGTTACTCTTGCCAGGAATAAGGTCTCGGCCCATTGATAACACTCCTCCAAACTTTAAGGAAGCATCTTTTCAGTCAAGCACTGCCTGGCATTTGTCCAGTTTTACGTCCTTGAAAAAAGAAAAAAAAAGTTGTGTTTTTCTCCCCAAAACAGAGCAGACTGCCACTTTAGAACTTATTTCCCTGAGCTCCCAAAGGGATACAAAACAACCAACTAAAGTGTTCACTGAGAACGTTTGACTGTTTCCAACACTGGTGTACAATCAAACAGGCTTTTGCACTGAGCAGCAATAGCCTGCAATCAGAACAGGGGTTCTTTCTGTGTTCAGCAAAACAAAACTGTAGTTTGGAGTCCAGAGGAAGCTGTGGGGCAATCGCAGAGGAAATAGTGCAAGCAGAGAACTGTGTCTCTCATCTCCACGTGTACTACTCATGTAGAAATTGCAGAATCCACAAGTTAAAAAGCACAGCTGTATTTGTTTTTCACACCTCAACTTGTGTGACAAACCGAAGCAGAGGGTTTCAGTTTGATTTTGAAATGACACCGAAAATCCAAAAATGGGAGTAGCTTATCTGTCATTTTGTCTGTCAGCCTATTTAGGGCTAGTATAGTTATTCCTTTGGACTACTAGGTGATCATGCAGCAGTGTAGCCCAGCAGCAGATGCCAATGCGTGTCTTTGCACTGACACATGATCTAAAACCAGCCAGGCACCTTGCCAGCCAGTAAACAACTGTAGCCCCTCACCGACATGAGCCAGAGTGTAAACAAGGAGTCCAAAATTGGCTTGTTAGCCCAAATGTCAGTGGACAGGGGTAGTTTAGTGGGGCTTGTTGGCTGGGGATGGAAGCCTGAATGACAGGTGAGAAATCCTACAATCACACTGGACTGTCGACTTTCTTTCCAACACAGTGGAATCATACGCAGACATTTCAGACCAAATTCCATTCTCAATACTGTCAATTTAACCATGCATCGCACTGCATTTAGAAATTGCTGTCGTTTGTAAAGTCAGCATTCACGTAAGCAAGAACTATGCAATAACGCCGTACTAATATGTCAAGTTTTTCAAGGGGATCGCTCGCTATTTACGCTGCCTTCTACTCTCAAAGTAAGGCCAAGAAAAGGACGTAAACAGTCGCGAAAAGTTTATGTTTTACTGAAATACGATGCTGTATGAACATTGCTTATGTTCCGAATTTATCAGAAAACGCGACTGGTTCGTTTTAAGTTGTCATAAATGTCCTACGCTTTGCTTGTAAGTGCAAAAACAGTTACAGGGAGTTTTGGACACATTTATTAAGGTATGCCGGCTGTTCGTGACCGGATAAATCCTCCGTACGTTGAGCCTCTCCTTGTTTGCCAAGTTGTCAGAATGCTGTCAAGGTGTTCCAACTCCCGGTCACTCCGAGTCCAAAAACACATGTCTTTGCAAATATAACGCGACATTATTTGTGTAAACTCGAAGTCCTTTCGGTCAAATTGTTCAGAATAAAAACCGATAGTTCTCACCTGTTGTAGACGGAGGACAGCAGGTTGGAACAAGCTAGTACGCAACGGAGTCACGGAGGGAAGAGCGCTGCCGGAGCTGCACGAGACTGTGGAGACCATCAAGTCAGCCACATCGTTACTGATAACTTCCGGCAGTAACTTTCAAAGTAAATCTGAGCTCGAATGAAGTGCCACACATATTGAATCACTAGTCAAGATGCAATTCTTTTTGAGTATTCGGGGCATGCTTTTGGCTCTAAGTTTTATCAAACTATGTACACCTTGCCAATAATGTGTGAAGCGACGCACATCGGGCCTTTTCTAGCGCCGTCCGCCACTTTTGTGTGTTTTTACTTTGTAGGCACCGAGACATAACGCTTCCCCCTGAAAGCATCTAACTTTACAGCGGTGAGTGACTCGAGTGTAGCCTTGCATACGGACAGCATAATAATGAGAAAAGTTAATAATACACAAATTAAATTACGTTTTTTAATATTACGCATTAATCAGTCCAACAAACCGGCAGTGGAGCAGTCTGGTGGTTTCATTTACGCCGAGGGACTCAATTGTAAAAGATACTGTTGACATAATTACATTTGCCACATAGTAGCAGACACAATGGAATTTGTAATTGTCCCATCATTTCTAATTCAGACTTGTTCAGTTTGTCAGTAATAATGAAAATTGAAATTGTTCCCTTTCATTAACCCTCTGCAAAGACCCCCTTACAGGCATTGGGGTACATCGGCTGTGCGGTGGCGACATCTGCTGGTCAAAGTCTGCTACTGATGCGAGTCCTAGGCTGTGTACCGGCTGTACGGGTTTTTAAATTGTGTTGCAATTGATTAAAGAAATTTAACCCATTCTCATGCGTGTGACAAATACAGATTTCTAATCGTCTTTCTTACAACACAGGCTAAGAAACCTTTGACAGGATCGTTCAGAAACTCTGTCATGAAGATTGCCTGTCAAAATCAAAATGATCATCGTATGTTAAGTCAAAATTTGAGGCAGGATTGCAGAAATAAAAAGACAGAATCTGTACTTTCTGAAGAAGGTGAGAAAAGCACATTTTCCACTCCTTCGTCAATATTTTACAGTGGGACCATAGAGGACATCCTGAGCAGCTGCATCAGTTTCTGGTCAGGGATCTTAGATCACAAGACCCTGCAGTGAGGAGAGCTGAGAAGATTATCAGAATTGCTCTACCCTCTGTCACAAACATTTACACCATTACACATAGTATTACACACTGCATCCACAAACAGCATTGTGGATGTTTACATAAAGGTTGGGTCATTCGGTTTTACCTTGGGACGATTTCCCCCAGAAAAGCTGAACCTGAGCAGAGAAACATTTTATTCCCAAGGTCAGCTACAGTAGACTTACAGTATATGAAAATCACAGCCACCAAGATTCAGCACGCTTGCAGTGAAACAACAAAACTACAATTCATTAGCAGTCTGTCAGTGCCATATGGCTTAAGATTAGCCACCTGGAAACGGGACACGATTAGCCTGCTGACAGCCTATATACATGTAAAAAGATCTGGCTAAAATAGACAAAATACATAATCAGTTTGCTATTCAAAATATGTAAAAGGCCACAAACATTGTATGAAACAACCCCAACATCTGTATTGCAAATAGATTCTTTTTGTGGAGCATGCTGGTTTGCCAAAATATGAAAAGATAAACAAGTTAATCACAATGAACAAGGTGCCATGTCATATCAAAACAACAACATCTATATTTGTTACAATAATGAGAAAAAAACATCGAAGACAAAAGAAACATCATTCATTTTAAAATCTCACTTTTGCCATGTTACTCAATATGATCAGATTGAAACCTCAGCATGATGATATTATAGATATTATGAAACCGGTTAGATTAAAATGCAATTTTTGTTGGTAAAAGTTATAAGAATATTTTGATTTATTTTTTTAGTTAGTCAATTATGACATTTATAGTGTGACCGCTGGGTGGCAGCAGTGTGCTAACCAGAACTAATACAGTAGGATGACTCTTCTACACACGAAGAAGAGTGGCAGCGCCGGAAACGGAACTCTCTATCGTGGCATTTTGAAACATGGCGGAGAACAGTGTTTACACTGGACGAATTAGATGGTCTAATGATATGGAAGATTTACTTGTAGACTGGTGGCAACAGTATGAATGTTTGTACAACGTATCTTCGGATACGTATCACAATAAAGCCGTGAAGGAGAGGTGCTGGGTGGAAATAGCCGCTGCCTTGGACCTACCCGGTACGTGATAAACACACAACTGTGGGTTCTGCTGTGTTTTTATGCAAGCCGTGACTTTATTCCTGGTGTTGTAGAACAGTGGCACTGAACTAAATGGCGGAAATGTTACATATGTGACATGTCATTTATCACTTGCTGACAGTAGCGCTGATTTGTTTGCTGGCAGTGGAGGAGGTGAAGGTGAGGGCAGCTACTCTGCGAACTCAGTACTCCAGGCTGCTGAAGCCGCTCCGCAACGGCAGGAAGAATAACGCCCTGACACCGAGGCAGAAGAGGATCCTGAGGTCTCTGAAGTTCCTGAAAAAACACGTCGTCCCCCGTTCCCATGAGAGAGTAGGTCCTAACAGATATACATGTGTACAAAGTGTGTTAAGATTGTTGTGAGTCAGAGGGTCACAAGTGACAAGAGAGTGCAAGTATCCTTGACAATTAATGAGTGCAAAAACATTCACTTTACATTTTTTTCTTTTTGATTTTGTGCAGGACGGTTATATGCTGAAAAAAAAAGGCACCACCAAAAAAGGTCATACAATCTGATATTTTGTTGGACAACCTTTAGCTTTAATTACAGCACTCATTCTCTGTGGCATTCTGCGATGTCACCAGATTTATTTCCATCCAGTGTTGCATTCATTTTCACCATGCTCTTGTATTAATTATGAGAGAGTCTGACCACTGTCAAAGCCTTCTCCAGCAAATCCAAAATATTTTCAGTGGGGTTAAGGTCTGGACTCTGTGGTGGCCAATTCTTGTGTGAAAGTGATGCGTCATGCTCCCTGAACCATTCTTTCACCATTTGAGCCCCATGAATCCTGGCATTGTCATCTTGGAATATGGCCGTGCCATCAGGGGAAAAAATCCATTGATGGAACAACCTGATCATTCAGTATATTCAGGTAGTCAGCTGACCTCATTCCTTGGACACATAATGTTGCTGAACCGAGACCTGAGCAACTGCAGCAACCCCAGATCATAGCACTGCCCCCACAGGCTTGTACAGTAGACACTAGGCATGATGGGAGCATCACTTCATCTGCCTCTCTTTTTAGCCTGATGCCCCCATCACTCTGGAACAGGGTAAATCTGGATTAAATCGTTTAAAAAAAGTCACGTTGCAAATAACAATTTCTTGATTTCAAATTCAGTCCAGTGAGTAATTAACAATTGATGAGGCATATAAGCAAGAAAGCATTAATGTTGTGTTTTTTCTATGATTTGACGTATTGAGTATTTAAAAATATACCTGGTACATTTGAGGCATTCTCTAGTCACTCTGGCTATTTTCCAGTTACTTAAATTATTCGCCATCCCCACTGTAAATAAACATAACTCACATAATCTCTGTTACAGCTCAACCAATCATCAAAAGACATGTTGGCGACACAGCAGGACAGTGATGACAGCGAGCCAGAGACCTGTTTCCTGGACTTCGACTCCAGCAGGTCCCGCTCACCTGCCGAGAAGTTTCCCGTTGTTCGGACCCCCTGGACCGTTGGAAAGGAAAACAAGCTTTTAGAACTGTGGCAAGAGCATGAATGTTTGTATAGCCTGTCAGACAAATGTCACAACAAGTTGGAGAGGGAAAAGAGATGGGCTGAAATCGCTGCTGCTTTGGAACTTCCAGGTGAGCATGTGTGTGTTTGGTGGGATAAAATGTTTGACATGAATTATTGATAATGTGTGATGCTGGAATTAATGATTTAGAATATGCCTATTGGCCATACTTCCATCCCAAATTTACTCTGGTTCTATAGCAGCCTATACAGGAATGGGAGTGAGATGTGTTCATAGTGCACACTTCAGCATTGCAGCATTGAGGTTTCAAATTAAACTATACAGCAAGGTAAGGCAAGAAGCATAAAGTATCTCACAATCACAAAATACTACAGGAAATCTGAAAGTAGAATATACACCAATCAGGCATAACAATATGACTAATATTGTGTAGGTCTCCCTTGTGCCTCTAAAACAGTTGTTACTCATCAGAGAATGGACATGTGCCTTCTGAGGGTGTCCTGTGGTGTCTGGTAACAGAATGTTGTTAGTGGGGGCCTTTGGGTCCTATGGGTTGAGGGGAGGAGCCTCTGTGGATCATCCCACAGATACTTGATCAGTTTGGGATCTAGTGAATTTGGAGGCCAGGTCAGCACCTTGTGCTGTTCTTCATGTTACATGTTATGTTGTTCCTAAACAGTTTCTGTGTGTGTGCCTGTGTCAGGCTGAATCCTGCTGGGGATGGCTGCTGCCATGGGTGGGGGTCCCTGGTCTGATCTAGGTGGGTGGTGGTTTTAACCGTTATAGTTGAGGGCTAGTTTCATTCATTCCCCTTATAAGCTTCTGATATTGTAAATTCAGCTCCACTAGTTAAGAGCAGTGTGCCAGCTAGTCAAACCAGTGCCCAGTTACTGTGGGAAGTTGAGTCGAACCTTCACATGAGCCATAAACAAGACCTGGAACTGTTTAAACAACCAACCTGTAACAAATCACAACTTTTGCTGTCGAGTTCAGGTAAAGAAGTCTACTTGCCGCAAGTTGTTGCTAGGCATGATGACGGTTGTAGCAAATAGGAAACTGATTGTGACAACACTTTGAAGAACTATCTGACCAAATAAACACAGATGTGAAGAATTAAATCATTACACTTCAGTCAGCTTGTATATAGAACAAAGCAAATCTTTGTGACATTGAGCCTAAACAGATCTTTTGTTTGTTTACAAGAATGCTTCACAGGGCCCCTTTAATCCAAGAAATATGAGCAGCTTTAATGTGAGGGTTATTTCTTTGAATTCTCCATAAAACCAGCTACGTGTTCTCTGTTTACTGTGGCTTGCAGTGGAGGATGTAAAGATGAGGGCCACCTCGCTGCGAACCCAGTATTCCAGACTGGTGAAACCACGGGATTCTGGGAGAAATATGAAACCAATGACAGCGAGGCAGAAGAGCATCATCACATCCTGTGAATTCCTCAAAAAACACATCACCCACCGCCCCTCTGAAATCAGCGTGAGTGTTACTGATGACTAGTGCGTGTATATGTCTATGGTTTAAAAAGTGTTCTTTCCTTATGTGTGATTTCCATGGTCTGTGTTGCAGCCCGATCAGTCGATAAAAGAGGAGCTGAGGGAAGAGCAGGACAGCAGCGACGGTGATCCAGAGGATGCAGAACTGCCCCAAGACCTTGACGTCGGGATGTCGCCCTCTCCCACAGAGAGCTCCTCTGTTTCACCCCCTCCTCCTCGGCTCACCCATAAACGGCCCCGAAGCAAAAATGGCGACGACACAGAGAGACAGAAAGTCGCCTTGCTGCAGCACATGTTGGACGTTATTCAGGAGACGAGCAGAGAACCACAGAGAGACTGTGAGGACTCGTTTGGTGTCACCGTAGCAATGGAACTGAAAAGGATACGCGATCTCACGCTGAGGAACAGAGTCAAAAGGCAAATAATGACTATCCTCTACGATGCTCTTGACTCTGAGCAGGTGACAGAACCAGTCTCATACCCAAGAGAAGAATCCCACTCCATAACTGTAGTGATACCTTAACCTGTGACCGGTAGGCTTGACAAAGACTGATTTAACACATTTTAGCAATTAGACTTGTTATGTTGGTGTATTTAAAATTGGACAGAAGTTGAAAAATCTCCGAACTCCTCTTTGAATAATTATTTGTGTTTGACATGTTCAGTTCAGCTTACCTTAAGCTGCAGAAAGTTCTCAAAGCAATAAAATAGTTCCACTCTTTCAACTCTGACATTTGTTTATTGATAGTGGAAATGTATCTTACTTTATTATTAACATTATTATCTGTTAACTGTATTTTATCTCAATTCAGTTCTCCATGAAGACAGGCCCAAAAACGCACCTCTTGCATTCTCTTGTATACAGTAGAGGTGGTAAACCTGGTTCATGTTGTTGACTCAGGTTAGTCTGAGTAACTCACTAAAGTGATCTGGTTCACTTCAGTTACAATACAAAATATGTCATATGTGAGTGTGAATGGTTGTCTGTCTCTCTGTGTTAGTCCTGCGAGAGACTAGACACCTTTCGAGGGTGTACCCCGACTCTCGCCTGCTTGATAACAGCTGGTATAGCTACAGAAGATAATTGAATATTTTATTACTTAAGTTTCAATTCAGGTAACACCATATTTTGGCTCTGAGGACTTGCTGATTTATTGTTGCTTATGAATATAGAACTAACAAGAAGTCTGTTAACTTCTCAATGTTTGGCACAAATCAGAGGCAAGTTCTTTGTTATATTCCTTAGTAGATCACACTAAACCATGACACTAACTTAACAATCGAGGACCTGCTATTCATGTGGATGTTACTTAGACATGAAGCACCCCCCTATACCAGACCAGGCACCCCCACCCCAAAGCAGTGACACTCCTTGATGGAAGCAACCATCCCCAGCAAAATGCAGCCTGAAACAGACACAAGCATGGTTTAGAAACAACTCAAAAAACACAAAGAATAGCACAAGGTGTTGACCTGGCCTCCAAATTCAATAGATCCCAAACTGATCAAGTATCTGTGGGATGATCCACAGACGCGCCTCCCCTTGACCTGTAGGACCCAAAGGCTCGCACTAACAACATTGTGTTGCCAGACACCACAGGACACCCTCAGAAGGCCAATATCCATTCTATGATGAGTCACAACTTAGGAGGTGACTTAGGAGGCACATTATTAGGACAGTGGTCATAATGTTATGCCTGATCAATGTATACACACACACAGGCTGAGAGGTTAATAAGACAGGATGAAGCTAATGAGAGTGGATGGGTCCTGTGAAGGGTCGAGGGGTCTTCTGGAGCCTATCCCAGCTGTCATCGGGCAAGAGGCGGGGTACACCCTGAACAGGCCGCCAGTCTATCGCAGGGCTAACACAGAGAGATAGACAATTCACACTCACATGCACACCTAGGGTCTGACAACGGTTTGATCACTGCACACTGGGTTTCTCAAATGACCTTATTGTAGTATGCAGTATATGTTAAAGAATGAGTCTTCTAAAATTTCTGTATCCTCTACCTCCCTAATATTTTGTATCTCTCCATATTAAAGCCACAACAGCCCGAGTTTTATGCACTTCAATCCTTGTGATGCTGAACCCAAAGCTGCTCCCAGTGACAGGCAAGCACTGTACATGGGAGCTTCCACCATTGATGTGAGTGTAAATGGGTCAGTGAGATACACTGTAAAGCCCTGTGAGTATTGTTAAGTTAGAAAACACTGTTGGAGTGCAGAACAGTTACAATTATTGTGGTAAAAGATGAACAAGAATGGTTAATTTTTCTTAAGTTTTGTATTGATTTAAGTCCAAATTGTTCCAAATGAGATTTACAGGTTTGTTTTGTCCAACCAACAGTCCAAACGTCAGCATTTTTAAAAAAATAAATTACAAAATAAAAAATAAGGTCAAGTAAGATTACAAAAAATACAAAAACATCAAGTGCACTCTATGATATAAAACTAAACCATGTGTCCTGAACATATAATGATGAACATGAACCAATTATATTTTCATTTCATTTCATACTGTAGAGATGCTGGCTTGTCATCATACTAACATGTGCTTTTGCAAGATGGATGGATACATTCATTAATCATGACTCATTCATGAAGTCACCTTTGTGCATTTCTACATATAAATTGGACATCCCACAAAAAAGAAATAACACGGCCAATACATTTTCATTTAAGACCAGATTTAATTTAATGAGCTCGTTTCTGTCTCTTTTTTATTAAACACCGGGCCATTTTGTGTTTTATGCTAGTCAGATAAACAAGACTAAATATGTTACACACCCATACATGGCATACAGGATATGGGAGGATATGACACCTGATAAAATGTACACAACCAATATCTTGATGGCATACAGAGAGTTAGCCACAGGCACGCGCCAAGGACACGAGCCTAACGCAGTTTGTGAGAGATTATGAAACCGGCTCGCAGCCTCAACTCACGTCGCTCCCTGTGGTCGCTCTCACCATGTGGTCGGTCACACAAGAAATACGTAAATTCAGCGATTTTAACTACAAAAATTATTGACTGACGGGAATCATACAGAAATCGCACTTATATCCAACTTATATCAGACCAATGGACAAATAGTATGATTTATTTTATCAATAGTATAATCTACTTTATCGTTATTAGTTTTCATGATGCTAGGTGAGGCACTTTCTCCCCTGACCGCACATCTGCTTTCTTTTTCGGTAGCCCAGAGTCTGCTAAGTTTGAAACAAGCGATCTTTTTTTTTTTTTTTTGAGCCATCTCTCCGTGTTGTCAAGTTGAAACGTCGTCGTTATCATCTTCTTCGTTGTAATATTAGCATAATTTCAAGCGCTAACCTGAACCTTGCAATTGATGAGTTTTACCGCATCAGCTTCCTGCAAATATTTCACAATAAAAGCATTATTAAGAAATAAATGGTGTATGCCCAGTGAAACACTAGGGGGCTCATAATTTGTATTTGTATTAACAGCGTCATGCAGTAACTTTAGCAATGCAAGCGGGTGAGGGATCTCTTATTAAAATACAATGAAACAGATGGAATTACACGAAAAAAGCCATGTTACACACTGTAGTTTAGGTAGCTAGATAAAGGTCTCAGTCACATTTGAATAAAATAATACTTTTTGTATAAATGTCATAGGATCTTTTTTAAAACATATTTTAGTTTCACGGACCCCTTGCAATTACACCACGGACCACTAGGGGTCCGCGGACCCCCGGTTGAGAATCACTGCTGTAAGCTAAAATGCGAGCTGCCAATTATAGCTTGACGAACCGCATGTGGCTCGCAAGCCGCGCAATGAGTGACTGTGTTCTAAGTCAATATACTGTATGACCTTGCTGCAGTTCATCCCTTTGAAGTTTGTGTCACCATAGCAACATGTGTGTGAAGGCAAGTCAACTTCATGACGAGGTAAGATCTTCAGGGAGATTGGTTTGCCTTTGATGTCATTCACTACAAAGATAGTGGTACAGTTTCATAGTTACATGTGAGCAGGCTCTAAATGACTTATGACTAGTTAACATCTTCCAAGTCAATATATTGCCTTGCTGCAGTTGATCCCTTTGAAGTTTGTGCCACTTTCGTAACATGTGACACAAACTTGCTTTGCTGAGGTTCATCCCTTTGAATTTTTTGTCACCATGGCAACATGTGTGTGAAGGCAAGTCAACGTCATGACAAGGTAAGATCTTCATTGCCTTGCTGCAGTTCATCCCTTTTAAATTTGTGTCACCATGGTAACATCTGTGTGAAGGCAAGTCAACGTCATGACAAGGTAAGATCTTCATTGCCTTGCTGCAGTTCATCCCTTTTAAGTTTGTGTCACCATGGTAACGTGTGTGAAGGCAAGTCAACTTCATGACGAGGTAAGGTCTTCAGGGAGATTGGATTGCCTTTGATGGTATTCACCACTACAAAAATAGTGGTACAGTTTCATAGTTACATGTGAGAAGGCTCTAAATGACATGACTAGGTAACATCTTCCAAGTCAATATATTGCCTTGCTGCAGTTCATCCCTGTTACATGTGAGCAGGCTCTAAATGACTTATAACTAGGTAACATCTTCCAAGTCAATATATTGCCTTGCTGCAGTTCATCCCTTTGAAGTTTTTATCACAATGGTAACATGTCTGTGAAGGCAAGTCAACTTCATGACGACGTAAGTTCTTCATCGCGTTGCTGCAGTGCATCCCTTTGAAGTTTGTGTCACTATGGTAACATGTGACACAAACTTGCTTTGCTGCAATTCATCCCTTTGAAGTTTGTGTCACCATGGCAACATGTGTGTGAAGGGAAGTCAACTTCATGACAAGGTAAGATCTTCAAGGACATTGGTTTGCCTTTGATGTCATATTGCCTTGCTGCAGTTCATCCCTTTGAAGTTTGTGTCACCATGGCAACATGTGTGTGAAGGGAAGTCAACTTCATGACAAGGTAAGATCTTCAAGGACATTGGTTTGCCTTTGATGTCATATTGCCTTGCTGCAGTTCATCCCTTTGAAGTTTGTGTCACCATGGCAACATGTGTGTGAAGTCAAGTGAACTTCATGACGAGGTAAGATCTTCATTGCCTTGCTGCAGTTCATCCCTTTGAAGTTTGTGTCACCATGGCAACATGTGTGTGAAGGCAAGTCAACTTCATGACGAGGTAAGATCTTCATGGTGATTGGTTTGCCTTTGATGGCATTGACCACTACAAAATTAGTGGTACAGTTTCATAGTTACATGTGAGAAGGCTCTAAATGACATGACTAGATAACATCTTCCAAGTCAATACATTGCCTTGCTGCAGTTCATCCCTTTGAAGTTTGTGTCACCATGGCAACATGTGTGTAAAGGCAAGTCAACTTCATGACGAGGTAAGATCTTTATTGCCTTGCTGCAGTTCATCCCTTTGAAGTTTGTGTCACCATGGCAACATGTCTGTGAAGGCAAGTCAACTTCATGACGAGGTAAGATCTTCATGGTGATTGGTTTGCCTTTGATGGCATTGACCACTACAAAATTAGTGGTACAGTTTCATAGTTACATGTGAGAAGGCTCTAAATGACATGACTAGATAACATCTTCCAAGTCAATACATTGCCTTGCTGCAGTTCATCCCTTTGAAGTTTGTGTCACCATGGCAACATGTGTGTAAAGGCAAGTCAACTTCATGACGAGGTAAGATCTTTATTACCTTGCTGTATTTCATCCCTTTGAAGTTTGTGTCACCATGGCAACATGTGTGTGAAGGCAAGTTGACTTCATGACGAAGTAAGATCTTCATTGCCTTACTGCAGTTCATCCGTTTGACGTTTGTGTCACCATGGCAACATGTGTGTGAACGTAAGTCAACTTCATGACAAGGTATGATCTATAAGGACATTGGTTTGCCTTTGATGTCATATTGCCTTGCTGCAGTTCATCATTTTGAAATTCGTGACACCATGGCAACATATGTATTAATGCAAGTCAACTTCATTACGAGGTAAGACCTTAATTGCCTTGCTGCAGTTCATCCCTTTGAAGTTTGTGTCACCATGGCAACATGTGTGTAAAGGCAAGTCAACTTCATGACGAGGTAAGATCTTCATTGCCTTGCTGCAGTTTATCCCTTTGAAGTTTGTGTCACCATGGCAACATGTCTGTGAAGGCAAATCAACTTTATGACAAGTTAAGATCTTGAAGGACATTGGTTTGCCTTTGATGTCATATTACCTTGCTGTATTTCATCCCTTTGAAGTTTGTGTCACCATGGCAACATGTGTGTGAAGGCAAGTCGACTTCATGACGAAGTAAGATCTTCATTGCCTTACTGCAGTTCATCCCTTTGACGTTTGTGTCACCATGGCAACATGTGTGTGAACGTAAGTCAACTTCATGAGAAGGTATGATCTTTAAGGACATTGGTTTGCCTTTGATGTCATATTGCCTTGCTGCAGTTCATCATTTTGAAATTCGTGACACCATGGCAACATGTGTATTAATGCAAGTCAACTTCATTACGAGGTAAGACCTTAATTGCCTTGCTGCAGTTCATCCCATTGAAGTTTGTGTCACCATGGCAACATGTGTGTAAAGGCAGGTCAACTTCATGACGAGGTAAGATCTTCATTGCCTTGCTGCAGTTCATCCCTTTGAAGTTTGTGTCACCATGGCAACATGTCTGTGAAGGCAAGTCAACTTTATGACAAGTTAAGATCTTGAAGGACATTGGTTTGCCATTGATGTCATATTGCCTTGCTGTATTTCATCCCTTTGAAGTTTGTGTCACCATGGCAACATGTGTGTGAAGGCAAGTCGACTTCATGACGAAGTAAGATCTTCATTGCCTTACTGCAGTTCATCCCTTTGACGTTTGTGTCACCATGGCAACATGTGTGTGAAAGTAAGTCAACTTCATGACAAGGTATGTTCTTTAAGGACATTGGTTTGCCTTTGATGTCATATTGCCTTGCTGCAGTTCATCATTTTGAAATTCGTGACACCATGGCAACATGTGTGTTAAGGCAAGTCAACTTCATGACAAGGTAAGATCTTGAAGGACATTGGTTTGCCTTTGATGTCATATTGCCATGTGAGCAGGCTCTAAATGACTCATGACTAGGTAAGATCTTCCAAGTCGATATATTGCCTTGGTGCAGTTCATCCCTTCGAAGTTTGTGTCACCATGGCAACATGTGTGTGAAGGCAAGTCAACTTCATGACGACGTAAGTTCTTCATCGCGTTGCTTCAGTTCAACCCTTTGAAGTTTGTGTCACCATGGCAACATGTGTGTGAAGGCAAGTCAACTTCATGACAAGGTAAGATCTTCATTGAGATTGGTTTACCTTTGATGTCATTCACCACTACGAAGATAGTGGTACAGTTTCATAGTTACATGTGAGCAGACTCTAAATGACCTATAACTAGGTAAGATCTTCCAAGTCAATATATTGCCTTGCTGCAGTTCATCCCTTTGAAGTTCATGTCACCATGGTAACATGTGTGTGAAGGCAAGTCAACTTCATGACAAGGTAAGATCTTCAAGGACATTGGTTTGCCTTTGATGTCATATTGCCTTGCTGCAGTTCATCCCTTTGAAGTTTGTGTCACCATGGCAACATGTATGTGAAGTCAAGTCAACTTCATGACGAGGTAAGATCTTCATTGCCTTGCTGCAGTTCATCCCTTTGAAATTTGTGTCACCATGGCAACATGTCTGGGAAGGCAAGTCAACTTTATGACGAAGTAAGATCTTCATTGCCTTGCTGCAGTTAATCCCTTTGACGTTTGTGTCACCATGGCAACATGTGTGTGAAGGTAAGTCAACTTCATGACAAGGTATGATCTTTAAGGACATTGGTTTGCCTTTGATGTCATATTGCATTGCTGCAGTTCCTCATTTTGAAATTTGTGACACCATGGCAACATGTGTGTTAAGGCAAGTCAACTTCATGACAAGGTAAGATCTTGAAGGACATTGGTTTGCCTTTGATGTCATATTGCCATGTGAGCAGGCTCTAAATGACTTATGACTAGGTAAGATCTTCCAAGTCGATATATTGCCTTGCTGCAGTTCATCCCTTTGAAGTACATGTCAGCATGGCAACATGTTTGTGAAGGCAAGTCAACTTCATGACGAGGTAAGATCTTCACCGAGATTGGTTTGCCTTTGATGATTCACCACTACGAAGATAGTGGTACAGTTTCATAATTACATGTTAGCAGACTCTAAATGACTTAAAAGTAGGTAACATCTTCCAAGTCAATATATTGCCTTGCTGCAGTTCATCCCTTTGAAGTTTGTGTCACCATGGCAACATGTGATTGACGGCAAGTCAATTTCATGGCGAGGTAATATCTTTAAAGAGATTGGTTTGCCTTTGATGTCATATTGCCTTCCTACAATTCATCTCTATGAAGTTCGTGTCACTTTGGTAACATGTGACACAAACTTGCTTTGCTGCAGGTCATCCCTTTGAAGTTTTTGTCACCATGGTAACATGTGTTTGAAGGCAAGTGAACTTCATGAAAAGGTAAGATCTTCAAGGACTTTGGTTTGCCTTTGATGTCATATTGGCTTGCTGCAGTTCATCCCTTTGAAGTTTTTGTCACTTTGGTAACATGTGACACAAACTTGTGTTGCTGCAGTTCATCCCTTTGAAGTTTTTGTCACCATGGCAACATGTGTATGAAGGCAAGTCAACTTCATGACGTGGTAAGATCTTCATTGCCTTGCTGCAGTTCATCCCTTTGAATTTTGTGTCAGCATGGCAACATGTGTGTTAAGGCAAGTCAACTTCATGACAAGGTAAGATCTTCAAGGAGGTTGGTTTGAATTTGATGTCATATTGCCTTGCTGCAGTTCATCCCTTTGAAGTTGGTGTCACCATGGCAACATGTGTGTGAAGACAAGTCAACTTCATGACAAGGTAAGATCTTCAAGGACATTGGTTTGCCTTTGATGTCTTTTGTCCTTACTGCAGTTCATCCCTTTGAAGTTTGTGTCACCATGGCAACATGTGTGTGAAGGGAAGTCAACTTCATGACGAGGTAAGATCTTCATTGCCTTGCTGCATTTCATCCCTTTGAAGTTTGTGTCACCATGGCAACATGTGTGTTAAGGCAAGTCAACTTCATGACAAGGTAAGATCTTGAAGGACATTGGTTTGCCTTTGATGTCATATTGCCATGTGAGCAGGCTCTAAATGACTTATGACTAGGTAAGATCTTCCAAGTCGATATATTGCCTTGCTGCAGTTCATCCCTTTGAAGTACATTTCAGCATGGCAACATGTTTGTGAAGGCAAGTCAACTTCATGACGAGGTAAGATCTTCACCGAGATTGGTTTGCCTTTGATGTCATTCACCACTACGAAGATAGTGGTACAGTTTTATAGTTACATGTTAGCAGACTCTAAATGACTTAAAAGTAGGTAACATCTTCCAAGTCAATATATTGCCTTGCTGCAGTTCATCCCTTTGAAGTTTGTGTCACCATGGCAACATGTGATTGACGGCAAGTCAATTTCATGGCGAGGTAAGATCTTCAAAGAAATTGGTTTGCCTTTGATGTCATATTGCCTTCCTACAATTCATCATTGGCTTTGAAGTTTGTGTCACTTTGGTAACATGTGACACAAACTTGTTTTGTTGCAGTTCATCCCTTTACAGTTTTTGTCACCATGGCAACATGTGTGTTAAGGGCAGTCAACTTCATGACAAGGTAAGATCTTCAAGGAGGTTGGTTTGCCTTTGATGTCATATTGCCTTGCTGCAGTTCATCCCTTTGAAGTTTGTGTCATCATGGCAACATGTGTGTGAAGGCAAGTCAACTTCATGACAAGGTAAGATCTTGATTGAGATTGGTTTGCCTTTGATGATTCACCACTACGAAGATAGTGGTACAGTTTCGTAGTTACAAGTGAGCAGACTCTAAATGACTTATAACTAGGTAGCATCTTCCAAGTCAATATATTGCCTTGCTGCAGTTCATCCCTTTGAAGTTTGTGTCACCATGACAACATGTGTGTGAAGGCACGTGAACTTCATGACGAGGTAAGATCTTCATTGCCTTGCTGCAGTTCATCCCTTTGAAGTTTGTGTCACCATGGCAACATGTGTGTGAAGGCAAGTCAACTTCATGACGAGGTAAGATCTTCATTGCCTTGCTGCAGTTCATCCCTTTGAAGTTTGTGTCACCATGACAACATGTGTGTGAAGGCACGTGAACTTCATGACGAGGTAAGATCTTTATTGCCTTGCTGCAGTTCATCCCTTTGAAGTTTGTGTCACCATGGCAACATGTGTGTGAATGCAAGTCAACTTCATGACAAGGTAAGATCTTCAAGGACATTGGTTTGCCTTTGTTGTCATGTTGCCTTGCTGCAGCTCATCCCTTTGAAGTTTGTGTCACCATGGCAATATGTGAGTGACGGCAAGTCATCTTCATGGCGAGGTAAGATCTTCAAGGACATTGGTTTGCCTTTGATGTCTTTTGTCCTTGCTGCAGTTCATCCCTTTGAAGTTTGTGTCACCATGGGAACATGTGTGTGAAGGCAAGTGAACTTCATGACGAGGTAAGATCCTAATTGCCTTGCTGCAGTTCATTCCTTTGAAGTTTTTGTCACCATGGCAACATGTGTGTGAAGGCAAGTCAACTTCATGACAAGGTAAGATCTTCAAGGACATTGGTTTGCCTTTGATGTCATATTGCCTTGCTGCAGTTAATCCCATTGAAGTTTGTGTCAATTCGGTAACATGTGACACAAACTTGCTTTGTTGCAGTTCATCCCTTTGAAGTTTTTGTCACCATGGCAACGTGTGTGTTAAGGCAAGTCAACTTCATGACAAGGTGAGATCTTTAAGGACATTGGTTTGCCTTTGATGTCATATTGCCTTGCTTCAGTTCATCCCTTTGAAGTTTGTGTCACCATGGCAACATGTATGTTAAGGCAAGTCAACTTCATGATAAGGTAAGATCTTTAAGGAGGTTGGTTTGCCTTTGATGTCATATTGCCTTGCTGTAGTTTATCCCTTTGAGGTTTTTTTCACCATGGCAACATGTGTGTGAAGTTAAGTCAACTTCATGACGAGGTAAGATCTTCATTGCCTTGCTGCAGTTCATCCCTTTGAAGTTTGTGTCACCATGGCAACATGTGTGTGAAGGCAAGTCAACTTCATGACGAGGTAAGATCTTCATTGCCTTGCTGCAGTTCGTCCCTTTGAAGTTTGTGTCACTTTGGTAACATGTGACACAAACTTCCTTTGTTGCAGTTCATACCTTTGAAGTTTTTGTCACCATGGCAACATGTGTGTGAAGGCAAGTCAACTTCATGACAAGGTAAGATCTTCAAGGACATTGGTTTGCCTTTGATGTCATATTGACTTCCTGTAGTTCATCCCTTTGAATTTTGTGTCACTTCGGTAACATATGACACAAACTTGCTTTGTTGCAGTTCATTCCTTTGAAGTTTTTGTCACCATGGCAACATGTGTGTGAAGGCAAATCAACTTCATGACAAGGTAAGATCTTTAAATACATTGGTTTGCCTTTGATGTCATATTGCCTTGCTGCAGTTCATTCCTTTGAAGTTTTTGTCACCATGGCAACATGTGTGTGAAGGCAAGTCAACTTCATGACAATGTAAGATCTTCATTGCCTTGCTGCAGTTGATCCCCTTGAAGTTTGTGTCACTTTGGTAACATGTGACACAAACTTCCTTTGTTGCAGTTCATAACTTTGAAGTTGTTGTCACCATGGAAACATGTGTGTGAAGGCAAGTCAACTTCATGACAAGGTAAGATTTTCATTGAGATTGGTTTGCCTTTGATGATTCACCACTATGAAGATAGTGGTACAGTTTCATAGTTACAAGTGAGCAGACTCTAAATGACTTATAACTAAGTAACATTTTCCAAGTCAATATATTGCCTTGCTGCAGTTCATCCCTTTGACGTTTGTGTCACCATGGCAACATGGGAGTGACGGCAAGTCAAGTTCATGGCGAGGTAAGATCTTTAAGAGATTGGTTTGCCTTTGATGTCATATTGCCTTCCTACAGTTCATCTCTATGAAGTTCGTGTCACTTTGGTAACATGTGACACAAACTTGCTTTGCTGCAGTTCATTCCTTTGAAGTTTTTGTCACCATGGCAACATGTGTGTGAAGGCAAATCAACTTCATGACAAGGTAAGATCTTTAAATACATTGGTTTGCCTTTGATGTCATATTGCCTTGCTGCAGTTCATTCCTTTGAAGTTTTTGTCACCATGGCAACATGTGTGTGAAGGCAAGTCAACTTCATGACAATGTAAGATCTTCATTGCCTTGCTGCAGTTGATCCCCTTGAAGTTTGTGTCACTTTGGTAACATGTGACACAAACTTCCTTTGTTGCAGTTCATAACTTTGAAGTTTTTGTCACCATGACAACATGTGTGTGAAGGCAAGTCAACTTCATGACAAGGTAAGATCTTCAAGGACATTGGTTTGCCTTTGATGTCATATTGCCTTGCTACAGTTCATCCCATTGAAGTTGGTGTCACTTTGATAACATGTGACACAAACTTGCTTTGTTGCAGTTCATCCCTTTGAAGTTTTTGTCACCATAGCAACATGTGTCTGAAGGCAAGTCAACTTCATGACAAGGTAAGATCTTCAAGGACATTGGTTTGCCTTTGATGTCATATTGACTTGCTGCAGTTCATCCCTCTGAAGTTTGTGTCACTTCGGTAACATGTGACACAAACTTGCTTTGTTGCAGTTCATCCCTTTGAAGTTTTTGTCACCATGGAAACATGTGTGTGAAGGCAAGTCAACTTACTGGTGAGGTAAGATCTTCAAAGAGATTGGTTTGCCTTTGATGTCATATTGCCTTGCTGTAGTTCATCCCTTTGAAGTTTGTGTCACCATGGCAACATGTGTGTGAAGGCAAGTCAACTTTATGACAAGGTAAGATCTTCATTGAGACTGGTTTGCCTTTGATGTCATTCACCAATACGAAGATAGCCGTACAGTTTCATATTTACATGTGAGCAGACTCTAAATAACTTCTACCTAGGTAACATCTTCCAAGTCAATATATTGCCTTGCTGCAGTTCATCCCTTTTAAGTTTGTGTCACCATGGCAACATGTGTGTGAAGGCAAGTCAACTTCCTGGCGAGGTAGGATCTTCAAAGAGATTGGTTTGCCTTTGATGTCATATTGCCTTGCTGCAGTTCATCCTTTTGAAGTTTGTGTCACCATGGCAACATGTGTGTGAAGGCAAGTCAACTTCATGACGAGGTAAGATCTTCATTGCCTTGCTGCAGTTCATCCCTTTGAAGTTTGTGTCACCATGGCAACATGTGTGTGAAGGCAAGTGAACTTCATGACGAGGTAAGATCTTCATTGCCTTGCTGCAGTTCATCCCTTTGAAGTTTGTGTCACCATGGCAACATGTGTGTGAATGCAAGTCAACTTCATGACAAGGTAAGATCTTCAAGGACATTGGTTTGCCTTTGTTGTCATGTTGCCTTGCTGCAGCTCATCCCTTTGAAGTTTGTGTCACCATGGCAACATGTGAGTGACGGCAAGTCAACTTCAAGGCGAGGTAAGATCTTCAAGGACATTGGTTTGCCTTTGATGTCTTTTGTCCTTGCTGCAATTCATCCCTTTGAAGTTTGTGTCACCATGGCAACATGTGTGTGAATGCAAGTCAACTTCATGACAAGATATGATCTTGAAGGACATTGGTTTGCCTTTGACGTCATATTGCCTTGCTACAGTTCATCCCATTGAAGTTTCTGTCACTTTGGTAACATGTGACACAAACTTGCCTTGTTGCAGTTCATCCCATTGAAGTTTGTGTCACTTTGGTAACATGTGACACAAACTTGCCTTGTTGCAGTTCATCCCTTTGAAGTTTGTGTCACTTCGCTAACATGTGACACAAACTTGCTTTAATGCAGTTAATCCCATTGAAGTTTGTGTCACCATGGCAACATGTGTGTGAAGTCAAGTCAACTTAATGACAAGGTAAGATCTTCATTGAGATTGGTTTGCCTTTGATGTCATTTACCACTACGAAGATACTGGGACAGTTTCATAGTTACATGGGAGCAGGCTCTAAATTACTTTTAACTAGGTAACATCTTCCAAGTCAATATATTGCCTTGCTGCAGTTCATCCCTTTGAAGTTTGTGTCACCATGGCAACATGTGTGTGAAGGCAAATCAACTTCATGGCGAGGTAAGATCTTCAAAGAGATTGGTTTGCTTTTGATGTCATATTGCCTTGCTACAGTTTAACCCTTTGAAGTTTGTGTCACTTTGGTAACATGTGTGTGAAGGCAAGTCAACTTCATGACGAGGTAAGATCTTCATTGCCTTGCTGCAGTTCATCCCTTTGAAGTTTGTGTCACCATGGCAACATGTGTGTTAAGCCAAGTCAACTTCATGACAAGGTAAGATCTTCAAGGACATTGGTTTGCCTTTGATGTCATATTGCCTTGTTGCAGTTCATCCCTTTGAAGTTTGTGTCACCATGGCAACATGTGAGTGAAGGCAAGTCAACTTCATGGCGAGGTAAGATCTTTAAGGGCATTGGTTTGCCTTTGATGTCTTATTGCCTTGCTGCAGTTCATCCCTTTGAAGTTTGTGTCACTTCGCTAACATGTGACACACACTTGCTTTGTTGCAGTTCATCCCTTTGAAGTTTGTGTCACCATGGCAACATGTGTGTGAAGGCAGGTCAACTTCATGACGAGGTAAGATCTCCATTGCCTTGCTGCAGTTCATCCCTTTGAAGTTCGTGTCACTTTGGTAACATGTGACACAAACTTGCTTTGTTGCAGTTCATCACTTTGAAGTTTTTGTCACCATGGCAACATGTGTGTGGATGCAAGTCAACTTCAAGACAAGGTAAGATCTTTAAGGACATTGGTTTGCCTTTGATGTCTTATTGCCTTGCTGCAGTTCATCCCTTTGAAGTTTGTGTCACTTCGCTAACATGTGACACAAACTTGCTTTGTTGCAGTTCATCCCTTTGAAGTTTGTGTCACCATGGCAACATGTGTGTGAAGGCAGGTCAACTTCATGACGAGGTAAGATCTCCATTGCCTTGCTGCAGTTCATCCCTTTGAAGTTTGTCACTACGGCATCATGTGTGTGAAGGCAAATCAACTTCATGAAAAGGTAAGATCTTCAAGGACATTGGTTTACCTTTGATGTCATATTGCCTTGCTGCAGTTCATCCCTTTGAAGTTTGTGTCACCATGGCAACATGTGTGTGAAGGCAAGTCAACTTCATGACAAGATATGATCTTGAAGGACATTGGTTTGCCTTTGACGTCATATTGCCTTGCTACAGTTCATCCCATTGAAGTTTGTGTCACTTTGGTAACATGTGACACAAACTTGCCTTGTTGCAGTTCATCCCATTGAAGTTTGTGTCACTTTGGTAACATGTGACACAAACTTGCCTTGTTGCAGTTCATCCCTTTGAAGTTTGTGTCACTTCGCTAACATGTGACACAAACTTGCTTTAATGCAGTTAATCCCATTGAAGTTTGTGTCACCATGGCAACATGTGTGTGAAGTCAAGTCAACTTAATGACAAGGTAAGATCTTCATTGAGATTGGTTTGCCTTTGATGTCATTCACCACTACGAAGATAGTGGGACAGTTTCATAGTTACATGGGAGCAGGCTCTAAATTACTTTTAACTAGGTAACATCTTCCAAGTCAATATATTGTCTTGCTGCAGTTCATCCCTTTGAAGTTTGTGTCACCATGGCAACATGTGTGTGAAGGCAAATCAACTTCATGGCGAGGTAAGATCTTCATTGCCTTGCTGCAGTTCATGCCTTTGAAGTTTGTGTCACCATGGCAACATGTGTGTTAAGCCAAGTCAACTTCATGACAAGGTAAGATCTTCAAGGACATTGGTTTGCCTTTGATGTCATATTGCCTTGTTGCAGTTCATCCCTTTGAAGTTTGTGTCACCATGGCAACATGTGTGTGAAGGGAAGTCAACTTCATGACAAGGTAAGATCTTCAAGGACATTGGTTTACCTTTGATGTCATATTGCCTTGCTACAGTTCATCCCTTTGAAGTTTGTGTCACCATGGCAACATGTGTGTTAAGGCAAGTCAACTTCATGACGTGGTAAGATCTTCATTGCCTTGCTGCAGTTCATCCCTTTGAAGTTTGTGTCACCATGGCAACATGTGTGTGAATGCAAGTCAACTTCATGACAAGATATGATCTTGAAGGACATTGGTTTGCCTTTGACGTCATATTGCCTTGCTACAGTTCATCCCATTGAAGTTTCTGTCACTTTGGTAACATGTGACACAAACTTGCCTTGTTGCAGTTCATCCCATTGAAGTTTGTGTCACTTTGGTAACATGTGACACAAACTTGCCTTGTTGCAGTTCATCCCTTTGAAGTTTGTGTCACTTCGCTAACATGTGACACAAACTTGCTTTAATGCAGTTAATCCCATTGAAGTTTGTGTCACCATGGCAACATGTGTGTGAAGTCAAGTCAACTTAATGACAAGGTAAGATCTTCATTGAGATTGGTTTGCCTTTGATGTCATTTACCACTACGAAGATACTGGGACAGTTTCATAGTTACATGGGAGCAGGCTCTAAATTACTTTTAACTAGGTAACATCTTCCAAGTCAATATATTGCCTTGCTGCAGTTCATCCCTTTGAAGTTTGTGTCACCATGGCAACATGTGTGTGAAGGCAAATCAACTTCATGGCGAGGTAAGATCTTCAAAGAGATTGGTTTGCTTTTGATGTCATATTGCCTTGCTACAGTTTAACCCTTTGAAGTTTGTGTCACTTTGGTAACATGTGTGTGAAGGCAAGTCAACTTCATGACGAGGTAAGATCTTCATTGCCTTGCTGCAGTTCATCCCTTTGAAGTTTGTGTCACCATGGCAACATGTGTGTTAAGCCAAGTCAACTTCATGACAAGGTAAGATCTTCAAGGACATTGGTTTGCCTTTGATGTCATATTGCCTTGTTGCAGTTCATCCCTTTGAAGTTTGTGTCACCATGGCAACATGTGAGTGAAGGCAAGTCAACTTCATGGCGAGGTAAGATCTTTAAGGGCATTGGTTTGCCTTTGATGTCTTATTGCCTTGCTGCAGTTCATCCCTTTGAAGTTTGTGTCACTTCGCTAACATGTGACACAAACTTGCTTTGTTGCAGTTCATCCCTTTGAAGTTTGTGTCACCATGGCAACATGTGTGTGAAGGCAGGTCAACTTCATGACGAGGTAAGATCTCCATTGCCTTGCTGCAGTTCATCCCTTTGAAGTTCGTGTCACTTTGGTAACATGTGACACAAACTTGCTTTGTTGCAGTTCATCACTTTGAAGTTTTTGTCACCATGGCAACATGTGTGTGGATGCAAGTCAACTTCAAGACAAGGTAAGATCTTTAAGGACATTGGTTTGCCTTTGATGTCTTATTGCCTTGCTGCAGTTCATCCCTTTGAAGTTTGTGTCACTTCGCTAACATGTGACACAAACTTGCTTTGTTGCAGTTCATCCCTTTGAAGTTTGTGTCACCATGGCAACATGTGTGTGAAGGCAGGTCAACTTCATGACGAGGTAAGATCTCCATTGCCTTGCTGCAGTTCATCCCTTTGAAGTTTGTCACTACGGCATCATGTGTGTGAAGGCAAATCAACTTCATGAAAAGGTAAGATCTTCAAGGACATTGGTTTACCTTTGATGTCATATTGCCTTGCTGCAGTTCATCCCTTTGAAGTTTGTGTCACCATGGCAACATGTGTGTGAAGGCAAGTCAACTTCATGACAAGATATGATCTTGAAGGACATTGGTTTGCCTTTGACGTCATATTGCCTTGCTACAGTTCATCCCATTGAAGTTTGTGTCACTTTGGTAACATGTGACACAAACTTGCCTTGTTGCAGTTCATCCCATTGAAGTTTGTGTCACTTTGGTAACATGTGACACAAACTTGCCTTGTTGCAGTTCATCCCTTTGAAGTTTGTGTCACTTCGCTAACATGTGACACAAACTTGCTTTAATGCAGTTAATCCCATTGAAGTTTGTGTCACCATGGCAACATGTGTGTGAAGTCAAGTCAACTTAATGACAAGGTAAGATCTTCATTGAGATTGGTTTGCCTTTGATGTCATTCACCACTACGAAGATAGTGGGACAGTTTCATAGTTACATGGGAGCAGGCTCTAAATTACTTTTAACTAGGTAACATCTTCCAAGTCAATATATTGTCTTGCTGCAGTTCATCCCTTTGAAGTTTGTGTCACCATGGCAACATGTGTGTGAAGGCAAATCAACTTCATGGCGAGGTAAGATCTTCATTGCCTTGCTGCAGTTCATGCCTTTGAAGTTTGTGTCACCATGGCAACATGTGTGTTAAGCCAAGTCAACTTCATGACAAGGTAAGATCTTCAAGGACATTGTTTTGCCTTTGATGTCATATTGCCTTGTTGCAGTTCATCCCTTTGAAGTTTGTGTCACCATGGCAACATGTGTGTGAAGGGAAGTCAACTTCATGACAAGGTAAGATCTTCAAGGACATTGGTTTACCTTTGATGTCATATTGCCTTGCTACAGTTCATCCCTTTGAAGTTTGTGTCACCATGGCAACATGTGTGTTAAGGCAAGTCAACTTCATGACGTGGTAAGATCTTCATTGCCTTGCTGCAGTTCATCCCTTTGAAGTTTGTGTCACCATGGCAACATGTGTGTGAATGCAAGTCAACTTCATGACAAGATATGATCTTGAAGGACATTGGTTTGCCTTTGACGTCATATTGCCTTGCTACAGTTCATCCCATTGAAGTTTGTGTCACTTTGGTAACATGTGACACAAACTTGCCTTGTTGCAGTTCATCCCATTGAAGTTTGTGTCACTTTGGTAACATGTGACACAAACTTGCCTTGTTGCAGTTCATCCCTTTGAAGTTTGTGTCACTTCGCTAACATGTGACACAAACTTGCTTTAATGCAGTTAATCCCATTGAAGTTTGTGTCACCATGGCAACATGTGTGTGAAGTCAAGTCAACTTAATGACAAGGTAAGATCTTCATTGAGATTGGTTTGCCTTTGATGTCATTCACCAGTACGAAGATAGTGGTACAGTTTCATAGTTACATGGGAGCAGGCTCTAAATTACTTTTAACTAGGTAACATCTTCCAAGTCAATATATTGCCTTGCTGCAGTTCATCCCTTTGAAGTTTGTGTCACCATGGCAACATGTGTGTGAAGGCAAATCAACTTCATGGCGAGGTAAGATCTTCAAAGAGATTGGTTTGCTTTTGATGTCATATTGCCTTGCTACAGTTTAACCCTTTGAAGTTTGTGTCACTTTGGTAACATGTGTGTGAAGGCAAGTCAACTTCATGACGAGGTAAGATCTTCATTGCCTTGCTGCAGTCCATGCCTTTGAAGTTTGTGTCACCATGGCAACATGTGTGTTAAGCCAAGTCAACTTCATGACAAGGTAAGATCTTCAAGGACATTGGTTTGCCTTTGATGTCATATTGCCTTGTTGCAGTTCATCCCTTTGAAGTTTGTGTCACCATGGCAACATGTGTGTAATGGCAATTCAACTTCATGACGAGGTAAGATCTTGAAGGACATTGGTTTGCCGTTGATGTCATATTGCCTTGCTACAGTTCATCCCATTGCAGTTTGTGTCACTTTGTTAAAATGTGAGACAAACTTGCTTTGTTGCAGTTCATCCCTTTGAAATTTGTGTCACCATGGCAACGTGTGTGTTAAGGCAAGTCAACTTCATGACAAGGTAAGCTCTTCAAGGACATTGGTTTGCCTTTGATGTCATATTGCCTTGCTACAGTTCATCCCATTGAAGTTTGTGTCACTTTGGTAACATGTGACACAAACTTGCCTTGTTGCAGTTCATCCCTTTGAAGTTTGTGTCACTTCGCTAACATGTGACACAAACTTGCTTTAATGCAGTTAATCCCATTGAAGTTTGTGTCACCATGGCAACATGTGTGTGAAGTCAAGTCAACTTAATGACAAGGTAAGATCTTCATTGAGATTGGTTTGCCTTTGATGTCATTCACCACTACGAAGATAGTGGGACAGTTTCATAGTTACATGGGAGCAGGCTCTAAATTACTTTTAACTAGGTAACATCTTCCAAGTCAATATATTGCCTTGCTGCAGTTCATCCCTTTGAAGTTTGTGTCACCATGGCAACATGTGTGTGAAGGCAAATCAACTTCATGGCGAGGTAAGATCTTCATTGCCTTGCTGCAGTTCATCCCTTTGAAGTTTGTGTCACCATGGCAACATGTGTGTTAAGCCAAGTCAACTTCATGACAAGGTAAGATCTTCAAGGACATTGGTTTGCTTTTGATGTCATATTGCCTTGCTACAGTTTAACCCTTTGAAGTTTGTGTCACTTTGGTAACATGTGTGTGAAGGCAAGTCAACTTCATGACGAGGTAAGATCTTCATTGCCTTGCTGCAGTTCATCCCTTTGAAGTTTGTGTCACCATGGCAACATGTGTGTTAAGCCAAGTCAACTTCATGACAAGGTAAGATCTTCAAGGACATTGGTTTGCCTTTGATGTCATATTGCCTTGTTGCAGTTCATCCCTTTGAAGTTTGTGTCACCATGGCAACATGTGTGTGAAGGGAAGTCAACTTCATGACGAGGTAAGATCTTCATTGCCTTGCTGCAGTTCATGCCTTTGAAGTTTGTGTCACCATGGCAACATGTGTGTAATGGCAATTCAACTTCATGACGAGGTAAGATCTTGAAGGACATTGGTTTGCCGTTGATGTCATATTGCCTTGCTACAGTTCATCCCATTGCAGTTTGTGTCACTTTGGTAACATGTGACACAAACTTGCTTTGTTGCAGTTCATCCCTTTGAAATTTGTGTCACCATGGCAACGTGTGTGTTAAGGCAAGTCAACTTCATGACAAGGTAAGCTCGTCAAGGACATTGGTTTGCCTTTGATGTCATATTGCCTTGCTGCAGTTCATCCCTTTGAAGTTTGTGTCACCATGGCAACATGTGTGTTAAGGCAAGTCAACTTCATGACAAGGTAAGATCTTCAAGGACATTGGTTTGCTTTGATGTCATATTGCCTTGTTGCAGTTCATCCTTTTGAAGTTTGTGTCACCATGGCAACATGTGTGTGAAGGGAAGTCAACTTCATGACAAGGCAAGATCTTCAAGGACATTGGTTTGCCTTTGATGTCATATTGCCTTGCTGCAGTTCATCCCTTTGAAGTTTGTGTCACCATGGCAACATGTGTGTGAAGGCAAGTCAACTTCATGACGTGGTAAGATCTTCATTGCCTTGCTGCAGTTCATCCCTTTGAAGTTTGTGTCACCATGGCAACATGTGTGTGAAGTCAAGTCAACTTAATGACAAGGTAAGATCTTCATTGAGATTGGTTTGCCTTTGATGTCATTCACCACTACGAAGATAGTGGGACAGTTTCATAGTTACATGGGAGCAGGCTCTAAATTACTTTTAACTAGGTAACATCTTCCAAGTCAATATATTGCCTTGCTGCAGTTCATCCCTTTAACGTTTGTGTCACCATGGCAACAAGTGTGTGATGGCAAGTCAACTTCATGACGAGGTAAGATCTTCACCGAGATTGGTTTGCCTTTGATGTCATTCACCACTACGAAGATAGTGGTACAGTTTCATAGTTACATGTTAGCAGACTCTAAATGACTTAAAAGTAGGTAACATTTTCCAAGTCAATATATTGCCTTGCTGCAGTTCATCCCTTTGAAGTTTGTGTCACCATGGCAACATGTGTGTGAAGGCAAGTGAACTTCATGACGAGGTAAGATCTTCATTGCCTTGCTGCATTTCATCTCTTTGAAGTTTGTGTCACCATGGTAACATGTGTGTTAAGGCAAGTCAACTTCATGACAAGGTAAGATCTTCAAGGAGGTTGGTTTGAATTTGATGTCATATTGCCTTGCTGCAGTTCATCCCTTTGAAGTTGGTGTCACCATGGCAACATGTGTGTGAAGGCAAGTCAACTTCATGACAAGGTAAGATCTTCAAGGACATTGGTTTGCCTTTGATGTCTTTTGTCCTTACTGAAGTTCATGCATTTGTGTCTTCCAGACTGGATTACTGTAATTCATTACTGTCTGGCTGTCCAAATAACTCTTTAAAAAGCCTCCAACTGATTCAAAATGCTGCAGCAAGAGCATTGACAGGAATTAGCAAGAGAGATCATATTACTCCAGTTTTAGCTTCTCTTCACTGGCTCCCCTTAAAGTCTAGAATAGAATTTAAAATCCTCCTCCTTACATACAAGGCCCTTAAAGGCCTAGCTCCATCATATCTTAAAGACCTCATTGTACCATATTATCCCAACAGATCACTTCGGTCTGAAAGTGCAGGCCTACTTGTGGTTCCTAGAATTTTAAAAAGTAGAATGGGAGGTAGAGCTTTCAGCTATCAGGCTCCTCTCCTGTGGAACCAGCTCCCAGTTTGGGTTCGGGAAGCAGACACTCTCTCTACTTTTAAGGTCAGGCTTAAGACTTTCCTTTTTGATCAAGCTTATAGTTAGGGCTGGACTAAACCATCCCTTAGTTATGCTGCTATAGGCGTAGGCTGCTGGGGGACAATGCACCAAACACATGTTCTCCTTCTTTCTTCTCTCTCCTCTCTCGTGTCCTCCACTTTCTTTTCTCTGGCACAGAGCTCCTCCCTCTAAATTCCTATCTGCTACTAGTCATGACATTCTGTGCTATTACTATGTAGAATGTTTACTGCTGCTCTCCCTTCTTCCGAGTATCTCTGGCCTGGAGTTGAGTGTTTCCTGTGGAGCTCCATACTACATCTGTTGTCGTGGTCTCATCATTCTGCCCAGTCTCCATGAATCCTGCTGTTATCCACTCCTACCAGAATGAACGATTCTCCAACCTGCTGATGATTCCCCTTACATTTTCTAACCGTCATTAACATCATTAGTTTGTACCATAGCATCCCACCTGTATGCTTTAGTCAGATGTGTGTATCTATGACAGATGTATGTTTATCTTGCTGTTCTCTTTCTCTGTCTGTACCTGGCTGGCCTTAGGCAGATGGGTCCCTCCATATGAGCTGGGTTCTGCTCAAGGTTTCTTCCTGTTAAAGGGGAGTTTTTCCTTGCCACCGTCGCCTGCGGGCTTGCTCTGGGGGTTTCAGGCCGGGTCTTGTAAAGCGTCTTGAGACGATTTGTATTGTTTTTGACGCTATATAAATAAAGCTGAATTGAATTGAATTGAATCCCTTTGAAGTTTGTGTCACCATGGCAACATGTGTGTGAAGGCAAGTGAACTTCATGACGAGGTAAGATCTTCATTGCCTTGCTGCATTTCTTCCCTTTGAAGTTTGTGTCACCATGGCAACATGTGTGTTAAGGCAAGTCAACTTCATGACAAGGTAAGATCTTCAAGGACATTGGTTTGCCTTTGATGTCATATTGCCTTGCTACATGTGTGTGGAGGCATATCAACTTCATGACAAGGTAAGATCTTCAAGGACATTGGTTTGCCTTTGGTGTCATATTGCCTTGCTGAAGTTCATCCTTTTGAAGTTTGTGTCACCATGGCAACATGTGAGTGAAGGCAAGTGAACTTCATGATGAGGTAAGATCTTCATTGCCTTCCTGCAGTTCCTTCCTTTGAAGTTTTTGTCACCATGGCAACATGTGTGTGAAGGCAAGTCAACTTCATGACAATGTAAGATCTTCGAGGACATTGGTTTGCCTTTGATGTCATATTGCCTTGCTGCAGTTCATCCCTTTCAAGTTTGTGTCACCATGGCAACATGTGTGTGAAGGCAAGTCAACTTCATGAAGAGTTAAGATCTTCATTGCCTTACTGCAGTTCATCCCTTTGAAGTTGTGTCAGCATGGCAACATGTTTGTTAAGGCAAGTCAACTTCATGACAAGGTAAGATCTTCAAGGAGGTTGGTTTGAATTTGATGTCATATTGCCTTGCTGCAGTTCATCCCTTTGAAGTTTGTGTCACCATGGCAACATGTGTGTGAAGGGAAGTCAACTTCATGACAAGGTAAGATCTTCAAGGACATTGGTTTACCTTTGATGTCATATTGCCTTGCTACAGTTCATCCCTTTGAAGTTTGTGTCACCATGGCAACATGTGTGTTAAGGCAAGTCAACTTCATGACGTGGTAAGATCTTCATTGCCTTGCTGCAGTTCATCCCTTTGAAGTTTGTGTCACCATGGCAACATGTGTGTGAATGCAAGTCAACTTCATGACAAGATATGATCTTGAAGGACATTGGTTTGCCTTTGACGTCATATTGCCTTGCTACAGTTCATCCCATTGAAGTTTGTGTCACTTTGGTAACATGTGACACAAACTTGCCTTGTTGCAGTTCATCCCATTGAAGTTTGTGTCACTTTGGTAACATGTGACACAAACTTGCCTTGTTGCAGTTCATCCCTTTGAAGTTTGTGTCACTTCGCTAACATGTGACACAAACTTGCTTTAATGCAGTTAATCCCATTGAAGTTTGTGTCACCATGGCAACATGTGTGTGAAGTCAAGTCAACTTAATGACAAGGTAAGATCTTCATTGAGATTGGTTTGCCTTTGATGTCATTCACCAGTACGAAGATAGTGGTACAGTTTCATAGTTACATGGGAGCAGGCTCTAAATTACTTTTAACTAGGTAACATCTTCCAAGTCAATATATTGCCTTGCTGCAGTTCATCCCTTTGAAGTTTGTGTCACCATGGCAACATGTGTGTGAAGGCAAATCAACTTCATGGCGAGGTAAGATCTTCAAAGAGATTGGTTTGCTTTGATGTCATATTGCCTTGCTACAGTTTAACCCTTTGAAGTTTGTGTCACTTTGGTAACATGTGTGTGAAGGCAAGTCAACTTCATGACGAGGTAAGATCTTCATTGCCTTGCTGCAGTCCATGCCTTTGAAGTTTGTGTCACCATGGCAACATGTGTGTTAAGCCAAGTCAACTTCATGACAAGGTAAGATCTTCAAGGACATTGGTTTGCCTTTGATGTCATATTGCCTTGTTGCAGTTCATCCCTTTGAAGTTTGTGTCACCATGGCAACATGTGTGTAATGGCAATTCAACTTCATGACGAGGTAAGATCTTGAAGGACATTGGTTTGCCGTTGATGTCATATTGCCTTGCTACAGTTCATCCCATTGCAGTTTGTGTCACTTTGTTAAAATGTGAGACAAACTTGCTTTGTTGCAGTTCATCCCTTTGAAATTTGTGTCACCATGGCAACGTGTGTGTTAAGGCAAGTCAACTTCATGACAAGGTAAGCTCTTCAAGGACATTGGTTTGCCTTTGATGTCATATTGCCTTGCTACAGTTCATCCCATTGAAGTTTGTGTCACTTTGGTAACATGTGACACAAACTTGCCTTGTTGCAGTTCATCCCTTTGAAGTTTGTGTCACTTCGCTAACATGTGACACAAACTTGCTTTAATGCAGTTAATCCCATTGAAGTTTGTGTCACCATGGCAACATGTGTGTGAAGTCAAGTCAACTTAATGACAAGGTAAGATCTTCATTGAGATTGGTTTGCCTTTGATGTCATTCACCACTACGAAGATAGTGGGACAGTTTCATAGTTACATGGGAGCAGGCTCTAAATTACTTTTAACTAGGTAACATCTTCCAAGTCAATATATTGCCTTGCTGCAGTTCATCCCTTTGAAGTTTGTGTCACCATGGCAACATGTGTGTGAAGGCAAATCAACTTCATGGCGAGGTAAGATCTTCATTGCCTTGCTGCAGTTCATCCCTTTGAAGTTTGTGTCACCATGGCAACATGTGTGTTAAGCCAAGTCAACTTCATGACAAGGTAAGATCTTCAAGGACATTGGTTTGCTTTTGATGTCATATTGCCTTGCTACAGTTTAACCCTTTGAAGTTTGTGTCACTTTGGTAACATGTGTGTGAAGGCAAGTCAACTTCATGACGAGGTAAGATCTTCATTGCCTTGCTGCAGTTCATCCCTTTGAAGTTTGTGTCACCATGGCAACATGTGTGTTAAGCCAAGTCAACTTCATGACAAGGTAAGATCTTCAAGGACATTGGTTTGCCTTTGATGTCATATTGCCTTGTTGCAGTTCATCCCTTTGAAGTTTGTGTCACCATGGCAACATGTGTGTGAAGGGAAGTCAACTTCATGACGAGGTAAGATCTTCATTGCCTTGCTGCAGTTCATGCCTTTGAAGTTTGTGTCACCATGGCAACATGTGTGTAATGGCAATTCAACTTCATGACGAGGTAAGATCTTGAAGGACATTGGTTTGCCGTTGATGTCATATTGCCTTGCTACAGTTCATCCCATTGCAGTTTGTGTCACTTTGGTAACATGTGACACAAACTTGCTTTGTTGCAGTTCATCCCTTTGAAATTTGTGTCACCATGGCAACGTGTGTGTTAAGGCAAGTCAACTTCATGACAAGGTAAGCTCGTCAAGGACATTGGTTTGCCTTTGATGTCATATTGCCTTGCTGCAGTTCATCCCTTTGAAGTTTGTGTCACCATGGCAACATGTGTGTTAAGGCAAGTCAACTTCATGACAAGGTAAGATCTTCAAGGACATTGGTTTGCTTTGATGTCATATTGCCTTGTTGCAGTTCATCCTTTTGAAGTTTGTGTCACCATGGCAACATGTGTGTGAAGGGAAGTCAACTTCATGACAAGGCAAGATCTTCAAGGACATTGGTTTGCCTTTGATGTCATATTGCCTTGCTGCAGTTCATCCCTTGAAGTTTGTGTCACCATGGCAACATGTGTGTGAAGGCAAGTCAACTTCATGACGTGGTAAGATCTTCATTGCCTTGCTGCAGTTCATCCCTTTGAAGTTGTGTCACCATGGCAACATGTGTGTGAAGTCAAGTCAACTTAATGACAAGGTAAGATCTTCATTGAGATTGGTTTGCCTTTGATGTCATTCACCACTACGAAGATAGTGGGACAGTTTCATAGTTACATGGGAGCAGGCTCTAAATTACTTTTAACTAGGTAACATCTTCCAAGTCAATATATTGCCTTGCTGCAGTTCATCCCTTTAACGTTGTGTCACCATGGCAACAAGTGTGTGATGGCAAGTCAACTTCATGACGAGGTAAGATCTTCACCGAGATTGGTTTGCCTTTGATGTCATTCACCACTACGAAGATAGTGGTACAGTTTCATAGTTACATGTTAGCAGACTCTAAATGACTTAAAAGTAGGTAACATTTTCCAAGTCAATATATTGCCTTGCTGCAGTTCATCCCTTTGAAGTTTGTGTCACCATGGCAACATGTGTGTGAAGGCAAGTGAACTTCATGACGAGGTAAGATCTTCATTGCCTTGCTGCATTTCATCTCTTTGAAGTTTGTGTCACCATGGTAACATGTGTGTTAAGGCAAGTCAACTTCATGACAAGGTAAGATCTTCAAGGAGGTTGGTTTGAATTTGATGTCATATTGCCTTGCTGCAGTTCATCCCTTTGAAGTTGGTGTCACCATGGCAACATGTGTGTGAAGGCAAGTCAACTTCATGACAAGGTAAGATCTTCAAGGACATTGGTTTGCCTTTGATGTCTTTTGTCCTTACTGAAGTTCATGCATTTGTGTCTTCCAGACTGGATTACTGTAATTCATTACTGTCTGGCTGTCCAAATAACTCTTTAAAAAGCCTCCAACTGATTCAAAATGCTGCAGCAAGAGCATTGACAGGAATTAGCAAGAGAGATCATATTACTCCAGTTTTAGCTTCTCTTCACTGGCTCCCCTTAAAGTCTAGAATAGAATTTAAAATCCTCCTCCTTACATACAAGGCCCTTAAAGGCCTAGCTCCATCATATCTTAAAGACCTCATTGTACCATATTATCCCAACAGATCACTTCGGTCTGAAAGTGCAGGCCTACTTGTGGTTCCTAGAATTTTAAAAAGTAGAATGGGAGGTAGAGCTTTCAGCTATCAGGCTCCTCTCCTGTGGAACCAGCTCCCAGTTTGGGTTCGGGAAGCAGACACTCTCTCTACTTTTAAGGTCAGGCTTAAGACTTTCCTTTTTGATCAAGCTTATAGTTAGGGCTGGACTAAACCATCCCTTAGTTATGCTGCTATAGGCGTAGGCTGCTGGGGGACAATGCACCAAACACATGTTCTCCTTCTTTCTTCTCTCTCCTCTCTCGTGTCCTCCACTTTCTTTTCTCTGGCACAGAGCTCCTCCCTCTAAATTCCTATCTGCTACTAGTCATGACATTCTGTGCTATTACTATGTAGAATGTTTACTGCTGCTCTCCTTCTTCCGAGTATCTCTGGCCTGGAGTTGAGTGTTTCCTGTGGAGCTCCATACTACATCTGTTGTCGTGGTCTCATCATTCTGCCCAGTCTCCATGAATCCTGCTGTTATCCACTCCTACCAGAATGAACGATTCTCCAACCTGCTGATGATTCCCCTTACATTTTCTAACCGTCATTAACATCATTAGTTTGTACCATAGCATCCCACCTGTATGCTTTAGTCAGATGTGTGTATCTATGACAGATGTATGTTTATCTTGCTGTTCTCTTTCTCTGTCTGTACCTGGCTGGCCTTAGGCAGATGGGTCCCTCCATATGAGCTGGGTTCTGCTCAAGGTTCTTCCTGTTAAAGGGGAGTTTTTCCTTGCCACCGTCGCCTGCGGGCTTGCTCTGGGGGTTTCAGGCCGGGTCTTGTAAAGCGTCTTGAGACGATTTGTATTGTTTTTGACGCTATATAAATAAAGCTGAATTGAATTGAATTGAATCCCTTTGAAGTTTGTGTCACCATGGCAACATGTGTGTGAAGGCAAGTGAACTTCATGACGAGGTAAGATCTTCATTGCCTTGCTGCATTTCTTCCCTTTGAAGTTTGTGTCACCATGGCAACATGTGTGTTAAGGCAAGTCAACTTCATGACAAGGTAAGATCTTCAAGGACATTGGTTTGCCTTTGATGTCATATTGCCTTGCTACATGTGTGTGGAGGCATATCAACTTCATGACAAGGTAAGATCTTCAAGGACATTGGTTTGCCTTTGGTGTCATATTGCCTTGCTGAAGTTCATCCTTTTGAAGTTTGTGTCACCATGGCAACATGTGAGTGAAGGCAAGTGAACTTCATGATGAGGTAAGATCTTCATTGCCTTCCTGCAGTTCCTTCCTTTGAAGTTTTTGTCACCATGGCAACATGTGTGTGAAGGCAAGTCAACTTCATGACAATGTAAGATCTTCGAGGACATTGGTTTGCCTTTGATGTCATATTGCCTTGCTGCAGTTCATCCCTTTCAAGTTTGTGTCACCATGGCAACATGTGTGTGAAGGCAAGTCAACTTCATGAAGAGTTAAGATCTTCATTGCCTTACTGCAGTTCATCCCTTTGAAGTTTGTGTCAGCATGGCAACATGTTTGTTAAGGCAAGTCAACTTCATGACAAGGTAAGATCTTCAAGGAGGTTGGTTTGAATTTGATGTCATATTGCCTTGCTGCAGTTCATCCCTTTGAAGTTTGTGTCACCATGGCAACATGTGTGTGAAGGGAAGTCAACTTCATGACAAGGTAAGATCTTCAAGGACATTGGTTTACCTTGATGTCATATTGCCTTGCTACAGTTCATCCCTTTGAAGTTTGTGTCACCATGGCAACATGTGTGTTAAGGCAAGTCAACTTCATGACGTGGTAAGATCTTCATTGCCTTGCTGCAGTTCATTCCCTTTGAGTTTGTGTCACCATGGCAACATGTGTGTGAATGCAAGTCAACTTCATGACAAGATATGATCTTGAAGGACATTGGTTTGCCTTGACGTCATATTGCCTTGCTACAGTTCATCCCACTTGAGTTTGTGTCACTTTGGAACATGTGACACAAACTTGCCTTGTTTGCAGTTCATCCCATTGAAGTTTGTGTCACTTTGGTAACATGTGACACAAACTTGCCTTGTTGCAGTCATCATCCCTTTGAAGTTTGTGTCACTTCGCTAACATGTGACACAAACTTGCTTTAATGCAGTTAATCCCATTGAAGTTTGTGTCACCATGGCAACATGTGTGTGAAGTCAAGTCAACTTAATGACAAGGTAAGATCTTCATTGAGATTGGTTTGCCTTTGATGTCATTCACCAGTACGAAGATAGTGGTACGTTTCATAGTACATGGGAGCAGGCTCTAAATTACTTTTAACTAGGTAACATCTTCCAGTCATATATTGCCTTGCTGCAGTTCATCCCTTTGAAGTTGTGTCACCATGGCAACATGTGGTGTGAAGGCAAATCAACTTCATGGCGAGGGTAAGATCTTCAAAGAGATGGTTTGCTTTTGATGTCATATTGCCTTGCTACAGTTTAACCCTTTGAAGTTTGTGTCACTTTGGTAACATGTGTGTGAAGGCAAGTCAACTTCATGACGAGGTAAGATCTTCATTGCCTTGCTGCAGTCCATGCCTTTGAAGTTTGTGTCACCATGGCAACATGTGTTTAAGCCAAGTCAACTTCATGACAAGGTAAGATCTTCAAGGACATTGGTTTGCCTTTGATGTCATATTGCCTTGTTGCAGTTCATCCCTTTGAAGTTTGTGTCACCATGGCAACATGTGTGTAATGGCAATTCAACTTCATGACGAGGTAAGATCTTGAAGGACATTGGTTTGCGTTGATGTCATATTGCCTTGCTACAGTTCATCCCATTGCAGTTTGTGTCACTTTGTTAAAATGTGAGACAAACTTGCTTTGTTGCAGTTCATCCCTTTGAAATTTGTGTCACCATGGCAACGTGTGTGTTAAGGCAAGTCAACTTCATGACAAGGTAAGCTCTTCAGGACATTGTTTGCCTTTGATGTCATATTGCCTTGCTACAGTTCATCCCATTGAAGTTTGTGTCACTTTGGTAACATGTGACACAAACTTGCCTTGTGCAGTTCATCCCTTGAAGTTTGTGTCACTTTCGCTAACATGTGACACAACTTGCTTAATGCAGTTAATCCCATTGAAGTTTGTGTCACCATGGCAACATGTGTGTGAAGTCAAGTCAACTTAATGACAGGGTAAGATCTTCATTGAGATTGGTTTGCCTTTGATGTCATTCACCACTACGAAGATAGTGGGACAGGTTTCATAGTTACATGGGAGCAGGCTCTAAATTACTTTTAACTAGGTAACATCTTCCAAGTCAATATATTGCCTTGCTGCAGTTCATCCCTTTGAAGTTTGTGTCACCATGGCAACATGTGTGTGAAGGCAAATCAACTTCATGGCGAGGTAAGATCTTCATTGCCTTGCTGCAGTTCATCTCCTTTGAAGTTTGTGTCACATGGCAACATGTGTGTTAAGCCAAGTCAACTTCATGACAAGGTAAGATCTTCAAGGACATTGGTTTGCCTTTTGATGTCATATTGCCTTGCTACAGTTTAACCCTTTGAAGTTTTGTGTCACTTTGGTAACAGGTGTGTGAAGGCAAGTCAACTTCATGACGAGGTAAGATCTTCATTGCCTTGCTGCAGTTCATCCCTTTGAAGTTTGTGTCACCATGCACATGTGTGTTAAGCCAAGTCACTTCAGACAAGGTAAGATCTTTCAAGGACATTGGTTTGCCTTTGATGTCATATTGCCTTGTTGCAGTTCATCCCTTTGAAGTTGTGTCACCATGGCAACATGTGGTGAAGGGAGTCAACTTCCATGACATGAGTAAGATCTTCATTGCTTGCTGCAGTTCATGCCTTTTGAAGTTTGTGTCACCATGGCAACATGTGTGTAATGGCAATTCAACTTCATGACGAGGTAAGATCTTGAAGGACATTGGTTTGCCGTTGATGTTCATATTGCCTTGCACAGTTCATCCCATTGCAGTTTTGTGTCACTTTGGTAACATGTGACACAAACTTGCTTGTTGCAGTTCATCCCTTTGAAATTTGTGTCACATGGCAACGTGTGTGTTAAGGCAAGTCAACTTCATGACAAGGTAAGCTCGTCAAGGACATTGGTTTGCCTTTGATGTCATATTGCCTTGCTGCAGTTCATCCCTTGAAGTTTGTGTCAACCATGGCAAACATGTGTGTTAAGGCAAGTCAACTTCATGACAAGGTAAGATCTTCAAGGACATTGGTTTGCTTTGATGTCATATTGCCTTGTTGCAGTTCATCCTTTGAAGTTTGTGTCACCATGGCAACATGTGTGTGAAGGGAAGTCAACTTCATGACAAGGCAAGATCTTCAAGGACATTGGTTTGCCTTTGATGTCATATTGCCTTGCTGCAGTTCATCCCTTTGAAGTTTGTGTCACCATGGCAACATGTGTGAAGGCAAGTCAACTTCATGACGTGGTAAGATCTTCATTGCTTTAATGCAGTTAATCCCTTTGAAGTTTGTGTCACCATGGCAACATGTGTGTGAAGTCAAGTCAACTTAATGACAAGGTAAGATCTTCATTGAGATTGGTTTGCCTTTGATGTCATTCACCACTACGAAGATAGTGGGACAGTTTCATAGTTACAGGGAGCAGGCTCTAAATTACTTTTAACTAGGTACATCTTCCAAGTCATATATTGCCTTGCTGCAGTTCATCCCTTTAACGTTTGTGTCACCATGGCAACAAGTGTGTGATGGCAAGTCAACTTCATGACGAGGTAAGATCTTCACCGAATTGGTTGCCTTTGATGTCATTCACCACTACGAAGATAGTGGTACAGTTTCATAGTTACATGTTAGCAGACTCTAAATGACTTAAAAGTAGGTAACATTTTCCAGTCAATATATTGCCTTGCTGCAGTTCATCCCTTTGAAGTTTGTGTCACCATGGCAACATGTGTGTGAAGGCAAGTGAACTCATGACGAGGTAAGATCTTCATTGCCTTGCTGCATTTTCATCTCTTTGAAGTTTGTGTCCACCATGGTAACATGTGTGTTAAGGCAGTCAACTTCATGACAAGGTAAGATCTTCAAGGAGGTTGTTTGAATTGATGTCATATTGCCTTGCTGCAGTTCATCCCTTTGAAGTTGGTGTCACCATGGCAACATGTGTGTGAAGGCAAGTCAACTTCATGACAAGGTAAGATCTTCAAGGACATTGGTTTGCCTTTGATGTCTTTTGTCCTTACTGAAGTTCATGCCATTTGTGTCTTCCAGACTGGATTACTGTATTCATTACTGTCTGGCTGTCCAAATAACTCTTTAAAAAGCCTCCAACTGATTCAAAATGCTGCAGCAAGAGCATTGACAGGAATTAGCAAGAGAGATCATATTACTCCAGTTTTAGCTTCTCTTCACTGGCTCCCCTTAAAGTCTAGAATAGAATTTAAAATCCTCCTCCTTACATACAAGGCCCTTAAAGGCTAGCTCCATCATATCTTAAAGACCTCATTGTACCATATTATCCAACAGATCACTTCGGTCTGAAAGTGCAGGCCTACTTGTGGTTCCTAGAATTTTAAAAAGTAGAATGGGAGGTAGAGCTTTCAGCTATCAGGCTCCTCTCCTGTGGAACCAGCTCCCAGTTTTGGGTTCGGGAAGCAGACACTCTCTCTACTTTTAAGGTCAGGCTTAAGACTTTCCTTTTTGATCAAGCTTATAGTTAGGGCTGGACTAAACCATCCCTTAGTTATGCTGCTATAGGCGTAGGCTGCTGGGGGACAATGCACCAAACACATGTTCTCCTTCTTTCTTCTCTCTCCTCTCTCGTGTCCTCCACTTTCTTTTCTCTGGCACAGAGCTCCTCCCTCTAAATTCCTATCTGCTACTAGTCATGACATTCTGTGCTATTACTATGTAGAATGTTTACTGCTGCTCTCCCTTCTTCCGAGTATCTCTGGCCTGGAGTTGAGTGTTTCCTGTGGAGCTCCATACTACAATCTGTTGTCGTGGTCTCATCATTCTGCCCAGTCTCCATGAATCCTGCTGTTATCCACTCCTACCAGAATGAACGATTCTCCAACCTGCTGATGATTCCCTTACATTTTCTAACCGTCATTAACATCATTAGTTTGTACCATAGCATCCCACCTGTATGCTTTAGTCAGATGTGTGTATCTATGACAGATGTATGTTTATCTTGCTGTTCTCTTTCTCTGTCTGTACCTGGCTGGCCTTAGGCAGATGGGTCCCTCCATATGAGCTGGGTTCTGCTCAAGGTTTCTTCCTGTTAAAGGGGAGTTTTTCCTTGCCACCGTCGCCTGCGGGCTTGCTCTGGGGGTTTCAGGCCGGGTCTTGTAAGCGTCTTGAGACGATTTGTATTGTTTTTGACGCTATATAAATAAAGCTGAATTGAATTGAATTGAATCCCTTTGAAGTTTGTGTCACCATGGCAACATGTGTGTGAAGGCAGTGAACTTCATGACGAGGTAAGATCTTCATTGCCTTGCTGCATTTCTTCCCTTTGAAGTTTGTGTCACCATGGCAACATGTGTGTTAAGGCAAGTCAACTTCATGACAAGGTAAGATCTTCAAGGACATTGGTTTGCCTTTGATGTCATATTGCCTTGCTACATGTGTGTGGAGGCATATCAACTTCATGACAAGGTAAGATCTTCAAGGACATTGGTTTGCCTTTGGTGTCATATTGCCTTGCTGAAGTTCATCCTTTTGAAGTTTGTGTCACCATGGCAACATGTGAGTGAAGGCAAGTGAACTTCATGATGAGGTAAGATCTTCATTGCCTTCCTGCAGTTCCTTCCTTTGAAGTTTTTGTCACCATGGCAACATGTGTGTGAAGGCAAGTCAACTTCATGACAATGTAAGATCTTCGAGGACATTGGTTTGCCTTTGATGTCATATTGCCTTGCTGCAGTTCATCCCTTTCAAGTTTGTGTCACCATGGCAACATGTGTGTGAAGGCAAGTCAACTTCATGAAGAGTTAAGATCTTCATTGCCTTACTGCAGTTCATCCCTTTGAAGTTTGTGTCAGCATGGCAACATGTTTGTTAAGGCAAGTCAACTTCATGACAAGGTAAGATCTTCAAGGAGGTTGGTTTGAATTTGATGTCATATTGCCTTGCTGCAGTTCATCCCTTTGAAGTTTGTGTCACCATGGCAACATGTGTGTGAAGGGAAGTCAACTTCATGACAAGGTAAGATCTTCAAGGACATTGGTTTACCTTTGATGTCATATTGCCTTGCTACAGTTCATCCCTTTGAAGTTTGTGTCACCATGGCAACATGTGTGTTAAGGCAAGTCAACTTCATGACGTGGTAAGATCTTCATTGCCTTGCTGCAGTTCATCCCTTTGAAGTTTGTGTCACCATGGCAACATGTGTGTGAATGCAAGTCAACTTCATGACAAGATATGATCTTGAAGGACATTGGTTTGCCTTTGACGTCATATTGCCTTGCTACAGTTCATCCCATTGAAGTTTGTGTCACTTTGGTAACATGTGACACAAACTTGCCTTGTTGCAGTTCATCCCATTGAAGTTTGTGTCACTTTGGTAACATGTGACACAAACTTGCCTTGTTGCAGTTCATCCCTTTGAAGTTTGTGTCACTTCGCTAACATGTGACACAAACTTGCTTTAATGCAGTTAATCCCATTGAAGTTTGTGTCACCATGGCAACATGTGTGTGAAGTCAAGTCAACTTAATGACAAGGTAAGATCTTCATTGAGATTGGTTTGCCTTTGATGTCATTCACCAGTACGAAGATAGTGGTACAGTTTCATAGTTACATGGGAGCAGGCTCTAAATTACTTTTAACTAGGTAACATCTTCCAAGTCAATATATTGCCTTGCTGCAGTTCATCCCTTTGAAGTTTGTGTCACCATGGCAACATGTGTGTGAAGGCAAATCAACTTCATGGCGAGGTAAGATCTTCAAAGAGATTGGTTTGCTTTTGATGTCATATTGCCTTGCTACAGTTTAACCCTTTGAAGTTTGTGTCACTTGGTAACATGTGTGTGAAGGCAAGTCAACTTCATGACGAGGTAAGATCTTCATTGCCTTGCTGCAGTCCATGCCTTTGAAGTTTGTGTCACCATGGCAACATGTGTGTTAAGCCAAGTCAACTTCATGACAAGGTAAGATCTTCAAGGACATTGGTTTGCCTTTGATGTCATATTGCCTTGTTGCAGTTCATCCCTTTGAAGTTTGTGTCACCATGGCAACATGTGTGTAATGGCAATTCAACTTCATGACGAGGTAAGATCTTGAAGGACATTGGTTTGCCGTTGATGTCATATTGCCTTGCTACAGTTCATCCCATTGCAGTTTGTGTCACTTTGTTAAAATGTGAGACAAACTTGCTTTGTTGCAGTTCATCCCTTTGAAATTTGTGTCACCATGGCAACGTGTGTGTTAAGGCAAGTCAACTTCATGACAAGGTAAGCTCTTCAAGGACATTGGTTTGCCTTTGATGTCATATTGCCTTGCTACAGTTCATCCCATTGAAGTTTGTGTCACTTTGGTAACATGTGACACAAACTTGCCTTGTTGCAGTTCATCCCTTTGAAGTTTGTGTCACTTCGCTAACATGTGACACAAACTTGCTTTAATGCAGTTAATCCCATTGAAGTTTGTGTCACCATGGCAACATGTGTGTGAAGTCAAGTCAACTTAATGACAAGGTAAGATCTTCATTGAGATTGGTTTGCCTTTGATGTCATTCACCACTACGAGATAGTGGGACAGTTTCATAGTTACATGGGAGCAGGCTCTAAATTACTTTTAACTAGGTAACATCTTCCAAGTCAATATATTGCCTTGCTGCAGTTCATCCCTTTGAAGTTTGTGTCACCATGGCAACATGTGTGTGAAGGCAAATCAACTTCATGGCGAGGTAAGATCTTCATTGCCTTGCTGCAGTTCATCCCTTTGAAGTTTGTGTCACCATGGCAACATGTGTGTTAAGCCAAGTCAACTTCATGACAAGGTAAGATCTTCAAGGACATTGGTTTGCTTTTGATGTCATATTGCCTTGCTACAGTTTAAACCCTTTGAAGTTTGTGTCACTTTGGTAACATGTGTGTGAAGGCAAGTCAACTTCATGACGAGGTAAGATCTTCATTGCCTTGCTGCAGTTCATCCCTTTGAAGTTTGTGTCACCATGGCAACATGTGTGTTAAGCCAAGTCAACTTCATGACAAGGTAAGATCTTCAAGGACATTGGTTTGCCTTTGATGTCATATTGCCTTGTTGCAGTTCATCCCTTTGAAGTTTGTGTCACCATGGCAACATGTGTGTGAAGGGAAGTCAACTTCATGACGAGGTAAGATCTTCATTGCCTTGCTGCAGTTCATGCCTTTGAAGTTTGTGTCACCATGGCAACATGTGTGTAATGGCAATTCAACTTCATGACGAGGTAAGATCTTGAAGGACATTGGTTTGCCGTTGATGTCATATTGCCTTGCTACAGTTCATCCCATTGCAGTTTGTGTCACTTTGGTAACATGTGACACAAACTTGCTTTGTTGCAGTTCATCCCTTTGAAATTTGTGTCACCATGGCAACGTGTGTGTTAAGGCAAGTCAACTTCATGACAAGGTAAGCTCGTCAAGGACATTGGTTTGCCTTTGATGTCATATTGCCTTGCTGCAGTTCATCCCTTTGAAGTTTGTGTCACCATGGCAACATGTGTGTTAAGGCAAGTCAACTTCATGACAAGGTAAGATCTTCAAGGACATTGGTTTGCTTTGATGTCATATTGCCTTGTTGCAGTTCATCCTTTTGAAGTTTGTGTCACCATGGCAACATGTGTGTGAAGGGAAGTCAACTTCATGACAAGGCAAGATCTTCAAGGACATTGGTTTGCCTTTGATGTCATATTGCCTTGCTGCAGTTCATCCCTTTGAAGTTTGTGTCACCATGGCAACATGTGTGTGAAGGCAAGTCAACTTCATGACGTGGTAAGATCTTCATTGCCTTGCTGCAGTTCATCCCTTTGAAGTTTGTGTCACCATGGCAACATGTGTGTGAAGTCAAGTCAACTTAATGACAAGGTAAGATCTTCATTGAGATTGGTTTGCCTTTGATGTCATTCACCACTACGAAGATAGTGGGACAGTTTCATAGTTACATGGGAGCAGGCTCTAAATTACTTTTAACTAGGTAACATCTTCCAAGTCAATATATTGCCTTGCTGCAGTTCATCCCTTTAACGTTTGTGTCACCATGGCAACAAGTGTGTGATGGCAAGTCAACTTCATGACGAGGTAAGATCTTCACCGAGATTGGTTTGCCTTTGATGTCATTCACCACTACGAAGATAGTGGTACAGTTTCATAGTTACATGTTAGCAGACTCTAAATGACTTAAAAGTAGGTAACATTTTCCAAGTCAATATATTGCCTTGCTGCAGTTCATCCCTTTGAAGTTTGTGTCACCATGGCAACATGTGTGTGAAGGCAAGTGAACTTCATGACGAGGTAAGATCTTCATTGCCTTGCTGCATTTCATCTCTTTGAAGTTTGTGTCACCATGGTAACATGTGTGTTAAGGCAAGTCAACTTCATGACAAGGTAAGATCTTCAAGGAGGTTGGTTTGAATTTGATGTCATATTGCCTTGCTGCAGTTCATCCCTTTGAAGTTGGTGTCACCATGGCAACATGTGTGTGAAGGCAAGTCAACTTCATGACAAGGTAAGATCTTCAAGGACATTGGTTTGCCTTTGATGTCTTTTGTCCTTACTGAAGTTCATGCATTTGTGTCTTCCAGACTGGATTACTGTAATTCATTACTGTCTGGCTGTCCAAATAACTCTTTAAAAAGCCTCCAACTGATTCAAAATGCTGCAGCAAGAGCATTGACAGGAATTAGCAAGAGAGATCATATTACTCCAGTTTTAGCTTCTCTTCACTGGCTCCCCTTAAAGTCTAGAATAGAATTTAAAATCCTCCTCCTTACATACAAGGCCCTTAAAGGCCTAGCTCCATCATATCTTAAAGACCTCATTGTACCATATTATCCCAACAGATCACTTCGGTCTGAAAGTGCAGGCCTACTTGTGGTTCCTAGAATTTTAAAAAGTAGAATGGGAGGTAGAGCTTTCAGCTATCAGGCTCCTCTCCTGTGGAACCAGCTCCCAGTTTGGGTTCGGGAAGCAGACACTCTCTCTACTTTTAAGGTCAGGCTTAAGACTTTCCTTTTTGATCAAGCTTATAGTTAGGGCTGGACTAAACCATCCCTTAGTTATGCTGCTATAGGCGTAGGCTGCTGGGGGACAATGCACCAAACACATGTTCTCCTTCTTTCTTCTCTCTCCTCTCTCGTGTCCTCCACTTTCTTTTCTCTGGCACAGAGCTCCTCCCTCTAAATTCCTATCTGCTACTAGTCATGACATTCTGTGCTATTACTATGTAGAATGTTTACTGCTGCTCTCCCTTCTTCCGAGTATCTCTGGCCTGGAGTTGAGTGTTTCCTGTGGAGCTCCATACTACATCTGTTGTCGTGGTCTCATCATTCTGCCCAGTCTCCATGAATCCTGCTGTTATCCACTCCTACCAGAATGAACGATTCTCCAACCTGCTGATGATTCCCCTTACATTTTCTAACCGTCATTAACATCATTAGTTTGTACCATAGCATCCCACCTGTATGCTTTAGTCAGATGTGTGTATCTATGACAGATGTATGTTTATCTTGCTGTTCTCTTTCTCTGTCTGTACCTGGCTGGCCTTAGGCAGATGGGTCCCTCCATATGAGCTGGGTTCTGCTCAAGGTTTCTTCCTGTTAAAGGGGAGTTTTTCCTTGCCACCGTCGCCTGCGGGCTTGCTCTGGGGGTTTCAGGCCGGGTCTTGTAAAGCGTCTTGAGACGATTTGTATTGTTTTTGACGCTATATAAATAAAGCTGAATTGAATTGAATTGAATCCCTTTGAAGTTTGTGTCACCATGGCAACATGTGTGTGAAGGCAAGTGAACTTCATGACGAGGTAAGATCTTCATTGCCTTGCTGCATTTCTTCCCTTTGAAGTTTGTGTCACCATGGCAACATGTGTGTTAAGGCAAGTCAACTTCATGACAAGGTAAGATCTTCAAGGACATTGGTTTGCCTTTGATGTCATATTGCCTTGCTACATGTGTGTGGAGGCATATCAACTTCATGACAAGGTAAGATCTTCAAGGACATTGGTTTGCCTTTGGTGTCATATTGCCTTGCTGAAGTTCATCCTTTTGAAGTTTGTGTCACCATGGCAACATGTGAGTGAAGGCAAGTGAACTTCATGATGAGGTAAGATCTTCATTGCCTTCCTGCAGTTCCTTCCTTTGAAGTTTTTGTCACCATGGCAACATGTGTGTGAAGGCAAGTCAACTTCATGACAATGTAAGATCTTCGAGGACATTGGTTTGCCTTTGATGTCATATTGCCTTGCTGCAGTTCATCCCTTTCAAGTTTGTGTCACCATGGCAACATGTGTGTGAAGGCAAGTCAACTTCATGAAGAGTTAAGATCTTCATTGCCTTACTGCAGTTCATCCCTTTGAAGTTTGTGTCAGCATGGCAACATGTTTGTTAAGGCAAGTCAACTTCATGACAAGGTAAGATCTTCAAGGAGGTTGGTTTGAATTTGATGTCATATTGCCTTGCTGCAGTTCATCCCTTTGAAGTTTGTGTCACCATGGCAACATGTGTGTGAAGGGAAGTCAACTTCATGACAAGGTAAGATCTTCAAGGACATTGGTTTACCTTTGATGTCATATTGCCTTGCTACAGTTCATCCCTTTGAAGTTTGTGTCACCATGGCAACATGTGTGTTAAGGCAAGTCAACTTCATGACGTGGTAAGATCTTCATTGCCTTGCTGCAGTTCATCCCTTTGAAGTTTGTGTCACCATGGCAACATGTGTGTGAATGCAAGTCAACTTCATGACAAGATATGATCTTGAAGGACATTGGTTTGCCTTTGACGTCATATTGCCTTGCTACAGTTCATCCCATTGAAGTTTGTGTCACTTTGGTAACATGTGACACAAACTTGCCTTGTTGCAGTTCATCCCATTGAAGTTTGTGTCACTTTGGTAACATGTGACACAAACTTGCCTTGTTGCAGTTCATCCCTTTGAAGTTTGTGTCACTTCGCTAACATGTGACACAAACTTGCTTTAATGCAGTTAATCCCATTGAAGTTTGTGTCACCATGGCAACATGTGTGTGAAGTCAAGTCAACTTAATGACAAGGTAAGATCTTCATTGAGATTGGTTTGCCTTTGATGTCATTCACCAGTACGAAGATAGTGGTACAGTTTCATAGTTACATGGGAGCAGGCTCTAAATTACTTTTAACTAGGTAACATCTTCCAAGTCAATATATTGCCTTGCTGCAGTTCATCCCTTTGAAGTTTGTGTCACCATGGCAACATGTGTGTGAAGGCAAATCAACTTCATGGCGAGGTAAGATCTTCAAAGAGATTGGTTTGCTTTTGATGTCATATTGCCTTGCTACAGTTTAACCCTTTGAAGTTTGTGTCACTTTGGTAACATGTGTGTGAAGGCAAGTCAACTTCATGACGAGGTAAGATCTTCATTGCCTTGCTGCAGTCCATGCCTTTGAAGTTTGTGTCACCATGGCAACATGTGTGTTAAGCCAAGTCAACTTCATGACAAGGTAAGATCTTCAAGGACATTGGTTTGCCTTTGATGTCATATTGCCTTGTTGCAGTTCATCCCTTTGAAGTTTGTGTCACCATGGCAACATGTGTGTAATGGCAATTCAACTTCATGACGAGGTAAGATCTTGAAGGACATTGGTTTGCCGTTGATGTCATATTGCCTTGCTACAGTTCATCCCATTGCAGTTTGTGTCACTTTGTTAAAATGTGAGACAAACTTGCTTTGTTGCAGTTCATCCCTTTGAAATTTGTGTCACCATGGCAACGTGTGTGTTAAGGCAAGTCAACTTCATGACAAGGTAAGCTCTTCAAGGACATTGGTTTGCCTTTGATGTCATATTGCCTTGCTACAGTTCATCCCATTGAAGTTTGTGTCACTTTGGTAACATGTGACACAAACTTGCCTTGTTGCAGTTCATCCCTTTGAAGTTTGTGTCACTTCGCTAACATGTGACACAAACTTGCTTTAATGCAGTTAATCCCATTGAAGTTTGTGTCACCATGGCAACATGTGTGTGAAGTCAAGTCAACTTAATGACAAGGTAAGATCTTCATTGAGATTGGTTTGCCTTTGATGTCATTCACCACTACGAAGATAGTGGGACAGTTTCATAGTTACATGGGAGCAGGCTCTAAATTACTTTTAACTAGGTAACATCTTCCAAGTCAATATATTGCCTTGCTGCAGTTCATCCCTTTGAAGTTTGTGTCACCATGGCAACATGTGTGTGAAGGCAAATCAACTTCATGGCGAGGTAAGATCTTCATTGCCTTGCTGCAGTTCATCCCTTTGAAGTTTGTGTCACCATGGCAACATGTGTGTTAAGCCAAGTCAACTTCATGACAAGGTAAGATCTTCAAGGACATTGGTTTGCTTTTGATGTCATATTGCCTTGCTACAGTTTAACCCTTTGAAGTTTGTGTCACTTTGGTAACATGTGTGTGAAGGCAAGTCAACTTCATGACGAGGTAAGATCTTCATTGCCTTGCTGCAGTTCATCCCTTTGAAGTTTGTGTCACCATGGCAACATGTGTGTTAAGCCAAGTCAACTTCATGACAAGGTAAGATCTTCAAGGACATTGGTTTGCCTTTGATGTCATATTGCCTTGTTGCAGTTCATCCCTTTGAAGTTTGTGTCACCATGGCAACATGTGTGTGAAGGGAAGTCAACTTCATGACGAGGTAAGATCTTCATTGCCTTGCTGCAGTTCATGCCTTTGAAGTTTGTGTCACCATGGCAACATGTGTGTAATGGCAATTCAACTTCATGACGAGGTAAGATCTTGAAGGACATTGGTTTGCCGTTGATGTCATATTGCCTTGCTACAGTTCATCCCATTGCAGTTTGTGTCACTTTGGTAACATGTGACACAAACTTGCTTTGTTGCAGTTCATCCCTTTGAAATTTGTGTCACCATGGCAACGTGTGTGTTAAGGCAAGTCAACTTCATGACAAGGTAAGCTCGTCAAGGACATTGGTTTGCCTTTGATGTCATATTGCCTTGCTGCAGTTCATCCCTTTGAAGTTTGTGTCACCATGGCAACATGTGTGTTAAGGCAAGTCAACTTCATGACAAGGTAAGATCTTCAAGGACATTGGTTTGCTTTGATGTCATATTGCCTTGTTGCAGTTCATCCTTTTGAAGTTTGTGTCACCATGGCAACATGTGTGTGAAGGGAAGTCAACTTCATGACAAGGCAAGATCTTCAAGGACATTGGTTTGCCTTTGATGTCATATTGCCTTGCTGCAGTTCATCCCTTTGAAGTTTGTGTCACCATGGCAACATGTGTGTGAAGGCAAGTCAACTTCATGACGTGGTAAGATCTTCATTGCCTTGCTGCAGTTCATCCCTTTGAAGTTTGTGTCACCATGGCAACATGTGTGTGAAGTCAAGTCAACTTAATGACAAGGTAAGATCTTCATTGAGATTGGTTTGCCTTTGATGTCATTCACCACTACGAAGATAGTGGGACAGTTTCATAGTTACATGGGAGCAGGCTCTAAATTACTTTTAACTAGGTAACATCTTCCAAGTCAATATATTGCCTTGCTGCAGTTCATCCCTTTAACGTTTGTGTCACCATGGCAACAAGTGTGTGATGGCAAGTCAACTTCATGACGAGGTAAGATCTTCACCGAGATTGGTTTGCCTTTGATGTCATTCACCACTACGAAGATAGTGGTACAGTTTCATAGTTACATGTTAGCAGACTCTAAATGACTTAAAAGTAGGTAACATTTTCCAAGTCAATATATTGCCTTGCTGCAGTTCATCCCTTTGAAGTTTGTGTCACCATGGCAACATGTGTGTGAAGGCAAGTGAACTTCATGACGAGGTAAGATCTTCATTGCCTTGCTGCATTTCATCTCTTTGAAGTTTGTGTCACCATGGTAACATGTGTGTTAAGGCAAGTCAACTTCATGACAAGGTAAGATCTTCAAGGAGGTTGGTTTGAATTTGATGTCATATTGCCTTGCTGCAGTTCATCCCTTTGAAGTTGGTGTCACCATGGCAACATGTGTGTGAAGGCAAGTCAACTTCATGACAAGGTAAGATCTTCAAGGACATTGGTTTGCCTTTGATGTCTTTTGTCCTTACTGAAGTTCATGCATTTGTGTCTTCCAGACTGGATTACTGTAATTCATTACTGTCTGGCTGTCCAAATAACTCTTTAAAAAGCCTCCAACTGATTCAAAATGCTGCAGCAAGAGCATTGACAGGAATTAGCAAGAGAGATCATATTACTCCAGTTTTAGCTTCTCTTCACTGGCTCCCCTTAAAGTCTAGAATAGAATTTAAAATCCTCCTCCTTACATACAAGGCCCTTAAAGGCCTAGCTCCATCATATCTTAAAGACCTCATTGTACCATATTATCCCAACAGATCACTTCGGTCTGAAAGTGCAGGCCTACTTGTGGTTCCTAGAATTTTAAAAAGTAGAATGGGAGGTAGAGCTTTCAGCTATCAGGCTCCTCTCCTGTGGAACCAGCTCCCAGTTTGGGTTCGGGAAGCAGACACTCTCTCTACTTTTAAGGTCAGGCTTAAGACTTTCCTTTTTGATCAAGCTTATAGTTAGGGCTGGACTAAACCATCCCTTAGTTATGCTGCTATAGGCGTAGGCTGCTGGGGGACAATGCACCAAACACATGTTCTCCTTCTTTCTTCTCTCTCCTCTCTCGTGTCCTCCACTTTCTTTTCTCTGGCACAGAGCTCCTCCCTCTAAATTCCTATCTGCTACTAGTCATGACATTCTGTGCTATTACTATGTAGAATGTTTACTGCTGCTCTCCCTTCTTCCGAGTATCTCTGGCCTGGAGTTGAGTGTTTCCTGTGGAGCTCCATACTACATCTGTTGTCGTGGTCTCATCATTCTGCCCAGTCTCCATGAATCCTGCTGTTATCCACTCCTACCAGAATGAACGATTCTCCAACCTGCTGATGATTCCCCTTACATTTTCTAACCGTCATTAACATCATTAGTTTGTACCATAGCATCCCACCTGTATGCTTTAGTCAGATGTGTGTATCTATGACAGATGTATGTTTATCTTGCTGTTCTCTTTCTCTGTCTGTACCTGGCTGGCCTTAGGCAGATGGGTCCCTCCATATGAGCTGGGTTCTGCTCAAGGTTTCTTCCTGTTAAAGGGGAGTTTTTCCTTGCCACCGTCGCCTGCGGGCTTGCTCTGGGGGTTTCAGGCCGGGTCTTGTAAAGCGTCTTGAGACGATTTGTATTGTTTTTGACGCTATATAAATAAAGCTGAATTGAATTGAATTGAATCCCTTTGAAGTTTGTGTCACCATGGCAACATGTGTGTGAAGGCAAGTGAACTTCATGACGAGGTAAGATCTTCATTGCCTTGCTGCATTTCTTCCCTTTGAAGTTTGTGTCACCATGGCAACATGTGTGTTAAGGCAAGTCAACTTCATGACAAGGTAAGATCTTCAAGGACATTGGTTTGCCTTTGATGTCATATTGCCTTGCTACATGTGTGTGGAGGCATATCAACTTCATGACAAGGTAAGATCTTCAAGGACATTGGTTTGCCTTTGGTGTCATATTGCCTTGCTGAAGTTCATCCTTTTGAAGTTTGTGTCACCATGGCAACATGTGAGTGAAGGCAAGTGAACTTCATGATGAGGTAAGATCTTCATTGCCTTCCTGCAGTTCCTTCCTTTGAAGTTTTTGTCACCATGGCAACATGTGTGTGAAGGCAAGTCAACTTCATGACAATGTAAGATCTTCGAGGACATTGGTTTGCCTTTGATGTCATATTGCCTTGCTGCAGTTCATCCCTTTCAAGTTTGTGTCACCATGGCAACATGTGTGTGAAGGCAAGTCAACTTCATGAAGAGTTAAGATCTTCATTGCCTTACTGCAGTTCATCCCTTTGAAGTTTGTGTCAGCATGGCAACATGTTTGTTAAGGCAAGTCAACTTCATGACAAGGTAAGATCTTCAAGGAGGTTGGTTTGAATTTGATGTCATATTGCCTTGCTGCAGTTCATCCCTTTGAAGTTTGTGTCACCATGGCAACATGTGTGTGAAGGGAAGTCAACTTCATGACAAGGTAAGATCTTCAAGGACATTGGTTTACCTTTGATGTCATATTGCCTTGCTACAGTTCATCCCTTTGAAGTTTGTGTCACCATGGCAACATGTGTGTTAAGGCAAGTCAACTTCATGACGTGGTAAGATCTTCATTGCCTTGCTGCAGTTCATCCCTTTGAAGTTTGTGTCACCATGGCAACATGTGTGTGAATGCAAGTCAACTTCATGACAAGATATGATCTTGAAGGACATTGGTTTGCCTTTGACGTCATATTGCCTTGCTACAGTTCATCCCATTGAAGTTTGTGTCACTTTGGTAACATGTGACACAAACTTGCCTTGTTGCAGTTCATCCCATTGAAGTTTGTGTCACTTTGGTAACATGTGACACAAACTTGCCTTGTTGCAGTTCATCCCTTTGAAGTTTGTGTCACTTCGCTAACATGTGACACAAACTTGCTTTAATGCAGTTAATCCCATTGAAGTTTGTGTCACCATGGCAACATGTGTGTGAAGTCAAGTCAACTTAATGACAAGGTAAGATCTTCATTGAGATTGGTTTGCCTTTGATGTCATTCACCAGTACGAAGATAGTGGTACAGTTTCATAGTTACATGGGAGCAGGCTCTAAATTACTTTTAACTAGGTAACATCTTCCAAGTCAATATATTGCCTTGCTGCAGTTCATCCCTTTGAAGTTTGTGTCACCATGGCAACATGTGTGTGAAGGCAAATCAACTTCATGGCGAGGTAAGATCTTCAAAGAGATTGGTTTGCTTTTGATGTCATATTGCCTTGCTACAGTTTAACCCTTTGAAGTTTGTGTCACTTTGGTAACATGTGTGTGAAGGCAAGTCAACTTCATGACGAGGTAAGATCTTCATTGCCTTGCTGCAGTCCATGCCTTTGAAGTTTGTGTCACCATGGCAACATGTGTGTTAAGCCAAGTCAACTTCATGACAAGGTAAGATCTTCAAGGACATTGGTTTGCCTTTGATGTCATATTGCCTTGTTGCAGTTCATCCCTTTGAAGTTTGTGTCACCATGGCAACATGTGTGTAATGGCAATTCAACTTCATGACGAGGTAAGATCTTGAAGGACATTGGTTTGCCGTTGATGTCATATTGCCTTGCTACAGTTCATCCCATTGCAGTTTGTGTCACTTTGTTAAAATGTGAGACAAACTTGCTTTGTTGCAGTTCATCCCTTTGAAATTTGTGTCACCATGGCAACGTGTGTGTTAAGGCAAGTCAACTTCATGACAAGGTAAGCTCTTCAAGGACATTGGTTTGCCTTTGATGTCATATTGCCTTGCTACAGTTCATCCCATTGAAGTTTGTGTCACTTTGGTAACATGTGACACAAACTTGCCTTGTTGCAGTTCATCCCTTTGAAGTTTGTGTCACTTCGCTAACATGTGACACAAACTTGCTTTAATGCAGTTAATCCCATTGAAGTTTGTGTCACCATGGCAACATGTGTGTGAAGTCAAGTCAACTTAATGACAAGGTAAGATCTTCATTGAGATTGGTTTGCCTTTGATGTCATTCACCACTACGAAGATAGTGGGACAGTTTCATAGTTACATGGGAGCAGGCTCTAAATTACTTTTAACTAGGTAACATCTTCCAAGTCAATATATTGCCTTGCTGCAGTTCATCCCTTTGAAGTTTGTGTCACCATGGCAACATGTGTGTGAAGGCAAATCAACTTCATGGCGAGGTAAGATCTTCATTGCCTTGCTGCAGTTCATCCCTTTGAAGTTTGTGTCACCATGGCAACATGTGTGTTAAGCCAAGTCAACTTCATGACAAGGTAAGATCTTCAAGGACATTGGTTTGCTTTTGATGTCATATTGCCTTGCTACAGTTTAACCCTTTGAAGTTTGTGTCACTTTGGTAACATGTGTGTGAAGGCAAGTCAACTTTATGACGAGGTAAGATCTTCATTGCCTTGCTGCAGTTCATCCCTTTGAAGTTTGTGTCACCATGGCAACATGTGTGTTAAGCCAAGTCAACTTCATGACAAGGTAAGATCTTCAAGGACATTGGTTTGCCTTTGATGTCATATTGCCTTGTTGCAGTTCATCCCTTTGAAGTTTGTGTCACCATGGCAACATGTGTGTGAAGGGAAGTCAACTTCATGACGAGGTAAGATCTTCATTGCCTTGCTGCAGTTCATGCCTTTGAAGTTTGTGTCACCATGGCAACATGTGTGTAATGGCAATTCAACTTCATGACGAGGTAAGATCTTGAAGGACATTGGTTTGCCGTTGATGTCATATTGCCTTGCTACAGTTCATCCCATTGCAGTTTGTGTCACTTTGGTAACATGTGACACAAACTTGCTTTGTTGCAGTTCATCCCTTTGAAATTTGTGTCACCATGGCAACGTGTGTGTTAAGGCAAGTCAACTTCATGACAAGGTAAGCTCGTCAAGGACATTGGTTTGCCTTTGATGTCATATTGCCTTGCTGCAGTTCATCCCTTTGAAGTTTGTGTCACCATGGCAACATGTGTGTTAAGGCAAGTCAACTTCATGACAAGGTAAGATCTTCAAGGACATTGGTTTGCTTTGATGTCATATTGCCTTGTTGCAGTTCATCCTTTTGAAGTTTGTGTCACCATGGCAACATGTGTGTGAAGGGAAGTCAACTTCATGACAAGGCAAGATCTTCAAGGACATTGGTTTGCCTTTGATGTCATATTGCCTTGCTGCAGTTCATCCCTTTGAAGTTTGTGTCACCATGGCAACATGTGTGTGAAGGCAAGTCAACTTCATGACGTGGTAAGATCTTCATTGCCTTGCTGCAGTTCATCCCTTTGAAGTTTGTGTCACCATGGCAACATGTGTGTGAAGTCAAGTCAACTTAATGACAAGGTAAGATCTTCATTGAGATTGGTTTGCCTTTGATGTCATTCACCACTACGAAGATAGTGGGACAGTTTCATAGTTACATGGGAGCAGGCTCTAAATTACTTTTAACTAGGTAACATCTTCCAAGTCAATATATTGCCTTGCTGCAGTTCATCCCTTTAACGTTTGTGTCACCATGGCAACAAGTGTGTGATGGCAAGTCAACTTCATGACGAGGTAAGATCTTCACCGAGATTGGTTTGCCTTTGATGTCATTCACCACTACGAAGATAGTGGTACAGTTTCATAGTTACATGTTAGCAGACTCTAAATGACTTAAAAGTAGGTAACATTTTCCAAGTCAATATATTGCCTTGCTGCAGTTCATCCCTTTGAAGTTTGTGTCACCATGGCAACATGTGTGTGAAGGCAAGTGAACTTCATGACGAGGTAAGATCTTCATTGCCTTGCTGCATTTCATCTCTTTGAAGTTTGTGTCACCATGGTAACATGTGTGTTAAGGCAAGTCAACTTCATGACAAGGTAAGATCTTCAAGGAGGTTGGTTTGAATTTGATGTCATATTGCCTTGCTGCAGTTCATCCCTTTGAAGTTGGTGTCACCATGGCAACATGTGTGTGAAGGCAAGTCAACTTCATGACAAGGTAAGATCTTCAAGGACATTGGTTTGCCTTTGATGTCTTTTGTCCTTACTGAAGTTCATGCATTTGTGTCTTCCAGACTGGATTACTGTAATTCATTACTGTCTGGCTGTCCAAATAACTCTTTAAAAAGCCTCCAACTGATTCAAAATGCTGCAGCAAGAGCATTGACAGGAATTAGCAAGAGAGATCATATTACTCCAGTTTTAGCTTCTCTTCACTGGCTCCCCTTAAAGTCTAGAATAGAATTTAAAATCCTCCTCCTTACATACAAGGCCCTTAAAGGCCTAGCTCCATCATATCTTAAAGACCTCATTGTACCATATTATCCCAACAGATCACTTCGGTCTGAAAGTGCAGGCCTACTTGTGGTTCCTAGAATTTTAAAAAGTAGAATGGGAGGTAGAGCTTTCAGCTATCAGGCTCCTCTCCTGTGGAACCAGCTCCCAGTTTGGGTTCGGGAAGCAGACACTCTCTCTACTTTTAAGGTCAGGCTTAAGACTTTCCTTTTTGATCAAGCTTATAGTTAGGGCTGGACTAAACCATCCCTTAGTTATGCTGCTATAGGCGTAGGCTGCTGGGGGACAATGCACCAAACACATGTTCTCCTTCTTTCTTCTCTCTCCTCTCTCGTGTCCTCCACTTTCTTTTCTCTGGCACAGAGCTCCTCCCTCTAAATTCCTATCTGCTACTAGTCATGACATTCTGTGCTATTACTATGTAGAATGTTTACTGCTGCTCTCCCTTCTTCCGAGTATCTCTGGCCTGGAGTTGAGTGTTTCCTGTGGAGCTCCATACTACATCTGTTGTCGTGGTCTCATCATTCTGCCCAGTCTCCATGAATCCTGCTGTTATCCACTCCTACCAGAATGAACGATTCTCCAACCTGCTGATGATTCCCCTTACATTTTCTAACCGTCATTAACATCATTAGTTTGTACCATAGCATCCCACCTGTATGCTTTAGTCAGATGTGTGTATCTATGACAGATGTATGTTTATCTTGCTGTTCTCTTTCTCTGTCTGTACCTGGCTGGCCTTAGGCAGATGGGTCCCTCCATATGAGCTGGGTTCTGCTCAAGGTTTCTTCCTGTTAAAGGGGAGTTTTTCCTTGCCACCGTCGCCTGCGGGCTTGCTCTGGGGGTTTCAGGCCGGGTCTTGTAAAGCGTCTTGAGACGATTTGTATTGTTTTTGACGCTATATAAATAAAGCTGAATTGAATTGAATTGAATCCCTTTGAAGTTTGTGTCACCATGGCAACATGTGTGTGAAGGCAAGTGAACTTCATGACGAGGTAAGATCTTCATTGCCTTGCTGCATTTCTTCCCTTTGAAGTTTGTGTCACCATGGCAACATGTGTGTTAAGGCAAGTCAACTTCATGACAAGGTAAGATCTTCAAGGACATTGGTTTGCCTTTGATGTCATATTGCCTTGCTACATGTGTGTGGAGGCATATCAACTTCATGACAAGGTAAGATCTTCAAGGACATTGGTTTGCCTTTGGTGTCATATTGCCTTGCTGAAGTTCATCCTTTTGAAGTTTGTGTCACCATGGCAACATGTGAGTGAAGGCAAGTGAACTTCATGATGAGGTAAGATCTTCATTGCCTTCCTGCAGTTCCTTCCTTTGAAGTTTTTGTCACCATGGCAACATGTGTGTGAAGGCAAGTCAACTTCATGACAATGTAAGATCTTCGAGGACATTGGTTTGCCTTTGATGTCATATTGCCTTGCTGCAGTTCATCCCTTTCAAGTTTGTGTCACCATGGCAACATGTGTGTGAAGGCAAGTCAACTTCATGAAGAGTTAAGATCTTCATTGCCTTACTGCAGTTCATCCCTTTGAAGTTTGTGTCAGCATGGCAACATGTTTGTTAAGGCAAGTCAACTTCATGACAAGGTAAGATCTTCAAGGAGGTTGGTTTGAATTTGATGTCATATTGCCTTGCTGCAGTTCATCCCTTTGAAGTTGGTGTCACCATGGCAACATGTGTGTGAAGGCAAGTCAACTTCATGACAAGGTAAGATCTTCAAGGACATTGGTTTGCCTTTGATGTCATATTGCCTTGCTGCAGTTCATCCCTTTGAAGTTTGTGTCACCATGGCAACATGTATGTGAAGTCAAGTCAACTTCATGACGAGGTAAGATCTTCATTGCCTTGCTGCAGTTCATCCCTTTGAAATTTGTGTCACCATGGCAACATATCTGGGAAGGCAAGTCAACTTTATGACAAGTTAAGATCTTGAAGGACATTGGTTTGCCTTTGATGTCATATTGCCTTGCCTTTTTTAATCCCTTTGAAGTTTGTGTCGCCATGGCAACATGTGTGTAAAGGCAAGTCGACTTCATGACGAAGTAAGATCTTCATTGCCTTGCTGCAGTTCATCCCTTTGACGTTTGTGTCACCATGGGAACATGTGTGTGAAGGTAAGTCAACTTCATGACAAGGTATGATCTTTAAGGACATTGGTTTGCCTTTGATGTCATACTGCCTTGCTGCAGTTCCTCATTTTGAAATTTGTGACACCATGGCAACATGTGTGTTAAGGCAAGTCAACTTCATGACAAGGTAAGATCTTGAAGGACATTGGTGTGCCTTTGATGTCATATTGCCATGTGAGCAGGCTCTAAATGACTTATGACTAGGTAAGATCTTCCAAGTCGATATATTGCCTTGCTGCAGTTCATCCCTTTGAAGTACATGTCAGCATGGCAACATGTTTGTGAAGGCAAGTCAACTTCATGACGAGGTAAGATCTTCACCGAGATTGGTTTGCCTTTGATGTCATTCACCACTACGAAGATAGTGGTACAGTTTCATAGTTACATGTTAGCAGACTCTAAATGACTTAAAAGTAGGTAACATTTTCCAAGTCAATATATTGCCTTGCTGCAGTTCATCCCTTTGAAGTTTGTGTCACCATGGCAACATGTGATTGACGGCAAGTCAATTTCATGGCGAGGTAAGATCTTCAAAGAGATTGGTTTGCCTTTGATGTCATATTGCCTTGCTACAGTTCATCCCTTTGAAGTTTGTGTCACTTTGGTAACATGTGACACAAACTTGTTTTGTTGCAGTTCATCCCTTTACAGTTTTTGTCACCATGGCAACATGTGTGTTAAGGGAAGTCAACTTCATGACAAGGTAAGATCTTCAAGGAGGTTGGTTTGCCTTTGATGTCATATTGCCTTGCTGCAGTTCATCCCTTTGAAGTTTGTGTCATCATGGCAACATGTGTGTGAAGGCAAGTCAACTTCATGACAAGGTAAGATCTTGATTGAGATTGGTTTGCCTTTGATGATTCACCACTACGAAGATAGTGGTACAGTTTCGTAGTTACAAGTGAGCAGACTCTAAATGACTTATAACTAGGTACCATCTTCCAAGTCAATATATTGCCTTGCTGCAGTTCATCCCTTTGAAGTTTGTGTCACCATGGCAACATGTGAGTGACGGCAAGTCAATTTCATGGCGAGGTAATATCTTTAAAGAGATTGGTTTGCCTTTGATGTCATATTGCCTTCCTACAATTCATCTCTATGAAGTTCGTGTCACTTTGGTAACATGTGACACAAACTTGCTTTGCTGCAGGTCATCCCTTTGAAGTTTTTGTCACCATGGTAACATGTGTTTGAAGGCAAGTGAACTTCATGACAATGTAAGATCTTCAAGGACATTGGTTTGCCTTTGATGTCATATTGGCTTGCTGCAGTTCATGCCTTTGAAGTTTTTGTCACTTTTTTTTTTTTTTTTTTTTAAACATGTATTTATTAGTTTTTCATTTAAATACAACAGTATCCAACACTGAAAATATAATGAACATATGGCAGTTAGTAAAATAATAATAATAATAATAATTGAAATGTTAATCCTAAAAGATCCCAAATAAATGAATAATCAAATAAATGAAGATAGCAAACAATACAAATAAATACAATTTCAAATAAATAAACAAATAAATAAGTAAAAAAAAAAAAAAAAAAAAAAAAAAAATCATAATGTAGGTTACACAGTATATCCCCAACAACAAGTCAGACATTATTCCATTATCTTATTGTCTTATTCTCCCACCGCCTCCTCCAAATCCCCACTCCTCAATAGTTCCAGAAATAACTTCCAAATGTTGTAAAATTCAGAAGCCTTCTTTCTAACAATATAGGTCAGTTTTTCAAGAGCTAAACTCGATGTTAAGTTATTTAACCAGTGGTTAAAAGAGGGGCAACCAAGATTCTTCCAACATAATGCAATACAGCGTTTGGCCTGTAGCAAACAAAGATCGACCATTTTTCTTTCTTCACACGACAGAGTACAGTCATCTGGATACAAGCCTAAAATGCATAACTTAGGGCAAAGCGGTACAGGGGAAGTTGTGATCTGAGAGATATATTTTAACACTGAGCTCCAAAATTTTTGAATCTCATCACATTTCCACAGACAGTGGTATAGTGTACCCTGATGCCTATTACACTTATAACATAGATCAAGTATATTAGGATCAAATTTATTTAATTGTACAGGGGAGATGTATGTTCGCATTATCCAATTGAATTGTATCATTCTCAAACGAGTGTTAATGGTTTGAGTGTGTGTTTTTAAACATATTTTACCCCATTCAGTAGATGAAATATCCTCTTGTAAGTCGCTAATCCACTCCCGTCTTTTACTATCAGAGTTTTCCTTATGATTTTCAACTAACATGTTATAAAACTGGGAGACCAGTCTTTTACCAAAACAGTTTTTTGTAACATGAGTCTCTAGGATGGAGAGCGGGGGTTGATGCACTGAATTGTTTAAATGTGCTAGAATAAAACTTCTAAGTTGTAAATACTTAAAGAAGTGTTTCTGCGGTATATTAAACTTTGCCCTTAATTCACTGAATGACATTAGTGAATATTCCTCATATAAGTCCTGTAGTTTCGCAATACCCTTGTTCAGCCATGCTTTAAAGCCCATGTCGTTCTTAGCCGGGGCAAAGAGTTCATTACCCCAAATTGGGGAGAAACAGGACAACCCTGGAGAGTCATTCAACATTTTTTGTACTTCATGCCAAACAACAATAGTGTTTTTTACAAAGGGATTAGTAGTACTTTTCTTTAATGCTTTAAAGGGTGCTGAGTATAGATAGCTATTTAATGACAAACCCTTTGAGGACATTTTTTCAATTTCTAACCAGGGAAGGAAAGTATCGTTAGAAAACCAAAACATAGTGGTCCTCAGCTGAGCAGCCCAATAATACCATTCTAAATTTGGAAATTGTAGCCCTCCCCTTTCATATGGTAAATACAAGAGGGAGAGTCTGAGTCTTGGCTTCCTATTGTTCCAAATGAAATTAGAAAGAAGCTTTCTGGTCTTGGAAAAAAAAGAAGGAGGAGGAGCCAGTGGAATTGACTGAAAGATATATAGAAATTTAGGTAATATAGTCATCTTTACTATGTTTATTCTTCCCAGTAAAGAAAGAGGCAAAGATATTAATCTAGTGATCTCTTCCGACACCTCTACTACCATGGGCTCATAATTGGCTGAGCAAAGATTACTTATCTTTGGGGTTACTCTGATGCCCAAATATTTAAATCCCTCTGTGGCATTCACAAATGGGTGGGATACAACTGGTTTCTTCCTCTCGTTTACATTTAAAAACATAATGGATGATTTTTCTTTATTCACTTTGAACCCAGAGAAACTGCCAAATTGGTCGAATAGCTTCAGGAGAGATGGTATTGATTCTGCAAGGTGTGATAGAAACACAATAGTATCATCAGCGTACATTGCCGTTTTGTGTAACATATGCCCGGTCTTAATACCATGGATTGAGGGATGTGATCTAATTGCTATTGCTAATGGTTCCATTGCTAATATAAAAAGCAAAGGTGAAATTGGAGACCCTTGCCTGGTGCCTCGAAATAACTCAAAAGGATGAGAGATGAGATTATTGGTAACTACCATTGCAACCGAATCAACAAGTAAAATTTCAACCCATCTACGGAAGTAATCACCAAATCCAAAACGCTTAAGCACCTCAAGTAGATAGGGCCATTCAACTCGATCGAACGCCTTCTCCGCATCGAGTGATAGTATTGCTGTATCAGGTGACTCTTCACATTCGTGGATTATATTGAGAACTCTCCTCACGTTGTGGAACCCCTGACGATTTTGAACAAAACCATTTTGATCTCCATGTATAATGGCTGGTAGAGCCCTCTCCAGCCTCATAGCCAGAGCCTTAGCTAGGATTTTGGAGTCAGAATTTAACAGCGATATGGGTCTGTAAGAACCGCTTTCGGCTGGCGCTTTGCCTTGTTTTAGAATGAGAGTGATCAGAGCACTACGTAATGTAGCAGGGAGGCAACCTGTTTTAAAGGATTCCAAATAAACATCTAATAATGGGGGTATTAATTTTGCTTTAAATAGCTTGTAAATATCTATTGGAAGCCCGTCGGGACCCGAAGCCTTACCTCCTCTCATGTTCGTAATGGCATTAGAAACATCATTGAAATTTATTTCTCTCTCTAATTCATTTTTCATACCTTCAGAAATACAGGGAAAGACCAATCTATCCAAGAAGGTATTTTGGTTTACCAGGTCCAGTGGGCGGTCAGAATTATAAAGGGTTTTATAATATGAGACAAAGGTGTTATTAATTTCTGTGGGATCCGTAGATAATTCTCCTTGTTCGTTCCTGATTATATTAATGGCTCTATCAGATTCAAGTTTCTTTATCTGCCAAGCTAGCAGTTTACCCGGCTTTTCACCCTGATCATAAAACGTTTGTTTCAATCTTATTAGACCATCTTCAGCTTTAAGCATAGAAAGCTCCTCGTATTTAGCTTTAAGGGTCAATAATTCCTGTTTTTTCTGTGTTGAATCATCTATGGTAACTTCTCTCTCTAATTCTCTAATTTTATTGTCCAATTCGTTCATTGTCTGTTTGAATTTATTAACTTTAGAGCTGGTGAAACTTATCATTTGTCCTCTAATATATGCTTTAAAAGCTTCCCACCTAATGGCTGCAGTTGTTTGAATTGTATTAATTGAGAAGTAGAGATCAATGTGTTCTCCTACAAATTTTATAAAGTCAGAATCATGTATCCATTTAGGGTGTAAGCGCCAATTGTTAGAGCGGCTATTCACTCGTTCTACCTTGTAAAATAGTGAGGTTGGGGCATGATCTGACAATACAATGCTGTCATATATACACTTGGTTATACTGGGTAGCAGAGATGATGAAATTAAGAAATAATCTATTCGGGAGTGGGATTTAAATACTGCTGAATAGCAAGAGAATTCCCTTTTATTGGGATTTTGAATTCTCCATGGATCACAGAGGTTCAGATCTTTCATATATTGTTGTATTTTTTTTCTTGTTTGCGAATGTGAAGTGTCCATCCCTGTTGAGCGGTCAAGCTTCGGGTCCAAAGTACAATTTAAGTCACCTGCCAGTATTATCTTACCAGGAAGGGTAGCTATCAACAGAAACAAATTCTCAAAAAATGATGGGTTATCATCATTAGGGCCATAAACATTAACTAAATTGAAATTTTCTTTCAAGAGAGTTCCTTGAACCACCAAAAATCTACCAGCTTTATCATAAATAGTATTGTTTACTTGGAAAGGCACTGAATTATGAATTAACACCATAACCCCTCTCGAGTGAGAAGGGCAACAGGATGCTAGCACTTTGCCTGGCCATCTCCTATGTACTTTCACCAGATCCTCTCTAAGTAAATGGGTCTCTTGGATAAACGCTATTGATGACTCAAGTTGTTTAAGCCTGGTAATAACCTGTTTTAGTTTAGCCACTTTTACCATTCCTCTCACATTCCAAGAAGTAAATTTAAAATTCTTATATGGAGTCATCTGTTCTTAATACTACATCAGATTGTGCAACATAGTATCATCTTTTTGTTGTCGGTAAACCTTTCAGTATCCCTAACTGTTGTGTTGGGAGTAAACCAGTAAAAAGCAACAAGTTGTGAAAAATACAAAAACACAAACAAACAACATAAAATCTGCCATAAATGAACCCCCTTAGCTGTCAACCTGAACAGGACAGCCCCTCGCCCTACCCCACCCTCCCCCTGACCTTGGGGTGCAGTTAAGTGCACACGCTGATCCAATGTAAACAAGGGAGCAGCTAGACCAAACCGAGCTGACATTAAGGTCAAACAAAACAAAACCAACTGGACAATTGTGTCTCCTGACGAAAATGTATATTCTACACGAACATGTATGTATATAATGATCATTACAAACTTGCAGCATAACTCTCATCCAGGAAAGCCGACTGTATGGCGACCAACCGACACTCCAAGAAACAAATGAAAGCCCACTCAACGAGTGGGCGTGGCCATTACTCTATAAGGGGTAAATAAAATGGCGTGGCCATTACTCTATAAGGGGTAAATAAAATGCCCATTACATCTGAGGAGATTGAAGGAATGGTAAACTAAACACACACAAAAAAAGAAAAACTCTTCCCAAAAAAAGATGAGCGTTACTGGCCAATAAATCTAACAATTTCGAACTACAGATGTTATAGGCAGATAGTAAAGGATTCAAAAGTTTCCATTAAATAATCTGCTAGACCTCTGTATTCTGCAAACCTTGGATGAATTTTTCCGCATCTGCTGGGGTTTCAAAGACATGCGTGTGTCCATCAGACGACACTCGTAGCTTCGCTGGGTAAATTAATCCGTAACGCATGTTCAACGATCTCAGCTGTTGTTTTACCCGGTCAAAACCCCTCCGTCGTCGGTGGAGATCTGTAGAAAGATCCGGGAAGAACATGACCTCTTGACCACCGCAGATAACTTTCCCTTTGGCCATAGCTGCTCGCATCACTCGGATTTTATCTTGGAAGTTTAAAAACTTCACGATGAGGACTCTCGGTGTGGGTGGTCGGTTGGGTTGCGTCCGGCCGGGCAACCGGTGAGCTCTTTCGATGAGAGGTTGTCTCGGGAATGTCGCTGGTCCCAGCGCTTCGGGGAGCCACTTCTCCAGGAAAGCCACCGCATCATTTCCTTCCATTTTCTCCGGCACATTAACTAGTCGCAGGTTGGAACGACGAGAGCGGTTTTCGAGGTCCTCGAGTTTGTTCGTGAGGAGAGTCACTTGTTTAGCTAGCGCCTCTGTCTTGCCTTTCTCTGAGTTAACTGTGTCCTCCACGCTGCTAATGCGCTCCTCTGCTCCATCCATGCGCACCGAAAAGTCCTGCACGTCCCTCTTAACGTCCTGAATCGCTTTCAGGACCACATCAATTTTTGTGGAAAAGTCACTTCTGATCCCGTCGAGTATTTGAATAACATCCATGTTGTGGGCCAATCCAGTATTCACGTCCAAGAGACGCCCAGGGCTAGCATCACCTGCAGAGTTAGCTTGACTGTTAGCATCCGAGACGTCCTCTTCCTCACTCGGAGAAGAGTGTGCTTTAGATTTATTTTGTGCTTTCTTCGCCGGCATAATGTCGCGGATATATGATAATAACTCGCTACACGCAGTAGTTATCACTGTTCACGCAGTTAAAGGACAGTTTTCAGGAATTTACTAAAATATCGCCAGGAGCTCACAAAAGTACGTGTGCCTAGTTCAGCGCCATAACCACGCCCCCTTAGTTTTTGTCACTTTGGTAACATGTGACACAAACTTGCGTTGCTGCAGTTCATCCCTTTGAAGTTTTTGTCACCATGGCAACATGTGTGTGAAGGCAAGTCAACTTCATGACGTGGTAAGATCTTCATTGCCTTGCTGCAGTTCATCCCTTTGAATTTTGTGTCAGCATGGCAACATGTGTGTTAAGGCAAGTCAACTTCATGACAAGGTAAGATCTTCAAGGAGGTTGGTTTGAATTTGATGTTTTATTGCCTTGCTGCAGTTCATCCCTTTGAAGTTGGTGTCACCATGGCAACATGTGTGTGAAGGCAAGTCAACTTCATGACAAGGTAAGATCTTCAAGGACATTGGTTTGCCTTTGATGTCTTTTGTCCTTACTGCAGTTCATCCCTTTGAAGTTTGTGTCACCATGGCAACATGTGTGTTAAGGCAAGTCAACTTCATGACAAGGTAAGATCTTCAAGGACATTGGTTTGCCTTTGATGTCATCTTGCCTTGCTACATGTGTGTGGAGGCATATCAACTTCATGACAATGTAAGATCTTCAAGGACATTGGTTTGCCTTTGATGTCATATTGCCTTGCTGCAGTTCATCCCTTTGAAGTTTGTGTCACCATGGCAACATGTGTGTGATGGTAAGTCAACTTCATGACGAGGTAAGATCTTCATTGCCTTGCTGCAGTTCATGCCTTTGAAGTTTGTGTCACCATGGCAATATGTGTGTGAAGGGAAGTCAACTTCCTGGTGAGGTAAGATCTTCAAAGAGATTGGTTTGCCTTTGATGTCATATTGCCTTGCTACATGTGTGTGGAGGCAAATCAACTTCATGAAAAGGTAAGATCTTCAAGGACATTGGTTTGCCTTTGATGTCATGTTGCCTTGCTGAAGTTCATCCCTTTGAAGTTTTTGTCACCATGGCAACATGTGTGTGAAGGCAAGTCAACTTCATCACAATGTAAGATCTACAAGGACATTGGTTTGCCTTTGATGTCATATTGCCTTGGTGTAGTTCATCCCTTTGAAGTTTGTGTCACCATGGCAACATGTGTGTGAAGGCAAGTCAACTTCATGACGAGGTAAGATCTTCATTGCCTTTCTACAGTTCATCCCCTTGAAGTTTGTGTCACTTTGGTAACATGTGACACAAACTTGCTTTGTTGCAGTTCATCCCTTTGAAGTTTTTCTCACCATGGCAACATGTGTGTGTAGGCAAGTCAACTTCATGACAAGGTAAGATCTTCAAGGACATTGGTTTGCCTTTGATGTCTTTTCTCCTTGCTGCAGTTCATCCCTTTGAAGTTTGTGTCACCATGGCAACATGTGTGTGAAGGCAAGTGAACTTTATGACAAGGTAAGATCTTCATTGAGACTGGTTTGCCTTTGATATCATTCACCAAAACGAAGATAGCCGTACAGTTTCATATTTACATGTGAGCAGACTCTAAATGACTTCAACCTAGGTAACATCTTCCAAGTCAATATATTGCCTTGCTGCAGTTCATCCCTTTGAAGTTTGTGTCACCATGGCAACATGTGTGTGAAGGCAAGTCAACTTCATGATGAGGTAAGATCTTCATTGCCTTGCTGCAGTTCATCCCTTTGAAGTTTCTGTCACCATGGCAACATGTGTGTTAAGGCAAGTCAACTTCATGACAAGGTAAGCTCTTCAAGGACATTGGTTTGCCTTTGATGTCATATTGCCTTGCTGCAGTTCATCCGTTTGAAGTTTGTGTCACCATGACAACATGTGTGTGAAGGCAAGTCAACTTTATGACAAGGTAAGATCTTCATTGAGACTGGTTTGCCTTTGATGTCATTCACCAATACGAAGATAGCCGTACAGTTTCATATTCACATGTGAGGAGACTCTAAATGACTTCTACCTAGGTAACATCTTCCAAGTCAATATATTGCCTTGCTGCAGTTCATCCCTTTGAAGTTTGTGTCACCATGGCAACATGTGTGTGAAGGCAAGTCAACTTCATGACGAGGTAAGATCTTCATTGCCTTGCTGCAGTTCATCCCTTTGAAGTTTGTGTCACCATGACAACATGTGTGTGAAGGCACGTGAACTTCATGACGAGGTAAGATCTTCATTGCCTTGCTGCAGTTCATCCCTTTGAAGTTTGTGTCACCATGGCAACATGTGTGTGAATGCAAGTCAACTTCATGACAAGGTAAGATCTTCAAGGACATTGGTTTGCCTTTGTTGTCATGTTGCCTTGCTGCAGCTCATCCCTTTGAAGTTTGTGTCACCATGGCAATATGTGAGTGACGGCAAGTCATCTTCATGGCGAGGTAAGATCTTCAAGGACATTGGTTTGCCTTTGATGTCATATTGCCTTGCTGCAGTTCATCGCTTTGAAGTTTGTGTCACCATGGCAACATGTGTGTGAAGGCAAGTCAACTTCATGACGAGGTAAGATCTTTATTGCCTTGCTGCAGTTCATCCCTTTGAAGTTTGTGTCACCATGGCAACATGTGTGTGAAGGCAAGTCAACTTCATGACGAGGTAAGATCTTCATTGCCTTTCTACAGTTCATCCCCTTGAAGTTTGTGTCACTTTGGTAACATGTGACACAAACTTGCTTTGTTGCAGTTCATCCCTTTGAAGTTTTTCTCACCATGGCAACATGTGTGTGTAGGCAAGTCAACTTCATGACAAGGTAAGATCTTCAAGGACATTGGTTTGCCTTTGATGTCTTTTCTCCTTGCTGCAGTTCATCCCTTTGAAGTTTGTGTCACCATGGCAACATGTGTGTGAAGGCAAGTGAACTTTATGACAAGGTAAGATCTTCATTGAGACTGGTTTGCCTTTGATATCATTCACCAAAACGAAGATAGCCGTACAGTTTCATATTTACATGTGAGCAGACTCTAAATGACTTCAACCTAGGTAACATCTTCCAAGTCAATATATTGCCTTGCTGCAGTTCATCCCTTTGAAGTTTGTGTCACCATGGCAACATGTGTGTGAAGGCAAGTCAACTTCATGACGAGGTAAGATCTTCATTGCCTTGCTGCAGTTCATCCCTTTGAAGTTTCTGTCACCATGGCAACATGTGTGTTAAGGCAAGTCAACTTCATGACAAGGTAAGCTCTTCAAGGACATTGGTTTGCCTTTGATGTCATATTGCCTTGCTGCAGTTCATCCGTTTGAAGTTTGTGTCACCATGACAACATGTGTGTGAAGGCAAGTCAACTTTATGACAAGGTAAGATCTTCATTGAGACTGGTTTGCCTTTGATGTCATTCACCAATACGAAGATAGCCGTACAGTTTCATATTTACATGTGAGGAGACTCTAAATGACTTCTACCTAGGTAACATCTTCCAAGTCAATATATTGCCTTGCTGCAGTTCATCCCTTTGAAGTTTGTGTCACCATGGCAACATGTGTGTGAAGGCAAGTCAACTTCATGACGAGGTAAGATCTTCATTGCCTTGCTGCAGTTCATCCCTTTGAAGTTTGTGTCACCATGACAACATGTGTGTGAATGCAAGTCAACTTCATGACAAGGTAAGATCTTCAAGGACATTGGTATGCCTTTGTTGTCATGTTGCCTTGCTGCAGCTCATCCCTTTGAAGTTTGTGTCACCATGGCAATATGTGAGTGACGGCAAGTCATCTTCATGGCGAGGTAAGATCTTCAAGGACATTGGTTTGCCTTTGATGTCTTTTGTCCTTGCTGCAGTTCATCCCTTTGAAGTTTGTGTCACCATGGGAACATGTGTGTGAAGGCAAGTGAACTTCATGACGAGGTAAGATCCTAATTGCCTTGCTGCAGTTCATTCCTTTGAAGTTTTTGTCACCATGGCAACATGTGTGTGAAGGCAAGTCAACTTCATGACAAGGTAAGATCTTCAAGGACATTGGTTTGCCTTTGATGTCATATTGCCTTGCTGCAGTTAATCCCATTGAAGTTTGTGTCAATTCGGTAACATGTGACACAAACTTGCTTTGTTGCAGTTCATCCCTTTGAAGTTTTTGTCACCATGGCAACGTGTGTGTTAAGGCAAGTCAACTTCATGACAAGGTAAGATCTTTAAGGACATTGGTTTGCCTTTGATGTCATATTGCCTTGCTGCAGTTCATCCCTTTGAAGTTTGTGTCACCATGGCAACATGTATGTTAAGGCAAGTCAACTTCATGATAAGGTAAGATCTTTAAGGAGGTTGGTTTGCCTTTGATGTCATATTGCCTTGCTGTAGTTCATCCCTTTGAGGTTTTTTTCACCATGGCAACATGTGTGTGAAGTTAAGTCAACTTCATGACGAGGTAAGATCTTCATTGCCTTGCTGCAGTTCATCCCTTTGAAGTTTTTGTCACCATGGCAACATGTGTGTGAAGGCAAGTCAACTTCATGATGAGGTAAGAGCTTCATTGCCTTGCTGCAGTTCATCCCTTTGAAGTTTGTGTCACCATGGCAACATGTGTGTGAAGGCAAGTCAACTTCATGACGAGGTAAGATCTTCATTGCCTTGCTGCAGTTCATCCCTTTGAAGTTTGTGTCACCATGGCAACATGTGTGTGAAGGCAAGTGAACTTCATGACGAGGTAAGATCTTCATTGCCTTGCTGCAGTTCATCCCTTTGAAGTTTGTGTCACCATGGGAACATGTGTGTGAAGGCAAGTGAACTTCATGACGAGGTAAGATCCTAATTGCCTTGCTGCAGTTCATTCCTTTGAAATTTTTGTCACCATGGCAACATGTGTGTGAAGGCAAGTCAACTTCATGACAAGGTAAGATCTTCAAGGACATTGGTTTGCCTTTGATGTCATATTGCCTTGCTGCAGTTAATCCCATTGAAGTTTGTGTCAATTCGGTAACATGTGACACAAACTTGCTTTGTTGCAGTTCATCCCTTTGAAGTTTTTGTCACCATGGCAACGTGTGTGTTAAGGCAAGTCAACTTCATGACAAGGTAAGATCTTTAAGGACATTGGTTTGCCTTTGATGTCATATTGCCTTGCTTCAGTTCATCCCTTTGAAGTTTGTGTCACCATGGCAACATGTATGTTAAGGCAAGTCAACTTCATGATAAGGTAAGATCTTTAAGGAGGTTGGTTTGCCTTTGATGTCATATTGCCTTGCTGTAGTTCATCCCTTTGAGGTTTTTTTCACCATGGCAACATGTGTGTGAAGTTAAGTCAACTTCATGACGAGGTAAGATCTTCATTGCCTTGCTGCAGTTCATCCCTTTGAAGTTTGTGTCACCATGGCAACATGTGTGTGAAGGCAAGTCAACTTCATGACGAGATAAGATCTTCATTGCCTTGCTGCAGTTGATCCCCTTGAAGTTTGTGTCACTTTGGTAACATGTGACACAAACTTCCTTTGTTGCAGTTCATACCTTTGAAGTTTTTGTCACCATGGCAATATGTGTGTGAAGGCAAGTCAACTTCATGACAAGGTAAGATCTTCAAGGACATTGGTTTGCCTTTGATGTCATATTGACTTCCTGTAGTTCATCCCTTTGAATTTTGTGTCACTTCGGTAACATATGACACAAACTTGCTTTGTTGCAGTTCATCCCTTTGAAGTTGTTGTCACCATGGAAACATGTGTGTGAAGGCAAGTCAACTTCATGACAAGGTAAGATTTTCATTGAGATTGGTTTGCCTTTGATGATTCACCACTATGAAGATAGTGGTACAGTTTCATAGTTACAAGTGAGCAGACTCTAAATGACTTATAACTAAGTAACATTTTCCAAGTCAATATATTGCCTTGCTGCAGTTCATCCCTTTGACGTTTGTGTCACCATGGCAACATGGGAGTGACGGCAAGTCAAGTTCATGGCGAGGTAAGATCTTTAAGAGATTGGTTTGCCTTTGATGTCACATTGCCTTGTTACATTTCATCCCTTCGAAGTTCGTGTCACTTTGGTAACATGTGTGTGAAGGCAAATCAACTTCATGACAAGGTAAGATCTTCAAGGACATTGGTTTGCCTTTGATGTCATATTGCCTTGCTGCAGTTCATCCCTTTGAAGTTTGTGTCACCATGGCAACATCTTTGTGAAGTCAAGTCAACTTCATGACAAGGTAAGATCTTCATTGAGATTGGTTTGCCTTTGATGTCATTCACCACTACAAAGATGGTGGTACAGTTTCATAGTTTCATGGGAGCAGGCTCTGAATTACTTTTAAATAGGCAACATCTTCCAAGTCAATATATTGCCGAGGTAAGATCTTCAAGGAGATTGGTTTGCCTTTGATGTCATATTGCCTTGCTACAGTTCAACCCTTTGAAGTTTGTTTCACTTTCGTAACATGTGTGTGAAGGCAAGTCAACTTCATGACGAGGTAAGATCTGCATTGCCTTGCTGCAGTTCATCTCTTTGAAGTTTGTGTCACCATGGCAACATGTGTGTTAAGGCAAGTCAACTTCATGACAAGGTAAGATCTTCAAGGACATTGGTTTGCCTTTGATGTCATATTGCCTTGCTACAGTTCATCCCATTGAAGTTGGTGTCACTTTGGTAACATGTGACACAAACTTGCTTTGTTGCAGTTCATCCCTTTGAAGTTTTTGTCACCATGGCAACATGTGTGTGAAGGCAAGTCAACTTCATGATGAGGTAAGAGCTTCAATGCCTTGCTGCAGTTCATCCCTTTGAAGTTTGTGTCACCATGGCAACATGTGTGTGAAGGCAAGTCAACTTCATGACGAGGTAAGATCTTCATTGCCTTGCTGCAGTTCATCCCTTTGAAGTTTGTGTCACCATGGCAACATGTGTGTGAAGGCAAGTGAACTTCATGACGAGGTAAGATCTTCATTGCCTTGCTGCAGTTCATCCCTTTGAAGTTTGTGTCACCATGGCAACATGTGTGTGAATGCAAGTCAACTTCATGACAAGGTAAGATCTTCAAGGACATTGGTTTGCCTTTGTTGTCATGTTTCCTTGCTGCAGCTCATCCCTTTGAAGTTTGTGTCCCCATGGCAACATGTGAGTGACGGCAAGTCAACTTCATGGCGAGGTGAGATCTTCAAGGACATTGGTTTGCCTTTGATGTCTTTTGTCCTTGCTGCAGTTCATCCCTTTGAAGTTTGTGTCACCATGGCAACATGTGTGTGAATGCAAGTCAACTTCATGACAAGGTAAGATCTTCAAGGACATTGGTTTGCCTTCGATGTCATATTGCCTTGCTACAGTTCATCCCCTTGAAGTTTGTGTCACTTTGGTAACATGTGACACAAACTTGCTTTGTTGCAGTTCATCCCTTTGAAGTTTTTCTGACCATGGCAACATGTGTGTGTAGGCAAGTCAACTTCATGACGAGGTAAGATCTTCATTGCCTTGCTGCAGTTGATCCCCTTGAAGTTTGTGTCACTTTGGTAACATGTGACACAAACTTCCTTTGTTGCATTTCATCCCTTTGAAGTTTTTGTCACCATGGCAACATGTGTGTGAAGGCAAGTCAACTTACTGGTGAGGTAAGATCTTCAAAAAGATTGGTTTGCCTTTGATGTCATATTGCCTTGCTACTTTTCATCCCTTTGAAGTTTGTGTCACTATGGCAACATGTGTGTGGAGGAAAATCAACTTCATGACAAGGTAAGATCTTCAAGGACATTGGTTTGCCTTTGATGTCATATTGCCTTGCTGCAGTTCATCCCTTTGAAGTTTGTGTCACCATGGCAACATGTGTGTGAAGGCAAGTCAACTTTATGACAAGGTAAGATCTTCATTGAGACTGGTTTGCCTTTGATATCATTCACCAAAACGAAGATAGCTGTACAGTTTCATATTTACATGTGAGCAGACTCTAAATGACTTCAACCTAGGTAACATCTTCCAAGTCAATATATTGCCTTGCTGCAGTTCATCCCTTTGAAGTTTGTGTCACCATGGCAACATGTGTGTGAAGGCAAGTCAACTTCATGACGAGGTAAGTTCTTCATTGCCTTGCTGCAGTTCATGCCTTTGAAGTTTGTGTCACCATGGCAACATGTGTGTTAAGCCAAGTCAACTTCATGACAAGGTAAGATCTTCAAGGACATTGGTTTGCCTTTGATGTCATATTGCCTTGCTGCAGTTCATCCCTTTGAAGTTTGTGTCACCATGGCAACGTGTGTGTAATGGCAATTCAACTTCATGACGAGGTAAGATCTTGAAGGACATTGGTTTGCCGTTGATGTCATATTGCCTTGCTACAGTTCATCCCATTGCAGTTTGTGTCACTTTGGTAACATGTGACACAAACTTGCTTTGTTGCAGTTCATCCCTTTGAAATTTGTGTCACCATGGCAACGTGTGTGTTAAGGCAAGTCAACTTCATGACAAGGTAAGCTCTTCAAGGACATTGGTTTGCCTTTGATGTCATATTGCCTTGCTGCAGTTCATCCCTTTGAAGCTTGTGTCACCATGGCAACATGTGTTTTAAGCCAAGTCAACTTCATGACAAGGTAAGATCTTCAAGGACATTGGTTTGCCTTTGATGTCATATTGCCTTGTTGCAGTTCATCCCTTTGAAGTTTGTGTCACCATGGCAACATGTGTGTGAATGCAAGTCAACTTCATGACAAGGTCAGATCTTCAAGGACATTGGTTTGCCTTTGTTGTCATGTTGCCTTGCTGCAGCTCATCCCTTTGAAGTTTGTGTCACCATGGCAACATGTGAGTGACGGCAAGTCAACTTCATGGCGAGGTAAGATCTTCAAGGACATTGGTTTGCCTTTGATGTCTTTTGTCCTTGCTGCAGTTCATCCCTTTGAAGTTTGTGTCACCATGGGAACATGTGTGTGAATGCAAGTCAACTTCATGACAAGGTAAGATCTTCAAGGACATTGGTTTGCCTTTGTTGACATGTTGCCTTGCTGCAGCTCATCCCTTTGAAGTTTGTGTCCCCATGGCAACATGTGAGTGACGGCAAGTCAACTTCATGGCGAGGTGAGATCTTCAAGGACATTGGTTTGCCTTTGATGTCATATTGCCTTGCTGCAGTTCATCCCTTTGAAGTTTGTGTCACCATGGCAACATGTGTGTGAAGGCAAGTCAACTTCATGACGAGGTAAGATCTTCATGGTGATTGGTTTGCCTTTGATGGCATTCACCACTACAAAATTAGTGGTACAGTTTCATAGTTACATGGGAGCAGGCTCTAAATTACTTTTAACTAGATAACATCTTCCAAGTCAATACATTGCCTTGCTGCAGTTCATCCCTTTGAAGTTTGTGTCACCATGGCAACATGTGTGTGAAGGCAGGTCAACTTCATGACGAGGTAAGATCTCCATTGCCTTGCTGCAGTTCATCCCTTTGAAGTTTGTCAGTACGGCATCATGTGTGTGACGGCAAATCAACTTCATGACGAGATAAGATCTTCAATTGCCTTGCTGCAGTTCATCCCTTTGAATTTTGTGTCACCATGGCAACATGTGTGTGAATGCAAGTCAACTTCATGACAAGGTAAGATCTTCAAGGACATTGGTTTGCCTTCGATGTCATATTGCCTTGCTACAGTTCATCCCCTTGAAGTTTGTGTCACTTTGGTAACATGTGACACAAACTTGCTTTGTTGCAGTTCATCCCTTTTAAGTTTGTGTCACCATGGCAACATGTGTGTGAAGGCAAGTCAACTTCATGGCGAGGTAAGATCTTCAAAGAGATTGGTTTGCCTTTGATGTCATATTGCCTTGCTACAGTTCAACCCTTTGAAGTTTGTTTCACTTTCGTAACATGTGTGTGAAGGCAAGTCAACTTCATGACGAGGTAAGATCTTCATTGCCTTGCTGCAGTTCATCTCTTTGAAGTTTGTGTCACCATGGCAACATGTGTGTTAAGGCAAGTCAACTTTATGACAAGGTAAGATCTTCAAGGACATTGGTTTGCCTTCGATGTCATATTGCCTTGCTACAGTTCATCCCCTTGAAGTTTGTGTCACTTTGGTAACATGTGACACAAACTTGCTTTGTTGCAGTTCATCCCTTTGAAGTTTTTGTCACCATGGAACCATGTGTGTGAAGGCAAGTCAACTTACTGGTGAGGCAAGATCTTCAAAGAGATTGGTTTGCCTTTGATGTCATATTGCCTTGCTACATTTCATCCCTTTGAAGTTTGTGTCACTATGGCAACATGTGACACAAACTTGCTTTGTTGCAGTTCATCCCTTTGAAGTTTTTGTCACCATGGCAACATGTGTGTGAAGGCAAGTCAACTTCATGATGAGGTAAGATCTTCATTGCCTTGCTGCAGTTCATCCCTTTGAAGTTTGTGTCACCATGGCAACATGTGTGTGAAGGCATGTCAACTTCATGACGAGGTAAGATCTTCATTGCCTTGCTGCAGTTCATCCCTTTGAAGTTTGTGTCACCATGGCAACATGTGTGTGAAGGCAAGTCAACTTCATGACAAGGTCAGATCTTCAAGGACATTGGTTTGCCTTTGTTGTCATGTTGCCTTGCTGCAGCTCATCCCTTTGAAGGTTGTGTCACCATGGCAACATGTGAGTGACGGCAAGTCAACTTCATGGCGAGGTAAGATCTTCAAGGACATTGGTTTGCCTTTGATGTCTTTTGTCCTTGCTGCAGTTCATCCCTTTCAAGTTTGTGTCACCATGGCAACATGTGTGTGAATGCAAGTCAACGTCATGACAAGGTAAGAAGTTCAAGGACATTGGTTGGCCTTTGTTGTCATATTGCCGTCCTACAGCTCATCCCTTTGAAGTTTGTGTCACCATGGCAACATGTGAGTGAAGGCAAGTCAACTTCATGGCGAGGTAAGATCTTCAAACAGATTGTTTTGCCTTTGATGTCATATTGCCTTGCTACAGTTCAACCCTTTGAAGTTTGTGTCACTTTGGTAACATGTGTGTGAAGGCAAGTCAACTTCATGACGAGGTAAGATCTTCATTGCCTTGCTGCAGTTCATCCCTTTGAAGTTTGTGTCACCATGGCAACATGTGTGTGAAGGCAAGTCAACTTCATGACATGGTAAGATCTTCAAGGACATTGGTTTGCCTTTGATGTCATATTGCCGTTCTGCAGTTCATCCCCTTGAAGTTTGTTTCACTTAGGTAACATGTGACATAAACTTGTTTTGTTGCAGTTCATCCCTTTGAAGTTTTTGTCACCATGGCAGCATGTGTGTGAAGGCAAGTCAACTTCATGACAACGTAAGATCTTCAAAGAGATTGGTTTGCCTTTGATGTCACATTGCCTTGTTACATTTCATCCCTTTGAAGTTCGTGTCACTTTGGTAACATGTGTTTGAAGGCAAATCAACTTCATGACAAGGTAAGATCTTCATTGAGATTGGTTTGCCTTTGATGTCATTCACCACTACAAAGATGGTGGTACAGTTTCATAGTTTCATGGGAGCAGGCTCTAAATTACTTTTAAATAGGCAACATTTTCCAAGTCAATATATTGCCGAGGTAAGATCTTCAAAGAGATTGGTTTTCCTTTGATGTCATATTGCCTTGCTGCAGTTCATCCCTTTGAAGTTTGTGTCACCATGGCAACACATGTGTGACTGCAAGTCAACGTCATGAAAAGGTAAGATCTTCAAGGACATTGGTTTGCCTTTGTTGTCATATTGCCTTGCTGCAGCTCATCCCTTTGAAGTTTGTGTCACCATGGCAACATGTGAGTGAAGGCAAGTCAAGTTCATGGCGAGGTAAGATCTTCATTGCCTTGCTGCAGTTCATCCCTTTGAAGTTTGTGTCACCATGGCAACATGTGTGTGAAGGCAAGTCAACTTCATGACAAGGTCAGATCTTCAAGGACATTGGTTTGCCTTTGTTGTCATGTTGCCTTGCTGCAGCTCATCCCTTTGAAGTTTGTGTCACCATGGCAACATGTGAGTGACGGCAAGTCAACTTCATGGCGAGGTAAGATCTTCAAGGACATTGGTTTGCCTTTGATGTCTTTTGTCCTTGCTGCAGTTCATCCCTTTCAAGTTTGTGTCACCATGGCAACATGTGTGTGAATGCAAGTCAACGTCATGACAAGGTAAGAAGTTCAAGGACATTGGTTGGCCTTTGTTGTCATATTGCCGTCCTACAGCTCATCCCTTTGAAGTTTGTATCACCATGGTAACATGTGAGTGACGGCAAGTCAACTTCATGGCGAGGTAAGATCTTCAAACAGATTGTTTTGCCTTTGATGTCATATTGCCTTGCTACAGTTCAACCCTTTGAAGTTTGTGTCACTTTGGTAACATGTGTGTGAAGGCAAGTCAACTTCATGACGAGGTAAGATCTTCATTGCCTTGCTGCAGTTCATCCCTTTGAAGTTTGTGTCACCATGGCAACATGTGTGTGAAGGCAAGTCAACTTCATGACAAGGTAAGATCTTCAAGGACATTGGTTTGCCTTTGATGTCATATTGACTTCCTGCAGTTCATCCCTTTGAAGTTCGTGTCACTTCGGTAACATGTGACACAAACTTGCTTTGTTGCAGTTCATCACTTTGAAGTTTTTGTCACCATGGCAACATCTGTGTGGATGCAAGTCAACTTCAAGACAAGGTAAGATCTTTAAGGACATTGGTTTGCCTTTGATGTCTTATTGCCTTGCTGCAGTTCATCCCTTTGAAGTTTGTGTCACTTCGCTAACATGTGACACAAACTTGCCTTGCTGCAGCTCATCCCTTTGAAGTTTGTGTCACCATGGCAACATGTGAGTGAAGGCAAGTCAACTTCATGGCGAGGTAAGATCTTCAAACAGATTGTTTTGCCTTTGATGTCATATTGCCTTGCTACAGTTCAACCCTTTGAAGTTTGTGTCACTTTGGTAACATGTGTGTGAAGGCAAGTCAACTTCATGACGAGGTAAGATCTTCATTGCCTTGCTGCAGTTCATCCCTTTGAAGTTTGTGTCACCATGGCAACATGTGTGTGAAGGCAAGTCAACTTCATGACATGGTAAGATCTTCAAGGACATTGGTTTGCCTTTGATGTCATATTGCCGTTCTGCAGTTCATCCCCTTGAAGTTTGTTTCACTTAGGTAACATGTGACATAAACTTGTTTTGTTGCAGTTCATCCCTTTGAAGTTTTTGTCACCATGGCAGCATGTGTGTGAAGGCAAGTCAACTTCATGACAACGTAAGATCTTCAAAGAGATTGGTTTGCCTTTGATGTCACATTGCCTTGTTACATTTCATCCCTTTGAAGTTCGTGTCACTTTGGTAACATGTGTGTGAAGGTAAATCAACTTCATGACAAGGTAAGATCTTCAAGGACATTGGTTTGCCTTTTATGTCATATTGCTTTGCTGCAGTTCATCCGTTTGAAGTTTGTGTCACCATGGCAACATCTGTCTTAAGGCAAGTCAACTTCATTGTAAGGTAAGATCTTCAAGGACATTGGTTTGCCTTCGATGTCATATTGCCTTGCTGCAGTTAATCCCATTGAAGTTTGTGTCACCATGGCAACATGTTTGTGAAGTCAAGTCAACTTCATGACAAGGTAAGATCTTCATTGAGATTGGTTTGCCTTTGATGTCATTCACCACTACAAAGATGGTGGTACAGTTTCATAGTTTCATGGGAGCAGGCTCTAAATTACTTTTAAATAGGCAACATCTTCCAAGTCAATATATTGCCGAGGTAAGATCTTCAAAGAGATTGGTTTTCCTTTGATGTCATATTGCCTTGCTGCAGTTCATCCCTTTGAAGTTTGTGTCACCATGGCAACATGTGTGTGAAGGCAAGTCAACTTCATGACGAGGTAAGATCTTCATTGCCTTGCTGCAGTTCGTCCCTTTGAAGTTTGTGTCACCATGGCAACACATGTGTGACTGCAAGTCAACGTCATGAAAAGGTAAGATCTTCAAGGACATTGGTTTGCCTTTGTTGTCATATTGCCTTGCTGCAGCTCATCCCTTTGAAGTTTGTGTCACTTTGGTAACATGTGTGTGAAGGCAAGTCAACTTCATGACAAGGTAAGATCTTCAAGGACATTGGTTTGCCTTTGATGTCATATTGACTTCCTGCAGTTCATCCCTTTGAAGTTTGTGTCACTTTGGTAACATGTGTGTGAAGGCAAGTCAACTTCATGACAAGGTAAGATCTTCAAGGACATTGGTTTGCCTTTGATGTCATATTGACTTCCTGCAGTTCATCCCTTTGAAGTTCGTGTCACTTCGGTAACATGTGACACAAACTTGCTTTGTTGCAGTTCATCACTTTGAAGTTTTTGTCACCATGGCAACATGTGTGTGGATGCAAGTCAACTTCAAGACAAGGTAAGATCTTTAAGGACATTGGTTTGCCTTTGATGTCTTATTGCCTTGCTGCAGTTCATCCCTTTGAAGTTCGTGTCACTTCGGTAACATGTGACACAAACTTGCTTTGTTGCAGTTCATCCCTTTGAAGTTTGTGTCACCATGGCAACATGTGTGTGAAGGCAGGTCAACTTCATGACGAGGTAAGATCTCCATTGCCTTGCTGCAGTTCATCCCTTTGAAGTTTGTCAGTACGGCATCATGTGTGTGACGGCAAATCAACTTCATGACGAGATAAGATCTTCAATTGCCTTGCTGCAGTTCATCCCTTTGAATTTTGTGTCACCATGGCAACATGTGTGTGAATGCAAGTCAACTTCATGACGAGGTAAGATCTTCAAGGACATTGGTTTGCCTTCGATGTCATATTGCCTTGCTGCAGTTCATCCCCTTGAAGTTTGTTTCACTTAGGTAACATGTGACATAAACTTGTTTTGTTGCAGTTCATCCCTTTGAAGTTTTTGTCACCATGGCATCATGTGTGTGAAGGCAAGTCAACTTCATGACAAGGTAAGATCTTCAAAGAGATTGGTTTGCCTTTGATGTCACATTGCCTTGTTACATTTCATCCCTTTGAAGTTCGTGTCACTTTGGTAACATGTGTTTGAAGGCAAATCAACTTCATGACAAGGTAAGATCTTCATTGAGATTGGTTTGCCTTTGATGTCATTCACCACTACAAAGATGGTGGTACAGTTTCATAGTTTCATGGGAGCAGGCTCTAAATTACTTTTAAATAGGCAACATTTTCCAAGTCAATATATTGCCGAGGTAAGATCTTCAAAGAGATTGGTTTTCCTTTGATGTCATATTGCCTTGCTGCAGTTCATCCCTTTGAAGTTTGTGTCACCATGGCAACACATGTGTGACTGCAAGTCAACGTCATGAAAAGGTAAGATCTTCAAGGACATTGGTTTGCCTTTGTTGTCATATTGCCTTGCTGCAGCTCATCCCTTTGAAGTTTGTGTCACCATGGCAACATGTGAGTGAAGGCAAGTCAAGTTCATGGCGAGGTAAGATCTTCAAACAGATTGTTTTGCCTTTGATGTCATATTGCCTTGCTACAGTTCAACCCTTTGAAGTTTGTGTCACTTTGGTAACATGTGTGTGAAGGCAAGTCAACTTCATGACAAGGTAAGATCTTCAAGGACATTGGTTTGCCTTTGATGTCATATTGACTTCCTGCAGTTCATCCCTTTGAAGTTCGTGTCACTTCGGTAACATGTGACACAAACTTGCTTTGTTGCAGTTCATCACTTTGAAGTTTTTGTCACCATGGCAACATGTGTGTGGATGCAAGTCAACTTCAAGACAAGGTAAGATCTTTAAGGACATTGGTTTGCCTTTGATGTCTTATTGCCTTGCTGCAGTTCATCCCTTTGAAGTTTGTGTCACTTCGCTAACATGTGACACAAACTTGCCTTGCTGCAGCTCATCCCTTTGAAGTTTGTGTCACCATGGCAACATGTGAGTGAAGGCAAGTCAACTTCATGGCGAGGTAAGATCTTCAAACAGATTGTTTTGCCTTTGATGTCATATTGCCTTGCTACAGTTCAACCCTTTGAAGTTTGTGTCACTTTGGTAACATGTGTGTGAAGGCAAGTCAACTTCATGACGAGGTAAGATCTTCATTGCCTTGCTGCAGTTCATCCCTTTGAAGTTTGTGTCACCATGGCAACATGTGTGTGAAGGCAAGTCAACTTCATGACATGGTAAGATCTTCAAGGACATTGGTTTGCCTTTGATGTCATATTGCCGTGCTGCAGTTCATCCCCTTGAAGTTTGTTTCACTTAGGTAACATGTGACATAAACTTGTTTTGTTGCAGTTCATCCCTTTGAAGTTTTTGTCTCCATGGCAGCATGTGTGTGAAGGCAAGTCAACTTCATGACAACGTAAGATCTTCAAAGAGATTGGTTTGCCTTTGATGTCACATTGCCTTGTTACATTTCATCCCTTTGAAGTTCGTGTCACTTTGGTAACATGTGTGTGAAGGTAAATCAACTTCATGACAAGGTAAGATCTTCAAGGACATTGGTTTGCCTTTTATGTCATATTGCTTTGCTGCAGTTCATCCGTTTGAAGTTTTTGTCACCATGGCAACATGTGTGTGAAGGCAAGTCAACTTCATGATGAGGTAAGATCTTCATTGCCTTGCTGCAGTTCATCCCTTTGAAGTTTGTGTCACCATGGCAACATGTGTGTGAAGGCAAGTCAACTTCATGACAAGGTAAGATCTTCAAGGACATTGGTTTGCCTTTGATGTCATATTGACTTCCTGCAGTTCATCCCTTTGAAGTTCGTGTCACTTCGGTAACATGTGACACAAACTTGCTTTGTTGCAGTTCATCACTTTGAAGTTTTTGTCACCATGGCAACATGTGTGTGGATGCAAGTCAACTTCAAGACAAGGTAAGATCTTTAAGGACATTGGTTTGCCTTTGATGTCTTATTGCCTTGCTGCAGTTCATCCCTTTGAAGTTTGTGTCACTTCGCTAACATGTGACACAAACTTGCCTTGCTGCAGCTCATCCCTTTGAAGTTTGTGTCACCATGGCAACATGTGAGTGAAGGCAAGTCAACTTCATGGCGAGGTAAGATCTTCAAACAGATTGTTTTGCCTTTGATGTCATATTGCCTTGCTACAGTTCAACCCTTTGAAGTTTGTGTCACCATGGCAACATGTGTGTGAAGTCAAGTCAACTTAATGACAAGGTAAGATCTTCATTGAGATTGGTTTGCCTTTGATGTCATTCACCACTACGAAGATACTGGGACAGTTTCATAGTTACATGGGAGCAGGCTCTAAATTACTTTTAACTAGGTAACATCTTCCAAGTCAATATATTGCCTTGCTGCAGTTCATCCCTTTGAAGTTTGTGTCACCATGGCAACATGTGTGTTAAGCCAAGTCAACTTAATGACAAGGTAAGATCTTCAAGGACATTGGTTTGCCTTTGATGTCATATTGACTTCCTGCAGTTCATCCCCTTGAAGTTTGTGTCACTTTGGTAACATGTGACACAAACTTGCTTTGTTACAGTTCATCCCTTTGAAGTTTTTCTCACCATGGCAACATGTGTGTGAAGGCAAGTCAACTTCATGACAAGGTAAGATCTTCAAGGACATTGGTTTGCCTTTGATGTCATATTGCCTTGCTGCAGTTCATCCCTTTGAAGTTTGTGTCACCATGGCAACATGTGTGTGAAGGCAAGTGAACTTCAAAATGAGGTAAGATCTTCATTGCCTTGCTGCAGTTCATCCCTTTGAAGTTTGTGTCACCATGGCAACATGTGTGTGAAGGCAAGTCAACTTTATGACAAGGTAAGATCTTCATTGAGACTGGTTTGCCTTTGATATCATTCACCAAAACGAAGATAGCCGTACAGTTTCATATTTACATGTGAGCAGACTCTAAATGACTTCAACCTAGGTAACATCTTCCAAGTCAATATATTGCCTTGCTGCAGTTCATCCCTTTGAAGTTTGTGTCACCATGGCAACATGTGTGTGAAGGCAAGTCAACTTCCTGGCGAGTTAGGATCTTCAAAGAGATTGGTTTGCCTTTGATGTCATATTGCCTTGCTGCAGTTCATCGCTTTGACGTTTGTGTCACCATGGCAACATGTGTGTGAAGGCAAGTCAACTTCATGACGAGGTAAGATCTTCATTGCCTTGCTGCAGTTCATCCCTTTGAAGTTTGTGTCACCATGGCAACATGTGTGTGAAGGCAAGTCAACTTCATGACGAGGTAAGATCTTCATTGCCTTTCTACAGTTCATCCCCTTGAAGTTTGTGTCACTTTGGTAACATGTGACACAAACTTGCTTTGTTGCAGTTCATCCCTTTGAAGTTTTTCTCACCATGGCAACATGTGTGTGTAGGCAAGTCAACTTCATGACAAGGTAAGATCTTCAAGGACATTGGTTTGCCTTTGATGTCTTTTCTCCTTGCTGCAGTTCATCCCTTTGAAGTTTGTGTCACCATGGCAACATGTGTGTGAAGGCAAGTGAACTTTATGACAAGGTAAGATCTTCATTGAGACTGGTTTGCCTTTGATATCATTCACCAAAACGAAGATAGCCGTACAGTTTCATATTTACATGTGAGCAGACTCTAAATGACTTCAACCTAGGTAACATCTTCCAAGTCAATATATTGCCTTGCTGCAGTTCATCCCTTTGAAGTTTGGGTCACCATGGCAACATGTGTGTGAAGGCAAGTCAACTTCCTGGCGAGTTAGGATCTTCAAAGAGATTGGTTTGCCTTTGATGTCATATTGCCTTGCTGCAGTTCATCGCTTTGACGTTTGTGTCACCATGGCAACATGTGTGTGAAGGCAAGTCAACTTCATGACGAGGTAAGATCTTCATTGCCTTGCTGCAGTTCATCCCTTTGAAGTTTGTGTCACCATGGCAACATGTGTGTGAAGGCAAGTCAACTTCATGACGAGGTAAGATCTTCATTGCCTTGCTACAGTTCATCCCCTTGAAGTTTGTGTCACCATGGCAACATGTGTGTGAAGGCAAGTCAACTTCATGACGAGGTAAGATCTTCATTGCCTTGCTGCAGTTCATCCCTTTGAAGTTTGTGTCACCATGGCAACATGTGTGTGAAGGCAAGTCAACTTCATGCCAAGGTAAGATCTTCAAGGAGGTTGGTTTGCCTTTGATGTCATATTGCCTTGCTGCAGTTCATGCCTTTGAAGTTTGTGTCACCATGGCAACATGTGACACAAACTTGCTTTGCTGCAGTTCATCCCTTTGAGGTTTTTGTCACCATGGCAACATGTGTGTGAAGGCCAGTCAACTTCATGACGAGGTAAGATCTTCATTGCCTTGCTGCAGTTCATCCTTTGAAGTTTGTGTCACCATGGCAACATGTGTGTGAAGGCAAGTCAACTTCATGACGAGATAAGATCTTCATTGCCTTGCTGCAGTTGATCCCCTTGAAGTTTGTGTCACTTTGGTAACATGTGACACACACTTCCTTTGTTGCAGTTCATCCCTTTGAAGTTTTTGTCACCATGGCAACATGTGTGTGAAGGCAAGTCAACTTCATGACAAGGTAAGATCTTCAAGGACATTGGTTTGCCTTTGATGTCATATTGACTTGCTGCAGTTCATCCCTTTGAATTTTGTGTCACTTCTGTAACATATGACACAAACTTGCTTTGTTGCAGCTCATCCCTTTGAAATTTTTGTCACCATGGAAACATGGGTGTGAAGGCAAGTCAACTTACTGGTGAGGTAAGATCTTCAAAGAGATTGGTTTGCCTTTGATGTCATATTGCCTTGCTGTAGTTCATCCCTTTGAAGTTTGTGTCACCATGGCAACATGTGTGTGAAGGCAAGTCAACTTTATGACAAGGTGAGATCTTCATTGAGACTGGTTTGCCTTTGATGTCATTCACCAATACAAAGATAGCCGTACAGTTTCATATTTACATGTGAGCAGACTCTAAATGACTTCTACCTAGGTAACATCTTCCAAGTCAATATATTGCCTTGCTGCAGTTCATCCCTTTGAAGTTTGTGTCACCATGGCAACATGTGTGTGAAGGCAAGTCAACTTCATGACGTGGTAAGATCTTCATTGCCTTGCTGCAGTTCATCCCGTTGAAGTTTGTGTCACTTTGGTAACATGTGACACAAACTTGCTTTGTTGCAGTTCATCCCTTTGAAGTTTTTCTGACCATGGCAACATGTGTGTGTAGGCAAGTCAACTTCTTCAAGGACATTGGTTTGCCTTTGATGTCTTTTCTCCTTGCTGCAGTTCATCCCTTTGAGGTTTTTGTCACCATGGCAACATGTGTGTGAAGGCAAGTCAACTTCATGACGAGGTAAGATCTTCATTGCCTTGCTGCAGTTCATCCCTTTGAAGTTTGTGTCACCATGGCAACATGTGTGTGTGAAGGCAAGTCAACTTCATGACGAGATAAGATCTTCATTGCCTTGCTGCAGTTGATCCCCTTGAAGTTTGTGTCACTTTGGTAACATGTGACACAAACTTGCTTTGTTGCAGTTCATCCCTTTGAAGTTTTTCTCACCATGGCAACATGTGTGTGTAGGCAAGTCAACTTCATGACAAGGTAAGATCTTCAAGGACATTGGTTTGCCTTTGATGTCATATTAACTTGCTGCAGTTCATCCCTTTGAATTTTGTGTCACCATGGCAACATGTGTGTGAAGGCAAGTCAACTTCATGACGAGGTAAGATCTTCATTGCCTTACTGCAGTTCATCCTTTGAAGTTTGTGTCACCATGGCAACATGTGTGTGAAGGCAAGTCAACTTACTGGTGAGGTAAGATCTTCAAAGAGATTGGTTTGCCTTTGATGTCATATTGCCTTGCTGTTATTCATCCCTTTGAAGTTTGTGTCACCATGGCAACATGTGTGTGAAGGCAAGTCAACTTTATGACAACGTGAGATCTTCATTGAGACTGGTTTGCCTTTGATGTCATTCACCAATACGAAGATAGCCGTACAGTTTCATATTTACATGTGAGCAGACTCTAAATGACTTCTACCTAGGTAACATCTTCCAAGTCAATATATTGCCTTGCTGCAGTTCATCCCTTTGAAGTTTGTGTCACCATGGCAACATGTGTGTGAAGGCAAGTCAACTTCATGACGAGGTAAGATCTTCATTGCCTTGCTACAGTTCATCCCCTTGAAGTTTGTGTCACTTTGGTAACATGTGACACAAACTTGCTTTGTTGCAGTTCATCCCTTTGAAGTTTTTCTCACCATGGCAACATGTGTGTGTAGGCAAGTCAACTTCATGACAAGGTAAGATCTTCAAGGACATTGGTTTGCCTTTGATGTCTTTTCTCCTTGCTGCAGTTCATCCCTTTGAAGTTTGTGTCACCATGGCAACATGTGTGTGAAGGCAAGTCAACTTCCTGTCGAGTTAGGATCTTCAAAGAGATTGGTTTGCCTTTGATGTCATATTGCCTTGCTGCAGTTCATCGCTTTGAAGTTTGTGTCACCATGGCAACATGTGTTTGAAGGCAAGTCAACTTCATGACGAGTTAATATCTTCATTGCCTTGCTGCAGTTCATCCCTTTGAAGTTTGTGTCACCATGGCAACATGTGTGTGAAGGCAAATCAACGTCATGACAAGATATGATCTTCAAGGACACCGGTTTGCCTTTGATGTCATATTGCCTTGCTACATGTGTGTGGAGGCAAGTCAACTTCATGACAAGGTAAGCTCTTCAAGGACATTGGTTTGCCTTTGATGTCATATTGCCTTGCTGCAGTTCATCCCGTTGAAGTTTGTGTCACTTTGGTAATATGTGTGTGAAGGCAAGTCAACTTTCTGGCTAGGTAAGATCTTCAAAGAGATTGGTTTGCCTTTGATGTCACATTGCCTTGCTACATTTCATCCCTTTGAAATTTGTGTCATCATGGCAACATGTGTGTGAAGGCAAATCAACTTCATGACAAGGTAAGATCTTCAAGGACATTGGTTTGCGTTTGATGTCATATTGCCTTGCTGCAGTTCATCCCTTTCAAGTTTGTGTCACCATGGCAACATGTGTGGGAAGGCAAGTCAACTTCATGACGAGGTAAGATATTCATTGCCTTGCTGCAGTTCATCACTTTGAAGTTTGTGTCACCATGGCAACATGTGTGTGAATGCAAGTCAACTTCATGACAAGGTAAGAAGTTCAAGGAAATTGGTTGGCCTTTGTTGTCATATTGCCGTCCTACAGCTCATCCCTTTGAAGTTTGTATCACCATGGTAACATGTGAGTGACGGCAAGTCAACTTCATGGCGCGGTAAGATCTTCAAACAGATTGTTTTGCCTTTGATGTCATATTGCCTTGCTACAGTTCAACCCTTTGAAGTTTGTGTCACTTTGGTAACATGTGTGTGAAGGCAAGTCAACTTCATGACGAGGTAAGATCTTCATTGCCTTGCTGCAGTTCATCCCTTTGAAGTTTGTGTCACCATGGCAACATGTGTGTGAAGGCAAGTCAACGTCATGACAAGGTAAGATCTTCAAGGACATTGGTTTGCCTTTGATGTCATATTGCCGTGCTGCAGTTCATCCCCTTGAAGTTTGTTTCACTTAGGTAACATGTGACATAAACTTGTTTTGTTGCAGTTCATCCCTTTGAAGTTTTTGTCACCATGGCAGCATGTGTGTGAAGGCAAGTCAACTTCATGACAAGGTAAGATCTTCAAAGAGATTGGTTTGCCTTTGATGTCACATTGCCTTGTTACATTTCATCCCTTTGAAGTTCGTATCACTTTGGTAACATGTGTGTGAAGGCAAATCAACTTCATGACAACGTAAGATCTTCAAGGACATTGGTTTGCCTTTGATGTCATATTGCCTTGCTGCAGTTCATCCCTTTGAAGTTTGTGTCACCATGGCAACATCTGTCTTAAGGCAAGTCAACTTCATTGTAAGGTAAGATCTTCAAGGACATTGGTTTGCCTTTGATGTCATATTGCCTTGCTGCAGTTAATCCCATTGAAGTTTGTGTCACCATGGCAACATGTTTGTGAAGTCAAGTCAACTTCATGACCAGGTAAGATCTTCATTGAGATTGGTTTGCCTTTGATGTCATTCACCCCCACAAAGATGGTGGTACAGTTTCATAGTTTCATGGGAGTAGGCTCTAAATTACTTTTAAATAGGCAACATCTTCCAAGTCAATATATTGCCGAGGTAAGATCTTCAAAGAGATTGGTTTTCCTTTGATGTCATATTGCCTTGCTGCAGTTCATCCCTTTGAAGTTTGTGTCACCATGGCAACATGTGTGTGGATGCAAGTCAACTTCAAGACAAGGTAAGATCTTTAAGGACATTGGTTTGCCTTTGATGTCTTATTGCCTTGCTGCAGTTCATCCCTTTGAAGTTTGTGTCACTTCGCTAACATGTGACACAAACTTGCTTTGTTGCAGTTCATCCCTTTGAAGTTTGTGTCACCATGGCAACATGTGTGTGAAGGCAGGTCAACTTCATGACGAGGTAAGATCTCCATTGCCTTGCTGCAGTTCATCCCTTTGAAGTTTGTCACTACGGCATCATGTGTGTGAAGGCAAATCAACTTCATGACGAGATAAGATCTTCAATTGCCTTGCTGCAGTTCATCCTTTTGAAGTTTCTGTCACCATTGCAACATGTGTGTGAAGGAAAGTCAACTTCATGACAAGGTAAGATCTTCAAGGACATTGGTTTGCCTTTGATGTCATATTGCCTTGCTACATGTGTGTGGAGGCATATCAACTTCATGACAAGGTAAGATTTTCAAGGACATTGGTTTGCCTTTGATGTAATATTGCCTTGCTGCAGTTCATCCCTTTGACGTTTTTGTCACTTTGATAACATGTGACACAAACTTGCTTTGTTGCAGTTCATCCCTTTGAATTTTTTGTCACCATGGCAACATATGTGTGAAGGCAAGTCAACTTTATGACAAGGTAAGATCTTCATTGAGACTGGTTTGCCCTTGATGTCATTCACCAATATGAAGATAGTGGCACAGTTTCATAGTTACATGTGAGCAGACTCTAAATGACTTATAACTAGGTAACATCTTCCAGGTCAATGTATTGCCTTGCTGCAGTTCATCCCTTTGAAGTTTGTGTCACCATGGCAACATGTGTGTGAAGGCAAGTCAACTTCATGATGAGGTAAGATCTTCATTGCCTTGCTGCAGTTCATGCCTTTGAAGTTTGTGTCACCATGGCAATATGTGTGTGGAGGCAAATCAACTTCATGAAAAGGTAACATCTTCAAGGACATTGGTTTGCCTTTGATGTCATATTACCTTGGTGTAGTTCATCCCTTTGAAGTTTGTGTCACCATGGCAACATATGTGTGAAGGCAAGTCAACTTCATGACGAGGTAATATCTTCATTGCCTTGCTGCAGTTCATCCCTTTGAAGTTTGTGTCACCATGGCAACATGTGTGTGAATGCAAGTCAACGTCATGACAAGATATGATCTTCAAGGACATTGGTTGGCCTTTGTTGTCATATTGCCGTCCTACAGCTCATCCCTTTGAAGTTTGTATCACCATGGTAACATGTGAGTGACGGCAAGTCAACTTCATGGCGAGGTAAGATCTTCAAACAGATTGTTTTGCCTTTGATGTCATATTGCCTTGCTACAGTTCAACCCTTTGAAGTTTGTGTCACTTTGGTAACATGTGTGTGAAGGCAAGTCAACATCATGACGAGGTAAGATCTTAATTGCCTTGCTGCAGTTCATCCCTTTGAAGTTTGTGTCACCATGGCAACATCTTTGTGAAGTCAAGTCAACTTCATGACAAGGTAAGATCTTCATTGAGATTGGTTTGCCTTTGATGTCATTCACCACTACAAAGATGGTGGTACAGTTTCATAGTTTCATGGGAGCAGGCTCTGAATTACTTTTAAATAGGCAACATCTTCCAAGTCAATATATTGCCGAGGTAAGATCTTCAAAGAGATTGGTTTGCCTTTGATGTCATATTGCCTTGCTACAGTTCAAACCTTTGAAGTTTGTTTCACTTTTGTAACATGTGTGTGAAGGCAAGTCAACTTCATGACGAGGTAAGATCTGCATTGCCTTGCTGCAGTTCATCTCTTTGAAGTTTGTGTCACCATGGCAACATGTGTGTTAAGGCAAGTCAACTTCATGACAAGGTAAGATCTTCAAGGACATTGGTTTGCCTTTGTTGTCATGTTGCCTTGCTGCAGCTCATCCCTTTGAAGTTTGTGTCACCATGGCAATATGTGAGTGACGGCAAGTCATCTTCATGGCGAGGTAAGATCTTCAAGGACATTGGTTTGCCTTTGATGTCTTTTGTCCTTGCTGCAGTTCATCCCTTTGAAGTTTGTGTCACCATGGGAACATGTGTGTGAAGGCAAGTGAACTTCATGACGAGGTAAGATCCTAATTGCCTTGCTGCAGTTCATTCCTTTGAAGTTTTTGTCACCATGGCAACATGTGTGTGAAGGCAAGTCAACTTCATGACAAGGTAAGATCTTCAAGGACATTGGTTTGCCTTTGATGTCATATTGCCTTGCTGCAGTTAATCCCATTGAAGTTTGTGTCAATTCGGTAACATGTGACACAAACTTGCTTTGTTGCAGTTCATCCCTTTGAAGTTTTTGTCACCATGGCAACGTGTGTGTTAAGGCAAGTCAACTTCATGACAAGGTAAGATCTTTAAGGACATTGGTTTGCCTTTGATGTCATATTGCCTTGCTTCAGTTCATCCCTTTGAAGTTTGTGTCACCATGGCAACATGTATGTTAAGGCAAGTCAACTTCATGATAAGGTAAGATCTTTAAGGAGGTTGGTTTGCCTTTGATGTCATATTGCCTTGCTGTAGTTCATCCCTTTGAGGTTTTTTTCACCATGGCAACATGTGTGTGAAGTTAAGTCAACTTCATGACGAGGTAAGATCTTCATTGCCTTGCTGCAGTTCATCCCTTTGAAGTTTGTGTCACCATGGCAACATGTGTGTGAAGGCAAGTCAACTTCATGACGAGATAAGATCTTCATTGCCTTGCTGCAGTTGATCCCCTTGAAGTTTGTGTCACTTTCGTAACATGTGACACAAACTTCCTTTGTTGCAGTTCATACCTTTGAAGTTTTTGTCACCATGGCAACATGTGTGTGAATGCAAGTCAACTTCATGACAAGGTCAGATCTTCAAGGACATTGGTTTGCCTTTGTTGTCATGTTGCCTTGCTGCAGCTCATCCCTTTGAAGTTTTTGTCACCATGGAAACATGTGTGTGAAGGCAAGACAACTTCATGACAAGGTAAGATTTTCATTGAGATTGGTTTGCCTTTGATGATTCACCACTATGAAGATAGTGGTACAGTTTCATAGTTACAAGTGAGCAGACTCTAAATGACTTATAACTAAGTAACATTTTCCAAGTCAATATATTGCCTTGCTGCAGTTCATCCCTTTGAAGTTTGTGTCACCATGACAACATGTGTGTTAAGGCAAGTCAACTTCATGACAAGGTAAGATCTTCAAGGACATTGGTTTGCCTTTGATGTTATATTGACTTGCTGCAGTTCATCCCTTTGAAGTTTGTGTCACTTTGGTAACGTGTGACACAAACTTGCTTTGTTGCAGTTCATCCCTTTGAAGTTTTTGTGACCATGACAACATGTGTGTGAAGGCAAGTCAACTTCATGACAAGGTAAGATCTTCAAGGACATTGGTTTGCCTTTGATGTCATATTGCCTTGTTGCAGTTCATCCCTTTGAACTTTGTGTCACCATGGCAACATGTGTGTGAAGGCAAGTCAACTTTATGACAAGGTAAGATCTTCATTGAGACTGGTTTGCCTTTGATGTCATTCACCACTACGAAGATAGCGGTACAGTTTCATAGTTACATGTGAGCTGACTCTAAATGACTTACATCTTCCAAGTCAATATATTGCCTTCCTGCAGTTCATGCCTTTGAAGTTTGTGTCACCATGGCAATATGTGTGTGAAGGCAAGTCAACTTACTGGCGAGGTAAGATCTTCAAAGAGATTGGTTTGCCTTTGATGTCATATTGCCTTGCTACATTTCATCCCTTTGAAGTTTTTGTCACCATGGCAACATGTGTGTGAATGCAAGTCAACTTCATGACAAGATATGATCTTGAAGGACATTGGTTTGCCTTTGACGTCATATTGCCTTGCTACAGTTCATCCCATTGAAGTTTGTGTCACTTTGGTAACATGTGACACAAACTTGCCTTGTTGCAGTTCATCCCATTGAAGTTTGTGTCACTTTGGTAACATGTGACACAAACTTGCCTTGTTGCAGTTCATCCCTTTGAAGTTTGTGTCACTTCGCTAACATGTGACACAAACTTGCTTTAATGCAGTTAATCCCATTGAAGTTTGTGTCACCATGGCAACATGTGTGTGAAGTCAAGTCAACTTAATGACAAGGTAAGATCTTCATTGAGATTGGTTTACCTTTGATGTCATTCACCACTACGAAGATAGTGGGAGAGTTTCATAGTTACATGGGAGCAGGCTCTAAATTACTTTTAACTAGGTAACATCTTCCAAGTCAATATATTGCCTTGCTACAGTTCATCCCTTTGAAGTTTGTGTCACCATGGCAACATGTGTGTGAAGGCAAGTCAACTTCATGACGAGGTAAGATCTTCATTGCCTTGCTGCAGTTCATCCCTTTGAAGTTTGTGTCACCATGGCAACATGTGTTTTAAGCCAAGTCAACTTCATGACAAGGTAAGATCTTCAAGGACATTGGTTTGCCTTTGATGTCATATTGCCTTGTTGCAGTTCATCCCTTTGAAGTTTGTGTCACCATGGCAACATGTGATTGACGGCAAGTCAATTTCATGGCGAGGTAAGATCTTCAAAGAGATTGGTTTGCCTTTGATGTCATATTGCCTTGCTACAGTTCATCCCTTTGAAGTTTGTGTCACTTTGGTAACATGTGACACAAACTTGTTTTGTTGCAGTTCAACCCTTTACAATTTTTATCACCATGGCAACATGTGTGTTAAGGGAAGTCAACTTCATGACAAGGTAAGATCTTGATTGAGATTGGTTTGCCTTTGATGATTCACCACTACGAAGATAGTGGTACAGTTTCGTAGTTACAAGTGAGCAGACTCTAAATGACTTATAACTAGGTAGCATCTTCCAAGTCAATATATTGCCTTGCTGCAGTTCATCCCTTTGAAGTTTGTGTCATCATGGCAACATGTGTGTGAAGGCATGTCAACTTCATGACAAGGTAAGATCTTGATTGAGATTGGTTTGCCTTTGATGATTCACCACTACGAAGATAGTGGTACAGTTTCGTAGTTACAAGTGAGCAGACTCTAAATGACTTATAACTAGGTAACATCTTCCAAGTCAATATATTGCCTTGCTGCAGTTCATCCCTTTGAAGTTTGTGTCACCATGGCAACATGTGAGTTACGGCAAGTCAATTTCATGGCGAGGTAATATCTTTAAAGAGATTGGTTTGCCTTTGATGTCATATTGCCTTCCTACAATTCATCTCTATGAAGTTCGTGTCACTTTGGTAACATGTGACACAAACTTGCTTTGCTGCAGGTCATCCCTTTGAAGTTTTTGTCACCATGGAAACATGTGTGTGAAGGCAAGTCAACTTACTGGTGAGGTAAGATCTTCAAAAAGATTGGTTTGCCTTTGATGTCATATTGCCTTGCTACATTTCATCCCTTTGAAGTTTGTGTCACTATGGCAACATGTGTGTGAAGGCAAGTCAACTTCCTGGCGAGTTAGGATCGTCAAAGAGATTGGTTTGCCTTTGATGTCATATTGCCTTGCTGCAGTTCATCGCTTTGAAGTTTGTGTCACCATGGCAACATGTGTGTGAAGGCAAGTCAACTTCCTGGCGAGTTAGGATCGTCAAAGAGATTGGTTTGCCTTTGATGTCATATTGCCTTGCTGCAGTTCATCGCTTTGAAGTTTGTGTCACCATGGCAACATGTGTTTGAAGGCAAGTCAACTTCATGACGAGGTAAGATCTTCATTGCCTTGCTGCAGTTCATCCCTTTGAAGTTTGTGTCACCATGGCAACATGTGTGTGAAGGCAAGTCAACTTCATGCCAAGGTAAGATCTTCAAGGAGGTTGGTTTGCCTTTGATGTCATATTGCCTTGCTGCAGTTCATGCCTTTGAAGTTTGTGTCACCATGGCAACATGTGACACAAACTTGCTTTGCTGCAGTTTATCCCTTTGAGGTTTTTGTCACCATGGCAACATGTGTGTGAAGGCAAGTCAACTTCATGACGAGGTAAGATCTTCATTGCCTTGCTGCAGTTCATCCTTTGAAGTTTGTGTCACCATGGCAACATGTGTGTGAAGGCAAGTCAACTTCATGACAAGATAAGATCTTCATTGCCTTGCTGCAGTTGATCCCCTTGAAGTTTGTGTCACTTTGGTAACATGTGACACAAACTTCCTTTGTTGCAGTTCATCCCTTTGAAGTTTTTGTCACCATGGCAACATGTGGGTGAAGGCAAGTCAACTTCATGACAAGGTAAGATCTTCAAGGACATTGGTTTGCCTTTGATGTCATATTGACTTGCTGCAGTTCATCCCTTTGAATTTTGTGTCACTTCGGTAACATATGACACAAACTTGCTTTGTTGCAGTTCATCCCTTTGAAGTTTTTGTCACCATGGAAACATGTGTGTGAAGGCAAGTCAACTTACTGGTGAGGTAAGATCTTCAAAAAGATTGGTTTGCCTTTGATGTCATATTGCCTTGCTACATTTCATCCCTTTGAAGTTTGTGTCACTATGGCAACATGTGTGTGGAGGAAAATCAACTTCATGACAAGGTAAGATCTTCAAGGACATTGGTTTGCCTTTGATGTCATATTGCCTTGCTGCAGTTCATCCCTTTGAAGTTTGTGTCACCATGGCAACATGTGTGTGAAGGCAAGTGAACTTCAAAATGAGGTAAGATCTTCATTGCCTTGCTGCAGTTCATCCCTTTGAAGTTTGTGTCACCATGGCAACATGTGTGTGAAGGCAAGTCAACTTTATGACAAGGTAAGATCTTCATTGAGACTGGTTTGCCTTTGATATCATTCACCAAAACGAAGATAGCCGTACAGTTTCATATTTACATGTGAGCAGACTCTAAATGACTTCAACCTAGGTAACATCTTCCAAGTCAATATATTGCCTTGCTGCAGTTCATCCCTTTGAAGTTTGTGTCACCATGGCAACATGTGTGTGAAGGCAAGTCAACTTCCTGGCGAGTTAGGATCTTCAAAGAGATTGGTTTGCCTTTGATGTCATATTGCCTTGCTGCAGTTCATCGCTTTGAAGTTTGTGTCACCATGGCAACATGTGTGTGAAGGCAAGTCAACTTCATGACGAGGTAAGATCTTCATTGCCTTGCTGCAGTTCATCCCTTTGAAGTTTGTGTCACCATGGCAACATGTGTGTGAAGGCAAGTCAACTTCATGACGAGGTAAGATCTTCATTGCCTTTCTACAGTTCATCCCCTTGAAGTTTGTGTCACTTTGGTAACATGTGACACAAACTTGCTTTGTTGCAGTTCATCCCTTTGAAGTTTTTCTCACCATGGCAACATGTGTGTGTAGGCAAGTCAACTTCATGACAAGGTAAGATCTTCAAGGACATTGGTTTGCCTTTGATGTCATATTGCCTTGCTGCAGTTCATGTCACCATGGCAACATGTGTGTGAAGGCAAGTGAACTTCAAAATGAGGTAAGATCTTCATTTCCTTGCTGCAGTTCATCCCTTTGAAGTGTGTGTCACCATGGCAACATGTGTGTGAAGGCAAGTCAACTTTATGACAAGGTAAGATCTTCATTGAGACTGGTTTGCCTTTGATATCATTCACCAAAACGAAGATAGCCGTACAGTTTCATATTTACATGTGAGCAGACTCTAAATGACTTCAACCTAGGTAACATCTTCCAAGTCAATATATTGCCTTGCTGCAGTTCATCCCTTTGAAGTTTGTGTCACCATGGCAACATGTGTGTGAAGGCAAGTCAACTTCCTGGCGAGTTAGGATCTTCAAAGAGATTGGTTTGCCTTTGATGTCATATTGCCTTGCTGCAGTTCATCGCTTTGAAGTTTGTGTCACCATGGCAACATGTGTGTGAAGGCAAGTCAACTTCATGACGAGGTAAGATCTTCATTGCCTTGCTGCAGTTCATCCCTTTGAAGTTTGTGTCACCATGGCAACATGTGTGTGAAGGCAAGTCAACTTCATGACGAGGTAAGATCTTCATTGCCTTGCTACAGTTCATCCCCTTGAAGTTTGTGTCACTTTGGTAACATGTGACACAAACTTGCTTTGTTGCAGTTCATCCCTTTGAAGTTTTTCTCACCATGGCAACATGTGTGTGTAGGCAAGTCAACTTCATGACAAGGTAAGATCTTCAAGGACATTGGTTTGCCTTTGATGTCTTTTCTCCTTGCTGCAGTTCATCCCTTTGAAGTTTGTGTCACCATGGCAACATGTGTGTGAAGGCAAGTCAACTTCATGACGAGGTAAGATCTTCATTGCCTTGCTGCAGTTCATCCCTTTGAAGTTTGTGTCACCATGGCAACATGTGTGTGAAGGCAAGTCAACTTCATGCCAAGGTAAGATCTTCAAGGAGGTTGGTTTGCCTTTGATGTCATATTGCCTTGCTGCAGTTCATGCCTTTGAAGTTTGTGTCACCATGGCAACATGTGACACAAACTTGCTTTGCTGAAGTTTATCCCTTTGAGGTTTTTGTCACCATGGCAACATGTGTTTGAAGGCAAGTCAACTTCATGACGAGGTAAGATCTTCATTGCCTTGCTGCAGTTCATCCTTTGAAGTTTGTGTCACCATGGCAACATGTGTGTGAAGGCAAGTCAACTTACTGGTGAGGTAAGATCTTCAAAGAGATTGGTTTGCCTTTGATGTCATGTTGCCTTGCTGCAGCTCATCCCTTTGAAGTTTGTGTCACCATGGCAACATGTGAGTGACGGCAAGTCAACTTCATGGCGAGGTAAGATCTTCAAGGACATTGGTTTGCCTTTGATGTCTTTTGTCCTTGCTGCAGTTCATCCCTTTGAAGTTTGTGTCACCATGGCAACATGTGTGTGAATGCAAGTCAACTTCATGACAAGGTAAGATCTTCAAGGACATTGGTTTGCCTTTCATGTCACATTGACTTGCTGCAGTTCATCCCCTTGAAGTTTGTGTCACTTTGGTAACATGTGACACAAACTTGCTTTGTTGCAGTTCATCCCTTTGAAGTTTTTCTCACCATGGCAACATGTGTGTGAAGGCAAGTCAACTTACTGGTGAGGTAAGATCTTCAAAGAGATTGGTTTGCCTTTGATGTCATATTGCCTTGCTGCAGTTCATCCCTTTGAAGTTTGTGTCACCATGGCAACATGTGTGTGAAGGCAAGTCAACTTTATGACAAGGTAAGATCTTGAAGGACATTGGTTTGCCTTTGATGTCATATTGCCATGTGAGCAGGCTCTAAATGACTTATGACTAGGTAAGATCTTCCAAGTCGATATATTGCCTTGCTACAGTACATCCCTTTGAAGTACATGTCAGCATGGCAACATGTTTGTGAAGGCAAGTCAACTTCATGACGAGGTAAGATCTTCACCGAGATTGGTTTGCCTTTGATGTCATTCACCACTACGAAGCCTTGCTGGAGTTCATCTTCCAAGTCAATATATTGCCTTGCTGGAGTTCATCCCTTTGAAGTTTTTGTCACCATGGCAACATGTGTGTGCAAGTCAACTTCATGACAAGGTAAGATCTTTAAATACATTGGTTTGCCTTTGATGTCTTTTGTCCTTGCTGCAGTTCATCCCTTTGAAGATTGTGTCACCATGGCAACATGTGTGTGAAGGCAAGTCAACTTCATGACAATGTAAGATCTTTATTGCCTTGCTGCAGTTGATCCCCTTGAAGTTTGTGTCACTTTGGTAACATGTGACACAAACTTCCTTTGTTGCAGTTCATACCTTTGAAGTTTTTGTCACCATGGCAACATGTGTGTGAAGGCAAGTCAACTTTATGACAAGGTAAGATCTTCATTGAGACTGGTTTGCCTTTGATGTCATTCACCAATACGAAGATAGCCGTACAGTTTCATATTTACATGTGAGCAGACTCTAAATGACTTCTACCTAGGTAACATCTTCCAAGTCAATATATTGCCTTGCTGCAGTTCATCCCTTTTAAGTTTGTGTCACCATGGCAACATGTGTGTGAAGGCAAGTCAACTTCCTGGTGAGGTAGGATCTTCAAAGAGATTGGTTTGCCTTTGATGTCATATTGCCTTGCTGCAGTTCATCCTTTTGAATTTTGTGTCACCATGGCAACATGTGTGTGAAGGCAAGTCAACTTCATGACGAGGTAAGATCTTCGTTGCCTTGCTGCAGTTCATCCCTTTGAAGTTTGTGTCACCATGGCAACATGTGTGTGAAGGCAAGTCAACTTCATGACGAGGTAAGATCTTCATTGCCTTGCTGCAGTTCATCCCTTTGAAGTTTGTGTCACCATGGCAACATGTGTGTGAATGCAAGTCAACTTCATGACAAGGTAAGATCTTCAAGGACATTGGTTTGCCTTTGTTGTCATGTTGCCTTGCTGCAGCTCATCCCTTTGAAGTTTGTGTCACCATGGCAACATGTGTGTGAAGGCAAGTGAATTTCATGACGAGGTAAGATCTTCATTGCCTTGCTGCAGTTCATTCCTTTGCAGTTTGTGTCACCATGGCAACATGTGTGTTAAGGCAAGTCAACTTCATGCCAAGGTAAGATCTTCAAGGAGGTTGGTTTGCCTTTGATGTCATATTGCCTTGCTGCAGTTCATCCCTTTGAAGTTTGTGTTACCATGGCAACATGTGACACAAACTTGCTTTGCTGCAGTTCATCCCTTTGAGGTTTTTGTCACCATGGCAACATGTGTGTAAAGGCAAGTCAACTTCATGACGAGACAAGATCTTCATTGCCTTGCTGCAGTTCATCCCTTTGAAGTTTGTGTCACCATGGCAACTTGTCTGTGAAGGCAAGTCAACTTTATGACAAGTTAAGACCTTGAAGGACATTGGTTTGCCTTTGATGTCATATTACCTTGCTGTATTTCATCCCTTTGAAGTTTGTGTCACCATGGCAACATGTGTGTGAAGGCAAGTCGACTTCATGATGAAGTAAGATCTTCATTGCCTTACTGCAGTTCATCCCTTTGACGTTTGTGTCACCATGGCAACATGTGTGTAAAGGCAGGTCAACTTCATGACGAGGTAAGATCTTCATTGCCTTGCTGCAGTTCATCCCTTTGAAGTTTGTGTCACCATGGCAACATGTCTGTGAAGGCAAGTCAACTTTATGACAAGTTAAGATCTTGAAGGACATTGGTTTGCCTTTGATGTCATATTGCCTTGCTGTATTTCATCCCTTTGAAGTTTGTGTCACCATGGCAACATGTGTGTGAAGGCAAGTCGACTTCATGACGAAGTAAGATCTTCATTGCCTTGCTGCAGTTGATCCCCTTGAAGTTTGTGTCACTTTGGTAACATGTGACACAAACTTCCTTTGTTGCAGTTCATACCTTTGAAGTTTTTGTCACCATGGCAACATGTGTGTGAAGGCAAGTCAACTTTATGACAAGGTAAGATCTTCATTGAGACTGGTTTGCCTTTGATGTCATTCACCAATACGAAGATAGCCGTACAGTTTCATATTTACATGTGAGCAGACTCTAAATGACTTCTACCTAGGTAACATCTTCCAAGTCAATATATTGCCTTGCTGCAGTTCATCCCTTTTAAGTTTGTGTCACCATGGCAACATGTGACACAAACTTGCTTTTCTGCAGTTCATCCCTTTGAGGTTTTTGTCACCATGGCAACATGTGTGTGAAGGTAAGTCAACTTCATGACAAGGTATGATCTTTAAGGACATTGGTTTGCCTTTGATGTCATATTGCCTTGCTGCAGTTCCTCATTTTGAAATTTGTGACACCATGGCAACATGTGTGTTAAGGCAAGTCAACTTCATGACAAGGTAAGATCTTGAAGGACATTGGTTTGCCTTTGATGTCATATTGCCATGTGAGCAGGCTCTAAATGACTTATGACTAGGTAAGATCTTCCAAGTCGATATATTGCCTTGCTACAGTACATCCCTTTGAAGTACATGTCAGCATGGCAACATGTTTGTGAAGGCAAGTCAACTTCATGACGAGGTAAGATCTTCACCGAGATTGGTTTGCCTTTGATGTCATTCACCACTACGAAGATAGTGGTACAGTTTCATAGTTACATGTTAGCAGACTCTAAATGACTTAAAAGTAGGTAACATCTTCCAATTCAATATATTGCCTTGCTGGAGTTCATCTTCCAAGTCAATATATTGCCTTGCTGGAGTTCATCCCTTTGAAGTTTTTGTCACCATGGCAACATGTGTGTGCAAGTCAACTTCATGACAAGGTAAGATCTTTAAATACATTGGTTTGCCTTTGATGTCTTTTGTCCTTGCTGCAGTTCATCCCTTTGAAGATTGTGTCACCATGGCAACATGTGTGTGAAGGCAAGTCAACTTCATGACAATGTAAGATCTTTATTGCCTTGCTGCAGTTGATCCCCTTGAAGTTTGTGTCACTTTGGTAACATGTGACACAAACTTCCTTTGTTGCAGTTCATACCTTTGAAGTTTTTGTCACCATGGCAACATGTGTGTGAAGGCAAGTCAACTTTATGACAAGGTAAGATCTTCATTGAGACTGGTTTGCCTTTGATGTCATTCACCAATACGAAGATAGCCGTACAGTTTCATATTTACATGTGAGCAGACTCTAAATGACTTCTACCTAGGTAACATCTTCCAAGTCAATATATTGCCTTGCTGCAGTTCATCCCATTTAAGTTTGTGTCACCATGGCAACATGTGTGTGAAGGCAAGTCAACTTCCTGGTGAGGTAGGATCTTCAAAGAGATTGGTTTGCCTTTGATGTCATATTGCCTTGCTGCAGTTCATCCTTTTGAAGTTTGTGTCACCATGGCAACATGTGTGTGAAGGCAAGTCAACTTCATGACGAGGTAAGATCTTCATTGCCTTGCTGCAGTTCATCCCTTTGAAGTTTGTGTCACCATGGCAACATGTGTGTGAAGGCAAGTGAACTTCATGACGAGGTAAGATCTTCATTGCCTTGCTGCAGTTCATCCCTTTGAAGTTTGTGTCACCATAGCAACATGTGTGTGAATGCAAGTCAACTTCATGACAAGGTAAGATCTTCAAGGACATTGGTTTGCCTTTGTTGTCATGTTGCCTTGCTGCAGCTCATCCCTTTGAAGTTTGTGTCACCATGGCAACATGTGAGTGACGGCAAGTCAACTTCATGGCGAGGTAAGATCTTCAAGGACATTGGTTTGCCTTTGATGTCTTTTGTCCTTGCTGCAGTTCATCCCTTTGAAGTTTGTGTCACCATGGCAACATGTGTGTGAATGCGAATCAACTTCATGACGAGGTAAGATCTTCAAGGACATTGGTTTGCCTTTGATGTCATATTGCCTTGCTACAGTTCATCCCCTTGAAGTTTGTGTCACTTTGGTAACATGTGACACAAACTTGCTTTGTTGCAGTTCATCCCTTTGAAGTTTTTCTCACCATGGCAACATGTGTGTGTAGGCAAGTCAACTTCATGACAAGGTAAGATCTTCAAGGACATTGGTTTGCCTTTGATGTCTTTTCTCCTTGCTGCAGTTCATCCCTTTGAAGTTTGTGTCACCATGGCAACATGTGTGTGAAGGCAAGTGAACTTCATGACGAGGTAAGATCTTCATTGCCTTGCTGCAGTTCATTCCTTTGCAGTTTGTGTCACCATGGCAACATGTGTGTTAAGGCAAGTCAACTTCATGCCAAGGTAAGATCTTCAAGGAGGTTGGTTTGCCTTTGATGTCATATTGCCTTGCTGCAGTTCATCCCTTTGAAGTTTGTGTTACCATGGCAACATGTGACACAAACTTGCTTTGCTGCAGTTCATCCCTTTGAGGTTTTTGTCACCATGGCAACATGTGTGTAAAGGCAAGTCAACTTCATGACGAGACAAGATCTTCATTGCCTTGCTGCAGTTCATCCCTTTGAAGTTTGTGTCACCATGGCAACATGTCTGTGAAGGCAAGTCAACTTTATGACAAGTTAAGACCTTGAAGGACATTGGTTTGCCTTTGATGTCATATTACCTTGCTGTATTTCATCCCTTTGAAGTTTGTGTCACCATGGCAACATGTGTGTGAAGGCAAGTCGACTTCATGATGAAGTAAGATCTTCATTGCCTTACTGCAGTTCATCCCTTTGACGTTTGTGTCACCATGGCAACATGTGTGTAAAGGCAGGTCAACTTCATGACGAGGTAAGATCTTCATTGCCTTGCTGCAGTTCATCCCTTTGAAGTTTGTGTCACCATGGAAACATGTCTGTGAAGGCAAGTCAACTTTATGACAAGTTAAGATCTTGAAGGACATTGGTTTGCCTTTGATGTCATATTGCCTTGCTGTATTTCATCCCTTTGAAGTTTGTGTCACCATGGCAACATGTGTGTGAAGGCAAGTCGACTTTATGACGAAGTAAGATCTTCATTGCCTTACTGCAGTTCATCCCTTTGAAGTTTGTGTCACCATGGCAACATGTGTGTGAATGCAAGTCAACTTCATGACAAGGTAAGATCCTCAAGGACATTGGTTTGCCTTTGTTGTCATGTTGCCTTGCTGCAGCTCATCCCTTTGAAGTTTGTGTCACCATGGCAACATGTGAGTGACGGCAAGTCAACTTCATGGCGAGGTAAGATCTTCAAGGACATTGGTTTGCCTTTGATGTCTTTTGTCCTTGCTGCAGTTCATCCCTTTGAAGATTGTGTCACCATGGCAACATGTGTGTGAAGGCAAGTCAACTTCATGACAATGTAAGATCTTCATTGCCTTGCTGCAGTTGATCCCCTTGAAGTTTGTGTCACTTTGGTAACATGTGACACAAACTTCCTTTGTTGCAGTTCATACCTTTGAAGTTTTTGTCACCATGACAACATGTGCGTGAAGGCAAGTCAACTTCATGACAAGGTAAGATCTTCAAGGACATTGGTTTGCCTTTGATGTCATATTGCCTTGTTGCAGTTCATCCCTTTGAACTTTGTGTCACCATGGCAACATGTGTGTGAAGGCAAGTGAACTTCATGATGAGGTAAGATCTTCATTGCCTTCCTGCACTTCATTCCTTTGAAGTTTTTGTCACCATGGCAACATGTGTGTGAAGGCAAGTCAACTTCATGACAATGTAAGATCTTCAAGGACATTGGTTTGCCTTTGATGTCATATTGCCTTGCTGTAGTTCATCCCTTTGAAGTTTCTGTCACCATGGCAACATGTGTGTGAAGGCAAGTCAACTTCATGATGAGGTAAGATCTTCATTGCCTTGCTGCAGTTCATCCCTTTGAAGTTTCTGTCACCATGGCAACATGTGTGTTAAGGCAAGTCAACTTCATGACAAGGTAAGCTCTTCAAGGACATTGGTTTGCCTTTGATGTCATATTGCCTTGCTGCAGTTCATGCCTTTGAAGTTTGTGTCACCATGGCAACATGTGTGTGAAGGCAAGTCAACTTTATGACAAGGTAAGATCTTCATTGAGACTGGTTTGCCTTTGATGTCATTCACCAATACGAAGATAGCCGTACAGTTTCATATTTACATGTGAGCAGACTCTAAATGATTTCTACCTAGGTAACATCTTCCAAGTCAATATATTGCCTTGCTGCAGTTCATCCCTTTTAAGTTTCTGTCACCATGGCAACATGTGTGTGAAGGCAAGTCAACTTCCTGGCGAGGTAGGATCTTCAAAGAGATTGGTTTGCCTTTGATGTCATATTGCCTTGCTGCAGTTCATCCTTTTGAAGTTTGTGTCACCATGGCAACATGTGTGTGAATGCAAGTCAACTTCATGACAAGGTAAGATCTTCAAGGACATTGGTTTGCCTTTGTTGTCATGTTGCCTTGCTGCAGCTCATCCCTTTGAAGTTTCTGTCACCATGGCAACATGTGTGTGAATGCAAGTCAACTTCATGACTAGGTAAGATCTTCAGGGACATTGGTTTGCCTTTGTTGTCATGTTGCCTTGCTGCAGCTCATCCCTTTGAAGTTTGTGTCACCATGGCAACATGTGTGTGAAGGCAAGTGAACTTCATGACGAGGTAAGATCCTAATTGCCTTGCTGCAGTTCATTCCTTTGAAGTTTTTGTCACCATGGCAACATGTGTGTGAAGGCAAGTCAACTTCATGACAAGGTAAGATCTTCAAGGACATTGGTTTGCCTTTGATGTCATATTGACTTGCTGCAGTTCATCCCTTTGAAGTTTGTGTCACTTTGGTAACGTGTGACACAAACATGCGTTGTTGCAGTTCATCCCTTTGAAGTTTTTGTCACCATGACAACATGTGTGTGAAGGCAAGTCAACTTCATGACAAGGTAAGATCTTCAAGGACATTGGTTTGCCTTTGATGTCATATTGCCTTGTTGCAGTTCATCCCGTTGAACTTTGTGTCACCATGGCAACATGGGTAACACTTTACTTGAATATGTGTTCATAAGACTGACATAACACTGTCATAACCATGACATTACACCTGTCATAAACATTAATGAATACTTATGACCGCTGTCATTAAGTGTCATTAAGTGTCATTCGGTAAATTATGTCACTTTTGATGTAAAGTTGACATTGTTTGAGATGTCCTTGTTATGACAACTTGACATAAGCCAAGACAACAAAACCTGTCACAAACATGTCATTGCAGACCTAATTGCCAAACAAAAAAAAAAACATTTAGTGTGATGTCTTAACGTGACATTAAACCGTCATATATGGAAGGTTTTGACACTGGCTGTCAAAAGATCATTACAATTGCGTCATAAATGTTGTCCGTTTCATTAAGATGTCGTTAAGAGTAACTACTTCACCAAATGAGTTTATAACTGTCACATTACAGTGTCACCTACTACAGTGATTTAATAATTGTAACTTTTCATTACGATGTCATTAAGGGTCATTACCTAGTCAAATCAGTTTATAACTGTGTCATGAATAATTTTTCTGAATTCAAGTAAAGTGGAAAGATTTTGACTTTCCATTAAGATGTCATTATGTATAATTACATGACCAAATCAGTTTATAACTGTGTCATGACTGTTTTCTCTGAATTCAAGTAAAGTGGAATGATTTTGACTTTCCATTAGGATGTCATTAAGTGTAATTACATAGTCAAACCAGTTTATAACAGTGTCATGACCATTTTCTCTGAATTCAAGTAAAGTGGAAAGATTTGAATGTTTTGTTAAAATGTCATTAAGTGTAATTACACTGTCAGATGATATGAATACCTTAACAAAAGCAACAGACAAGTCAAGAGATAGTGTTTCCTTAATGTATTTCAACACAAACATTTATTGTGATTCAAAGCATTTTTTTTTTTTTTTTATCCAGTCTTTGTCAGCTTTCAGGTCCCTGTTGGCCTCTTCCAGGTAATTAACATGCTCCCCAAGATGGATCTTCTGTTGATCTATCTTGGTTTGTTCCTTTAGTTTGGCCAACTCCGATGTCCCTGTTGGAGACACTGAAACAAAGTATTACAAGTGGATTACTAAGGGTCAGTGCATGGTGGTGGTGTACTGGAATACATTATATTGAGTACACCAACAAAATTCCCAGTATTTTTGTGCATATTGTTTATTGAGAAGACAGGCAAAAATGGAAATACGTGTCTCAATCAGCCAACTACTATATATATATATATTAGTATAAATAAAATGTAAATTTCCAAGCCTACTGGCAAAAGGAGGAAAAAAATAGACTTACTCTTCTTCTTCTGGGATTATTTGATTGACTTTCTTTTCTTTGGCTGAACAGGGACCTCTCAAATTCTTGTGCCAGGTCCTCCTCCACCTCTTGTAGCAGCTTAGGGTTAACGTTAGCTTCACTGTCATCCTCAGCCTTCCCACTACGTTTGCTGAAACGGGTATCCATCTGGCAGCAGGCGTAAGCAAAGAACACACCACCACGTCACAGCAGCTAGTTACATTAGTTAAGATACAATAGTCAAACCTAACACCATAGTTGTTTAGAATTAGCGACAAGAAAACTGGAGGAAATAATACTGCCGTAATAGTAATAGTCTCTTTTTGAAAGACTATTCATGTTGAATTTCAAACGCAGTTGGCTTTTCTAAATATAAAAGTCGCAAGTACTTAAAGGCTACGGAATTAGCAGCAGGTTTAAGCTAACTTTAGCGTCAGCATTATTGCTGAACGCTAACTTAACCTAAACCGCAAAGTCCATAGACTGTAAAAAGACGTAATGGTTATAATGTCCTCTTCAAAATAAAAATCCGTATTTCGTTTTAGCTTACCTCAAATGGTAAACCTTGAAGATCCAGACTCCAGATTCCTGTGTTGCACTCCTGTCCGTCTGTCGCGGACTAGTCTCTCTACTTGTCACGTAACGTAAACGTGAACGTTACGTTACGTGCGCATTCAGTTCAAATTCACATTTCAACAACACTTATGTGTTGTTTTATTGTTTGTTATACAGATATATCCTCTAATTTTTTTATTGGTAAAAGCACATTTTTGAGAGACTATTCATGTTGAATTTCAAACGCAGTTGGCTTTTCTAAATATAAACATACTGTGAATAATATCCCTTAAAAAAGGCAAATTGTCTTTATCTTTGTGTACTAAATTCACAGTCTATGTAGTACCAAATAAACAAAACATATTTGTTAGTATTGCATTACTGTTTACAAGTGTTTTTGGAATGTGAATTTGAACTGAATGCGCGTAACGTAACGTTCACGTTATGTGACAAGTAGAGAGACTAGTCCGCGACCGACGACAGGAGTGCAACACAGGAATCTGGAGTCTGGATCTTCAAGGTTTACCATTTGAGGTAAGCTAAAACGAAATACGGATTTTTATTTTGAAGAGGACATTATAACCATTAGGTATTTTTCTTTACAGTCTATGGACTTTGCGGTTTAGGTTCCGTTAGCGTTCAGCAATAATGCTGACGCTAAAGTTAGCTTAAACCTGCTGCTAACTCCGTAGCCTTTAAGTTCTTGCGACTGCAGCCAACAGACTATTACGGCAGTATTATTTCCTCCAGTTTTCTTGTCGCTAATTCTAAACAACTATGGTGTTAGGTTTGACTATTGTATCTTAACTAATGTAACTAGCTGCTGTGACATGGTGGTGTGTTCTTTGCTTACGCCTGCTGCCAGATGGATACCCGTTTCAGCAAACGTAGTGGGAAGGCTGAGGATGACAGTGAAGCTAACGTTAACCCTAAGCTGCTACAAGAGGTGGAGGAGGACCTGGCACAAGAATTTGAAGAGGTCCCTGTTCAGCCAAAGAAAAGAAAGTCAATCAAATATTCCCAGAAGAAGAAAAGTAAGTCTATTTTTTTTCCTCCTTTTGCCAGTAGGCTTGGAAATTTACATTTTATTTATACTAATATATATATATAGTAGTTGGCTGATTGAGACACGTATTTCCATTTTTGCCTGTCTTCTCAATAAACAATATGCACAAAAATACTGGGAATTTTGCTGGTGTACTCAATATAATGTATTCCAGTACACCACCACCATGCACTGACCCTTAGTAATCCACTTGTAATACTTTGTTTCAGTGTCTCCAACAGGGACATCGGAGTTGGCCAAACTGAAGGAACAAACCAAGATGGATCAACAGAAGATTGAACACCTTGGGGAGCGTGTTAATTACCTGGAAGAGGCCAACAGGGACCTGAAAGCTGACAAGGACTGGATAAAAAAAAAAAAAAATGCTTTGAATCACAATAAATGTTTGTGTTGAAATACATTAAGGAAACACTATCTCTTGACTTGTCTGTTGCTTTTGTTAAGGTATTCATATCATCTGACAGTGTAATTACACTTAATGACATTTTAACAAAACATTCAAATCTTTCCACTTTACTTGAATTCAGAGAAAATGGTCATGACACTGTTATAAACTGGTTTGACTATGTAATTACACTTAATGACATCCTAATGGAAAGTCAAAATCATTCCACTTTACTTGAATTCAGAGAAAACAGTCATGACACAGTTATAAACTGATTTGGTCATGTAATTATACATAATGACATCTTAATGGAAAGTCAAAATCTTTCCACTTTACTTGAATTCAGAAAAATTATTCATGACACAGTTATAAACTGATTTGACTAGGTAATGACCCTTAATGACATCGTAATGAAAAGTTACAATTATTAAATCACTGTAGTAGGTGACACTGTAATGTGACAGTTATAAACTCATTTGGTGAAGTAGTTACTCTTAACGACATCTTAATGAAAAGGACAACATTTATGATGCAATTGTAATGATCTTTTGACAGCCAGTGTCAAAACCTTCCATATATGACGGTTTAATGTCACGTTAAGACATCAAGCTAAATGTTTTTTTTTGGTTTGGCAATTAGGTCTGCAATGACATGTTTATGACAGGTTTTGTTGTCTTGGCTTATGTCAAGTTGTCATAACAAGGACATCTCAAACAATGTCAACTTTACATCAAAAGTGACATAATTTACCGAATGACACTTAATGACACTTAATGACAGCTGTCATAAGTATTCATTAATGTTTATGACAGGTGTAATGTCATGGTTATGACAGTGTTATGTCAGTCTTATGAACACATATTCAAGTAAAGTGTTACCGCAACATGTGTGTGAAGGCAAGTCAACTTTATGACAAGGTAAGATCTTCATTGAGACTGGTTTGCCTTTGATGTCATTCACCACTACGAAGATAGCGGTACAGTTTCATAGTTACATGTGAGCTGACTCTAAATGACTTACATCTTCCAAGTCAATATATTGCCTTCCTGCAGTTCATGCCTTTGAAGTTTGTGTCACCATGGCAATATGTGTGTGAAGGCAAGTCAACTTACTGGGGAGGTAAGATCTTCAAAGAGATTGGTTTGCCTTTGATGTCATATTGACTTGCTGCAGTTCATCCCTTTGAAGTTTGTGTCACTTCGGTAACATGTGACACAAACTTGCTTTGTTGCAGTTCATCCCTTTGAAGTTTTTGTCACCATGGAAACATGTGTGTGAAGGCAAGTCAACTTCATGACAAGGTAAGATCTTCAAGGACATTGGTTTGCCTTTGATGTCATATTGACTTGCTGCAGTTCATCCCTTTGAAGTTTGTGTCACTTCGGTAACATGTGACACAAACTTGCTTTGTTGCAGTTCATCCCTTTGAAGTTTTTGTCACCATGGAAACATGTGTGTGAAGGCAAGTCAACTTACTGGTGAGGTAAGATCTTCAAAGAGATTGGTTTGCCTTTGATGTCATATTGCCTTGCTGTAGTTCATCCCTTTGAAGTTTGTGTCACCATGGCAACATGTGTGTGAAGGCAAGTCAACTTTATGACAAGGTAAGATCTTCATCGAGACTGGTTTGCCTTTGATGTCGTTCACCAATACGAAGATAGCCGTACAGTTTCATATTTACATGTGAGCAGACTCTAAATGACTTCTACCTAGGTAACATCTTCCAAGTCAATATATTGCCTTGCTGCAGTTCATCCCTTTTAAGTTTGTGTCACCATGGCAACATGTGTGTGAAGGCAAGTCAACTTCCTGGCGAGGTAGGATCTTCAAAGAGATTGGTTTGCCTTTGATGTCATATTGCCTTGCTGCAGTTCATCCTTTTGAAGTTTGTGTCACCATGGCAACATGTGTGTGAAGGCAAGTCAACTTCATGACGAGGTAAGATCTTCATTGCCTTGCTGCAGTTCATCCCTTTGAAGTTTGTGTCACCATGGCAACATGTGTGTGAAGGCAAGTGAACTTCATGACGAGGTAAGATCTTCATTGCCTTGCTGCAGTTCATCCCTTTGAAGTTTGTGTCACCATGGCAACATGTGTGTGAATGCAAGTCAACTTCATGACAATGTAAGATCTTCAAGGACATTGGTTTGCCTTTGTTGTCATGTTGCCTTGCTGCAGCTCATCCCTTTGAAGTTTGTGTCACCATGGCAACATGTGAGTGTCGGCAAGTCAACTTCATGGCGAGGTAAGATCTTCAAGGACATTGGTTTGCCTTTGATGTCTTTTGTCCTTACTGCAGTTCATCCCTTTGAAGTTTGTGTCACCATGGCAACATGTGTGTGAATGCAAGTCAACTTCATGACAAGGTAAGATCTTCAAGGACATTGGTTTGCCTTTGATGTCATATTGACTTGCTGCAGTTCATCCCTTTGAATTTTGTGTCACTTCGGTAACATATGACACAAACTTGCTTTGTTGCAGTTCATCCCTTTGAAGTTTGTGTCACCATGGAAACATGTGTGTGAAGGCAAGTCAACTTACTGGTGTGAAGTCAAGTCAACTTCATGACGAGGTAAGATCTTCATTGCCTTGCTGCAGTTCATCCCTTTGAAATTTGTGTCACCATGGCAACATGTCTGGGAAGGCAAGTCAACTTTATGACAAGTTAAGATCTTGAAGGACATTGGTTTGCCTTTGATGTCATATTGCCTTGCCTTTTTTAATCCCTTTGAAGTTTGTGTCACCATGGCAACATGTGTGTAAAGGCAAGTCGACTTCATGACGAAGTAAGAGCTTCATTGCCTTGCTGCAGTTCATCCCTTTGACGTTTGTGTCACCATGGCAACATGTGTGTGAAGGTAAGTCAACTTCATGACAAGGTATGATCTTTAAGGACATTGGTTTGCCTTTGATGTCATATTGCCTTGCTGCAGTTCCTCATTTTGAAATTTGTGACACCATGGCAACATGTGTGTTAAGGCAAGTCAACTTCATGACAAGGTAAGATCTTGAAGGACTTTGGTTTGCCTTTGATGTCATATTGCCATGTGAGCAGGCTCTAAATGACTTATGACTAGGTAAGATCTTCCAAGTCGATATATTGCCTTGCTGCAGTTCATCCCTTTGAAGTACATGTCAGGATGGCAACATGTTTGTGAAGGCAAGTCAACTTCATGACGAGGTAAGATCTTCACCGAGATTGGTTTGCCTTTGATGTCATTCACCACTACGAAGATAGTGGTACAGTTTCATAGTTACATGTTAGCAGACTCTAAATGACTTAAAAGTAGGTAACATCTTCCAAGTCAATATATTGCCTTGCTGCAGTTCATCGCTTTGAAGTTTGTGTCACCATGGCAACATGTGATTGACGGCAAGTCAATTTCATGGCGAGGTAAGATCTTCAAAGAGATTGGTTTGCCTTTGATGTCATATTGCCTTCCTACAATTCATCTCTATGAAGTTCGTGTCACCATGGCAACATGTTTGTGAAGGCAAGTGAACTTCAAAATGAGGTAATATCTTCATTGCCTTGCTGCAGTTCATCCCTTTGAAGTTTGTGTCACTTCGCTAACATGTGACACAAACTTGCTTTAATGCAGTTAATCCCATTGAAGTTTGTGTCACCATGGCAACATGTGTGTGAAGTCAAGTCAACTTAATGACAAGGTAAGATCTTCATTGAGATTGGTTTGCCTTTGCTGTCATTCACCACTACGAAGATAGTGGGACAGTTTCATAGTTACATGGGAGCAGGCTCTAAATTACTTTTAACTAGGTAACATCTTCCAAGTCAATATATTGCCTTGCTGCAGTTCATCCCTTTGAAGTTTGTGTCACCATGGCAACATGTGTGTGAAGGCAAATCAACTTCATGGCGAGGTAAGATCTTCAAAGAGATTGGTTTGCTTTTGATGTCATATTGCCTTGCTACAGTTTAACCCGTTGAAGTTTGTGTCACTTTGGTAACATGTGTGTGAAGGCAAGTCAACTTCATGACGAGGTAAGATCTTCATTGCCTTGCTGCAGTTCATGCCTTTGAAGTTTGTGTCACCATGGCAACATGTGTGTTAAGCCAAGTCAACTTCATGACAAGGTAAGATCTTCAAGGACATTGGTTTGCCTTTGATGTCATATTGCCTTGTTGCAGTTCATCCCTTTGAAGTTTGTGTCACCATGGCAACATGTGTGTGAAGGGAAGTCAACTTCATGACAAGGTAAGATCTTCAAGGACATTGGTTTGCCTTTGATGTCATATTGCCTTGCTGCAGTTCATCCCTTTGAAGTTTGTGCCACCATGGCAACATGTGTGTAATGGCAATTCAACTTCATGACGAGGTAAGATCTTGAAGGACATTGGTTTGCCGTTGATGTCATATTGCCTTGCTACAGTTCATCCCATTGCAGTTTGTGTCACTTTGGTAACATGTGACACAAACTTGCTTTGTTGCAGTTCATCCCTTTGAAATTTGTGTCACCATGGCAACGTGTGTGTTAAGGCAAGTCAACTTCATGACAAGGTAAGCTCGTCAAGGACATTGGTTTGCCTTTGATGTCATATTGCCTTGCTGCAGTTCATCCCTTTGAAGTTTGTGTCACCATGGCAACATGTGAGTTAAGGCAAGTCAACTTCATGACAAGGTAAGATCTTCAAGGACATTGATTTGCTTTGATGTCATATTGCCTTGTTGCAGTTCATCCTTTTGAAGTTTGTGTCACCATGGCAACATGTGTGTGAAGGGAAGTCAACTTCATGACAAGGCAAGATCTTCAAGGACATTGGTTTGCCTTTGATGTCATATTGCCTTGCTGCAGTTCATCCCTTTGAAGTTTGTGTCACCATGGCAACATGTGTGTGAAGGCAAGTCAACTTCATGACGTGGTAAGATCTTCATTGCCTTGCTGCAGTTCATCCCTTTGAAGTTTGTGTCACCATGGCAACATGTGTGTGAATGCAAGTCAACTTCATGACAAGATATGATCTTGAAGGACATTGGTTTGCCTTTGACGTCATATTGCCTTGCTACAGTTCATCCCATTGAAGTTTGTGTCACTTTGGTAACATGTGACACAAACTTGCCTTGTTGCAGTTCATCCCTTTGAAGTTTTTGTCACCATGGAAACATGTGTGTGAAGGCAAGTCAACTTACTGGTGAGGCAAGATCTTCAAAGAGATTGGTTTGCCTTTGATGTCATATTGCCTTGCTACATTTCATCCCTTTGAAGTTTGTGTCACTATGGCAACATGTGACACAAACTTGCTTTGTTGCAGTTCATCCCTTTGAAGTTTTTGTCACCATGGCACCATGTGTGTGAAAGCAAGTCAACTTCATGATGAGGTAAGATCTTCATTGCCTTGCTGCAGTTCATCCCTTTGAAGTTTGTGTCACCATGGCAACATGTGTGTTAAGGCAAGTCAACTTCATGACAAGGTAAGATCTTCAAGGACATTGGTTTGCCTTTGATGTCATATTGCCTTGTTGCAGTTCATCCTTTTGAAGTTTGTGTCACCATGGCAACATGTGTGTGAATGCAAGTCAACTTCATGACAAGATATGATCTTGAAGGACATTGGTTTGCCTTTGACGTCTTTTGTCCTTGCTGCAGTTCATCCCTTTGAATTTTGTGTCACCATGGCAACATGTGTGTGAATGCAAGTCAACTTCATGACAAGGTAAGATCTTCAAGGACATTGGTTTGCCTTCGATGTCATATTGCCTTGCTACAGTTCATCCCCTTGAAGTTTGTGTCACTTTGGTAACATGTGACACAAACTTGCTTTGTTGCAGTTCATCCCTTTTAAGTTTGTGTCACCATGGCAACATGTGTGTGAAGGCAAGTCAACTTCATGGCGAGGTAAGATCTTCAAAGAGATTGGTTTGCCTTTGATGTCATATTGCCTTGCTACAGTTCAACCCTTTGAAGTTTGTTTCACTTTCGTAACATGTGTGTGAAGGCAAGTCAACTTCATGACGAGGTAAGATCTTCATTGCCTTGCTGCAGTTTATCTCTTTGAAGTTTGTGTCACCATGGCAACATGTGTGTTAAGGCAAGTCAACTTTATGACAAGGTAAGATCTTCAAGGACATTGGTTTGCCTTCGATGTCATATTGCCTTGCTACAGTTCATCCCCTTGAAGTTTGTGTCACTTTGGTAACATGTGACACAAACTTGCTTTGTTGCAGTTCATCCCTTTGAAGTTTTTCTGACCATGGCAACATGTGTGTGTAGGCAAGTCAACTTCATGACAAGGTAAGATCTTCAAGGACATTGGTTTGCCTTTGGTGTCTTTTCTCCTTGCTGCAGTTCATCCCTTTGAAGTTCATGTCACCATGGCAACATGTGACACAAACTTGCTTTGCTGCAGTTCATCCCTTTGAAGTTTTTGTCACCATGGAACCATGTGTGTGAAGGCAAGTCAACTTACTGGTGAGGCAAGATCTTCAAAGAGATTGGTTTGCCTTTGATGTCATATTGCCTTGCTACATTTCATCCCTTTGAAGTTTGTGTCACTATGGCAACATGTGACACAAACTTGCTTTGTTGCAGTTCATCCCTTTGAAGTTTTTGTCACCATGGCAACATGTGTGTGAAGGCAAGTCAACTTCATGATGAGGTAAGATCTTCATTGCCTTGCTGCAGTTCATCCCTTTGAAGTTTGTGTCACCATGGCAACATGTGTGTGAATGCAAGTCAACTTCATGACAAGGTCAGATCTTCAAGGACATTGGTTTGCCTTTGTTGTCATGTTGCCTTGCTGCAGCTCATCCCTTTGAAGTTTGTGTCACCATGGCAACATGTGTGTGAATGCAAGTCAACGTCATGACAAGGTAAGAAGTTCAAGGACATTGGTTGGCCTTTGTTGTCATATTGCCGTCCTACAGCTCATCCCTTTGAAGTTTGTATCACCATGGTAACATGTGAGTGATGGCAAGTCAACTTCATGGCGAGGTAAGGTCTTCAAACAGATTGTTTTGCCTTTGATGTCATATTGCCTTGCTACAGTTAAACCCTTTGAAGTTTGTGTCACTTTGGTAACATGTGTGTGAAGGCAAGTCAACTTCATGACGAGGTAAGATCTTCATTGCCTTGCTGCAGTTCATCCCCGTGAAGTTTGTTTCACTTAGGTAACATGTGACATAAACTTGTTTTGTTGCAGTTCATCCCTTTGAAGTTTTTGTCACCATGGCATCATGTGTGTGAAGGCAAGTCAACTTCATGACAAGGTAAGATCTTCAAAGAGATTGGTTTGCCTTTGATGTCACATTGCCTTGTTACATTTCATCCCTTTGAAGTTCGTGTCACTTTGGTAACATGTGTGTGAAGGCAAATCAACTTCATGACAAGGTAAGATCTTCATTGAGATTGGTTTGCCTTTGATGTCATTCACCACTACAAAGATGGTGGTACAGTTTCATAGTTTCATGGGAGCAGGCTCTAAATTACTTTTAAATAGGCAACATTTTCCAAGTCAATATATTGCCGAGGTAAGATCTTCAAAGAGATTGGTTTTCCTTTGATGTCATATTGCCTTGCTGCAGTTCATCCCTTTGAAGTTTGTGTCACCATGGCAACACATGTGTGACTGCAAGTCAACGTCATGAAAAGGTAAGATCTTCAAGGACATTGGTTTGCCTTTGTTGTCATATTGCCTTGCTGCAGCTCATCCCTTTGAAGTTTGTGTCACCATGGCAACATGTGAGTGAAGGCAAGTCAAGTTCATGGCGAGGTAAGATCTTCAAACAGATTGTTTTGCCTTTGATGTCATATTGCCTTGCTACAGTTCAACCCTTTGAAGTTTGTGTCACTTTGGTAACATGTGTGTGAAGGCAAGTCAACTTCATGACAAGGTAAGATCTTCAAGGACATTGGTTTGCCTTTGATGTCACATTGACTTCCTGCAGTTCATCCCTTTGAAGTTCGTGTCACTTCGGTAACATGTGACACAAACTTGCTTTGTTGCAGTTCATCACTTTGAAGTTTTTGTCACCATGGCAACATGTGTGTGGATGCAAGTCAACTTCAAGACAAGGTAAGATCTTTAAGGACATTGGTTTGCCTTTGATGTCTTATTGCCTTGCTGCAGTTCATCCCTTTGAAGTTTGTGTCACTTCGCTAACATGTGACACAAACTTGCCTTGCTGCAGCTCATCCCTTTGAAGTTTGTGTCACCATGGCAACATGTGAGTGAAGGCAAGTCAACTTCATGGCGAGGTAAGATCTTCAAACAGATTGTTTTGCCTTTGATGTCATATTGCCTTGCTACAGTTCAACCCTTTGAAGTTTATGTCACTTTGGTAACATGTGTGTGAAGGCAAGTCAACTTCATGACGAGGTAAGATCTTCATTGCCTTGCTGCAGTTCATCCCTTTGAAGTTTGTGTCACCATGGCAACATGTGTGTGAAGGCAAGTCAACTTCATGACATGGTAAGATCTTCAAGGACATTGGTTTGCCTTTGATGTCATATTGCCGTGCTGCAGTTCATCCCCTTGAAGTTTGTTTCACTTAGGTAACATGTGACATAAACTTGTTTTGTTGCAGTTCATCCCTTTGAAGTTTTTGTCACCATGGCAGCATGTGTGTGAAGGCAAGTCAACTTCATGACAACGTAAGATCTTCAAAGAGATTGGTTTGCCTTTGATGTCACATTGCCTTGTTACATTTCATCCCTTTGAAGTTCGTGTCACTTTGGTAACATGTGTGTGAAGGCAAATCAACTTCATGACAAGGTAAGATCTTCAAGGACATTGGTTTGCCTTTTATGTCATATTGCTTTGCTGCAGTTCATCCGTTTGAAGTTTGTGTCACCATGGCAACATCTGTCTTAAGGCAAGTCAACTTCATTGTAAGGTAAGATCTTCAAGGACATTGGTTTGCCTTTGATGTCATATTGCCTTGCTGCAGTTAATCCCATTGAAGTTTGTGTCACCATGGCAACATGTGTGTGAAGTCAAGTCAACTTCATGACAAGGTAAGATCTTCATTGAGATTGGTTTGCCTTTGATGTCATTCACCACTACAAAGATGGTGGTACAGTTTCATAGTTTCATGGGAGCAGGCTCTAAATTACTTTTAAATAGGCAACATCTTCCAAGTCAATATATTGCCGAGGTAAGATCTTCAAAGAGATTGGTTTGCCTTTGATGTCATATTGCCTTGCTGCAGTTCATCGCTTTGAAGTTTGTGTCACCATGGCAACATGTGTGTGAAGGCAAGTCAACTTCATGACGAGGTAAGATCTTCATTGCCTTGCTGCAGTTCATCCCTTTGAAGTTTGTGTCACCATGGCAACATGTGTGTGAAGGCAAGTCAACTTCATGCCAAGGTAAGATCTTCAAGGAGGTTGGTTTGCCTTTGATGTCATATTGCCTTGCTGCAGTTCATGCCTTTGAAGTTTGTGTCACCATGGCAACATGTGACACAAACTTGCTTTGCTGCAGTTTATCCCTTTGAGGTTTTTGTCACCATGGCAACATGTGTGTGAAGGCAAGTCAACTTCATGACGAGGTAAGATCTTCATTGCCTTGCTGCAGTTCATCCTTTGAAGTTTGTGTCACCATGGCAACATGTGTGTGAAGGCAAGTCAACTTCATGACAAGATAAGATCTTCATTGCCTTGCTGCAGTTGATCCCCTTGAAGTTTGTGTCACTTTGGTAACATGTGACACACACTTCCTTTGTTGCAGTTCATCCCTTTGAAGTTTTTGTCACCATGGCAACATGTGTGTGAAGGCAAGTCAACTTCATGACAAGGTAAGATCTTCAAGGACATTGGTTTGCCTTTGATGTCATATTGACTTGCTGCAGTTCATCCCTTTGAATTTTGTGTCACTTCGGTAACATATGACACAAACTTGCTTTGTTGCAGTTCATCCCTTTGAAATTTTTGTCACCATGGAAACATGTGTGTGAAGGCAAGTCAACTTACTGGTGAGGTAAGATCTTCAAAGAGATTGGTTTGCCTTTGATGTCATATTGCCTTGCTGTAGTTCATCCCTTTGAAGTTTGTGTCACCATGGCAACATGTGTGTGAAGGCAAGTCAACTTTATGACAAGGTGAGATCTTCATTGAGACTGGTTTGCCTTTGATGTCATTCACCAATACGAAGATAGCCGTACAGTTTCATATTTACATGTGAGCAGACTCTAAATGACTTCTACCTAGGTAACATCTTCCAAGTCAATATATTGCCTTGCTGCAGTTCATCCCTTTGAAGTTTGTGTCACCATGGCAACATGTGTGTGAAGGCAAGTCAACTTCATGACAAGGTAAGATCTTCAAGGACATTGGTTTGCCTTTGTTGTCATGTTGCCTTGCTGCAGCTCATCCCTTTGAAGTTTGTGTCACCATGGCAACATGTGAGTGACGGCAAGTCAACTTCATGACGAGGTAAGATCTTCAAGGACATTGGTTTGCCTTTGATGTCTTTTGTCCTTGCTGCAGTTCATCCCTTTGAAGTTTGTGTCACCATGGCAACATGTGTGTGAATGCAAGTCAACTTCATGACAAGGTAAGATCTTCAAGGACATTGGTTTGCCTTTGATGTCATATTGCCTTGCTACAGTTCATCCCCTTGAAGTTTGTGTCACTTTGGTAACATGTGACACAAACTTGCTTTGTTGCAGTTCATCCCTTTGAAGTTTTTCTCACCATGGCAACATGTGTGTGTAGGCAAGTCAACTTCATGACAAGGTAAGATCTTCAAGGACATTGGTTTGCCTTTGATGTCTTTTCTCCTTGCTGCAGTTCATCCCTTTGAAGTTTGTGTAACCATGGCAACATGTGTGTGAAGGCAAGTGAACTTCATGACGAGGTAAGATCTTCATTGCCTTGCTGCAGTTCATTCCTTTGAAGTTTGCGTCACCATGGCAACATGTGTGTTAAGGCAAGTCAACTTCATGCCAAGGTAAGATCTTCAAGGAGGTTGGTTTGCCTTTGATGTCATATTGCCTTGCTGCAGTTCATGCCTTTGAAGTTTGTGTCACCATGGCAACATGTGACACAAACTTGCTTTGCTGCAGTTTATCCCTTTGAGGTTTTTGTCACCATGGCAACATGTGTGTGAAGGCAAGTCAACTTCATGACGAGGTAAGATCTTCATTGCCTTACTGCAGTTCATCCTTTGAAGTTTGTGTCACCATGGCAACATGTGTGTGAAGGCAAGTCAACTTCATGACAAGGTAAGATCTTCAAGGACATTGGTTTGCCTTTGATGTCATATTAACTTGCTGCAGTTCATCCCTTTGAATTTTGTGTCACCATGGCAACATGTGTGTGAAGGCAAGTCAACTTCATGACGAGGTAAGATCTTCATTGCCTTACTGCAGTTCATCCTTTGAAGTTTGTGTCACCATGGCAACATGTGTGTGAAGGCAAGTCAACTTCATGACAAGGTAAGATCTTCAAGGACATTGGTTTGCCTTTGATGTCATATTAACTTGTTGCAGTTCATCCCTTTGAAATTTTTGTCACCATGGAAACATGTGTGTGAAGGCAAGTCAACTTACTGGTGAGGTAAGATCTTCAAAGAGATTGGTTTGCCTTTGATGTCATATTGCCTTGCTGTAGTTCATCCCTTTGAAGTTTGTGTCACCATGGCAACATGTGTGTGAAGGCAAGTCAACTTTATGACAACGTGAGATCTTCATTGAGACTGGTTTGCCTTTGATGTCATTCACCAATACGAAGATAGCCGTACAGTTTCATATTTACATGTGAGCAGACTCTAAATGACTTCTACCTAGGTAACATCTTCCAAGTCAATATATTGCCTTGCTGCAGTTCATCCCTTTGAAGTTTGTGTCACCATGGCAACATGTGTGTGAAGGCAAGTCAACTTCCTGGCGAGTTAGGATCTTCAAAGAGATTGGTTTGCCTTTGAAATCATATTGCCTTGCTGCAGTTCATCGCTTTGAAGTTTGTGTCACCATGGCAACATGTGTGTGAAGGCAAGTCAACTTCATGGCGAGGTAAGATCTTCAAGGACATTGGTTTGCCTTTGATGTCTTTTGTCCTTGCTGCAGTTCATCCCTTTGAAGTTTGTGTCACCATGGCAACATGTGTGTGAAGGCAAGTCAACTTCCTGGCGAGTTAGGATCTTCAAAGAGATTGGTTTGCCTTTGATGTCATATTGCCTTGCTGCAGTTCATCGCTTTGAAGTTTGTGTCACCATGGCAACATGTGTGTGAAGGCAAGTCAACTTCATGACGAGGTAAGATCTTCATTGCCTTGCTACAGTTCATCCCCTTGAAGTTTGTGTCACTTTGGTAACATGTGACACAAACTTGCTTTATTGCAGTTCATCCCTTTGAAGTTTTTCTCACCATGGCAACATGTGTGTGTAGGCAAGTCAACTTCATGACAAGGTAAGATCTTCAAGGACATTGGTTTGCCTTTGATGTCTTTTCTCCTTGCTGCAGTTCATCCCTTTGAAGTTTGTGTCACCATGGCAACATGTGTGTGAAGGCAAGTGAACTTCATGACAAGGTAAGATCTTCATTGAGACTGGTTTGCCTTTGATATCATTCACCAAAACGAAGATAGCCGTACAGTTTCATATTTACATGTGAGCAGACTCTAAATGACTTCAACCTAGGTAACATCTTCCAAGTCAATATATTGCCTTGCTGCAGTTCATCCCTTTGAAGTTTGTGTCACCATGGCAACATGTGTGTGAAGGCAAGTCAACTTCCTGGCGAGTTAGGATCTTTAAAGAGATTGGTTTGCCTTTGATGTCATATTGCCTTGCTGCAGTTCATCCCTTTGAATTTTGTGTCACTTCGGTAACATATGACACAAACTTGCTTTGTTGCAGTTCATCCCTTTGAAATTTTTGTCACCATGGAAACATGTGTGTGAAGGCAAGTCAACTTACTGGTGAGGTAAGATCTTCAAAGAGATTGGTTTGCCTTTGATGTCATATTGCCTTGCTGTAGTTCATCCCTTTGAAGTTTGTGTCACCATGGCAACATGTGTGTGAAGGCAAGTCAACTTTATGACAAGGTGAGATCTTCATTGAGACTGGTTTGCCTTTGATGTCATTCACCAATACGAAGATAGCCGTACAGTTTCATATTTACATGTGAGCAGACTCTAAATGACTTCTACCTAGGTAACATCTTCCAAGTCAATATATTGCCTTGCTGCAGTTCATCCCTTTGAAGTTTGTGTCACCATGGCAACATGTGTGTGAAGGCAAGTCAACTTCATGACAAGGTAAGATCTTCAAGGACATTGGTTTGCCTTTGTTGTCATGTTGCCTTGCTGCAGCTCATCCCTTTGAAGTTTGTGTCACCATGGCAACATGTGAGTGACGGCAAGTCAACTTCATGACGAGGTAAGATCTTCAAGGACATTGGTTTGCCTTTGATGTCTTTTGTCCTTGCTGCAGTTCATCCCTTTGAAGTTTGTGTCACCATGGCAACATGTGTGTGAATGCAAGTCAACTTCATGACAAGGTAAGATCTTCAAGGACATTGGTTTGCCTTTGATGTCATATTGCCTTGCTACAGTTCATCCCCTTGAAGTTTGTGTCACTTTGGTAACATGTGACACAAACTTGCTTTGTTGCAGTTCATCCCTTTGAAGTTTTTCTCACCATGGCAACATGTGTGTGTAGGCAAGTCAACTTCATGACAAGGTAAGATCTTCAAGGACATTGGTTTGCCTTTGATGTCTTTTCTCCTTGCTGCAGTTCATCCCTTTGAAGTTTGTGTAACCATGGCAACATGTGTGTGAAGGCAAGTGAACTTCATGACGAGGTAAGATCTTCATTGCCTTGCTGCAGTTCATTCCTTTGAAGTTTGCGTCACCATGGCAACATGTGTGTTAAGGCAAGTCAACTTCATGCCAAGGTAAGATCTTCAAGGAGGTTGGTTTGCCTTTGATGTCATATTGCCTTGCTGCAGTTCATGCCTTTGAAGTTTGTGTCACCATGGCAACATGTGACACAAACTTGCTTTGCTGCAGTTTATCCCTTTGAGGTTTTTGTCACCATGGCAACATGTGTGTGAAGGCAAGTCAACTTCATGACGAGGTAAGATCTTCATTGCCTTACTGCAGTTCATCCTTTGAAGTTTGTGTCACCATGGCAACATGTGTGTGAAGGCAAGTCAACTTCATGACAAGGTAAGATCTTCAAGGACATTGGTTTGCCTTTGATGTCATATTAACTTGCTGCAGTTCATCCCTTTGAATTTTGTGTCACCATGGCAACATGTGTGTGAAGGCAAGTCAACTTCATGACGAGGTAAGATCTTCATTGCCTTACTGCAGTTCATCCTTTGAAGTTTGTGTCACCATGGCAACATGTGTGTGAAGGCAAGTCAACTTCATGACAAGGTAAGATCTTCAAGGACATTGGTTTGCCTTTGATGTCATATTAACTTGTTGCAGTTCATCCCTTTGAAATTTTTGTCACCATGGAAACATGTGTGTGAAGGCAAGTCAACTTACTGGTGAGGTAAGATCTTCAAAGAGATTGGTTTGCCTTTGATGTCATATTGCCTTGCTGTAGTTCATCCCTTTGAAGTTTGTGTCACCATGGCAACATGTGTGTGAAGGCAAGTCAACTTTATGACAACGTGAGATCTTCATTGAGACTGGTTTGCCTTTGATGTCATTCACCAATACGAAGATAGCCGTACAGTTTCATATTTACATGTGAGCAGACTCTAAATGACTTCTACCTAGGTAACATCTTCCAAGTCAATATATTGCCTTGCTGCAGTTCATCCCTTTGAAGTTTGTGTCACCATGGCAACATGTGTGTGAAGGCAAGTCAACTTCCTGGCGAGTTAGGATCTTCAAAGAGATTGGTTTGCCTTTGAAATCATATTGCCTTGCTGCAGTTCATCGCTTTGAAGTTTGTGTCACCATGGCAACATGTGTGTGAAGGCAAGTCAACTTCATGGCGAGGTAAGATCTTCAAGGACATTGGTTTGCCTTTGATGTCTTTTGTCCTTGCTGCAGTTCATCCCTTTGAAGTTTGTGTCACCATGGCAACATGTGTGTGAAGGCAAGTCAACTTCCTGGCGAGTTAGGATCTTCAAAGAGATTGGTTTGCCTTTGATGTCATATTGCCTTGCTGCAGTTCATCGCTTTGAAGTTTGTGTCACCATGGCAACATGTGTGTGAAGGCAAGTCAACTTCATGACGAGGTAAGATCTTCATTGCCTTGCTACAGTTCATCCCCTTGAAGTTTGTGTCACTTTGGTAACATGTGACACAAACTTGCTTTATTGCAGTTCATCCCTTTGAAGTTTTTCTCACCATGGCAACATGTGTGTGTAGGCAAGTCAACTTCATGACAAGGTAAGATCTTCAAGGACATTGGTTTGCCTTTGATGTCTTTTCTCCTTGCTGCAGTTCATCCCTTTGAAGTTTGTGTCACCATGGCAACATGTGTGTGAAGGCAAGTGAACTTCATGACAAGGTAAGATCTTCATTGAGACTGGTTTGCCTTTGATATCATTCACCAAAACGAAGATAGCCGTACAGTTTCATATTTACATGTGAGCAGACTCTAAATGACTTCAACCTAGGTAACATCTTCCAAGTCAATATATTGCCTTGCTGCAGTTCATCCCTTTGAAGTTTGTGTCACCATGGCAACATGTGTGTGAAGGCAAGTCAACTTCCTGGCGAGTTAGGATCTTTAAAGAGATTGGTTTGCCTTTGATGTCATATTGCCTTGCTGCAGTTCATCGCTTTGAAGTTTGTGTCACCATGGCAACATGTGTTTGAAGGCAAGTCAACTTCATGACGAGGTAAGATCTTCATTGCCTTGCTGCAGTTCATCCCTTTGAAGTTTGTGTCACCATGGCAACATGTGTGTGAAGGCAAGTCAACTTCATGACGAGGTAAGATCTTCATTGCCTTGCTGCAGTTCATCCCATTGAAGTTTGTGTCACCATGGCAACATGTGTGTGAAGGCAAGTCAACTTCATGCCAAGGTAAGATCTTCAAGGAGGTTGGTTTGCCTTTGATGTCATATTGCCTTGCTGCAGTTCATGCCTTTGAATTTTGTGTCACCATGGCAACATGTGACACAAACTTGCTTTGCTGCAGTTTATCCCTTTGAGGTTTTTGTCACCATGGCAACATGTGTGTGAAGGCAAGTCATCTTCATGACGAGGTAAGATCTTCATTGCCTTGCTGCAGTTCATCCTTTGAAGTTTGTGTCACCATGGCAACATGTGTGTGAAGGCAAGTCAACTTCATGACAAGATAAGATCTTCATTGCCTTGCTGCAGTTGATCCCCTTGAAGTTTGTGTCACTTTGGTAACATGTGACACACACTTCCTTTGTTGCAGTTCATCCCTTTGAAGTTTTTGTCACCATGGCAACATGTGTGTGAAGGCAAGTCAACTTCATGACAAGGTAAGATCTTCAAGGACATTGGTTTGCCTTTGATGTCATATTGCCTTGCCTTTTTTAATCCCTTTGAAGTTTGTGTCACCATGTCAACATGTGTGTAAAGGCAAGTCGACTTCATGACGAAGTAAGATCTTCATTGCCTTGCTGCAGTTCATCCCTTTGACGTTTGTGTCACCATGGCAACATGTGTGTGAAGGCAAGTCAACTTCATGACAAGGTAAGATCTTTAAGGACATTGGTTTGCCTTTGATGTCATATTGCCTTGCTGCAGTTCCTCATTTTGAAATTTGTGACACCATGGCAACATGTGTGTTAAGGCAAGTCAACTTCATGACAAGGTAAGATCTTGAAGGACATTGGTTTGCCTTTGATGTTATATTGCCATGTGAGCAGGCTCTAAATGACTTATGACTAGGTAAGATCTTCCAAGTCGATATATTGCCTTGCTACAGTTCATCCCTTTGAAGTACATGTCAGCATGGCAACATGTTTGTGAAGGCAAGTCAACTTCATGACAAGGTAAGATCTTCAAGGACATTGGTTTGCCTTCGATGTCATATTGCCTTGCTACAGTTCATCCCCTTGAAGTTTGTGTCACTTTGGTAACATGTGACACAAACTTGCTTTGTTGCAGTTCATCCCTTTGAAGTTTTTCTCACCATGGCAACATGTGTGTGTAGGCAAGTCAACTTCATGACAAGGTAAGAACTTCAAGGACATTGGTTTGCCTTTGATGTCTTTTCTCCTTGCTGCAGTTCATCCCTTTGAAGTTTGTGTCACCATGGCAACATGTGTGTGAAGGCAAGTCAACTTCATGACAAGGTAAGATCTTTAAGGACATTGGTTTGCCTTTGATGTCATATTGCCTTGCTTCAGTTCATCCCTTTGAAGTTTGTGTCACCATGGCAACATGTATGTTAAGGCAAGTCAACTTCATGACAAGGTAAGATCTTCATTGCCTTCCTGCAGTTCATTCCTTTGAAGTTTTTGTCACCATGGCAATATGTGTGTGAAGGCAAGTCAACTTCCTGGTGAGGTAAGATCTTCAAAGAGATTGGTTTGCCTTTGATGTCATATTGCCTTGCTACATGTGTGTGGAGGCAAATCAACTTCATGACAAGGTAAGATCTTCAAGGACATTGGTTTGCCTTTGATGTAATATTGCCTTGCTGCAGTTCATCCCTTTGAAGTTTTTGTCACTTTGGTAACATGTGTGTGAAGGCAAGTCAACTTTATGACAAGGTAAGATCTTCATTGAGACTGGTTTGCCCTTGATGTCATTCACCAATATGAAGATAGTGGCACAGTTTCATAGTTACATTTGAGCAGACTCTAAATGACTTATAACTAGGTAACATCTTCCAGGTCAATGTATTGCCTTGCTGCAGTTCATCCCTTTGAAGTTTGTGTCACCATGGCAACATGTCTGTGAAGGCAAGTCAACTTCATGATGAGGTAAGATCTTCATTGCCGTCCTACAGCTCATCCCTTTGAAGTTTGTATCACCATGGTAACATGTGAGTGACGGCAAGTCAACTTCATGGCGAGGTAAGATCTTCAAACAGATTGTTTTGCCTTTGATGTCATATTGCCTTGCTACAGTTCAACCCTTTGAAGTTTGTGTCACCATGGCAACATCTTTGTGAAGTCAAGTCAACTTCATGACAAGGTAAGATCTTCATTGAGATTGGTTTGCCTTTGATGTCATTCACCACTACAAAGATGGTGGTACAGTTTCATAGTTTCATGGGAGCAGGCTCTGAATTACTTTTAAATAGGCAACATCTTCCAAGTCAATATATTGCCGAGGTAAGCTCTTCAAAGACATTGGTTTGCCTTTGATGTCATATTGCCTTGCTACAGTTCATCCCATTAAAGTTGGTGTCACTTTGGTAACATGTGACACAAACTTGCTTTGTTGCAGTTCATCCCTTTGAAGTTTTTGTCACCATGGCAACATGTGTGTGAAGGCAAGTCAACTTCATGACGAGGTAAGATCTTCATTGCCTTGCTGCAGTTCATCCCTTTGAAGTTTGTGTCACCATGGCAACATGTGTGTGAAGGCAAGTCAACTTCATGACGAGATAAGATCTTCATTGCCTTGCTGCAGTTGATCCCCTTGAAGTTTGTGTCACTTTGGTAACATGTGACACAAACTTCCTTTGTTGCATTTCATCCCTTTGAAGTTTTTGTCACCATGGCAACATGTGGGTGAAGGCAAGTCAACTTCATGACAAGGTAAGATCTTCAAGGACATTGGTTTGCCTTTGATGTCATATTGACTTGCTGCAGTTCATCCCTTTGAATTTTGTGTCACTTCGGTAACATATGACACAAACTTGCTTTGTTGCAGTTCATCCCTTTGAAATTTTTGTCACCATGGAAACATGTGTGTGAAGGCAAGTCAACTTACTGGTGAGGTAAGATCTTCAAAGAGATTGGTTTGCCTTTGATGTCATATTGCCTTGCTGTAGTTCATCCCTTTGAAGTTTGTGTCACCATGGCAACATGTGTGTGAAGGCAAGTCAACTTTATGACAAGGTGAGATCTTCATTGAGACTGGTTTGCCTTTGATGTCATTCACCAATACGAAGATAGCCGTACAGTTTCATACTTACATGTGAGCAGACTCTAAATGACTTCTACCTAGGTAACATCTTCCAAGTCAATATATTGCCTTGCTGCAGTTCATCCCTTTGAAGTTTGTGTCACCATGGCAACATGTGTGTGAAGGCAAGTGGTAAATGGTAAATGGCCTTGCTTTTATATAGCGCTTTTCTACCTATTGGTACTCAAAGCGCTTTTACAGTCAGAGACACATCTACCCATTCACTCACACAAGCACGCACACATTCACACACCAGTGCCACGCACTGGGAGCAACTGGGGGTTCAGTGTCTTGCTCTAGTACACTTCGACATGTGGCACATTCCGGGGATCGAACCGCTAACCCTCTGGTTCGTGAACAACCCGCTCTACCTACTGAGCCACAGTCGCCCTGGCGAGTTAGGATCTTCAAAGAGATTGGTTTGCCTTTGATGTCATATTGCCTTGCTGCAGTTCATCCCTTTGAAGTTTGTGTCACCATGGCAACATGTGTGTGAAGGCAAGTCAACTTCATGACGAGGTAAGATCTTCATTGCCTTGCTGCAGTTCATCCCTTTGAAGTTTGTGTCACCATGGCAACATGTGTGTGAAGGCAAGTCAACTTCATGACGAGGTAAGATCTTCATTGCCTTGCTGCAGTACATCCCTTTGAAGTTTGTGTCACCATGGCAACATGTGTGTGAATACAAGTCAACTTCATGACAAGGTCAGATCTTCAAGGACATTGGTTTGCCTTTGTTGTCATGTTGCCTTGCTGCAGCTCATCCCTTTGAAGTTTGTGTCACCATGGCAACATGTGAGTGACGGCAAGTCAACTTCATGGCGAGGTAAGATCTTCAAGGACATTGGTTTGCCTTTGATGTCTTTTGTCCTTGCTGCAGTTCATCCCTTTGAAGTTTGTGTCACCATGGCAACATGTGTGTGAATGCAAGTCAACTTCATGACAAGGTAAGATCTTCAAGGACATTGGTTTGCCTTTGATGTCATATTGCCTTGCTACAGTTCATCCCCTTGAAGTTTGTGTTACTTTGGTAACATGTGACACAAACTTCCTTTGTTGCAGTTCATCCCTTTTAAGTTTTTGTCACCATGGCAACATGTGTGTGTGAAGGCAAGTCAACTTCATGACAAGGTAAGATCTTCAAGGACATTGGTTTGCCGTTGATGTCATATTGACTTGCTGCAGTTCAAAGGGTTGAACCACAGCAACGCGATGAAGAACTTACGTCGTCATGAAGTTGACTTGCCTTCACACACATGTTGCCATGGTGACAAACTTCGAAGGGATGAACTGCACCAAGGCAATATATGTTCAAGGACATTGATTTGCCTTTGATGTCATATTGCCTTGCTGTAGTTCATCCCTTTGAAGTTTGTGTCACCATGGCAACATGTGTGTGAAGGCAAGTCAACTTCATGACGAGGTAAGATCTTCATTGCCTTGCTGCAATTCATCCCTTTGAAGTTTCTGTCACCATGGCAACATGTGTGTTAAGGCAAGTCAACTTCATGACAAGGTAAGATCTTCATTGAGACTGGTTTGCCTTTGATGTCATTCACCAATACAAAGATAGCCGTACAGTTTCATATTTACATGTGAGGAGACTCTAAATGACTTCTACCTAGGTAACATCTTCCAAGTCAATATATTGCCTTGCTGTAGTTCATCCCTTTAAAGTTTGTGTCACCATGGCAACATGTGTGTGAAGGCAAGTCAACTTCATGACGAGGTAAGATCTTCATTGCCTTGCTGCAGCTCATCCCTTTGAAGTTTGTGTCACCATGACAACATGTGTGTGAAGGCACGTGAACTTCATGACGAGGTAAGATCTTCATTGCCTTGCTGCAGTTCATCCCTTTGAAGTTTGTGTCACCATGGCAACATGTGTGTGAATGCAAGTCAACTTCATGACAAGGTAAGATCTTCAAGGACATTGGTTTGCCTTTGTTGTCATGTTGCCTTGCTGCAGCTCATCCCTTTGAAGTTTGTGTCACCATGGCAACATGTGAGTGACGGCAAGTCAACTTCATGGCTTGGTAAGATCTTCAAGGACATTGGTTTGCCTTTGATGTCATATTGCCTTGCTGCAGTTCATCCCTTTGAAGTTTGTGTCACCATGGCAACATGTGACACAAACTTGCTTTGCTGCAGTTCATCCCTTTGAGGTTTTTGTCACCATGGCAACATGTGTGTGAAGTTAAGTCAACTTCATGACGAGGTAAGATCTTCATTGCCTTGCTACAGTTCATCCCTTTGAAGTTTGTGTCACCATGGAAACATGTGTGTGAAGGCAAGTCAACTTCATGACAAGGTAAGATCTTCATTGAGATTGGTTTGCCTTTGATGATTCACCACTATGAAGATAGTGGTACAGTTTCATAGTTACAAGTGAGCAGACTCTAAATGACTTATAACTAAGTAACATCTTCCAATTCAATATATTGCCTTGCTGGAGTTCATCTTCCAAGTCAATATATTGCCTTGCTGGAGTTCATCCCTTTGAAGTTTTTGTCACCATGGCAACATGTGTGTGCAAGTCAACTTCATGACAAGGTAAGATCTTTAAATACATTGGTTTGCCTTTGATGTCATATTGCCTTGCTGCAGTTCATTCCTTTGAAGTTTTTGTCACCATGGAAACATGTGTGTGAAGGCAAGTCAACTTACTGGTGAGGTAAGATCTTCAAAGAGATTGGTTTGCCTTTGATGTCATATTGCCTTGCTGTAGTTCATCCCTTTGAAGTTTGTGTCACTATGGCAACATGTGTGTGAAGGCAAGTGAACTTCATGACGAGGTAAGATCTTCATTGCCTTGCTGCATTTCATCCCTTTGAAGTTTGTGTCACCATGGCAACATGTGTGTGAAGGCAAGTCAACTTCATGACAAGGTAAGATCTTCAAGGACATTGGTTTGCCTTTGATGTCATATTGACTTGCTGCAGTTCATCCCTTTGAATTTTGTGTCACTTCGGTAACATATGACACCAACTTGCTTTGTTGCAGTTCATCCCTTTGAAGTTTTTGTCACTATGGCAACATGTGTGTGGAGGAAAATCAACTTCATGACAAGGTAAGATCTTCAAGGACATTGGTTTGCCTTTGATGTCATATTGCCTTGCTGCAGTTCATCCCTTTGAAGTTTGTGTCACCATGGCAACATGTGTGTGAAGGCAAGTGAACTTCAAAATGAGGTAAGATCTTCATTGCCTTGCTGCAGTTCATCCCTTTGAAGTTTGTGTCACCATGGCAACATGTGTGTGAAGGCAAGTCAACTTCATGACGAGGTAAGATCTTCATTGCCTTGCTGCAGTACATCCCTTTGAAGTTTGTGTCACCATGGCAACATGTGTGTGAATGCAAGTCAACTTCATGACAAGGTCAGATCTTCAAGGACATTGGTTTGCCTTTGTTGTCATGTTGCCTTGCTGCAGCTCATCCCTTTGAAGTTTGTGTCACCATGGTAACATGTGAGTGACGGCAAGTCAACTTCATGGCGAGGTAAGATCTTCAAGGACATTGGTTTGCCTTTGATGTCTTTTGTCCTTGCTGCAGTTCATCCCTTTGAAGTTTGTGTCACCATGGCAACATGTGTCTGAATGCAAGTCAACTTCATGACAAGGTAAGATCTTCAAGGACATTGGTTTGCCTTTGATGTCATATTGCCTTGCTACAGTTCATCCCCTTGACGTTTGTGTCACTTTGGTAACATGTGACACAAACTTGCTTTGTTGCAGTTCATCCCTTTGAAGTTTTTCTGACCATGGCAACATGTGTGTGTAGGCAAGTCAACTTCTTCAAGGACATTGGTTTGCCTTTGATGTCTTTTCTCCTTGCTGCAGTTCATCCCTTTGAAGTTTGTGTCACCATGGCAACATGTGACACAAACTTGCTTTGCTGCAGTTCATCCCTTTGAAGTTTGTGTCACCATGGCAACATGTGTGTGAAGGCAAGTCAACTTTATGACAAGGTGAGATCTTCATTGAGACTGGTTTGCCTTTGATGTCATTCACCAATACGAAGATAGCCGTACAGTTTCATATTTACATGTGAGCAGACTCTAAATGACTTCAACCTAGGTAACATCTTCCAAGTCAATATATTGCCTTGCTGCAGTTCATCCCTTTGAAGTTTGTGTCACCATGGCAACATGTGTGTGAAGGCAAGTCAACTTCCTGGCGAGGTAGGATCTTCAAAGAGATTGGTTTGCCTTTGATGTCATATTGCCTTGCTGCAGTTCATCGCTTTGAAGTTTGTGTCACCATGGCAACATGTGTGTGAAGGCAAGTCAACTTCATGACGAGGTAAGATCTTCATTGCGTTGCTGCAGTTCATCCCTTTGAAGTTTATGTCACCAATGCAACATGTGTGTGAATGCAAGTCAACTTCATGACAAGGTAAGATCTTCAAGGACATTGGTTTGCCTTTGTTGTCATGTTGCCTTGCTGCAGCTCATCCCTTTGAAGTTTGTGTCACCATGGCAACATGTGAGTGACAGCAAGTCAACTTCATGACGAGGTAAGATCTTCAAGGAAATTGGTTTGCCTTTGATGTCTTTTCTCCTTGCTGCAGTTCATCCCTTTGAAGTTTGTGTCACCATGGCAACATGTGTGTGAATGCAAGTCAACTTCATGACAAGGTAAGATCTTCAAGGACATTGGTTTGCCTTTGATGTCATATTGCCTTGCTACAGTTCATCCCCTTGAAGTTTGTGTCACTCTGGTAACATGTGACACAAACTTGCTTTGTTGCAGTTCATCCCTTTGAAGTTTTTCTCACCATGGCAACATGTGTGTGTAGGCAAGTCAACTTCATAACAAGGTAAGATCTTCAAGGACATTGGTTTGCCTTTGATGTCTTTTCTCCTTGCTGCAGTTCATCCCTTTGAAGTTTGTGTAACCATGGCAACATGTGTGTGAAGGCAAGTGAACTTCATGACGAGGTAAGATCTTCATTGCCTTGCTGCAGTTCATTCCTTTGAAGTTTGTGTCACCATGGCAACATGTGTGTTAAGGCAAGTCAACTTCATGCCAAGGTAAGATCTTCAAGGAGGTTGGTTTGCCTTTGATGTCATATTGCCTTGCTGCAGTTCATGCCTTTGAAGTTTGTGTCACCATGGCAACATGTGACACAAACTTGCTTTGCTGCAGTTTATCCCTTTGAGGTTTTTGTCACCATGGCAACATGTGTGTGAAGGCAAGTCAACTTCATGACGAGGTAAGATCTTCATTGCCTTACTGCAGTTCATCCTTTGAAGTTTGTGTCACCATGGCAACATGTGTGTGAAGGCAAGTCAACTTCATGACAAGGTAAGATCTTCAAGGACATTGGTTTGCCTTTGATGTCATATTAACTTGCTGCAGTTCATCCCTTTGAATTTTGTGTCACCATGGCAACATGTGTGTGAAGGCAAGTGAACTTCATGACGAGGTAAGATCTTCATTGCCTTGCTGCAGTTCATTCCTTTGAAGTTTGTGTCACCATGGCAACATGTGTGTTAAGGCAAGTCAACTTCATGCCAAGGTAAGATCTTCAAGGAGGTTGGTTTGCCTTTGATGTCATATTGCCTTGCTGCAGTTCATGCCTTTGAAGTTTGTGTCACCATGGCAACATGTGACACAAACTTGCTTTGCTGCAGTTTATCCCTTTGAGGTTTTTGTCACCATGGCAACATGTGTGTGAAGGCAAGTCAACTTCATGACGAGGTAAGATCTTCATTGCCTTACTGCAGTTCATCCTTTGAAGTTTGTGTCACCATGGCAACATGTGTGTGAAGGCAAGTCAACTTCATGACAAGGTAAGATCTTCAAGGACATTGGTTTGCCTTTGATGTCATATTAACTTGCTGCAGTTCATCCCTTTGAATTTTGTGTCACCATGGCAACATGTGTGTGAAGGCAAGTCAACTTCATGACGAGGTAAGATCTTCATTGCCTTACTGCAGTTCATCCTTTGAAGTTTGTGTCACCATGGCAACATGTGTGTGAAGGCAAGTCAACTTCATGACAAGGTAAGATCTTCAAGGACATTGGTTTGCCTTTGATGTCATATTAACTTGTTGCAGTTCATCCCTTTGAAATTTTTGTCACCATGGAAACATGTGTGTGAAGGCAAGTCAACTTACTGGTGAGGTAAGATCTTCAAAGAGATTGGTTTGCCTTTGATGTCATATTGCCTTGCTGTAGTTCATCCCTTTGAAGTTTGTGTCACCATGGCAACATGTGTGTGAAGGCAAGTCAACTTTATGACAACGTGAGATCTTCATTGAGACTGGTTTGCCTTTGATGTCATTCACCAATACGAAGATAGCCGTACAGTTTCATATTTACATGTGAGCAGACTCTAAATGACTTCTACCTAGGTAACATCTTCCAAGTCAATATATTGCCTTGCTGCAGTTCATCCCTTTGAAGTTTGTGTCACCATGGCAACATGTGTGTGAAGGCAAGTCAACTTCCTGGCGAGTTAGGATCTTCAAAGAGATTGGTTTACCTTTGATGTCATATTGCCTTGCTGCAGTTCATCGCTTTGAAGTTTGTGTCACCATGGCAACATGTGTGTGAAGGCAAGTCAACTTCATGGCGAGGTAAGATCTTCAAGGACATTGGTTTGCCTTTGATGTCTTTTGTCCTTGCTGCAGTTCATCCCTTTGAAGTTTGTGTCACCATGGCAACATGTGTGTGAATGCAAGTCAACTTCATGACAAGGTAAGATCTTCAAGGACATTGGTTTGCCTTCGATGTCATATTGCCTTGCTACAGTTCATCCCCTTGAAGTTTGTGTCACTTTGGTAACATGTGACACAAACTTGCTTTGTTGCACTTCATCCCTTTGAAGTTTTTCTGACCATGGCAACATGTGTGTGTAGGCAAGTCAACTTCTTCAAGGACATTGGTTTGCCTTTGATGTCTTTTCTCCTTGCTGCAGTTCATCCCTTTGAAGTTTGTGTCACCATGGCAACATGTGTGTGAAGGCAAGTGAACTTTATGACAAGGTAAGATCTTCATTGAGACTGGTTTGCCTTTGATATCATTCACCAAAACGAAGATAGCCGTACAGTTTCATATTTACATGTGAGCAGACTCTAAATGACTTCAACCTAGGTAACATCTTCCAAGTCAATATATTGCCTTGCTGCAGTTCATCCCTTTGAAGTTTGTGTCACCATGGCAACATGTGTGTGAAGGCAAGTCAACTTCCTGGCGAGTTAGGATCTTCAAAGAGATTGGTTTGCCTTTGATGTCATATTGCCTTGCTGCAGTTCATCGCTTTGAAGTTTGTGTCACCATGGCAACATGTGTGTGAAGGCAAGTCAACTTCATGACGAGGTAAGATCTACATTGCCTTGCTACAGTTCATCCCCTTGAAGTTTGTGTCACTTTGGTAACATGTGACACAAACTTGCTTTGTTGCAGTTCATCCCTTTGAAGTTTTTCTCACCATGGCAACATGTGTGTGTAGGCAAGTCAACTTCATGACAAGGTAAGATCTTCAAGGACATTGGTTTGCCTTTGATGTCTTTTCTCCTTGCTGCAGTTCATCCCTTTGAAGTTTGTGTCACCATGGCAACATGTGTGTGAAGGCAAGTGAACTTCATGACGAGGTAAGATCTTCATTGCCTTGCTGCAGTTCATTCCTTTGCAGTTTGTGTCACCATGGCAACATGTGTGTTAAGGCAAGTCAACTTCATGCCAAGGTAAGATCTTCAAGGAGGTTGGTTTGCCTTTGATGTCATATTGCCTTGCTGCAGTTCATCCCTTTCAAGTTTGTGTTACCATGGCAACATGTGACACAAACTTGCTTTGCTGCAGTTCATCCCTTTGAGGTTTTTGTCACCATGGCAACATGTGTGTAAAGGCAAGTCAACTTCATGACGAGACAAGATCTTCATTGCCTTGCTGCAGTTCATCCCTTTGAAGTTTGTGTCACCATGGCAACATGTCTGTGAAGGCAAGTCAACTTTATGACAAGTTAAGACCTTGAAGGACATTGGTTTGCCTTTGATGTCATATTACCTTGCTGTATTTCATCCCTTTGAAGTTTGTGTCACCATGGCAACATGTGTGTGAAGGCAAGTCGACTTCATGATGAAGTAAGATCTTCATTGCCTTACTGCAGTTCATCCCTTTGACGTTTGTGTCACCATGGCAACATGTGTGTAAAGGCAGGTCAACTTCATGACGAGGTAAGATCTTCATTGCCTTGCTGCAGTTCATCCCTTTGAAGTTTGTGTCACCATGGCAACATGTCTGTGAAGGCAAGTCAACTTTATGACAAGTTAAGATCTTGAAGGACATTGGTTTGCCTTTGATGTCATATTGCCTTGCTGTATTTCATCCCTTTGAAGTTTGTGTCACCATGGCAACATGTGTGTGAAGGCAAGTCGAGTTTATGACGAAGTAAGATCTTCATTGCCTTACTGCAGTTCATCCCTTTGAAGTTTGTGTCACCATGGCAACATGTGTGTGAATGCAAGTCAATTTCATGACAAGGTAAGATCTTCAAGGACATTGGTTTGCCTTTGTTGTCATGTTGCCTTGCTGCAGCTCATCCCTTTGAAGTTTGTGTCACCATGGCAACATGTGAGTGACGGCAAGTCAACTTCATGGCGAGGTAAGATCTTCAAGGACATTGGTTTGCCTTTGATGTCTTTTGTCCTTGCTGCAGTTCATCCCTTTGAAGATTGTGTCACCATGGCAACATGTGTGTGAAGGCAAGTCAACTTCATGACAATGTAAGATCTTCATTGCCTTGCTGCAGTTGATCCCCTTGAAGTTTGTGTCACTTTGGTAACATGTGACACAAACTTCCTTTGTTGCAGTTCATACCTTTGAAGTTTGTGTCACCATGGCAACATGTGTGTGAAGGCAAGTCAACTTCCTGGCGAGGTAGGATCTTCAAAGAGATTGGTTTGCCTTTGATGTCATATTGCCTTGCTGCAGTTCATCCTTTTGAAGTTTGTGTCACCATGGCAACATGTGTGTGAAGGCAAGTCAACTTCATGACGAGGTAAGATCTTCATTGCCTTGCTGCAGTTCATCCCTTTGAAGTTTGTGTCACCATGGCAACATGTGTGTGAAGGCAAGTGAACTTCATGACGAGGTAAGATCTTCATTGCCTTGCTGCAGTTCATCCCTTTGAAGTTTGTGTCACCATGGCAACATGTGTGTGAATGCAAGTCAACTTCATGACAAGGTAAGATCTTCAAGGACATTGGTTTGCCTTTGTTGTCATGTTGCCTTGCTGCAGCTCATCCCTTTGAAGTTTGTGTCACCATGGCAACATGTGAGTGACGGCAAGTCAACTTCATGGCGAGGTAAGATCTTCAAGGACATTGGTTTGCCTTTGATGTCTTTTGTCCTTGCTGCAGTTCATCCCTTTGAAGTTTGTGTCACCATGGCAACATGTGTGTGAATGCAAGTCAACTTCATGACAAGGTAAGATCTTCAAGGACATTGGTTTGCCTTTGTTGTCATGTTGCCTTGCTGCAGCTCATCCCTTTGAAGTTTGTGTCACCATGGCAACATGTGAGTGACGGCAAGTCAACTTCATGGCGAGGTAAGATCTTCAAGGACATTGGTTTGCCTTTGATGTCTTTTGTCCTTGCTGCAGTTCATCCCTTTGAAGATTGTGTCACCATGGCAACATGTGTGTGAAGGCAAGTCAACTTCATGACAATGTAAGATCTTCATTGCCTTGCTGCAGTTGATCCCCTTGAAGTTTGTGTCACTTTGGTAACATGTGACACAAACTTCCTTTGTTGCAGTTCATACCTTTGAAGTTTGTGTCACCATGGCAACATGTGTGTGAAGGCAAGTCAACTTCCTGGCGAGGTAGGATCTTCAAAGAGATTGGTTTGCCTTTGATGTCATATTGCCTTGCTGCAGTTCATCCTTTTGAAGTTTGTGTCACCATGGCAACATGTGTGTGAAGGCAAGTCAACTTCATGACGAGGTAAGATCTTCATTGCCTTGCTGCAGTTCATCCCTTTGAAGTTTGTGTCACCATGGCAACATGTGTGTGAAGGCAAGTGAACTTCATGACGAGGTAAGATCTTCATTGCCTTGCTGCAGTTCATCCCTTTGAAGTTTGTGTCACCATGGCAACATGTGTGTGAATGCAAGTCAACTTCATGACAAGGTAAGATCTTCAAGGACATTGGTTTGCCTTTGTTGTCATGTTGCCTTGCTGCAGCTCATCCCTTTGAAGTTTGTGTCACCATGGCAACATGTGAGTGACGGCAAGTCAACTTCATGGCGAGGTAAGATCTTCAAGGACATTGGTTTGCCTTTGATGTCTTTTGTCCTTGCTGCAGTTCATCCCTTTGAAGTTTGTGTCACCATGGCAACATGTGTGTGAATGCAAGTCAACTTCATGACAAGGTAAGATCTTCAAGGACATTGGTTTGCCTTTGATGTCATATTGACTTGCTGCAGTTCATCCCTTTGAATTTTGTGTCACTTCGGCAACATATGACACAAACTTGCTTTGTTGCAGTTCATCCCTTTGAAGTTTTTGTCACCATGGAAACATGTGTGTGAAGGCAAGTCAACTTACTGGTGTGAAGTCAAGTCAACTTCATGACGAGGTAAGATCTTCATTGCCTTGCTGCAGTTCATCCCTTTGAAATTTGTGTCACCATGGCAACATGTCTGGGAAGGCAAGTCAACTTTATGACAAGTTAAGATCTTGAAGGACATTGGTTTGCCTTTGATGTCATATTGCCTTGCCTTTTTTAATCCCTTTGAAGTTTGTGTCACCATGGCAACATGTGTGTAAAGGCAAGTCGACTTCATGACGAAGTAAGAGCTTCATTGCCTTGCTGCAGTTCATCCCTTTGACGTTTGTGTCACCATGGCAACATGTGTGTGAAGGTAAGTCAACTTCATGACAAGGTATGATCTTTAAGGACATTGGTTTGCCTTTGATGTCATATTGCCTTGCTGCAGTTCCTCATTTTGAAATTTGTGACACCATGGCAACATGTGTGTTAAGGCAAGTCAACTTCATGACAAGGTAAGATCTTGAAGGACTTTGGTTTGCCTTTGATGTCATATTGCCATGTGAGCAGGCTCTAAATGACTTATGACTAGGTAAGATCTTCCAAGTCGATATATTGCCTTGCTGCAGTTCATCCCTTTGAAGTACATGTCAGCATGGCAACATGTTTGTGAAGGCAAGTCAACTTCATGACGAGGTAAGATCTTCACCGAGATTGGTTTGCCTTTGATGTCATTCACCACTACGAAGATAGTGGTACAGTTTCATAGTTACATGTTAGCAGACTCTAAATGACTTAAAAGTAGGTAACATCTTCCAAGTCAATATATTGCCTTGCTTCAGTTCATCGCTTTGAAGTTTGTGTGACCATGGCAACATGTGATTGACGGCAAGTCAATTTCATGGCGAGGTAAGATCTTCAAAGAGATTGGTTTGCCTTTGATGTCATATTGCCTTCCTACAATTCATCTCTATGAAGTTCGTGTCACTTTGGTAACATGTGACACAAACTTGCTTTGCTGCAGGTCATCCCTTTGAAGTTTTTGTCACCATGGCAACATTTGTGTGAAGGCAAGTCAACTTCATGACGTGGTAAGATCTTCATTGCCTTGCTGCAGTTCATCCCTTTGAAGTTTGTGTCACCATGGCAACATGTGTGTGAATGCAAGTCAACTTCATGACAAGATATGATCTTGAAGGACATTGGTTTGCCTTTGACGTCATATTTCCTTGCTACAGTTCATCCCATTGAAGTTTGTGTCACTTTGGTAACATGTGACACAAACTTGCCTTGTTGCAGTTCATCCCATTGAAGTTTGTGTCACTTTGGTAACATGTGACACAAACTTGCCTTGTTGCAGTTCATCCCTTTGAAGTTTGTGTCACTTCGCTAACATGTGACACAAACTTGCTTTAATGCAGTTAATCCCATTGAAGTTTGTGTCACCATGGCAACATGTGTGTGAAGTCAAGTCAACTCAATGACAAGGTAAGATCTTCATTGAGATTGGTTTGCCTTTGATGTCATTCACCACTACGAAGATAGTGGGACAGTTTCATAGTTACATGGGAGCAGGCTCTAAATTACTTTTAACTAGGTAACATCTTCCAAGTCAATATATTGCCTTGCTGCAGTTCATCCCTTTGAAGTTTGTGTCACCATGGCAACATGTGTGTGAAGGCAAGTCAACTTCATGACGAGGTAAGATCTTCATTGCCTTGCTGCAGTTCATGCCTTTGAAGTTTGTGTCACCATGGCAACATGTGTGTTAAGCCAAGTCAACTTCATGACAAGGTAAGATCTTCAAGGACATTGGTTTGCCTTTGATGTCATATTGCCTTGTTGCAGTTCATCCCTTTGAAGTTTGTGTCACCATGGCAACATGTGTGTGAAGGGAAGTCAACTTCATGACGAGGTAAGATCTTCATTGCCTTGCTGCAGTTCATGCCTTTGAAGTTTGTGTCACCATGGCAACATGTGTGTAATGGCAATTCAACTTCATGACGAGGTAAGATCTTGAAGGACATTGGTTTGCCGTTGATGTCATATTGCCTTGCTACAGTTCATCCCATTGCAGTTTGTGTCACTTTGGTAACATGTGACACAAACTTGCTTTGTTGCAGTTCATCCCTTTGAAATTTGTGTCACCATGGCAACGTGTGTGTTAAGGCAAGTCAACTTCATGACAAGGTAAGCTCGTCAAGGACATTGGTTTGCCTTTGATGTCATATTGCCTTGCTGCAGTTCATCCCTTTGAAGTTTGTGTCACCATGGCAACATGTGTGTGAAGGCAAGTGAACTTCATGACAAGGTAAGATCTTCAAGGACATTGGTTTGCCTTTGATGTCATATTGCCTTGCTACAGTTCATCCCCTTGACGTTTGTGTCACTTTGGTAACATGTGACACAAACTTGCTTTGTTGCAGTTCATCCCTTTGAAGTTTTTCTGACCATGGCAACATGTGTGTGTAGGCAAGTCAACTTCTTCAAGGACATTGGTTTGCCTTTGATGTCTTTTCTCCTTGCTGCAGTTCATCCCTTTGAAGTTTGTGTCACCATGGCAACATGTGACACAAACTTGCTTTGCTGCAGTTCATCCCTTTGAAGTTTGTGTCACCATGGCAACATGTGTGTGAAGGCAAGTCAACTTTATGACAAGGTGAGATCTTCATTGAGACTGGTTTGCCTTTGATGTCATTCACCAATACGAAGATAGCCGTACAGTTTCATATTTACATGTGAGCAGACTCTAAATGACTTCAACCTAGGTAACATCTTCCAAGTCAATATATTGCCTTGCTGCAGTTCATCCCTTTGAAGTTTGTGTCACCATGGCAACATGTGTGTGAAGGCAAGTCAACTTCCTGGCGAGGTAGGATCTTCAAAGAGATTGGTTTGCCTTTGATGTCATATTGCCTTGCTGCAGTTCATCGCTTTGAAGTTTGTGTCACCATGGCAACATGTGTGTGAAGGCAAGTCAACTTCATGACGAGGTAAGATCTTCATTGCCTTGCTGCAGTTCATCCCTTTGAAGTTTGTGTCACCATGGCAACATGTGTGTGAATGCAAGTCAACTTCATGACAAGGTAAGATCTTCAAGGACATTGGTTTGCCTTTGTTGTCATGTTGCCTTGCTGCAGCTCATCCCTTTGAAGTTTGTGTCACCATGGCAACATGTGAGTGACAGCAAGTCAACTTCATGACGAGGTAAGATCTTCAAGGAAATTGGTTTGCCTTTGATGTCTTTTCTCCTTGCTGCAGTTCATCCCTTTGAAGTTTGTGTCACCATGGCAACATGTGTGTGAATGCAAGTCAACTTCATGACAAGGTAAGATCTTCAAGGACATTGGTTTGCCTTTGATGTCATATTGCCTTGCTACAGTTCATCCCCTTGAAGTTTGTGTCACTCTGGTAACATGTGACACAAACTTGCTTTGTTGCAGTTCATCCCTTTGAAGTTTTTCTCACCATGGCAACATGTGTGTGTAGGCAAGTCAACTTCATAACAAGGTAAGATCTTCAAGGACATTGGTTTGCCTTTGATGTCTTTTCTCCTTGCTGCAGTTCATCCCTTTGAAGTTTGTGTAACCATGGCAACATGTGTGTGAAGGCAAGTGAACTTCATGACGAGGTAAGATCTTCATTGCCTTGCTGCAGTTCATTCCTTTGAAGTTTGTGTCACCATGGCAACATGTGTGTTAAGGCAAGTCAACTTCATGCCAAGGTAAGATCTTCAAGGAGGTTGGTTTGCCTTTGATGTCATATTGCCTTGCTGCAGTTCATGCCTTTGAAGTTTGTGTCACCATGGCAACATGTGACACAAACTTGCTTTGCTGCAGTTTATCCCTTTGAGGTTTTTGTCACCATGGCAACATGTGTGTGAAGGCAAGTCAACTTCATGACGAGGTAAGATCTTCATTGCCTTACTGCAGTTCATCCTTTGAAGTTTGTGTCACCATGGCAACATGTGTGTGAAGGCAAGTCAACTTCATGACAAGGTAAGATCTTCAAGGACATTGGTTTGCCTTTGATGTCATATTAACTTGCTGCAGTTCATCCCTTTGAATTTTGTGTCACCATGGCAACATGTGTGTGAAGGCAAGTGAACTTCATGACGAGGTAAGATCTTCATTGCCTTGCTGCAGTTCATTCCTTTGAAGTTTGTGTCACCATGGCAACATGTGTGTTAAGGCAAGTCAACTTCATGCCAAGGTAAGATCTTCAAGGAGGTTGGTTTGCCTTTGATGTCATATTGCCTTGCTGCAGTTCATGCCTTTGAAGTTTGTGTCACCATGGCAACATGTGACACAAACTTGCTTTGCTGCAGTTTATCCCTTTGAGGTTTTTGTCACCATGGCAACATGTGTGTGAAGGCAAGTCAACTTCATGACGAGGTAAGATCTTCATTGCCTTACTGCAGTTCATCCTTTGAAGTTTGTGTCACCATGGCAACATGTGTGTGAAGGCAAGTCAACTTCATGACAAGGTAAGATCTTCAAGGACATTGGTTTGCCTTTGATGTCATATTAACTTGCTGCAGTTCATCCCTTTGAATTTTGTGTCACCATGGCAACATGTGTGTGAAGGCAAGTCAACTTCATGACGAGGTAAGATCTTCATTGCCTTACTGCAGTTCATCCTTTGAAGTTTCTGTCACCATGGCAACATGTGTGTGAAGGCAAGTCAACTTCATGACAAGGTAAGATCTTCAAGGACATTGGTTTGCCTTTGATGTCATATTAACTTGTTGCAGTTCATCCCTTTGAAATTTTTGTCACCATGGAAACATGTGTGTGAAGGCAAGTCAACTTACTGGTGAGGTAAGATCTTCAAAGAGATTGGTTTGCCTTTGATGTCATATTGCCTTGCTGTAGTTCATCCCTTTGAAGTTTGTGTCACCATGGCAACATGTGTGTGAAGGCAAGTCAACTTTATGACAACGTGAGATCTTCATTGAGACTGGTTTGCCTTTGATGTCATTCACCAATACGAAGATAGCCGTACAGTTTCATATTTACATGTGAGCAGACTCTAAATGACTTCTACCTAGGTAACATCTTCCAAGTCAATATATTGCCTTGCTGCAGTTCATCCCTTTGAAGTTTGTGTCACCATGGCAACATGTGTGTGAAGGCAAGTCAACTTCCTGGCGAGTTAGGATCTTCAAAGAGATTGGTTTGCCTTTGATGTCATATTGCCTTGCTGCAGTTCATCGCTTTGAAGTTTGTGTCACCATGGCAACATGTGTGTGAAGGCAAGTCAACTTCATGGCGAGGTAAGATCTTCAAGGACATTGGTTTGCCTTTGATGTCTTTTGTCCTTGCTGCAGTTCATCCCTTTGAAGTTTGTGTCACCATGGCAACATGTGTGTGAATGCAAGTCAACTTCATGACAAGGTAAGATCTTCAAGGACATTGGTTTGCCTTCGATGTCATATTGCCTTGCTACAGTTCATCCCCTTGAAGTTTGTGTCACTTTGGTAACATGTGACACAAACTTGCTTTGTTGCACTTCATCCCTTTGAAGTTTTTCTGACCATGGCAACATGTGTGTGTAGGCAAGTCAACTTCTTCAAGGACATTGGTTTGCCTTTGATGTCTTTTCTCCTTGCTGCAGTTCATCCCTTTGAAGTTTGTGTCACCATGGCAACATGTGTGTGAAGGCAAGTGAACTTTATGACGAGGTAAGATCTTCATTGCCTTGCTGCAGTTCATCCCTTTGAAGTTTGTGTCACCATGGCAACATGTGTGTGAAGGCAAGTCAACTTCATGACGAGGTAAGATCTTCATTGCCTTGCTACAGTTCATCCCCTTGAAGTTTGTGTCACTTTGGTAACATGTGACACAAACTTGCTTTGTTGCAGTTCATCCCTTTGAAGTTTTTCTCACCATGGCAACATGTGTGTGTAGGCAAGTCAACTTCATGACAAGGTAAGATCTTCAAGGACATTGGTTTGCCTTTGATGTCTTTTCTCCTTGCTGCAGTTCATCCCTTTGAAGTTTGTGTCACCATGGCAACATGTGTGTGAAGGCAAGTGAACTTCATGACGAGGTAAGATCTTCATTGCCTTGCTGCAGTTCATTCCTTTGAAGTTTGTGTCACCATGGCAACATGTGTGTTAAGGCAAGTCAACTTCATGCCAAGGTAAGATCTTCAAGGAGGTTGGTTTGCCTTTGATGTCATATTGCCTTGCTGCAGTTCATGCCTTTGAAGTTTGTGTCACCATGGCAACATGTGACACAAACTTGCTTTGCTGCAGTTCATCCCTTTGAGGTTTTTGTCACCATGGCAACATGTGTGTGAAGGCAAGTCAACTTCATGACGAGGTAAGATCTTCATTGCCTTGCTGCAGTTCATCCCTTTGAAGTTTGTGTCACCATGGCAACATGTGTGTGAAGGCAAGTCAACTTCATGACGAGATAAGATCTTCATTGCCTTGCTGCAGTTGATCCCCTTGAAGTTTGTGTCACTTTGGTAACATGTGACACAAACTTCCTTTGTTGCAGTTCATCCCTTTGAAGTTTTTGTCACCATGGCAACATGTGGGTGAAGGCAAGTCAACTTCATGACAAGGTAAGATCTTCAAGGACATTGGTTTGCCTTTGATGTCATATTGACTTGCTGCAGTTCATCCCTTTGAATTTTGTGTCACTTCGGTAACATATGACACAAACTTGCTTTGTTGCAGTTCATCCCTTTGAAGTTTTTGTCACCATGGAAACATGTGTGTGAAGGCAAGTCAACTTACTGGTGAGGTAAGATCTTCAAAAAGATTGGTTTGCCTTTGATGTCATATTGCCTTGCTACATTTCATCCCTTTGAAGTTTGTGTCACTATGGCAACATGTGTGTGGAGGAAAATCAACTTCATGACAAGGTAAGATCTTCAAGGACATTGGTTTGCCTTTGATGTCATATTGCCTTGCTGCAGTTCATCCCTTTGAAGTTTGTGTCACCATGGCAACATGTGTGTGAAGGCAAGTGAACTTCAAAATGAGGTAAGATCTTCATTGCCTTGCTGCAGTTCATCCCTTTGAAGTTTGTGTCACCATGGCAACATGTGTGTGAAGGCAAGTCAACTTTATGACAAGGTAAGATCTTCATTGAGACTGGTTTGCCTTTGATATCATTCACCAAAACGAAGATAGCCGTACAGTTTCATATTTACATGTGAGCAGACTCTAAATGACTTCAACCTAGGTAACATCTTCCAAGTCAATATATTGCCTTGCTGCAGTTCATCCCTTTGAAGTTTGTGTCACCATGGCAACATGTGTGTGAAGGCAAGTCAACTTCCTGGCGAGTTAGGATCTTCAAAGAGATTGGTTTGCCTTTGATGTCATATTGCCTTGCTGCAGTTCATCGCTTTGAAGTTTGTGTCACCATGGCAACATGTGTGTGAAGGCAAGTCAACTTCATGACGAGGTAAGATCTTCATTGCCTTACTGCAGTTCATCCTTTGAAGTTTGTGTCACCATGGCAACATGTGTGTGAAGGCAAGTCAACTTCATGACAAGGTAAGATCTTCAAGGACATTGGTTTGCCTTTGATGTCATATTAACTTGCTGCAGTTCATCCCTTTGAATTTTGTGTCACCATGGCAACATGTGTGTGAAGGCAAGTCAACTTCATGACGAGGTAAGATCTTCATTGCCTTACTGCAGTTCATCCTTTGAAGTTTGTGTCACCATGGCAACATGTGTGTGAAGGCAAGTCAACTTCATGACAAGGTAAGATCTTCAAGGACATTGGTTTGCCTTTGATGTCATATTAACTTGTTGCAGTTCATCCCTTTGAAATTTTTGTCACCATGGAAACATGTGTGTGAAGGCAAGTCAACTTACTGGTGAGGTAAGATCTTCAAAGAGATTGGTTTGCCTTTGATGTCATATTGCCTTGCTGTAGTTCATCCCTTTGAAGTTTGTGTCACCATGGCAACATGTGTGTGAAGGCAAGTCAACTTTATGACAACGTGAGATCTTCATTGAGACTGGTTTGCCTTTGATGTCATTCACCAATACGAAGATAGCCGTACAGTTTCATATTTACATGTGAGCAGACTCTAAATGACTTCTACCTAGGTAACATCTTCCAAGTCAATATATTGCCTTGCTGCAGTTCATCCCTTTGAAGTTTGTGTCACCATGGCAACATGTGTGTGAAGGCAAGTCAACTTCCTGGCGAGTTAGGATCTTCAAAGAGATTGGTTTGCCTTTGATGTCATATTGCCTTGCTGCAGTTCATCGCTTTGAAGTTTGTGTCACCATGGCAACATGTGTGTGAAGGCAAGTCAACTTCATGGCGAGGTAAGATCTTCAAGGACATTGGTTTGCCTTTGATGTCTTTTGTCCTTGCTGCAGTTCATCCCTTTGAAGTTTGTGTCACCATGGCAACATGTGTGTGAATGCAAGTCAACTTCATGACAAGGTAAGATCTTCAAGGACATTGGTTTGCCTTCGATGTCATATTGCCTTGCTACAGTTCATCCCCTTGAAGTTTGTGTCACTTTGGTAACATGTGACACAAACTTGCTTTGTTGCACTTCATCCCTTTGAAGTTTTTCTGACCATGGCAACATGTGTGTGTAGGCAAGTCAACTTCTTCAAGGACATTGGTTTGCCTTTGATGTCTTTTCTCCTTGCTGCAGTTCATCCCTTTGAAGTTTGTGTCACCATGGCAACATGTGTGTGAAGGCAAGTGAACTTTATGACAAGGTAAGATCTTCATTGAAACTGGTTTGCCTTTGATATCATTCACCAAAACGAAGATAGCCGTACAGTTTCATATTTACATGTGAGCAGACTCTAAATGACTTCAACCTAGGTAACATCTTCCAAGTCAATATATTGCCTTGCTGCAGTTCATCCCTTTGAAGTTTGTGTCACCATGGCAACATGTGTGTGAAGGCAAGTCAACTTCCTGGCGAGTTAGGATCTTCAAAGAGATTGGTTTGCCTTTGATGTCATATTGCCTTGCTGCAGTTCATCGCTTTGAAGTTTGTGTCACCATGGCAACATGTGTGTGAAGGCAAGTCAACTTCATGACGAGGTAAGATCTTCATTGCCTTGCTGCAGTTCATCCCTTTGAAGTTTGTGTCACCATGGCAACATGTGTGTGAAGGCAAGTCAACTTCATGACGAGGTAAGATCTACATTGCCTTGCTACAGTTCATCCCCTTGAAGTTTGTGTCACTTTGGTAACATGTGACACAAACTTGCTTTGTTGCAGTTCATCCCTTTGAAGTTTTTCTCACCATGGCAACATGTGTGTGTAGGCAAGTCAACTTCATGACAAGGTAAGATCTTCAAGGACATTGGTTTGCCTTTGATGTCTTTTCTCCTTGCTGCAGTTCATCCCTTTGAAGTTTGTGTCACCATGGCAACATGTGTGTGAAGGCAAGTGAACTTCATGACGAGGTAAGATCTTCATTGCCTTGCTGCAGTTCATTCCTTTGCAGTTTGTGTCACCATGGCAACATGTGTGTTAAGGCAAGTCAACTTCATGCCAAGGTAAGATCTTCAAGGAGGTTGGTTTGCCTTTGATGTCATATTGCCTTGCTGCAGTTCATCCCTTTCAAGTTTGTGTTACCATGGCAACATGTGACACAAACTTGCTTTGCTGCAGTTCATCCCTTTGAGGTTTTTGTCACCATGGCAACATGTGTGTAAAGGCAAGTCAACTTCATGACGAGACAAGATCTTCATTGCCTTGCTGCAGTTCATCCCTTTGAAGTTTGTGTCACCATGGCAACATGTCTGTGAAGGCAAGTCAACTTTATGACAAGTTAAGACCTTGAAGGACATTGGTTTGCCTTTGATGTCATATTACCTTGCTGTATTTCATCCCTTTGAAGTTTGTGTCACCATGGCAACATGTGTGTGAAGGCAAGTCGACTTCATGATGAAGTAAGATCTTCATTGCCTTACTGCAGTTCATCCCTTTGACGTTTGTGTCACCATGGCAACATGTGTGTAAAGGCAGGTCAACTTCATGACGAGGTAAGATCTTCATTGCCTTGCTGCAGTTCATCCCTTTGAAGTTTGTGTCACCATGGCAACATGTCTGTGAAGGCAAGTCAACTTTATGACAAGTTAAGATCTTGAAGGACATTGGTTTGCCTTTGATGTCATATTGCCTTGCTGTATTTCATCCCTTTGAAGTTTGTGTCACCATGGCAACATGTGTGTGAAGGCAAGTCGAGTTTATGACGAAGTAAGATCTTCATTGCCTTACTGCAGTTCATCCCTTTGAAGTTTGTGTCACCATGGCAACATGTGTGTGAATGCAAGTCAATTTCATGACAAGGTAAGATCTTCAAGGACATTGGTTTGCCTTTGTTGTCATGTTGCCTTGCTGCAGCTCATCCCTTTGAAGTTTGTGTCACCATGGCAACATGTGAGTGACGGCAAGTCAACTTCATGGCGAGGTAAGATCTTCAAGGACATTGGTTTGCCTTTGATGTCTTTTGTCCTTGCTGCAGTTCATCCCTTTGAAGATTGTGTCACCATGGCAACATGTGTGTGAAGGCAAGTCAACTTCATGACAATGTAAGATCTTCATTGCCTTGCTGCAGTTGATCCCCTTGAAGTTTGTGTCACTTTGGTAACATGTGACACAAACTTCCTTTGTTGCAGTTCATACCTTTGAAGTTTGTGTCACCATGGCAACATGTGTGTGAAGGCAAGTCAACTTCCTGGCGAGGTAGGATCTTCAAAGAGATTGGTTTGCCTTTGATGTCATATTGCCTTGCTGCAGTTCATCCTTTTGAAGTTTGTGTCACCATGGCAACATGTGTGTGAAGGCAAGTCAACTTCATGACGAGGTAAGATCTTCATTGCCTTGCTGCAGTTCATCCCTTTGAAGTTTGTGTCACCATGGCAACATGTGTGTGAAGGCAAGTGAACTTCATGACGAGGTAAGATCTTCATTGCCTTGCTGCAGTTCATCCCTTTGAAGTTTGTGTCACCATGGCAACATGTGTGTGAATGCAAGTCAACTTCATGACAAGGTAAGATCTTCAAGGACATTGGTTTGCCTTTGTTGTCATGTTGCCTTGCTGCAGCTCATCCCTTTGAAGTTTGTGTCACCATGGCAACATGTGAGTGACGGCAAGTCAACTTCATGGCGAGGTAAGATCTTCAAGGACATTGGTTTGCCTTTGATGTCTTTTGTCCTTGCTGCAGTTCATCCCTTTGAAGTTTGTGTCACCATGGCAACATGTGTGTGAATGCAAGTCAACTTCATGACAAGGTAAGATCTTCAAGGACATTGGTTTGCCTTTGATGTCATATTGACTTGCTGCAGTTCATCCCTTTGAATTTTGTGTCACTTCGGCAACATATGACACAAACTTGCTTTGTTGCAGTTCATCCCTTTGAAGTTTTTGTCACCATGGAAACATGTGTGTGAAGGCAAGTCAACTTACTGGTGTGAAGTCAAGTCAACTTCATGACGAGGTAAGATCTTCATTGCCTTGCTGCAGTTCATCCCTTTGAAATTTGTGTCACCATGGCAACATGTCTGGGAAGGCAAGTCAACTTTATGACAAGTTAAGATCTTGAAGGACATTGGTTTGCCTTTGATGTCATATTGCCTTGCCTTTTTTAATCCCTTTGAAGTTTGTGTCACCATGGCAACATGTGTGTAAAGGCAAGTCGACTTCATGACGAAGTAAGAGCTTCATTGCCTTGCTGCAGTTCATCCCTTTGACGTTTGTGTCACCATGGCAACATGTGTGTGAAGGTAAGTCAACTTCATGACAAGGTATGATCTTTAAGGACATTGGTTTGCCTTTGATGTCATATTGCCTTGCTGCAGTTCCTCATTTTGAAATTTGTGACACCATGGCAACATGTGTGTTAAGGCAAGTCAACTTCATGACAAGGTAAGATCTTGAAGGACTTTGGTTTGCCTTTGATGTCATATTGCCATGTGAGCAGGCTCTAAATGACTTATGACTAGGTAAGATCTTCCAAGTCGATATATTGCCTTGCTGCAGTTCATCCCTTTGAAGTACATGTCAGCATGGCAACATGTTTGTGAAGGCAAGTCAACTTCATGACGAGGTAAGATCTTCACCGAGATTGGTTTGCCTTTGATGTCATTCACCACTACGAAGATAGTGGTACAGTTTCATAGTTACATGTTAGCAGACTCTAAATGACTTAAAAGTAGGTAACATCTTCCAAGTCAATATATTGCCTTGCTGCAGTTCATCGCTTTGAAGTTTGTGTGACCATGGCAACATGTGATTGACGGCAAGTCAATTTCATGGCGAGGTAAGATCTTCAAAGAGATTGGTTTGCCTTTGATGTCATATTGCCTTCCTACAATTCATCTCTATGAAGTTCGTGTCACTTTGGTAACATGTGACACAAACTTGCTTTGCTGCAGGTCATCCCTTTGAAGTTTTTGTCACCATGGCAACATTTGTGTGAAGGCAAGTCAACTTCATGACGTGGTAAGATCTTCATTGCCTTGCTGCAGTTCATCCCTTTGAAGTTTGTGTCACCATGGCAACATGTGTGTGAATGCAAGTCAACTTCATGACAAGATATGATCTTGAAGGACATTGGTTTGCCTTTGACGTCATATTGCCTTGCTACAGTTCATCCCATTGAAGTTTGTGTCACTTTGGTAACATGTGACACAAACTTGCCTTGTTGCAGTTCATCCCATTGAAGTTTGTGTCACTTTGGTAACATGTGACACAAACTTGCCTTGTTGCAGTTCATCCCTTTGAAGTTTGTGTCACTTCGCTAACATGTGACACAAACTTGCTTTAATGCAGTTAATCCCATTGAAGTTTGTGTCACCATGGCAACATGTGTGTGAAGTCAAGTCAACTCAATGACAAGGTAAGATCTTCATTGAGATTGGTTTGCCTTTGATGTCATTCACCACTACGAAGATAGTGGGACAGTTTCATAGTTACATGGGAGCAGGCTCTAAATTACTTTTAACTAGGTAACATCTTCCAAGTCAATATATTGCCTTGCTGCAGTTCATCCCTTTGAAGTTTGTGTCACCATGGCAACATGTGTGTGAAGGCAAGTCAACTTCATGACGAGGTAAGATCTTCATTGCCTTGCTGCAGTTCATGCCTTTGAAGTTTGTGTCACCATGGCAACATGTGTGTTAAGCCAAGTCAACTTCATGACAAGGTAAGATCTTCAAGGACATTGGTTTGCCTTTGATGTCATATTGCCTTGTTGCAGTTCATCCCTTTGAAGTTTGTGTCACCATGGCAACATGTGTGTGAAGGGAAGTCAACTTCATGACGAGGTAAGATCTTCATTGCCTTGCTGCAGTTCATGCCTTTGAAGTTTGTGTCACCATGGCAACATGTGTGTAATGGCAATTCAACTTCATGACGAGGTAAGATCTTGAAGGACATTGGTTTGCCGTTGATGTCATATTGCCTTGCTACAGTTCATCCCATTGCAGTTTGTGTCACTTTGGTAACATGTGACACAAACTTGCTTTGTTGCAGTTCATCCCTTTGAAATTTGTGTCACCATGGCAACGTGTGTGTTAAGGCAAGTCAACTTCATGACAAGGTAAGCTCGTCAAGGACATTGGTTTGCCTTTGATGTCATATTGCCTTGCTGCAGTTCATCCCTTTGAAGTTTGTGTCACCAGGGCAACATGTATGTGAAGTCAAGTCAACTTCATGACGAGGTAAGATCTTCATTGCCTTGCTGCAGTTCATCCCTTTGAAATTTGTGTCACCATGGCAACATATCTGGGAAGGCAAGTCAACTTTATGACAAGTTAAGATCTTGAAGGACATTGGTTTGCCTTTGATGTCATATTGCCTTGCCTTTTTTAATCCCTTTGAAGTTTGTGTCGCCATGGCAACATGTGTGTAAAGGCAAGTCGACTTCATGACGAAGTAAGATCTTCATTGCCTTGCTGCAGTTCATCCCTTTGACGTTTGTGTCACCATGGGAACATGTGTGTGAAGGTAAGTCAACTTCATGACAAGGTATGATCTTTAAGGACATTGGTTTGCCTTTGATGTCATACTGCCTTGCTGCAGTTCCTCATTTTGAAATTTGTGACACCATGGCAACATGTGTGTTAAGGCAAGTCAACTTCATGACAAGGTAAGATCTTGAAGGACATTGGTGTGCCTTTGATGTCATATTGCCATGTGAGCAGGCTCTAAATGACTTATGACTAGGTAAGATCTTCCAAGTCGATATATTGCCTTGCTGCAGTTCATCCCTTTGAAGTACATGTCAGCATGGCAACATGTTTGTGAAGGCAAGTCAACTTCATGACGAGGTAAGATCTTCACCGAGATTGGTTTGCCTTTGATGTCATTCACCACTACGAAGATAGTGGTACAGTTTCATAGTTACATGTTAGCAGACCCTAAATGACTTAAAAGTAGGTAACATTTTCCAAGTCAATATATTGCCTTGCTGCAGTTCATCCCTTTGAAGTTTGTGTCACCATGGCAACATGTGATTGACGGCAAGTCAATTTCATGGCGAGGTAAGATCTTCAAAGAGATTGGTTTGCCTTTGATGTCATATTGCCTTGCTACAGTTCATCCCTTTGAAGTTTGTGTCACTTTGGTAACATGTGACACAAACTTGTTTTGTTGCAGTTCATCCCTTTACAGTTTTTGTCACCATGGCAACATGTGTGTTAAGGGAAGTCAACTTCATGACAAGGTAAGATCTTCAAGGAGGTTGGTTTGCCTTTGATGTCATATTGCCTTGCTGCAGTTCATCCCTTTGAAGTTTGTGTCATCATGGCAACATGTGTGTGAAGGCAAGTCAACTTCATGACAAGGTAAGATCTTGATTGAGATTGGTTTGCCTTTGATGATTCACCACTACGAAGATAGTGGTACAGTTTCGTAGTTACAAGTGGGCAGACTCTAAATGACTTATAACTAGGTACCATCTTCCAAGTCAATATATTGCCTTGCTGCAGTTCATCCCTTTGAAGTTTGTGTCACCATGGCAACATGTGAGTGACAGCAAGTCAATTTCATGGCGAGGTAATATCTTTAAAGAGATTGGTTTGCCTTTGATGTCATATTGCCTTCCTACAATTCATCTCTATGAAGTTCGTGTCACTTTGGTAACATGTGACACAAACTTGCTTTGCTGCAGGTCATCCCTTTGAAGTTTTTGTCACCATGGTAACATGTGTTTGAAGGCAAGTGAACTTCATGACAATGTAAGATCTTCAAGGACATTGGTTTGCCTTTGATGTCATATTGGCTTGCTGCAGTTCATGCCTTTGAAGTTTTTGTCACTTTGGTAACATGTGACACAAACTTGCGTTGCTGCAGTTCATCCCTTTGAAGTTTTTGTCACCATGGCAACATGTGTGTGAAGGCAAGTCAACTTCATGACGTGGTAAGATCTTCATTGCCTTGCTGCAGTTCATCCCTTTGAATTTTGTGTCAGCATGGCAACATGTGTGTTAAGGCAAGTCAACTTCATGACAAGGTAAGATCTTCAAGGAGGTTGGTTTGAATTTGATGTCATATTGCCTTGCTGCAGTTCATCCCTTTGAAGTTGGTGTCACCATGGCAACATGTGTGTGAAGGCAAGTCAACTTCATGACAAGGTAAGATCTTCAAGGACATTGGTTTGCCTTTGATGTCTTTTGTCCTTACTGAAGTTCATCCCTTTGAAGTTTGTGTCACCATGGCAACATGTGTGTGAAGGCAAGTGAACTTCATGACGAGGTAAGATCTTCATTGCCTTGCTGCATTTCATCCCTTTGAAGTTTGTGTCACCATGGCAACATGTGTGTTAAGGCAAGTCAACTTCATGACAAGGTAAGATCTTCAAGGACATTGGTTTGCCTTTGATGTCATATTGCCTTGCTGCAGTTCCTCATTTTGAAATTTGTGACACCATGGCAACATGTGTGTTAAGGCAAGTCAACTTCATGACAAGGTAAGATCTTGAAGGACATTGGTTTGCCTTTGATGTCATATTGCCATGTGAGCAGGCTCTAAATGACTTATGACTAGGTAAGATCTTCCAAGTCGATATATTGCCTTGCTGCAGTTCATCCCTTTGAAGTACATGTCAGCATGGCAACATGTTTGTGAAGGCAAGTCAACTTCATGACGAGGTAAGATCTTCACCGAGATTGGTTTGCCTTTGATGTCATTCACCACTACGAAGATAGTGGTACAGTTTCATAGTTACATGTTAGCCTACTCTAAATGACTTAAAAGAAGTTAACATCTTCCAAGTCAATATATTGCCTCGCTGCAGTTCATCCCTTTGAAGTTTGTGTCACCATGGCAACATGTGATTGACGGCAAGTCAATTTCATGGCGAGGTAAGATCTTCAAAGAGATTGGTTTGCCTTTGATGTCATATTGCCTTGCTACAGTTCATCCCTTTGAAGTTTGTGTCACTTTGGTAACATGTGACACAAACTTGTTTTGTTGCAGTTCATCCCTTTACAGTTTTTGTCACCATGGCAACATGTGTGTTAAGGGAAGTCAACTTCATGACAAGGTAAGATCTTCAAGGAGGTTGGTTTGCCTTTGATGTCATATTGCCTTGCTGCAGTTCATCCCTTTGAAGTTTGTGTCATCATGGCAACATGTGTGTGAAGGCAAGTCAACTTCATGACAAGGTAAGATCTTGATTGAGATTGGTTTGCCTTTGATGATTCACCACTACGAAGATAGTGGTACAGTTTCGTAGTTACAAGTGAGCAGACTCTAAATGACTTATAACTAGGTAGCATCTTCCAAGTCAATATATTGCCTTGCTGCAGTTCATCCCTTTGAAGTTTGTGTCATCATGGCAACATGTGTGTGAAGGCATGTCAACTTCATGACAAGGTAAGATCTTGATTGAGATTGGTTTGCCTTTGATGATTCACCACTACGAAGATAGTGGTACAGTTTCGTAGTTACAAGTGAGCAGACTCTAAATGACTTATAACTAGGTAGCATCTTCCAAGTCAATATATTGCCTTGCTGCAGTTCATCCCTTTGAAGTTTGTGTCACCATGGCAACATGTGAGTGACGGCAAGTCAATTTCATGGCGAGGTAATATCTTTAAAGAGATTGGTTTGCCTTTGATGTCATATTGCCTTCCTACAATTCATCTCTATGAAGTTCGTGTCACTTTGGTAACATGTGACACAAACTTGCTTTGCTGCAGGTCATCCCTTTGAAGTTTTTGTCACCATGGTAACATGTGTTTGAAGACAAGTGAACTTCATGACAAGGTAAGATCTTCAAGGACATTGGTTTGCCTTTGATGTCATATTGGCTTGCTGCAGTTCATCCCTTTGAAGTTTTTGTCACTTTGGTAACATGTGACACAAACTTGCGTTGCTGCAGTTCATTCCTTTGAAGTTTTTGTCACCATGGCAACATGTGTGTTAAGGCAAGTCAACTTCATGACAAGGTAAGATCTTCAAGGAGGTTGGTTTGAATTTGATGTCATATTGCCTTGCTGCAGTTCATCCCTTTGAAGTTGGTGTCACCATGGCAACATGTGTGTGAAGGCAAGTCAACTTCATGACAAGGTAAGATCTTCAAGGACATTGGTTTGCCTTTGATGTCTTTTGTCCTTACTGCAGTTCATCCCTTTGAAGTTTGTGTCACCATGGCAACATGTGTGTTAAGGCAAGTCAACTTCATGACAAGGTAAGATCTTCAAGGACATTGGTTTGCCTTTGATGTCATATTGCCTTGCTACATGTGTGTGGAGGCATATCAACTTCTTGACAAGGTAAGATCTTCAAGGACATTGGTTTGCCTTTGATGTCATATTGCCTTGCTGAAGTTCATCCTTTTGAAGTTTGTGTCACCATGGCAACATGTGAGTGAAGGCAAGTGAACTTCATGATGAGGTAAGATCTTCATTGCCTTCCTGCAGTTCATTCCTTTGAAGTTTTTGTCACCATGGCAATATGTGTGTGAAGGCAAGTCAACTTCCTGGTGAGGTAAGATCTTCAAAGAGATTGGTTTGCCTTTGATGTCATATTGCCTTGCTACATGTGTGTGGAGGCAAATCAACTTCATGACAAGGTAAGATCTTCAAGGACATTGGTTTGCCTTTGATGTCATATTGCCTTGCTGTAGTTCATCCCTTTGAAGTTTTTGTCACTTTGGTAACATGTGACACAAACTTGCTTTGCTGTAGTTCATCCCTTTGAAGTATGTGTCACCATGGCAACATGTGTGTGAAGGCAAGTCAACTTTATGACAAGGTAAGGTCTTCATTGAGACTGGTTTGCCCTTGATGTCATTCACCAATATGAAGATAGTGGCACAGTTTCATAGTTACATGTGAGCAGACTCTAAATGACTTATAACTAGGTAACATCTTCCAGGTCAATATATTGCCTTGCTGCAGTTCATCCCTTTGAAGTTTGTGTCACCATGGCAACATGTGTGTGAAGGCAAGTCAACTTCATGACGAGGTAAGATCTTCATTGCCTTGCTGCAGTTCATCCCTTTGAAGTTTGTGTCACCATGGCAACATGTGTGTTAAAGCAAGTCAACTTCATGACAAGGTAAGATCTTCAAGGACATTGGTTTGCCTTTGACGTCATATTGCCTTGCTACAGTTCATCCCATTGAAGTTTGAGTCACTTTGGTAACATGTGACACAAACTTGCCTTGTTGCAGTTCATCCCTTTGAAGTTTGTGTCACTTCGCTAACATGTGACACAAACTTGCTTTAATGCAGTTAATCCCATTGAAGTTTGTGTCACCATGGCAACATGTGTGTGAAGTCAAGTCAACTTAATGACAAGGTAAGATCTCCATTGAGATTGGTTTGCCTTTGATGTCATTCACCACTACGAAGATACTGGGACAGTTTCATAGTTACATGGGAGCAGGCTCTAAATTACTTTTAACTAGGTAACATCTTCCAAGTCAATATATTGCCTTGCTGCAGTTCATCCCTTTGAAGTTTGTGTCACCATGGCAACATGTGTGTGTAGGCAAGTCAACTTCATGACAAGGTAAGATCTTCAAGGACATTGGTTTGCCTTTGATGTCATATTGACTTCCTGCAGTTCATCCCCTTGAAGTTTGTGTCACTTTGGTAACATGTGACACAAACTTGCTTTGTTGCAGTTCATCCCTTTGAAGTTTTTCTGACCATGGCAACATGCGTGTGTAGGCAAGTCAACTTCATGACAAGGTAAGATCTTCAAGGACATTGGTTTGCCTTTGATGTCTTTTCTCCTTGCTGCAGTTCATCCCTTTGAAGTTTGTGTCACCATGGCAACATGTGACACAAACTTGCTTTGCTGCAGTTCATCCCTTTGAGGTTTTTGTCACCATGGCAACATGTGTGTGAAGGCAAGTCAACTTCATGACGAGGTAAGATCTTCATTGCCTTGCTGCAGTTCATCCCTTTGAAGTTTGTGTCACCATGGCAACATATGTGTGAAGGCAAGTCAACTTCATGACGAGATAAGACCTTCATTGCCTTGCTGCAGTTGATCCCCTTGAAGTTTGTGTCACTTTGGTAACATGTGACACAAACTTCCTTTGTTGCAGTTCATCCCTTTGAAGTTTTTCTCACCATGGCAACATGTGTGTGAAGGCAAGTCAACTTCATGACGAGGTAAGATCTCCACCGAGATTGGTTTGCCTTTGATGTCATTCACCAAAACGAAGATAGCCGTACAGTTTCATATTTACATGTGAGCAGACTCCAATGACTTCAACCTAGGTAACATCTTCCAAGTCAATATATTGCCTTGCTGCAGTTCATCCCTTTGAAGTTTGTGTCACCATGGCAACATGTGTGTGAAGGCAAGTCAACTTCATGACGAGGTAAGATCTTCATTGCCTTGCTGCAGTACATCCCTTTGAAGTTTGTGTCACCATGGCAACATGTGTGTGAAGGCAAGTCAACTTCATGACGAGGTAAGATCTTCATTGCCTTGCTGCAGTACATCCCTTTGAAGTTTGTGTCACCATGGCAACATGTGTGTGAATGCAAGTCAACGTCATGACAAGGTCAGATCTTCAAGGACATTGGTTTGCCTTTGTTGTCATGTTGCCTTGTTGCAGCTCATCCCTTTGAAGTTTGTGTCACCATGGCAACATGTGAGTGACGGCAAGTCAACTTCATGGCGAGGTAAGATCTTCAAGGACATTGGTTTGCCTTTGATGTCTTTTCTCCTTGCTGCAGTTCATCCCTTTGAAGTTTGTGTAACCATGGCAACATGTGTGTGAAGGCAAGTGAACTTCATGACGAGGTAAGATCTTCATTGCCTTGCTGCAGTTCATTCCTTTGAAGTTTGTGTCACCATGGCAACATGTGTGTTAAGGCAAGTCAACTTCATGCCAAGGTAAGATCTTCAAGGAGGTTGGTTTGCCTTTGATGTCATATTGCCTTGCTGCAGTTCATGCCTTTGAAGTTTGTGTCACCATGGCAACATGTGACACAAACTTGCTTTGCTGCAGTTTATCCCTTTGAGGTTTTTGTCACCATGCCAACATGTGTGTGAAGGCAAGTCAACTTCATGACGAGATAAGATCTTCATTGCCTTGCTGCAGTTGATCCTCTTGAAGTTTGTGTCACTTTGGTAACATGTGACACAAACTTCCTTTGTTGCAGTTCATCCCTTTTAAGTTTTTGTCACCATGGCAACATGTGTGTGAAGGCAAGTCAACTTCATGACAAGGTAAGATCTTCAAGGACATTGGTTTGCCTTTGATGTCATATTGACTTGCTGCAGTTCATCCCTTTGAATTTTGTGTCACTTCGGTAACATATGACACAAACTTGCGTTGTTGAAGTTCATCCCTTTGAAGTTTTTGTCACCATGGAAACATGTGTGTGAAGGCAAGTCAACTTACTGGTGAGGTAAGATCTTCAAAGAGATTGGTTTGCCTTTGATGTCATATTGCCTTGCTACATTTCATCCCTTTGAAGTTTGTGTCACTATGGCAACATGTGTGTGGAGGAAAATCAACTTCATGACAAGGTAAGATCTTCAAGGTCATTGGTTTGCCTTTGATGTCATATTGCCTTGCTGCAGTTCATCCCTTTGAAGTTTGTGTCACCATTGCAACATGTGTGTGAAGGCAAGTGAACTTCATGATGAGGTAAGATCTTCATTGCCTTGCTGCAGTTCATTCCTTTGAAGTTTTTGTCACCATGGCAACATGTGTGTGAAGGCAAGTCAACTTCATGACAATGTAAGATCTTTAAGGACATTGGTTTGCCTTTGATGTCATATTGCCTTGATGTAGTTCATCCCTTTGAAGTTTGTGTCACCATGGCAACATGTGTGTGAAGGCAAGTCAACTTCATGACGAGGTAAGATCTGCATTGCCTTGCTGCAGTTCATCCCTTTGAAGTTTCTGTCACCATGGCAACATGTGTGTTAAGGCAAGTCAACTTCATGACAAAGTAAGATCTTCAAGGACATTGGTTTGCCTTTGATGTCATATTGCCTTGCTGCAGTTCATCCCTTTGAAGTTTGTGTCACCATGGCAACATGTGTGTGAAGGAAAGTCAACTTTATGACAAGGTAAGACCTTCATTGAGACTGGTTTGCCTTTGATGTCATTCACCAATACAAAGATAGCCGTACAGTTTCATATTTACATGTGAGGAGACTCTAAATGACTTCTACCTAGGTAACATCTTCCAAGTCAATATATTGCCTTGCTGCAGTTCATCCCTTTGAAGTTTGTGTCACCATGGCAACATGTGTGTGAAGGCAAGTCAACTTCATGACGAGGTAAGATCTTCATTGCCTTGCTGCAGTTCATCCCTTTGAAGTTTGTGTAACCATGACAACATGTGTGTGAAGGCACGTGAACTTCATGACGAGGTAAGATCTTCATTGCCTTGCTGCAGTTCATCCCTTTGAAGTTTGTGTCACCATGGCAACATGTGTGTGAATGCAAGTCAACTTCATGACAAGGTAAGATCTTCAAGGACATTGGTTTGCCTTTGTTGTCATGTTGCCTTGCTGCAGTTCATGCCTTTGAAGTTTGTGTCACCATGGCAACATGTGTGTTAAGGCAAGTCAACTTCATGCCAAGGTAAGATCTTCAAGGAGGTTGGTTTGCCTTTGATGTCATATTGCCTTGCTGCAGTTCATCCCTTTGAAGTTTGTGTCACCATGGCAACATGTGACACAAACTTGCTTTGCTGCAGTTCATCCCTTTGAAGTTTGTGTAACCATGACAACATGTGTGTGAAGGCACGTGAACTTCATGACGAAGTAAGATCTTCATTGCGTTGCTGCAGTTGATCCCCTTGAAGTTTGTGTCACTTTGGTAACATGTGACACACACTTCCTTTGTTGCAGTTCATCCCTTTGAAGTTTCTGTCACCATGGAAACATGTGTGTGAAGGCAAGTCAACTTACTGGTGAGGTAAGATCTTCAAAGAGATTGGTTTGCCTTTGATGTCATATTGCCTTGCTGTAGTTCATCCCTTTGAAGTTTGTGTCACCATGGCAACATGTGTGTGAAGGCAAGTCAACTTTATGACAAGGTAAGATCTTCATTGAGACTGGTTTGCCTTTGATGTCATTCACCAATACGAAGATAGCCGTACAGTTTCATATTTACATGTGAGCAGACTCTAAATGATTTCTACCTAGGTAACATCTTCCAAGTCAATATATTGCCTTGCTGCAGTTCATCCCTTTTAAGTTTCTGTCACCATGGCAACATGTGTGTGAAGGCAAGTCAACTTCCTGGCGAGGTAGGATCTTCAAAGAGATTGGTTTGCCTTTGATGTCATATTGCCTTGCTGCAGTTCATCCTTTTGAAGTTTGTGTCACCATGGCAACATGTGTGTGAAGGCAAGTCAACTTCATGACGAGGTAAGATCTTCATTGCCTTGCTGCAGTTCATCCCTTTGAAGTTTGTGTCACCATGGCAACATGTGTGTGAAGGCAAGTGAACTGCATGACGAGGTAAGATCTTCATTGCCTTGCTGCAGTTCATCCCTTTGAAATTTGTGTCACCATGGCAACATGTGTGTGAATGCAAGTCAACTTACTGGCGAGGTAAGATCTTCAAAGAGATTGGTTTGCCTTTGTTGTCATGTTGCCTTGCTGCAGCTCATCCCTTTGAAGTTTGTGTCACCATGGCAATATGTGAGTGACGGCAAGTCATCTTCATGGCGAGGTAAGATCTTCAAGGACATTGGTTTGCCTTTGATGTCTTTTGTCCTTGCTGCAGTTCATCCCTTTGAAGATTGTGTCACCATGGCAACATGTGTGTGAAGGCAAGTCAACTTCATGACAATGTAAGATCTTCATTGCCTTGCTGCAGTTGATCCCCTTGAAGTTTGTGTCACTTTGGTAACATGTGACACAAACTTCCTTTGTTGCAGTTCATACCTTTGAAGTTTTTGTCACCATGACAACATGTGTGTGAAGGCAAGTCAACTTCATGACAAGGTAAGATCTTCAAGGAAATTGCAGTTCATGCCTTTGAAGTTTGTGTCACCATGGCAATATGTGTGTGAAGGCAAGTCAACTTACTGGCGAGGTAAGATCTTCAAAGAGATTGGTTTGCCTTTGATGTCATATTGCCTTGCTACATTTCATCCCTTTGAAGTTTGTGTCACCATGGCAATATGTGTGTGAAGGCAAGTGAACTTCATGATGAAGTAAGATCTTCATTGCCTTGCTGCAGTTCATCCCTTTGAAGTTTCTGTCACCATGGCAACATGTGTGTTAAGGCAAGTCAACTTCATGACAAGGTAAGACCTTCAAGGACATTGGTTTGCCTTTGATTCCATATTGCCTTGCTGCAGTTCATCCCTTTGAAGTCTCTGTCACCATGGCAACATGTGTGTTAAGGCAAGTCAACTTCATGACAAGGTAAGACCTTCAAGGACATTGGTTTGCCTTTGATTCCATATTGCCTTGCTGCAGTTCATCCCTTTGAAGTTTGTGTCACCATGGCAACATGTGTGTGAAGGCAAGTCAACTTTATGACAAGGTAAGACCTTCATTGAGACTGGTTTGCCTTTGATGTCATTCACCAATACAAAGATAGCCGTACAGTTTCATATTTACATGTGAGGAGACTCTAAATGACTTCTACCTAGGTAACATCTTCCAAGTCAATATACTGTATTGCCTTGCTGCAGTTCATCCCTTTGAAGTTTGTGTCACCATGGCAACATGTGTGTGAAGGCAAGTCAACTTCATGACGAGGTAAGATCTTCATTGCCTTGCTGCAGTTCATCCCTTTGAAGTTTGTGTAACCATGACAACATGTGTGTGAAGGCACGTGAACTTCATGACGAGGTAAGATCTTCATTGCCTTGCTGCAGTTCATCCCTTTGAAGTTTGTGTCACCATGGCAACATGTGTGTGAATGCAAGTCAACTTCATGACAAGGTAAGATCTTCAAGGACATTGGTTTGCCTTTGTTGTCATGTTGCCTTGCTGCAGCTCATCCCTTTGAAGTTTGTGTCACTTCGCTAACATGTGACACAAACTTGCTTTAATGCAGTTAATCCCATTGAAGTTTGTGTCACCATGGCAACATGTGTGTGAAGTCAAGTCAACTTAATGACAAGGTAAGATCTTCATTGAGATTGGTTTACCTTTGATGTCATTCACCACTACGAAGATAGTGGGACAGTTTCATAGTTACATGGGAGCAGGCTCTAAATTACTTTTAACTAGGTAACATCTTCCAAGTCAATATATTGCCTTGCTGCAGTTCATCCCTTTGAAGTTTGTGTCACCATGGCAACATGTGTGTGAAGGCAACTCAACTTCATGGCGAGGTAAGATCTTCAAAGAGATTGGTTTGCTTTTGATGTCATATTGCCTTGCTACAGTTTAACCCTTTGAAGTTTGTGTCACTTTGGTAACATGTGTGTGAAGGCAAGTCAACTTCATGACGAGGTAAGATCTTCATTGCCTTGCTGCAGTTCATCCCTTTGAAGTTTGTGTCACCATGGCAACATGTGTGTTAAAGCAAGTCAACTTCATGACAAGGTAAGATCTTCAAAGACATTGGTTTGCCTTTGTTGTCATATTGCCTTGCTACATGTGTGTGGAGGCAAGTCAACTTCATGGCGAGGTAAGATCTTCAAACAGATTGTTTTACCTTTGATGTCATATTGCCTTGCTACAGTTCAACCCTTTGAAGTTTGTGTCACTTTGGTAACATGTGTGTGAAGGCAAGTCAACTTCATGACGAGGTAAGATCTTCATTGCCTTGCTGCAGTTCGTCCCTTTGAAGTTTGTGTCACCATGGCAACACATGTGTGACTGCAAGTCAACGTCATGAAAAGGTAAGATCTTCAAGGACATTGGTTTGCCTTTGTTGTCATATTGCCTTGCTGCAGCTCATCCCTTTGAAGTTTGTGTCACCATGGCAACATGTGAGTGAAGGCAAGTCAACTTCATGGCGAGGTAAGATCTTCAAACAGATTGTTTTGCCTTTGATGTCATATTGCCTTGCTACAGTTCAACCCTTTGAAGTTTGTGTCACTTTGGTAACATGTGTGTGAAGGCAAGTCAACTTCATGACAAGGTAAGATCTTCAAGGACATTGGTTTGCCTTTGATGTCATATTGACTTCCTGCAGTTCATCCCTTTGAAGTTCGTGTCACTTCGGTAACATGTGACACAAACTTGCTTTGTTACAGTTCATCCCTTTGAAGTTTTTCTCACCATGGCAACATGTGTGTTAAGGCAAGTCAACTTCATGACAAGATAAGATCTTCAAGGACATTGGTTTGCCTTTGATGTCATATTGCCTTGTTGCAGTTCATCCTTTTGAAGTTTGTGTCACCATGGCAACATGTGTGTGAAGGCAAGTCAACTTCATGACGTGGTAAGATCTTCATTGCCTTGCTGCAGTTCATCCCTTTGAAGTTTGTGTCACCATGGCAACATGTGTGTGAATGCAAGTCAACTTCATGACAAGATATGATCTTGAAGGACATTGGTTTGCCTTTGACGTCATATTGCCTTGCTACAGTTCATCCCATTGAAGTTTGTGTCACTTTGGTAACATGTGACACAAACTTGCCTTGTTGCAGTTCATCCCATTGAAGTTTGAGTCACTTCGCTAACATGTGACACAAACTTGCTTTAATGCAGTTAATCCCATTGAAGTTTGTGTCACCATGGCAACATGTGTGTGAAGTCAAGTCAACTTAATGACAAGGTAAGATCTTCATTGAGATTGGTTTGCCTTTGATGTCATTCACCACTACGAAGATACTGGGACAGTTTCATAGTTACATGGGAGCAGGCTCTAAATTACTTTTAACTAGGTAACATCTTCCAAGTCAATATATTGCCTTGCTGCAGTTCATCCCTTTGAAGTTTGTGTCACCATGGCAACATGTGTGTGTAGGCAAGTCAACTTCATGACAAGGTAAGATCTTCAAGGACATTGGTTTGCCTTTGATGTCATATTGACTTCCTGCAGTTCATCCCCTTGAAGTTTGTGTCACTTTGGTAACATGTGACACAAACTTGCTTTGTTGCAGTTCATCCCTTTGAAGTTTTTCTGACCATGGCAACATGCGTGTGTAGGCAAGTCAACTTCATGACAAGGTAAGATCTTCAAGGACATTGGTTTGCCTTTGATGTCTTTTCTCCTTGCTGCAGTTCATCCCTTTGAAGTTTGTGTCACCATGGCAACATGTGACACAAACTTGCTTTGCTGCAGTTCATCCCTTTGAGGTTTTTGTCACCATGGCAACATGTGTGTGAAGGCAAGTCAACTTCATGACGAGGTAAGATCTTCATTGCCTTGCTGCAGTTCATCCCTTTGAAGTTTGTGTCACCATGGCAACATATGTGTGAAGGCAAGTCAACTTCATGACGAGATAAGATCTTCATTGCCTTGCTGCAGTTGATCCCCTTGAAGTTTGTGTCACTTTGGTAACATGTGACACAAACTTCCTTTGTTGCAGTTCATCCCTTTGAAGTTTTTCTCACCATGGCAACATGTGTGTGAAGGCAAGTCAACTTCATGACGAGGTAAGATCTTCACCGAGATTGGTTTGCCTTTGATGTCATTCACCAAAACGAAGATAGCCGTACAGTTTCATATTTACATGTGAGCAGACTCTAATGACTTCAACCTAGGTAACATCTTCCAAGTCAATATATTGCCTTGCTGCAGTTCATCCCTTTGAAGTTTGTGTCACCATGGCAACATGTGTGTGAAGGCAAGTCAACTTCATGACGAGGTAAGATCTTCATTGCCTTGCTGCAGTACATCCCTTTGAAGTTTGTGTCACCATGGCAACATGTGTGTGAAGGCAAGTCAACTTCATGACGAGGTAAGATCTTCATTGCCTTGCTGCAGTACATCCCTTTGAAGTTTGTGTCACCATGGCAACATGTGTGTGAATGCAAGTCAACGTCATGACAAGGTCAGATCTTCAAGGACATTGGTTTGCCTTTGTTGTCATGTTGCCTTGTTGCAGCTCATCCCTTTGAAGTTTGTGTCACCATGGCAACATGTGAGTGACGGCAAGTCAACTTCATGGCGAGGTAAGATCTTCAAGGTCATTGGTTTGCCTTTGATGTCATATTGCCTTGCTGCAGTTCATCCCTTTGAAGTTTGTGTCACCATTGCAACATGTGTGTGAAGGCAAGTGAACTTCATGATGAGGTAAGATCTTCATTGCCTTGCTGCAGTTCATTCCTTTGAAGTTTTTGTCACCATGGCAACATGTGTGTGAAGGCAAGTCAACTTCATGACAATGTAAGATCTTTAAGGACATTGGTTTGCCTTTGATGTCATATTGCCTTGATGTAGTTCATCCCTTTGAAGTTTGTGTCACCATGGCAACATGTGTGTGAAGGCAAGTCAACTTCATGACGAGGTAAGATCTGCATTGCCTTGCTGCAGTTCATCCCTTTGAAGTTTCTGTCACCATGGCAACATGTGTGTTAAGGCAAGTCAACTTCATGACAAAGTAAGATCTTCAAGGACATTGGTTTGCCTTTGATGTCATATTGCCTTGCTGCAGTTCATCCCTTTGAAGTTTGTGTCACCATGGCAACATGTGTGTGAAGGCAAGTCAACTTTATGACAAGGTAAGACCTTCATTGAGACTGGTTTGCCTTTGATGTCATTCACCAATACAAAGATAGCCGTACAGTTTCATATTTACATGTGAGGAGACTCTAAATGACTTCTACCTAGGTAACATCTTCCAAGTCAATATATTGCCTTGCTGCAGTTCATCCCTTTGAAGTTTGTGTCACCATGGCAACATGTGTGTGAAGGCAAGTCAACTTCATGACGAGGTAAGATCTTCATTGCCTTGCTGCAGTTCATCCCTTTGAAGTTTGTGTAACCATGACAACATGTGTGTGAAGGCACGTGAACTTCATGACGAGGTAAGATCTTCATTGCCTTGCTGCAGTTCATCCCTTTGAAGTTTGTGTCACCATGGCAACATGTGTGTGAATGCAAGTCAACTTCATGACAAGGTAAGATCTTCAAGGACATTGGTTTGCCTTTGTTGTCATGTTGCCTTGCTGCAGTTCATGCCTTTGAAGTTTGTGTCACCATGGCAACATGTGTGTTAAGGCAAGTCAACTTCATGCCAAGGTAAGATCTTCAAGGAGGTTGGTTTGCCTTTGATGTCATATTGCCTTGCTGCAGTTCATCCCTTTGAAGTTTGTGTCACCATGGCAACATGTGACACAAACTTGCTTTGCTGCAGTTCATCCCTTTGAAGTTTGTGTAACCATGACAACATGTGTGTGAAGGCACGTGAACTTCATGACGAAGTAAGATCTTCATTGCGTTGCTGCAGTTGATCCCCTTGAAGTTTGTGTCACTTTGGTAACATGTGACACACACTTCCTTTGTTGCAGTTCATCCCTTTGAAGTTTCTGTCACCATGGAAACATGTGTGTGAAGGCAAGTCAACTTACTGGTGAGGTAAGATCTTCAAAGAGATTGGTTTGCCTTTGATGTCATATTGCCTTGCTGTAGTTCATCCCTTTGAAGTTTGTGTCACCATGGCAACATGTGTGTGAAGGCAAGTCAACTTTATGACAAGGTAAGATCTTCATTGAGACTGGTTTGCCTTTGATGTCATTCACCAATACGAAGATAGCCGTACAGTTTCATATTTACATGTGAGCAGACTCTAAATGATTTCTACCTAGGTAACATCTTCCAAGTCAATATATTGCCTTGCTGCAGTTCATCCCTTTTAAGTTTCTGTCACCATGGCAACATGTGTGTGAAGGCAAGTCAACTTCCTGGCGAGGTAGGATCTTCAAAGAGATTGGTTTGCCTTTGATGTCATATTGCCTTGCTGCAGTTCATCCTTTTGAAGTTTGTGTCACCATGGCAACATGTGTGTGAAGGCAAGTCAACTTCATGACGAGGTAAGATCTTCATTGCCTTGCTGCAGTTCATCCCTTTGAAGTTTGTGTCACCATGGCAACATGTGTGTGAAGGCAAGTGAACTGCATGACGAGGTAAGATCTTCATTGCCTTGCTGCAGTTCATCCCTTTGAAATTTGTGTCACCATGGCAACATGTGTGTGAATGCAAGTCAACTTCATGACGAGGTAAGATCTTCAAGGACATTGGTTTGCCTTTGTTGTCATGTTGCCTTGCTGCAGCTCATCCCTTTGAAGTTTGTGTCACCATGGCAATATGTGAGTGACGGCAAGTCATCTTCATGGCGAGGTAAGATCTTCAAGGACATTGGTTTGCCTTTGATGTCTTTTGTCCTTGCTGCAGTTCATCCCTTTGAAGATTGTGTCACCATGGCAACATGTGTGTGAAGGCAAGTCAACTTCATGACAATGTAAGATCTTCATTGCCTTGCTGCAGTTGATCCCCTTGAAGTTTGTGTCACTTTGGTAACATGTGACACAAACTTCCTTTGTTGCAGTTCATACCTTTGAAGTTTTTGTCACCATGACAACATGTGTGTGAAGGCAAGTCAACTTCATGACAAGGTAAGATCTTCAAGGAAATTGCAGTTCATGCCTTTGAAGTTTGTGTCACCATGGCAATATGTGTGTGAAGGCAAGTCAACTTACTGGCGAGGTAAGATCTTCAAAGAGATTGGTTTGCCTTTGATGTCATATTGCCTTGCTACATTTCATCCCTTTGAAGTTTGTGTCACCATGGCAACATGTGTGTGAAGGCAAGTGAACTTGATGATGAAGTAAGATCTTCATTGCCTTGCTGCAGTTCATCCCTTTGAAGTTTCTGTCACCATGGCAACATGTGTGTTAAGGCAAGTCAACTTCATGACAAGGTAAGACCTTCAAGGACATTGGTTTGCCTTTGATTCCAAATTGCCTTGCTGCAGTTCATCCCTTTGAAGTCTCTGTCACCATGGCAACATGTGTGTTAAGGCAAGTCAACTTCATGACAAGGTAAGACCTTCAAGGACATTGGTTTGCCTTTGATTCCATATTGCCTTGCTGCAGTTCATCCCTTTGAAGTTTGTGTCACCATGGCAACATGTGTGTGAAGGCAAGTCAACTTTATGACAAGGTAAGACCTTCATTGAGACTGGTTTGCCTTTGATGTCATTCACCAATACGAAGATAGCCGTACAGTTTCATATTTACATGTGAGCAGACTCTAAATGACTTCTACCTAGGTAACATCTTCCAAGTCAATATATTGCCTTGCTGCAGTTCATCCCTTTAAAGTTTGTGTCACCATGGCAACATGTGTGTGAAGGCAAGTCAACTTCATGACAAGGTAAGACCTTCAAGGACATTGGTTTGCCTTTGATTCCATATTGCCTTGCTGCAGTTCATCCCTTTGAAGTTTGTGTCACCATGGCAACATGTGTGTGAAGGCAAGTCAACTTTATGACAAGGTAAGACCTTCATTGAGACTGGTTTGCCTTTGATGTCATTCACCAATACAAAGATAGCCGTACAGTTTCATATTTACATGTGAGGAAACTCTAAATGACTTCTACCTAGGTAACATCTTCCAAGTCAATATATTGCCTTGCTGCAGTTCATCCCTTTGAAGTTTGTGTCACCATGGCAACATGTGTGTGAAGGCAAGTCAACTTCATGACGAGGTAAGATCTTCATTGCCTTGCTGCAGTTCATCCCTTTGAAGTTTGTGTAACCATGACAACATGTGTGTGAAGGCACGTGAACTTCATGACGAGGTAAGATCTTCATTGCCTTGCTGCAGTTCATCCCTTTGAAGTTTGTGTCACCATGGCAACATGTGTGTGAATGCAAGTCAACTTCATGACAAGGTAAGATCTTCAAGGACATTGGTTTGCCTTTGTTGTCATGTTGCCTTGCTGCAGCTCATCCCTTTGAAGTTTGTGTCACTTCGCTAACATGTGACACAAACTTGCTTTAATGCAGTTAATCCCATTGAAGTTTGTGTCACCATGGCAACATGTGTGTGAAGTCAAGTCAACTTAATGACAAGGTAAGATCTTCATTGAGATTGGTTTACCTTTGATGTCATTCACCACTACGAAGATAGTGGGACAGTTTCATAGTTACATGGGAGCAGGCTCTAAATTACTTTTAACTAGGTAACATCTTCCAAGTCAATATATTGCCTTGCTGCAGTTCATCCCTTTGAAGTTTGTGTCACCATGGCAACATGCGTGTTAAGGCAAGTCAACTTCATGACAAGGTAAGCTCTTCAAGGACATTGGTTTGCCTTTGATGTCATATTGCCTTGCTGCAGTTCATCCCTTTGAAGTTTGTGTCACCATGGCAACATGTGTGTGAAGGCATGTCAACTTTATGACAAGGTAAGATCTTCATTGAGACTGGATTGCCTTTGATGTCATTCACCACTACGAAGATAGCGGCACAGTTTCATAGTTACATGTGAGCAGACTCTAAATGACTTACATCTTCCAAGTCAATATATTGCCTTCCTGCAATTCATGCCTTTGAAGTTTGTTTCACCATGGCAATATGTGTGTGAAGGCAAGTCAACTTCCTGGTGAGGTAAGATCTTCAAAGAGATTGGTTTGCCTTTGATGTCATATTGCCTTGCTGCAGTTCATCCCTTTGAAGTTTGTGACACCATGGCAACATGTGTGTGAAGGCAAGTGAACTTCATGACGAGGTAAGATCTTCATTGCCTTGCTGCAGTTCATTCCTTTGAAGTTTTTGTCACCATGGCAACATGTGTGTGAAGGCAAGTCAACTTCATGGCGAGGTAAGATCTTCAAAGAGATTGGTTTGCCTTTGATGTCATATTGCCTTGCTACAGTTCAACCCTTTGAAGTTTGTTTCACTTTCGTAACATGTGTGTGAAGGCAAGTGAACTTCATGACGAGGTAAGATCTTCATTGCCTTGCTGCAGTTCATCTCTTTGAAGTTTGTGTCACCATGGCAACATGTGTGTTAAGGCAAGTCAACTTCATGACAAGGTAAGATCTTCAAGGACATTGGTTTGCCTTTGATGTCATATTGCCTTGCTGCAGTTAATCCCATTGAAGTTTATGTCAATTCGGTAACATGTGACACAAACTTGCTTTGTTGCAGTTCATCCCTTTGAAGTTTTTGTCACCATGGCAACGTGTGTGTTAAGGCAAGTCAACTTCATGACAAGGTAAGATCTTTAAGGACATTGGTTTGCCTTTGATGTCATATTGCCTTGCTTCAGTTCATCCCTTTGAAGTTTGTGTCACCATGGCAACATGTATGTTAAGGCAAGTCAACTTCATGATACGGTAAGATCTTTAAAGAGGTTGGTTTGCCTTTGATGTCATATTGCCTTGCTGTAGTTCATCCCTTTGAGGTTTTTTTCACCATGGCAACATGTGTGTGAAGTTAAGTCAACTTCATGACGAGGTAAGATCTTCATTGCCTTGCTGCAGTTCATCCCTTTGAAGTTTGTGTCACCATGGCAACATGTGTGTGAAGGCAAGTCAACTTCATGACGAGATAAGATCTTCATTGCCTTGCTGCAGTTCATCCCTTTGAAGTTTTTGTCACCATGGTAACATGTGTGTGAAGGCAAGTCAACTTCATGACAAGGTAAGATCTTCAAGGACATTGGTTTGCCTTTGATGTCATATTGCCTTGCTGCAGTTCATCCCTTTGAAGTTTGTGTCACCATGGCAACTTGTATGTGAAGTCAAGTCAACTTCATGACGAGGTAAGATCTTCATTGCCTTGCTGCAGTTCATCCCTTTGAAATTTGTGTCACCATGGCAACATGTCTGGGAAGGCAAGTCAACTTTATGACAAGTTAAGATCTTGAAGGACATTGGTTTGCCTTTGATGTCATATTGCCTTGCCTTTTTTAATCCCTTTGAAGTTTGTGTCACCATGGCAACATGTGTGTAAAGGCAAGTCGACTCCATGACGAAGTAAGATCTTCATTGCCTTGCTGCAGTTCATCCCTTTGACGTTTGTGTCACCATGGCAACATGTGTGTGAAGGTAAGTCAACTTCATGACAAGGTATGATCTTTAAGGACATTGGTTTGCCTTTGATGTCATATTGCCTTGCTGCAGTTCCTCATTTTGAAATTTGTGACACCATGGCAACATGTGTGTGAAGGCAAGTCAACTTCATGACAAGGTAAGATCTTCATTGAGATTGGTTTGCCTTTGATGTCATTCACCACTACGAAGATAGTGGTACAGTTTCATAGTTACATGTGAGCAGACTCTAAATGACCTATAACTAGGTAACATCTTCCAAGTCAATATATTGCCTTGCTGCAGTTCATCCCTTTGAAGTTCATGTCACCATGGTAACATGTGTGTGAAGGCAAGTCAACTTCATGACAAGGTAAGATCTTGAAGGACATTGGTTTGCCTTTGATGTCATATTGCCTTGCTGCAGTTCATCCCTTTGAAGTTTGTGTCACCATGGCAACATGTGTGTGAAGGCAAGTCAACTTCATGACGAGGTAAGATCTTCATTGCCTTGCTGCAGTTCATCCCTTTGAAGTTTGTGTCACCATGGCAACATGTGTGTGAAGGCAAGTCAACTTCATGACGAGGTAAGATCTTCATTGCCTTGCTGCAGTACATCCCTTTGAAGTTTGTGTCACCATGGCAACATGTGTGTGAATGCAAGTCAACTTCATGACAAGGTCAGATCTTCAAGGACATTGGTTTGCCTTTGTTGTCATGTTGCCTTGCTGCAGCTCATCCCTTTGAAGTTTGTGTCACCATGGCAACATGTGTGTGAAGGCAAGTCAACTTTATGACAAGGTAAGATCTTCATTGAGACTGGTTTGCCTTTGATATCATTCACCAAAACGAAGATAGCCGTACAGTTTCATATTTACATGTGAGCAGACTCTAAATGACTTCAACCTAGGTAACATCTTCCAAGTCAATATATTGCCTTGCTGCAGTTCATCCCTTTGAAGTTTGTGTCACCATGGCAACATGTGTGTGAAGGCAAGTCAACTTCCTGGCGAGTTAGGATCTTCAAAGAGATTGGTTTGCCTTTGATGTCATATTGCCTTGCTGCAGTTCATCGCTTTGAAGTTTGTGTCACCATGGCAACATGTGTGTGAAGGCAAGTCAACTTCATGACGAGGTAAGATCTTCATTGCCTTGCTGCAGTTCATCCCTTTGAAGTTTGTGTCACCATGGCAACATGTGTGTGAAGGCAAGTCAACTTCATGACGAGGTAAGATCTTCATTGCCTTGCTACAGTTCATCCCCTTGAAGTTTGTTTCACTTTGGTAACATGTGACACAAACTTGCTTTGTTGCAGTTCATCCCTTTGAAGTTTTTCTCACCATGGCAACATGTGTGTGTAGGCAAGTCAACTTCATGACAAGGTAAGATCTTCAAGGACATTGGTTTGCCTTTGATGTCTTTTCTCCTTGCTGCAGTTCATCCCTTTGAAGTTTGTGTCACCATGGCAACATGTGTGTGAAGGCAAGTGAACTTTATTACAAGGTAAGATCTTCATTGAGACTGGTTTGCCTTTGATATCATTCACCAAAACGAAGATAGCCGTACAGTTTCATATTTACATGTGAGCAGACTCTAAATGACTTCAACCTAGGTAACATCTTCCAAGTCAATATATTGCCTTGCTGCAGTTCATCCCTTTGAAGTTTGTGTCACCATGGCAACATGTGTGTGAAGGCAAGTCAACTTCCTGGCGAGTTAGGATCTTCAAAGAGATTGGTTTGCCTTTGATGTCATATTGCCTTGCTGCAGTTCATCCCTTTGAATTTTGTGTCACTTCGGTAACATATGACACAAACTTGCTTTGTTGCAGTTCATCCCTTTGAATTTTTTGTCACCATGGAAACATGTGTGTGAAGGCAAGTCAACTTACTGGTGAGGTAAGATCTTCAAAGAGATTGGTTTACTTTTGATGTCATATTGCCTTGCTGTAGTTCATCCCTTTGAAGTTTGTGTCACCATGGCAACATGTGTGTGAAGGCAAGTCAACTTTATGACAAGGTGAGATCTTCATTGAGACTGGTTTGCCTTTGATGTCATTCACCAATACGAAGATAGCCGTACAGTTTCATATTTACATGTGAGCAGACTCTAAATGACTTCTACCTAGGTAACATCTTCCAAGTCAATATATTGCCTTGCTGCAGTTCATCCCTTTGAAGTTGGTGTCACCATGGCAACATGTCTGGGAAGGCAAGTCAACTTTATGACAAGTTAAGATCTTGAAGGACATTGGTTTGCCTTTGATGTCATATTGCCTTGCCTTTTTTAATCCCTTTGAAGTTTGTGTTACCATGGCAACATGTGTGTAAAGGCAAGTCGACTTCATGACGAAGTAAGATCTTCATTGCCTTGCTGCAGTTCATCCCTTTGAAGTTTGTGTCACCATGGCAACATGTGTGTGAATGCAAGTCAACTTCATGACAAGGTAAGATCTTCAAGGACATTGGTTTGCCTTTGATGTCATATTGCCTTGCTACAGTTCATCCCCTTGAAGTTTGTGTCACTTTGGTAACATGTGACACAAACTTGCTTTGTTGCAGTTCATCCCTTTGAAGTTTTTCTCACCATGGCAACATGTGTGTGTAGGCAAGTCAACTTCATGACAAGGTAAGATCTTCAAGGACATTGGTTTGCCTTTGATGTCTTTTCTCCTTGCTGCAGTTCATCCCTTTGAAGTTTGTGTAACCATGGCAACATGTGTGTGAAGGCAAGTGAACTTCATGACGAGGTAAGATCTTCATTGCCTTGCTGCAGTTCATTCCTTTGAAGTTTGTGTCACCATGGCAACATGTGTGTGAAGGCAAGTCAACTTCATGACAAGGTAAGATCTTCAAGGACATTGGTTTGCCTTTGATGTCATATTGACTTGCTGCAGTTCATCCCTTTGAATTTTGTGTCACTTCGGTAACATATGACACAAACTTGCTTTGTTGCAGTTCATCCCTTTGAATTTTTTGTCACCATGGAAACATGTGTGTGAAGGCAAGTCAACTTACTGGTGAGGTAAGATCTTCAAAGAGATTGGTTTACCTTTGATGTCATATTGCCTTGCTGTAGTTCATCCCTTTGAAGTTTGTGTCACCATGGCAACATGTGAGTGAAGGCAAGTCAAGTTCATGGCGAGGTAAGATCTTCAAACAGATTGTTTTGCCTTTGATGTCATATTGCCTTGCTACAGTTCAACCCTTTGAAGTTTGTGTCACTTTGGTACCATGTGTGTGAAGGCAAGTCAACTTCATGACAAGGTAAGATCTTCAAGGACATTGGTTTGCCTTTGATGTCATATTGACTTCCTGCAGTTCATCCCTTTGAAGTTCGTGTCACTTCGGTAACATGTGACACAAACTTGCTTTGTTGCAGTTCATCACTTTGAAGTTTTTGTCACCATGGCAACATGTGTGTGGATGCAAGTCAACTTCAAGACAAGGTAAGATCTTCAAGGACATTGGTTTGCCTTTGATGTCATATTGACTTCCTGCAGTTCATCCCTTTGAAGTTCGTGTCACTTCGGTAACATGTGACACCAACTTGCTTTGTTGCAGTTCATCCCTTTGAAGTTTGTGTCACCATGGCAACATGTGTGTGAAGGCAGGTCAACTTCATGACGAGGTAAGATCTCCATTGCCTTGCTGCAGTTCATCCCTTTGAAGTTTGTGTCACCATGGCAACATGTGTGTGAATGCAAGTCAACTTCATGACAAGATATGATCTTGAAGGACATTGATTTGCCTTTGACGTCATATTGCCTTGCTACAGTTCATCCCATTGAAGTTTGTGTCACTTTGGTAACATGTGACACAAACTTGCCTTGTTGCAGTTCATCCCTTTGAAGTTTGTGTCACTTCGCTAACATGTGACACAAACTTGCTTTAATGCAGTTAATCCCATTGAAGTTTGTGTCACCATGGCAACATGTGTGTGAAGTCAAGTCAACTTCATGACGAGGTAAGATCTTCATTGCCTTGCTGCAGTTCATCCCTTTGAAGTTTGTGTCACCATGGCAACATGTGACACAAACTTGCTTTGCTGCAGTTTATCCCTTTGAGGTTTTTGTCACCATGGCAACATGTGTGTGAAGGCAAGTCAACTTCATGACAATGTAAGATCTTCAAGGACATTGGTTTGCCTTTGATGTCATATTGACTTGCTGCAGTTCATCCCTTTGAATTTTGTGTCACTTCGGTAACATATGACACAAACTTGCTTTGTTGCAGTTCATCCCTTTGAAGTTTTTGTCACCATGGAAACATGTGTGTGAAGGCAAGTCAACTTACTGGTGAGGTAAGATCTTCAAAGAGATTGGTTTGCCTTTGATGTCATATTGCCTTGCTGTAGTTCATCCCTTTGAAGTTTGTGTCACCATGGCAACATGTGTGTGAAGGCAAGTCAACTTTATGACAAGGTAAGATCTTCATTGAGACTGCTTTGCCTTTGATGTCATTCACCAATACGAAGATAGCCGTACAGTTTCATATTTACATGTGAGCAGACTCTAAATGATTTCTACCTAGGTAACATCTTCCAAGTCAATATATTGCCTTGCTGCAGTTCATCCCTTTTAAGTTTGTGTCACCATGGCAACATGTGAGTGAAGGCAAGTCAACTTCATGACAATGTAAGATTCTCATTGCCTTGCTGCAGTTGATCCCCTTGAAGTTTGTGTCACTTTGGTAACATGTGACACAAACTTCCTTTGTTGCAGTTCATACCTTTGAAGTTTTTGTCACCATGACAACATGTGTGTGAAGGCAAGTCAACTTCATGACAAGGTAAGATCTTCAAGGACATTGGTTTGCCTTTGATGTCATATTGCCTTGTTGCAGTTCATCCCTTTGAACTTTGTGTCACCATGGCAACATGTGTGTGAAGGCAAGTGAACTTCATGATGAGGTAAGATCTTCATTGCCTTCCTGCACTTCATTCCTTTGAAGTTTTTGTCACCATGGCAACATGTGTGTGAAGGCAAGTCAACTTCATGACAATGTAAGTTCTTCAAGGACATTGGTTTGCCTTTGATGTCATATTTCCTTGCTGTAGTTCATCCCTTTGAAGTTTGTGTCACCATGGCAACATGTGTGTGAAGGCAAGTCAACTTCATGATGAGGTAAGATCTTCATTGCCTTACTGCAGTTCATCCCTTTGAAGTTTCTGTCACCATGGCAACATGTGTGTGAAGGCAAGTCAACTTCATGACAATGTAAGATCTTCAAGGACATTGGGTTGCCTTTGATGTCATATTGCCTTGCTGTAGTTCATCCCTTTGAAGTTTGTGTCACCATGGCAACATGTGTGTGAAGGCAAGTCAACTTCATGATGAGGTAAGATCTTCATTGCCTTGCTGCAGTTCATCCCTTTGAAGTTTCTGTCACCATGGCAACATGTGTGTTAAGGCAAGTCAACTTCATGACAAGGTAAGCTCTTCAAGGACATTGGTTTGCCTTTGATGTCATATTGCCTTGCTGCAGTTCATCCCTTTGAAGTTTGTGTCACCATGGCAACATGTGTGTGAAGGCAAGTCAACTTTATGACAAGGTAAGATCTTCATTGAGACTGGTTTGCCTTTGATGTCATTCACCAATACGAAGATAGCCGTACAGTTTCATATTTACATGTAAGGAGACTCTAAATGACTTCTACCTAGGTAACATCTTCCAAGTCAATATATTGCCTTGCTGCAGTTCATCCCTTTGAAGTTTGTGTCACCATGGCAACATGTGTGTGAAGGCAAGTCAACTTCATGACGAGGTAAGATCTTCATTGCCTTGCTGCAGTTCATCCCTTTGAAGTTTGTGTCACCATGGCAATATGTGTGTGAAGGCAAGTCAACTTCCTGGTGAGGTAAGATCTTCAAAGAGATTGGTTTGCCTTTGATGTCATATTGCCTTGCTGCAGTTCATCCCTTTGAAGTTTGTGACACCATGGCAACATGTGTGTGAAGGCAAGTGAACTTCATGACGAGGTAAGATCTTCATTGCCTTGCTGCAGTTCATTCCTTTGAAGTTTTTGTCACCATGGCAACATGTGTGTGAAGGCAAGTCAACTTAATGGCGAGGTAAGATCTTCAAAGAGATTGGTTTGCCTTTGATGTCATATTGCCTTGCTACAGTTCAACCCTTTGAAGTTTGTTTCACTTTCGTAACATGTGTGTGAAGGCAAGTGAACTTCATGACGAGGTAAGATCTTCATTGCCTTGCTGCAGTTCATCTCTTTGAAGTTTGTGTCACCATGGCAACATGTGTGTTAAGGCAAGTCAACTTCATGACAAGGTAAGATCTTCAAGGACATTGGTTTGCCTTTGATGTCATATTGCCTTGCTGCAGTTAATCCCATTGAAGTTTGTGTCAATTCGGTAACATGTGACACAAACTTGCTTTGTTGCAGTTCATCCCTTTGAAGTTTTTGTCACCATGGCAACATGTATGTTAAGGCAAGTCAACTTCATGATACGGTAAGATCTTTAAAGAGGTTGGTTTGCCTTTGATGTCATATTGCCTTGCTGTAGTTCATCCCTTTGAGGTTTTTTTCACCATGGCAACATGTGTGTGAAGTTAAGTCAACTTCATGACGAGGTAAGATCTTCATTGCCTTGCTGCAGTTCATCCCTTTGAAGTTTGTGTCACCATGGCAACATGTGTGTGAAGGCAAGTCAACTTCATGACGAGATAAGATCTTCATTGCCTTGCTGCAGTTCATCCCTTTGAAGTTTGTGTCACCATGGCAACATGTGTGTGAAGGCAAGTCAACTTTATGACAAGGTAAGATCTTCATTGAGACTGGTTTGCCTTTGATGTCATTCACCAATACGAAGATAGCCGTACAGTTTCATATTTACATGTAAGGAGACTCTAAATGACTTCTACCTAGGTAACATCTTCCAAGTCAATATATTGCCTTGCTGCAGTTCATCCCTTTGAAGTTTGTGTCACCATGGCAACATGTGTGTGAAGGCAAGTCAACTTCATGACGAGGTAAGATCTTCATTGCCTTGCTGCAGTTCATCCCTTTGAAGTTTGTGTCACCATGGCAATATGTGTGTGAAGGCAAGTCAACTTCCTGGTGAGGTAAGATCTTCAAAGAGATTGGTTTGCCTTTGATGTCATATTGCCTTGCTGCAGTTCATCCCATTGAAGTTTGTGTCAATTCGGTAACATGTGACACAAACTTGCTTTGTTGCAGTTCATCCCTTTGAAGTTTTTGTCACCATGGCAACATGTATGTTAAGGCAAGTCAACTTCATGATACGGTAAGATCTTTAAAGAGGTTGGTTTGCCTTTGATGTCATATTGCCTTGCTGTAGTTCATCCCTTTGAGGTTTTTTTCACCATGGCAACATGTGTGTGAAGTTAAGTCAACTTCATGACGAGGTAAGATCTTCATTGCCTTGCTGCAGTTCATCCCTTTGAAGTTTGTGTCACCATGGCAACATGTGTGTGAAGGCAAGTCAACTTCATGACGAGATAAGATCTTCATTGCCTTGCTGCAGTTCATCCCTTTGAAGTTTTTGTCACCATGGTAACATGTGTGTGAAGGCAAGTCAACTTCATGACAAGGTAAGATCTTCAAGGACATTGGTTTGCCTTTGATGTCATATTGCCTTGCTGCAGTTCATCCCTTTGAAGTTTGTGTCACCATGGCAACTTGTATGTGAAGTCAAGTCAACTTCATGACGAGGTAAGATCTTCATTGCCTTGCTGCAGTTCATCCCTTTGAAATTTGTGTCACCATGGCAACATGTCTGGGAAGGCAAGTCAACTTTATGACAAGTTAAGATCTTGAAGGACATTGGTTTGCCTTTGATGTCATATTGCCTTGCCTTTTTTAATCCCTTTGAAGTTTGTGTCACCATGGCAACATGTGTGTAAAGGCAAGTCGACTCCATGACGAAGTAAGATCTTCATTGCCTTGCTGCAGTTCATCCCTTTGACGTTTGTGTCACCATGGCAACATGTGTGTGAAGGTAAGTCAACTTCATGACAAGGTATGATCTTTAAGGACATTGGTTTGCCTTTGATGTCATATTGCCTTGCTGCAGTTCCTCATTTTGAAATTTGTGACACCATGGCAACATGTGTGTGAAGGCAAGTCAACTTCATGACAAGGTAAGATCTTCATTGAGATTGGTTTGCCTTTGATGTCATTCACCACTACGAAGATAGTGGTACAGTTTCATAGTTACATGTGAGCAGACTCTAAATGACCTATAACTAGGTAACATCTTCCAATTCAATATATTGCCTTGCTGCAGTTCATCCCTTTGAAGTTCATGTCACCATGGTAACATGTGTGTGAAGGCAAGTCAACTTCATGACAAGGTAAGATCTTGAAGGACATTGGTTTGCCTTTGATGTCATATTGCCTTGCTGCAGTTCATCCCTTTGAAGTTTATGTCACCATGGCAACATGTGTGTGAAGGCAAGTCAACTTCATGACGAGGTAAGATCTTCATTGCCTTGCTGCAGTTCATCCCTTTGAAGTTTGTGTCACCATGGCAACATGTGTGTGAAGGCAAGTCAACTTCATGACGAGGTAAGATCTTCATTGCCTTGCTGCAGTACATCCCTTTGAAGTTTGTGTCACCATGGCAACATGTGTGTGAATGCAAGTCAACTTCATGACAAGGTCAGATCTTCAAGGACATTGGTTTGCCTTTGTTGTCATGTTGCCTTGCTGCAGCTCATCCCTTTGAAGTTTGTGTCACCATGGCAACATGTGTGTGAAGGCAAGTCAACTTTATGACAAGGTAAGATCTTCATTGAGACTGGTTTGCCTTTGATATCATTCACCAAAACGAAGATAGCCGTACAGTTTCATATTTACATGTGAGCAGACTCTAAATGACTTCAACCTAGGTAACATCTTCCAAGTCAATATATTGCCTTGCTGCAGTTCATCCCTTTGAAGTTTGTGTCACCATGGCAACATGTGTGTGAAGGCAAGTCAACTTCCTGGCGAGTTAGGATCTTCAAAGAGATTGGTTTGCCTTTGATGTCATATTGCCTTGCTGCAGTTCATCGCTTTGAAGTTTGTGTCACCATGGCAACATGTGTGTGAAGGCAAGTCAACTTCATGACGAGGTAAGATCTTCATTGCCTTGCTGCAGTTCATCCCTTTGAAGTTTGTGTCACCATGGCAACATGTGTGTGAAGGCAAGTCAACTTCATGACGAGGTAAGATCTTCATTGCCTTGCTACAGTTCATCCCCTTGAAGTTTGTTTCACTTTGGTAACATGTGACACAAACTTGCTTTGTTGCAGTTCATCCCTTTGAAGTTTTTCTCACCATGGCAACATGTGTGTGTAGGCAAGTCAACTTCATGACAAGGTAAGATCTTCAAGGACATTGGTTTGCCTTTGATGTCTTTTCTCCTTGCTGCAGTTCATCCCTTTGAAGTTTGTGTCACCATGGCAACATGTGTGTGAAGGCAAGTGAACTTTATTACAAGGTAAGATCTTCATTGAGACTGGTTTGCCTTTGATATCATTCACCAAAACGAAGATAGCCGTACAGTTTCATATTTACATGTGAGCAGACTCTAAATGACTTCAACCTAGGTAACATCTTCCAAGTCAATATATTGCCTTGCTGCAGTTCATCCCTTTGAAGTTTGTGTCACCATGGCAACATGTGTGTGAAGGCAAGTCAACTTCCTGGCGAGTTAGGATCTTCAAAGAGATTGGTTTGCCTTTGATGTCATATTGCCTTGCTGCAGTTCATCCCTTTGAATTTTGTGTCACTTCGGTAACATATGACACAAACTTGCTTTGTTGCAGTTCATCCCTTTGAATTTTTTGTCACCATGGAAACATGTGTGTGAAGGCAAGTCAACTTACTGGTGAGGTAAGATCTTCAAAGAGATTGGTTTACTTTTGATGTCATATTGCCTTGCTGTAGTTCATCCCTTTGAAGTTTGTGTCACCATGGCAACATGTGTGTGAAGGCAAGTCAACTTTATGACAAGGTGAGATCTTCATTGAGACTGGTTTGCCTTTGATGTCATTCACCAATACGAAGATAGCCGTACAGTTTCATATTTACATGTGAGCAGACTCTAAATGACTTCTACCTAGGTAACATCTTCCAAGTCAATATATTGCCTTGCTGCAGTTCATCCCTTTGAAGTTGGTGTCACCATGGCAACATGTCTGGGAAGGCAAGTCAACTTTATGACAAGTTAAGATCTTGAAGGACATTGGTTTGCCTTTGATGTCATATTGCCTTGCCTTTTTTAATCCCTTTGAAGTTTGTGTTACCATGGCAACATGTGTGTAAAGGCAAGTCGACTTCATGACGAAGTAAGATCTCCATTGCCTTGCTGCAGTTCATCCCTTTGAAGTTTGTGTCACCATGGCAACATGTGTGTGAATGCAAGTCAACTTCATGACAAGATATGATCTTGAAGGACATTGATTTGCCTTTGACGTCATATTGCCTTGCTACAGTTCATCCCATTGAAGTTTGTGTCACTTTGGTAACATGTGACACAAACTTGCCTTGTTGCAGTTCATCCCTTTGAAGTTTGTGTCACTTCGCTAACATGTGACACAAACTTGCTTTAATGCAGTTAATCCCATTGAAGTTTGTGTCACCATGGCAACATGTGTGTGAAGTCAAGTCAACTTCATGACGAGGTAAGATCTTCATTGCCTTGCTGCAGTTCATCCCTTTGAAGTTTGTGTCACCATGGCAACATGTGACACAAACTTGCTTTGCTGCAGTTTATCCCTTTGAGGTTTTTGTCACCATGGCAACATGTGTGTGAAGGCAAGTCAACTTCATGACAATGTAAGATCTTCAAGGACATTGGTTTGCCTTTGATGTCATATTGACTTGCTGCAGTTCATCCCTTTGAATTTTGTGTCACTTCGGTAACATATGACACAAACTTGCTTTGTTGCAGTTCATCCCTTTGAAGTTTTTGTCACCATGGAAACATGTGTGTGAAGGCAAGTCAACTTACTGGTGAGGTAAGATCTTCAAAGAGATTGGTTTGCCTTTGATGTCATATTGCCTTGCTGTAGTTCATCCCTTTGAAGTTTGTGTCACCATGGCAACATGTGTGTGAAGGCAAGTCAACTTTATGACAAGGTAAGATCTTCATTGAGACTGCTTTGCCTTTGATGTCATTCACCAATACGAAGATAGCCGTACAGTTTCATATTTACATGTGAGCAGACTCTAAATGATTTCTACCTAGGTAACATCTTCCAAGTCAATATATTGCCTTGCTGCAGTTCATCCCTTTTAAGTTTGTGTCACCATGGCAACATGTGAGTGAAGGCAAGTCAACTTCATGACAATGTAAGATTCTCATTGCCTTGCTGCAGTTGATCCCCTTGAAGTTTGTGTCACTTTGGTAACATGTGACACAAACTTCCTTTGTTGCAGTTCATACCTTTGAAGTTTTTGTCACCATGACAACATGTGTGTGAAGGCAAGTCAACTTCATGACAAGGTAAGATCTTCAAGGACATTGGTTTGCCTTTGATGTCATATTGCCTTGTTGCAGTTCATCCCTTTGAACTTTGTGTCACCATGGCAACATGTGTGTGAAGGCAAGTGAACTTCATGATGAGGTAAGATCTTCATTGCCTTCCTGCACTTCATTCCTTTGAAGTTTTTGTCACCATGGCAACATGTGTGTGAAGGCAAGTCAACTTCATGACAATGTAAGTTCTTCAAGGACATTGGTTTGCCTTTGATGTCATATTTCCTTGCTGTAGTTCATCCCTTTGAAGTTTGTGTCACCATGGCAACATGTGTGTGAAGGCAAGTCAACTTCATGATGAGGTAAGATCTTCATTGCCTTACTGCAGTTCATCCCTTTGAAGTTTCTGTCACCATGGCAACATGTGTGTGAAGGCAAGTCAACTTCATGACAATGTAAGATCTTCAAGGACATTGGGTTGCCTTTGATGTCATATTGCCTTGCTGTAGTTCATCCCTTTGAAGTTTGTGTCACCATGGCAACATGTGTGTGAAGGCAAGTCAACTTCATGATGAGGTAAGATCTTCATTGCCTTGCTGCAGTTCATCCCTTTGAAGTTTCTGTCACCATGGCAACATGTGTGTTAAGGCAAGTCAACTTCATGACAAGGTAAGCTCTTCAAGGACATTGGTTTGCCTTTGATGTCATATTGCCTTGCTGCAGTTCATCCCTTTGAAGTTTGTGTCACCATGGCAACATGTGTGTGAAGGCAAGTCAACTTTATGACAAGGTAAGATCTTCATTGAGACTGGTTTGCCTTTGATGTCATTCACCAATACGAAGATAGCCGTACAGTTTCATATTTACATGTAAGGAGACTCTAAATGACTTCTACCTAGGTAACATCTTCCAAGTCAATATATTGCCTTGCTGCAGTTCATCCCTTTGAAGTTTGTGTCACCATGGCAACATGTGTGTGAAGGCAAGTCAACTTCATGACGAGGTAAGATCTTCATTGCCTTGCTGCAGTTCATCCCTTTGAAGTTTGTTTTCACCATGGCAATATGTGTGTGAAGGCAAGTCAACTTCCTGGTGAGGTAAGATCTTCAAAGAGATTGGTTTGCCTTTGATGTCATATTGCCTTGCTGCAGTTCATCCCTTTGAAGTTTGTGACACCATGGCAACATGTGTGTGAAGGCAAGTGAACTTCATGACGAGGTAAGATCTTCATTGCCTTGCTGCAGTTCATTCCTTTGAAGTTTTTGTCACCATGGCAACATGTGTGTGAAGGCAAGTCAACTTCATGGCGAGGTAAGATCTTCAAAGAGATTGGTTTGCCTTTGATGTCATATTGCCTTGCTACAGTTCAACCCTTTGAAGTTTGTTTCACTTTCGTAACATGTGTGTGAAGGCAAGTGAACTTCATGACGAGGTAAGATCTTCATTGCCTTGCTGCAGTTCATCTCTTTGAAGTTTGTGTCACCATGGCAACATGTGTGTTAAGGCAAGTCAACTTCATGACAAGGTAAGATCTTCAAGGACATTGGTTTGCCTTTGATGTCATATTGCCTTGCTGCAGTTAATCCCATTGAAGTTTGTGTCAATTCGGTAACATGTGACACAAACTTGCTTTGTTGCAGTTCATCCCTTTGAAGTTTTTGTCACCATGGCAACATGTATGTTAAGGCAAGTCAACTTCATGATACGGTAAGATCTTTAAAGAGGTTGGTTTGCCTTTGATGTCATATTGCCTTGCTGTAGTTCATCCCTTTGAGGTTTTTTTCACCATGGCAACATGTGTGTGAAGTTAAGTCAACTTCATGACGAGGTAAGATCTTCATTGCCTTGCTGCAGTTCATCCCTTTGAAGTTTGTGTCACCATGGCAACATGTGTGTGAAGGCAAGTCAACTTCATGACGAGATAAGATCTTCATTGCCTTGCTGCAGTTCATCCCTTTGAAGTTTGTGTCACCATGGCAACATGTGTGTGAAGGCAAGTCAACTTTATGACAAGGTAAGATCTTCATTGAGACTGGTTTGCCTTTGATGTCATTCACCAATACGAAGATAGCCGTACAGTTTCATATTTACATGTAAGGAGACTCTAAATGACTTCTACCTAGGTAACATCTTCCAAGTCAATATATTGCCTTGCTGCAGTTCATCCCTTTGAAGTTTGTGTCACCATGGCAACATGTGTGTGAAGGCAAGTCAACTTCATGACGAGGTAAGATCTTCATTGCCTTGCTGCAGTTCATCCCTTTGAAGTTTGTGTCACCATGGCAATATGTGTGTGAAGGCAAGTCAACTTCCTGGTGAGGTAAGATCTTCAAAGAGATTGGTTTGCCTTTGATGTCATATTGCCTTGCTGCAGTTCATCCCATTGAAGTTTGTGTCAATTCGGTAACATGTGACACAAACTTGCTTTGTTGCAGTTCATCCCTTTGAAGTTTTTGTCACCATGGCAACATGTATGTTAAGGCAAGTCAACTTCATGATACGGTAAGATCTTTAAAGAGGTTGGTTTGCCTTTGATGTCATATTGCCTTGCTGTAGTTCATCCCTTTGAGGTTTTTTTCACCATGGCAACATGTGTGTGAAGTTAAGTCAACTTCATGACGAGGTAAGATCTTCATTGCCTTGCTGCAGTTCATCCCTTTGAAGTTTGTGTCACCATGGCAACATGTGTGTGAAGGCAAGTCAACTTCATGACGAGATAAGATCTTCATTGCCTTGCTGCAGTTCATCCCTTTGAAGTTTTTGTCACCATGGTAACATGTGTGTGAAGGCAAGTCAACTTCATGACAAGGTAAGATCTTCAAGGACATTGGTTTGCCTTTGATGTCATATTGCCTTGCTGCAGTTCATCCCTTTGAAGTTTGTGTCACCATGGCAACTTGTATGTGAAGTCAAGTCAACTTCATGACGAGGTAAGATCTTCATTGCCTTGCTGCAGTTCATCCCTTTGAAATTTGTGTCACCATGGCAACATGTCTGGGAAGGCAAGTCAACTTTATGACAAGTTAAGATCTTGAAGGACATTGGTTTGCCTTTGATGTCATATTGCCTTGCCTTTTTTAATCCCTTTGAAGTTTGTGTCACCATGGCAACATGTGTGTAAAGGCAAGTCGACTCCATGACGAAGTAAGATCTTCATTGCCTTGCTGCAGTTCATCCCTTTGACGTTTGTGTCACCATGGCAACATGTGTGTGAAGGTAAGTCAACTTCATGACAAGGTATGATCTTTAAGGACATTGGTTTGCCTTTGATGTCATATTGCCTTGCTGCAGTTCCTCATTTTGAAATTTGTGACACCATGGCAACATGTGTGTGAAGGCAAGTCAACTTCATGACAAGGTAAGATCTTCATTGAGATTGGTTTGCCTTTGATGTCATTCACCACTACGAAGATAGTGGTACAGTTTCATAGTTACATGTGAGCAGACTCTAAATGACCTATAACTAGGTAACATCTTCCAAGTCAATATATTGCCTTGCTGCAGTTCATCCCTTTGAAGTTCATGTCACCATGGTAACATGTGTGTGAAGGCAAGTCAACTTCATGACAAGGTAAGATCTTGAAGGACATTGGTTTGCCTTTGATGTCATATTGCCTTGCTGCAGCTCATCCCTTTGAAGTTTGTGTCACCATGGCAACATGTGTGTGAAGGCAAGTCAACTTTATGACAAGGTAAGATCTTCATTGAGACTGGTTTGCCTTTGATATCATTCACCAAAACGAAGATAGCCGTACAGTTTCATATTTACATGTGAGCAGACTCTAAATGACTTCAACCTAGGTAACATCTTCCAAGTCAATATATTGCCTTGCTGCAGTTCATCCCTTTGAAGTTTGTGTCACCATGGCAACATGTGTGTGAAGGCAAGTCAACTTCCTGGCGAGTTAGGATCTTCAAAGAGATTGGTTTGCCTTTGATGTCATATTGCCTTGCTGCAGTTCATCGCTTTGAAGTTTGTGTCACCATGGCAACATGTGTGTGAAGGCAAGTCAACTTCATGACGAGGTAAGATCTTCATTGCCTTGCTGCAGTTCATCCCTTTGAAGTTTGTGTCACCATGGCAACATGTGTGTGAAGGCAAGTCAACTTCATGACGAGGTAAGATCTTCATTGCCTTGCTACAGTTCATCCCCTTGAAGTTTGTTTCACTTTGGTAACATGTGACACAAACTTGCTTTGTTGCAGTTCATCCCTTTGAAGTTTTTCTCACCATGGCAACATGTGTGTGTAGGCAAGTCAACTTCATGACAAGGTAAGATCTTCAAGGACATTGGTTTGCCTTTGATGTCTTTTCTCCTTGCTGCAGTTCATCCCTTTGAAGTTTGTGTCACCATGGCAACATGTGTGTGAAGGCAAGTGAACTTTATTACAAGGTAAGATCTTCATTGAGACTGGTTTGCCTTTGATATCATTCACCAAAACGAAGATAGCCGTACAGTTTCATATTTACATGTGAGCAGACTCTAAATGACTTCAACCTAGGTAACATCTTCCAAGTCAATATATTGCCTTGCTGCAGTTCATCCCTTTGAAGTTTGTGTCACCATGGCAACATGTGTGTGAAGGCAAGTCAACTTCCTGGCGAGTTAGGATCTTCAAAGAGATTGGTTTGCCTTTGATGTCATATTGCCTTGCTGCAGTTCATCCCTTTGAATTTTGTGTCACTTCGGTAACATATGACACAAACTTGCTTTGTTGCAGTTCATCCCTTTGAATTTTTTGTCACCATGGAAACATGTGTGTGAAGGCAAGTCAACTTACTGGTGAGGTAAGATCTTCAAAGAGATTGGTTTACTTTTGATGTCATATTGCCTTGCTGTAGTTCATCCCTTTGAAGTTTGTGTCACCATGGCAACATGTGTGTGAAGGCAAGTCAACTTTATGACAAGGTGAGATCTTCATTGAGACTGGTTTGCCTTTGATGTCATTCACCAATACGAAGATAGCCGTACAGTTTCATATTTACATGTGAGCAGACTCTAAATGACTTCTACCTAGGTAACATCTTCCAAGTCAATATATTGCCTTGCTGCAGTTCATCCCTTTGAAGTTGGTGTCACCATGGCAACATGTCTGGGAAGGCAAGTCAACTTTATGACAAGTTAAGATCTTGAAGGACATTGGTTTGCCTTTGATGTCATATTGCCTTGCCTTTTTTAATCCCTTTGAAGTTTGTGTTACCATGGCAACATGTGTGTAAAGGCAAGTCGACTTCATGACGAAGTAAGATCTTCATTGCCTTGCTGCAGTTCATCCCTTTGAAGTTTGTGTCACCATGGCAACATGTGTGTGAATGCAAGTCAACTTCATGACAAGGTAAGATCTTCAAGGACATTGGTTTGCCTTTGATGTCATATTGCCTTGCTACAGTTCATCCCCTTGAAGTTTGTGTCACTTTGGTAACATGTGACACAAACTTGCTTTGTTGCAGTTCATCCCTTTGAAGTTTTTCTCACCATGGCAACATGTGTGTGTAGGCAAGTCAACTTCATGACAAGGTAAGATCTTCAAGGACATTGGTTTGCCTTTGATGTCTTTTCTCCTTGCTGCAGTTCATCCCTTTGAAGTTTGTGTAACCATGGCAACATGTGTGTGAAGGCAAGTGAACTTCATGACGAGGTAAGATCTTCATTGCCTTGCTGCAGTTCATTCCTTTGAAGTTTGTGTCACCATGGCAACATGTGTGTGAAGGCAAGTCAACTTCATGACAAGGTAAGATCTTCAAGGACATTGGTTTGCCTTTGATGTCATATTGACTTGCTGCAGTTCATCCCTTTGAATTTTGTGTCACTTCGGTAACATATGACACAAACTTGCTTTGTTGCAGTTCATCCCTTTGAATTTTTTGTCACCATGGAAACATGTGTGTGAAGGCAAGTCAACTTACTGGTGAGGTAAGATCTTCAAAGAGATTGGTTTACCTTTGATGTCATATTGCCTTGCTGTAGTTCATCCCTTTGAAGTTTGTGTCACCATGGCAACATGTGAGTGAAGGCAAGTCAAGTTCATGGCGAGGTAAGATCTTCAAACAGATTGTTTTGCCTTTGATGTCATATTGCCTTGCTACAGTTCAACCCTTTGAAGTTTGTGTCACTTTGGTACCATGTGTGTGAAGGCAAGTCAACTTCATGACAAGGTAAGATCTTCAAGGACATTGGTTTGCCTTTGATGTCATATTGACTTCCTGCAGTTCATCCCTTTGAAGTTCGTGTCACTTCGGTAACATGTGACACAAACTTGCTTTGTTGCAGTTCATCACTTTGAAGTTTTTGTCACCATGGCAACATGTGTGTGGATGCAAGTCAACTTCAAGACAAGGTAAGATCTTCAAGGACATTGGTTTGCCTTTGATGTCATATTGACTTCCTGCAGTTCATCCCTTTGAAGTTCGTGTCACTTCGGTAACATGTGACACCAACTTGCTTTGTTGCAGTTCATCCCTTTGAAGTTTGTGTCACCATGGCAACATGTGTGTGAAGGCAGGTCAACTTCATGACGAGGTAAGATCTCCATTGCCTTGCTGCAGTTCATCCCTTTGAAGTTTGTGTCACCATGGCAACATGTGTGTGAATGCAAGTCAACTTCATGACAAGATATGATCTTGAAGGACATTGATTTGCCTTTGACGTCATATTGCCTTGCTACAGTTCATCCCATTGAAGTTTGTGTCACTTTGGTAACATCTGACACAAACTTGCCTTGTTGCAGTTCATCCCTTTGAAGTTTGTGTCACTTCGCTAACATGTGACACAAACTTGCTTTAATGCAGTTAATCCCATTGAAGTTTGTGTCACCATGGCAACATGTGTGTGAAGTCAAGTCAACTTCATGACGAGGTAAGATCTTCATTGCCTTGCTGCAGTTCATCCCTTTGAAGTTTGTGTCACCATGGCAACATGTGACACAAACTTGCTTTGCTGCAGTTTATCCCTTTGAGGTTTTTGTCACCATGGCAACATGTGTGTGAAGGCAAGTCAACTTCATGACAATGTAAGATCTTCAAGGACATTGGTTTGCCTTTGATGTCATATTGACTTGCTGCAGTTCATCCCTTTGAATTTTGTGTCACTTCGGTAACATATGACACAAACTTGCTTTGTTGCAGTTCATCCCTTTGAAGTTTTTGTCACCATGGAAACATGTGTGTGAAGGCAAGTCAACTTACTGGTGAGGTAAGATCTTCAAAGAGATTGGTTTGCCTTTGATGTCATATTGCCTTGCTGTAGTTCATCCCTTTGAAGTTTGTGTCACCATGGCAACATGTGTGTGAAGGCAAGTCAACTTTATGACAAGGTAAGATCTTCATTGAGACTGCTTTGCCTTTGATGTCATTCACCAATACGAAGATAGCCGTACAGTTTCATATTTACATGTGAGCAGACTCTAAATGATTTCTACCTAGGTAACATCTTCCAAGTCAATATATTGCCTTGCTGCAGTTCATCCCTTTTAAGTTTGTGTCACCATGGCAACATGTGAGTGAAGGCAAGTCAACTTCATGACAATGTAAGATTCTCATTGCCTTGCTGCAGTTGATCCCCTTGAAGTTTGTGTCACTTTGGTAACATGTGACACAAACTTCCTTTGTTGCAGTTCATACCTTTGAAGTTTTTGTCACCATGACAACATGTGTGTGAAGGCAAGTCAACTTCATGACAAGGTAAGATCTTCAAGGACATTGGTTTGCCTTTGATGTCATATTGCCTTGTTGCAGTTCATCCCTTTGAACTTTGTGTCACCATGGCAACATGTGTGTGAAGGCAAGTGAACTTCATGATGAGGTAAGATCTTCATTGCCTTCCTGCACTTCATTCCTTTGAAGTTTTTGTCACCATGGCAACATGTGTGTGAAGGCAAGTCAACTTCATGACAATGTAAGTTCTTCAAGGACATTGGTTTGCCTTTGATGTCATATTTCCTTGCTGTAGTTCATCCCTTTGAAGTTTGTGTCACCATGGCAACATGTGTGTGAAGGCAAGTCAACTTCATGATGAGGTAAGATCTTCATTGCCTTACTGCAGTTCATCCCTTTGAAGTTTCTGTCACCATGGCAACATGTGTGTGAAGGCAAGTCAACTTCATGACAATGTAAGATCTTCAAGGACATTGGGTTGCCTTTGATGTCATATTGCCTTGCTGTAGTTCATCCCTTTGAAGTTTGTGTCACCATGGCAACATGTGTGTGAAGGCAAGTCAACTTCATGATGAGGTAAGATCTTCATTGCCTTGCTGCAGTTCATCCCTTTGAAGTTTCTGTCACCATGGCAACATGTGTGTTAAGGCAAGTCAACTTCATGACAAGGTAAGCTCTTCAAGGACATTGGTTTGCCTTTGATGTCATATTGCCTTGCTGCAGTTCATCCCTTTGAAGTTTGTGTCACCATGGCAACATGTGTGTGAAGGCAAGTCAACTTTATGACAAGGTAAGATCTTCATTGAGACTGGTTTGCCTTTGATGTCATTCACCAATACGAAGATAGCCGTACAGTTTCATATTTACATGTAAGGAGACTCTAAATGACTTCTACCTAGGTAACATCTTCCAAGTCAATATATTGCCTTGCTGCAGTTCATCCCTTTGAAGTTTGTGTCACCATGGCAACATGTGTGTGAAGGCAAGTCAACTTCATGACGAGGTAAGATCTTCATTGCCTTGCTGCAGTTCATCCCTTTGAAGTTTGTGTCACCATGGCAATATGTGTGTGAAGGCAAGTCAACTTCCTGGTGAGGTAAGATCTTCAAAGAGATTGGTTTGCCTTTGATGTCATATTGCCTTGCTGCAGTTCATCCCTTTGAAGTTTGTGACACCATGGCAACATGTGTGTGAAGGCAAGTGAACTTCATGACGAGGTAAGATCTTCATTGCCTTGCTGCAGTTCATTCCTTTGAAGTTTTTGTCACCATGGCAACATGTGTGTGAAGGCAAGTCAACTTCATGGCGAGGTAAGATCTTCAAAGAGATTGGTTTGCCTTTGATGTCATATTGCCTTGCTACAGTTCAACCCTTTGAAGTTTGTTTCACTTTCGTAACATGTGTGTGAAGGCAAGTGAACTTCATGACGAGGTAAGATCTTCATTGCCTTGCTGCAGTTCATCTCTTTGAAGTTTGTGTCACCATGGCAACATGTGTGTTAAGGCAAGTCAACTTCATGACAAGGTAAGATCTTCAAGGACATTGGTTTGCCTTTGATGTCATATTGCCTTGCTGCAGTTAATCCCATTGAAGTTTGTGTCAATTCGGTAACATGTGACACAAACTTGCTTTGTTGCAGTTCATCCCTTTGAAGTTTTTGTCACCATGGCAACATGTATGTTAAGGCAAGTCAACTTCATGATACGGTAAGATCTTTAAAGAGGTTGGTTTGCCTTTGATGTCATATTGCCTTGCTGTAGTTCATCCCTTTGAGGTTTTTTTCACCATGGCAACATGTGTGTGAAGTTAAGTCAACTTCATGACGAGGTAAGATCTTCATTGCCTTGCTGCAGTTCATCCCTTTGAAGTTTGTGTCACCATGGCAACATGTGTGTGAAGGCAAGTCAACTTCATGACGAGATAAGATCTTCATTGCCTTGCTGCAGTTCATCCCTTTGAAGTTTTTGTCACCATGGTAACATGTGTGTGAAGGCAAGTCAACTTCATGACAAGGTAAGATCTTCAAGGACATTGGTTTGCCTTTGATGTCATATTGCCTTGCTGCAGTTCATCCCTTTGAAGTTTGTGTCACCATGGCAACTTGTATGTGAAGTCAAGTCAACTTCATGACGAGGTAAGATCTTCATTGCCTTGCTGCAGTTCATCCCTTTGAAATTTGTGTCACCATGGCAACATGTCTGGGAAGGCAAGTCAACTTTATGACAAGTTAAGATCTTGAAGGACATTGGTTTGCCTTTGATGTCATATTGCCTTGCCTTTTTTAATCCCTTTGAAGTTTGTGTCACCATGGCAACATGTGTGTAAAGGCAAGTCGACTTCATGACGAAGTAAGATCTTCATTGCCTTGCTGCAGTTCATCCCTTTGACGTTTGTGTCACCATGGCAACATGTGTGTGAAGGTAAGTCAACTTCATGACAAGGTATGATCTTTAAGGACATTGGTTTGCCTTTGATGTCATATTGCCTTGCTGCAGTTCCTCATTTTGAAATTTGTGACACCATGGCAACATGTGTGTGAAGGCAAGTCAACTTCATGACAAGGTAAGATCTTCATTGAGATTGGTTTGCCTTTGATGTCATTCACCACTACGAAGATAGTGGTACAGTTTCATAGTTACATGTGAGCAGACTCTAAATGACCTATAACTAGGTAACATCTTCCAAGTCAATATATTGCCTTGCTGCAGTTCATCCCTTTGAAGTTCATGTCACCATGGTAACATGTGTGTGAAGGCAAGTCAACTTCATGACAAGGTAAGATCTTGAAGGACATTGGTTTGCCTTTGATGTCATATTGCCTTGCTGCAGTTCATCCCTTTGAAGTTTATGTCACCATGGCAACATGTGTGTGAAGGCAAGTCAACTTCATGACGAGGTAAGATCTTCATTGCCTTGCTGCAGTTCATCCCTTTGAAGTTTGTGTCACCATGGCAACATGTGTGTGAAGGCAAGTCAACTTCATGACGAGGTAAGATCTTCATTGCCTTGCTGCAGTACATCCCTTTGAAGTTTGTGTCACCATGGCAACATGTGTGTGAATGCAAGTCAACTTCATGACAAGGTCAGATCTTCAAGGACATTGGTTTGCCTTTGTTGTCATGTTGCCTTGCTGCAGCTCATCCCTTTGAAGTTTGTGTCACCATGGCAACATGTGTGTGAAGGCAAGTCAACTTTATGACAAGGTAAGATCTTCATTGAGACTGGTTTGCCTTTGATATCATTCACCAAAACGAAGATAGCCGTACAGTTTCATATTTACATGTGAGCAGACTCTAAATGACTTCAACCTAGGTAACATCTTCCAAGTCAATATATTGCCTTGCTGCAGTTCATCCCTTTGAAGTTTGTGTCACCATGGCAACATGTGTGTGAAGGCAAGTCAACTTCCTGGCGAGTTAGGATCTTCAAAGAGATTGGTTTGCCTTTGATGTCATATTGCCTTGCTGCAGTTCATCGCTTTGAAGTTTGTGTCACCATGGCAACATGTGTGTGAAGGCAAGTCAACTTCATGACGAGGTAAGATCTTCATTGCCTTGCTGCAGTTCATCCCTTTGAAGTTTGTGTCACCATGGCAACATGTGTGTGAAGGCAAGTCAACTTCATGACGAGGTAAGATCTTCATTGCCTTGCTACAGTTCATCCCCTTGAAGTTTGTGTCACTTTGGTAACATGTGACACAAACTTGCTTTGTTGCAGTTCATCCCTTTGAAGTTTTTCTCACCATGGCAACATGTGTGTGTAGGCAAGTCAACTTCATGACAAGGTAAGATCTTCAAGGACATTGGTTTGCCTTTGATGTCTTTTCTCCTTGCTGCAGTTCATCCCTTTGAAGTTTGTGTAACCATGGCAACATGTGTGTGAAGGCAAGTGAACTTCATGACGAGGTAAGATCTTCATTGCCTTGCTGCAGTTCATTCCTTTGAAGTTTGTGTCACCATGGCAACATGTGTGTGAAGGCAAGTCAACTTCATGACAAGGTAAGATCTTCAAGGACATTGGTTTGCCTTTGATGTCATATTGACTTGCTGCAGTTCATCCCTTTGAATTTTGTGTCACTTCGGTAACATATGACACAAACTTGCTTTGTTGCAGTTCATCCCTTTGAATTTTTTGTCACCATGGAAACATGTGTGTTAAGGCAAGTCAACTTACTGGTGAGGTAAGATCTTCAAAGAGATTGGTTTACCTTTGATGTCATATTGCCTTGCTGTAGTTCATCCCTTTGAAGTTTGTGTCACCATGGCAACATGTGAGTGAAGGCAAGTCAAGTTCATGGCGAGGTAAGATCTTCAAACAGATTGTTTTGCCTTTGATGTCATATTGCCTTGCTACAGTTCAACCCTTTGAAGTTTGTGTCACTTTGGTACCATGTGTGTGAAGGCAAGTCAACTTCATGACAAGGTAAGATCTTCAAGGACATTGGTTTGCCTTTGATGTCATATTGACTTCCTGCAGTTCATCCCTTTGAAGTTCGTGTCACTTCGGTAACATGTGACACAAACTTGCTTTGTTGCAGTTCATCACTTTGAAGTTTTTGTCACCATGGCAACATGTGTGTGGATGCAAGTCAACTTCAAGACAAGGTAAGATCTTCAAGGACATTGGTTTGCCTTTGATGTCATATTGACTTCCTGCAGTTCATCCCTTTGAAGTTCGTGTCACTTCGGTAACATGTGACACAAACTTGCTTTGTTGCAGTTCATCCCTTTGAAGTTTGTGTCACCATGGCAACATGTGTGTGAAGGCAGGTCAACTTCATGACGAGGTAAGATCTCCATTGCCTTGCTGCAGTTCATCCCTTTGAAGTTTGTGTCACCATGGCAACATGTGTGTGAATGCAAGTCAACTTCATGACAAGATATGATCTTGAAGGACATTGATTTGCCTTTGACGTCATATTGCCTTGCTACAGTTCATCCCATTGAAGTTTCTGTCACTTTGGTAACATGTGACACAAACTTGCCTTGTTGCAGTTCATCCCTTTGAAGTTTGTGTCACTTCGCTAACATGTGACACAAACTTGCTTTAATGCAGTTAATCCCATTGAAGTTTGTGTCACCATGGCAACATGTGTGTGAAGTCAAGTCAACTTCATGACGAGGTAAGATCTTCATTGCCTTGCTGCAGTTCATCCCTTTGAAGTTTGTGTCACCATGGCAACATGTGACACAAACTTGCTTTGCTGCAGTTTATCCCTTTGAGGTTTTTGTCACCATGGCAACATGTGTGTGAAGGCAAGTCAACTTCATGACAATGTAAGATCTTCAAGGACATTGGTTTGCCTTTGATGTCATATTGACTTGCTGCAGTTCATCCCTTTGAATTTTGTGTCACTTCGGTAACATATGACACAAACTTGCTTTGTTGCAGTTCATCCCTTTGAAGTTTTTGTCACCATGGAAACATGTGTGTGAAGGCAAGTCAACTTACTGGTGAGGTAAGATCTTCAAAGAGATTGGTTTGCCTTTGATGTCATATTGCCTTGCTGTAGTTCATCCCTTTGAAGTTTGTGTCACCATGGCAACATGTGTGTGAAGGCAAGTCAACTTTATGACAAGGTAAGATCTTCATTGAGACTGCTTTGCCTTTGATGTCATTCACCAATACGAAGATAGCCGTACAGTTTCATATTTACATGTGAGCAGACTCTAAATGATTTCTACCTAGGTAACATCTTCCAAGTCAATATATTGCCTTGCTGCAGTTCATCCCTTTTAAGTTTGTGTCACCATGGCAACATGTGAGTGAAGGCAAGTCAACTTCATGACAATGTAAGATTCTCATTGCCTTGCTGCAGTTGATCCCCTTGAAGTTTGTGTCACTTTGGTAACATGTGACACAAACTTCCTTTGTTGCAGTTCATACCTTTGAAGTTTTTGTCACCATGACAACATGTGTGTGAAGGCAAGTCAACTTCATGACAAGGTAAGATCTTCAAGGACATTGGTTTGCCTTTGATGTCATATTGCCTTGTTGCAGTTCATCCCTTTGAACTTTGTGTCACCATGGCAACATGTGTGTGAAGGCAAGTGAACTTCATGATGAGGTAAGATCTTCATTGCCTTCCTGCACTTCATTCCTTTGAAGTTTTTGTCACCATGGCAACATGTGTGTGAAGGCAAGTCAACTTCATGACAATGTAAGTTCTTCAAGGACATTGGTTTGCCTTTGATGTCATATTTCCTTGCTGTAGTTCATCCCTTTGAAGTTTGTGTCACCATGGCAACATGTGTGTGAAGGCAAGTCAACTTCATGATGAGGTAAGATCTTCATTGCCTTACTGCAGTTCATCCCTTTGAAGTTTCTGTCACCATGGCAACATGTGTGTGAAGGCAAGTCAACTTCATGACAATGTAAGATCTTCAAGGACATTGGGTTGCCTTTGATGTCATATTGCCTTGCTGTAGTTCATCCCTTTGAAGTTTGTGTCACCATGGCAACATGTGTGTGAAGGCAAGTCAACTTCATGATGAGGTAAGATCTTCATTGCCTTGCTGCAGTTCATCCCTTTGAAGTTTCTGTCACCATGGCAACATGTGTGTTAAGGCAAGTCAACTTCATGACAAGGTAAGCTCTTCAAGGACATTGGTTTGCCTTTGATGTCATATTGCCTTGCTGCAGTTCATCCCTTTGAAGTTTGTGTCACCATGGCAACATGTGTGTGAAGGCAAGTCAACTTTATGACAAGGTAAGATCTTCATTGAGACTGGTTTGCCTTTGATGTCATTCACCAATACGAAGATAGCCGTACAGTTTCATATTTACATGTAAGGAGACTCTAAATGACTTCTACCTAGGTAACATCTTCCAAGTCAATATATTGCCTTGCTGCAGTTCATCCCTTTGAAGTTTGTGTCACCATGGCAACATGTGTGTGAAGGCAAGTCAACTTCATTACGAGGTAAGATCTTCATTGCCTTGCTGCAGTTCATCCCTTTGAAGTTTGTGTCACCATGGCAACATGTGTGTGAAGGCAAGTCAACTTCATGACGAGGTAAGATCTTCATGGTGATTGGTTTGCCTTTGATGGCATTCACCACTACAAAATTAGTGGTACAGTTTCATAGTTACATGTGAGAAGGCTCTAAATGACATGACTAGATAACATCTTCCAAGTCAATACATTGCCTTGCTGCAGTTCATCCCTTTGAAGTTTGTGTCACCATGGCAACATGTGTATTAATGCAAGTCAACTTCATTACGAGGTAAGACCTTAATTGCCTTGCTGCAGTTCATTCCTTTGAAGTTTGTGTCACCATGGCAACATGTGTATTAATGCAAGTCAACTTCATTACGAGGTAAGACCTTAATTGCCTTGCTGCAGTTCATTCCTTTGAAGTTTGTGTCACCATGGCAACATGTGTGTGAAGGCAAGTCAACTTCCTGGCGAGTTAGGATCTTCAAAGAGATTGGTTTGCCTTTGATGTCATATTGCCTTGCTGCAGTTCATCGCTTTGAAGTTTGTGTCACCATGGCAACATGTGTGTGAAGGCAAGTCAACTTCATGACGAGGTAAGATCTTCATTGCCTTGCTGCAGTTCATCCCTTTGAAGTTTGTGTCACCATGGCAACATGTGTGTGAAGGCAAGTCAACTTCCTGGCGAGGTAGTATCTTCAAAGAGATTGGTTTGCCTTTGATGTCATATTGCCTTGCTGCAGTTCATCGCTTTGAAGTTTGTGTCACCAAGGCAACATGTGTATGAAGGCAAGTCAACTTCATGACGAGGTAAGATCTTCATTGCCTTGCTGCAGTTCATCCCTTTGTAGTTTGTTTCACCATGGCAACATGTGTGTGAAGGCAAGTGAACTTCATGACGAGGTAAGATCTTCATTGCCTTGCTGCAATTCATCCCTTTGAAGTTTGTGTCACCATGGCAACATGTGTGTGAATGCAAGTCAACTTCATGACGAGGTAAGATCTTCAAGGACATTGGTTTGCCTTTGATGTCATATTGCCTTGCTACAGTTCATCCCCTTGAAGTTTGTGTCACTTTGGTAACATGTGACACAAACTTGCTTTGTTGCAGTTCATCCCTTTGAAGTTTTTCTCACCATGGCAACATGTGTGTGTAGGCAAGTCAACTTCATGACAAGGTAAGATCTTCAAGGACATTGGTTTGCCTTTGATGTCTTTTCTCCTTGCTGCAGTTCATCCCTTTGAAGTTTGTGTCACCATGGCAACATGTGTGTGAAGGCAAGTCAACTTTATGACAAGTTAAGACCTTCATTGAGACTGGTTTGCCTTTGATGTCATTCACCAATACGAAGATAGCCGTACAGTTTCATATTTACATGTGAGCAGACTCTAAATGACTTCTACCTAGGTAACATCTTCCAAGTCAATATATTGCCTTGCTGCAGTTCATCCCTTTTAAGTTTGTGTCACCATGGCAACATGTGTGTGAAGGCAAGTCAACTTCCTGGTGAGGTAGGATCTTCAAAGAGATTGGTTTGCCTTTGATGTCATATTGCCTTGCTGCAGTTCATCCTTTTGAATTTTGTGTCACCATGGCAACATGTGTGTGAAGGCAAGTCAACTTCATGACGAGGTAAGATCTTCGTTGCCTTGCTGCAGTTCATCCCTTTGAAGTTTGTGTCACCATGGCAACATGTGTGTGAAGGCAAGTCAACTTCATGACGAGGTAAGATCTTCATTGCCTTGCTGCAGTTCATCCCTTTGAAGTTTGTGTCACCATGGCAACATGTGTGTGAATGCAAGTCAACTTCATGACAAGGTAAGATCTTCAAGGACATTGGTTTGCCTTTGTTGTCATGTTGCCTTGCTGCAGCTCATCCCTTTGAAGTTTGTGTCACCATGGCAACATGTGAGTGACGGCAAGTCAACTTCATGGCGAGGTAAGATCTTCAAGGACATTGGTTTGCCTTTGATGTCTTTTGTCCTTGCTGCAGTTCATCCCTTTGAAGTTTGTGTCACCATGGCAACATGTGTGTGAATGCAAGTCAACTTCATCACGAGGTAAGATCTTCAAGGACATTGGTTTGCCTTTGATGTCATATTGCCTTGCTACAGTTCATTCCCTTGAAGTTTGTGTCACTTTGGTAACATGTGACACAAACTTGCTTTGTTGCAGTTCATCCCTTTGAAGTTTTTCTCACCATGGCAACATGTGTGTGTAGGCAAGTCAACTTCATGACAAGGTAAGATCTTCAAGGACATTGGTTTGCCTTTGATGTCTTTTCTCCTTGCTGCAGTTCATCCCTTTGAAGTTTGTGTCACCATGGCAACATGTGTGTGAAGGCAAGTGAATTTCATGACGAGGTAAGATCTTCATTGCCTTGCTGCAGTTCATTCCTTTGCAGTTTGTGTCACCATGGCAACATGTGTGTTAAGGCAAGTCAACTTCATGCCAAGGTAAGATCTTCAAGGAGGTTGGTTTGCCTTTGATGTCATATTGCCTTGCTGCAGTTCATCCCTTTGAAGTTTGTGTTACCATGGCAACATGTGACACAAACTTGCTTTGCTGCAGTTCATCCCTTTGAGGTTTTTGTCACCATGGCAACATGTGTGTAAAGGCAAGTCAACTTTATGACAAGTTAAGACCTTGAAGGACATTGGTTTGCCTTTGATGTCATATTACCTTGCTGTATTTCATCCCTTTGAAGTTTGTGTCACCATGGCAACATGTGTGTGAAGGCAAGTCGACTTCATGATGAAGTAAGATCTTCATTGCCTTACTGCAGTTCATCCCTTTGACGTTTGTGTCACCATGGCAACATGTGTGTAAAGGCAGGTCAACTTCATGACGAGGTAAGATCTTCATTGCCTTGCTGCAGTTCATCCCTTTGAAGTTTGTGTCACCATGGCAACATGTCTGTGAAGGCAAGTCAACTTTATGACAAGTTAAGATCTTGAAGGACATTGGTTTGCCTTTGATGTCATATTGCCTTGCTGTATTTCATCCCTTTGAAGTTTGTGTCACCATGGCAACATGTGTGTGAAGGCAAGTCGACTTCATGACGAAGTAAGATCTTCATTGCCTTGCTGCAGTTGATCCCCTTGAAGTTTGTGTCACTTTGGTAACATGTGACACAAACTTCCTTTGTTGCAGTTCATACCTTTGAAGTTTTTGTCACCATGGCAACATGTGTGTGAAGGCAAGTCAACTTTATGACAAGGTAAGATCTTCATTGAGACTGGTTTGCCTTTGATGTCATTCACCAATACGAAGATAGCCGTACAGTTTCATATTTACATGTGAGCAGACTCTACATGACTTCTACCTAGGTAACATCTTCCAAGTCAATATATTGCCTTGCTGCAGTTCATCGCTTTTAAGTTTGTGTCACCATGGCAACATGTGACACAAACTTGCTTTTCTGCAGTTCATCCCTTTGAGGTTTTTGTCACCATGGCAACATGTGTGTGAAGGTAAGTCAACTTCATGACAAGGTATGATCTTTAAGGACATTGGTTTGCCTTTGATGTCATATTGCCTTGCTGCAGTTCCTCATTTTGAAATTTGTTACACCATGGCAACATGTGTGTTAAGGCAAGTCAACTTCATGACAAGGTAAGATCTTGAAGGACATTGGTTTGCCTTTGATGTCATATTGCCATGTGAGCAGGCTCTAAATGACTTATGACTAGGTAAGATCTTCCAAGTCGATATATTGCCTTGCTACAGTACATCCCTTTGAAGTACATGTCAGCATGGCAACATGTTTGTGAAGGCAAGTCAACTTCATGACGAGGTAAGATCTTCACCGAGATTGGTTTGCCTTTGATGTCATTCACCACTACGAAGATAGTGGTACAGTTTCATAGTTACATGTTAGCAGACTCTAAATGACTTAAAAGTAGGTAACATCTTCCAATTCAATATATTGCCTTGCTGGAGTTCATCTTCCAAGTCAATATATTGCCTTGCTGGAGTTCATCCCTTTGAAGTTTTTGTCACCATGGCAACATGTGTGTGCAAGTCAACTTCATGACAAGGTAAGATCTTTAAATACATTGGTTTGCCTTTGATGTCATATTGCCTTGCTGCAGTTCATTCCTTTGAAGTTTTTGTCACCATGGCAACATGTGTGTGAAGGCAAGTCAACTTCATGACAAGGTAAGATCTTCAAGGACATTGGTTTGCCTTTGATGTCATGTTGCCTTGCTGCAGCTCATCCCTTTGAAGTTTGTGTCACCATGGCAACATGTGAGTGACGGCAAGTCAACTTCATGGCGAGGTAAGATCTTCAAGGACATTGGTTTGCCTTTGATGTCTTTTGTCCTTGCTGCAGTTCATCCCTTTGAAGATTGTGTCACCATGGCAACATGTGTGTGAAGGCAAGTCAACTTCCTGGTGAGGTAGGATCTTCAAAGAGATTGGTTTGCCTTTGATGTCATATTGCCTTGCTGCAGTTCATCCTTTTGAAGTTTGTGTCACCATGGCAACATGTGTGTGAAGGCAAGTCAACTTCATGACGAGGTAAGATCTTCATTGCCTTGCTGCAGTTCATCCCTTTGAAGTTTGTGTCACCATGGCAACATGTGTGTGAAGGCAAGTCGACTTCATGATGAAGTAAGATCTTCATTGCCTTACTGCAGTTCATCCCTTTGACGTTTGTGTCACCATGGCAACATGTGTGTAAAGGCAGGTCAACTTCATGACGAGGTAAGATCTTCATTGCCTTGCTGCAGTTCATCCCTTTGAAGTTTGTGTCACCATGGCAACATGTCTGTGAAGGCAAGTCAACTTTATGACAAGTTAAGATCTTGAAGGACATTGGTTTGCCTTTGATGTCATATTGCCTTGCTGTATTTCATCCCTTTGAAGTTTGTGTCACCATGGCAACATGTGTGTGAAGGCAAGTCGACTTTATGACGAAGTAAGATCTTCATTGCCTTACTGCAGTTCATCCCTTTGAAGTTTGTGTCACCATGGCAACATGTGTGTGAATGCAAGTCAACTTCATGACAAGGTAAGATCTTCAAGGACATTGGTTTGCCTTTGTTGTCATGTTGCCTTGCTGCAGCTCATCCCTTTGAAGTTTGTGTCACCATGGCAACATGTGAGTGACGGCAAGTCAACTTCATGGCGAGGTAAGATCTTCAAGGACATTGGTTTGCCTTTGATGTCATATTGCGTTGCTACAGTTCATCCCCTTGAAGTTTGTGTCACTTTGGCAACATTTGACACAAACTTGCTTTGTTGCAGTTCATCCCTTTGAAGTTTTTCTCACCATGGCAACATGTGTGTGTAGGCAAGTCAACTTCATGACAAGGTAAGATCTTCAAGGACATTGGTTTGCCTTTGATGTCTTTTCTCCTTGCTGCAGTTCATCCCTTTGAAGTTTGTGTCACCATGGCAACATGTGTGTGAAGGCAAGTGAATTTCATGACGAGGTAAGATCTTCATTGCCTTGCTGCAGTTCATTCCTTTGCAGTTTGTGTCACCATGGCAACATGTGTGTTAAGGCAAGTCAACTTCATGCCAAGGTAAGATCTTCAAGGACATTGGTTTGCCTTTGATGTCTTTTCTCCTTGCTGCAGTTCATCCCTTTGAAGTTTGTGTCACCATGGCAACATGTGTGTTAAGGCAAGTCAACTTCATGCCAAGGTAAGATCTTCAAGGAGGTTGGTTTGCCTTTGATGTCATATTGCCTTGCTGCAGTTCATCCCTTTGAGGTTTTTGTCACCATGGCAACATGTGTGTAAAGGCAAGTCAACTTCATGACGAGACAAGATCTTCATTGCCTTGCTGCAGTTCATCCCTTTGAAGTTTGTGTCACCATGGCAACATGTCTGTGAAGGCAAGTCAACTTTATGACAAGTTAAGACCTTGAAGGACATTGGTTTGCCTTTGATGTCATATTACCTTGCTGTATTTCATCCCTTTGAAGTTTGTGTCACCATGGCAACATGTGTGTGAAGGCAAGTCGACTTCATGATGAAGTAAGATCTTCATTGCCTTACTGCAGTTCATCCCTTTGACGTTTGTGTCACCATGGCAACATGTGTGTAAAGGCAGGTCAACTTCATGACGAGGTAAGATCTTCATTGCCTTGCTGCAGTTCATCCCTTTGAAGTTTGTGTCACCATGGCAACATGTCTGTGAAGGCAAGTCAACTTTATGACAAGTTAAGATCTTGAAGGACATTGGTTTGCCTTTGATGTCATATTGCCTTGCTGTATTTCATCCCTTTGAAGTTTGTGTCACCATGGCAACATGTGTGTGAAGGCAAGTCGACTTCATGACGAAGTAAGATCTTCATTGCCTTACTGCAGTTCATCCCTTTGAAGTTTGTGTCACCATGGCAACATGTGTGTGAATGCAAGTCAACTTCATGACAAGGTAAGATCTTCAAGGACATTGGTTTGCCTTTGTTGTCATGTTGCCTTGCTGCAGCTCATCCCTTTGAAGTTTGTGTCACCATGGCAACATGTGAGTGACGGCAAGTCAACTTCATGGCGAGGTAAGATCTTCAAGGACATTGGTTTGCCTTTGATGTCTTTTGTCCTTGCTGCAGTTCATCCCTTTGAAGATTGTGTCACCATGGCAACATGTGTGTGAAGGCAAGTCAACTTCATGACAATGTAAGATCTTCATTGCCTTGCTGCAGTTGATCCCCTTGAAGTTTGTGTCACTTTGGTAACATGTGACACAAACTTCCTTTGTTGCAGTTCATACCTTTGAAGTTTTTGTCACCATGGCAACATGTGTGTGAAGGCAAGTCAACTTTATGACAAGGTAAGATCTTCATTGAGACTGGTTTGCCTTTGATGTCATTCACCAATACGAAGATAGCCGTACAGTTTCATATTTACATGTGAGCAGACTCTAAATGACTTCTACCTAGGTAACATCTTCCAAGTCAATATATTGCCTTGCTGCAGTTCATCCCTTTTAAGTTTGTGTCACCATGGCAACATGTGTGTGAAGGCAAGTCAACTTCCTGGCGAGGTAGGATCTTCAAAGAGATTGGTTTGCCTTTGATGTCATATTGCCTTGCTGCAGTTCATCCTTTTGAAGTTTGTGTCACCATGGCAACATGTGTGTGAAGGCAAGTCAACTTCATGACGAGGTAAGATCTTCATTGCCTTGCTGCAGTTCATCCCTTTGAAGTTTGTGTCACCATGGCAACATGTGTGTGAAGGCAAGTGAACTTCATGACGATGTAAGATCTTCATTGCCTTGCTGCAGTTCATCCCTTTGAAGTTTGTGTCACCATAGCAACATGTGTGTGAATGCAAGTCAACTTCATGACGAGGTAAGATCTTCAAGGACATTGGTTTGCCTTTGATGTCATATTGCCTTGCTACAGTTCATCCCCTTGAAGTTTGTGTCACTTTGGTAACATGTGACACAAACTTGCTGTGTTGCAGTTCATCCCCTTGAAGTTTTTCTCACCATGGCAACATGTGTGTGTAGGCAAGTCAACTTCATGACAAGGTAAGATCTTCAAGGACATTGGTTTGCCTTTGATGTCTTTTCTCCTTGCTGCAGTTCATCCCTTTGAAGTTTGTGTCACCATGGCAACATGTGTGTGAAGGCAAGTGAACTTCATGACGAGGTAAGATCTTCATTGCCTTGCTGCAGTTCATTCCTTTGCAGTTTGTGTCACCATGGCAACATGTGTGTTAAGGCAAGTCAACTTCATGCCAAGGTAAGATCTTCAAGGAGGTTGGTTTGCCTTTGATGTCATATTGCCTTGCTGCAGTTCATCCCTTTGAAGTTTGTGTTTCCATGGCAACATGTGACACAAACTTGCTTTGCTGCAGTTCATCCCTTTGAGGTTTTTGTCACCATGGCAACATGTGTGTAAAGGCAAGTCAACTTCATGACGAGACAAGATCTTCATTGCCTTGCTGCAGTTCATCCCTTTGAAGTTTGTGTCACCATGGCAACATGTCTGTGAAGGCAAGTCAACTTTATGACAAGTTAAGACCTTGAAGGACATTGGTTTGCCTTTGATGTCATATTACCTTGCTGTATTTCATCCCTTTGAAGTTTGTGTCACCATGGCAACATGTGTGTGAAGGCAAGTCGACTTCATGATGAAGTAAGATCTTCATTGCCTTACTGCAGTTCATCCCTTTGACGTTTGTGTCACCATGGCAACATGTGTGTAAAGGCAGGTCAACTTCATGACGAGGTAAGATCTTCATTGCCTTGCTGCAGTTCATCCCTTTGAAGTTTGTGTCACCATGGCAACATGTCTGTGAAGGCAAGTCAACTTTATGACAAGTTAAGATCTTGAAGGACATTGGTTTGCCTTTGATGTCATATTGCCTTGCTGTATTTCATCCCTTTGAAGTTTGTGTCACCATGGCAACATGTGTGTGAAGGCAAGTCGACTTTATGACGAAGTAAGATCTTCATTGCCTTACTGCAGTTCATCCCTTTGAAGTTTGTGTCACCATGGCAACATGTGTGTGAATGCAAGTCAACTTCATGACAAGGTAAGATCCTCAAGGACATTGGTTTGCCTTTGTTGTCATGTTGCCTTGCTGCAGCTCATCCCTTTGAAGTTTGTGTCACCATGGCAACATGTGAGTGACGGCAAGTCAACTTCATGGCGAGGTAAGATCTTCAAGGACATTGGTTTGCCTTTGATGTCTTTTGTCCTTGCTGCAGTTCATCCCTTTGAAGATTGTGTCACCATGGCAACATGTGTGTGAAGGCAAGTCAACTTCATGACAATGTAAGATCTTCATTGCCTTGCTGCAGTTGATCCCCTTGAAGTTTGTGTCACTTTGGTAACATGTGACACAAACTTCCTTTGTTGCAGTTCATACCTTTGAAGTTTTTGTCACCATGACAACATGTGCGTGAAGGCAAGTCAACTTCATGACAAGGTAAGATCTTCAAGGACATTGGTTTGCCTTTGATGTCATATTGCCTTGTTGCAGTTCATCCCTTTGAACTTTGTGTCACCATGGCAACATGTGTGTGAAGGCAAGTGAACTTCATGATGAGGTAAGATCTTCATTGCCTTCCTGCACTTCATTCCTTTGAAGTTTTTGTCACCATGGCAACATGTGTGTGAAGGCAAGTCAACTTCATGACAATGTAAGATCTTCAAGGACATTGGTTTGCCTTTGATGTCATATTGCCTTGCTGTAGTTCATCCCTTTGAAGTTTCTGTCACCATGGCAACATGTGTGTGAAGGCAAGTCAACTTCATGATGAGGTAAGATCTTCATTGCCTTGCTGCAGTTCATCCCTTTGAAGTTTCTGTCACCATGGCAACATGTGTGTTAAGGCAAGTCAACTTCATGACAAGGTAAGCTCTTCAAGGACATTGGTTTGCCTTTGATGTCTTTTGTCCTTACTGCAGTTCATCCCTTTGAAGTTTGTGTCACCATGGCAATATGTGTGTGAATGCAAGTCAACTTCATGACAAGGTAAGATCTTCAAGGACATTGGTTTGCCTTTGATGTCATATTGACTTGCTGCAGTTCATCCCTTTGAATTTTGTGTCACTTCGGTAACATATGACACAAACTTGCTTTGTTGCAGTTCATCCCTTTGAAGTTTGTGTCACCATGGAAACATGTGTGTGAAGGCAAGTCAACTTACTGGTGTGAAGTCAAGTCAACTTCATGACGAGGTAAGATCTTCATTGCCTTGCTGCAGTTCATCCCTTTGAAATTTGTGTCACCATGGCAACATGTCTGGGAAGGCAAGTCAACTTTATGACAAGTTAAGATCTTGAAGGACATTGGTTTGCCTTTGATGTCATATTGCCTTGCCTTTTTTAATCCCTTTGAAGTTTGTGTCACCATGGCAACATGTGTGTAAAGGCAAGTCGACTTCATGACGAAGTAAGAGCTTCATTGCCTTGCTGCAGTTCATCCCTTTGACGTTTGTGTCACCATGGCAACATGTGTGTGAAGGTAAGTCAACTTCATGACAAGGTATGATCTTTAAGGACATTGGTTTGCCTTTGATGTCATATTGCCTTGCTGCAGTTCCTCATTTTGAAATTTGTGACACCATGGCAACATGTGTGTTAAGGCAAGTCAACTTCATGACAAGGTAAGATCTTGAAGGACTTTGGTTTGCCTTTGATGTCATATTGCCATGTGAGCAGGCTCTAAATGACTTATGACTAGGTAAGATCTTCCAAGTCGATATATTGCCTTGCTGCAGTTCATCCCTTTGAAGTACATGTCAGGATGGCAACATGTTTGTGAAGGCAAGTCAACTTCATGACGAGGTAAGATCTTCACCGAGATTGGTTTGCCTTTGATGTCATTCACCACTACGAAGATAGTGGGACAGTTTCATAGTTACATGGGAGCAGGCTCTAAATTACTTTTAACTAGGTAACATCTTCCAAGTCAATATATTGCCTTGCTGCAGTTCATCCCTTTGCAGTTTGTGTCACCATGGCAACATGTGTGTGAAGGCAAATCAACTTCATGGCGAGGTAAGATCTTCAAAGAGATTGGTTTGCTTTTGATGTCATATTGCCTTGCTACAGTTTAACCCTTTGAAGTTTGTGTCACTTTGGTAACATGTGTGTGAAGGCAAGTCAACTTCATGACGAGGTAAGATCTTCATTGCCTTGCTGCAGTTCATGCCTTTGAAGTTTGTGTCACCATGGCAACATGTGTGTTAAGCCAAGTCAACTTCATGACAAGGTAAGATCTTCAAGGACATTGGTTTGCCTTTGATGTCATATTGCCTTGTTGCAGTTCATCCCTTTGAAGTTTGTGTCACCATGGCAACATGTGTGTGAAGGGAAGTCAACTTCATGACAAGGTAAGATCTTCAAGGACATTGGTTTGCCTTTGATGTCATATTGCCTTGCTGCAGTTCATCCCTTTGAAGTTTGTGCCACCATGGCAACATGTGTGTAATGGCAATTCAACTTCATGACGAGGTAAGATCTTGAAGGACATTGGTTTGCCGTTGATGTCATATTGCCTTGCTGCAGTTCATCCCTTTGAAGTTTGTGTCACCATGGCAACATGTGTGTGAAGGCAAGTCAACTTCATGACGTGGTAAGATCTTCATTGCGTGGCTGCAGTTCATCCCTTTGAAGTTTGTGTCACCATGGCAACATGTGTGTGAATGCAAGTCAACTTCATGACAAGATATGATCTTGAAGGACATTGGTTTGCCTTTGACGTCATATTGCCTTGCTACAGTTCATCCCATTGAAGTTTGTGTCACTTTGGTAACATGTGACACAAACTTGCCTTGATGCAGTTCATCCCTTTGAAGTTTTTGTCACCATGGAAACATGTGTGTGAAGGCAAGTCAACTTACTGGTGAGGCAAGATCTTCAAAGAGATTGGTTTGCCTTTGATGTCATATTGCCTTGCTACATTTCATCCCTTTGAAGTTTGTGTCACTATGGCAACATGTGACACAAACTTGCTTTGTTGCAGTTCATCCCTTTGAAGTTTTTGTCACCATGGCAACATGTGTGTGAAAGCAAGTCAACTTCATGATGAGGTAAGATCTTCATTGCCTTGCTGCAGTTCATCCCTTTGAAGTTTGTGTCACCATGGCAACATGTGTGTGAAGGCAAGTCAACTTCATGACAAGGTAAGATCTTCAAGGACATTGGTTTGCCTTTGATGTCATATTGCCTTGCTACAGTTCATCCCCTTGAAGTTTGTGTCACTTTGGTAACATGTGACACAAACTTGCTTTGTTACAGTTCATCCCTTTGAAGTTTTTCTCACCATGGCAACATGTGTGTGAAGGCAAGTCAACTTCATGACAAGGTAAGATCTTCAAGGAGATTGGTTTGCCTTTGATGTCATATTGACTTGCTGCAGTTCATCCCTTTGAATTTTGTGTCACTTCGGTAACATATGACACAAACTTGCTTTGTTGCAGTTCATCCCTTTGAAGTTTTTGTCACCATGGCAACATGTGTGTGAAGGCAAGTCAACTTCATGACGAGGTAAGATCTTCATGGTGATTGGTTTGCCTTTGATGGCATTCACCACTACAAAATTAGTGGTACAGTTTCATAGTTACATGTGAGAAGGCTCTAAATGACATGACTAGATAACATCTTCCAAGTCAATACATTGCCTTGCTGCAGTTCATCCCTTTGAAGATTGTGTCACCATGGCAACATGTGTATTAATGCAAGTCAACTTCATTACGAGGTAAGACCTTAATTGCCTTGCTGCAGTTCATCCCTTTGAAGTTTGTGTCACCATGGCAACATGTGTGTAAAGGCAAGTCAACTTCATGACGAGGTAAGATCTTTATTGCCTTGCTGCAGTTCATCCCTTTGAAGTTTGTGTCACCATGGCAACATGTCTGTGAAGGCAAGTCAACTTTATGACAAGTTAAGATCTTGAAGGACATTGGTTTGCCTTTGATGTCATATTACCTTGCTGTATTTCATCCCTTTGAAGTTTGTGTCACCATGGCAACATGTGTGTGAAGGCAAGTCGACTTCATGACGAAGTAAGATCTTCATTGCCTTACTGCAGTTCATCCCTTTAACGTTTGTGTCACCATGGCAACAAGTGTGTGAAGGCAAGTCAACTTCATGACGAGGTAAGATCTTCACCGAGATTGGTTTGCCTTTGATGTCATTCACCACTACGAAGATAGTGGTACAGTTTCATAGTTACATGTTAGCAGACTCTAAATGACTTAAAAGTAGGTAACATTTTCCAAGTCAATATATTGCCTTGCTGCAGTTCATCCCTTTGAAGTTTGTGTCACCATGGCAACATGTGAGTGACGGCAAGTCAATTTCATGGCGAGGTAAGATCTTCATTGCCTTGCTGCAGTTCATCCCTTTGACTTTTGTGTCAGCATGGCAACATGTGTGTTAAGGCAAGTCAACTTCATGACAAGGTAAGATCTTCAAGGACATTGGTTTGCCTTTGATGTCATATTGCCTTGCTACATGTGTGTGGAGGCATATCAACTTCATGACAAGGTAAGATCTTCAAGGACATTGGTTTGCCTTTGGTGTCATATTGCCTTGCTGAAGTTCATCCTTTTGAAGTTTGTGTCACAATGGCAACATGTGAGTGAAGGCAAGTGAACTTCATGATGAGGTAAGATCTTCATTGCCTTCCTGCAGTTCATTCCTTTGAAGTTTTTGTCACCATGGCAACATGTGTGTGAAGGCAAGTCAACTTCATGAAGAGTTAAGATCTTCATTGCCTTACTGCAGTTCATCCCTTTGAAGTTTGTGTCAGCATGGCAACATGTTTGTTAAGGCAAGTCAACTTCATGACAAGGTAAGATCTTCAAGGAGGTTGGTTTGAATTTGATGTCATATTGCCTTGCTGCAGTTCATCCCTTTGAAGTTTGTGTCACCATGGCAACATGTATGTGAAGTCAAGTCAACTTCATGACGAGGTAAGATCTTCATTGCCTTGCTGCAGTTCATCCCTTTGAAATTTGTGTCACCATGGCAACATATCTGGGAAGGCAAGTCAACTTTATGACAAGTTAAGATCTTGAAGGACATTGGTTTGCCTTTGATGTCATATTGCCTTGCCTTTTTTAATCCCTTTGAAGTTTGTGTCGCCATGGCAACATGTGTGTAAAGGCAAGTCGACTTCATGACGAAGTAAGATCTTCATTGCCTTGCTGCAGTTCATCCCTTTGACGTTTGTGTCACCATGGGAACATGTGTGTGAAGGTAAGTCAACTTCATGACAAGGTATGATCTTTAAGGACATTGGTTTGCCTTTGATGTCATATTGCCTTGCTGCAGTTCCTCATTTTGAAATTTGTGACACCATGGCAACATGTGTGTGAAGGCAAGTGAACTTCATGACGATGTAAGATCTTCATTGCCTTGCTGCAGTTCATCCCTTTGAAGTTTGTGTCACCATAGCAACATGTGTGTGAATGTAAGTCAACTTCATGACGAGGTAAGATCTTCAAGGACATTGGTTTGCCTTTGATGTCATATTGCCTTGCTACAGTTCATCCCCTTGAAGTTTGTGTCACTTTGGTAACATGTGACACAAACTTGCTGTGTTGCAGTTCATCCCTTTGAAGTTTTTCTCACCATGGCAACATGTGTGTGTAGGCAAGTCAACTTCATGACAAGGTAAGATCTTCAAGGACATTGGTTTGCCTTTGATGTCTTTTCTCCTTGCTGCAATTCATCCCTTTGAAGTTTGTGTCACCATGGCAACATGTGTGTGAAGGCAAGTGAACTTCATGACGAGGTAAGATCTTCATTGCCTTGCTGCAGTTCATCCCTTCGAAGTTTGTGTCACCATGGCAACATGTCTGTGAAGGCAAGTCAACTTTATGACAAGTTAAGATCTTGAAGGACATTGGTTTGCCTTTGATGTCATATTGCCTTGCTGTATTTCATCCCTTTGAAGTTTGTGTCACCATGGCAACATGTGTGTGAAGGCAAGTCGACTTTATGACGAAGTAAGATCTTCATTGCCTTACTGCAGTTCATCCCTTTGAAGTTTGTGTCACCATGGCAACATGTGTGTGAATGCAAGTCAACTTCATGACAAGGTAAGATCCTCAAGGACATTGGTTTGCCTTTGTTGTCATGTTGCCTTGCTGCAGCTCATCCCTTTGAAGTTTGTGTCACCATGGCAACATGTGAGTGACGGCAAGTCAACTTCATGGCGAGGTAAGATCTTCAAGGACATTGGTTTGCCTTTGATGTCTTTTGTCCTTGCTGCAGTTCATCCCTTTGAAGATTGTGTCACCATGGCAACATGTGTGTGAAGGCAAGTCAACTTCATGACAATGTAAGATCTTCATTGCCTTGCTGCAGTTGATCCCCTTGAAGTTTGTGTCACTTTGGTAACATGTGACACAAACTTCCTTTGTTGCAGTTCATACCTTTGAAGTTTTTGTCACCATGACAACATGTGCGTGAAGGCAAGTCAACTTCATGACAAGGTAAGATCTTCAAGGACATTGGTTTGCCTTTGATGTCATATTGCCTTGTTGCAGTTCATCCCTTTGAACTTTGTGTCACCATGGCAACATGTGTATGAAGGCAAGTGAACTTCATGATGAGGTAAGATCTTCATTGCCTTCCTGCACTTCATTCCTTTGAAGTTTTTGTCACCATGGCAACATGTGTGTGAAGGCAAGTCAACTTCATGACAATGTAAGATCTTCAAGGACATTGGTTTGCCTTTGATGTCATATTGCCTTGCTGTAGTTCATCCCTTTGAAGTTTCTGTCACCATGGCAACATGTGTGTGAAGGCAAGTCAACTTCATGATGAGGTAAGATCTTCATTGCCTTGCTGCAGTTCATCCCTTTGAAGTTTCTGTCACCATGGCAACATGTGTGTTAAGGCAAGTCAACTTCATGACAAGGTAAGCTCTTCAAGGACATTGGTTTGCCTTTGATGTCTTTTGTCCTTACTGCAGTTCATCCCTTTGAAGTTTGTGTCACCATGGCAATATGTGTGTGAATGCAAGTCAACTTCATGACAAGGTAAGATCTTCAAGGACATTGGTTTGCCTTTGATGTCATATTGACTTGCTGCAGTTCATCCCTTTGAATTTTGTGTCACTTCGGTAACATATGACACAAACTTGCTTTGTTGCAGTTCATCCCTTTGAAGTTTGTGTCACCATGGAAACATGTGTGTGAAGGCAAGTCAACTTACTGGTGTGAAGTCAAGTCAACTTCATGACGAGGTAAGATCTTCATTGCCTTGCTGCAGTTCATCCCTTTGAAATTTGTGTCACCATGGCAACATGTCTGGGAAGGCAAGTCAACTTTATGACAAGTTAAGATCTTGAAGGACATTGGTTTGCCTTTGATGTCATATTGCCTTGCCTTTTTTAATCCCTTTGAAGTTTGTGTCACCATGGCAACATGTGTGTAAAGGCAAGTCGACTTCATGACGAAGTAAGAGCTTCATTGCCTTGCTGCAGTTCATCCCTTTGACGTTTGTGTCACCATGGCAACATGTGTGTGAAGGTAAGTCAACTTCATGACAAGGTATGATCTTTAAGGACATTGGTTTGCCTTTGATGTCATATTGCCTTGCTGCAGTTCCTCATTTTGAAATTTGTGACACCATGGCAACATGTGTGTTAAGGCAAGTCAACTTCATGACAAGGTAAGATCTTGAAGGACTTTGGTTTGCCTTTGATGTCATATTGCCATGTGAGCAGGCTCTAAATGACTTATGACTAGGTAAGATCTTCCAAGTCGATATATTGCCTTGCTGCAGTTCATCCCTTTGAAGTACATGTCAGGATGGCAACATGTTTGTGAAGGCAAGTCAACTTCATGACGAGGTAAGATCTTCACCGAGATTGGTTTGCCTTTGATGTCATTCACCACTACGAAGATAGTGGGACAGTTTCATAGTTACATGGGAGCAGGCTCTAAATTACTTTTAACTAGGTAACATCTTCCAAGTCAATATATTGCCTTGCTGCAGTTCATCCCTTTGAAGTTTGTGTCACCATGGCAACATGTGTGTGAAGGCAAATCAACTTCATGGCGAGGTAAGATCTTCAAAGAGATTGGTTTGCTTTTGATGTCATATTGCCTTGCTACAGTTTAACCCTTTGAAGTTTGTGTCACTTTGGTAACATGTGTGTGAAGGCAAGTCAACTTCATGACGAGGTAAGATCTTCATTGCCTTGCTGCAGTTCATGCCTTTGAAGTTTGTGTCACCATGGCAACATGTGTGTTAAGCCAAGTCAACTTCATGACAAGGTAAGATCTTCAAGGACATTGGTTTGCCTTTGATGTCATATTGCCTTGTTGCAGTTCATCCCTTTGAAGTTTGTGTCACCATGGCAACATGTGTGTGAAGGGAAGTCAACTTCATGACAAGGTAAGATCTTCAAGGACATTGGTTTGCCTTTGATGTCATATTGCCTTGCTGCAGTTCATCCCTTTGAAGTTTGTGCCACCATGGCAACATGTGTGTAATGGCAATTCAACTTCATGACGAGGTAAGATCTTGAAGGACATTAGTTTGCCGTTGATGTCATATTGCCTTGCTGCAGTTCATCCCTTTGAAGTTTGTGCCACCATGGCAACATGTGTGTAATGGCAATTCAACTTCATGACGAGGTAAGATCTTGAAGGACATTGGTTTGCCGTTGATGTCATATTGCCTTGCTGCAGTTCATCCCTTTGAAGTTTGTGTCACCATGGCAACATGTCTGGGAAGGCAAGTCAACTTTATGACAAGTTAAGATCTTGAAGGACATTGGTTTGCCTTTGATGTCATATTGCCTTGCCTTTTTTAATCCCTTTGAAGTTTGTGTCACCATGGCAACATGTGTGTAAAGGCAAGTCGACTTCATGACGAAGTAAGAGCTTCATTGCCTTGCTGCAGTTCATCCCTTTGACGTTTGTGTCACCATGGCAACATGTGTGTGAAGGTAAGTCAACTTCATGACAAGGTATGATCTTTAAGGACATTGGTTTGCCTTTGATGTCATATTGCCTTGCTGCAGTTCCTCATTTTGAAATTTGTGACACCATGGCAACATGTGTGTTAAGGCAAGTCAACTTCATGACAAGGTAAGATCTTGAAGGACTTTGGTTTGCCTTTGATGTCATATTGCCATGTGAGCAGGCTCTAAATGACTTATGACTAGGTAAGATCTTCCAAGTCGATATATTGCCTTGCTGCAGTTCATCCCTTTGAAGTACATGTCAGGATGGCAACATGTTTGTGAAGGCAAGTCAACTTCATGACGAGGTAAGATCTTCACCGAGATTGGTTTGCCTTTGATGTCATTCACCACTACGAAGATAGTGGGACAGTTTCATAGTTACATGGGAGCAGGCTCTAAATTACTTTTAACTAGGTAACATCTTCCAAGTCAATATATTGCCTTGCTGCAGTTCATCCCTTTGAAGTTTGTGTCACCATGGCAACATGTGTGTGAAGGCAAATCAACTTCATGGCGAGGTAAGATCTTCAAAGAGATTGGTTTGCTTTTGATGTCATATTGCCTTGCTACAGTTTAACCCTTTGAAGTTTGTGTCACTTTGGTAACATGTGTGTGAAGGCAAGTCAACTTCATGACGAGGTAAGATCTTCATTGCCTTGCTGCAGTTCATGCCTTTGAAGTTTGTGTCACCATGGCAACATGTGTGTTAAGCCAAGTCAACTTCATGACAAGGTAAGATCTTCAAGGACATTGGTTTGCCTTTGATGTCATATTGCCTTGTTGCAGTTCATCCCTTTGAAGTTTGTGTCACCATGGCAACATGTGTGTGAAGGGAAGTCAACTTCATGACAAGGTAAGATCTTCAAGGACATTGGTTTGCCTTTGATGTCATATTGCCTTGCTGCAGTTCATCCCTTTGAAGTTTGTGCCACCATGGCAACATGTGTGTAATGGCAATTCAACTTCATGACGAGGTAAGATCTTGAAGGACATTGGTTTGCCGTTGATGTCATATTGCCTTGCTGCAGTTCATCCCTTTGAAGTTTGTGTCACCATGGCAACATGTGTGTGAATGCAAGTCAACTTCATGACAAGATATGATCTTGAAGGACATTGGTTTGCCTTTGACGTCATATTGCCTTGCTACAGTTCATCCCATTGAAGTTTGTGTCACTTTGGTAACATGTGACACAAACTTGCCTTGATGCAGTTCATCCCTTTGAAGTTTTTGTCACCATGGAAACGTGTGTGAAGGCAAGTCAACTTACTGGTGAGGCAAGATCTTCAAAGAGATTGGTTTGCCTTTGATGTGATATTGCCTTGCTACATTTCATCCCTTTGAAGTTTGTGTCACTATGGCAACATGTGACACAAACTTGCTTTGTTGCAGTTCATCCCTTTGAAGTTTTTGTCACCATGGCAACATGTGTGTGAAAGCAAGTCAACTTCATGATGAGGTAAGATCTTCATTGCCTTGCTGCAGTTCATCCCTTTGAAGTTTGTGTCACCATGGCAACATGTGTGTGAAGGCAAGTCAACTTCATGACAAGGTAAGATCTTCAAGGACATTGGTTTGCCTTTGATGTCTTTTGTCCTTGCTGCAGTTCATCCCTTTGAAGTTTGTGTCACCATGGGAACATGTGTGTGAATGCAAGTCAACTTCATGACAAGGTAAGATCTTCAAGGACATTGGTTTGCCTTTGATGTCATATTGCCTTGCTACAGTTCATCCCCTTGAAGTTTGTGTCACTTTGGTAACATGTGACACAAACTTGCTTTGTTGCAGTTCATCCCTTTGAAGTTTTTCTCACCATGGCAACATGTGTGTGAAGGCAAGTCAACTTACTGGTGAGGTAAGATCTTCAACGAGATTGGTTTGCCTTTGATGTCATATTGCCTTGCTGCAGTTCATCCCTTTGAAGTTTGTGTCACCATGGCAACATGTGTGTGAAGGCAAGTCAACTTTATGACAAGGTGAGATCTTCATTGAGACTGGTTTGCCTTTGATGTCATTCACCAATACGAAGATAGCCGTACAGTTTCATATTTACATGTGAGCAGACTCTAAATGACTTCTACCTAGGTAACATCTTCCAAGTCAATATATTGTCTTGCTGCAGTTCATCCCTTTTAAGTTTGTGTCACCATGGCAACATGTGTGTGAAGGCAAGTCAACTTCCTGGCGAGGTAGGATCTTCAAAGAGATTGGTTTGCCTTTGATGTCATATTGCCTTGCTGCAGTTCATCCTTTTGAAGTTTGTGTCACCATGGCAACATGTGACACAAACTTGCTTTGCTGCAGTTCATTCCTTTGAGGTTTTTGTCACCATGGCAACATGTGTGTGAAGGCAAGTCAACTTCATGACGAGATAAGATCTTCATTGCCTTCCTGCAGTTCATCCCTTTGAAGTTTGTGTCACCATGGCAACATGTGTGTGAAGGCAAGTGAACTTCATGACGGGGTAAGATCTTCATTGCCTTGCTGCATTTCATCCCTTTGAAGTTTGTGTCACCATGGCAACATGTGTGTTAAGGCAAGTCAACTTCATGACAAGGTAAGATCTTCAAGGACATTGGTTTGCCTTTGATGTCATATTGCCTTGCTGAAGTTCATCCTTTTGAAGTTTGTGTCACCATGGCAACATGTGAGTGAAGGCAAGTGAACTTCATGATGAGGTAAGATCTTCATTGCCTTCCTGCAGTTCATTCCTTTGAAGTTTTTGTCACCATGGCAATATGTGTGTGAAGGCAAGTCAACTTCCTGGTGAGGTAAGATCTTCAAAGAGATTGGTTTGCCTTTGATGTCATATTGCCTTGCTACATGTGTGTGGAGGCAAATCAACTTCATGACAAGGTAAGATCTTCAAGGACATTGGTTTGCCTTTGATGTCATATTGCCTTGCTGAAGTTCATCCTTTTGAAGTTTGTGTCACCATGGCAACATGTGTGTGAAGGCAAGTCAACTTCATGACGAGATAAGATCTTCATTGCCTTGCTGCAGTTGATCCCCTTGAAGTTTGTGTCACTTTGGTAACATGTGACACAAACTTGCTTTGTTGCAGTTCATCCCTTTGAAGTTTTTGTCACCATGGAAACATGTGTGTGAAGGCAAGTCAACTTACTGGTGAGGTAAGATCTTCAAAAAGATTGATTTGCCTTTGATGTCATATTGCCTTGCTACTTTTCATCCCTTTGAAGTTTGTGTCACTATGGCAACATATGTGTGGAGGAAAATCAACTTCATGACAAGGTAAGATCTTCAAGGACATTGGTTTGCCTTTGATGTCATATTGCCTTGCTGCAGTTTATCCCTTTGAAGTTTGTGTCACCATGGCAACATGTGTGTGAAGGCAAGTCAACTTTATGACAAGGTAAGATCTTCATTGAGACTGGTTTGCCTTTGATATCATTCACCAAAACGAAGATAGCCGTACAGTTTCATATTTACATGTGAGCAGACTCTAAATGACTTCAACCTAGGTAACATCTTCCAAGTCAATATATTGCCTTGCTGCAGTTCATCCCTTTGAAGTTTGTGTCACCATGGCAACATGTGTGTGAAGGCAAGTCAACTTCCTGGCGAGTTAGGATCTTCAAAGAGATTGGTTTGCCTTTGATGTCATATTGTCTTGCTGCAGTTCATCGCTTTGAAGTTTGTGTCACCATGGCAACATGTGTGTGAAGGCAAGTCAACTTCATGACGAGGTAAGATCTTCATTGCCTTGCTGCAGTTCATCCCTTTGAAGTTTGTGTCACCATGGCAACATGTGTGTGAAGGCAAGTCAACTTCATGACGAGGTAAGATCTTCATTGCCTTTCTACAGTTCATCCCCTTGAAGTTTATGTCACTTTGGTAACATGTTACACAAACTTGCTTTGTTGCAGTTCATCCCTTTGAAGTTTTTCTCACCATGGCAACATGTGTGTGTAGGCAAGTCAACTTCATGACAAGGTAAGATCTTCAAGGACATTGGTTTGCCTTTGATGTCTTTTCTCCTTGCTGCAGTTCATCCCTTTGAAGTTTGTGTCACCATGGGAACATGTGTGTGAAGGCAAGTGAACTTTATGACAAGGTAAGATCTTCATTGAGACTGGTTTGCCTTTGATGTCATTCACCAATACGAAGATAGCCGTACGGTTTCATATTTACATGTGAGGAGACTCTAAATGACTTCTACCTAGGTAACATCTTCCAAGTCAATATATTGCCTTGCTGCAGTTCATCCCTTTGAAGTTTGTGTCACCATGGCAACATGTGTGTGAAGGCAAGTCAACTTCATGACGAGGTAAGATCTTCATTGCCTTGCTGCAGTTCATCCCTTTGAAGTTTGTGTCACCATGGCAACATGTGTGTGAATGCAAGTCAACTCCATGACAAGGTAAGATCTTCAAGGACATTGGTTTGCCTTTGTTGTCATGTTGCCTTGCTGCAGCTCATCCCTTTGAAGTTTGTGTCACCATGGCAATATGTGAGTGACTGCAAGTCATCTTCATGGCGAGGTAAGATCTTCAAGGACATTGGTTTGCCTTTGATGTCTTTTGTCCTTGCTGCAGTTCATCCCTTTGAAGTTTGTGTCACCATGGGAACATGTGTGTGAAGGCAAGTGAACTTCATGACGAGGTAAGATCCTAATTGCCTTGCTGCAGTTCATTCCTTTGAAGTTTTTGTCACCATGGCAACATGTGTGTGAAGGCAAGTCAACTTCATGACAAGGTAAGATCTTCAAGGACATTGGTTTGCCTTTGATGTCATATTGCCTTGCTGCAGTTAATCCCATTGAAGTTTGTGTCAATTCGGTAACATGTGACACAAACTTGCTTTGTTGCAGTTCATCCCTTTGAAGTTGTTGTCACCATGGAAACATTTGTGTGAAGGCAAGTCAACTTACTGGTGAGGTAAGATCTTCAAAGAGATTGGTTTGCCTTGTGTCACTTTCGTGACATGTGTGTGAAGGCAAGTCAACTTCATGACGAGGTAAGATCTTCATTGCCTTGCTGCAGTTCATCTCTTTGAAGTTTGTGTCACCATGGCAACATGTGTGTTAAGGCAAGTCAACTTCATGACAAGGTAAGATCTTCAAGGACATTGGTTTGCCTTTGATGTCATATTGCCTTGCTACAGTTCATCCCATTGAAGTTGGTGTCACTTTGATAACATGTGACACAAACTTGCTTTGTTGCAGTTCATCCCTTTGAAGTTTTTGTCACCATAGTAACATGTGTCTGAAGGCAAGTCAACTTCATGACAAGGTAAGATCTTCAAGGACATTGGTTTGCCTTTGATGTCATATTGACTTGCTGCAGTTCATCCCTTTGAAGTTTGTGTCACTTCGGTAACATGTGACACAAACTTGCTTTGTTGCAGTTCATCGCTTTGAAGTTTTTGTCACCATGGAAACATGTGTGTGAAGGCAAGTCAACTTACTGGTGAGGTAAGATCTTCAAAGAGATTGGTTTGCCTTTGATGTCATATTGCCTTGCTGTAGTTCATCCCTTTGAAGTTTGTGTCACCATGGCAACATGTGTGTGAAGGCAAGTCAACTTCCTGGTGAGGTAGGATCTTCAAAGAGATTGGTTTGCCTTTGATGTCATATTGCCTTGCTGCAGTTCATCCTTTTGAAGTTTGTGTCACCATGGCAACATGTGTGTGAAGGCAAGTCAACTTCATGACGAGGTAAGATCTTCATTGCCTTGCTGCAGTTCATCCCTTTGAAGTTTGTGTCACCATGGCAACATGTGTGTGAAGGCAAGTGAACTTCATGACGAGGTAAGATCTTCATTGCCTTGCTGCAGTTCATCCCTTTGAAGTTTGTGTCACCATGGCAACATGTGTGTGAATGCAAGTCAACTTCATGACAAGGTAAGATCTTCAAGGACATTGGTTTGCCTTTGTTGTCATGTTGCCTTGCTGCAGCTCATCCCTTTGAAGTTTGTGTCACCATGGCAACATGTGAGTGACGGCAAATCAACTTCATGGCGAGGTAAGATCTTCAAGGACATTGGTTTGCCTTTGATGTCTTTTGTCCTTGCTGCAATTCATCCCTTTGAAGTTTGTGTCACCATGGCAACATGTGTGTGAATGCAAGTCAACTTCATGACAAGATATGATCTTGAAGGACATTGGTTTGCCTTTGACGTCATATTGCCTTGCTACAGTTCATCCCATTGAAGTTTGTGTCACTTTGGTAACATGTGACACAAACTTGCCTTGTTGCAGTTCATCCCTTTGAAGTTTGTGTCACTTCGCTAACATGTGACACAAACTTGCTTTAATTCAGTTAATCCCATTGAAGTTTGTGTCACCATGGCAACGTGTGTGTTAAGGCAAGTCAACTTCATGACAAGGTAAGCTCTTCAAGGACATTGGTTTGCCTTTGATGTCATATTGCCTTGCTGCAGTTCATCCCTTTGAAGTTTGTGTCACCATGGCAACATGTGTGTTAAGGCAAGTCAACTTCATGACAAGGTAAGATCTTCAAGGACATTGGTTTGCTTTGATGTCATATTGCCTTTTTGCAGTTCATCCTTTTGAAGTTTGTGTCACTTTGGTAACATGTGACACAAACTTGCCTTGTTGCAGTTCATCCCTTTGAAGTTTGTGTCACTTCGCTAACATGTGACACAAACTTGCTTTAATGCAGTTAATCCCATTGAAGTTTGTGTCACCATGGCAACATGTGTGTGAAGTCAAGTCAACTTAATGACAAGGTAAGATCTTCATTGAGATTGGTTTACCTTTGATGTCATTCACCACTACGAAGATAGTGGGAGAGTTTCATAGTTACATGGGAGCAGGCTGTAAATTACTTTTAACTAGGTAACATCTTCCAAGTCAATATATTGCCTTGCTGCAGTTCATCCCTTTGAAGTTTGTGTCACCATGGCAACATGTGTGTGAAGGCAACTCAACTTCATGGCGAGATAAGATCTTCAAAGAGATTGGTTTGCTTTTGATGTCATATTGCCTTGCTACAGTTCATCCCTTTGAAGTTTTTGTCACCATGGCAACATGTGTGTGAAAGCAAGTCAACTTCATGAAGAGGTAAGATCTTCAATGCCTTGCTGCAGTTCATCCCTTTGAAGTTTGTGTCACCATGGCAACATGTGTGTGAAGGCAAGTCAACTTCATGACGAGGTAAGATCTTCATTGCCTTGCTGCAGTTCATCCCTTTGAAGTTTGTGTCACCATGGCAACATGTGTTTTAAGCCAAGTCAACTTCATGACAAGGTAAGATCTTCAAGGAGGTTGGTTTGAATTTGATGTCATATTGCCTTGTTGCAGTTCATCCCTTTGAAGTTTGTGTCACCATGGCAACATGTGTGTGAATGCAAGTCAACTTCATGACAAGGTCAGATCTTCAAGGAGGTTGGTTTGAATTTGATGTCATATTGCCTTGCTGCAGTTCATCCCTTTGAAGTTGGTGTCACCATGGCAACATGTGTGTGAAGGCAAGTCAACTTCATGACAAGGTAAGATCTTCAAGGACATTGGTTTGCCTTTGATGTCTTTTGTCCTTACTGCAGTTCATCCCTTTGAAGTTTGTGTCACCATGGCAACATGTGTGTTAAGGCAAGTCAACTTCATGACAAGGTAAGATCTTCAAGGACATTGGTTTGCCTTTGATGTCATATTGCCTTGCTACATGTGTGTGGAGGCATATCAACTTCTTGACAAGGTAAGATCTTCAAGGACATTGGTTTGCCTTTGATGTCATATTGCCTTGCTGAAGTTCATCCTTTTGAAGTTTGTGTCACCATGGCAACATGTGAGTGAAGGCAAGTGAACTTCATGATGAGGTAAGATCTTCATTGCCTTCCTGCAGTTCATTCCTTTGAAGTTTTTGTCACCATGGCAATATGTGTGTGAAGGCAAGTCAACTTCCTGGTGAGGTAAGATCTTCAAAGATATTGGTTTGCCTTTGATGTCATATTGCCTTGCTGCAGTTCATCCCTTTGAAGTTTTTGTCACTTTGGTAACATGTGAGTGAAGGCAAGTGAACTTCATGATGAGGTAAGATCTTCATTGCCTTCCTGCAGTTCATTCCTTTGAAGTTTTTGTCACCATGGCAACATGTGTTTGAAGGCAAGTCAACTTCATGACAAGGTAAGATCTTCAAGGAGATTGGTTTACCTTTTATGTCATATTGACTTGCTGCAGTTCATCCCTTTGAATTTTGTGTCACTTCGGTAACATGTGACACAAACTTGCTTTGTTGCAGTTCATCCCTTTGAAGTTTTTGTCACCATGGCAACATGTGTGTGAAGGCAAGTCAACTTCATGACGAGGTAAGATCTTTATGGTGATTGGTTTGCCTTTGATGGCATTCACCACTACACAATTAGTGGTACAGTTTCATAGTTACATGGGAGCAGGCTCTAAATTACTTTTAACTAGATAACATCTTCCAAGTCAATACATTGCCTTGCTGCAGTTCATCCCTTTGAAGTTTGTGTCACCATGGCAACATGTGTGTGAAGGCAAGTCAACTTTATGACAAGTTAAGATCTTCATTGCCTTACTGCAGTTCATCCCTTTAACGTTTGTGTCACCATGGCAACATGTGTGTGAAGGCAAGTCAATTTCATGGCGAGGTAAGATCTTCAAAGAGATTGGTTTGCCTTTGATGTCATATTGCCTTGCTACAGTTCATCCCTTTGAAGTTTGTGTCACTTTGGTAACATGTGACACAAACTTGTTTTGTTGCAGTTCATCCCTTTACAGTTTTTGTCACCATGGCAACATGTGTGTTAAGGGAAGTCAACTTCATGACAAGGTAAGATCTTGATTGAGATTGGTTTGCCTTTGATGATTCACCACTACGAAGATAGTGGTACAGTTTCGTAGTTACAAGTGAGCAGACTCTAAATGACTTATAACTAGGTAGCATCTTCCAAGTCAATATATTGCCTTGCTGCAGTTCATCCCTTTGAAGTTTGTGTCATCATGGCAACATGTGTGTGAAGGCATGTCAACTTCATGACAAGGTAAGATCTTGATTGAGATTGGTTTGCCTTTGATGATTCACCACTACGAAGATAGTGGTACAGTTTCGTAGTTACAAGTGAGCAGACTCTAAATGACTTATAACTAGGTAGCATCTTCCAAGTCAATATATTGCCTTGCTGCAGTTCATCCCTTTGAAGTTTGTGTCACCATGGCAACATGTGAGTGACGGCAAGTCAATTTCATGGCGAGGTAATATCTTTAAAGAGATTGGTTTGCCTTTGATGTCATATTGCCTTCCTAGAATTCATCTCTATGAAGTTCGTGTCACTTTGGTAACATGTGACACAAACTTGCTTTGCTGCAGGTCATCCCTTTGAAGTTTTTGTCACCATGGTAACATGTGTGTTAAGGCAAGTCAACTTCATGACAAGGTAAGATCTTTAAGGAGGTTGGTTTGCCTTTGATGTCATATTGCCTTGCTGCAGTTCATCCCTTTGAAGTTGGTGTCACCATGGCAACATGTGTGTGAAGGCAAGTCAACTTCATGACAAGGTAAGGTCTTCAAGGACATTGGTTTGCCTTTGATGTCTTTTGTCCTTACTACAGTTCATCCCTTTGAAGTTTGTGTCACCATGGCAACATGTGAGTGAAGGCAAGTGAACTTCATGATGAGGTAAGATCTTCATTGCCTTCCTGCAGTTCATTCCTTTGAAGTTTTTGTCACCATGGCAATATGTGTGTGAAGGCAATCAACTTCCTGGTGAGGTAAGATCTTCAAAGAGATTGGTTTGCCTTTGATGTCATATTGCCTTGCTACATGTGTGTGGAGGCAAATCAACTTCATGACAAGGTAAGATCTTCAAGGACATTGGTTTGCCTTTGATGTCATATTGCCTTGCTGCAGTTCATCCCTTTGAAGTTTTTGTCACTTTGGTAACATGTGACACAAACTTGCTTTGCTGTAGTTCATCCCTTTCAAGTATGTGTCACCATGGCAACATGTGTGTGAAGGCAAGTCAACTTTATGACAAGGTAAGTTCTTCATTGAGACTGGTTTGCCCTTGATGTCATTCACCAATATGAAGATAGTGGCACAGTTTCATAGTTACATGTGAGCAGACTCTAAATGACTTATAACTAGGTAACATCTTCCAGGTCAACATATTGCCTTGCTGCAGTTCATCCCTTTGAAGTTTGTGTCACCATGGCAACATGTGTGTGAAGGCAAGTCAACTTCATGACGAGGTAAGATCTTCATTGCCTTGCTGCAGTTCATCCCTTTGAAGTTTGTGTCACCATGGCAACATGTGTGTTAAAGCAAGTCAACTTCATGACAAGGTAAGATCTTCAAGGACATTGGTTTGTCTTTGTTGTCATATTGCCTTGCTACATGTGTGTGGAGGCAAGTCAACTTCATGGCGAGGTAAGATCTTCAAACAGATTGTTTTACCTTTGATGTCATATTGCCTTGCTACAGTTCAACCCTTTGAAGTTTGTGTCACTTTGGTAACATGTGTGTGAAGGCAAGTCAACTTCATGACGAGGTAAGATCTTCATTGCCTTGCTGCAGTTCGTCCCTTTGAAGTTTGTGTCACCATGGCAACACATGTGTGACTGTAAGTCAACGTCATGAAAAGGTAAGATCTTCAAGGACATTGGTTTGCCTTTGTTGTCATATTGCCTTGCTGCAGCTCATCCCTTTGAAGTTTGTGTCACCATGGCAACATGTGAGTGAAGGCAAGTCAACTTCATGGCGAGGTAAGATCTTCAAACAGATTGTTTTGCCTTTGATGTCATATTGCCTTGCTACAGTTCAACCCTTTGAAGTTTGTGTCACTTTGGTAACATGTGTGTGAAGGCAAGTCAACTTCATGACAAGGTAAGATCTTCAAGGACATTGGTTTGCCTTTGATGTCATATTGACTTCCTGCAGTTCATCCCTTTGAAGTTCGTGTCACTTCGGTAACATGTGACACAAACTTGCTTTGTTACAGTTCATCCCTTTGAAGTTTTTCTCACCATGGCAACATGTGTGTTAAGGCAAGTCAACTTCATGACAAGATAAGATCTTCAAGGACATTGGTTTGCCTTTGATGTCATATTGCCTTGTTGCAGTTCATCCTTTTGAAGTTTGTGTCACCATTGCAACATGTGTGTGAAGGCAAGTGAACTTCATGATGAGGTAAGATCTTCATTGCCTTGCTGCAGTTCATTCCTTTGAAGTTTTTGTCACCATGGCAACATGTGTGTGAAGGCAAGTCAACTTCATGACAATGTAAGATCTTTAAGGACATTGGTTTGCCTTTGATGTCATATTGCCTTGATGTAGTTCATCCCTTTGAGGTTTGTGTCACCATGGCAACATGTGTGTGAAGGCAAGTCAACTTTATGACAAGGTAAGACCTTCATTGAGACTGGTTTGCCTTTGATGTCATTCACCAATACAAAGATAGCCGTACAGTTTCATATTTACATGTGAGGAGACTCTAAATGACTTCTACCTAGGTAACATCTTCCAAGTCAATATATTGCCTTGCTGCAGTTCATCCCTTTGAAGTTTGTGTCACCATGGCAACATGTGTGTGAAGGCAAGTCAACTTCCTGGTGAGGTAGGATCTTCAAAGAGATTGGTTTGCCTTTGATGTCATATTGCCTTGCTGCAGTTCATCCTTTTGAAGTTTGTGTCACCATGGCAACATGTGTGTGAAGGCAAGTCAACTTCATGACGAGGTAAGATCTTCATTGCCTTGCTGCAGTTCATCCCTTTGAAGTTTGTGTCACCATGGCAACATGTGTGTGAAGGCAAGTGAACTTCATGACGAGGTAAGATCTTCATTGCCTTGCTGCAGTTCATCCCTTTGAAGTTTGTGTCACCATGGCAACATGTGTGTGAATGCAAGTCAACTTCATGACAAGGTAAGATCTTCAAGGACATTGGTTTGCCTTTGTTGTCATGTTGCCTTGCTGCAGCTCATCCCTTTGAAGTTTGTGTCACCATGGCAACATGTGAGTGACGGCAAATCAACTTCATGGCGAGGTAAGATCTTCAAGGACATTGGTTTGCCTTTGATGTCTTTTGTCCTTGCTGCAATTCATCCCTTTGAAGTTTGTGTCACCATGGCAACATGTGTGTGAATGCAAGTCAACTTCATGACAAGATATGATCTTGAAGGACATTGGTTTGCCTTTGACGTCATATTGCCTTGCTACAGTTCATCCCATTGAAGTTTCTGTCACTTTGGTAACATGTGACACAAACTTGCCTTGTTGCAGTTCATCCCATTGAAGTTTGTGTCACTTTGGTAACATGTGACACAAACTTGCCTTGTTGCAGTTCATCCCTTTGAAGTTTGTGTCACTTCGCTAACATGTGACACAAACTTGCTTTAATGCAGTTAATCCCATTGAAGTTTGTGTCACCATGGCAACGTGTGTGTTAAGGCAAGTCAACTTCATGACAAGGTAAGCTCTTCAAGGACATTGGTTTGCCTTTGATGTCATATTGCCTTGCTGCAGTTCATCCCTTTGAAGTTTGTGTCACCATGGCAACATGTGTGTTAAGGCAAGTCAACTTCATGACAAGGTAAGATCTTCAAGGACATTGGTTTGCTTTGATGTCATATTGCCTTTTTGCAGTTCATCCTTTTGAAGTTTGTGTCACCATGGCAACATGTGTGTGAAGGGAATTCAACTTCATGACAAGGCAAGATCTTCAAGGACATTGGTTTGCCTTTGATGTCATATTGCCTTGCTGCAGTTCATCCCTTTGAAGTTTGTGTCACCATGGCAACATGTGTGTGAATGCAAGTCAACTTCATGACAAGATATGATCTTGAAGGACATTGGTTTGCCTTTGACGTCATATTGCCTTGCTACAGTTCATCCCATTGAAGTTTGTGTCACTTTGGTAACATGTGACACAAACTTGCCTTGTTGCAGTTCATCCCATTGAAGTTTGTGTCACTTTGGTAACATGTGACACAAACTTGCCTTGTTGCAGTTCATCCCTTTGAAGTTTGTGTCACTTCGCTAACATGTGACACAAACTTGCTTTAATGCAGTTAATCCCATTGAAGTTTGTGTCACCATGGCAACATGTGTGTGAAGTCAAGTCAACTTAATGACAAGGTAAGATCTTCATTGAGATTGGTTTACCTTTGATGTCATTCACCACTACGAAGATAGTGGGAGAGTTTCATAGTTACATGGGAGCAGGCTGTAAATTACTTTTAACTAGGTAACATCTTCCAAGTCAATATATTGCCTTGCTGCAGTTCATCCCTTTGAAGTTTGTGTCACCATGGCAACATGTGTGTGAAGGCAACTCAACTTCATGGCGAGATAAGATCTTCAAAGAGATTGGTTTGCTTTTGATGTCATATTGCCTTGCTACAGTTCATCCCTTTGAAGTTTTTGTCACCATGGCAACATGTGTGTGAAAGCAAGTCAACTTCATGAAGAGGTAAGATCTTCAATGCCTTGCTGCAGTTCATCCCTTTGAAGTTCGTGTCACCATGGCAACATGTGTGTGAAGGCAAGTCAACTTCATGACGAGGTAAGATCTTCATTGCCTTGCTGCAGTTCATCCCTTTGAAGTTTGTGTCACCATGGCAACATGTGTTTTAAGCCAAGTCAACTTCATGACAAGGTAAGATCTTCAAGGAGGTTGGTTTGAATTTGATGTCATATTGCCTTGTTGCAGTTCATCCCTTTGAAGTTTGTGTCACCATGGCAACATGTGTGTGAATGCAAGTCAACTTCATGACAAGGTCAGATCTTCAAGGAGGTTGGTTTGAATTTGATGTCATATTGCCTTGCTGCAGTTCATCCCTTTGAAGTTGGTGTCACCATGGCAACATGTGTGTGAAGGCAAGTCAACTTCATGACAAGGTAAGATCTTCAAGGACATTGGTTTGCCTTTGATGTCTTTTGTCCTTACTGCAGTTCATCCCTTTGAAGTTTGTGTCACCATGGCAACATGTGTGTTAAGGCAAGTCAACTTCATGACAAGGTAAGATCTTCAAGGACATTGGTTTGCCTTTGATGTCATATTGCCTTGCTACATGTGTGTGGAGGCATATCAACTTCTTGACAAGGTAAGATCTTCAAGGACATTGGTTTGCCTTTGATGTCATATTGCCTTGCTGAAGTTCATCCTTTTGAAGTTTGTGTCACCATGGCAACATGTGAGTGAAGGCAAGTGAACTTCATGATGAGGTAAGATCTTCATTGCCTTCCTGCAGTTCATTCCTTTGAAGTTTTTGTCACCATGGCAATATGTGTGTGAAGGCAAGTCAACTTCCTGGTGAGGTAAGATCTTCAAAGATATTGGTTTGCCTTTGATGTCATATTGCCTTGCTACATGTGTGTGGAGGCAAATCAACTTCATGACAAGGTAAGATCTTCAAGGACATTGGTTTGCCTTTGATGTCATATTGCCTTGCTGCAGTTCATCCCTTTGAAGTTTTTGTCACTTTGGTAACATGTGAGTGAAGGCAAGTGAACTTCATGATGAGGTAAGATCTTCATTGCCTTCCTGCAGTTCATTCCTTTGAAGTTTTTGTCACCATGGCAACATGTGTTTGAAGGCAAGTAAACTTCATGACAATGTAAGATCTTCAAGGACATTGGTTTGCCTTTGATGTCATATTACCTTGCTGCAGTTCATCCCTTTGAAGTTTGTGTCACCATGGCAACATGTGTGTGATGGCAAGTCAACTTCATGACGAGGTAAGATCTTCATTGCCTTGCTGCAGTTCATGCCTTTGAAGTTTGTGTCACCATGGCAATATGTGTGTGAAGGCAAGTCAACTTCCTGGTGAGGTAAGATCTTCAAAGAGATTGGTTTGCCTTTGATGTCATATTGCCTTTCTACATGTGTGTGGAGGCAAATCAACTTCATGAAAAGGTAAGATCTTCAAGGACATTGGTTTGCCTTTGATGTCATATTGCCTTGCTGCAGTTCATCCCTTTGAAGTTTGTGTCACTTCGCTAACATGTGACACAAACTTGCTTTAATGCAGTTAATCCCATTGAAGTTTGTGTCACCATGGCAACATGTGTGTGAAGTCAAGTCAACTTAATGACAAGGTAAGATCTTCATTGAGATTGGTTTGCCTTTGATGTCATTCACCACTACGAAGATACTGGGACAGTTTCATAGTTACATGGGAGCAGGCTCTAAATTACTTTTAACTAGGTAACATCTTCCAAGTCAATATATTGCCTTGCTGCAGTTCATCTCTTTGAAGTTTGTGTCACCATGGCAACATGTGAGTGAAGGCAAGTCAAGTTCATGGCGAGGTAAGATCTTCAAACAGATTGTTTTGCCTTTGATGTCATATTGCCTTGCTACAGTTCAACCCTTTGAAGTTTGTGTCACTTTGGTAACATGTGTGTGAAGGCAAGTCAACTTCATGACAAGGTAAGATCTTCAAGGACATTGGTTTGCCTTTGATGTCATATTGACTTCCTGCAGTTCATCCCTTTAAAGTTCGTGTCACTTCGGTAACATGTGACACAAACTTGCTTTGTTGCATTTCATCACTTTGAAGTTTTTGTCACCATGGCAACATGTGTGTGGATGCAAGTCAACTTCAAGACAAGGTAAGATCTTTAAGGACATTGGTTTGCCTTTGATGTCATATTGCCTTGCTGCAGTTCATCCCTTTGAAGTTTGTGTCACCATGGCAACATCTGTCTTAAGGCAAGTCAACTTCATTGTAAGGTAAGATCTTCAAGGACATTGGTTTGCCTTTGATGTCTTTTCTCCTTGCTGCAGTTCATCCCTTTGAAGTTTGTGTCACCATGGCAACATGTGACACAAACTTGCTTTGCTGCAGTTTATCCCTTTGAGGTTTTTGTCACCATGGAAACATGTGTGTGAAGGCAAGTCAACTTACTGGTGAGGTAAGATCTTCAAAGAGATTGGTTTGCCTTTGATGTCATATTGCCTTGCTGTAGTTCATCCCTTTGAAGTTTGTGTCACCATGGCAACATGTGTGTGAAGGCAAGTCAACTTCCTGGCGAGTTAGGATCTTCAAAGAGATTGGTTTGCCTTTGATGTCATATTGCCTTGCTGCAGTTCATCGCTTTGAAGTTTGTGTCACCATGGCAACATGTGTGTGAAGGCAAGTCAACTTCATGGCGAGGTAAGATCTTCAAGGACATTGGTTTGCCTTTGATGTCTGTTGTCCTTGCTGCAGTTCATCCCTTTGAAGTTTCTGTCACCATGGCAACATGTGTGTTAAGGCAAGTCAACTTCATGACAAGGTAAGACCTTCAAGGACATTGGTTTGCCTTTGATTCCATATTGCCTTGCTGCAGTTCATCCCTTTGAAGTTTGTGTCACCATGGCAACATGTGTGTGAAGGCAAGTCAACTTTATGACAAGGTAAGATCTTCATTGAGACTGGTTTGCCTTTGATGTCATTCACCAATACGAAGATAGCCGTACAGTTTCATATTTACATGTGAGCAGACTCTAAATGACTTCTACCTAGGTAACATCTTCCAAGTCAATATATTGCCTTGCTGCAGTTCATCCCTTTGAAGTTTGTGTCACCATGGCAACATGTTTGTGAAGGCAAGTGAACTTCATGATGAGGTATGATCTTCATTGCCTTGCTGCAGTTCATCCCTTTGAAGTTCGTGTCACCATGGCAACATGTGTGTGGATGCAAGTCAACTTCAAGACAAGGTAAGATCTTCAAGGACATTGGTTTGCCTTTGATGTCATATTGCCTTGCTTCAGTTTTTCCCTTTGAAGTTTGTGTCACCATGGCAACATGTGTGTGAAGGCAAGTCAACTTCATGACGTGGTAAGATCTTCATTGCCTTGCTGCAGTTCATCCCTTTGAAGTTTGTGTCACCATGGCAACATGTGTGTGAATGCAAGTCAACTTCATGACAAGGTAAGATCTTCAAGGACATTGGTTTGCCTTCGATGTCATATTGCCTTGCTACAGTTCATCCCCTTGAAATTTGTGTCACTTTGGTAACATGTGACACAAACTTGCTTTGTTGGAGTTCATCCCTTTGAAGTCTTTCTGACCATGGCAACATGTGTGTGTAGGCAAGTCAACTTCTTCAAGGACATTGGTTTGCCTTCGATGTCATATTGCCTTACTACAGTTCATCCCCTTGAAGTTTGTGTCACCATGGCAACATGTGACACAAACTTGCTTTGCTGCAGTTCATCCCTTCGAGGTTTTTGTCACCATGGCAACATGTGTGTGAAGGCAAGTCAACTTCATGACGAGGTAAGATCTTCATTGCCTTGCTGCAGTTCATCCCTTTGAAGTTTGTGTCACCATGGCAACATGTGTGTGTGAAGGCAAGTCAACTTCATGACGAGATAAGATCTTCATTGCCTTGCTGCAGTTGATCCCCTTGAAGTTTGTGTCACTTTGGTAACATGTGACACAAACTTCCTTTGTTGCAGTTCATCCCTTTGAAGTTTTTGTCACCATGACAACATGTGGGTGAAGGCAAGTCAACTTCATGACAAGGTAAGATCTTCAAGGACATTGGTTTGCCTTTGATGTCATATTGACTTGCTGCAGTTCATCCCTTTGAATTTTGTGTCACTTCGGTAACATATGACACAAACTTGCTTTGTTGCAGTTCATCCCTTTGAAGTTTTTGTCACCATGGAAACATGTGTGTGAAGGCAAGTCAACTTACTGGTGAGGTAAGATCTTCAAAAAGATTGGTTTGCCTTTGATGTCATATTGCCTTGCTACATTTCATCCCTTTGAAGTTTGTGTCACTATGGCAACATGTGTGTGGAGGAAAATCAACTTCATGACAAGGTAAGATCTTCAAGGACATTGGTTTGCCTTTGATGTCATATTGCCTTGCTGCAGTTCATCCCTTTGAAGTTTGTGTCACCATGGCAACATGTGTGTGAAGGCAAGTGAACTTCAAAATGAGGTAAGATCTTCATTGCCTTGCTGCAGTTCATCCCTTTGAAGTTTGTGTCACCATGGCAACATGTGTGTGAAGGCAAGTCAACTTTATGACAAGGTAAGATCTTCATTGAGACTGGTTTGCCTTTGATATCATTCACCAAAACGAAGATAGCCGTACAGTTTCATATTTACATGTGAGCAGACTCTAAATGACTTCAACCTAGGTAACATCTTCCAAGTCAATATATTGCCTTGCTGCAGTTCATCCCTTTGAAGTTTGTGTCACCATGGCAACATGTGTGTGAAGGCAAGTCAACTTCCTGGCGAGTTAGGATCTTCAAAGAGATTGGTTTGCCTTTGATGTCATATTGCCTTGCTGCAGTTCATCGCTTTGAAGTTTGTGTCACCATGGCAACATGTGTGTGAAGGCAAGTCAACTTCATGACGAGGTAAGATCTTCATTGCCTTACTGCAGTTCATCCTTTGAAGTTTGTGTCACCATGGCAACATGTGTGTGAAGGCAAGTCAACTTCATGACAAGGTAAGATCTTCAAGGACATTGGTTTGCCTTTGATGTCATATTAACTTGCTGCAGTTCATCCCTTTGAATTTTGTGTCACCATGGCAACATGTGTGTGAAGGCAAGTCAACTTCATGACGAGGTAAGATCTTCATTGCCTTACTGCAGTTCATCCTTTGAAGTTTGTGTCACCATGGCAACATGTGTGTGAAGGCAAGTCAACTTCATGACAAGGTAAGATCTTCAAGGACATTGGTTTGCCTTTGATGTCATATTAACTTGTTGCAGTTCATCCCTTTGAAATTTTTGTCACCATGGAAACATGTGTGTGAAGGCAAGTCAACTTTATGACAACGTGAGATCTTCATTGAGACTGGTTTGCCTTTGATGTCATTCACCAATACGAAGATAGCCGTACAGTTTCATATTTACATGTGAGCAGACTCTAAATGACTTCTACCTAGGTAACATCTTCCAAGTCAATATATTGCCTTGCTGCAGTTCATCCCTTTGAAGTTTGTGTCACCATGGCAACATGTGTGTGAAGGCAAGTCAACTTCCTGGCGAGTTAGGATCTTCAAAGAGATTGGTTTGCCTTTGATGTCATATTGCCTTGCTGCAGTTCATCGCTTTGAAGTTTGTGTCACCATGGCAACATGTGTGTGAAGGCAAGTCAACTTCATGGCGAGGTAAGATCTTCAAGGACATTGGTTTGCCTTTGATGTCTTTTGTCCTTGCTGCAGTTCATCCCTTTGAAGTTTGTGTCACCATGGCAACATGTGTGTGAATGCAAGTCAACTTCATGACAAGGTAAGATCTTGAAGGACATTGGTTTGCCTTTGATGTCATATTGCCATGTGAGCAGGCTCTAAATGACTTATGACTAGGTAAGATCTTCCAAGTCGATATATTGCCTTGCTACAGTTCATCCCTTTGAAGTACATGTCAGCATGGCAACATGTGATTGACGGCAAGTCAATTTCATGGCGAGGTAAGATCTTCAAAGAAATTGGTTTGCCTTTGATGTCATATTGCCTTCCTACAATTCATCATTGGCTTTGAAGTTTGTGTCACTTTGGTAACATGTGACACAAACTTGTTTTGTTGCAGTTCATCCCTTTACAGTTTTTGTCACCATGGCAACATGTGTGTTAAGGGCAGTCAACTTCATGACAAGGTAAGATCTTCAAGGACATTGGTTTGCCTTTGATGTCATATTGCCTTGCTGCAGTTCATCCCTTTCAAGTTTGTGTCATCATGGCAACATGTGTGTGAAGGCAAGTCAACTTCATGACAAGGTAAGATCTTGATTGAGATTGGTTTGCCTTTGATGATTCACCACTACGAAGATAGTGGTACAGTTTCGTAGTTACAAGTGAGCAGACTCTAAATGACTTATAACTAGGTAGCATCTTCCAAGTCAATATATTGCCTTGCTGCAGTTCATCCCTTTGAAGTTTGTGTCACCATGGCAACATGTGAGTGACGGCAAGTCAATTTCATGGCGAAGTAATATCTTTAAAGAGATTGGTTTGCCTTTGATGTCATATTGCCTTCCTACAATTCATCTCTATGACGTTCGTGTCACTTTGGTAACATGTGACACAAACTTGCTTTGCCGCAGGTCATCCCTTTGAAGTTTTTGTCACCATGGTAACATGTGTTTGAAGGCAAGTGAACTTCATGACAAGGTAAGATCTTCAAGGACATTGGTTTGCCTTTGATGTCATATTGGCTTGCTGCAGTTCATCCCTTTGAAGTTTTTGTCACCATGGCAACATGTGTGTGAAGGCAAGTCAACTTCATGACGTGGTAAGATCTTCATTGCCTTGCTGCAGTTCATCCCTTTGAATTTTGTGTCACCATGGCAACATGTGTGTGAATGCAAGTCAACTTCATGACAAGGTAAGATCTTCAAGTACATTGGTTTGCCTTTGATGTCTTTTGTCCTTACTGCAGTTCATCCCTTTGAAGTTTGTGTCACCATGGCAACATGTGTGTTAAGGCAAGTCAACTTCATGACAAGGTAAGATCTTCAAGGACATTGGTTTGCCTTTGATGTCATATTGCCTTGCTGAAGTTCATCCTTTTGAAGTTTGTGTCACCATGGCAACATGTGAGTGACGGCAAGTCAACTTCATGGCGAGGTAAGATCTTCAAGGACATTGGTTTGCCTTTGATGTCTTTTGTCCTTGCTGCAGTTCATCCCTTTGAAGTTTGTGTCACCATGGCAACATGTGTGTGAATGCAAGTCAACTTCATGACAAGGTAAGATCTTCAAGGACATTGGTTTGCCTTTGATGTCATATTGCCTTGCTACAGTTCAACCCTTTGAAGTTTGTGTCACTTTGGTAACATGTGTGTGAAGGCAAGTCAACTTCATGACGAGGTAAGATCTTCATTGCCTTGCTGCAGTTCATCCCTTTGAAGTTTGTGTCACCATGGCAACATGTGTGTGAAGGCAAGTCAACTTCATGACAAGGTAAGATCTTCAAAGAGATTGGTTTGCCTTTGATGTCACATTGCCTTGTTACATTTCATGCCTTTGAAGTTCGTGTCACTTTGGTAACATGTGTGTGAAGGCAAATCAACTTCATGACAAGGTAAGATCTTCAAGGACATTGGTTTGCCTTTGATGTCATTTTGCCTTGCTGCAGTTCATCCCTTTGAAGTTTGTGTCACCATGGCAACATCTGTCTTAAGGCAAGTCAACTTCATTGTAAGGTAAGATCTTCAAGGACATTGGTTTGCCTTTGATGTCATATTGCCTTGCTGCAGTTAATCCCATTGAAGTTTGTGTCACCATGGCAACATGTTTGTGAAGTCAAGTCAACTTCATGACAAGGTAAGATCTTCATTGAGATTGGTTTGCCTTTGATGTCATTCACCACTACAAAGATGGTGGTACAGTTTCATAGTTTCATGGGAGCAGGCTCTAAATTACTTTTAAATAGGCAACATCGTCCAAGTCAATATATTGCCGAGGTAAGATCTTCAAAGAGATTGGTTTTCCTTTGATGTCATAATGCCTTGCTGCAGTTCATCCCTTTGAAGTTTGTGTCACCATGGCAACATGTGTGTGAAGGCATGTCAACTTTATGACAAGGTAAGATCTTCATTGAGACTGGATTGCCTTTGATGTCATTCACCACTACGAAGATAGCGGCACAGTTTCATAGTTACATGTGAGCAGACTCTAAATGACTTACATCTTCCAAGTCAATATATTGCCTTCCTGCAATTCATGCCTTTGAAGTTTGTTTCACCATGGCAATATGTGTGTGAAGGCAAGTCAACTTCCTGGTGAGGTAAGATCTTCAAAGAGATTGGTTTGCCTTTGATGTCTTTTCTTCTTGCTGCAGTTCATCCCTTTGAAGTTTGTGTCACCATGGCAACATGTGTGTGAAGGCAAGTGAACTTCATGACGAGGTAAGATCTTCATTGCCTTGCTGCAGTTCATTCCTTTGCAGTTTGTGTCACCATGGCAACATGTGTGTTAAGGCAAGTCAACTTCATGCCAAGGTAAGATCTTCAAGAAGGTTGGTTTGCCTTTGATGTCATATTGCCTTGCTGCAGTTCATCCCTTTGAAGTTTGTGTTACCATGGCAACATGTGACACAAACTTGCTTTGCTGCAGTTCATCCCTTTGAGGTTTTTGTCACCATGGCAACATGTGTGTAAAGGCAAGTCAACTTCATGACGAGACAAGATCTTCATTGCCTTGCTGCAGTTCATCCCTTTGAAGTTTGTGTCACCATTGCAACATGTCTGTGAAGGCAAGTCAACTTTATGACAAGTTAAGACCTTGAAGGACATTGGTTTGCCTTTGATGTCATATTACCTTGCTGTATTTCATCCCTTTGAAGTTTGTGTCACCATGGCAACATGTGTGTGAAGGCAAGTCGACTTCATGACGAAGTAAGATCTTCATTGCCTTACTGCAGTTCATCCCTTTGACGTTTGTGTCACCATGGCAACATGTGTGTGAACGTAAGTCAACTTCATGACAAGGTATGATCTTTAAGGACATTGGTTTGCCTTTGATGTCTTTTGTCCTTGCTGCAGTTCATCCCTTTGAAGTTTGTGTCACCATGGCAACATGTGTGTGGAGGAAAATCAACTTCATGACAAGGTAAGATCTTCAAGGACATTGGTTTGCCTTTGATGTCATATTGCCTTGCTGCAGTTCATCCCTTTGAAGTTTGTGTCACCATGGCAACATGTGTGTAAAGGCAGGTCAACTTCATGAGGAGGTAAGATCTTCATTGCCTTGCTGCAGTTCATCCCTTTGAAGTTTGTGTCACCATGGCAACATATCTGTGAAGGCAAGTCAACTTTATGACAAGGTAAGATCTTCATTGAGATTGGTTTGCCTTTGATGTCATTCACCACTACGAAGATAGTGGTACAGTTTCATAGTTACATGTGAGCAGACTCTAAATGACCTATAACTAGGTAAGATCTTCCAAGTCAATATATTGCCTTGCTGCAGTTCATCCCTTTGAAGTTCATGTCACCATGGTAACATGTGTGTGAAGGCAAGTCAACTTCATGACAAGGTAAGATCTTGAAGGACATTGGTTTGCCTTTGATGTCATATTGCCATGTGAGCAGGCTCTAAATGACTTATGACTAGGTAAGATCTTCCAAGTCGATATATTGCCTTGCTGCTGTTCATCCCTTTGAAGTACATGTCAGCATGGCAACATGTTTGTGAAGGCAAGTCAACGTCATGACAAGGTAAGATCTTCACCGAGATTGGTTTGCCTTTGATGTCATTCACCACTACGAAGATAGTGGTACAGTTTCATAGTTACATGTTAGCAGACTCTAAATGACTTAAAAGAAGTTAACATCTTCCAAGTCAATATATTGCCTCGCTGCAGTTCATCCCTTTGAAGTTTGTGTCACCATGGCAACATGTGAGTGACAGCAAGTCAACTTCATGACGAGGTAAGATCTTCAAGGACATTGGTTTGCCTTTGGTGTCCTTTGTCCTTGCTGCAGTTCATCCCTTTGAAGTTTGTGTCACCATGGCAACATGTGTGTGAATGCAAGTCAACTTCATGACAAGGTAAGATCTTGAAGGACATTGGTTTGCCTTTGATGTCATATTGCCTTGCTGCAGTTCATCCCTTTGAAGTTTGTGTCACCATGGCAACATGTATGTGAAGTCAAGTCAACTTCATGACGAGGTAAGATCTTCATTGCCTTGCTGCAGTTCATCCCTTTGAAATTTGTGTCACCATGGCAACATGTCTGGGAAGGCAAGTCAACTTTATGACAAGTTAAGATCTTGAAGGACATTGGTTTGCCTTTGATGTCATATTGCCTTGCCTTTTTTAATCCCTTTGAAGTTTGTGTCACCATGGCAACATGTGTGTAAAGGCAAGTCGACTTCATGACGAAGTAAGATCTTCATTGCCTTGCTGCAGTTCATCCCTTTGACGTTTGTGTCACCATGGCAACATGTGTGTGAAGGTAAGTCAACTTCATGACAAGGTATGATCTTTAAGGACATTGGTTTGCCCTTGATGTCATATTGCCTTGCTGCAGTTCCTCATTTTGAAATTTGTGACACCATGGCAACATGTGTGTGAAGGCAAGTCAACTTCATGACGAGGTAAGATCTTCATTGAGATTGGTTTGCCTTTGATGTCATTCACCACTACGAAGATAGTGGTACAGTTTCATAGTTACATGTGAGCAGACTCTAAATGACCTATAACTAGGTAACATCTTCCAAGTCAATATATTGCCTTGCTGCAGTTCATCCCTTTGAAGTTCATGTCACCATGGTAACATGTGTGTGAAGGCAAGTCAACTTCATGACAAGGTAAGATCTTCAAGGACATTGGTTTGACTTTGATGTCACATTGACTTGCTGCAGTTCATCCCTTTGAATTTTGTGTCACTTCGGTAACATATGACACAAACTTGCTTTGTTGCAGTTCATCCCTTTGAAGTTTTTGTCACCATGGAAACATGTGTGTGAAGGCAAATCAACTTACTGGTGAGGTAAGATCTTCAAAAAGATTGGTTTGCCTTTGATGTCATATTGCCTTGCTACATTTCATCCCTTTGAAGTTTTTGTCACCATGGCAACATGTGTGGAGGAAAATCAACTTCATGACAAGGTAAGATCTTCAAGGACATTGGTTTGCCTTTGATGTCATATTGCCTTGCTGCAGTTCATCCCTTTGAAGTTTGTGTCACCATGGCAACATGTGTGTGAAGGCAAGTCAACTTCATGACGAGGTAAGATCTTCATTGCCTTGCTGCAGTACATCCCTTTGAAGTTTGTGTCACCATGGCAACATGTGTGTGAATGCAAGTCAACTTCATGACAAGGTCAGATCTTCAAGGACATTGGTTTGCCTTTGTTGTCATGTTGCCTTGCTGCAGCTCATCCCTTTGAAGTTTGTGTCACCATGGCAACATGTGAGTGACGGCAAGTCAACTTCATGGCGAGGTAAGATCTTCAAGGACATTGGTTTGCCTTTGATGTCTTTTGTCCTTGCTGCAGTTCATCCCTTTGAAGTTTGTGTCACCATGGCAACATGTGTGTGAAGGCAAGTCAACTTTATGACAAGGTGAGATCTTCATTGAGAGTGGTTTGCCTTTGATGTCATTCACCAATACGAAGATAGCCGTACAGTTTCATATTTACATATGAGCAGACTCTAAATGACTTCTACCTAGGTAACATCTTCCAAGTCAATATATTGCCTTGCTGCAGTTCATCCCTTTTAAGTTTGTGTCACCATGGCAACATGTGTGTGAAGGCAAGTCAACTTCCTGGCGAGGTAGGATCTTCAAAGAGATTGGTTTGCCTTTGATGTCATATTGCCTTGCTGCAGTTCATCCTTTTGAAGTTTGTGTCACCATGGCAACATGTGTGTGAAGGCAAGTCAACTTCATGACGAGGTAAGATCTTCATTGCCTTGCTGCAGTTCATCCCTTTGAAGTTTGTGTCACCATGGCAACATGTGTGTGAAGGCAAGTCAACTTCCTGGCGAGGTAGGATCTTCAAAGAGATTGGTTTGCCTTTGATGTCATATTGCCTTGCTGCAGTTCATCCTTTTGAAGTTTGTGTCACCATGGCAACATGTATGTGAAGGCAAGTCAACTTCATGACGAGGTAAGATCTTCATTCCCTTGCTGCAGTTCATCCCTTTGAAGTTTTTCTCACCATGGCAACATGTGTGTGTAGGCAAGTCAACTTCATGACAAGGTAAGATCTTCAAGGACATTGGTTTGCCTTTGATGTCTTTTCTCCTTGCTGCAGTTCATCCCTTTGAAGTTTGTGTCACCATGGCAACATGTGACACAAACTTGCTTTTCTGCAGTTCATCCCTTTGACGTTTTTGTCACCATGGCAACATGTGTGTGAAGGCAAGTCAACTTCATGACGAGATAAGATCTTCATTGCCTTGCTGCAGTTGATCCCCTTGAAGTTTGTGTCACTTTGGTAATATGTGACACAAACTTCCTTTGTTGCAGTTCATCCCTTTTAAGTTTTTGTCACCATGGCAACATGTGTGTGAAGGCAAGTCAACGTCATGACAAGGTAAGAAGTTCAAGGACATTGGTTGGCCTTTGTTGTCATATTGCCGTCCTACAGCTCATCCCTTTGAAGTTTGTATCACCATGGTAACATGTGAGTGACGGCAAGTCAACTTCATGGCGAGGTAAGATCTTCAAACAGATTGTTTTGCCTTTGATGTCATATTGCCTTGCTACAGTTCAACCCTTTGAAGTTTGTCACTACGGCATCATGTGTGTGAAGGCAAATCAAATTCATGACGAGATAAGATCTTCAATTGCCTTGCTGCAGTTCATCCCTTTGAAGTTTCTGTCACCATTGCAACATGTGTGTGAAGGAAAGTCAACTTCATGACGAGGTAAAATCTTCATTACCTTGCTGCAGTTCATCCCTTTGAAGTTTGTGACACCATGGCAACATGTGTGTTAAGGCAAGTCAACTTCATGACAAGGTAAGATATTCAAGGACATTGGTTTGCCTTTGATGTCATATTGCCTTGTTGCAGTTCATCCTTTTGAAGTTTGTGTCACCATGGCAACATGTGTGTGAAGGCAAGTCAACTTCATGACGTGGTAAGATCTTCATTGCCTTGCTGCAGTTCATCCCTTTGAAGTTTGTGTCACCATGGCAACATGTGTGTGAATGCAAGTCATCTTCATGACAAGATATGATCTTGAAGGACATTGGTTTGCCTTTGACGTCATATTGCCTTGCTACAGTTCATCCCATTGAAGTTTGTGTCACTTTGGTAACATGTGACACAAACTTGCCTTGTCGCAGTTCATCCCTTTGAAGTTTGTGTCACTTCGCTAACATGTGACACAAACTTGCTTTAATGCAGTTAATCCCATTGAAGTTTGTGTCACCATGGCAACATGTGTGTGAAGTCAAGTCAACTTAATGACAAGGTAAGATCTTCATTGAGATTGGTTTGCCTTTGATGTCATTCACCACTACGAAGATACTGGGACAGTTTCATAGTTACATGGGAGCAGGCTCTAAATTACTTTTAACTAGGTAACATCTTCCAAGTCAATATATTGCCTTGCTGCAGTTCATCCCTTTGAAGTTTGTGTCACCATGGCAACATGTGTGTGAAGGCAAATCAACTTCATGGCGAGGTAAGACCTTCAAGGACATTGGTTTGCGTTTGATGTCATATTGCCTTGCTGCAGTTCATCCCTTTGAAGTTTGTGTCACCATGGCAACATGTGTGCGAAGGCAAGTCAACTTCATGACGAGGTAAGATATTCATTGCCTTGCTGCCGTTCATCACTTTGAAGTTTGTGTCACCATGGCAACATGTGTGTGAATACAAGTCAACTTCATGACAAGGTCAGATCTTCAAGGACATTGGTTTGCCTTTGTTGTCATGTTGCCTTGCTGCAGCTCATCCCTTTGAAGTTTGTGTCACCATGGCAACATGTGAGTGACGGCAAGTCAACTTCATGGCGAGGTAAGATCTTCAAGGCCATTGGTTTGCCTTTGATGTCATATTGCCTTGCTGCAGTTCATCTCTTTGAAGTTTGTGTCACCATGGCAACATGTGTGTAATGGCAATTCAACTTCATGACGAGGTAAGATCTTGAAGGACATTGGTTTGCCGTTGTTGTCATATTGCCTTGCTACAGTTCACCCCATTGCAGTTTGTGTCACTTTGGTAACATATGACACAAACTTGCTTTGTTGCAGTTCATCCCTTTGAAATTTGTGTCACCATGGCAACATGTGTGTTAAGGCAAGTCAACTTCATGACAAGGTAAGCTCTTCAAGGACATTGGTTTGCCTTTGATGTCATATTGCCTTGCTGCAGTTCATCCCTTTGAAGTTTGTGTCACCATGGCAACATGTGTGTGAAGGCATGTCAACTTTATGACAAGGTAAGATCTTCATTGAGACTGGATTGCCTTTGATGTCATTCACCACTACGAAGATAGCGGCACAGTTTCATAGTTACATGTGAGCAGACTCTAAATGACTTACATCTTCCAAGTCAATATATTGCCTTCCTTCAATTCATGCCTTTGAAGTTTGTTTCGCCATGGCAATATGTGTGTGAAGGCAAGTCAACTTCCTGGTGAGGTAAGATCTTCAAAGAGATTGGTTTGCCTTTGATGTCATATTGCCTTGCTGCAGTTCATCCCTTTGAAGTTTGTGACACCATGGCAACATGTGTGTGAAGGCAAGTGAACTTCATGACGAGGTAAGATCTTCATTGCCTTGCTGCAGTTCATTCCTTTGAAGTTTTTGTCACCATGGCAACATGTGTGTGAAGGCAAGTCAACTTCATGGCGAGGTAAGATCTTCAAAGAGATTGGTTTGCCTTTGATGTCATATTCCCTTGCTACAGTTCAACCCTTTGAAGTTTGTTTCACTTTCGTAACATGTGTGTGAAGGCAAGTCAACTTCATGACGAGGTAAGATCTTCATTGCCTTGCTACAGTTCATCCCCTTGAAGTTTGTGTCACTTTGGTAAAATGTGACACAAACTTGCTTTGTTGCAGTTCATCCCTTTGAAGTTTTTCTCACCATGGCAACATGTGTGTGTAGGCAAGTCAACTTCATGACAAGGTAAGATCTTCAAGGACATTGGTTTGCCTTTGATGTCTTTTCTCCTTGCTGCAGTTCATCCCTTTGAAGTTTGTGTCACCATGGCAACATGTGTGTGAAGGCAAGTGAACTTTATGACAAGGTAAGATCTTCATTGAGATTGGTTTGCCTTTGATGTCATTCACCACTACAAAGATGGTGGTACAGTTTCATAGTTTCATAGGAGCAGGCTCTAAATTACTTTTAAATAGGCAACATCTTCCAAGTCAATATATTGCCGAGGTAAGATCTTCAAACAGATTGGTTTTCCTTTGATGTCATATTGCCTTGCTGCAGTTCATCCCTTTGAAGTTTGTGTCACCATGGCAACATGTGTGTGAAGGCAAGTCAACTTCATGACGAGGTAAGATCTTCATTGCCTTGCTGCAGTTCGTCCCTTTGAAGTTTTTGTCACCATGGCAACATGTGTGTGAAGGCAAGTCAACTTCATGACAATGTAAGATCTTCAAGGACATTGGTTTGCCTTTGATGTCATATTGCCTTGTTGCAGTTCATCCCTTTGAAGTTTGTGTCACCATGGCAACATGTGTGTGAAGGGAAGTCAACTTCATGACAAGGTAAGATCTTCAAGGCCATTGGTTTGCCTTTGATGTCATATTGCCTTGCTGCAGTTCATCTCTTTGAAGTTTGTGTCACCATGGCAACATGTGTGTAATGGCAATTCAACTTCATGACGAGGTAAGATCTTGAAGGACATTGGTTTGCCGTTGATGTCATATTGCCTTGCTACAGTTCACCCCATTGCAGTTTGTGTCACTTTGGTAACATATGACACAGACTTGCTTTGTTGCAGTTCATCCCTTTGAAATTTGTGTCTCCATGGCAACATGTGTGTTAAGGCAAGTCAACTTCATGACAAGGTAAGCTCTTCAAGGACATTGGTTTGCCTTTGATGTCATATTGCCTTGCTGCAGTTCATCCCTTTGAAGTTTGTGTCACCATGGCAACATGTGTGTGAAGGCAAGTGAACTTCATGACGAGGTAAGATCTTCATTGCCTTGCTGCAGTTCATCCCTTTGAAGTTTGTGTCACCATGGCAACATGTGTGTTAAGCCAAGTCAACTTCATGGCGAGGTAAGATCTTCAAGGACATTGGTTTGCCTTTGATGTCTTTTGTCCTTGCTGCAGTTCATCCCTTTGAAGATTGTGTCACCATGGCAACATGTGTGTGAAGGCAAGTCAACTTCATGACAATGTAAGATCTTCATTGCCTTGCTGCAGTTGATCCCCTTGAAGTTTGTGTCACTTTGGTAACATGTGACAGAAACTTCCTTTGTTGCAGTTCATACCTTTGAAGTTTTTGTCACCATGACAACATGTGTGTGAAGGCAAGTCAACTTCATGACAAGGTAAGATCTTCAAGGACATTGGTTTGCATTTGATGTCATATTGCCTTGTTGCAGTTCATCCCTTTGAACTTTGTGTCACCGTGGCAACATGTGTGTGAAGGCAAGTGAAATTCATGATGAGGTAAGATCTTCATTGCCTTCCTGCACTTCATTCCTTTGAAGTTTTTGTCACCATGGCAACATGTGTGTGAAGGCAAGTCAACTTCATGACAATGTAAGATCTTCAAGGACATTGGTTTGCCTTTGATGTCATATTGCCTTGCTGTAGTTCATCCCTTTGAAGTTTATGTCACCATGGCAACATGTGTGTGAAGGCAAGTCAACTTCATGATGAGGCAAGATCTTCATTGCCTTGCTGCAGTTCATCCCTTTGAAGTTTCTGTCACCATGGCAACATGTGTGTGAAGGCAAGTCAACTTCATGACAATGTAAGATCTTCAAGGACATTGGGTTGCCTTTGATGTCATATTGCCTTGCTGTAGTTCATCCCTTTGAAGTTTGTGTCACCATGGCAACATGTGTGTGAAGGCAAGTCAACTTCATGATGAGGTAAGATCTTCATTGCCTTGCTGCAGTTCATCCCTTTGAAGTTTCTGTCACCATGGCAACATGTGTGTTAAGGCAAGTCAACCTCATGACAAGGTAAGCTCTTCAAGGACATTGGTTTGCCTTTGATGTCATATTGCCTTGCTGCAGTTCATCCCTTTGAAGTTTGTGTCACCATGACAACATGTGTGTGAAGGCAAGTCAACTTTATGACAAGGTAAGATCTTCATTGAGACTGGTTTGCCTTTGATGTCATTCACCAATACGAAGATAGCCGTACAGTTTCATATTTACATGTGAGGAGACTCTAAATGACTTCTAACTAGGTAACATCTTCCAAGTCAATATATTGCCTTGCTGCAGTTCATCCCTTTGAAGTTTGTGTCACCATGACAACATGTGTGTGAAGGCAAGTCAACTTCATGACAAGGTAAGATCTTCAAGGACATTGGTTTGCCTTTGTTGTGATGTTGCCTTGCTGCAGCTCATCCCTTTGAAGTTTGTGTCACCATGGCAATATGTGAGTGACGGCACGTCATCTTCATGGCGAGGTAAGATCTTCAAGGACATTGGTTTGCCTTTGATGTCTTTTGTCCTTGCTGCAATTCATCCCTTTGAAGTTTGTGTGACCATGGGAACATGTGTGTGAAGGCAAGTGGACTTCATGACGAGGTAAGATCCTAATTGCCTTGCTGCAGTTCATTCCTTTGAAGTTTTTGTCACCATGGCAACGTGTGTGTTAAGGCAAGTCAACTTCATGACAAGGTAAGATCTTTAAGGACATTGGTTTGCCTTTGATGTCATATTGCCTTGCTTCAGTTCATCCCTTTGAAGTTTGTGTCACCATGGCAACATGTGACACAAACTTACTTTGCTGCAGTTTATCCCTTTGAATTTTGTGTCACTTCGGTAACATATGACACAAACTTGCTTTGTTGCAGTTCATCCCTTTGAAATTTTTGTCACCATGGAAACATGTGTTTGAAGGCAAGTCAACTTACTGGTGAGGTAAGATCTTCAAAGAAATTGGTTTGCCTTTGATGTCATATTGCCATGCTGTAGTTCATCCCTTTGAAGTTTGTGTCACCATGGCAACATGTGTGTGAAGGAAGTCAACTTTATGACAAGGTGAGATCTTCAGTGAGACTGGTTTGCCTTTGATGTCATTCACCAATACGAAGATAGCCGTACAGTTTCATATTTACATGTGAGCAGACTCTAAATGACTTCTACCTAGGTAACATCTTCCAAGTCAATATATTGCCTTGCTGCAGTTCATCCCTTTGAAGTTTGTGTCACCATGGCAACATGTGTGTGAAGGCAAGTCAACTTCATGACGAGGTAAGATCTTCATTGCCTTGCTGCAGTACATCCCTTTGAAGTTTGTGTCACCATGGCAACATGTGTGTGAATGCAAGTCAACTTCATGACAAGGTCAGATCTTCAAGGACATTGGTTTGCCTTTGATGTCATGTTGCCTTGCTGCAGCTCATCCCTTTGAAGTTTGTGTCACTTTGGTAACATGTGAGTGACGGCAAGTCAACTTCATGACGAGATAAGATCTTCATTGCCTTGCTGCAGTTGATCCCCTTGAAGTTTGTGTCACTTTGGTAACATGTGACACAAACTTCCTTTGTTGCAGTTCATCCCTTTTAAGTTTTTGTCACCATGGCAACATGTGTGTGAAGGCAAGTCAACGTCATGACAAGGTAAGAAGTTCAAGGACATTGGTTGGCCTTTGTTGTCATATTGCCGTCCTACAGCTCATCCCTTTGAAGTTTGTATCACCATGGTAACATGTGAGTGACGGCAAGTCAACTTCATGGCGAGGTAAGATCTTCAAACAGATTGTTTTGCCTTTGATGTCATATTGCCTTGCTACAGTTCAAACCTTTGAAGTTTGTCACTACGGTATCATGTGTGTGAAGGCAAATCAACTTCATGACGAGATAAGATCTTCAATTGCCTTGCTGCAGTTCATCCCTTTGAAGTTTCTGTCACCATTGCAACATGTGTGTGAAGGAAAGTCAACTTCATGACGAGGTAAAATCTTCATTACCTTGCTGCAGTTCATCCCTTTGAAGTTTGTGTCACCATGGCAACATGTGTGTTAAGGCAAGTCAACTTCATGACAAGATATGATCTTGAAGGACATTGGTTTGCCTTTGACGTCATATTGCCTTACTACAGTTCATCCCATTGAAGTTTGTGTCACTTTGGTAACATGTGACACAAACTTGCCTTGTTGCAGTTCATCCCTTTGAAGTTTGTGTCACTTCGCTAACATGTGACACAAACTTGCTTTAATGCAGTTAATCCCATTGAAGTTTGTGTCACCATGGCAACATGTGTGTGAAGTCAAGTCAACTTAATGACAAGGTAAGATCTTCATTGAGATTGGTTTGCCTTTGATGTCATTCACCACTACGAAGATACTGGGACAGTTTCATAGTTACATGGGAGCAGGCTCTAAATTACTTTTAACTAGGTAACATCTTCCAAGTCAATATATTGCCTTGCTGCAGTTCATCCCTTTGAAGTTTGTGTCACCATGGCAACATGTGTGTTAAGCCAAGTCAACTTAATGACAAGGTAAGATCTTCAAGGACATTGGTTTGCCTTTGATGTCATATTGACTTCCTGCAGTTCATCCCCTTGAAGTTTGTGTCACTTTGGTAACATGTGACACAAACTTGCTTTGTTGCAGTTCATCCCTTTGAAGTTTTTGTCACCATGGCAACATGTGTGTGAAGGCAAGTCAACTTCATGACGTGGTAAGATCTTCATTGCCTTGCTGCAGTTCATCCCTTTGAATTTTGTGTCAGCATGGCAACATGTGTGTTAAGGCAAGTCAACTTCATGACAAGGTAAGATCTTCAAGGAGGTTGGTTTGAATTTGATGTCATATTGCCTTGCTGCAGTTCATCCCTTTGAAGTTTGTGTCACCATGGCAACATGTGTGTGAAGGCAAGTCAACTTCATGACAAGGTAAGATCTTCATTGAGATTGGTTTGCCTTTGATGTCATTCACCACTACGAAGATAGTGGGACAGTTTCATAGTTACATGGGAGCAGGCTCTAAATTACTTTTAACTAGGTAACATCTTCCAAGTCAATATATTGCCTTGCTGCAGTTCATCCCTTTGAAGTTTGTGTCACCATGGCAACATGTGTGTTAAGGCAAGTCAACTTCATGACAAGGTAAGATCTTCAAGGACATTGGTTTGCTTTGATGTCATATTGCCTTGTTGCAGTTCATCCTTTAGAAGTTTGTGTCACCATGGCAACATGTGTGTGAAGGGAAGTCAACTTCATGACAAGGCAAGATCTTCAAGGACATTGGTTTGCCTTTGATGTCATATTGCCTTGCTGCAGTTCATCCCTTTGAAGTTTGTGTCACCATGGCAACATGTGTGTGAAGGCAAGTCAACTTCATGACGTGGCAAGATCTTCATTGCCTTGCTGCAGTTCATCCCTTTGAAGTTTGTGTCACCATGGCAACATGTGTGTGAATGCAAGTCAACTTCATGACAAGATATGATCTTGAAGGACATTGGTTTGCCTTTGACGTCATATTGCCTTGCTACAGTTCATCCCATTGAAGTTTGTGTCACTTTGGTAACATGTGACACAAACTTGCCTTGTTGCAGTTCATCCCATTGAAGTTTGTGTCACTTTGGTAACATGTGACACAAACTTGCCTTGTTGCAGTTCATCCCTTTGAAGTTTGTGTCACTTCGCTAACATGTGACACAAACTTGCTTTAATGCAGTTAATCCCATTGAAGTTTGTGTCACCATGGCAACATGTGTGTGAAGTCAAGTCAACTTAATGACAAGGTAAGATCTTCATTGAGATTGGTTTGCCTTTGATGTCATTCACCACTACGAAGATAGTGGGACAGTTTCATAGTTACATGGGAGCAGGCTCTAAATTACTTTTAACTAGGTAACATCTTCCAAGTCAATATATTGCCTTGCTGCAGTTCATCCCTTTGAAGTTTGTGTCACCATGGCAACATGTGTGTGAAGGCAAGTCAACTTCATGACGAGGTAAGATCTTCATTGCCTTGCTGCAGTTCATGCCTTTGAAGTTTGTGTCACCATGGCAACATGTGTGTTAAGCCAAGTCAACTTCATGACAAGGTAAGATCTTCAAGGACATTGGTTTGCCTTTGATGTCATATTGCCTTGTTGCAGTTCATCCCTTTGAAGTTTGTGTCACCATGGCAACATGTGTGTGAAGGGAAGTCAACTTCATGACAAGGTAAGATCTTCAAGGACATTGGTTTGCCTTTGATGTCATATTGCCTTGCTGCAGTTCATCCCTTTGAAGTTTGTGTCACCATGGCAACATGTGTGTGAAGGCAAGTCAACTTCATGACAAGGTAAGATCTTCAAGGACATTGGTTTGCCTTTGATGTCTTTTGTCCTTGCTGCAGTTCATCCCTTTGAAGTTTGTGTCACCATGGGAACATGTGTGTGAATGCAAGTCAACTTCATGACAAGGTAAGATCTTCAAGGACATTGGTTTGCCTTTGATGTCATATTGCCTTGCTACAGTTCATCCCCTTGAAGTTTGTGTCACTTTGGTAACATGTGACACAAAGTTGCTTTGTTACAGTTCATCCCTTTGAAGTTTTTCTCACCATGGCAACATGTGTGTGAAGGCAAGTCAACTTCATGACAAGGTAAGATCTTCAAGGAGATTGGTTTGCCTTTGATGTCATATTGACTTGCTGCAGTTCATCCCTTTGAATTTTGTGTCACTTCGGTAACATATGACACAAACTTGCTTTGTTGCAGTTCATCCCTTTGAAGTTTTTGTCACCATGGCAACATGTGTGTGAAGGCAAGTCAACTTCATGACGAGGTAAGATCTTCATGGTGATTGGTTTGCCTTTGATGGCATTCACCACTACAAAATTAGTGGTACAGTTTCATAGTTACATGTGAGAAGGCTCTAAATGACATGACTAGATAACATCTTCCAAGTCAATACATTGCCTTGCTGCAGTTCATCCCTTTGAAGTTTGTGTCACCATGGCAACATGTGTATTAATGCAAGTCAACTTCATTACGAGGTAAGACCTTAATTGCCTTGCTGCAGTTCATCCCTTTGAAGTTTGTGTCACCATGGCAACATGTGTGTAAAGGCAAGTCAACTTCATGACGAGGTAAGATCTTTATTGCCTTGCTGCAGTTCATCCCTTTGAAGTTTGTGTCACCATGGCAACATGTCTGTGAAGGCAAGTCAACTTTATGACAAGTTAAGATCTTGAAGGACATTGGTTTGCCTTTGATGTCATATTACCTTGCTGTATTTCATCCCTTTGAAGTTTGTGTCACCATGGCAACATGTGTGTGAAGGCAAGTCGACTTCATGACGAAGTAAGATCTTCATTGCCTTACTGCAGTTCATCCCTTTAACGTTTGTGTCACCATGGCAACAAGTGTGTGAAGGCAAGTCAACTTCATGACGAGGTAAGATCTTCACCGAGATTGGTTTGCCTTTGATGTCATTCACCACTACGAAGATAGTGGTACAGTTTCATAGTTACATGTTAGCAGACTCTAAATGACTTAAAAGTAGGTAACATTTTCCAAGTCAATATATTGCCTTGCTGCAGTTCATCCCTTTGAAGTTTGTGTCACCATGGCAACATGTGATTGACGGCAAGTCAATTTCATGGCGAGGTAAGATCTTCATTGCCTTGCTGCAGTTCATCCCTTTGAATTTTGTGTCAGCATGGCAACATGTGTGTTAAGGCAAGTCAACTTCATGACAAGGTAAGATCTTGAAGGACATTGGTTTGCCTTTGATGTCATATTGCCATGTGAGCAGGCTCTAAATGTCTCATGACTAGGTAAGATCTTCCAAGTCGATATATTGCCTTGGTGCAGTTCATCCCTTCGAAGTTTGTGTCACCATGACAACATGTGTGTGAAGACAAGTCAACTTCATGACGACGTACGTTCTTCATCGCGTTGCTGCAGTTCAACCCTTTGAAGTTTGTGTCACCATGGCAACATGTGTGTGAAGGCAAGTCAACTTCATGACAAGGTAAGATCTTTATTGAGATTGGTTTGCCTTTGATGTCATTCACCACTACGAAGATAGTGGTACAGTTTCATAGTTACATGTGAGCAGACTCTAAATGACCTATAACTAGGTAAAATCTTCCAAGTCAATATATTGCCTTGCTGCAGTTCATCCCTTTGAAGTTTTTGTCACCATGACAACATGTGTGTGAAGGCAAGTCAACTTCATGACAAGGTAAGATCTTCAAGGACATTGGTTTGCCTTTGATGTCATATTGCCTTGTTGCAGTTCATCCCTTTGAACTTTGTGTCACCATGGCAACATGTGTGTGAAGGCAAGTCAACTTTATGACAAGGTAAGATCTTCATTGAGACTGGTTTGCCTTTGATGTCATTCACCACTACGAAGATAGCGGTACAGTTTCATAGTTACATGTGAGCTGACTTGAAATGACTTACATCTTCCAAGTCAATATATTGCCTTCCTGCAGTTCATGCCTTTGAAGTTTGTTTCACTTAGGTAACATGTGACATAAACTTGTTTTGTTGCAGTTCATCCCTTTGAAGTTTTTGTCACCATGGCAGCATGTGTGTGAAGGCAAGTCAACTTCATGACAAGGTAAGATCTTCAAAGAGATTGGTTTGCCTTTGATGTCACATTGCCTTGTTACATTTCATCCCTTCGAAGTTCGTGTCACTTTGGTAACATGTGTGTGAAGGCAAATCAACTTCATGACAAGGTAAGATCTTCAAGGACATTGGTTTGCCTTTGATGTCATATTGCCTTGCTGCAGTTCATCCCTTTGAAGTTTGTGTCACCATGGCAACATCTTTGTGAAGTCAAGTCAACTTCATGACAAGGTAAGATCTTCATTGAGATTGGTTTGCCTTTGATGTCATTCACCACTACAAAGATGGTGGTACAGTTTCATAGTTTCATGGGAGCAGGCTCTGAATTACTTTTAAATAGGCAACATCTTCCAAGTCAATATATTGCCGAGGTAAGATCTTCAAAGAGATTGGTTTGCCTTTGATGTCATATTGCCTTGGTGTAGTTCATCCCTTTGAAGTTTGTGTCACCATGGCAACATATGTGTGAAGGCAAGTCAACTTCATGACGAGATAATATCTTCATTGCCTTGCTGCAGTTCATCCCTTTGAAGTTTGTGTCACCATGGCAACATGTGTGTGAATGCAAGTCAACGTCATGACAAGATATGATCTTCAAGGACATTGGTTGGCCTTTGTTGTCATATTGCCGTCCTACAGCTCATCCCGTTGAAGTTTGTATCACCATGGTAACATGTGAGTGACGGCAAGTCAACTTCATGGCGAGGTAAGATCTTCAAACAGATTGTTTTGCCTTTGATGTCATATTGCCTTGCTACAGTTCAACCCTTTGAAGTTTGTGTCACTTTGGTAACGTGTGTGAAGGCAAGTCAACTTCATGACGAGGTAAGATCTTCATTGCCTTGCTGCAGTTCATCCCTTTGAAGTTTGTGTCACCATGGCAACATGTGTGTGAAGGCAAGTCAACTTCATGACAAGGTAAGATCTTCAAGGACATTGGTTTGCCTTTGATGTCTTTTGTCCTTGCTGCAGTTCATCCCTTTAAAGTTTCTGTCACCATGGCAACATGTGTGTGAAGGCAAGTCAACTTCATGACAAGGTAAGACCTTCAAGGACATTGGTTTGCCTTTGATTCCATATTGCCTTGCTGCAGTTCATCCCTTTGAAGTTTGTGTCACCATGGCAACATGTGTGTGAAGGCAAGTCAACTTTATGACAAGGTAAGATCTTCATTGAGACTGGTTTGCCTTTGATATCATTCACCAAAACGAAGATAGCCGTACAGTTTCATATTTACATGTGAGCAGACTCTAAATGACTTCAACCTAGGTAACATCTTCCAAGTCAATATATTGCCTTGCTGCAGTTCATCCCTTTGAAGTTTGTGTCACCATGGCAACATGTGTGTGAAGGCAAGTGGTAAATGGTAAATGGCCTTGCTTTTATATAGCGCTTTTCTACCTATTGGTACTCAAAGCGCTTTTACAGTCAGAGACACATCTACCCATTCACTCACACAAGCACGCACACATTCACACACCAGTGCCACGCACTGGGAGCAACTGGGGGTTCAGTGTCTTGCTCAAGGACACTTCGACATGTGGCACATTCCGGGGATCGAACCGCTAACCCTCTGGTTCGTGAACAACCCGCTCTACCTACTGAGCCACAGTCGCCCTGGCGAGTTAGGATCTTCAAAGAGATTGGTTTGCCTTTGATGTCATATTGCCTTGCTGCAGTTCATCCTTTTGAAGTTTGTGTCACCATGGCAACATGTGAGAGACGGCAAGTCAACTTCATGGCGAGGTAAGATCTTCAAGGACATTGGTTTGCCTTTGATGTCTTTTGTCCTTGCTGCAGTTCATCCCTTTGAAGTTTGTGTCACCATGGCAACATGTGTGTGAATGCAAGTCAACTTCATGACAAGGTAAGATCTTCAAGGACATTGGTTTGTCTTTGATGTCATATTGCCTTGCTACAGTTCAACCCTTTGAAATTTGTGTCACTTTGGTAACATGTGTGTGAAGGCAAGTCAACTTCATGAGGAGGTAAGATCTTCATTGCCTTGCTGCAGTTCATCCCTTTGAAGTTCATGTCACCATGGTAACATGTGTGTGAAGGCAAGTCAACTTCATGACAAGGTAAGATCTTGAAGGACATTGGTTTGCCTTTGATGTCATATTGCCATGTGAGCAGGCTCTAAATGACTTATGACTAGGTAAGATCTTCCTAGTCGATATATTGCCTTGCTGCAGTTCATCCCTTTGAAGTACATGTCAGCATGGCAACATGTTTGTGAAGGCAAGTCAACTTCATGACGAGGTAAGATCTTCACCGAGATTGGTTTGCCTTTGATGTCATTCACCACTACGAAGATAGTGGTACAGTTTCATAGTTACATGTTAGCAGACTCTAAATGACTTAAAAGAAGTTAACATCTTCCAAGTCAATATATTGCCTCGCTGCAGTTCATCCCTTTGAAGTTTGTGTCACCATGGCAACATGTGAGTGACAGCAAGTCAACTTCATGACGAGGTAAGATCTTCAAGGTCATTGGTTTGCCTTTGATGTCTTTTGTCCTTGCTGCAGTTCATCCCTTTGAAGTTTGTGTCACCATGGCAACATGTGTGTTAAGGCAAGTCAACTTCATGACAAGGTAAGATCTTGAAGGACATTGGTTTGCCTTTGATGTCATATTGCCATGTGAGCAGGCTCTAAATGTCTCATGACTAGGTAAGATCTTCCAAGTCGATATATTGCCTTGGTGCAGTTCATCCCTTCGAAGTTTGTGTCACCATGACAACATGTGTGTGAAGTCAAGTCAACTTCATGACGACGTACGTTCTTCATCGCGTTGCTGCAGTTCAACCCTTTGAAGTTTGTGTCACCATGGCAACATGTCTGGGAAGGCAAGTCAACTTTATGACAAGTTAAGATCTTGAAGGACATTGGTTTGCCTTTGATGTCATATTGCCTTGCCTTTTTTAATCCCTTTGAAGTTTGTGTCACCATGGCAACATGTGTGTAAAGGCAAGTCGACTTCATGACGAAGTAAGATCTTCATTGCCTTGCTGCAGTTCATCCCTTTGACGTTTGTGTCACCATGGCAACATGTGTGTGAAGGTAAGTCAACTTCATGACAAGGTATGATCTTTAAGGACATTGGTTTGCCTTTGATGTCATATTGCCTTGCTGCAGTTCCTCATTTTGAAATTTGTGACACCATGGCAACATGTGTGTGAAGGCAAGTCAACTTCATGACAAGGTAAGATCTTCATTGAGATTGGTTTGCCTTTGATGTCATTCACCACTACGAAGATAGTGGTACAGTTTCATAGTTACATGTGAGCAGACTCTAAATGACCTATAACTAGGTAACATCTTCCAAGTCAATATATTGCCTTGCTGCAGTTCATCCCTTTGAAGTTCATGTCACCATGGTAACATGTGTGTGAAGGCAAGTCAACTTCATGACAAGGTAAGATCTTGAAGGACATTGGTTTGCCTTTGATGTCATATTGCCTTGCTGCAGTTCATCCCTTTGAAGTTTGTGTCACCATGGCAACATGTGTGTGAAGGCAAGTGAACTTCATGACGAGGTAAGATCTTCATTGCCTTGCTGCAGTTCATCCCTTTGAAGTTTGTGTCACCATGGCAACATGTGTGTGAATGCAAGTCAACTTCATGACAAGGTAAGATCTTCAAGGACATTGGTTTGCCTTTGTTGTCATGTTGCCTTGCTGCAGCTCATCCCTTTGAAGTTTGTGTCACCATGGCAATATGTGAGTGACGGCAAGTCATCTTCATGGCGAGGTAAGATCTTCAAGGACATTGGTTTGCCTTTGATGTCTTTTGTCCTTGCTGCAGTTCATCCCTTTGAAGTTTGTGTCACCATGGCAACATGTGTGTGAAGGCAAGTGAACTTCATGACGAGGTAAGATCCTAATTGCCTTGCTGCAGTTCATTCCTTTGAAGTTTTTGTCACCATGGCAACATGTGTGTGAAGGCAAGTCAACTTCATGACAAGGTAAGATCTTCAAGGACATTGGTTTGCCTTTGATGTCATATTGCCTTGCTGCAGTTAATCCCATTGAAGTTTGTGTCAATTCGGTAACATGTGACACAAACTTGCTTTGTTGCAGTTCATCCCTTTGAAGTTTGTGTCACCATGGCAACATGTATGTTAAGGCAAGTCAACTTCATGACAAGGTAAGATCTTCAAGGAGGTTGGTTTGCCTTTGATGTCATATTGCCTTGCTGTAGTTCATCCCTTTGAAGTTTGTGTCACCATGGCAACATGTTTGTGAAGGCAAGTCAACTTCATGACGAGGTAAGATCTTCATTGCCTTGCTGCAGTTCATTCCTTTGAAGTTTGTGTCACCATGGCAACATGTGTGTTAAGGCAAGTCAACTTCATGCCAAGGTAAGATCTTCAAGGAGGTTGGTTTGCCTTTGATGTCATATTGCCTTGCTGCAGTTCATCCCTTTGAAGTTTGTGTCACCATGGCAACATGTGACACAAACTTGCTTTGCTGCAGTTCATCCCTTTGAGGTTTTTGTCACCATGGCAACATGTGTGTGAAGTTAAGTCAACTTCATGACGAGGTAAGATCTTCATTGCCTTGCTGCAGTTCATCCCTTTGAAGTTTGTGTAACCATGACAACATGTGTGTGAAGGCACGTGAACTTCATGACGAAGTAAGATCTTCATTGCCTTGCTGCAGTTGATCCCCTTAAAGTTTGTGTCACTTTGGTAACATGTGACACACACTTCCTTTGTTGCAGTTCATCCCTTTGAAGTTTCTGTCACCATGGCAACATGTGTGTGAAGGCAAGTCAACTTACTGGTGAGGTAAGATCTTCAAAGAGATTGGTTTGCCTTTGATGTCATATTGCCTTGCTGTAGTTCATCCCTTTGAAGTTTGTGTCACCATGGCAACATGTGTGTGAATGCAAGTCAACTTCATGACAAGATATGATCTTGAAGGACATTGGTTTGCCTTTGACGTCATATTGCCTTGCTACAGTTCATCCCATTGAAGTTTGTGTCACTTTGGTAACATGTGACACAAACTTGCCTTGTTGCAGTTCATCCCATTGAAGTTTGTGTCACTTTGGTAACATGTGACACAAACTTGCCTTGTTGCAGTTCATCCCTTTGAAGTTTGTGTCACTTCGCTAACATGTGACACAAACTTGCTTTAATGCAGTTAATCCCATTGAAGTTTGTGTCACCATGGCAACATGTGTGTGAAGTCAAGTCAACTTAATGACAAGGTAAGATCTTCATTGAGATTGGTTTGCCTTTGATGTCATTCACCACTACGAAGATACTGGGACAGTTTCATAGTTACATGGGAGCAGGCTCTAAATTACTTTTAACTAGGTAACATCTTCCAAGTCAATATATTGCCTTGCTGCAGTTCATCCCTTTGAAGTTTGTGTCACCATGGCAACATGTGTGTTAACCCTCTGGAGTCGACGGACGCGCCGGCGCGTCCAAATCACATGACCAGTTTAAGACGATGTAGCAGCAAGACGAAGTCTCACTGCGACTCCGTTTCAATTTGTGTTGAAAGTGCTAACTTCAAACTATATACCAGTTTTTAAATTGTGTTGATAGGCCAAGTAAAAGTGGACTTATGAAAACTTATATACACCATGCTTTTTCTTCAATATTGTCATCATATTTGGTGCGCGTTTAGTGGGATACGGCAAAACGGAAAACGCTAGCAAGCAGAGATCGCTAGCCGGCTTCAGGTGATCGAAAAAAAACAAAAACAAAACCCCAAAAAACCATGACACCCTCTTTCCTATTGGTAGAAAAATGCATCACATCAACCAATCAGAAAATTATATGCTAATGGTTGCTAAGGAAAGGGGAACGTTTGTGGGCGTGACGCTATATAGAATCTATGGAGTGATGACGATGAAAAGAGAGAAACGAGTTTCAAGATTTGAGACATTTGTGACCTTACTTATTTACTTACCACTTATTAGTAGACATTACTTATAAGGCATTACATATTAGACATATTTATTGTGACGCCTGATAGTTTTGCAGATGGTTGTAAATAGTTGTGCAAAACGCCTGATGCATTTCCTGTATTTCAGTGTAAATAGTTATAAATAACTTTGTTGTTTGCAAAATTTTTATATAAGCTTTTGAAATTTACAGTTTAGATTTGTATTCCAAGTTATAAAAATGGTTCGTTAAATATGTTTGTGGTTTTCACAGTGAAAAATCAAAATTTTTCCTACTCGGAATTTATGTTTTTAGTGTGGTTTTAGGTCAACTGTGTTAATACAGTATGTTAGAATGAAAAACTAACTGTAAAATCACACATGTGAAGTTGTGCTGAAAAGAATGAGACCCAACAAGGCAAGGTAAACTGTTTTTAAGATGAAATATAAAGGTAAAACCTAAAGTAGTAAAAAACAGCCAATTATACTCTAGACCTCAGAGGGTTAAGCCAAGTCAACTTAATGACAAGGTAAGATCTTCAAGGACATTGGTTTGCCTTTGATGTCATATTGACTTCCTGCAGTTCATCCCCTTGAAGTTTGTGTCACTTTGGTAACATGTGACACAAACTTGCTTTGTTGCAGTTCATCCCTTTGAAGTTTTTCTCACCATGGCAACATGTGTGTGTAGGCAAGTCAACTTCATGACAAGGTAAGATCTTCAAGGACATTGGTTTGCCTTTGATGTCTTTTCTCCTTGCTGCAGTTCATCCCTTTGAAGTTTGTGTCACCATGGCAACATGTGTGTGAAGGCAAGTGAACTTCATGACGAGGTAAGATCTTCATTGCCTTGCTGCAGTTCATTCCTTTGAAGTTTGTGTCACCATGGCAACATGTGTGTTAAGGCAAGTCAACTTCATGCCAAGGTAAGATCTTCAAGGAGGTTGGTTTGCCTTTGATGTCATATTGCCTTGCTGCAGTTCATGCCTTTGAAGTTTGTGTCACCATGGCAACATGTGACACAAACTTGCTTTGCTGCAGTTCATCCCTTTGAGGTTTTTGTCACCATGGCAACATGTGTGTGAAGGCAAGTCAACTTCATGACGAGGTAAGATCTTCATTGCCTTGCTGCAGTTCATCCCTTTGAAGTTTGTGTCACCATGGCAACATGTGTGTGAAGGCAAGTCAACTTCATGACGAGATAAGATCTTCATTGCCTTGCTGCAGTTGATCCCCTTGAAGTTTGTGTCACTTTGGTAACATGTGACACAAACTTCCTTTGTTGCAGTTCATCCCTTTGAAGTTTTTGTCACCATGGCAACATGTGGGTGAAGGCAAGTCAACTTCATGACAAGGTAAGATCTTCAAGGACATTGGTTTGCCTTTGATGTCATATTGACTTGCTGCAGTTCATCCCTTTGAATTTTGTGTCACTTCGGTAACATATGACACAAACTTTCTTTGTTGCAGTTCATCCCTTTGAAGTTTTTGTCACCATGGAAACATGTGTGTGAAGGCAAGTCAACTTACTGGTGAGGTAAGATCTTCAAAAAGATTGGTTTGCCTTTGATGTCATATTGCCTTGCTACATTTCATCCCTTTGAAGTTTGTGTCACTATGGCAACATGTGTGTGGAGGAAAATCAACTTCATGACAAGGTAAGATCTTCAAGGACATTGGTTTGCCTTTGATGTCATATTGCCTTGCTGCAGTTCATCCCTTTGAAGTTTGTGTCACCATGGCAACATGTGTGTGAAGGCAAGTGAACTTCAAAATGAGGTAAGATCTTCATTGCCTTGCTGCAGTTCATCCCTTTGAAGTTTGTGTCACCATGGCAACATGTGTGTGAAGGCAAGTCAACTTTATGACAAGGTAAGATCTTCATTGAGACTGGTTTGCCTTTGATATCATTCACCAAAACGAAGATAGCCGTACAGTTTCATATTTACATGTGAGCAGACTCTAAATGACTTCAACCTAGGTAACATCTTCCAAGTCAATATATTGCCTTGCTGCAGTTCATCCCTTTGAAGTTTGTGTCACCATGGCAACATGTGTGTGAAGGCAAGTCAACTTCCTGGCGAGTTAGGATCTTCAAAGAGATTGGTTTGCCTTTGATGTCATATTGCCTTGCTGCAGTTCATCGCTTTGAAGTTTGTGTCACCATGGCAACATGTGTGTGAAGGCAAGTCAACTTCATGACGAGGTAAGATCTTCATTGCCTTGCTGCAGTTCATCCCCTTGAAGTTTGTGTCACTTTGGTAACATGTGACACAAACTTGCTTTGTTGCAGTTCATCCCTTTGAAGTTTTTCTCACCATGGCAACATGTGTGTGTAGGCAAGTCAACTTCATGACAAGGTAAGATCTTCAAGGACATTGGTTTGCCTTTGATGTCTTTTCTCCTTGCTGCAGTTCATCCCTTTGAAGTTTGTGTCACCATGGCAACATGTGTGTGAAGGCAAGTCAACTTCATGATGAGGTAAGATCTTCATTGCCTTGCTGCAGTTCATCCCTTTGAAGTTTCTGTCACCATGGCAACATGTGTGTGAAGGCAAGTCAACTTTATGACAAGGTAAGATCTTCATTGAGACTGGTTTGCCTTTGATGTCATTCACCAATACGAAGATAGCCGTACAGTTTCATATTTACATGTGAGGAGACTCTAAATGACTTCTACCTAGGTAACATCTTCCAAGTCAATATATTGCCTTGCTGCAGTTCATCCCTTTGAAGTTTGTGTCACCATGGCAACATGTGTGTGAAGGCAAGTCAACTTCATGACGAGGTAAGATCTTCATTGCCTTACTGCAGTTCATCCCTTTGAAGTTTGTGTCACCATGACAACATGTGTGTGAAGGCACGTGAACTTCATGACGAGGTAAGATCTTCATTGCCTTGCTGCAGTTCATCCCTTTGAAGTTTGTGTCACCATGGCAACATGTGTGTGAATGCAAGTCAACTTCATGACAAGGTAAGATCTTCAAGGACATTGGTTTGCCTTTGTTGTCATGTTGCCTTGCTGCAGCTCATCCCTTTGAAGTTTGTGTCACCATGGCAATATGTGAGTGACGGCAAGTCATCTTCATGGCGAGGTAAGATCTTCAAGGACATTGGTTTGCCTTTGATGTCTTTTGTCCTTGCTGCAGTTCATCCCTTTGAAGTTTGTGTCACCATGGGAACATGTGTGTGAAGGCAAGTGAACTTCATGACGAGGTAAGATCTTCATTGCCTTGCTGCAGTTCATCCCTTTGAAGTTTGTGTCAATTCGGTAACATGTGACACAAACTTGCTTTGTTGCAGTTCATCCCTTTGAAGTTTTTGTCACCATGGCAACGTGTGTGTTAAGGCAAGTCAACTTCATGACAAGGTAAGATCTTTAAGGACATTGGTTTGCCTTTGATGTCATATTGCCTTGCTGTAGTTCATCCCTTTGAGGTTTTTTTCACCATGGCAACATGTGTGTGAAGTTAAGTCAACTTCATGACGAGGTAAGATCTTCATTGCCTTGCTGCAGTTCATCCCTTTGAAGTTTGTGTCACCATGGCAACATGTGTGTGAATGCAAGTCAACTTCATGACAAGGTAAGATCTTCAAGGACATTGGTTTGCCTTTGTTGTCATGTTGCCTTGCTGCAGCTCATCCCTTTGAAGTTTGTGTCACCATGGCAATATGTGAGTGACGGCAAGTCATCTTCATGGCGAGGTAAGATCTTCAAGGACATTGGTTTGCCTTTGATGTCTTTTGTCCTTGCTGCAGTTCATCCCTTTGAAGTTTGTGTCACCATGGGAACATGTGTGTGAAGGCAAGTGAACTTCATGACGAGGTAAGATCTTCATTGCCTTGCTGCAGTTCATCCCTTTGAAGTTTGTGTCAATTCGGTAACATGTGACACAAACTTGCTTTGTTGCAGTTCATCCCTTTGAAGTTTTTGTCACCATGGCAACGTGTGTGTTAAGGCAAGTCAACTTCATGACAAGGTAAGATCTTTAAGGACATTGGTTTGCCTTTGATGTCATATTGCCTTGCTGTAGTTCATCCCTTTGAGGTTTTTTTCACCATGGCAACATGTGTGTGAAGTTAAGTCAACTTCATGACGAGGTAAGATCTTCATTGCCTTGCTGCAGTTCATCCCTTTGAAGTTTGTGTCACCATGGCAACATGTGTGTGAAGGCAAGTCAACTTCATGACGAGATAAGATCTTCATTGCCTTGCTGCAGTTGATCCCCTTGAAGTTTGAGTCACTTTGGTAACATGTGACACAAACTTCCTTTGTTGCAGTTCATACCTTTGAAGTTTTTGTCACCATGGCAACATGTGTGTGAAGGCAAGTCAACTTCATGACAAGGTAAGATCTTCAAGGACATTGGTTTGCCTTTGATGTCATATTGACTTCCTGTAGTTCAACCCTTTGAATTTTGTGTCACTTCGGTAACATATGACACAAACTTGCTTTGTTGCAGTTCATCCCTTTGAAGTTGTTGTCACCATGGAAACATGTGTGTGAAGGCAAGTCAACTTCATGACAAGGTAAGATTTTCATTGAGATTGGTTTGCCTTTGATGATTAACCACTATGAAGATAGTGGTACAGTTTCATAGTTACAAGTGAGCAGACTCTAAATGACTTATAACTAAGTAACATTTTCCAAGTCAATATATTGCCTTGCTGCAGTTCATCCCTTTGACGTTTGTGTCACCATGGCAACATGGGTGTGACGGCAAGTCAAGTTCATGGCGAGGTAAGATCTTTAAGAGATTGGTTTGCCTTTGATGTCATATTGCCTTCCTACAGTTCATCTCTATGAAGTTCGTGTCACTTTGGTAACATGTGACACAAACTTGCTTTGCTGCAGTTCATTCCTTTGAAGTTTTTGTCACCATGGCAACATGTGTGTGAAGGAAAGTCAACTTCATGGCGAGGTAAGATCTTCAAAGAGATTGGTTTGCCTTGTGTCACTTTCGTAACATGTGTGTGAAGGCAAGTCAACTTCATGACGAGGTAAGATCTTCATTGCCTTGCTGCAGTTCATCTCTTTGAAGTTTGTGTCACCATGGCAACATGTGTGTTAAGGCAAGTCAACTTCATGACAAGGTAAGATCTTCAAGGACATTGGTTTGCATTTGATGTCATATTGCCTTGCTACAGTTCATCCCATTGAAGTTGGTGTCACTTTGATAACATGTGACACAAACTTGCTTTGTTGCAGTTCATCCCTTTGAAGTTTTTGTCACCATAGCAACATGTGTCTGAAGGCAAGTCAACTTCATGACAAGGTAAGATCTTCAAGGACATTGGTTTGCCTTTGATGTCATATTGACTTGCTGCAGTTCATCCCTTTGAAGTTTGTGTCACTTCGGTAACATGTGACACGAACTTGCTTTGTTGCAGTTCATCGCTTTGAAGTTTTTGTCACCATGGAAACATGTGTGTGAAGGCAAGTCAACTTACTGGTGAGGTAAGATCTTCAAAGAGATTGGTTTGCCTTTGATGTCATATTGCCTTGCTGTAGTTCATCCCTTTGAAGATTGTGTCACCATGGCAACATGTGTGTGAAGGCAAGTCAACTTTATGACAAGGTAAGATCTTCATTGAGACTGGTTTGCCTTTGATGTCATTCACCAATACGAAGATAGCCGTACAGTTTCATATTTACATGTGAGCAGACTCTAAATAACTTCTACCTAGGTAACATCTTCCAAGTCAATATATTGCCTTGCTGCAGTTCATCCCTTTTAAGTTTGTGTCACCATGGCAACATGTGTGTGAAGGCAAGTCAACTTCATGACGAGGTAAGATCTTCATTGCCTTGCTGCAGTTCATCCCTTTGAAGTTTGTGTCACCATGGCAACATGTGTGTGAATGCAAGTCAACTTCATGACAAGGTAAGATCTTCAAGGACATTGGTTTGCCTTTGTTGTCATGTTGCCTTGCTGCAGTTCATCCTTTTGAAGTTTGTGTCACCATGGCAACATGTGTGTGAAGGCAAGTCAACTTCATGACGAGGTAAGATCTTCATTGCCTTGCTGCAGTTCATCCCTTTGAAGTTTGTGTCACCATGGCAACATGTGTGTGAATGCAAGTCAACTTCATGACAAGGTAAGATCTTCAAGGACATTGGTTTGCCTTTGTTGTCATGTTGCCTTGCTGCAGCTCATCCCTTTGAAGTTTGTGTCACCATGGCAACATGTGAGTGACGGCAAATCAACTTCATGGCGAGGTAAGATCTTCAAGGACATTGGTTTGCCTTTGATGTCTTTTGTCCTTGCTGCAATTCATCCCTTTGAAGTTTGTGTCACCATGGCAACATGTGTGTGAATGCAAGTCAACTTCATGACAAGATATGATCTTGAAGGACATTGGTTTGCCTTTGACGTCATATTGCCTTGCTACAGTTCATCCCATTGAAGTTTGTGTCACTTTGGTAACATGTGACACAAACTTGCCTTGTTGCAGTTCATCCCTTTGAAGTTTGTGTCACTTCGCTAACATGTGACACAAACTTGCTTTAATGCAGTTAATCCCATTGAAGTTTGTGTCACCATGGCAACATGTGTGTGAAGTCAACTCAACTTAATGACAAGGTAAGATCTTCATTGAGATTGGTTTGCCTTTGATGTCATTCACCACTACGAAGATAGTGGGACAGTTTCATAGTTACATGGGAGCAGGCTCTAAATTACTTTTAACTAGGTAACATCTTCCAAGTCAATATACTGCCTTGCTGCAGTTCATCCCTTTGAAGTTTGTGTCACCATGGCAACATGTGTGTGAAGGCAAATCAACTTCATGGCGAGGTAAGATCTTCAAAGAGATTGGTTTGCTTTTGATGTCATATTGCCTTGCTACAGTTTAACCCTTTGAAGTTTGTGTCACTTTGGTAACATGTGTGTGAAGGCAAGTCAACTTCATGACGAGGTAAGTTCTTCATTGCCTTGCTGCAGTTCATGCCTTTGCAGTTTGTGTCACCATGGCAACATGTGTGTTAAGCCAAGTCAACTTCATGACAAGGTAAGATCTTCAAGGACATTGGTTTGCCTTTGATGTCATATTGCCTTGTTGCAGTTCATCCCTTTGAAGTTTGTGTCACCATGGCAACATGTGTGTGAAGGGAAGTCAACTTCATGACAAGGTAAGATCTTCAAGGACATTGGTTTGCCTTTGATGTCATATTGCCTTGCTGCAGTTCATCCCTTTGAAGTTTGTGTCACCATGGCAACGTGTGTGTAATGGCAATTCAACTTCATGACGAGGTAAGATCTTGAAGGACATTGGTTTGCCGTTGATGTCATATTGCCTTGCTACAGTTCATCCCATTGCAGTTTGTGTCACTTTGGTAACATGTGACACAAACTTGCTTTGTTGCAGTTCATCCCTTTGAAATTTGTGTCACCATGGCAACGTGTGTGTTAAGGCAAGTCAACTTCATGACAAGGTAAGCTCTTCAAGGACATTGGTTTGCCTTTGATGTCATATTGCCTTGCTGCAGTTCATCCCTTTGAAGTTTGTGTCACCATGGCAACATGTGTTTTAAGCCAAGTCAACTTCATGACAAGGTAAGATCTTCAAGGACATTGGTTTGCCTTTGATGTCATATTGCCTTGTTGCAGTTCATCCCTTTGAAGTTTGTGTCACCATGGCAACATGTGTGTGAATGCAAGTCAACTTCATGACAAGGTCAGATCTTCAAGGACATTGGTTTGCCTTTGTTGTCATGTTGCCTTGCTGCAGCTCATCCCTTTGAAGTTTGTGTCACCATGGCAACATGTGAGTGACGGCAAGTCAACTTCATGGCGAGGTAAGATCTTCAAGGACATTGGTTTGCCTTTGATGTCTTTTGTCCTTGCTGCAGTTCATCCCTTTGAAGTTTGTGTCACCATGGGAACATGTGTGTGAATGCAAGTCAACTTCATGACAAGGTAAGATCCTCAAGGACATTGGTTTGCCTTTGATGTCATATTGCCTTGCTACAGTTCATCCCCTTGAAGTTTGTGTCACTTTGGTAACATGTGACACAAACTTGCTTTGTTACAGTTCATCCCTTTGAAGTTTTTCTCACCATGGCAACATGTGTGTGAAGGCAAGTCAACTTCATGACAAGGTAAGATCCTCAAGGACATTGGTTTGCCTTTGATGTCATATTGCCTTGCTACAGTTCATCCCCTTGAAGTTTGTGTCACTTTGGTAACATATGACACAAACTTGCTTTGTTGCAGTTCATCCCTTTGAAGTTTTTGTCACCATGGCAACATGTGTGTGAAGGCAAGTCAACTTCATGACGAGGTAAGATCTTCATGGTGATTGGTTTGCCTTTGATGGCATTCACCACTACAAAATTAGTGGTACAGTTTCATAGTTACATGGGAGCAGGCTCTAAATTACTTTTAACTAGATAACATCTTCCAAGTCAATACATTGCCTTGCTGCAGTTCATCCCTTTGAAATTTGTGTCACCATGGCAACATGTGTATTAATGCAAGTCAACTTCATTACGAGGTAAGACCTTAATTGCCTTGCTGCAGTTCATCCCTTTGAAGTTTGTGTCACCATGGCAACATGTGTGTAAAGGCAAGTCAACTTCATGACGAGGTAAGATCTTCACCGAGATTGGTTTGCCTTTGATGTCATTCACCACTACGAAGATAGTGGGACAGTTTCATAGTTACATGGGAGCAGGCTCTAAATTACTTTTAACTAGGTAACATCTTCCAAGTCAATATACTGCCTTGCTGCAGTTCATCCCTTTGAAGTTCGTGTCACCATGGCAACATGTGTGTGAAGGCAAATCAACTTCATGGCGAGGTAAGATCTTCAAAGAGATTGGTTTGCTTTTGATGTCATATTGCCTTGCTACAGTTTAACCCTTTGAAGTTTGTGTCACTTTGGTAACATGTGTGTGAAGGCAAGTCAACTTCATGACGAGGTAAGTTCTTCATTGCCTTGCTGCAGTTCATGCCTTTGCAGTTTGTGTCACCATGGCAACATGTGTGTTAAGCCAAGTCAACTTCATGACAAGGTAAGATCTTCAAGGACATTGGTTTGCCTTTGATGTCATATTGCCTTGTTGCAGTTCATCCCTTTGAAGTTTGTGTCACCATGGCAACATGTGTGTGAAGGGAAGTCAACTTCATGACAAGGTAAGATCTTCAAGGACATTGGTTTGCCTTTGATGTCACATTGCCTTGCTGCAGTTCATCCCTTTGAAGTTTGTGTCACCATGGCAACGTGTGTGTAATGGCAATTCAACTTCATGACGAGGTAAGATCTTGAAGGACATTGGTTTGCCGTTGATGTCATATTGCCTTGCTACAGTTCATCCCATTGCAGTTTGTGTCACTTTGGTAACATGTGACACAAACTTGCTTTGTTGCAGTTCATCCCTTTGAAATTTGTGTCACCATGGCAACGTGTGTGTTAAGGCAAGTCAACTTCATGACAAGGTAAGCTCTTCAAGGACATTGGTTTGCCTTTGATGTCATATTGCCTTGCTGCAGTTCATCCCTTTGAAGTTTGTGTCACCATGGCAACATGTGTTTTAAGCCAAGTCAACTTCATGACAAGGTAAGATCTTCAAGGACATTGGTTTGCCTTTGATGTCATATTGCCTTGTTGCAGTTCATCCCTTTGAAGTTTGTGTCACCATGGCAACATGTGTGTGAATGCAAGTCAACTTCATGACAAGGTCAGATCTTCAAGGACATTGGTTTGCCTTTGTTGTCATGTTGCCTTGCTGCAGCTCATCCCTTTGAAGTTTGTGTCACCATGGCAACATGTGAGTGACGGCAAGTCAACTTCATGGCGAGGTAAGATCTTCAAGGACATTGGTTTGCCTTTGATGTCTTTTGTCCTTGCTGCAGTTCATCCCTTTGAAGTTTGTGTCACCATGGGAACATGTGTGTGAATGCAAGTCAACTTCATGACAAGGTAAGATCCTCAAGGACATTGGTTTGCCTTTGATGTCATATTGACTTGCTACAGTTCATCCCATTGCAGTTTGTGTCACTTTGGTAACATGTGACACAAACTTGCTTTGTTGCAGTTCATCCCTTTGAAATTTGTGTCACCATGGCAACGTGTGTGTTAAGGCAAGTCAACTTCATGACAAGGTAAGCTCTTCAAGGACATTGGTTTGCCTTTGATGTCATATTGCCTTGCTGCAGTTCATCCCTTTGAAGTTTGTGTCACCATGGCAACATGTGTTTTAAGCCAAGTCAACTTCATGACAAGGTCAGATCTTCAAGGACATTGGTTTGCCTTTGTTGTCATGTTGCCTTGCTGCAGCTCATCCCTTTGAAGTTTGTGTCACCATGGCAACATGTGAGTGACGGCAAGTCAACTTCATGGCGAGGTAAGATCTTCAAGGACATTGGTTTGCCTTTGATGTCTTTTGTCCTTGCTGCAGTTCATCCCCTTGAAGTTTGTGTCACTTTGGTAACATGTGACACAAACTTGCTTTGTTAAAGTTCATCCCTTTGAAGTTTTTCTCACCATGGCAACATGTGTGTGAAGGCAAGTCAACTTCATGACAAGGTAAGATCTTCAAGGAGATTGGTTTGCCTTTTATGTCATATTGACTTGCTGCAGTTCATCCCTTTGAATTTTGTGTCACTTCGGTAACATATGACACAAACTTGCTTTGTTGCAGTTCATCCCTTTGAAGTTTTTGTCACCATGGCAACATGTGTGTGAAGGCAAGTCAACTTCATGACGAGGTAAGATCTTCATGGTGATTGGTTTGCCTTTGATGGCATTCACCACTACAAAATTAGTGGTACAGTTTCGTAGTTACATGGGAGCAGGCTCTAAATTACTTTTAACTAGATAACATCTTCCAAGTCAATACATTGCCTTGCTGCAGTTCATCCCTTTGAAATTTGTGTCACCATGGCAACATGTGTATTAATGCAAGTCAACTTCATTACGAGGTAAGACCTTAATTGCCTTGCTGCAGTTCATCCCTTTGAAGTTTGTGTCACCATGGCAACATGTGTGTAAAGGCAAGTCAACTTCATGACGAGGTAAGATCTTTATTGCCTTGCTGCAGTTCATCCCTTTGAAGTTTGTGTCACCATGGCAACATGTCTGTGAAGGCAAGTCAACTTTATGACAAGTTAAGATCTTGAAGGACATTGGTTTGCCTTTGATGTCATATTACCTTGCTGTATTTCATCCCTTTGAAGTTTGTGTCACCATGGCAACATGTGTGTGAAGGCAAGTCAACTTCATGACGAGGTAAGATCTTCACCGAGATTGGTTTGCCTTTGATGTCATTCACCACTACGAAGATAGTGGTACAGTTTCATAGTTACATGTTAGCAGACTCTAAATGACTTAAAAGTAGGTAACATCTTCCAAGTCAATATATTGCCTTGCTGCAGTTCATCCCTTTGAAGTTTGTGTCACCATGGCAACATGTGATTGACGGCAAGTCAATTTCATGGCGAGGTAAGATCTTCAAAGAGATTGGTTTGCCTTTGATGTCATATTGCCTTGCTACAGTTCATCCCTTTGAAGTTTGTGTCACTTTGGTAACATGTGACACAAACTTGTTTTGTTGCAGTTCATCCCTTTACAGTTTTTGTCACCATGGCAACATGTGTGTTAAGGGAAGTCAACTTCATGACAAGGTAAGATCTTCAAGGAGGTTGGTTTGCCTTTGATGTCATATTGCCTTGCTGCAGTTCATCCCTTTGAAGTTTGTGTCATCATGGCAACATGTGTGTGAAGGCAAGTCAACTTCATGACAAGGTAAGATCTTGATTGAGATTGGTTTGCCTTTGATGATTCACCACTACGAAGATAGTGGTACAGTTTCGTAGTTACAAGTGAGCAGACTCTAAATGACTTATAGTTAGGTAGCATCTTCCAAGTCAATATATTGCCTTGCTGCAGTTCATCCCTTTGAATTTTGTGTCAGCATGGCAACATGTGTGTTAAGGCAAGTCAACTTCATGACAAGGTAAGATCTTCAAGGAGGTTGGTTTGAATTTGATGTCATATTGCCTTGCTGCAGTTCATCCCTTTGAAGTTGGTGTCACCATGGCAACATGTGTGTGAAGGCAAGTCAACTTCATGACAAGGTAAGATCTTCAAGGACATTGGTTTGCCTTTGATGTCTTTTGTCCTTACTGCAGTTCATCCCTTTGAAGTTTGTGTCACCATGGCAACATGTGTGTGAAGGCAAGTGAACTTCATGACGAGGTAAGATCTTCATTGCCTTGCTGCATTTCATCCCTTTGAAGTTTGTGTCACCATGGCAACATGTGTGTTAAGGCAAGTCAACTTCATGACAAGGTAAGATCTTCAAGGCCATGGGTTTGCCTTTGATGTGATATTGCCTTGCTACATGTGTGTGGAGGCATATCAACTTCATGACAAGGTAAGATCTTCAAGGACATTGGTTTGCCTTTGATGTCATATTGCCTTGCTGAAGTTCATCCTTTTGAAGTTTGTGTCACCATGGCAACATGTGAGTGAAGGCAAGTGAACTTCATGATGAGGTAAGATCTTCATTGCCTTCCTGCAGTTCATTCCTTTGAAGTTTTTGTCAACATGGCAATATGTGTGTGAAGGCAAGTCAACTTCCTGGTGAGGTAAGATCTTCGGTAACACTTTATAATAACTATCCGCTATAACTAGTTAATAGATCATTAATAAATTGTTAATTCATGAGTTACTAATGACTTGTTGAGTGTTTGTTAACAGTTCGTTAAGAGTTTACAATAACGTCATAGGTAGTTAATAGATCATTAATAAACGGTTAGTTAATGAGTTATAAATGACTTGTTGACTGTATGTTAATGGTTTATAACTATACCTTATAAATTAGTAATAGGTCATGAACAAGCTATTAGTAGATTATTTACTAATGACTTGTTAAGTATCAGTTAATAGTTTATATGTGTTATTGGGACGTTATTCTAAAGTTGCAACTATTCCTCATTTATTTAGTGGTAGTAAATTAGGAATAGTTGCAACTTTAGAATAACGTCCCAATAACATACATTAGCTAATAACTAATATTAACTATTATATTAACTTATACTTTACAGATCAGTTGTTAACGGTTTGTTAACTTTCTATTAATACCAGTCAAATGTTGTAGAACAACAAATGGGTGGAACAAGTTCAAGGTACAGAAATTTGATGTGATATTTAAAATATCAAATTTTTGTACCTCAACCTTGTTCCACCCATAGACTTTTCTGTGTACTGTATTTTACCAAAGAAACACCACAGATGAAGTGTTGAACATTGTGTTTAATGTATAGAAACACACATACTGAAAAACAGCAGTATACAACAGTATACAAACCCAATGAAATTTGGGACTTTTTGTGCTATTCACTGGACAAACAGAATTTCTGACGGACATTTAATGTCCATACATCACAGCAATGTCATGGATTATCCGTCCTAACGGCCCTTTGCGATGCTTACGGCCAAGCCACTCATGCCATTCAATAACTCTGAGATGGTCTACCAGTAACTCCTCTGTACGATTCCCCCTGAGTCTCCACACATTTTCTTTAACCGTTCTCCAGGCCCTCTCTATGTGCTGAGTATGTGCACCTGTTTGGGCATCGACATATGACACACTGTGGTTAACAGTGAAATGGGTGTAACCTAGCTGAGGTAAAGCATTGCGATAAGCCCGCCACTCATCACTTATTATTGTAGATCCCACTTTAACATGGTGAGCAATAAGTGGCACCAGATCTCGCCTTCTTCGTCTCTCGACTAAGCGAAGAACAGGCTTTGCATGTCTTCTCCCTCTGAGGTCCACACCTAGCATCCCAAACACCCACTTCTTCCTCTTCCAGCCACCAGCCATCCGTCCCCGTCCGTACTGTTAAAAACATAAAATATTAAGAACATTTTAAACAAATGAATAATCTGTCATTCAATGTTAATTTGCATTACCAAATATATATACTATGACAATAGTGCTTGCTGCTTGCCTTTCTTTTGTGTCTGAAGTGGCTCTCATCAACGGTGACAAACTGCTGCTGCCCCCCAATGTACTGGCCTCTTGCTAGCTGATATCTGTCCATTGCAGTAGTGCACACATCTCGCAGCTTTTGAGCCATTTTAGACAGGGTTGCTGAGCTTCGAGAAATGTCATCATTGATCATGTCCACTTGACGTAGACGCAGGCCTTGTGCAAATCTGACAGAACAAGGCAAATAATTATTATACTACAGTTCTTTGATCTTTTTGGTTTGATAAACAGAGCTGCATCTACTGCACCCCAGGATATGAAAATTGCCCACTACTGTGTAGACAAAAACAGCAATAATGATGGAAATTATGTTTTGTGGTATTTTCTACAGAGCTCTGTTAATACATTTGGGACTAATAATACTGTAGGATGTTTGTAAAATCCTATTTCTAATATTGCCAGAGCCTATAGATTGAGAGCCAATTGTCATTGAGCTTCAAGAGGCAGGGTCAGACACTCATATTTCTGCATACCTAATGCTGACCAACACAGCATCCCATAAGTTACAGCAATTAAACATATTTCCATAATTAAACTATTAGGAATTCAAGCTGTAAATTACACCTTTTAGCAAAATAAATCACAAAAGTGAAATAACTCCAAGCACCTGTTATCGTCATGAGTCTAGAGATGCTCCATAACATAATAATCACAAGCTTCACTACATAGTCTCCAGTTATTGTTTATGACAACATAGTTATACAGTATTTCTATTGAAATAAACACTTTTCATCATAGACAGAAAGACTAAAATCACAAACCTATGCCATAGCGTACCTGTACACAAAACGCATCCAGGTGAAGAGGGAGACCTTTGAATGGCTAAACATAGATTTGTGTCTAACTGACCTCTTCAGTTTCCTCCCTCTGTGGTTATGGTGTTTGCAAAACCTGAAGATATATACAAATAAATATAAGAATGACACAGGCCAGGGTAGTGGCTAGAGCAGTGATTCTCAAACATTTTCATATCAACAACCCCCAAATTAATGTGTATTTGGCCATGGACACCATCTGAAAATATTTTGTGCCAGGAACCCCCATAAAATGTGTTTTAATATGTTTCAAAAGCTAACAACGTTTTGACGTGTGGCAATCTTGTAGATTAGTATTAAGTAGTGTAGTGAACATCTAAAAAATAATGCTTACATGAATAAAGATATATTGGGCACTCGTATCAGCTCACAATTAAATAGATTTCATTTTCACTAGAATTCTGGACCAAAATACCGTTGTATGTTGTCATTTCCTGCAATAATAACTTACCATGCGTAGTTGTCCACACAAACTGATTCCTTGAATTTCATCTTGTGTTTGCATTTTTGGCATCTCATCCGTCTTCTTAGAAGCCTTTTCTTCTGCATCCATTTGATTATTTCTCTGTGTTTTCTTTTAGATTTAGTTCTGCCTTCAATAAGCTCTCTTAGCTCAGTGGCTAAACCAGGCATTGTTTGGCTACGATTACAATATGACTTGATTAAGGCCTACCTATTTTCTTATCCTCTGTTCTTTCCACACACATCACACAAACTTCCCGAGTCTCTGACTAGCTCCCGCCAGATTACGTTTGAATTGTATTATAGGTGCTTCGCTGACGAGGGTGAAACAAGCCAATCATAATTGTATTCGCGGGGTGGAGGAGGAGCCATCCGGCCTCCTCCATCATATTGGCTGGTTGTCAACCTGTCAATCACCTCACATCACCACTTTTGAGTGACAATCGGCGATAACCGACGGAAACGCCCATCCTTCACTCGCAAAGCATGTTCATTATTGAACGGCCAGCTAGCATTAGCATTGTTTTCAACAATGATTACACGGTCTACTAAACTGTCCGATAACAGAGTTCCCAGCGGCGATGCGCAAAATACCGACTTAACTGCAGGTACTGTCGGGAGAAAGAGAAAGAAGTCGGGTACTTCCAGTAAAAAGAAAATGGACCATGCTGTGCACATGGACGACCACGGTGACGGTAAGCAAGACTGCATGTTATCTTTTCATTAAAGATGTTTGATCAGGATAGCACGGACTGATGGACTGTACGCCATAATTCAACCAGATTAGTGAAGTGTCCAATGATTCATTTTGTGCGTGTGCGCGCGCGCGCTCGTTGTCTTTTCCTGTTTTTGAAAGCTATTACAGTAAAGTGATGTCATTTTCTGAATTTACCAGACTGGTTTAGCTGGTAAAACTTAGTCTAGAATAACTGGCTGCAAAATAGTCAAACAAGAATCATGATACTGGTGTGATTGTATGCATCAAAAGTTTAATTCAAGGCTTAGGCAAATATCAAGATATATCGTACTGTGACCTCAAAATATCGAGATATTTCAAAAAGGCCATATCGCCCAGCCCTATGTATATATGTATATAATGATAGTCTGTACATATCCATTCATATATTGACTGCTGATGGATGATAGTTGTACAGTTATGTTCACTCATTCAGAGATCCAGTGCAGATATCTAGAGCCAGCTGCTCATTATTTTAGTTTACCTTCACCTGGCTTTTATGATTAAAACTTTTTTTTTTTAATTCTCTATGCTATCATTCCAGATACTGAGGCAGCTGTAGCTCCAACAGCATTTTTACATTTTAAGAAGAAGCAGCTTAAGCTCCATGAGGCCAAGAAGAAGCAGCACACAGTCACAGAAAAAATCAGTGACCTGACTAAGGAGAGAGACTCCATCTACCAACAAGTTGGTCAAAGTAAGTTGTCCCAACAGTTTCTTGCACACCTGACAGTTACACTTAGGTGCTTTGTAAAATATATATACAATTGAGTGAAAGAACAATATTTCACGGTGTTACTACCCAAACAATACACATGTACAGTTAATACCTCTAAGATAATATTTGTATCATTGATTGACGGGAGACACATCTGTCCAACTGATGAGATCACGATTTGATGAATCAGTGAAACTGAAAGTCTTAATAAATGTAAAAGTTGATAAGAATGAATGTGAGTTGACTTGTATCATCATAGTAATGCGTTTGGTATTGTATTTTCTATTATTTTGTAGATACTGATGATGCTGGGACAACTGACACATCTTCCTCAGCCAACTTGTCTCCTGGTGCATCTTCTTTCTCTTCATCCTCCAGTCCATCCAACTCCTCTTCATCCTCTTCATCCTCTTCATCCAGCTCCTCATCCTCATCAACTGATTCTTCCGATTCAGACAAGAAATCGAAGAAAAGACGCAAGAAGAAAAAGAAGCAACACCGCCACAAGAGTCATAAGAAAAAGTACAAGAGGAAGAACAAAAGGCAACATGGCAAGCAGAGAGGTAAGTGTAAAGAGAGGAAGGCAATAAGGCTGCTCCCCTCATGTGTGTCAGGCATGTAGATATCACAACATCTGTCTGTGTGTCTGTCTCTCTCTCTGTCTCCGTATCAAGTTTATTTTCTAAAATGTACTTCCAGGTGGGTATATTATCTTGGACCCTCCAATTGCTCTGTGCCCATGTAATCTTCATTACTTTTTGCAACCACTTTGCATCTATGTGTGTGTTTCCCTGAGTCGATTCACTACTTGTATGTTATACAAGTGTTATGCTTTGTGTTATACTTGTATGTTATACTTTAACTTTTACTTTTTCTATCTGTTTCAGCACGTCACCCTGAGGAGGTCATCAAGAGATACAGGAAAGTCCTTAAGGCGTACAAGAAAGGAAGAAAGCTGAGTGTGGCATATCGAAAGGTCGGTGTCGACCGAAACACCATTGTCGCCAATGCCCCGATCTGTGAACTGGCTGTTGTAGCCCCGAAGAAATACAAGGAGTTGCTGGTTGCTCATACACCACAGCAACGACTGCAGGACTTTGCAAAAAAATGTCTAGAAGTGTTGATTAGTTATCCAAACCTTTTGAGGGATGTTGAACATCAAAAGAAAAAGGGGAAACTGATTCCTCTGTCTAAGAACGCTTAGGTGTTGTGTCACTGTGGGATGGTGCCCTAGAGCAGTTCGGTTGTAGCTCGGGTCTGGTTCGCTAAGTATTGAGGGTCCAAGTTGTGCTAAGACATGTTCATATCAGTAATGCCAATGCCTTGATTTAGATTTATTTTGTTTTCATATCCTGCACAAAAAGTGCCCAAACTTCATGGGTTTGTATACTGTTGTATACTGCTGTTTTTCAGTATGTGTGTTTCTATACATTAAACACAATGTTCAACATTTCATCTGTGGTGTTTCTTTGGTAAAATACAGTACACAGAAAAGTCTATGGGTGGAACAACGTTGAGGTACAAAAATTTGATATTTTAAATATCACATCAAATTTCTGTACCTTGAACTTGTTCCACCCATTTGTTGTTCTACAACATTTGACTGGTATTAATAGAAAGTTAACAAACCGTTAACAACTGATCTGTAAAGTGTAAGTTAATATAATAGTTAATATTAGTTATTAGCTAATGTATGTTATTGGGACGTTATTCTAAAGTTGCAACTATTCCTAATTTACTACCACTAAATAAATGAGGAATAGTTGCAACTTTAGAATAACGTCCCAATAACACATATAAACTATTAACTGATACTTAACAAGTCATTAGTAAATAATCTACTAATAGCTTGTTCATGACCTATTACTAATTTATAAGGTATAGTTATAAACCATTAACATACAGTCAACAAGTCATTTATAACTCATTAACTAACCGTTTATTAATGATCTATTAACTACCTATGACGTTATTGTAAACTCTTAACGAACTGTTAACAAACACTCAACAAGTCATTAGTAACTCATGAATTAACAATTTATTAATGATCTATTAACTAGTTATAGCGGATAGTTATTATAAAGTGTTACCAGATCTTCAAAGAGATTGGTTTGCCTTTGACGTCATATTGCCTTGCTACATGTGTGTGGAGGCAAATCAACTTCATGACAAGGTAAGATTTTCAAGGACATTGGTTTGCCTTTGATGTAATATTGCCTTGCTGCAGTTCATCCCTTTGAAGTTTGTGTCACCATGGCAACATGTGTGTGAAGGCAAGTGAACTTCAAAATGAGGTAAGATCTTCATTGCCTTGCTGCAGTTCATCCCTTTGAAGTTTGTGTCACCATGGCAACATGTGTGTGAAGGCAAGTCAACTTTATGACAAGGTAAGATCTTCATTGAGACTGGTTTGCCTTTGATATCATTCACCAAAACGAAGATAGCCGTACAGTTTCATATTTACATGTGAGCAGACTCTAAATGACTTCAACCTAGGTAACATCTTCCAAGTCAATATATTGCCTTGCTGCAGTTCATCCCTTTGAAGTTTGTGTCACCATGGCAACATGTGTGTGAAGGCAAGTCAACTTCATGACAAGGTAAGATCTTCAAAGAGATTGGTTTGCCTTTGATGTCATATTGCCTTGCTGCAGTTCATCCCTTTGAAGTTTGTGTCACCATGGCAACATGTGTGTGAAGGCAAGTGAACTTCATGACGAGGTAAGATCTTCATTGCCTTGCTGCAGTTCATCCCTTTGAAATTTGTGTCACCATGGCAACATGTGTGTGAATGCAAGTCAACTTCATGACAAGGTAAGATCTTCAAGGACATTGGTTTGCCTTTGATGTCTTTTGTCCTTGCTGCAGTTCATCCCTTTGAAGATTGTGTCACCATGGCAACATGTGTGTGAAGGCAAGTCAACTTCATGACAATGTAAGATCTTCATTGCCTTGCTGCAGTTGATCCCCTTGAAGTTTGTGTCACTTTGGTAACATGTGACACAAACTTCCTTTGTTGCAGTTCATACCTTTGAAGTTTTTGTCACCATGACAACATGTGTGTGAAGGCAAGTCAACTTCATGACAAGGTAAGATCTTCAAGGACATTGCAGTTCATGCCTTTGAAGTTTGTGTCACCATGGCAATATGTGTGTGAAGGCAAGTCAACTTACTGGCGAGGTAAGATCTTCAAAGAGATTGGTTTGCCTTTGATGTCATATTGCCTTGCTACATTTCATCCCTTTGAAGTTTGTGTCACCATGGCAACATGTGTGTGAAGGCAAGTGAACTTCATGATGAAGTAAGATCTTCATTGCCTTGCTGCATTTCATTCCTTTAAAGTTTTTGTCACCATGGCAACATGTGTGTGAAGGCAAGTCAACTTCATGACAATGTAAGATCTTCAAGGACATTGGTTTACCTTTGATGTCATATTGCCTTGCTGCAGCTCATCCCTTTGAAGTTTGTGTCACCATGGCAACATGTGAGTGACGGCAAGTCAACTTCATGGCGAGGTAAGATCTTCAAGGACATTGGTTTGCCTTTGATGTCTTTTGTCCTTGCTGCAGTTCATCCCTTTCAAGTTTGTGTCACCATGGCAACATGTGTGTGAATGCAAGTCAACGTCATGACAAGGTAAGAAGTTCAAGGACATTGGTTGGCCTTTGTTGTCATATTGCCGTCCTACAGCTCATCCCTTTGAAGTTTGTATCACCATGGTAACATGTGAGTGACGGCAAGTCAACTTCATGGCGAGGTAAGATCTTCAAACAGATTGTTTTGCCTTTGATGTCATATTGCCTTGCTACAGTTCAACCCTTTGAAGTTTGTGTCACTTTGGTAACATGTGTGTGAAGGCAAGTCAACTTCATGACGAGGTAAGATCTTCATTGCCTTGCTGCAGTTCATCCCTTTGAAGTTTGTGTCACCATGGCAACATGTGTGTGAAGGCAAGTCAACTTCATGACGAGGTAAGATCTTCATTGCCTTGCTGCAGTTCGTCCCTTTGAAGTTTGTGTCACCATGGCAACACATGTGTGACTGCAAGTCAACGTCATGAAAAGGTAAGATCTTCAAGGACATTGGTTTGCCTTTGTTGTCATATTGCCTTGCTGCAGCTCATCCCTTTGAAGTTTGTGCCACCATGGCAACATGTGAGTGAAGGCAAGTCAACTTCATGGCGAGGTAAGATCTTCAAACAGATTGTTTTGCCTTTGATGTCATATTGCCTTGCTACAGTTCAACCCTTTGAAGTTTGTGTCACTTTGGTAACATGTGTGTGAAGGCAAGTCAACTTCATGACAAGGTAAGATCTTTAAGGACATTGGTTTGCCTTTGATGTCTTATTGCCTTGCTGCAGTTCATCCCTTTGAAGTTTGTGTCACTTCGCTAACATGTGACACAAACTTGCTTTGTTGCAGTTCATCCCTTTGAAGTTTGTGTCACCATGGCAACATGTGTGTGAAGGCAGGTCAACTTCATGACGAGGTAAGATCTCCATTGCCTTGCTGCAGTTCATCCCTTTGCAGTTTGTCACTACGGCATCATGTGTGTGAAGGCAAATCAACTTCATGACGAGATAAAATCTTCAATTGCCTTGCTGCAGTTCATCCCTTTTAAGTTTCTGTCACCATTGCAACATGTGTGTGAAGGAAAGTCAACTTCATGACGAGGTATAATCTTCATTACCTTGCTGCAGTTCATCCCTTTGAAGTTTGTGTCACCATGGCAACATGTGTGTTAAGGCAAGTCAACTTCATGACAAGGTAAGATCTTCAAGGACATTGGTTTGCCTTTGATGTCATATTGCCTTGTTGCAGTTCATCCTTTTGAAGTTTGTGTCACCATGGCAACATGTGTGTGAAGGCAAGTCAACTTCATGACGTGGTAAGATCTTCATTGCCTTGCTGCAGTTCATCCCTTTGAAGTTTGTGTCACCATGGCAACATGTGTGTGAATGCAAGTCATCTTCATGACAAGATATGATCTTGAAGGACATTGGTTTGCCTTTGACGTCATATTGCCTTGCTACAGTTCATCCCATTGATGTTTGTGTCACTTTGGTAACATGTGACACAAACTTGCCTTGTTGCAGTTCATCCCATTGAAGTTTGTGTCACTTTGGTAACATGTGACACAAACTTGCCTTGTTGCATTTCATCCGTTTGAAGTTTGTGTCACTTCGCTAACATGTGACACAAACTTGCTTTAATGCAGTTAATCCCATTGAAGTTTGTGTCACCATGGCAACATGTGTGTGAAGTCAAGTCAACTTAATGACAAGGTAAGATCTTCATTGAGATTGGTTTGCCTTTGATGTCATTCACCACTACGAAGATACTGGGACAGTTTCATAGTTACATGGGAGCAGGCTCTAAATTACTTTTAACTAGGTAACATCTTCCAAGTCAATATATTGCCTTGCTGCAGTTCATCCCTTTGAAGTTTGTGTCACCATGGCAACATGTGTGTTAAGCCAAGTCAACTTAATGACAAGGTAAGATCTTCAAGGACATTGGTTTGCCATTGATGTCATATTGCCTTGCTACAGTTATTCACCTTGAAGTTTGTGTCACTTTGGTAACATGTGACACAAACTTGCTTTGTTGCAGTTCATCCCTTTGAAGTTTTTCTCACCATGGCAACATGTGTGTGTAGGCAAGTCAACTTCATGACAAGGTAAGATCTTCAAGGACATTGGTTTGCCTTTGTTGTCATGTTGCCTTGCTGCAGCTCATCCCTTTGAAGTTTGTGTCACCATGGCAACATGTGAGTGACGGCAAGTCAACTTCATGACGAGGTAAGATCTTCAAGGACATTGGTTTGCCTTTGATGTCTTTTGTCCTTGCTGCAGTTCATCCCTTTGAAGTTTGTGTCACCATGGCAACATGTGTGTGAAGGCAAGTCAACTTCATGACGAGGTAAGATCTTCATTGCCTTACTGCAGTTCATCCTTTGAAGTTTGTGTCACCATGGCAACATGTGTGTGAAGGCAAGTCAACTTCATGACAAGGTAAGATCTTCAAGGACATTGGTTTGCCTTTGATGTCATATTAAATTGCTGCAGTTCATCCCTTTGAATTTTGTGTCACTTCGGTAACATATAACACAAACTTGCTTTGTTGCAGTTCATCCCTTTGAAATTTTTGTCACCATGGAAACATGTGTGTGAAGGCAAGTCAACTTCATGACAAGGTAAGATCTTCAAGGACATTGGTTTGCCTTTGATGTCTTTTCTCCTTGCTGCAGTTCATCCCTTTGAAGTTTGTGTCACCATGGCAACATGTGACACAAACTTGCTTTGCTGCAGTTCATCCCTTTGAAGTTTGTGTCACCATGGCAACATGTGTGTGAAGGCAAGTCAACTTCATAACGAGATAAGATCTTCATTGCCTTGCTGCAGTTGATCCCCTTGAAGTATGTGTCACTTTGGTAACATGTGACACAAACTTCCTTTGTTGCAGTTCATCCCTTTTGAAGTTTTTGTCACCATGGCAACATGTGGGTGAAGTCAAGTCAACTTCATGACAAGGTAAGATCTTCAAGGACATTGGTTTGCCTTTGATGTCATATTGACTTGCTGCAGTTCATCCCTTTGAATTTTGTGTCACTTCGGTAACATATGACACAAACTTGCTTTGTTGCAGTTCATCCCTTTGAAATTTTTGTCACCATGGAAACATGTGTGTGAAGGCAAGTCAACTTCATGACAAGGTAAGATCTTCAAGGACATTGGTTTGCCTTTGATGTCTTTTCTCCTTGCTGCAGTTCATCCCTTTGAAGTTTGTGTCACCATGGCAACATGTGACACAAACTTGCTTTGCTGCAGTTCATCCCTTTGAAGTTTGTGTCACCATGGCAACATGTGTGTGAAGGCAAGTCAACTTCATAACGAGATAAGATCTTCATTGCCTTGCTGCAGTTGATCCCCTTGAAGTATGTGTCACTTTGGTAACATGTGACACAAACTTCCTTTGTTGCAGTTCATCCCTTTTGAAGTTTTTGTCACCATGGCAACATGTGGGTGAAGTCAAGTCAACTTCATGACAAGGTAAGATCTTCAAGGACATTGGTTTGCCTTTGATGTCATATTGACTTGCTGCAGTTCATCCCTTTGAATTTTGTGTCACTTCGGTAACATATGACACAAACTTGCTTTGTTGCAGTTCATCCCTTTGAAGTTTTTGTCACCATGGAAACATGTGTGTGAAGGCAAGTCAACTTCCTGGCGAGGTAAGATCTTCAAAGAGATTGGTTTGCCTTTGATGTCATATTGCCTTGCTGCAGTTCATCGCTTTGAAGTTTGTGTCACCATGGCAACATGTGTGTGAAGGCAAGTCAACTTCATGACGAGGTAAGATCTTCATTGCCTTGCTGCAGTTCATCCCTTTGAAGTTTGTGTCACCATGGCAACATGTGTGTGAAGGCAAGTCAACTTCATGACGAGGTAAGATCTTCATTGCCTTCCTACAGTTCATCCCCTTGAAGTTTGTGTCACTTTGGTAACATGTGACACAAACTTGCTTTGTTGCAGTTCATCCCTTTGAAGTTTTTCTCACCATGGCAACATGTGTGTGTAGGCAAGTCAACTTCATGACAAGGTAAGATCTTCAAGGACATTGGTTTGCCTTTGATGTCTTTTCTCCTTGCTGCAGTTCATCCCTTTGAAGTTTGTGTCACCATGGCAACATGTGTGTGAAGGCAAGTGAACTTTATGACAAGGTGAGATCTTCATTGAGACTGGTTTGCCTTTGATGTCATTCACCAAAACGAAGATAGCCGTACAGTTTCATATTTACATGTGAGCAGACTCTAAATGACTTCAACCTAGGTAACATCTTCCAAGTCAATATATTGCCTTGCTGCAGTTCATCCCTTTGAAGTTTGTGTCACCATGGCAACATGTGTGTGAAGGCAAGTCAACTTCCTGGCGAGTTAGGATCTTCAAAGAGATTGGTTTGCCTTTGATGTCATATTGCCTTGCTGCAGTTCATCGCTTTGAAGTTTGTGTCACCATGGCAACATGTGTTTGAAGGCAAGTCAACTTCATGACGAGGTAAGATCTTCATTGCCTTGCTGCAGTTCATCCCTTTGAAGTTTGTGTCACCATGGCAACATGTGTGTGAAGGCAAGTCAACTTCATGACGAGGTAAGATCTTCATTGCCTTGCTGCAGTTCATCCCTTTGAAGTTTGTGTCACCATGGCAACATGTGTGTGAAGGCAAGTCAACTTCATGCCAAGGTAAGATCTTCAAGGAGGTTGGTTTGCCTTTGATGTCATATTGCCTTGCTGCAATTCATGCCTTTGAAGTTTGTGTCACCATGGCAACATGTGACACAAACTTGCTTTGCTGCAGTTTATCCCTTTGAGGTTTTTGTCACCATGGCAACATGTGTGTGAAGGCAAGTCAACTTCATGACGAGGTAAGATCTTCATTGCCTTGCTGCAGTTCATCCTTTGAAGTTTGTGTCACCATGGCAACATGTGTGTGAAGGCAAGTCAACTTCATGACAAGATAAGATCTTCATTGCCTTGCTGCAGTTCATCCCTTTGAATTTTGTGTCACTTCGGTAACATATGACACAAACTTGCTTTGTTGCAGTTCATCCCTTTGAAATTTTTGTCACCATGGAAACATGTGTGTGAAGGCAAGTCAACTTACTGGTGAGGTAAGATCTTCAAAGAGATTGGTTTGCCTTTGATGTCATATTGCCTTGCTGTAGTTCATCCCTTTGAAGTTTGTGTCACCATGGCAACATGTGTGTGAAGGCAAGTCAACTTTATGACAAGGTGAGATCTTCATTGAGACTGGTTTGCCTTTGATGTCATTCACCAATACGAAGATAGCCGTACAGTTTCATATTTACATGTGAGCAGACTCTAAATGACTTCTACCTAGGTAACATCTTCCAAGTCAATATATTGCCTTGCTGCAGTTCATCCCTTTGAAGTTTGTGTCACCATGGCAACATGTGTGTGAAGGCAAGTCAACTTCCTGGCGAGTTAGGACCTTCAAAGAGATTGGATTGCCTTTGATGTCATATTGCCTTGCTGCAGTTCATCGCTTTGAAGTTTGTGTCACCATGGCAACATGTGTGTGAAGGCAAGTCAACTTCATGACGAGGTAAGATCTCTATTGCCTTGCTGCAGTTCATCCCTTTGAAGTTTGTGTCACCATGGCAACATGTGTGTGAATGCAAGTCAACTTCATGACAAGGTAAGATCTTCAAGGACATTGGTTTGCCTTTGTTGTCATTTTGCCTTGCTGCAGCTCATCCCTTTGAAGTTTGTGTCACCATGGCAACATGTGAGTGACGGCAAGTCAACTTCATGACGAGGTAAGATCTTCAAGGACATTGGTTTGCCTTTGATGTCTTTTGTCCTTGCTGCAGTTCATCCCTTTAAAGTTTGTGTCACCATGGCAACATGTGTGTGAATGCAAGTCAACTTCATGACAAGGTAAGATCTTCAAGGACATTGGTTTGCCTTTGATGTCATATTGCCTTGCTACAGTTCATCCCCTTGAAGTTTGTGTCACTTTGGTAACATGTGACACAAACTTGCTTTGTTGCAGTTCATCCCTTTGAAGTTTTTCTCACCATGGCAACATGTGTGTGTAGGCAAGTCAACTTCATGACAAGGTAAGATCTTCAAGGACATTGGTTTGCCTTTGATGTCTTTTCTCCTTGCTGCAGTTCATCCCTTTGAAGTTTGTGTAACCATGGCAACATGTGTGTGAAGGCAAGTGAACTTCATGACGAGGTAAGATCTTCATTGCCTTGCTGCAGTTCATTCCTTTGAAGTTTGTGTCACCATGGCAACATGTGTGTTAAGGCAAGTCAACTTCATGCCAAGATAAGATCTTCAAGGAGGTTGGTTTGCCTTTGATGTCATATTGCCTTGCTGCAGTTCATGCCTTTGAAGTTTGTGTCACCATGGCAACATGTGACACAAACTTGCTTTGCTGCAGTTTATCCCTTTGAGGTTTTTGTCACCATGGCAACATGTGTGTGAAGGCAAGTCAACTTCATGACGAGGTAAGATCTTCATTGCCTTACTGCAGTTCATCCTTTGAAGTTTGTGTCACCATGGCAACATGTGTGTGAAGGCAAGTCAACTTCATGACAAGGTAAGATCTTCAAGGACATTGGTTTGCCTTTGATGTCTTTTGTCCTTGCTGCAGTTCATCCCTTTGAAGTTTGTGTCACCATGGCAACATGTGTGTGAATGCAAGTCAACTTCATGACAAGGTAAGATCTTCAAGGACATTGGTTTGCCTTTGATGTCATATTGCCTTGCTACAGTTCATCCCCTTGAAGTTTGTGTCACTTTGGTAACATGTGACACAAACTTGCTTTGTTGCAGTTCATCCCTTTGAAGTTTTTCTCACCATGGCAACATGTGTGTGTAGGCAAGTCAACTTCATGACAAGGTAAGATCTTCAAGGACATTGGTTTGCCTTTGATGTCTTTTCTCCTTGCTGCAGTTCATCCCTTTGAAGTTTGTGTAACCATGGCAACATGTGTGTGAAGGCAAGTGAACTTCATGACGAGGTAAGATCTTCATTGCCTTGCTGCAGTTCATTCCTTTGAAGTTTGTGTCACCATGGCAACATGTCTGTGAATGCAAGTCAACTTCATGACAAGGTAAGATCTTCAAGGACATTGGTTTGCCTTCGATGTCATATTGCCTTGCTGCAGTTCATGCCTTTGAAGTTTGTGTCACCATGGCAACATGTGTGTGAATGCAAGTCAACTTCATGACAAGGTAAGATCTTCAAGGACATTGGTTTGCCTTTGATGTCATATTGCCTTGCTGCAGTTCATCCCTTTGAAGTTTGTGTCACCATGGCAACATGTGTGTGAAGGCAAGTGAACTTCAAAATGAGGTAAGATCTTCATTGCCTTGCTGCAGTTCATCCCTTTGAAGTTTGTGTCACCATGGCAACATGTGTGTGAAGGCAAGTCAACTTTATGACAAGGTAAGATCTTCATTGAGACTGGTTTGCCTTTGATATCATTCACCAAAACGAAGATAGCCGTACAGTTTCATATTTACATGTGAGCAGACTCTAAATGACTTCAACCTAGGTAACATCTTCCAAGTCAATATATTGCCTTGCTGCAGTTCATCCCTTTGAAGTTTGTGTCACCATGGCAACATGTGAGTGACGGCAAGTCAACTTCATGGCGAGGTAAGATCTTCAAGGACATTGGTTTGCCTTTGATGTCTTTTATCCTTGCTGCAGTTCATCCCTTTGAAGTTTGTGTCACCATGGCAACATGTGTGTGAATGCAAGTCAACTTCATGACAAGGTAAGATCTTCAAGGACATTGGTTTGCCATTGATGTCATATTGCCTTGCTACAGTTATTCACCTTGAAGTTTGTGTCACTTTGGTAACATGTGACACAAACTTGCTTTGTTGCAGTTCATCCCTTTGAAGTTTTTCTCACCATGGCAACATGTGTGTGTAGGCAAGTCAACTTCATGACAAGGTAAGATCTTCAAGGACATTGGTTTGCCTTTGATGTCTTTTGTCCTTGCTGCAGTTCATCCCTTTGAAGTTTGTGTCACCATGGCAACATGTGTGTGAATGCAAGTCAACTTCATGACAAGGTAAGATCTTCAAGGACATTGGTTTGCCATTGATGTCATATTGCCTTGCTACAGTTATTCACCTTGAAGTTTGTGTCACTTTGGTAACATGTGACACAAACTTGCCTTGCTGCAGTTCATCCCTTTGAAGTTTGTGTCACCATGGCAACATGTGTGTGAATGCAAGTCAACTTCATGACAAGGTAAGATCTTCAAGGACATTGGTTTGCCTTTGTTGTCATGTTGCCTTGCTGCAGCTCATCCCTTTGAAGTTTGTGTCACCATGGCAACATGTGAGTGACGGCAAGTCAACTTCATGACGAGGTAAGATCTTCAAGGACATTGGTTTGCCTTTGATGTCTTTTGTCCTTGCTGCAGTTCATCCCTTTGAAGTTTGTGTCACCATGGCAACATGTGTGTGAATGCAAGTCAACTTCATGACAAGGTAAGATCTTCAAGGACATTGGTTTGCCTTTGATGTCATATTGCCTTGCAACAGTTCATCCCCTTGAAGTTTGTGTCACTTTGGTAACATGTGACACAAACTTGCTTTGTTGCAGTTCATCCCTTTGAAGTTTTTGTCACCATGGAAACATGTGTGTGTAGGCAAGTCAACTTCATGACAAGGTAAGATCTTCAAGGACATTGGTTTGCCTTTGATGTCTTTTCTCCTTGCTGCAGTTCATCCCTTTGAAGTTTGTGTAACCATGGCAACATGTGTGTGAAGGCAAGTGAACTTCATGACGAGGTAAGATCTTCATTGCCTTGCTGCAGTTCATTCCTTTGAAGTTTGTGTCACCATGGCAACATGTGTGTTAAGGCAAGTCAACTTCATGCCAAGGTAAGATCTTCAAGGAGGTTGGTTTGCCTTTGATGTCATATTGCCTTGCTGCAGTTCATGCCTTTGAAGTTTGTGTCACCATGGCAACATGTGACACAAACTTGCTTTGCTGCAGTTTATCCCTTTGAGGTTTTTGTCACCATGGCAACATGTGTGTGAAGGCAAGTCAACTTCATGACGAGGTAAGATCTTCATTGCCTTACTGCAGTTCATCCTTTGAAGTTTGTGTGACCATGGCAACATGTGTGTGAAGGCAAGTCAACTTCATGACAAGGTAAGATCTTCAAGGACATTGGTTTGCCTTTGATGTCATATTAACTTGCTGCAGTTCATCCCTTTGAATTTTGTGTCACTTCGGTAACATATAACACAAACTTGCTTTGTTGCAGTTCATCCCTTTGAAATTTTTGTCACCATGGAAACATGTGTGTGAAGGCAAGTCAACTTACTGGTGAGGTAAGATCTTCAAAGAGATTGGTTTGCCTTTGATGTCATATTGCCTTGCTGTAGTTCATCCCTTTGAAGTTTGTGTCACCACGGCAACATGTGTGTGAAGGCAAGTCAACTTTATGACAAGGTGAGATCTTCATTGAGACTGGTTTGCCTTTGATGTCATTCACCAATACGAAGATAGCCGTACAGTTTCATATTTACATGTGAGCAGACTCTAAATGACTTCTACCTAGGTAACATCTTCCAAGTCAATATATTGCCTTGCTGCAGTTCATCCCTTTGAAGTTTGTGTCACCATGGCAACATGTGTGTGAAGGCAAGTCAACTTCCTGGCGAGTTAGGATCTTCAAAGAGATTGGTTTGCCTTTGATGTCATATTGCCTTGCTGCAGTTCATCGCTTTGAAGTTTGTGTCACCATGGCAACATGTGTGTGAAGGCAAGTCAACTTCATGACGAGGTAAGATCTTCATTGCCTTGCTGCAGTTCATCCCTTTGAAGTTTGTGTCACCATGGCAACATGTGTGTGAAGGCAAGTCAACTTCATGACAAGGTCAGATCTTCAAGGACATTGGTTTGCCTTTGTTGTCATGTTGCCTTGCTGCAGCTCATCCCTTTGAAGTTTGTGTCACCATGGCAACATGTGTGTGACGGCAAGTCAACTTCATGGCGAGGTAAGATCTTCAAGGACATTGGTTTGCCTTTGATGTCTTTTGTCCTTGCTGCAGTTCATCCCTTTGAAGTTTGTGTCACCATGGCAACATGTGTGTGAATGCAAGTCAACTTCATGACAAGGTAAGATCTTCAAGGACATTGGTTTGCCTTTGATGTCATATTGCCTTGCTACAGTTCATCACCTTGAAGTTTGTGTCACTTTGGTAACATGTGACACAAACTTGCTTTGTTGCAGTTCATCCCTTTGAAGTTTTTCTCACAATGGCAACATGTGTGTGTAGGCAAGTCAACTTCATGACAAGGTAAGATCTTCAAGGACATTGGTTTGCCTTTGATGTCTTTTCTCCTTGCTGCAGTTCATCCCTTTGAAGTTTGTGTAACCATGGCAACATGTGTGTGAAGGCAAGTGAACTTCATGACGAGGTAAGATCTTCATTGCCTTGCTGCAGTTCATTCCTTTGAAGTTTGTGTCACCATGGCAACATGTGTGTTAAGGCAAGTCAACTTTATGCCAAGGTAAGATCTTCAAGGAGGTTGGTTTGCCTTTGATGTCATATTGCCTTGCTGCAGTTCATGCCTTTGAAGTTTGTGTCACCATGGCAACATGTGACACAAACTTGCTTTGCTGCAGTTTATCCCTTTGAGGTTTTTGTCACCATGGCAACATGTGTGTGAAGGCAAGTCAACTTCATGACGAGGTAAGATCTTCATTGCCTTGCTGCAGTTCATCCTTTGAAGTTTGTGTCACCATGGCAACATGTGTGTGAAGGCAAGTCAACTTCATGACAAGGTAAGATCTTCAAGGACATTGGTTTGCCTTTGATGTCATATTGACTTGCTGCAGTTCATCCCTTTGAATTTTGTGTCACTTCGGTAACATATGACACAAACTTGCTTTGTTGCAGTTCATCCCTTTGAAATTTTTGTCACCATGGAAACATGTGTGTGGAGGCAAGTCAACTTACTGGTGAGGTAAGATCTTCAAAGAGATTGGTTTGCCTTTGATGTCATATTGCCTTGCTGTAGTTCATCCCTTTGAAGTTTGTGTCACCATGGCAACATGTGTGTGAAGGCAAGTCAACTTTATGACAAGGTGAGATCTTCATTGAGACTGGTTTGCCTTTGATGTCATTCACCAATACGAAGATAGCCGTACAGTTTCATATTTACATGTGAGCAGACTCTAAATGACTTCTACCTAGGTAACATCTTCCAAGTCAATATATTGCCTTGCTGCAGTTCATCCCTTTGAAGTTTGTGTCACCATGGCAACATGTGTGTGAAGGCAAGTCAACTTCCTGGCGAGTTAGGATCTTCAAAGAGATTGGTTTGCCTTTGATGTCATATTGCCTTGCTGCAGTTCATGCCTTTGAAGTTTGTGTCACCATGGCAACATGTGACACAAACTTGCTTTGCTGCAGTTTATCCCTTTGAAGTTTGTGTCACTTTGGTAACATGTGTGTGAAGGCAAGTCAACTTCATGACGAGGTAAGATCTTCATTGCCTTGCTGCAGTTCATCCTTTGAAGTTTGTGTCACTTTGGTAACATGTGACACACACTTCCTTTGTTGCAGTTCATCCCTTTGAAGTTTTTGTCACCATGGCAACATGTGTGTGAATGCAAGTCAACTTCATGACAAGGTAAGATCTTCAAGGACATTGGTTTGCCTTTGATGTCATATTGCCTTGCTACAGTTCATCACCTTGAAGTTTGTGTCACTTTGGTAACATGTGACACAAACTTGCTTTGTTGCAGTTCATCCCTTTGAAGTTTTTCTCACAATGGCAACATGTGTGTGTAGGCAAGTCAACTTCATGACAAGGTAAGATCTTCAAGGACATTGGTTTGCCTTTGATGTCTTTTCTCCTTGCTGCAGTTCATCCCTTTGAAGTTTGTGTAACCATGGCAACATGTGTGTGAAGGCAAGTGAACTTCATGACGAGGTAAGATCTTCATTGCCTTGCTGCAGTTCATTCCTTTGAAGTTTGTGTCACCATGGCAACATGTGTGTTAAGGCAAGTCAACTTTATGCCAAGGTAAGATCTTCAAGGAGGTTGGTTTGCCTTTGATGTCATATTGCCTTGCTGCAGTTCATGCCTTTGAAGTTTGTGTCACCATGGCAACATGTGACACAAACTTGCTTTGCTGCAGTTTATCCCTTTGAGGTTTTTGTCACCATGGCAACATGTGTGTGAAGGCAAGTCAACTTCATGACGAGGTAAGATCTTCATTGCCTTGCTGCAGTTCATCCTTTGAAGTTTGTGTCACCATGGCAACATGTTTGTGAAGGCAAGTCAACTTCATGACAAGGTAAGATCTTCAAGGACATTGGTTTGCCTTTGATGTCATATTGACTTGCTGCAGTTCATCCCTTTGAATTTTGTGTCACTTCGGTAACATATGACACAAACTTGCTTTGTTGCAGTTCATCCCTTTGAAATTTTTGTCACCATGGAAACATGTGTGTGGAGGCAAGTCAACTTACTGGTGAGGTAAGATCTTCAAAGAGATTGGTTTGCCTTTGATGTCATATTGCCTTGCTGTAGTTCATCCCTTTGAAGTTTGTGTCACCATGGCAACATGTGTGTGAAGGCAAGTCAACTTTATGACAAGGTGAGATCTTCATTGAGACTGGTTTGCCTTTGATGTCATTCACCAATACGAAGATAGCCGTACAGTTTTATATTTACATGTGAGCAGACTCTAAATGACTTCTACCTAGGTAACATCTTCCAAGTCAATATATTGCCTTGCTGCAGTTCATCCCTTTGAAGTTTGTGTCACCATGGCAACATGTGTGTGAAGGCAAGTCAACTTCCTGGCGAGTTAGGATCTTCAAAGAGATTGGTTTGCCTTTGATGTCATATTGCCTTGCTGCAGTTCATGCCTTTGAAGTTTGTGTCACCATGGCAACATGTGACACAAACTTGCTTTGCTGCAGTTTATCCCTTTGAAGTTTGTGTCACTTTGGTAACATGTGTGTGAAGGCAAGTCAACTTCATGACGAGGTAAGATCTTCATTGCCTTGCTGCAGTTCATCCTTTGAAGTTTGTGTCACTTTGGTAACATGTGACACACACTTCCTTTGTTGCAGTTCATCCCTTTGAAGTTTTTGTCACCATGGCAACATGTGTGTGAAGGCAAGTCAACTTCATGACAAGGTAAGATCTTCAAGGACATTGGTTTGCCTTTGATGTCATATTGACTTGCTGCAGTTCATCCCTTTGAATTTTGTGTCACTTCGGTAACATATGACACAAACTTGCTTTGTTGCAGTTCATCCCTTTGAAATTTTTGTCACCATGGAAACATGTGTGTGGAGGCAAGTCAACTTACTGGTGAGGTAAGATCTTCAAAGAGATTGGTTTGCCTTTGATGTCATATTGCCTTGCTGTAGTTCATCCCTTTGAAGTTTGTGTCACCATGGCAACATGTGTGTGAAGGCAAGTCAACTTTATGACAAGGTGAGATCTTCATTGAGACTGGTTTGCCTTTGATGTCATTCACCAATACGAAGATAGCCGTACAGTTTCATATTTACATGTGAGCAGACTCTAAATGACTTCTACCTAGGTAACATCTTCCAAGTCAATATATTGCCTTGCTGCAGTTCATCCCTTTGAAGTTTGTGTCACCATGGCAACATGTGTGTGAAGGCAAGTCAACTTCCTGGCGAGTTAGGATCTTCAAAGAGATTGGTTTGCCTTTGATGTCATATTGCCTTGCTGCAGTTCATGCCTTTGAAGTTTGTGTCACCATGGCAACATGTGACACAAACTTGCTTTGCTGCAGTTTATCCCTTTGAAGTTTGTGTCACTTTGGTAACATGTGTGTGAAGGCAAGTCAACTTCATGACGAGGTAAGATCTTCATTGCCTTGCTGCAGTTCATCCTTTGAAGTTTGTGTCACTTTGGTAACATGTGACACACACTTCCTTTGTTGCAGTTCATCCCTTTGAAGTTTTTGTCACCATGGCAACATGTGTGTGAAGGCAAGTCAACTTCATGACAAGGTAAGATCTTCAAGGACATTGGTTTGCCTTTGATGTCATATTGACTTGCTGCAGTTCATCCCTTTGAATTTTGTGTCACTTCGGTAACATATGACACAAACTTGCTTTGTTGCAGTTCATCCCTTTGAAATTTTTGTCACCATGGAAACATGTGTGTGAAGGCAAGTCAACTTACTGGTGAGGTAAGATCTTCAAAGAGATTGGTTTGCCTTTGATGTCATATTGCCTTGCTGTAGTTCATCCCTTTGAAGTTTGTGTCACCATGGCAACATGTGTGTGAAGGCAAGTCAACTTTATGACAAGGTGAGATCTTCATTGAGACTGGTTTGCCTTTGATGTCATTCACCAATACGAAGATAGCCGTACAGTTTCATATTTACATGTGAGCAGACTCTAAATGACTTCTACCTAGGTAACATCTTCCAAGTCAATATATTGCCTTGCTGCAGTTCATCCCTTTGAAGTTTGTGTCACCATGGCAACATGTGTGTGAAGGCAAGTCAACTTCCTGGCGAGTTAGGACCTTCAAAGAGATTGGTTTGCCTTTGATGTCATATTGCCTTGCTGCAGTTCATCGCTTTGAAGTTTGTGTCACCATGGCAACATGTGTGTGAAGGCAAGTCAACTTCATGACGAGGTAAGATCTCTATTGCCTTGCTGCAGTTCATCCCTTTGAAGTTTGTGTCACCATGGCAACATGTGTGTGAATGCAAGTCAACTTCATGACAAGGTAAGATCTTCAAGGACATTGGTTTGCCTTTGTTGTCATTTTGCCTTGCTGCAGCTCATCCCTTTGAAGTTTGTGTCACCATGGCAACATGTGAGTGACGGCAAGTCAACTTCATGACGAGGTAAGATCTTCAAGGACATTGGTTTGCCTTTGATGTCTTTTGTCCTTGCTGCAGTTCATCCCTTTGAAGTTTGTGTCACCATGGCAACATGTGTGTGAATGCAAGTCAACTTCATGACAAGGTAAGATCTTCAAGGACATTGGTTTGCCTTTGATGTCATATTGCCTTGCTACAGTTCATCCCCTTGAAGTTTGTGTCACTTTGGTAACATGTGACACAAACTTGCTTTGTTGCAGTTCATCCCTTTGAAGTTTTTCTCACCATGGCAACATGTGTGTGTAGGCAAGTCAACTTCATGACAAGGTAAGATCTTCAAGGACATTGGTTTGCCTTTGATGTCTTTTCTCCTTGCTGCAGTTCATCCCTTTGAAGTTTGTGTAACCATGGCAACATGTGTGTGAAGGCAAGTGAACTTCATGACGAGGTAAGATCTTCATTGCCTTGCTGCAGTTCATTCCTTTGAAGTTTGTGTCACCATGGCAACATGTGTGTTAAGGCAAGTCAACTTCATGCCAAGATAAGATCTTCAAGGAGGTTGGTTTGCCTTTGATGTCATATTGCCTTGCTGCAGTTCATGCCTTTGAAGTTTGTGTCACCATGGCAACATGTGACACAAACTTGCTTTGCTGCAGTTTATCCCTTTGAGGTTTTTGTCACCATGGCAACATGTGTGTGAAGGCAAGTCAACTTCATGACGAGGTAAGATCTTCATTGCCTTACTGCAGTTCATCCTTTGAAGTTTGTGTCACCATGGCAACATGTGTGTGAAGGCAAGTCAACTTCATGACAAGGTAAGATCTTCAAGGACATTGGTTTGCCTTTGATGTCTTTTGTCCTTGCTGCAGTTCATCCCTTTGAAGTTTGTTTCACCATGGCAACATGTGTGTGAATGCAAGTCAACTTCATGACAAGGTAAGATCTTCAAGGACATTGGTTTGCCTTTGATGTCATATTGCCTTGCTACAGTTCATCCCCTTGAAGTTTGTGTCACTTTGGTAACATGTGACACAAACTTGCTTTGTTGCAGTTCATCCCTTTGAATTTTTTCTCACCATGGCAACATGTGTGTGTAGGCAAGTCAACTTCATGACAAGGTAAGATCTTCAAGGACATTGGTTTGCCTTTGATGTCTTTTCTCCTTGCTGCAGTTCATCCCTTTGAAGTTTGTGTAACCATGGCAACATGTGTGTGAAGGCAAGTGAACTTCATGACGAGGTAAGATCTTCATTGCCTTGCTGCAGTTCATTCCTTTGAAGTTTGTGTCACCATGGCAACATGTGTGTGAATGCAAGTCAACTTCATGACAAGGTAAGATCTTCAAGGACATTGGTTTGCCTTCGATGTCATATTGCCTTGCTGCAGTTCATGCCTTTGAAGTTTGTGTCACCATGGCAACATGTGTGTGAATGCAAGTCAACTTCATGACAAGGTAAGATCTTCAAGGACATTGGTTTGCCTTTGATGTCATATTGCCTTGCTGCAGTTCATCCCTTTGAAGTTTGTGTCACCATGGCAACATGTGTGTGAAGGCAAGTGAACTTCAAAATGAGGTAAGATCTTCATTGCCTTGCTGCAGTTCATCCCTTTGAAGTTTGTGTCACCATGGCAACATGTGTGTGAAGGCAAGTCAACTTTATGACAAGGTAAGATCTTCATTGAGACTGGTTTGCCTTTGATATCATTCACCAAAACAAAGATAGCCGTACAGTTTCATATTTACATGTGAGCAGACTCTAACTGACTTCAACCTAGGTAACATCTTCCAAGTCAATATATTGCCTTGCTGCAGTTCATCCCATTGAAGTTTGTGTCACCATGGCAACATGTGAGTGACGGCAAGTCAACTTCATGGCGAGGTAAGATCTTCAAGGACATTGGTTTGCCTTTGATGTCTTTTATCCTTGCTGCAGTTCATCCCTTTGAAGTTTGTGTCACCATGGCAACATGTGTGTGAATGCAAGTCAACTTCATGACAAGGTAAGATCTTCAAGGACATTGGTTTGCCATTGATGTCATATTGCCTTGCTACAGTTATTCACCTTGAAGTTTGTGTCACTTTGGTAACATGTGACACAAACTTGCTTTGTTGCAGTTCATCCCTTTGAAGTTTTTCTCACCATGGCAACATGTGTGTGTAGGCAAGTCAACTTCATGACAAGGTAAGATCTTCAAGGACATTGGTTTGCCTTTGATGTCTTTTGTCCTTGCTGCAGTTCATCCCTTTGAAGTTTGTGTCACCATGGCAACATGTGTGTGAATGCAAGTCAACTTCATGACAAGGTAAGATCTTCAAGGACATTGGTTTGCCATTGATGTCATATTGCCTTGCTACAGTTATTCACCTTGAAGTTTGTGTCACTTTCGTAACATGTGACACAAACTTGCCTTGCTGCAGTTCATCCCTTTGAAGTTTGTGTCACCATGGCAACATGTGTGTGAATGCAAGTCAACTTCATGACAAGGTAAGATCTTCAAGGACATTGGTTTGCCTTTGTTGTCATGTTGCCTTGCTGCAGCTCATCCCTTTGAAGTTTGTGTCACCATGGCAACATGTGAGTGACGGCAAGTCAACTTCATGACGAGGTAAGATCTTCAAGGACATTGGTTTGCCTTTGATGTCTTTTGTCCTTGCTGCAGTTCATCCCTTTGAAGTTTGTGTCACCATGGCAACATGTGTGTGAATGCAAGTCAACTTCATGACAAGGTAAGATCTTCAAGGACATTGGTTTGCCTTTGATGTCATATTGCCTTGCAACAGTTCATCCCCTTGAAGTTTGTGTCACTTTGGTAACATGTGACACAAACTTGCTTTGTTGCAGTTCATCCCTTTGAAGTTTTTGTCACCATGGAAACATGTGTGTGTAGGCAAGTCAACTTCATGACAAGGTAAGATCTTCAAGGACATTGGTTTGCCTTTGATGTCTTTTCTCCTTGCTGCAGTTCATCCCTTTGAAGTTTGTGTAACCATGGCAACATGTGTGTGAAGGCAAGTGAACTTCATGACGAGGTAAGATCTTCATTGCCTTGCTGCAGTTCATTCCTTTGAAGTTTGTGTCACCATGGCAACATGTGTGTTAAGGCAAGTCAACTTCATGCCAAGGTAAGATCTTCAAGGAGGTTGGTTTGCCTTTGATGTCATATTGCCTTGCTGCAGTTCATGCCTTTGAAGTTTGTGTCACCATGGCAACATGTGACACAAACTTGCTTTGCTGCAGTTTATCCCTTTGAGGTTTTTGTCACCATGGCAACATGTGTGTGAAGGCAAGTCAACTTCATGACGAGGTAAGATCTTCATTGCCTTACTGCAGTTCATCCTTTGAAGTTTGTGTGACCATGGCAACATGTGTGTGAAGGCAAGTCAACTTCATGACAAGGTAAGATCTTCAAGGACATTGGTTTGCCTTTGATGTCATATTAACTTGCTGCAGTTCATCCCTTTGAATTTTGTGTCACTTCGGTAACATATAACACAAACTTGCTTTGTTGCAGTTCATCCCTTTGAAATTTTTGTCACCATGGAAACATGTGTGTGAAGGCAAGTCAACTTACTGGTGAGGTAAGATCTTCAAAGAGATTGGTTTGCCTTTGATGTCATATTGCCTTGCTGTAGTTCATCCCTTTGAAGTTTGTGTCACCACGGCAACATGTGTGTGAAGGCAAGTCAACTTTATGACAACGTGAGATCTTCATTGAGACTGGTTTGCCTTTGATGTCATTCACCAATACGAAGATAGCCGTACAGTTTCATATTTACATGTGAGCAGACTCTAAATGACTTCTACCTAGGTAACATCTTCCAAGTCAATATATTGCCTTGCTGCAGTTCATCCCTTTGAAGTTTGTGGCACCATGGCAACATGTGTGTGAAGGCAAGTCAACTTCCTGGCGAGTTAGGATCTTCAAAGAGATTGGTTTGCCTTTGATGTCATATTGCCTTGCTGCAGTTCATCGCTTTGAAGTTTGTGTCACCATGGCAACATGTGTGTGAAGGCAAGTCAACTTCATGGCGAGGTAAGATCTTCAAGGACATTGGTTTGCCTTTGATGTCTTTTGTCCTTGCTGCAGTTCATCCCTTTGAAGTTTGTGTCACCATGGCAACATGTGTGTGAATGCAAGTCAACTTCATGACAAGGTAAGATCTTCAAGGACATTGGTTTGCCTTCGATGTCATATTGCCTTGCTACAGTTCATCCCCTTGAAGTTTGTGTCACTTTGGTAACATGTGACACAAACTTGCTTTGTTGCACTTCATCCCTTTGAAGTTTTTCTGACCATGGCAACATGTGTGTGTAGGCAAGTCAACTTCATGACAAGGTAAGATCTTCAAGGACATTGGTTTGCCTTTGATGTCTTTTCTCCTTGCTGCAGTTCATCCCTTTGAAGTTTGTGTCACCATGGCAACATGTGACACAAACTTGCTTTGCTGCAGTTCATCCCTTTGAGGTTTTTGTCACCATGGCAACATGTGTGTGAATGCAAGTCAACTTCATGACAAGGTAAGATCTTCAAGGACATTGGTTTGCCTTCGATGTCATATTGCCTTGCTACAGTTCATCCCCTTGAAGTTTGTGTCACTTTGGTAACATGTGACACAAACTTGCTTTGTTGCACTTCATCCCTTTGAAGTTTTTCTGACCATGGCAACATGTGTGTGTAGGCAAGTCAACTTCATGACAAGGTAAGATCTTCAAGGACATTGGTTTGCCTTTGATGTCTTTTCTCCTTACTGCAGTTCATCCCTTTGAAGTTTGTGTCACCATGGCAACATGTGACACAAACTTGCTTTGCTGCAGTTCATCCCTTTGAGGTTTTTGTCACCATGGCAACATGTGTGTGAAGGCAAGTCAACTTCATGACGAGGTAAGATCTTCATTGCCTTGCTGCAGTTGATCCCCTTGAAGTATGTGTCACTTTGGTAACATGTGACACAAACTTCCTTTGTTGCAGTTCATCCCTTTGAAGTTTTTGTCACCATGGCAACATGTGGGTGAAGTCAAGTCAACTTCATGACAAGGTAAGATCTTCAAGGACATTGGTTTGCCTTTGATGTCATATTGACTTGCTGCAGTTCATCCCTTTGAATTTTGTGTCACTTCGTTAACATATGACACAAACTTGCTTTGTTGCAGTTCATCCCTTTGAAGTTTTTGTCACCATGGAAACATGTGTGTGAAGGCAAGTCAACTTACTGGTGAGGTAAGATCTTCAAAGAGATTGGTTTGCCCTTGATGTCATATTGCCTTGCTACATTTCATCCATTTGAAGTTTGTGTCACTATGGCAACATGTGTGTGGAGGCAAATCAACTTCATGACAAGGTAAGATCTTCAAGGACATTGGTTTGCCTTTGATGTCATATTGCCTTCCTGCAGTTCATCCCTTTGAAGTTTGTGTCACCATGGCAACATGTGTGTGAAGGCAAGTGAACTTCAAAATGAGGTAAGATCTTCATTGCCTTGCTGCAGTTCATCCCTTTGAAGTTTGTGTCACCATGGCAACATGTGTGTGAAGGCAAGTCAACTTTATGACAAGGTAAGATCTTCATTGAGACTGGTTTGCCTTTGATATCATTCACCAAAACGAAGATAGCCGTACAGTTTCATATTTACATGTGAGCAGACTCTAAATGACTTCAACCTAGGAAACATCTTCCAAGTCAATATATTGCCTTGCTGCAGTTCATCCCTTTGAAGTTTGTGTCACCATGGCAACATGTGTGTGAAGGCAAGTCAACTTCCTGGCGAGTTAGGATCTTCAAAGAGATTGGTTTGCCTTTGATGTCATATTGCCTTGCTGCAGTTCATCGCTTTGACGTTTGTGTCACCATGGCAACATGTGTGTGAAGGCAAGTCAACTTCATGACGAGGTAAGATCTTCATTGCCTTGCTGCAGTACATCCCTTTGAAGTTTGTGTCACCATGGCAACATGTGTGTGAATGCAAGTCAATTTCATGACAAGGTCAGATCTTCAAGGACATTGGTTTGCCTTTCTTGTCATGTTGCCTTGCTGCAGCTCATCCCTTTGAAGTTTGTGTCACCATGGCAACATGTGAGTGACGGCAAGTCAACTTCATGACAAGGTAAGATCTTCAAGGACATTGGTTTGCCTTTGATGTCTTTTATCCTTGCTGCAGTTCATCCCTTTGAAGTTTGTGTCACCATGGCAACATGTGTGTGAATGCAAGTCAACTTCATGACAAGGTAAGATCTTCAAGGACATTGGTTTGCCATTGATGTCATATTGCCTTGCTACAGTTATTCACCTTGAAGTTTGTGTCACTTTGGTAACATGTGACACAAACTTGCTTTGTTGCAGTTCATCCCTTTGAAGTTTTTCTCACCATGGCAACATGTGTGTGTAGGCAAGTCAACTTCATGACAAGGTAAGATCTTCAAGGACATTGGTTTGCCTTTGTTGTCATGTTGCCTTGCTGCAGCTCATCCCTTTGAAGTTTGTGTCACCATGGCAACATGTGAGTGACGGCAAGTCAACTTCATGACGAGGTAAGATCTTCAAGGACATTGGTTTGCCTTTGATGTCTTTTGTCCTTGCTGCAGTTCATCCCTTTGAAGTTTGTGTCACCATGGCAACATGTGTGTGAAGGCAAGTCAACTTCATGACGAGGTAAGATCTTCATTGCCTTACTGCAGTTCATCCTTTGAAGTTTGTGTCACCATGGCAACATGTGTGTGAAGGCAAGTCAACTTCATGACAAGGTAAGATCTTCAAGGACATTGGTTTGCCTTTGATGTCATATTAAATTGCTGCAGTTCATCCCTTTGAATTTTGTGTCACTTCGGTAACATATAACACAAACTTGCTTTGTTGCAGTTCATCCCTTTGAAATTTTTATCACCATGGAAACATGTGTGTGAAGGCAAGTCAACTTACTGGTGAGGTAAGATCTTCAAGGACATTGGTTTGCCTTCGATGTCATATTGCCTTGCTACAGTTCATCCCCTTGAAGTTTGTCTCACTTTGGTAACATGTGACACAAACTTGCTTTGTTGCACTTCATCCCTTTGAAGTTTTTCTGACCATGGCAACATGTGTGTGTAGGCAAGTCAACTTCATGACAAGGTAAGATCTTCAAGGACATTGGTTTGCCTTTGATGTCTTTTCTCCTTGCTGCAGTTCATCCCTTTGAAGTTTGTGTCACCATGGCAACATGTGACACAAACTTGCTTTGCTGCAGTTCATCCCTTTGAAGTTTGTGTCACCATGGCAACATGTGTGTGAAGGCAAGTCAACTTCATGACGAGATAAGATCTTCATTGCCTTGCTGCAGTTGATCCCCTTGAAGTATGTGTCACTTTGGTAACATGTGACACAAACTTCCTTTGTTGCAGTTCATCCCTTTGAAGTTTTTGTCACCATGGCAACATGTGGGTGAAGTCAAGTCAACTTCATGACAAGGTAAGATCTTCAAGGACATTGGTTTGCCTTTGATGTCATATTGACTTGCTGCAGTTCATCCCTTTGAAATTTGTGTCACTTCGGTAATATATGACACAAACTTGCTTTGTTGCAGTTCATCCCTTTGAAGTTTTTGTCACCATGGAAACATGTGTGTGAAGGCAAGTCAACTTCCTGGCGAGGTAAGATCTTCAAAGAGATTGGTTTGCCTTTGATGTCATATTGCCTTGCTGCAGTTCATCGCTTTGAAGTTTGTGTCACCATGGCAACATGTGTGTGAAGGCAAGTCAACTTCATGACGAGGTAAGATCTTCATTGCCTTGCTGCAGTTCATCCCTTTGAAGTTTGTGTCACCATGGCAACATGTGTGTGAAGGCAAGTCAACTTCATGACGAGGTAAGATCTTCATTGCCTTGCTACAGTTCATCCCCTTGAAGTTTGTGTCACTTTGGTAACATGTGACACAAACTTGCTTTGTTGCAGTTCATCCCTTTGAAGTTTTTCTCACCATGGCAACATGTGTGTGTAGGCAAGTCAACTTCATTACAAGGTAAGATCTTCAAGGACATTGGTTTGCCTTTGATGTCTTTTCTCCTTGCTGCAGTTCATCCCTTTGAAGTTTGTGTCACCATGGCAACATGTGTGTGAAGGCAAGTGAACTTTATAACAAGGTGAGATCTTCATTGAGACTGGTTTGCCTTTGATGTCATTCACCAAAACGAAGATAGCCGTACAGTTTCATATTTACATGTGAGCAGACTCTAAATGACTTCAACCTAGGTAACATCTTCCAAGTCAATATATTGCCTTGCTGCAGTTCATCCCTTTGAAGTTTGTGTCACCATGGCAACATGTGTGTGAAGGCAAGTCAACTTCCTGGCGAGTTAGGATCTTCAAAGAGATTGGTTTGCCTTTGATGTCATATTGCCTTGCTGCAGTTCATCGCTTTGAAGTTTGTGTCACCATGGCAACATGTGTTTGAAGGCAAGTCAACTTCATGACGAGGTAAGATCTTCATTGCCTTGCTGCAGTTCATCCCTTTGAAGTTTGTGTCACCATGGCAACATGTGTGTGAAGGCAAGTCAAATTCCTGGCGAGGTAGGATCTTCAAAGAGATTGGTTTGCCTTTGATGTCATATTGCCTTGCTGCAGTTCATCCTTTTGAAGTTTGTGTCACCATGGCAACATGTGTGTGAAGGCAAGTGAACTTCATGACGAGGTAAGATCTTCATTGCCTTGCTGCAGTTCATCCCTTTGAAGTTTGTGTCACCATGGCAACATGTGAGTGACGGCAAGTCAACTTCATGGCGAGGTAAGATCTTCAAGGACATTGGTTTGCCTTTGTTGTCATGTTGCCTTGCTGCAGCTCATCCCTTTGAAGTTTGTGTCACCATGGCAACATGTGAGTGACGGCAAGTCAACTTCATGGCGAGGTAAGATCTTCAAGGACATTGGTTTGCCTTTGATGTCTTTTGTCCTTGCTGCAGTTCATCCCTTTGAAGATTGTGTCACCATGGCAACATGTGTGTGAAGGCAAGTCAACTTCATGACAATGTAAGATCTTCATTGCCTTGCTGCAGTTGATCCCCTTGAAGTTTGTGTCACTTTGGTAACATGTGACACAAACTTCCTTTGTTGCAGTTCATACCTTTGAAGTTTTTGTCACCATGACAACATGTGTGTGAAGGCAAGTCAACTTCATGACAAGGTAAGATCTTCAAGGACATTGGTTTGCCTTTGATGTCATATTGCCTTGTTGCAGTTCATCCCTTTGAACTTTGTGTCACCATGGCAACATGTGTGTGAAGGCAAGTGAACTTCATGATGAGGTAAGATCTTCATTGCCTTCCTGCACTTCATTCCTTTGAAGTTTTTGTCACCATGGCAACATGTGTGTGAAGGCAAGTCAACTTCATGACAATGTAAGATCTTCAAGGACATTGGTTGGCCTTTGATGTCTTTTGTCCTTGCTGCAGTTCATCCCTTTGAAGTTTGTGTCACCATGGCAACATGTGTGTGAAGGCAAGTGAACTTCATGACGAGGTAAGATCCTAATTGCCTTGCTGCAGTTCATTCCTTTGAAGTTTTGTCACCATGGCAACATGTGTGTGAAGGCAAGTCAACTTCATGACAAGGTAAGATCTTCAAGGACATTGGTTTGCCTTTGATGTCATATTGCCTTGCTGCAGTTAATCCCATTGAAGTTTGTGTCAATTCGGTAACATGTGACACAAACTTGCTTTGTTGCAGTTCATCCCTTTGAAGTTTTTGTCACCATGGCAACGTGTGTGTTAAGGCAAGTCAACTTCATGACAAGGTAAGATCTTTAAGGACATTGGTTTGCCTTTGATGTCATATTGCCTTGCTTCAGTTCATCCCTTTGAAGTTTGTGTCACCATGGCAACATGTATGTTAAGGCAAGTCAACTTCATGACAAGGTAAGATATTTAAGCAGGTTGGTTTGCCTTTGATGTCATATTGCCTTGCTGTAGTTCATCCCTTTGAGGTTTTTTTCACCATGGCAACATGTGTGTGAAGTTAAGTCAACTTCATGACGAGGTAAGATCTTCATTGCCTTGCTGCAGTTCATCCCTTTGAAGTTTGTGTCACCATGGCAACATGTGTGTGAAGGCAAGTCAACTTCATGACGAGATAAGATCTTCATTGCCTTGCTGCAGTTGATCCCCTTGAAGTTTGTGTCACTTTAGTAACATGTGACACAAACTTCCTTTGTTGCAGTTCATACCTTTGAAGTTTTTGTCACCATGGCAACATGTGTGTGAAGGCAAGTCAACTTCATGACAAGGTAAGATCTTCAAGGACATTGGTTTGCCTTTGATGTAATATTGACTTCCTGTAGTTCATCCCTTTGAATTTTGTGTCACTTCGGTAACATATGACACAAACTTGCTTTGTTGCAGTTCATCCCTTTGAAGTTGTTGTCACCATGGAAACATGTGTGTGAAGGCAAGTCAACTTCATGACAAGGTAAGATTTTCATTGAGATTGGTTTGCCTTTGATGATTCACCACTTTGAAGATAGTGGTACAGTTTCATAGTTACAAGTGAGCAGACTAAATGACTTATAACTAAGTAACATTTTCCAAGTCAATATATTGCCTTGCTGCAGTTCATCCCTTTGAAGTTTGTGTCACCATGGCAACATGTGTGTTAAGGCAAGTCAACTTCATGGCGAGGTAAGATCTTTAAGAGATTGGTTTGCCTTTGATGTCATATTGCCTTCCTACAGTTCATTCCTTTGAAGTTTTTGTCACCATGGCAACATGTGTGTGAAGGCAAGTCAACTTCATGACACTGTAAGATCTTCATTGCCTTGCTGCAGTTGATCCCCTTGAAGTTTGTGTCACTTTGGTAACATGTGACACAAACTTCCTTTGTTGCAGTTCATATCTTTGAAGTTTTTGTCACCATGACAACATGTGTGTGAAGGCAAGTCAACTTCATGACAAGGTAAGATCTTCAAGGACATTGGTTTGCCTTTAAAGTCATATTGCCTTGTTGCAGTTCATCCCTTTGAACTTTGTGTCACCATGGCAACATGTGTGTGAAGGCAAGTCAACTTCATGACAATGTAAGATCTTCAAGGACATTGGTTTGCCTTTGATGTCATATTGACTTGCTGTAGTTCATCCCTTTGAAGTTTGTGTCACTTCGGTAACATGTGACACAAACTTGCTTTGTTGCAGTTAATCCCATTGAAGTTTGTGTCACCATGGCAACATGTGTGTGAAGTCAAGTCAACTTAATGACAAGGTAAGATCTTCATTGAGATTGGTTTGCCTTTGATGTCATTCACCACTACGAAGATACTGGGACAGTTTCATAGTTACATGGGAGCAGGCTCTAAATTACTTTTAACTAGGTAACATCTTCCAAGTCAATATATTGCCTTGCTGCAGTTCATCCCTTTGAAGTTTGTGTCACCATGGCAACATGTGTGTGAAGGCAAGTCAACTTCATGACGTGGTAAGATCTTCATTGCCTTGCTGTAGTTCATCCCTTTGAAGTTTGTGTCACCATGGCAACATGTGTGTGAATGCAAGTCAACTTCATGACAAGGTAAGATCTTCAAGGACATTGGTTTGCCTTCGATGTCATATTGCCTTGCTACAGTTCATCCCCTTGAAGTTTGTGTCACTTTGGTAACATGTGACACAAACTTGCTTTGTTGCAGTTCATCCCTTTGAAGTTTGTGTCACCATGGCAACATGTGACACAAACTTGCTTTGCTGCAGTTCATCCCTTTGAGGTTTTTGTCACCATGGCAACATGTGTGTGAAGGCAAGTCAACTTCATGACGAGGTAAGATCTTCATTGCCTTGCTGCAGTTCATCCCTTTGAAGTTTGTGTCACCATGGCAACATGTGTGTGTGAAGGCAAGTCAACTTCATGACGAGATAAGATCTTCATTGCCTTGCTGCAGTTGATCCCCTTGAAGTTTGTGTCACTTTGGTAACATGTGACACAAACTTCCTTTGTTGCAGTTCATCCCTTTGAAGTTTTTGTCACCATGACAACATGTGGGTGAAGGCAAGTCAACTTCATGACAAGGTAAGATCTTCAAGGACATTGGTTTGCCTTTGATGTCATATTGACTTGCTGCAGTTCATCCCTTTGAATTTTGTGTCACTTCGGTAACATGTGACACAAACTTGCTTTGTTGCAGTTCATCCCTTTGAAGTTTTTCTCACCATGGCAACATGTGTGTGAAGGCAAGTCAACTTACTGGTGAGGTAAGATCTTCAAAGAGATTGGTTTGCCTTTGATGTCATATTGCCTTGCTGCAGTTCATCCCTTTGAAGTTTGTGTCACCATGGCAACATGTGTGTGAAGGCAAGTCAACTTTATGACAAGGTGAGATCTTCATTGAGACTGGTTTGCCTTTGATGTCATTCACCAATACGTAGATAGCCGTACAGTTTCATATTTACATATGAGCAGACTCTAAATGACTTCTACCTAGGTAACATCTTCCAAGTCAATATATTGCCTTGCTGCAGTTCATCCCTTTTAAGTTTGTGTCACCATGGCAACATGTGTGTGAAGGCAAGTCAACTTCCTGGCGAGGTAGGATCTTCAAAGAGATTGGTTTGCCTTTGATGTCATATTGCCTTGCTGCAGTTCATCCTTTTGAAGTTTGTGTCACCATGGCAACATGTATGTGAAGGCAAGTCAACTTCATGACGAGGTAAGGTCTTCATTGCCTTGCTGCAGTTCATCCCTTTGAAGTTTGTGTCACCATGGCAACATGTGTGTGAAGGCAAGTGAACTTCATGACGAGGTAAGATCTTCATTGCCTTGCTGCAGTTCATCCCTTTGAAGTTTTTCTCACCATGGCAACATGTGTGTGTAGGCAAGTCAACTTCATGACAAGGTAAGATCTTCAAGGACATTGGTTTGCCTTTGATGTCTTTTCTCCTTGCTGCAGTTCATCCCTTTGAAGTTTGTGTCACCATGGCAACATGTGACACAAACTTGCTTTTCTGCAGTTCATCCCTTTGAGGTTTTTGTCACCATGGCAACATGTGTGTGAAGGCAAGTCAACTTCATGACAATGTAAGATCTTCAAGGACATTGGTTTGCCTTTGATGTCATATTGCCTTGCTGTAGTTCATCCCTTTGAAGTTTGTGTCACCATGGCAACATGTGTGTGAATGCAAGTCAACTTCATGACAAGGTAAGATCTTCAAGGACATTGGTTTGCCTTTGATGTCATATTGCCTTGCTACAGTTCATCCCCTTGAAGTTTGTGTCACTTTGGTAACATGTGACACAAACTTGCTTTGTTGCAGTTCATCCCTTTGAAGTTTTTCTCACCATGGCAACATGTGTGTGTAGGCAAGTCAACTTCATGACAAGGTAAGATCTTCAAGGACATTGGTTTGCCTTTCATGTCTTTTCTCCTTGCTGCAGTTCATCCCTTTGAAGTTTGTGTAACCATGGCAACATGTGTGTGAAGGCAAGTGAACTTCATGACGAGGTAAGATCTTCATTGCCTTGCTGCAGTTCATTCCTTTGAAGTTTGTGTCACCATGGCAACATGTGTGTTAAGGCAAGTCAACTTCATGCCAAGGTAAGATCTTCAAGGAGGTTGGTTTGCCTTTTATGTCATATTGCCTTGCTGCAGTTCATGCCTTTGAAGTTTGTGTCACCATGGCAACATGTGACACAAACTTGCTTTGCTGCAGTTTATCCCTTTGAGGTTTTTGTCACCATGGCAACATGTGTGTGAAGGCAAGTCAACTTCATGACGAGGTAAGATCTTCATTGCCTTACTGCAGTTCATCCTTTGAAGTTTGTGTCACTTCGGTAACATATAACACAAACTTGCTTTGTTGCAGTTCATCCCTTTGAAATTTTTGTCACCATGGAAACATGTGTGTGAAGGCAAGTCAACTTACTGGTGAGGTAAGATCTTCAAAGAGATTGGTTTGCCTTTGATGTCATATTGCCTTGCTGTAGTTCATCCCTTTGAAGTTTGTGTCACCATGGCAACATGTGTGTGAAGGCAAGTCAACTTTATGACAACGTGAGATCTTCATTGAGACTGGTTTGCCTTTGATGTCATTCACCAATACGAAGATAGCCGTACAGTTTCATATTTACATGTGAGCAGACTCTAAATGACTTCTACCTAGGTAACATCTTCCAAGTCAATATATTGCCTTGCTGCAGTTCATCCCTTTGAAGTTTGTGTCACCATGGCAACATGTGTGTGAAGGCAAGTCAACTTCCTGGCGAGTTAGGATCTTCAAAGAGATTGGTTTGCCTTTGATGTCATATTGCCTTGCTGCAGTTCATCGCTTTGAAGTTTGTGTCACCATGGCAACATGTGTGTGAAGGCAAGTCAACTTCATGGCGAGGTAAGATCTTCAAGGACATTGGTTTGCCTTTGATGTCTTTTGTCCTTGCTGCAGTTCATCCCTTTGAAGTTTGTGTCACCATGGCAACATGTGTGTGAATGCAAGTCAACTTCATGACAAGGTAAGATCTTCAAGGACATTGGTTTGCCTTCGATGTCATATTGCCTTGCTACAGTTCATCCCCTTGAAGTTTGTGTCACTTTGGTAACATGTGACACAAACTTGCTTTGTTGCACTTCATCCCTTTGAAGTTTGTGTCACCATGGCAACATGTGTGTGAAGGCAAGTGAACTTCATGATGAAGTAAGATCTTCATTGCCTTGCTGCATTTCATTCCTTTAAAGTTTTTGTCACCATGGCAACATGTGTGTGAAGGCAAGTCAACTTCATGACAATGTAAGATCTTCAAGGACATTGGTTTGCCTTTGATGTCATATTGCCTTGCTGTAGTTCATCCCTTTGAAGTTTGTGTCACCATGGCAACATGTGTGTGAAGGCAAGTCAACTTCATGGCGAGGTAAGATCTTCAAGGACATTGGTTTGCCTTTGATGTCTTTTGTCCTTGCTGCAGTTCATCCCTTTGAAGTTTGTGTCACCATGGCAACATGTGTGTGAATGCAAGTCAACTTCATGACAAGGTAAGATCTTCAAGGACATTGGTTTGCCTTCGATGTCATATTGCCTTGCTACAGTTCATCCCCTTGAAGTTTGTGTCACTTTGGTAACATGTGACACAAACTTGCTTTGTTGCACTTCATCCCTTTGAAGTTTTTCTGACCATGGCAACATGTGTGTGTAGGCAAGTCAACTTCATGACAAGGTAAGATCTTCAAGGACATTGGTTTGCCTTTGATGTCTTTTCTCCTTGCTGCAGTTCATCCCTTTGAAGTTTGTGTCACCATGGCAACATGTGACACAAACTTGCTTTGCTGCAGTTCATCCCTTTGAGGTTTTTGTCACCATGGCAACATGTGTGTGAAGGCAAGTCAACTTCATGACGAGGTAAGATCTTCATTGCCTTGCTGCAGTTCATCCCTTTGAAGTTTGTGTCACCATGGCAACATGTGTGTGAAGGCAAGTCAACTTCATGACGAGATAAGATCTTCATTGCCTTGCTGCAGTTGATCCCCTTGAAGTATGTGTCACTTTGGTAACATGTGACACAAACTTCCTTTGTTGCAGTTCATCCCTTTGAAGTTTGTGTCACCATGGCAACATGTGACACAAACTTGCTTTGCTGCAGTTCATCCCTTTGAGGTTTTTGTCACCATGGCAACATGTGTGTGAAGGCAAGTCAACTTCATGACGAGGTAAGATCTTCATTGCCTTGCTGCAGTTCATCCCTTTGAAGTTTGTGTCACCATGGCAACATGTGTGTGAAGGCAAGTCAACTTCATGACGAGATAAGATCTTCATTGCCTTGCTGCAGTTGATCCCCTTGAAGTATGTGTCACTTTGGTAACATGTGACACAAACTTCCTTTGTTGCAGTTCATCCCTTTGAAGTTTTTGTCACCATGGCAACATGTGGGTGAAGTCAAGTCAACTTCATGACAAGGTAAGATCTTCAAGGACATTGGTTTGCCTTTGATGTCATATTGACTTGCTGCAGTTCATCCCTTTGAATTTTGTGTCACTTCGGTAACATATGACACAAACTTGCTTTGTTGCAGTTCATCCCTTTGAAGTTTTTGTCACCATGGAAACATGTGTGTGAAGGCAAGTCAACTTACTGGTGAGGTAAGATCTTCAAAGAGATTGGTTTGCCCTTGATGTCATATTGCCTTGCTACATTTCATCCCTTTAAAGTTTTTGTCACCATGGCAACATGTGTGTGAAGGCAAGTCAACTTCATGACAATGTAAGATCTTCAAGGACATTGGTTTGCCTTTGATGTCATATTGCCTTGCTGTAGTTCATCCCTTTGAAGTTTGTGTCACCATGGCAACATGTGTGTGAATGCAAGTCAACTTCATGACAAGGTAAGATCTTCAAGGACATTGGTTTGCCTTTGATGTCATATTGCCTTGCTACAGTTCATCCCCTTGAAGTTTGTGTCACTTTGGTAACATGTGACACAAACTTGCTTTGTTGCAGTTCATCCCTTTGAAGTTTTTCTCACCATGGCAACATGTGTGTGAAGGCAAGTCAACTTACTGGTGAGGTAAGATCTTCAAAGAGATTGGTTTGCCTTTGATGTCATATTGCCTTGCTGCAGTTCATCCCTTTGAAGTTTGTGTCACCATGGCAACATGTGTGTGAAGGCAAGTCAACTTTATGACAAGGTGAGATCTTCATTGAGACTGGTTTGCCTTTGATGTCATTCACCAATACGAAGATAGCCGTACAGTTTCATATTTACATGTGAGCAGACTCTAAATGACTTCTACCTAGGTAACATCTTCCAAGTCAATATATTGCCTTGCTGCAGTTCATCCCTTTTAAGTTTGTGTCACCATGGCAACATGTGTGTGAAGGCAAGTCAACTTCCTGGCGAGGTAGGATCTTCAAAGAGATTGGTTTGCCTTTGATGTCATATTGCCTTGCTGCAGTTCATCTTTTTGAAGTTTGTGTCACCATGGCAACATGTGACACAAACTTGCTTTGCTGCAGTTCATCCCTTTGAGGTTTTTGTCACCATGGCAACATGTGTGTGAAGGCAAGTCAACTTCATGACGAGATAAGATCTTCATTGCCTTCCTGCAGTTGATCCCCTTGAAGTTTGTGTCACTTTGGTAACATGTGACACACACTTCCTTTGTTGCAGTTCATCCCTTTGAAGTTTTTGTCACCATGGCAACATGTCTGGGAAGGCAAGTCAATTTTATGACAAGTTAAGATCTTCAAGGACATTGGTTTGCCTTTGATGTCATATTGCCTTGCCTTTTTTAATCCCTTTGAAGTTTGTGTCACCATGGCAACATGTGTGTAAAGGCAAGTCGACTTCATGACGAAGTAAGATCTTCATTGCCTTGCTGCAGTTCATCCCTTTGACGTTTGTGTCACCATGGCAACATGTGTGTGAAGGTAAGTCAACTTCATGACAAGGTATGATCTTTAAGGACATTGGTTTGCCTTTGATGTCATATTGCCTTGCTGCAGTTCCTCATTTTGAAATTTGTGACACCATGGCAACATGTGTGTTAAGGCAAGTCAACTTCATGACAACCCACACAGCACCCTCCGTCGCAGCGACGTCGGCGTTACATTGGATCGTCGCTACTACATCGCGTTCCATTTGTGTATGTAGAGTAGACGTCGGCTGGGCAGAGGCAGCGCGATGCCAATCAGCCGCAGATTCGAAACATCGGTAAGGCGTCGGTATCACGTAGCACCAAAGGAGGGTGATTGCTCCAGTATTCCCACGTTCTCAGGGACACAAACTGACCCCCCCCCCCCCTCTAAAAATAAATATTCTGTCCGACAGTGCAATTTGTCCCTCTACAAATAGCAGTGCCTTAAACACAACACATTCGTCTATGTTTACTGTGCATGCATCTTTCTGTGATTCAGTATAAACACAAATAACTCATCACTGATGAATAAATGAAAAACAGTGTCAGTAATGACTCATATTTCACCTGAGAACCTGCTCTTTCACCTTATACAAGTTACCTGATTCAAACTTCTCCGGTATCGATAGTCAAAATTTAGACTTGGTCCAAAATTATAAGCTTCTGACTTAAAAAAAATGTTTTCTGGCTGTAAAACCTACACAATTATTGACACAGCAATGCAAATTCACATGCAATGTCAGGGAGTGAGTGGGTACACATGATATTGATCACTCTAATGTTAACCCTGATTAGTGAAAGTGATGCTGTTACAACCATCCTCAGTCTCCCCTATATAAGCTTGACATACTAACAATAAATATACCTTTTGTATTGCGTTACTTTCTTTCTCAATCAGTCACTGGGTAATAATATGACCTTAAAGGGCCACTCCGCTCTGCCGTTCTAAAAATAGCTTGCACCGACAATTAAAGGTAACAAACCTACTGCTGTGACTATAGCGATTATGGCAATGGGCCAATTTGCCAAAATGTTGAACTATCCATTTAACTTTTAACACCGGTTTTGTATGCACTTTCATTTTGTCATTATGTCTGCTCAGATAGCTTTTGGAAAACAAACACAACTAGGAAAAATGTTTTATTCAATCCTTCTCACATCAATAAGCTGTTGACAGAAATACCCATTTAAGTAATCACACATTTTAAAAATATTCAATAATCTAAATGGGCAAAGTGTAAGGGAAAAAAAGTCATAAGTAGGAAGCAGTTGAGTGAAAACCTATGGTCTTTAAATGAATTGTGCACTGCAACAAGTTTGCAGTGGGCATTCCCAGCAGTCATGAGTGTGGTATTTCATGAAAAAAACATTTATAAGTTACTTTATTGTTAAATCTCGCAATTTTGAATGTTGTGTTTATAAACAGCAATGGTCATTCTGCCTTTAAACTGAATTCTACAGATGTCCTGAGGTTATCCCTCACTTTCCCCCCTTTTACTAGATAAGTTTTTTTCTGTTGTTTTTTGAAAATACAAAAGCTTTTAGCCTTTTGTATGTTATGCAGAAACTATGCCAGCAAAATTGACTAACTTAGACCAAATAAAATTATAACTGGAGTATTGTGAAGCTACAGAGATGCCCTGTTATGCCCCAGGTAGGGGTGTCCATGACACATGAAAGAACAACCCCCTAGTCTCAGATCTATAAAACAGATGCCGACTGAATGACTGCTGAATGGGTGAATTTATTTATAATGAGTTTTATGCATTAACGAAGGATTGACAGGCTGCACGAAAGGAGTACTAACACCAAATTAACAAAAATAAATTAAGATGAGGGACAAACCAACCAAAATAAAGAGCCCGAAATACAATGAGCTCTCTAACTTAGCAAATGCGGGGAAAATTAGATCCTCTGCAAATCTAGACACTACAATGCTGGAGCCTTGACAGATCACAGATCACATCATTCAGATGCGTGTCAAACACAGAATGACAGCAGTTGGGTAGGGAACTAAGGCAGAACATGCAGCTCTGCTTCCATGGGTTGCCGTCTCCTGTTTATTGAAGAATGAAAACTGGGGCTCCCGGTGGTGTGCAGACATCTCCTGGAAATTGGCTGATCATGTTGGAACCACCACACAGTTTATTTGACTCTGAAAAAACACACAAAAAAGACATCTCATATGATTACAAAATCTTTAAAGAAATCACTTTTTTTCCAGGTGGAAATTTAAATTATAATGAAAACATTATTTACGCATGATTATCTGAAAAGATAATCATTTATCTGAAAAGATAATCATGCCAATGACTGAGCGAGATGTTTTCACCTACAGTCTGTGGCTTCCACTCCACTTGGTTTAAGGTAAAGGCTTCCAAACGTTATCGTTAACACATGGTGCAAAGTGCCGCACATGTCAGCAGCTTTTGAAATATGATTTTATCATGAAAGAATATTATGAACTGTTTCAACTGTTTTCTTAAAATACCCACAATATTTTTTTCTGGACAATGTTCGACCTAAGTAGTTAAAGGAGCTAAATTTTGACTGCTTTCTGAATGATTTATTTGTCTTTAACTTTCATATAATCATAAGAGAAATTAGTTGATAGTAACAGGTTTATCAACATTGGCATTAATCAATTGATGAGGCTAGCTACAATTATCTTAGTTATCTTACTAAAGTATCATCTTTTCCATCACAACAAGTATAGAGTTCTAATGTTTTGTTCTAATGGAAAAGATAACATTTAAAAGTCCTAATGTTCAGTCGGGAGAGTGGGGGGTATTGGCGGGGGGCTGGCATCATTCAGCCAGGAAGTAGGGGACAACTTTGAATGTTGTGTTTATAAACAGCAATGGTCATTCTTTAAACTGAATGGAATGCAAGACCTGAAAGCATTATGATATGAGCAATCTCCAAAAATGTGTGGGTTTTTGGGTGAATGAGGCTACAAAACTAAAGTGGCGAGGCACGTGACAGCGATGATTTCTAACTTCTCTGTTTTCACGGTTTCAGTACGTGCTCAGTGCATGTTTGTCAAAATACTATGTCGTCAATATTTAATGAAAATATTTCTCCCTGGTGCGTACCTGCTAGCAGAGTGGCTAACCTTTGCAAAGAGATGACACTATACTTTTCACTACAACCATGTAAAAGCCAACGTTACGCCAGATTCCAAAAAAAAATGTCACATGTATTTCCATATATATGAATAATCTTAATAGAAATGGTAGAATACCCTCAAAATGTCTTTTGTTAGGCATAAACGGCTATCTTATGCAATTCTCCCATACACTGTAATTTACTCTGCACTTACTGAGCTCTCGACTGCCCTCTGTTGGTAAAAGAGCTGACCCTCTTCTTACATACAGCCTCTTTGGCACAACCTGAAAAAAGAAAAGTGTCAGTATCAGTCACAGTCATCATTGGTAACAAAACACTCAAACATAATGCATTAATTACAAGCACACACATGCCACATCTTTTTATTGAACCTTTTTGAGCACCATTTGACATTCAGCACTCAGGATTAGGCTGCACGATATCAGGAAAATGTGCGATGCGGCTGTTCAGTATTGCGATGACGATATGACTTGCGATAAATAATCAAACATTCAGGTGTGCTGCATATTAACCATACAGTTCCTGTGTCTTTCTGAAAACAACCTCAATACACTGAAGTAGATACACCAGGGGTCCGTTTCAGGAAGCAGGCTCAACAAACTCTGAGTCAAATCCCGAGGTCAGGGTTGACTGAGCCTGAGCTGGAAAACTCTGAGTTTTCGGTTTCAGAACAGCTGATCAGAATTAGTTCAATCAACACTGAGTATGTTGAGCCTGAGGGAGGTGCGTTCACCGTGAGCGCAAGAAGCCATCATCAGTGGAGCACAGATGACACGATTCACAACGACAGAAAGAAAGAAACAGAGCCGCGAATCTCACACCGACCCAACTGGAGAGTTTAATGACGGCGTATGTGGAGTATGAACACATTAAAAAACATCAGATTCAGCCGAAACGTAGCTCACTCGGTAATGCGTTACACTCTGAAGCCACTTTCAAACAGAGATCGTGCTATATTGCCGTCATGGAAGACCGTCACTATGCTGGCAGCCACCACAGTCTCTCACTGGGAAAGAAGTAGTTAGTCTAATGTGTTTTTTTTAAACAGCCTTTCACCACCTCTCATCCCTGTCAGTCAACTCCTCCTGCCGACCTCGGCTTCTCTATCGCGCGCGGGCACGCGGATACTAGACCACACACGTGCGGTGTGCATGGACAGAGTCCTGCTGGAACTCTAATAAAAGCTAAATGTGCTAAATCGTGCTAATAACTAATTAATTTCCCCTGCGATTCCGATCAGCGACCGCTCATGCTGTCGCCTGTTTGTTTTCTTTTTTTTTTCCCCTCTTCTGTGTGTGTGAGCTGCACTTTCAGTGTGATGGGGGGGGAGTCACTGTGAGTGTGTGGAGGCCATAGGTGGAGGCTCAACCGTGATTGGACATCGACTCGCGGGGGCGGGCTTTCGCCTTAAACGGCCAGGCACACACATACTGCTTTACAGGCAGCTGTGCCATGTAAGAGCTGATGCAAGCTGAATCTGAAATACCGCGGTCCAAGAGCGTATTGCACCGTGAAGGCCGTACCGAACGGTTCGGTATTTTACCGAGAACCGTTGCATCACTAGTTTCCACTAATCTCACTTTCTGAAACGGACCCCTGGCCTGTAGTGGTGGTGCTGTAACGCTGCCACACAAATACACCACAAACAGAGAAGAGTGGAAAACTTGCGATGCAGTAAACCAGGGGTTGGCAACCTTTGTGACATGGAGTGCCGGTTTGAAATTTTCTTGTCAATAAGTGTGCCACTACAATAAAATAATGTGACACAGAATACACACACTAAAACACAGAACAGAACACTACACTACACACACACACACACTACACTACACACAGAAAAACACAACTGTGATTTTATGAAAATCCCAGTTATGTTGTTTATATATGGATAGATAAAATCATTTAATCTATATAGCCCACATGTAAGACCGAAGGAGAGGAGATTAACAAGAGACGCGTAGCTTGTCGGTACGGTAACGGTAACGTCTGCCCCGACAATAAAGCAGCAGCGGCGTTAATGACGCAGAGTCAGTCCGCTCACCGTCACTGAAACACTTGAATGATAGAATCTCTGACGAGCTGCAAGCGTTTTGATGGTGAACGCAGCAACGAGACAACGGTTCGCCGGGCCGTACAGCGCTCTGTTACAAGACAAGACTACGCAGGTTTACATGTGGGACAGTGTGAAGATACAGTAGGAACCTCCGTCGGCCCCTCGATGTCCATAGCCTATTCATCAATTAAATGAACCGAAGCCAAATAATGAAATAATGAAGTACCGTAAGCTAAATGTCTTTGTTTGATCTGGATTACGGCTGAATAAATCAATAGATCTATCAAATTAAATTAGGGATTTTGAGACACCACAGATTACACACAACCACATAAGCTACTCTTATAATCATGAGAAAATGCATTGCCAACCAAAATCTAAAATTCATCGCTGGATTCGAACCTGGGTTAACTGCGTAAAAGTATGATACGCTACCAAGTGAGCTATATCACACCACTCAATGATCGTCAATGAGCTTATCAGAGCTTTTTTAGAGAACACACTTGCGCTCTTTTTCCAACGTCAGCTCACGCGTTTTGCATGTTGATATTGCGATGACAATGGAAGTACGATTTGTCGGGCAGCCCTACTCAGGATCCGCCACGCAGACAGGCATCTTCTGAAATTTGCAGACACAGTATAGAGGGATTATTTGTTTACCAACACGGCGGATGCGTGCGCAACCTGACTGCAGAAAGAACCGGTTGTCATGGTTACCTTGAAGTTTACTCCGTGGATCCAATAGTGTGAAGCTGCAGTACTGGAGTTCTACAGCAGCTGTAGGACCCCTTCGATTACACAGCACCCCCTATGTCACAGCGCCATGCTGTGTTCAAGCAGCTTCTGAAAAGAAAGAGGATGGAGGGATTTAATTTTTATTAAAAATGGAGGAAAAGGGCAGAGGAGGGGGACAGAAAAGAAGGAGACAGAGCAGCTGCAAACTGGAGTTATTTGATCGGTCATCATGCAAACCAGCAGTTTTAAGTGTGTGTCTGTTTTTAGATAATTGCAGACCAAAGATGACCAAATTCCTTTTCTTTTAAAAGTATTTATATAAGGGACGGTGAGGTTCAGGGCATATCTGTCTCTGTCTTCTTCAGGGCGTGTCGGTAAAGGACCAGAGCGACAGCTGGGAGTCCCTTATATAGACTCAGAGGGTGGGTTAGAAACTGGCTGCTATATAAAGACAGTATTGATAAATGAATACAGTTATTCAATTGCGAGTGCATGTCAATCAAATAATAATAATAATAATAATAATAGCTTTGACTTTTATAGCGCCTTTCAAGAAACCCAAGGCCGCTTCACAAGGGGTGAAAATAACAGGCTATGTTTATAAATTATGAGGACATGCCAAACAATTATTGACACAACATCAACAACACTTGTGTGGACTTACTCTGTGAGCCAACATAGCTTAGAAGGTGTTCCTGGTGCCCTTTTATTTTTGGGTTGATTGTGGCATTTAAACCTGATGTCTGTCAGGTCAGCAATGTACTCCCTGGTTGAGTTTGAGCCAAGGAGTGGCTAGATGGCGTCTTTGCATGGTGGCCACCGTACAACAATAAAGCTGCGCTTCTCAGCTGTGCAAAATCAGATGCATAGATGAGAAGGTGTTCCTTTGGTTCCACTCCCCTCTTACATGGAACCCCTCTTCTGTTTTTTGTTTTTTTTTCTTGCAGGGGCTTGTGTTTGGGTTCAACCTCGGGCCCTTTGCTGCCTGTTGCCATCTCTCTCTCCTTCCCTGTCTATGCTGCAGCTGCCAAGAGAAGCAGAAATGTCAATATACATTAGGACTTTTAAATGTTATCTTTTCCATTAGAACAAAATATTAGAACTCTATACTTGTTGTGATGGAAAAGATGATACTTTAGTAAGATAACTAAGCTAATCGTAGCTAGCCTCATGCCAATGTTGATAAACCGAAAAGGATGTTACTATCAACTAATTTCCCTTACGATTATATGAAAGTTTAAGACTAATAAATCATTCAGAAAGCAGTCAAAATGTAGCTCCTTTAACTACTTAGGTCGAACATTGTCCAGAAAAAAATATTGTGGGTATTTTAAGAAAACAGTTCATAATATTCTTGGAGGTTTAAATGAGAGACAACAGGATGGAATGGGAGTCATTTTTTTGGAATTTAGTATTTTTGTGGGAGTGAGGCAGCTGCTTCACCATCTATTCTGAACAGGCACATGTTTAAAACAGGCAATGCACTAGTTGTTATTAGGGATGGAACGGTTTATGAAAACCATCTGAACCGAACGGTTCAGCTGTCTCGGTTCGTGTGTCCCTGTTCATATTCATGCGCTGCTCCTTTTTCTCATTTACAAACAAGGTGAAGCGTGCACACTCCAGAGCAGAAGGTGGCGATACTGCACCTAAAGCTGGACGCCACCGCCAGTAAACAACAAGAAGAAGCAAAGCAGTGTATCAGCTGGTCAGTTGTGGAAGCATTAATGTGAGCATGGCGAGTAAAAAAGAGTCGGAGCTAGAAGATGTGCCAGCAGCGTTGTACTGTATCAGGGTATATACAGGAATCTTGAAGTTAATTTTAATACCTTTTTAAGACTTTTTCCAAGACCTTCTCAACATTTTTTAACACCTCACCGCCACTTCAAGCTGTAACCATTTACATCAGTGACACTTTTAACTGAACAGTTTTAGTTTTTGTGATAAAGACTATAGACAACTATGATACAACAGAATTCAAAAAAGGCTGGGATAATAAATAAAAGGCAAAGTTTGTCAAAAATAACTTTGCTCAACTCGCAAAAAAACAAAAACAACAATCTTTTTCTTTTTCATGAACCGGTTCATCTTTGTTTTTTAATAAAACAAATAAATTCACACACTTCCGCAATGTTTTTTACAACTCAAACTCTTGGACAGCTAATTCTGAAAAAATACCTTCAATATTTAAGACTTTATAAAGTCATGAAAAGACTTTTTAATACTTTTTAAGGGTCTTAATTTTCCCCAAATTGATTTATCACCTTTTAATACTTGTCAAGACCCCGCGGATACCCTGTGTATATGTCTGCTGTACGGGACCGTGTGTGTGTGTGTGTGTGATGATCGCGACCAATTATCGATTTAGCACGTTTATGCAGCAGCAGGAGGAGGAAGAGGGGCTGACTGACAGAGAGGAGAGGTGGTGAAACGCTGTTAAACACCACAATATATATATATATTTTTTGGGATGAGAGCCCAAACCAGACTGTGGCAGGACACCTAACCCTCTGCAGCCTGTGGCGCCAATGTTTCATTTTATGTTGTTGGTAAATAATGTTGTTGTAAAAGTAGTAGGCTAAAGTTAAATTATTTTGTATGCACTAATTTAAGGGTCAGAGTTTTAAGAGACATTTTTACTTTTATGTTTCATTAGATATATTTTTTGTAAGAACCACAATTGATAAATGTAGGTTATACTGTATATTTCAGTGAATAACTAGCCTACTTGTTCTTGAGCATTTGTTCAAGATAAATGTCTTTGCTAATTCCAACATGCTTTTCATTTATTGGGCAATGTCTTCTTTCTTGCAGTGCCAGAATCTCACCTATTTTTAACCTCAGACTGTCACAATGATGGATCAGATTTCACACTGCCTCATTCTTTCAGTTTTACAAGACATAGGCTATTTGACTTTCCCAATGATCAACGTATACCGAACTGAACCAAAAACCATAACCACAAAACCGTGAACTGAACCGAACCGTGGATTTTGTGAACTGTTACACCATCAGTTATTATTAATACATGAAAAATCAAAATTGCTAACAGTCAATGCCAGTTTGAAATAACCTCTGATGAAGCAAATGAAGGTGCAGTACTTGCTCCCTCCATTCTAAAGTCTTCATCATCTCAGCATCTACTTCATGTCTGGAGTCGTCACTGAAACAGCGGCAGATTAATCAACTTCAGTCACATTTTCAAGGTAAGATTACCAACTCCTCATATGTCTACGACAAAGGAAGAAGAAACAAGAAAGGAGGTTCATTAGGATAATTTTGTCAGTTTGTAGACCTAATGCCAAATCTGTCTGTTTTATCTTTTATGTGTGATCCCATTACATTTGGATGCTAATACTGAAGCAACTGGACACACCTAAACTCCCCATATAGCTGAATTTAATTAGACTGGGTCAGCTATCATAACGGTTGCGTTGTGGTGGTAGGCACGAGCGAATTCTTATCACCGTCTCCAGGGCAACTCCAAATTACTCTACTCTCAGCTCTGCTTTACTCGTCTGCTCGATCTACACGTCTCCTCGATATCGTTAATAATCAATATTTGTAAATATTTTTTGGAATTTTAAATCTGTAAATATATCATTATTAAGTATAATCAGTTCGTTTTATTGTAGTTTTGTATTCAAGTTTAGACAACAGGTAAGTGAATTCGCTTTTACTCAATTGTGTCCATATTAACGTTAACGTTTCCTTGGATTAACGGCTGAAGTAACATGTTAAGATCTGATGGTTTTATAGTTACAACATACCGTAGTTATGTTATACTCAGACAAGGTGTCACTAAAAAAAAAAAAGCAACCAAGCTACCGTTATCGTTACCATCAGCAAACAAAGATTTGTGCCCCGGTAACGATAAAGGGCTAGTGTTTACAACACGACCAAGCCAACGTTAACGCTAGAAGAGTTAACCGTTACCGTGAAAACGACATATAAAATGTTAGGTTACGTGTGTCATAATAAGATTAAGTGAATGTTAAGGTAAAGCAGTTGTGCTAACGGTTATTTAAATTGACAAACTGACAACGTTAATCTTATTCGCTTCACTCGCCTCACGTGACTGTTAACTTACTCGCCTTGCCTCGAACGCTTGCCAGTCCTAACCATAGCCCTACAGACGACAAAAACCCGCTTTTAGCCATAATAATGATCCACAAAGCCACTAAATGCCATAGCCTGACGCAGATGGCTAATTTAACGTACATAAGTTAGCAAACTTTAGCAGAGTTTGCAGACTGCGCCCGCGCATTCCCAAATACAAATCAATTAACGCTTGCGTGCGATTACGTTAAGTATGTGAACACGCACACACAAGCATGATAAATAAATAATCTATGCATTATTATTTTTGGGCAACTTACCTGTAAGCGTGAATATGTCAACGGCCGTCCCCGACTCAGCCTGTGCAAGACCTGCAGGATTTCTCCTTTTCGTCTTCTTCTGTTGATTTTAATGGCGGCCGGCATCCGGCTTACATGTGCATTGCCGCCAGCTCACAGGTGCACTGCCGCCACCTACCGGACTGGAGTGTGGTACATTCAGTTAGCAGTAATAAAAAAAAAGTAGGCTAAATAAAATAAAAATAAAATAAAATAAAATAAATAAGTAATAATAATAGTAACTAAACCCTGTCCATTAATCACGTTTTCCTCAGGTACTTTCTTACACACTTTCCCGATCGTTGCAGCAGGTTTCCTATAGTAAAATTCACTTTTTCTATTTGCAGGGCTGCTTTCAGTTCTCTCAGCATGTTTCCCTGTTATGTGTAGTGTGCTATGGGCCCTATGCAAAGCTTCACTCCTTCATGCTGCTCCTTTATTTCCTGTTTTACATTATTGGACAAATTGATTAATCCATTGACCATTGTGGCTACTCAGACACACCTGGATTAACCAATTTGTCCAATAACATAAGACAATAATCGTAGTAAATAAAGGACCAGCATTAAGTTCAGGAAGAAGTGGAGCTGTGAATAGAACCCGAGCCCTGTATGCCCTTGCCTGAGGCAGGTGATGATGCAGGATTCCTCTAATTACTGCTCAGTCTTAACCCATTTAATCCCAAATTGTTCCCAGACATGAAAAAATTCAAATTCAATTCATGTGCCATTAGCAGGTAATCAATCTTTTTTTTTTTTTTTAATTTTCATGAAAACATAGGTGAAAGTGTGTTTTATAGTCAGCCACAATTGTGACCGGTGGGATAATATGCATACTAATTTTACATATCCATCATAGCTATCAAATTTTTTATATTCCAACTTTTTTTTAGAGCAAAAACAAAAAGACACCTATAAACATCACCATTGTCACTTGTGCAACATTTAAGACATAATGTTGTAACTTTGTTGTTGGATTTACATTTTAGTGCAATATTGCTTTAGTGTGCTTTTCGTTTTACCATTGTAAATGAAAATTTAAACATAGGGGGGTCACTCAGAATAGATGTAACCTGCATAATCTCAGTCTTACTTTTGTTCAGGTTCAAATATAATTTCAAAAGACCTAAAACCAACATGATTACAAAATGTACATTTTAACAAATCTGATGCAAGCTTTTAAAAAAAAAAATTTAATAAAAAAAAATCATAAATTGCTCATCTTGCCAACCCTTATTTGTCACTGAGCCATCATGTATGAGACTTCCTTTCAACAACTTGTCTGTAGAAGAGACACTTAAACCTGACTTGCTCCTCTTCTGAAAAACTCTGACATGTCAAACTTTAGGATGTGTTAGCGGACTAATTAATCTGTTTAACCATCAGAACTATGACACTTGAAACTGTAAACACAGCTGATCGATTGAAAAAAAATTACCACCCAAGTGAATTCACTTTCTGTGATTGAGAGCAGGTTCTTGAATGTAACTTGGTCAAAGTCAGACGTATCCTCACAATGTTTTGCAGTTCTGTTAGGTCATGCATGATGTACATGCTGACAAAGTTAGACATGTCAAACTGGTACTGGAGAAAATCGCCTCATTACTTTCGTCGTTTTGGCAGCTCTGCCACTCGTCTTTTTGCCACTCAGTGAGCGTTCTGCAGTGACTTCTGAATACCGTGACGTCATTTGCATACCCTCTATTGGCCTGTCTCACCCTTATAGTCCATATCACAGTCAATTGGGACAGTGTCTATTTCACTTTGAGAAATAGGTTAACTGAAATGCTTTAGGGTCAGTGAGGTCCAACATAATGTATTTGATTCAAATGTTTTTTGGTTTTTTTTAAAGGAAAAGAGTAGAAAGTTACACTGTGTTATCCTACCGGGCACTATTGATGACATCAACAGTTTTACACATTCTGTGATCACACTAAACACAGTTAAATGATTTCAAATGAATATGTCAATACTAGACACCTTAAAGATGATGTGTCACAAAAATCTTGTCTTATCTTTGTCAACCTTCTTTATTGACCTTCTTTGTCGAGGCTTTGATGCAGCCATCTTCCACGGATCGTGCAACCAGGAAGTAATCAGCTCTGATCATGTAACAATTGAACATATGAAACTGCACATACAGTATGTGATCAGAAGGGTTTCTTGCTTCAGTATTTTTGGAAACATGAGGATACTCCACTTACTAACCTTTTTAGGGCCTTTCTACTGGAAATATCTTTTGATGGGATTAAATGGGTTAAAGGCTGCACAGTGCTTCCCCCAGCAGTCAACACAAAGGCACAGTGTGTTATTTAATTATAGATAATAATAATAATAATAATAATAATAATTATTATAATTATAATAATCTAATTTATGTAGCACCTTTTATACAAAACGTCCATCTCAAGGTGCTTTAAACAAAACATCTAGACAATATTAATCAAAAACAGTCAAATGATAATAAGACACAGTGATAAACAATAAAACAATAGCCCTGCTGTGATGAAATGTTCACTGAAAAAGTTTAGACAGCTAATTAAGCCCAAAAAAACAAAAAAACAAAACACTTTCCGTTAGAGGCCAGGTAAAGTGCAAAATAATTTACTTATTATTGTTTTTTTGCATTTACCTGAGGTCATGTGCCCCTTATCTAGGCACAGAGCAGGCAGGCCTCTGAGTGGAACTTTTGTCTTTGTTGTGCTGCTTGTGAGAGAGCATGGCCAACACCAGTAACATGCCATCATATTGGACTCTGCGGCGAAAAGCAAAGGAGAGAGTAGACAGAAATTTGGCGTTAGTCAGTTCAGATAACAGAACAGTACCTTCATTGGCTGAGGCAGTGTCTTCCTCTATTGCTGAGTACAACGAAGACATATTTATGGAATGCCAACCTGAAGACGAAGAGCTGAGATCTGAAGACTCGGATCATATGAGTGATGCCTTCTTTGATGCCTGCGAGTCATTTGTCTCAGATGACGATCTGGAAACCTCTGACGACGAAGACTGTGACCACCTGCGAAGGAGTCTGGCAAACTGGGCAGGAGAGCACCAAATTCCCCATGCTGCTTTAAATGATCTCCTGAAATTGCTCACACCATATCACAGTTCTCTTCCAAGGGACTCAAGGACACTGCTTGGTACGGTGCGGTCTGTGGATGTCTCTGAAAAAGCTGGTGGACAGTACCACTACTTTGGGGTGCTTAATGCAATCAAGCCAGTACTGAATGCCAATAAAGCCCAGCTTCGACAACACATGTGTCTGAATTTGCAAACAAATATTGATGGCCTGCCACTGTTCAAGAGCTCGACAACACAGCTATGGCCCATCCTGGGACGTGTGCAGAACTTCCAGGGTGATCCTGTTGTTCTGGGGCTGTTCTGTGGCACCACAAAACCGAAGTCAATCCATGAGTTCCTCGAGGACTTTGTCAATGAAATCAAACAGTTGGAGGGTGGTTTTGATTTTGAGGGCCTGAGTCTTACATTGAAGCTCTCTTCAATGGTGTGTGATGCACCAGCTTGTGCATTCATAAAAAATATTAAGGGTCACACTGGCTACTTTGGCTGTGGCAAATGTACACAAGAGGGGGTCTACACCGAGAACAGGGTGTGTTATCCTGATATCCACGCCCCTCTGAGGACAGATGAGGACTTCGAGCAAATGATTGATGAAGAACACCATCTTGGCCCATCTCCCTTGCAACAAACATCCCTGGGAATGGTGTCAGGGTTTCCTCTCGACTACATGCACCTGATCTGCCTCGGTGTAATGCGGAAGCTTTTCATGCTGTGGCTGAGGGGTCCTCTCACCTGCCGGCTTTCCTCTCAAAACATCACCAAACTGTCTCGAAGACTGACAGATACGAGAAGCCATGTCCCTCTCGAGTTTTCTCGGAGACCCAGGGCACTGCGAGAACTGGATCGGTGGAAGGCAACTGAGTTCAGGCAGTTTCTCCTTTACACAGGACCTGTTCTTCTGAAGGGCATTTTTAACAACGCCATCTATCACAATTTCTTGCTGCTGTCTGTGGGGATCCACATTCTCATCAACTCAAGACTCACTCAAGACTGTACAGAGTACGCAAATGCACTTCTGACATCCTTCGTGCAGCACTTCGGAGAACTCTATGGCAAAAAGTACATTTCATACAACGTCCACAATGTGACACACTTGGTGGAGGATGTGAAAAGGCATGGCGTGTTGGACAACTTCAGTACCTTCCAATACGAAACCTTTCTGCACAGGCTCAAGAGGCTTGTAAGGAAACCACAGTCACCACTCAGCCAAATCGTCAGACGACTGTCAGAGACCCCCCTGTGGCAAACCTGTAACAAAAACAGAGCACTGGAACTGAAAAAACAGCACTTGTCTGGTCCCATACCTGAATCGTTTAGAGGTTTAGAGGTAGCCCAGTTCAGTGAGGTTAGAACCAACCGCTTCACAGTAAAGCTGGACCAGGCAAATAGATTTGTGTCCAGTGGGGGTTCTGTTGTGAGGGTTGACAACATCATCTCCTACAGAGGTGAAACGTTCATTGTCTTTAGCAAACTGGCTGATCAAGGGTCATTCTTTGACTATCCACTACCATCAACAACACTTGGCATTAGAGTTGTGGACTTACCGGTAGTCTGTGAGCCAACCGACATGTGCAAAATCGAATGCATGGATGACAAGCTGTTCCTGGTGCCCTTTGAGGGGAAATTTGTTTCCATTCCCCTCTTACATTGAACCCCTCTTCTGTTTTTATTTTCAGTTCTTTATGTTTTGTCTGTGTTACTTATTTTGCGTTGATTGTGGCCTTTAAACCTGGTGTCTGTCAGGTCACAATGTACTCCCTGGTTGAGTTTTTAAAAGAGCAATCCACTGCACCAGTTGCCAAGGAGTGGCTAGATGGTGCCTTTGCATGGTGGCCACCCTACAACTGCAAAGCGGCGCTTCTCAGGAGCATAAAGGCCAGGGAGGCGCCACAGCCAGAGAGGGGATGGGCACGCCATGAAGTCCGTGTCTTATACGAGTCAGGTAATCTGAAAAACAAAATACAGTTTGTTGAACACATGAAATCCAAACCTATAAGCATAATCTATTAACATTACAGAAGCACTTTACATTACAAAAAGCTCATTTATTATGCACCTTCTACAACAAGCAGTTCCAGCCACGTTTTCTGGCCAACTACACATTTAGAACATTCTAAAATCTCTCAATCCAAACTACTGACTGGGCCGTCTTATCTCACAGTCTGTGGGTTAGTAGGCAGTCCAATTACCAAACAGTGGAAAAATGACTTTTTCATAGTATGTCCCCTCTAATATCCCCCACAGATGTACTGGACAAGATTGTCCAGAAATGGACGTCTTCTTGTGAGACATCCGATTTAAATTCCGACGTGGAGGGAGAAAAAAAGACTAGGTAGGTTGTCATTCATACTTCAGAGTGAGAATTAAGTACCAGGGAAGCTTGCAGTTCTGATAGTCCTCCAAGACATGTGACTTTGTTCTCAGTACTACCAAATTCCATAATCATAGGGCACACATTTAAACACAAATACAAGGATGTATAATCACTGGTTTAAGTAGTTGTTAAATTGTCATCAGACTAACTAATCTGTGAAACAGTTACGTAGTGGTTTTATTTCAGATTAATCTACTTTACAAAATTAATATTGTACACATACTGGAAATGTGCTGCCACTGAATTATGCCATGTATTTTGATATAATACCATGTAACAGAAGTGTAAATTGTGGTATTTGCCATACAACTGAAATGCTTTTCATATTGTCTAATGTCTGCTCAGTCCTCCTATTGTTTACATTTGCAGAAAAAGGACAAAGCCACATTGGTGGAAAGAAGATGGGGATGAGGATAGTGGCGACAATTTGTCAATTAAGAAGAAGAAGGCCCTGATTCAGTTTCCATCACCTCCTACACCCCCAACCCCTCCAACACTGACAGCTATGTCCAAAAATAACAGTAAGTGGTATCCACTGCAGTAGTTCCTAATTGTTAACCACAAAACCAACGTTTCGACCATGATGGTCTTCGTCAGGGTGTGGCACACCCTGACTGAATGTGTCACACCCTGACGAAGATCATCATGGTCGAAATGTTGGTTTTGTTCATACGATCTTATTAAATAATTTTGCATCCAAGGCTCCGAGTGTGCTACAGTTAAGGTCAAAATTATTAGCCCCCATGCAACTTTTTAACATTTCCCTAAAATAATGCCCAATGTTAGCAATATTCATAAAATTTTATTTAGTAAATCATTCATCAATGATATGACCCCATTTTGGTACACGTTGGAATGTGAAATAAATATTCAAGATTTATTTATGAACAATTTGGTAAAAATTGAGATGGTCAAAATTATTAGCCCTCTATGGGATTTTTTGCTTGCTTTTTCTGCTAACTCGGTTTGAAACCACACCTGAGCAGTCAAAAAACACAAGATTTCCAAAACTTTGGAGCGCAAAATCATCAGAGATGTCAACAAGAAACCCTGGAGCTCTGCAAAGACGATTGTTGCTGAACTGGCTTCATCTGGACATGATGTTTCATGCAAGACTGTTGTGAGGGCTCTTCATCGTGGTGCATGCCCAAACAGCTCATGTGTAGTTTCATCAGACCAAAGCACAGACTTCCAAAACTCACCCCAATGTTTCAAATTGTCTCTGGCAAAGTTCAGTCCGACTTTGATGTGCTGCCGTGAGAGCAAAGGGGTTTTTCTTGGACGATGACCATTAAGTCCACCACGATGAAGAGCCCTCACAACAGTCTTGCATGAAACATCATGTCCAGATGTGTTACTAAATAAAATTTTATGAATATTGCTAACATTGGGCATTATTTTAGGGAAATGTTAAAAAGTTGCATGGGGGCTAATAATTTCGACCTTAACTGTACATCCATTCTCCTCTGTTAATTTGTCATCACGGTTTGTGAGCACCTCATCTACGTCAGTGTGAATTCTCCTCCCCCTTAAGGACTGGCTGTTTTACACTGACATGCAATTTTAGGCCTGTACGACACGCATAAAAAAATATTTTTGATTGGGATATTAATTGTCAAATGTAGCAGTTACTCTAGAGGGACACATTTCCCCTTTGTCAGAAAATAGTAAGGACTAAAAAAGAGAGAAAAGCCATGACAAGAAAAAAAATGAACTGCTGTCCATGCACTGATATCAAAACCAACAATCATGTCTTTTGTAAAGTGATTTATGATTTGTTATTTGTTCCTCACCTGTAATTAGTTCAAACATTAGTTTCAAAGCCGCAGCTGACCAAGAAGAGAAATGGAATGCAAAGCTCCAGTAAGTGTAAGTACACTCAAGTCATCATACATATTAAATTTCATATTTTAATACTCATAACAGCATGGCATTTAATCATGTCACAGAAACAGCTAAAACTTCACAGTGGCTCTTGAGCCATGAAGTAAAACATTAAGAGCAACTCTTCTATGTCTGTTAGCAGGTTCAACCCTACCTAGAAAGAAGCAGGCTGTTCTCAGGACGACCTACAAAAGTAAGACACTTTGTGATTTTCGTGGCGTGGATTCCCATTTTAAGTAATCTGGGGTCTCATTTATAAAACTGTGCGTAGGATCCAAATGCCAAGTTTTGTGTGCGCCAAAAAATATTCCACCATGCGCACACACATTTGTAAGCAAACTTCCCTTTATAAATCAGTGTTCCTACAAGTGTGCGCAGATGAATCAGCTTCGCATCCTGCCCTGCACACGCCCCTTTTCAACCACAGATGGTCAATGCAAACTATCACATGAATGCGATCTGCATGTAAATGAGCCTGACGTGCTCTTGTTCTGTCGGTGTGAATTGGCTGCAGGTGTGAAAGTGGCAACGTGACATGATGCTGCAGCTCAACGGCGTCAGAGACAGAGCGCACGGTGGTGTGGTTTCGAAACCATGCCACCATGCTGGACTCGGTTCGGCACATCGTTACAACAATGACAACAGTTCTAGGGAATCTGAAACAAGTTATTAACCTGTCATCATCATTGTCCTAGAAGACCCTCTCCCTCCTTATTCTCCTCCAGTAGTGCCATGGTGCAGCATTACCCACGTACATTCTAGAGGCGATTTTTGGTCAAATGATACACAACTCTTTTGGCAATAATTTGTGACACCTTTGTCTCTTACAGACCTCAGTCAAACCCAAAACCTCTTCCAAGGTGAGACAAGAGTTATTACAGAAATCAAAAGGGTTTTTGTGTGAGGAACTCACCTGCTTTGCTTAACTGCTTGATTTGTCATGACAAGCTTAATTTCAAACATCATTAACAGCTGCCAGTCCACCGCGAGCCCGGCAGGAACACAGGCCAACCTACCAGGGTGAGATCACAATGAGTCAATACTAGAAGCTATGTCTTTTTTTTTGTCATATGATGCACAACTCTTTTGGCAATAATGTCTGACACGTTTGCCTTTACAGATCTGAGTCAAACCCAAGACCTCTTCCTAGGTGAGACAAGAAGTATTACAGAAATTAAAAACGGTTGTGTGTGAGGGACTCAACTGCTTTAATTGTTAAGCTTGTTATAATGAAACTGATTTGCACATCACTACCTGAATTAACAGCTGCCAGTCCACCACGAGCCCGGCAGGAACACAGGCCAACCTACCAGGGTGAGATCACAATGAGTCAATACTAGAAGCTGTGTCTTTTTTTTGTCATATGATGCACAACTCTTTTGGCAATAATGTCTGACACGTTTGCCTTTACAGACCTAAATCTATCTCAAGACCTCTTCCAAGGTGACACACGAGTTATTACAGAACTTAAATGGTTGTTGTGTGAGGGATTCAACTGCTTTAATTGTTAGGCTTGTTATAACGAAACTGATTTACACATCAGGGTAAGACCACAATCAGTTCATAGTACCGTATTTTCCGGACTATAAATCGCGTTTTTCTTAGTAGTTTGGCTGGCCATGCGACCTATATTCAGAAGCAACTTATACATCAAAAATATACACTATGACCACAAGGCAAAGGAGGCTTTCATTTCAAAATCCCTCCTCATTCAGTAGCTCATCCTCATCTTCCTCATGTGCTGTTCTCCTTGCTGCGCTGTCAGACCTGCGTCTCTGTCTCCATTGCGCCGTAGCTCTTCACTCCCAGTCAATTCAGAATATTTTAACAGCGTGTTCAGCTACGTCTTCGGTCTCTGCTCTGGTCCCGACCAAGTTCCGGACACAGAGCAGAGACCCAGGTCTGTCCAACAGTGCAAGGCTGCCCCTCTCTGAAGCAGAGGAGAGGTCGGCTTGACTCCCGTCAGTCTTCACAGACAGTCCACAAAGAGTTTCTGATCATATCCTCGTCAGTTTGTTCCGGGCAACAGAGTTTTTCTTTTTCTTTTTTGACCCAACCTGTAGTAGACTATTTGGTGCTTTATTTGTGTGTGTAAACAAAGCCCCGGCCATTACATGAGACCTGGCTATTAATCAAATGTTTGAAAAATAGATGTGACTTATAGACTGGTGCGACATATATTTTTTTCCCTCTTCATCACGTATTTTTTGACAGACGCGACATAGTCTGGAAAATACAAACTACATGCTTTTTGGTCAAATGATACACAACTCTTTTGGCAATAATTTGTGACACCTTTGTCTCTTACAGACCTCAGTCAAACTGAAGACCTCTTCCGAGGTGAGACAAGTTATTTAAAAGGGTCTTTGTGTGAGGAACTCACCTGCTATGCTTAACTGCTTGATTTGTCATGACAAGCTTAATTTCAAACATCATTACCTGTATCAATAGCTGCCAGTCCACCACGAGCCCGGCAGGAACACAGGCCAACCTACCAGGGTGAGATCACAATGACTTAATAGTAGAAATCACTCTTTTTACAATAGTGTCTGACACATTTGCCTTTACAGATCTGAGTCAGACCCAAGACCTCTTCCTAGGTGAGACAAGAAGTATTACAGAAGTTTAAAATGGTTGTTGTGTGAGGGATTCAACTGCTTTAATTGTTAGGCTTGTTATAACGAAACTGATTTACACATCACTACCTGAATTAACAGCCCCTAGTCCACCACGAGCCCAGCAGGAACACAGGCCAACCTACCAGGGTGAGATCACAATGAGTCAATAGTAGAAGCTAGCTTTTGTCATATGATGCACAACTCTTTTGGCAATAATGTGTGACATGTTTGCCTTTACAGACCTAAATCAATCTCAAGACCTCTTCCAAGGTGACACACGAGTTATTACAGAACTTAAACAGGGTTGGTTAATCACTTATAACAAAACTGATTTACACATCACTACCAGGGTAAGACCACAATGAGTTCATAGTAGAAATGAATACTTAGTATCAAATATTGCACAACTCTTTTGGCAATAAAGTGACATGTTTTCCCTTATAGTCAAACCCATAGACCTTTTATAAAGTTGACACATCAAAAATGGTTTTGTGTGCTGAACTCAACAATTTTTCCATCACTACCTCTTTTAATAGCCACCAGTCCACCTCAAGACATGCAGGCAAGGTACACACCCAGGCCACAATCAAGCTACCAGGGTAAGATCACAATGACTTCATTTAAATTAGGTAACATTGCCCCCTTTCTATGCAAATGAACATCACTGCAAACAAGGCGCACACAAAGTCCAATTCACAAATGCCAATGTTAATATACCCACACACAATTATAGTGACAGTATTTCCCCCTACGGAAAGGGGGTGGTGCAAACTGAAATGCATTTACAAGGGCTTTCACGCCAAACTTTGACATTAGCGCCTATCAACATTTTTAATGAATGCGTATACAGTAATGTTGTGACAGTGTCACGCCCATACTTAGAAGTATGGGCTTTTATAGCCTCATCTTAGATTAACCATGGACAGTGGTAAAAATAAAATAAAATAAAATGGCGATGGCAAAGGATTTTGCAGGATGTAGTCTGAAGCCTAAACATACCTTTTTGCTGCACATTTTACTTCATTGCTATTTAAAGGCTGTTCTTGAGGTGGGCCCTTCTGTGCTTTTCAGTGTTTCCTTTTCTCTTCAAATTATTTCACAGTCTGAAGGTTTGTGTCTTAAAAACCAACAAGACTGACAGACTGGGGTATTAAATACCAAATAAGGAATGCACAATACAATACATGCGTACATGCTCCCATCGGTCAAGACTTGTATCTTGTACATATGTATCTTACAAGTAAGTTTTCCTCTTGTCTTGGCACAAGGGCAGCAACTTTGTCACATGGATAAATACAGTCAAACGTAAAAAGGGCCAATTACTTCTTTAATGTATGGGCATGTTTGCACTGGAATATCATTAGCGCAATATCTTTTGTGAATTGGACCTTAAAACAGGGCGGATAGCAGGGGCAAATGATGCACTACTCCTGATGTTATTGGCAGATGCATTTCACTCTTTGTAAATTAAGTCAAAGGGTGCACAGCTCTTTTAGCAATACTGTGTGGCACGTTAGCCCATACAAATCTAAGTCAATCTCAGGACCTCCTCTAAGGTGACACATGATGGGTTGTTTTTTTTGCAACAGAAATTAAAAAGGGTTATGTGTGAGGGACTCAACCGTTATGTTTGATTGCTTGACCTGTTTGTGACTAAACTGATTTACACATCATTACCTGTATTACCAGCTCCTAGTCCACCTCCAGACAGCCAGGCAGGGTCAACATCCAGGCCAACCTGCCAGGGTAAGACCACAATCAGTTCATAGTAGAAATTAAGTCATTTTTTTTAATCAAATGATGTACAACTGTTTTGGCAATAATGTGTGACATGCTTGACTGTAACAGGGACGCTAGGTTGATGTGTTGCCAAAAATAATTACCAAACTATTCCAGTCCCACTGTAAATGTGCATACCATGCTATAATTGACCGTCATTTTTTGTTTCAGGTTCTTCCTCAAGAGCCAGGGTCTGGCCAACTGGCCGGCTTGTCCCTGCACAATGCACACGTAAGATTTAAACGGGATAGCAAAATTCCTATAATATTTCTGCAAAAACATAAACAAATAATAATTTACCTTAATCATTCCATTACTGCTTTTGTATCAAACAGCTGTTGAAAGAAGTGTACTGGAAGCCCTCAGCGAGGTGCAGCTCCAGCTCCAGCACCTCACTGCCCTGGTCCAAAGCCTGCAGGCGCAGGGGAGGCCGCAGTTTGCCCTTGAGGGCCCCCTACCCCATGAGGACCTTGACGTTCAGCTTCCCCTCCAGTCACTCGGAGAACTGGATGAACTTGAGGGGAAGCTGAATAATGCTGAAAACAAAAACAAGCTGGTAATGAAACTAACATGTGTTGTGTGTGTGTGTGTGTGTATATATATAGTACGTATAATATAATGACACCACCACCCTGAGTTAATTTCCAACCGATAAGCTTGTGACAACAAGAACAGTGTTACTGATTACACTGGAAATTTTACACAAAAAAGTATTTGTCTCAATGTCTGATGTCTGATGAGGGCTTACTTTTAATTACTGACTTCTCCAGTCAAGATGTAACATAGACACACCTTACCATTCATCTGTAGGGAAGAACTGAGGCACAGAAATATTTCTGGGAATCCATTCTAAAGGAGAAAAATATCATTAATTGGATGTATATAGTGTGATTAAATCTACACAACTTGCACACATAATTAATGCTGCAGCTTTGAGTAACCGACATCAAAGTACACCAGATCTCATTCTGATCATCAAACTTTTTTTTTTTTTTTTTTTTTACTCACAGGTGTCAATGCTGTCTCTGAGCGGGGGGGCAAACACAAAAAAAATGATATGGAGGGTATGCCAGAAAGTGTTTGCCCCCCATCTGGCTGTCCAGCTGAACTGGTGCGGCCGTGGTCAGAAGAGAGGAGTGAAGAACTCCAGAATCAAAGAAATAATTATATGTAAGTAGGACTGCCTACAAATACACTAAAAGACACCAGGCATAAGGTGACACGTAAGGCATATTAAATCCTTATGTAGCTGTCTAATCAAGTTAAAGATTTTTACACACTGGCAGGCAGTGTGGTGTGGAGTTCGGTTCAGTTCTATTTTCCACGCGTGCCGCGAGCGCCGTCAGTCAAGCTGGATCATACCAGACAGGAAGTCGGGCACAGAAAAGGCGAGAGAATCCGGTCAATTTTCAAAATAAAATAATTAAATGACGATTCATTAAGTTGTTGCTTGTCTGCCTAAATGTTTGTCAGTTAGCACAAATACGAGTATGGGCGACTGCAGTCGATGTCTGACGGGCGCGGAGAGAGGAGATCCCAGTGCGACCACCCAAGCGCCCGAGAAGGCACGTAGCTTCCGCGTGCAGTGCGACCAAGGGGTCAGACATCGACTGCAGTCGTCCATACTCGTATTCATTCGGTTTTCCACGGTGTGTGTGTGTGTGCGTGTGTTGTGTTGTGTTGTGTTGTGTTGTGTGCACACGCAACGGTCAAATATGTATAGACAAACGAGCAACAACTTAATCATCATTTTTTGAAAATTGACCGGATTCTCTTGCCTTTTCTATGCCCGACTTCTTGGTATGATCTGGTCTATCCAGCCTGACAGACGGCGCTCGCGGCAAACTGAACAGCGCTGCAGCTGAGATGTGCGACCAGGCAGACCGGTTAACATTTGCGCCCATCTGAAACTGCCTCCGCTCCAGGGCGCTGCGCTTCGGTGCGACCAGGTGTGAACAGATGTGCCTACCAACGCGTCGCGGTGGGCGGTGTTAAGTAGTATTAGGACATATCTCGGGTTCTATTTGACTAAAACGGCCTTAAACCGCCACAGTATGATGGTCTTCTACAGTGGCGGATGGTGAATTTTATGTTAAGGGGGGCGCAACGTTTGTAAATCAAAGCCATGTAGGGGGGTCTGGGGGCATCCTCCCCCAGTAATTATTTTTTTGCGATTTTCACATATAAACTAAGCATTCAGGTGCATTCTGACAAAATAATAAAGACAAAATAAAACATTTCCTTACAAAGACAATTACAAAGGAATTAAGTTTTAACTTAATTTATTTGCCTTGTAAAATCCAGCAAGTTTAAAAGTGCTAATACATCAATAAAAATAGGAATTATATTAACATTCTCTCTCTGTTTGTATGTGTGTTTGAGAGAGAGAGTGAGAGTGTGCACATACTGCACATCCAGCTAGCCAATTCCGTTTAGCATACACATTTGAGGTGAAGCTCCGTGTGTATGTCCTCCCACGATCAGTAGCCTGCGGCGAAAGTCCGGACAGTCGGGTCCCAGCTCCTTCAACCCTTTCTTCTCCACAGCAGACCGACGAGAAAATGACGAAAAACGTTTTTTTAAGTGAAATAATTGAATTTTCCTTAAGCATCACTGAGTCTCCGCTATTAACGTCAGCCATCTTGGCTCTTAGAACGAGTTACAGCTATGGCGCGAATGCTTCCTGATTGACGTGATTGATTGATGAATTGTCCAATCATGCTAAGAGTGAAAAAAATATAAAACAATCCCATTGGTCTGGGCGCAGAGAGCTGCGCCCGAGAATCGAATTTTCATGCGCCAATGAGAAGCTGTTTCTGCTCGTAAACAGTAAAAAAGTTTGCTAGCTCTCATAGGCTGTGTCCGAAATCACTCACTCATTCCCTACTCCCTACTCCCTACATAGGGAAATAAGTGTAGTGCACTACATAGTGAGCTCAACGGCACAAAAATCGGACACTTTCGGACACTTCTGTTGGCGCCGGTAATTACGTCATCGCTGTCGCTTAATTAAAACGTACCACATTAACGTCGTCTCACATAATATTTGTCCATTTACTACTGCATTTTTATTAAATTAGAGTATTTTGTTTCGAAATGTTTAATAAAATAAACTATTGAATACTAACATTTGTACACAGTCTCCGTCCGTTTGCCGTATTTAATTTACTTTCCGCGGCAATAGAACCTCTGGCAATGCATGATGGGATACCTTGCTCCGGTTAGTGACCATCGGATGGTCACTACATTTCGTGGTGAATTGTGGGATACATGTAGTGCACTATATAGTGGACACCGGTGGACACTAAACATTCGGACACCACTACAAAATGGCGTGGTCACTATATAGTGCACTATATAGTGGTTAGGGAGTGGTTTCGGACACAGCCATAGACTCCAACATGACCGGCGCCCTTGACCTGGGGGAGGGCTTTATATCGAATGGCAAATCACAAGCTTAGCCTGAAGTCAGACGCATTTAATGGTTGCTGGCAGTGTGGCGGGTACCACCACACCATTGCATAAGTAGAAACGCGATGTATTTTTGTGTATTTATTTCGTATTTGTTAGGTTTGATTGGTTCATGGTTGATCTTGGTAGATATATAAAACAGCCAATATTTCACAGGAGGGGCGGCGCCCTAGCGCCCTCTATTGACCAGCCGCCACTGGTCTTCTAGCCATATGTATATTATGATGTCATGTTTTTACACAGAAAGTCACGTGACCATGCTCTTTAGCCGTCACAAAAAGCTGCACGGTAAGATGGCCATATAAGATGAAAAAAATGCTCCAGCAAACTATAAGCAAACAAAACACATTGGCCCAGTTCAAAGGCAGACTGTTTTCATAATAGTTGGAGGAAGAAAAACATTTTTTTTATTGCCGTTTTTCAACATTTTTAAGACGGATATAAGCGGTCCCTCACTAAAACAGGCCATGAAAGGGTTAAATTGTATATTTAAAAAAAATATTGATGAAATTACACATCATTCATTAGATTCACCTAACCCTAAGCAACAACAACGCAACGGTCAAATATGTATAGACAAACGAGCAGTTAGAGTTAGTTAGATTCACCTAACCCTAAGCAACAACAAAAAATAATTGTAATACCAGTTTTTATCATGGTGTGTGTTTGAAAACAGGGTACAAAAAATGTCCCTAACAGGAGGACGTGAGTCATTTTAACAGGATCTCTCCCATGCAGGCTAATCATCGAAATTATTTTACATTCCAGCAGAGTTATTAACATATATGTATATTAATACAAATATTATAAGGACAATTGGGACAAATTGACACAATTTTCTACTAAATTTTAAATTATTACCTGTCTCTAGCAACGCAAGTAACCGTTAGAAAACAGTCTCCAATCTTGACCAATTAGCCTACCACGTGTTGTGAATCAGCGGGAAATTGCTTGTTGATTCCATAATTATGAGGTCAATCCTAACATTTTGAAACTGTGCTCATCTGTGGGTTGCTCCTACATTGCAATTAAAACTTACCTAAATATCCTTATATTTCCAGCATCAGCACTGCGCAACGGGGCCCATCGTTGCTCCGAGGCAGAGGTGGAGAAGGTCCTGCAGGAGTGGCTCCGTCTGGCTAATGACCGGCTGCACCCACGGAGGCGTTAGCTTTTTCTTTTTCTTTTTTTTTTTCTTTTTTTGTTTGTTTGTTTGTTTTGAGAAATAAATCGATGCGCCTATCTATGTGTATTTGTCAGTTATTTATATTATATAATAAGAATAAGACCAGTAAGACTAATAATAATAATAATAATAACAATAATAACAATAATAATAAATAGGTTAGTTAATAGGCCTATTATTCTTATTGACATATTGGCAAAGGTTATAAAGGGCTCAAGTACAAATTACGTAGGCAATGTGTAGGATGGACAGCGTTTCCCCGTAGGATGAAGATCGCGCAGAGAGCGCTGGAACGTCGGCGGAGCAGCGGTAAGCGACGTCGTCGCGACGTCGTGTCAATGGGCAAACTATCTCTGTGCTACATAGCATCTACGTTTCACCATACGTCGCACTTACGGCGGCGCTACGTCGCTGTGCTGTGTGGGAAGGTAAGATCTTGAAGGACATTGGTTTGCCTTTGATGTCATATTGCCATGTGAGCAGGCTCTAAATGACTTATGACTAGGTAAGATCTTCCAAGTCGATATATTGCCTTGCTACAGTTCATCCCTTTGAAATACATGTCAGCATGGCAACATGTTTGTGAAGGCAAGTCAACTTCATGACGAGGTAAGATCTTCACCGAGATTGGTTTGCCTTTGATGTCATTCACCACTACGAAGATAGTGGTACAGTTTCATAGTTACATGTTAGCAGACTCTAAATGACTTAAAAGTAGGTAACATCTTCCAAGTCAATATATTGCCTTGCTGCAGTTCATCCCTTTGAAGTTTGTGTCACCATGGCAACATGTGATTGACGGCAAGTCAATTTCATGGCGAGGTAAGATCTTCAAAGAGATTGGTTTGCCTTTGATGTCATATTGCCTTGCTACAGTTCATCCCTTTGAAGTTTGTGTCACTTTGGTAACATGTGACACAAACTTGTTTTGTTGCAGTTCATCCCTTTACAGTTTTTGTCACCATGGCAACATGTGTGTGAAGGCAAGTCAACTTCATGACGAGGTAAGATCTTCATTGCCTTGCTGCAGTTCATCCCTTTGAAGTTTGTGTCACCATGACAACATGTGTGTGAAGGCACGTGAACTTCATGACGAGGTAAGATCTTCATTGCCTTGCTGCAGTTCATCCCTTTGAAGTTTGTGTCACCATGGCAACATGTGTGTGAATGCAAGTCAACTTCATGACGAGGTAAGATCTTCAAGGACATTGGTTTGCCTTTGATGTCACATTGCCTTGCTGCAGTTCATCCCTTTGAAGTTTTTCTCACCATGGCAACATGTGTGTGTAGGCAAGTCAACTTCATGACAAGGTAAGATCTTCAAGGACATTGGTTTGCCTTTGATGTCTTTTCTCCTTGCTGCAGTTCATCCCTTTGAAGTTTGTGTCACCATGGCAACATGTGTGTGAAGGCAAGTGAACTTCATGACGGGGTAAGATCTTCATTGCCTTGCTGCATTCCATCCCTTTGAAGTTTGTGTCACCATGGCAACATGTGTGTTAAGGCAAGTCAACTTCATGACAAGGTAAGATCTTCAAGGACATTGGTTTGCCTTTGATGTCATATTGCCTTGCTGAAGTTCATCCTTTTGAAGTTTGTGTCACCATGGCAACATGTGAGTGAAGGCAAGTGAACTTCATGATGAGGTAAGATCTTCATTGCCTTCCTGCAGTTCATTCCTTTGAAGTTTTTGTCACCATGGCAATATGTGTGTGAAGGCAAGTCAACTTCCTGGTGAGGTAAGATCTTCAAAGAGATTGGTTTGCCTTTGATGTCATATTGCCTTGCTACATGTGTGTGGAGGCAAATCAACTTCATGACAAGGTAAGATCTTCAAGGACATTGGTTTGCCTTTGATGTAATATTGCCTTGCTGCAGTTCATCCCTTTGAAGTTTTTGTCACTTTGGTAACATGTGACACAAACTTGCTTTGCTGCAGTTCATCCCTTTGAAGTATGTGTCACCATGGCAACATGTGTGTGAAGGCAAGTCAACTTTATGACAAGGTAAGATCTTCATTGAGACTGGTTTGCCCTTGATGTCATTCACCAATATGAAGATAGTGGCACAGTTTCATAGTTACATGTGAGCAGACTCTAAATGACTTATAACTAGGTAACATCTTCCAGGTCAATGTATTGCCTTGCTGCAGTTCATCCCTTTGAAGTTTGTGTCACCATGGCAACATGTGTGTGAAGGCAAGTCAACTTCATGACGAGGTAAGATCTTCATTGCCTTGCTGCAGTTCATGCCTTTGAAGTTTGTGTCACCATGGCAATATGTGTGTGGAGGCAAATCAACTTCATGAAAAGGTAAGATCTTCAAGGACATTGGTTTGCCTTTGATGTCATATTGCCTTGCTGAAGTTCATCCCTTTGAAGTTTTTGTCACCATGGCAACATGTGTGTGAAGGCAAGTCAACTTCATGACAATGTAAGATCTACAAGAACATTGGTTTGCCTTTGATGTCATATTGCCTTGGTGTAGTTCATCCCTTTGAAGTTTGTGTCACCATGGCAACATATGTGTGAAGGCAAGTCAACTTCATGACGAGATAATATCTTCATTGCCTTGCTGCAGTTCATCCCTTTGAAGTTTGTGTCACCATGGCAACATGTGTGTGAATGCAAGTCAACGTCATGACAAGATATGATCTTCAAGGACATTGGTTTGCCTTTGATGTCATATTGCCTTGCTACAGGTCATCCCATTGAAGTTGGTGTCACTTTGATAACATGTGACACAAACTTGCTTTGTTGCAGTTCATCCCTTTGAATTTTTTGTCACCATGGCAACATGTGTGTGGAGGCAAGTCAACTTCATGACAAGGTAAGATCTTCAAGGACATTGGTTTGCCTTTGATGTCATATTGATTTGCTGCAGTTCATCCCTTTGAAGTTTGTGTCACTTTGGTAATATGTGTGTGTAGGCAAGTCAACTTCCTGGCTAGGTAAGATCTTCAAAGAGATTGGTTTGCCTTTGATGTCACATTGCCTTGCTACATTTCATCCCTTTGAAATTTGTGTCATCATGGCAACATGTGTGTGAAGGCAAATCAACTTCATGACAAGGTAAGATCTTCAAGGACATTGGTTTGCGTTTGATGTCATATTGCCTTGCTGCAGTTCATCCCTTTGAAGTTTGTGTCACCATGGCAACATGTGTGCGAAAGCAAGTCAACTTCATGACGAGGTGAGATATTCATTGCCTTGCTGCAGTTCATCACTTTGAAGTTTGTGTCACCATGGCAACATGTGTGTGAATGCAAGTCAACGTCATGACAAGGTAAGAAGTTCAAGGACATTGGTTGGCCTTTGTTGTCATATTGCCGTCCTACAGCTCATCCCTTTGAAGTTTGTATCACCATGGTAACATGTGAGTGACGGCAAGTCAACTTCATGGCGAGGTAAGATCTTCAAACAGATTGTTTTGCCTTTGATGTCATATTGCCTTGCTACAGTTCAACCCTTTGAAGTTTGTGTCACTTTGGTAACATGTGTGTGAAGGCAAGTCAACTTCATGACGAGGTAAGATCTTCATTGCCTTGCTGCAGTTCAACCCTTTGAAGTTTGTGTCACTTTGGTAACATGTGTGTGAAGGCAAGTCAACTTCATGACAAGGTAAGATCTTCAAGGACATTGGTTTGCCTTTGATGTCATATTGACTTCCTGCAGTTCATCCCTTTGAAGTTCGTGTCACTTCGGTAACATGTGACACAAACTTGCTTTGTTGCAGTTCATCACTTTGAAGTTTTTGTCACCATGGCAACATGTGTGTGGATGCAAGTCAACTTCAAGACAAGGTAAGATCTTTAAGTACATTGGTTTGCCTTTGATGTCTTATTGCCTTGCTGCAGTTCATCCCTTTGAAGTTTGTGTCACTTCGCTAACATGTGACACAAACTTGCTTTGTTGCAGTTCATCCCTTTGAAGTTTGTGTCACCATGGCAGCATGTGTGTGAAGGCAAGTCAACTTCATGACAAGATAAGATCTTCAAAGAGATTGGTTTGCCTTTGATGTCACATTGCCTTGTTACATTTCATCCCTTTGAAGTTTTTGTCACCATGGCAGCATGTGTGTGAAGGCAAGTCAACTTCATGACAAGGTAAGATCTTCAAAGAGATTGGTTTGCCTTTGATGTCACATTGCCTTGTTACATTTCATCCCTTTGAAGTTCGTGTCACTTTGGTAACATGTGTGTGAAGGCAAATCAACTTCATGACAAGGTAAGATCTTCAAGGACATTGGTTTGCCTTTGATGTCATATTGCCTTGCTGCAGTTCATCCCTTTGAAGTTTGTGTCACCATGGCAACATCTGTCTTAAGGCAAGTCAACTTCATTGTAAGGTAAAATCTTCAAGGACATTGGTTTGCCTTTGATGTCATATTGCCTTGCTGCAGTTAATCCCATTGAAGTTTGTGTCACCATGGCAACATGTTTGTGAAGTCAAGTCAACTTCATGACAAGGTAAGATCTTCACTGAGATTGGTTTGCCTTTGATGTCATTCACCACTACAAAGATGGTGGTACAGTTTCATAGTTTCATGGGAGCAGGCTCTAAATTACTTTTAAATAGGCAACATCTTCCAAGTCAATATATTGCCGAGGTAAGATCTTCAAAGAGATTGGTTTTCCTTTGATGTCATATTGCCTTGCTGCAGTTCATCCCTTTGAATTTTGTGTCACCATGGCAACATGTGTGTGAAGGCAAGTCAACTTCATGACGAGGTAAGATCTTCATTGACTTGCTGCAGTTCGTCCCTTTGAAGTTTGTGTCACCATGGCAACACATGTGTGACTGCAAGTCAACGTCATGAAAAGGTAAGATCTTCAAGGACATTGGTTTGCCTTTGTTGTCATATTGCCTTGCTGCAGCTCATCCCTTTGAAGTTTGTGTCACCATGGCAACATGTGAGTGAAGGCAAGTCAAGTTCATGGCGAGGTAAGATCTTCAAACAGATTGTTTTGCCTTTGATGTCATATTGCCTTGCTACAGTTCAACCCTTTGAAGTTTGTGTCACTTTGGTAACATGTGTGTGAAGGCAAGTCAACTTCATGACAAGGTAAGATCTTCAAGGACATTGGTTTGCCTTTGATGTCATATTGACTTCCTGCAGTTCATCCCTTTAAAGTTCGTGTCACTTCGGTAACATGTGACACAAACTTGCTTTGTTGCAGTTCATCACTTTGAAGTTTTTGTCACCATGGCAACATGTGTGTGGATGCAAGTCAACTTCAAGACAAGGTAAGATCTTTAAGGACATTGGTTTGCCTTTGATGTCTTATTGCCTTGCTGCAGTTCATCCCTTTGAAGTTTGTGTCACTTCGCTAACATGTGACACAAACTTGCTTTGTTGCAGTTCATCCCTTTGAAGTTTGTGTCACCATGGCAACATGTGTGTGAAGGCAGGTCAACTTCATGACGAGGTAAGATCTCCATTGCCTTGCTGCAGTTCATCCCTTTGAAGTTTGTCACTACGGCATCATGTGTGTGAAGGCAAATCAACTTCATGACGAGATAAGATCTTCAATTGCCTTGCTGCAGTTCATCCCTTTGAAGTTTCTGTCACCATTGCAACATGTGTGTGAAGGAAAGTCAACTTCATGACGAGGTAAAATCTTCATTACCTTGCTGCAGTTCATCCCTTTGAAGTTTGTGTCACCATGGCAACATGTGTGTTAAGGCAAGTCAACTTCATGACAAGGTAAGATCTTCAAGGACATTGGTTTGCCTTTGATGTCATATTGCCTTGTTGCAGTTCATCCTTTTGAAGTTTGTGTCACCATGGCAACATGTGTGTGAAGGCAAGTCAACTTCATGACGTGGTAAGATCTTCATTGCCTTGCTGCAGTTCATCCCTTTGAAGTTTGTGTCACCATGGCAACATGTGTGTGAATGCAAGTCAACTTCATGACAAGATATGATCTTGAAGGACATTGGTTTGCCTTTGACGTCATATTGCCTTGCTACAGTTCATCCCATTGAAGTTTGTGTCACTTTGGTAACATGTGACACAAACTTGCCTTGTTGCAGTTCATCCCTTTGAAGTTTGTGTCACTTCGCTAACATGTGACACAAACTTGCTTTAACGCAGTTAATCCCATTGAAGTTTGTGTCACCATGGCAACATGTGTGTGAAGTCAAGTCAACTTAATGACAAGGTAAGATCTTCATTGAGATTGGTTTGCCTTTGATGTCATTCACCACTACGAAGATACTGGGACAGTTTCATAGTTACATGGGAGCAGGCTCTAAATTACTTTTAACTAGGTAACATCTTCCAAGTCAATATATTGCCTTGCTGCAGTTCATCCCTTTGAAGTTTGTGTCACCATGGCAACATGTGTGTGAAGGCAAATCAACTTCATGGCGAGGTAAGATCTTCAAAGCGATTGGTTTGCTTTTGATGTCATATTGCCTTGTTACAGTTTAACCCTTTGAAGTTTGTGTCACTTTGGTAACATGTGTGTGAAGGCAAGTCAACTTCATGACGAGGTAAGATCTTCATTGCCTTGCTGCAGTTCATCCCTTTGAAGTTTGTGTCACCATGGCAACATGTGTGTTAAGCCAAGTCAACTTCATGACAAGGTAAGATCTTCAAGGACATTGGTTTGCCTTTGATGTCATATTGACTTCCTGCAGTTCATCCCTTTGAAGTTCGTGTCACTTCGGTAACATGTGACAGAAACTTGCTTTGTTGCAGTTCATCACTTTGAAGTTTTTGTCACCATGGCAACATGTGTGTGGATGCAAGTCAACTTCAAGACAAGGTAAGATCTTTAAGGACATTGGTTTGCCTTTGATGTCTTATTGCCTTGCTGCAGTTCATCCCTTTGAAGTTTGTGTCACCATGGCAACATGTGTGTGAAGGCAGGTCAACTTCATGACGAGGTAAGATCTCCATTGCCTTGCTGCAGTTCATCCCTTTGAAGTTTGTCACTACGGCATCATGTGTGTGAAGGCAAATCAACTTCATGACGAGATAAGATCTTCAATTGCCTTGCTGCAGTTCATCCCTTTGAAGTTTCTGTCACCATTGCAACATGTGTGTGAAGGAAAGTCAACTTCATGACGAGGTAAAATCTTCATTACCTTGCTGCAGTTCATCCCTTTGAAGTTTGTGTCACCATGGCAGCATGTGTGTGACGACAAGTCAACTTCATGACGTGGTAAGATCTTCATTGCCTTGCTGCAGTTCATCCCTTTGAAGTTTGTGTCACCATGGCAACATGTGTGTGAATGCAAGTCAACTTCATGACAAGGTAAGATCTTCAAGGACATTGGTTTGCATTCGATGTCATATTGCCTTGCTACAGTTCATCCCCTTGAAGTTTGTGTCACTTTGGTAACATGTGACACAAACTTGCTTTGTTGCAGTTCATCCCTTTGAAGTTTTTCTGACCATTGCAACATGTGTGTGTAGGCAAGTCAACTTCATGACAAGCTAAGATCTTCAAGGACATTGGTTTGCCTTTGATGTCTTTTCTCCTTGCTGCAGTTCATCCCTTTGAAGTTTGTGTCACCATGGCAACATGTGACACAAACTTGCTTTGCTGCAGTTCATCCCTTTGAGGTTTTTGTCACCATGGCAACATGTGTGTGAAGGCAAGTCAACTTCATGACGAGTTAAGATCTTCATTGCCTTGCTGCAGTTCATCCTTTGAAGTTTGTGTCACCATGGCAACATGTGTGTGAAGGCAAGTCAACTTCATGACGAGATAAGATCTTCATTGCCTTGCTGCAGTTGATCCCCTTGAAGTTTGTGTCACTTTGGTAACATGTGACACACACTTCCTTTGTTGCAGTTCATCCCTTTGAAGTTTTTGTCACCATGGCAACATGTCTGGGAAGGCAAGTCAACTTTATGACAAGTTAAGATCTTGAAGGACATTGGTTTGCCTTTGATGTCATATTGCCTTGCCTTTTTTAATCCCTTTGAAGTTTGTGTCACCATGGCAACATGTGTGTAAAGGCAAGTCGACTTCATGACGAAGTAAGATCTTCATTGCCTTGCTGCAGTTCATCCCTTTGACGTTTGTGTCACCATGGCAACATGTGTGTGAAGGTAAGTCAACTTCATGACAAGGTATGATCTTTAAGGACATTGGTTTGCCTTTGATGTCATATTGCCTTGCTGCAGTTCCTCATTTTGAAATTTGTGACACCATGGCAACATGTGTGTTAAGGCAAGTCAACTTCATGACAAGGTAAGATCTTGAAGGACATTGGTTTGCCTTTGATGTCATATTGCCATGTGAGCAGGCTCTAAATGACTTATGACTAGGTAAGATCTTCCAAGTCGATATATTGCCTTGCTACAGTTCATCCCGTTGAAGTACAAGCCAGCATGGCAACATGTTTGTGAAGGCAAGTCAACTTCATGACGAGGTAAGATCTTCACCGAGATTGGTTTGCCTTTGATGTCATTCACCACTACGAAGATAGTGGTACAGTTTCATAGTTACATGTTAGCAGACTCTAAATGACTTAAAAGTAGGTAACATCTTCCAAGTCAATATATTGCCTTGCTGCAGTTCATCCCTTTGAAGTTTGTGTCACCATGGCAACATGTGATTGACGGCAAGTCAATTTCATGACAAGGTAAGATCTTCAAAGAGATTGGTTTGCCTTTGATGTCATATTGCCTTGCTACAGTTCATCCCTTTGAAGTTTGTGTCACTTCGGTAACATGTGACACAAACTTGTTTTGTTGCAGTTCATCCCTTTACAGTTTTTGTCACCATGGCAACATGTGTGTTAAGGGAAGTCAACTTCATGACAAGGTAAGATCTTCAAGGAGGTTGGTTTGCCTTTGATGTCATATTGCCTTGCTGCAGTTCATCCCTTTGAAGTTTGTGTCATCATGGCAACATGTGTGTGAAGGCAAGTCAACTTCATGACAAGGTAAGATCTTGATTGAGATTGGTTTGCCTTTGATGATTCACCACTACGAAGATAGTGGTACAGTTTCGTAGTTACAAGTGAGCAGACTCTAAATGACTTATAACTAGGTAGCATCTTCCAAGTCAATATATTGCCTTGCTGCAGTTCATCCCTTTGAAGTTTGTGTCACCATGGCAACATGTGAGTGACGGCAAGTCAATTTCATGGCGAGGTAATATCTTTAAAGAGATTGGTTTGCCTTTGATGTCATATTGCCTTCCTACAATTCATCTCTATGAAGTTCGTGTCACTTTGGTAACATGTGACACAAACTTGCTTTGCTGCAAGTCATCCCTTTGAAGTTTTTGTCACCATGGTAACATGTGTTTGAAGGCAAGTGAACTTCATGACAAGGTAAGATCTTCAAGGACATTGGTTTGCCTTTGATGTCATATTGGCTTGCTGCAGTTCATCCCTTTGAAGTTTTTGTCACTTTGGTAACATGTGACACAAACTTGCGTTGCTGCAGTTCATCCCTTTGAAGTTTTTGTCACCATGGCAACATGTGTGTGAAGGCAAGTCAACTTCATGACGTGGTAAGATCTTCATTGCCTTGCTGCAGTTCATCCCTTTGAATTTTGTGTCAGCATGGCAACATTTGTGTTAAGGCAAGTCAACTTCATGACAAGGTAAGATCTTCAAGGAGGTTGGTTTGAATTTGATGTCATATTGCCTTGCTGCAGTTCATCCCTTTGAAGTTGGTGTCACCATGGCAACATGTGTGTGAAGGCAAGTCAACTTCATGACAAGGTAAGATCTTTAAGGACATTGGTTTGCCTTTGATGTCTTTTGTCCTTACTGCAGTTCATCCCTTTGAAGTTTGTGTCACCATGGCAACATGTGTGTGAAGGCAAGTGAACTTCATGACGAGGTAAGATCTTCATTGCCTTGCTGCATTTCATCCCTTTGAAGTTTGTGTCACCATGGCAACATGTGTGTTAAGGCAAGTCAACTTCATGACAAGGTAAGATCTTCAAGGACATGGGTTTGCCTTTGATGTCATATTGCCTTGCTACATGTGTGTGGAGGCATATCAACTTCATGACAAGGTAAGATCTTCAAGGACATTGGTTTGCCTTTGATGTCATATTGCCTTGCTGAAGTTCATCCTTTTGAAGTTTGTGTCACCATGGCAACATGTGAGTGAAGGCAAGTGAACTTCATGATGAGGTAAGATCTTCATTGCCTTCCTGCAGTTCATTCCTTTGAAGTTTTTGTCACCATGGCAACATGTGTGTGAAGGCAAGTCAACTTTATGACAAGGTAAGATCTTCATTGAGACTGGTTTGCCCTTGATGTCATTCACCAATATGAAGATAGTGGCACAGTTTCATAGTTACATGTGAGCAGACTCTAAATGACTTATAACTAGGTAACATCTTCCAGGTCAATGTATTGCCTTGCTGCAGTTCATCCCTTTGAAGTTTGTGTCACCATGGCAACATGTGTGTGAAGGCAAGTGAACTTCAAAATGAGGTAAGATCTTCATTGCCTTGCTGCAGTTCATCCCATTGAAGTTTGTGTCACCATGGCAACATGTGTGTGAAGGCAAGTGAACTTCATGACGAGGTAAGATCTTCATTGCCTTGCTGCAGTTCATCCCTTTGAAGTTTGTGTCACCATGGCAACATGTGTGTGAATGCAAGTCAACCTCATGACAAGGTAAGATCTTCAAGGACATTGGTTTGCCTTTGTTGTCATGTTGCCTTGCTGCAGCTCATCCCTTTGAAGTTTGTGTCACCATGGCAACATGTGAGTGACGGCAAGTCAACTTCATGGCGAGGTAAGATCTTCAAGGACATTGGTTTGACTTTGATATCTTTTGTCCTTGCTGCAGTTCATCCCTTTGAAGTTTGTGTCACCATGGCAACATGTGTGTGTAGGCAAATCAACTTCATGACAAGGTAAGATCTTCAAGGACATGGGTTTGCCTTTGATGTCATATTGCCTTGCTACATGTGTGTGGAGGCATATCAACTTCATGACAAGGTAAGATCTTCAAGGACATTGGTTTGCCTTTGATGTCATATTGCCTTGCTGAAGTTCATCCTTTTGAAGTTTGTGTCACCATGGCAACATGTGAGTGAAGGCAAGTGAACTTCATGATGAGGTAAGATCTTCATTGCCTTCCTGCAGTTCATTCCTTTGAAGTTTTTGTCACCATGGCAATATGTGTGTGATGGCAAGTCAACTTCATGACAAGGTAAGATCTTCAAGGACATTGGTTTGCCTTTGATGTCATATTGCCTTGCTGCAGTTCATCCCTTTGAAGTTTTTGTCACTTTGGTAACATGTGACACAAACTTGCTTTGCTGAAGTTCATCCCTTTGAAGTATGTGTCACCATGGCAACATGTGTGTGAAGGCAAGTCAACTTTATGACAAGGTAAGATCTTCATTGAGACTGGTTTGCCCTTGATGTCATTCACCAATATGAAGATAGTGGCACAGTTTCATAGTTACATGTGAGCAGACTCTAAATGACTTATACCTAGGTAACATCTTCCAGGTCAATATATTGCCTTGCTGCAGTTCATCCCTTTGAAGTTTGTGTCACCATGGCAACATGTGTGTGAAGGCAAGTCAACTTCATGACGAGGTAAGATCTTCATTGCCTTGCTGCAGTTCATCCCTTTGAAGTTTGTGTCACCATGGCAACATGTGTGTTAAAGCAAGTCAACTTCATGACAAGGTAAGATCTTCAAACAGATTGTTTTACCTTTGATGTCATATTGCCTTGCTACAGTTCAACCCTTTGAAGTTTGTGTCACTTTGGTAACATGTGTGTGAAGGCAAGTCAACTTCATGACGAGGTAAGATCTTCATTGCCTTGCTGCAGTTCATCCCTTTGAAGTTTGTGTCACCATGGCAACATGTGTGTGAAGGCAAGTCAACTTCATGACAAGCTAAGATCTTCAAGGACATTGGTTTGCATTTGATGTCATATTGCCTTGCTGAAGTTCATCCCTTTGAAGTTTGTGTCACCATGGCAACATGTGAGTGAAGGCAAGTGAACTTCATGATGAGGTAAGATCTTCATTACCTTCCTGCAGTTCATTCCTTTGAAGTTTTTGTCACCATGGCAACATGTGTGTGAAGGCAAGTAAACTTCATGACAATGTAAGATCTTCAAGGACATTGGTTTGCCTTTGATGTCATATTACCTTGCTGCAGTTCATCCCTTTGAAGTTTGTGTCACCATGGCAACATGTGTGTGATGGCAAGTCAACTTCATGACGAGGTAAGATCTTCATTGCCTTGCTGCAGTTCATCCCTTTGAAGTTTGTGTCACCATGGCAACATGTGTGTGAAGGCAAGTCAACTTCATGACGAGATAAGATCTTCATTGCCTTGCTGCAGTTGATCCCCTTGAAGTTTGTGTCACTTTGGTAACATGTGACACAAACTTCCTTTGTTGCAGTTCATCCCTTTTAAGTTTTTGTCACCATGGCAACATGTGTGTGAAGGCAAGTCAACTTCATGACAAGGTAAGATCTTCAAGGACATTGGTTTGCCTTTGATGTCATATTGACTTGCTGCAGTTCATCCCTTTGAATTTTGTGTCACTTCGGTAACATATGACACAAACTTACTTTGTTGCAGTTCATCCCTTTGAAGTTTTTGTCACCATGGAAACATGTGTGTGAAGGCAAGTCAACTTACTGGTGAGGTAAGATCTTCAAAGTGATTGGTTTGCCTTTGATGTCATATTGCCTTGCTGTAGTTCATCCCTTTGAAGTTTGTGTCACCATGGCAACATGTGTGTGAAGGCAAGTCAACTTCATGACAAGGTGAGATCTTCATTGAGACTGGTTTGCCTTTGATGTCATTCACCAATACGAAGTTAGCCGTACAGTTTCATATTTACATGTGAGCAGACTCTAAATGACTTCTACCTAGGTAACATCTTCCAAGTCAATATATTACCTTGCTGCAGTTCATCCCTTTTAAGTTTGTGTCACCATGGCAACAAGTGTGTGAAGGCAAGTCAACTTCCTGGCGAGGTAGGATCTTCAAAGAGATTGGTTTGCCTTTGATGTCATATTGCCTTGCTGCAGTTCATCCTTTTGAAGTTTGTGTCACCATAGCAACATGTGTGTGAAGGCAAGTCAACTTCATGACGAGGTAAGATCTTCATTGCCTTGCTGCAGTTCATTCCTTTGAAGTTTGTGTCACCATGGCAACATGTGTGTTAAGGCAAGTCAACTTCATGCCAAGGTAAGATATTCAAGGAGGTTGGTTTGCCTTTGATGTCATATTGCCTTGCTGCAGTTCATCCCTTTGAAGTTTGTGTCACCATGGCAACATGTGACACAAACTTGCTTTGCTGCAGTTCATCCCTTTGAAGTTTGTGTCACCATGGCAACATGTGACACAAACTTGCTTTGCTGCAGTTCATCCCTTTGAGGTTTTTGTCACCATGGCAACATGTGTGTGAAGGCAAGTCAACTTCATGACGAGTTAAGATCTTCATTGCCTTGCTGCAGTTCATCCTTTGAAGTTTGTGTCACCATGGCAACATGTGTGTGAAGGCAAGTCAACTTCATGACGAGATAAGATCTTCATTGCCTTGCTGCAGTTGATCCCCTTGAAGTTTGTGTCACTTTGGTAACATGTGACACACACTTCCTTTGTTGCAGTTCATCCCTTTGAAGTTTTTGTCACCATGGCAACATGTCTGGGAAGGCAAGTCAACTTTATGACAAGTTAAGATCTTGAAGGACATTGGTTTGCCTTTGATGTCATATTGCCTTGCCTTTTTTAATCCCTTTGAAGTTTGTGTCACCATGGCAACATGTGTGTAAAGGCAAGTCGACTTCATGACGAAGTAAGATCTTCATTGCCTTGCTGCAGTTCATCCCTTTGACGTTTGTGTCACCATGGCAACATGTGTGTGAAGGTAAGTCAACTTCATGACAAGGTATGATCTTTAAGGACATTGGTTTGCCTTTGATGTCATATTGCCTTGCTGCAGTTCCTCATTTTGAAATTTGTGACACCATGGCAACATGTGTGTTAAGGCAAGTCAACTTCATGACAAGGTAAGATCTTGAAGGACATTGGTTTGCCTTTGATGTCATATTGCCATGTGAGCAGGCTCTAAATGACTTATGACTAGGTAAGATCTTCCAAGTCGATATATTGCCTTGCTACAGTTCATCCCGTTGAAGTACAAGCCAGCATGGCAACATGTTTGTGAAGGCAAGTCAACTTCATGACGAGGTAAGATCTTCACCGAGATTGGTTTGCCTTTGATGTCATTCACCACTACGAAGATAGTGGTACAGTTTCATAGTTACATGTTAGCAGACTCTAAATGACTTAAAAGTAGGTAACATCTTCCAAGTCAATATATTGCCTTGCTGCAGTTCATCCCTTTGAAGTTTGTGTCACCATGGCAACATGTGATTGACGGCAAGTCAATTTCATGACAAGGTAAGATCTTCAAAGAGATTGGTTTGCCTTTGATGTCATATTGCCTTGCTACAGTTCATCCCTTTGAAGTTTGTGTCACTTCGGTAACATGTGACACAAACTTGTTTTGTTGCAGTTCATCCCTTTACAGTTTTTGTCACCATGGCAACATGTGTGTTAAGGGAAGTCAACTTCATGACAAGGTAAGATCTTCAAGGAGGTTGGTTTGCCTTTGATGTCATATTGCCTTGCTGCAGTTCATCCCTTTGAAGTTTGTGTCATCATGGCAACATGTGTGTGAAGGCAAGTCAACTTCATGACAAGGTAAGATCTTGATTGAGATTGGTTTGCCTTTGATGATTCACCACTACGAAGATAGTGGTACAGTTTCGTAGTTACAAGTGAGCAGACTCTAAATGACTTATAACTAGGTAGCATCTTCCAAGTCAATATATTGCCTTGCTGCAGTTCATCCCTTTGAAGTTTGTGTCACCATGGCAACATGTGAGTGACGGCAAGTCAATTTCATGGCGAGGTAATATCTTTAAAGAGATTGGTTTGCCTTTGATGTCATATTGCCTTCCTACAATTCATCTCTATGAAGTTCGTGTCACTTTGGTAACATGTGACACAAACTTGCTTTGCTGCAAGTCATCCCTTTGAAGTTTTTGTCACCATGGTAACATGTGTTTGAAGGCAAGTGAACTTCATGACAAGGTAAGATCTTCAAGGACATTGGTTTGCCTTTGATGTCATATTGGCTTGCTGCAGTTCATCCCTTTGAAGTTTTTGTCACTTTGGTAACATGTGACACAAACTTGCGTTGCTGCAGTTCATCCCTTTGAAGTTTTTGTCACCATGGCAACATGTGTGTGAAGGCAAGTCAACTTCATGACGTGGTAAGATCTTCATTGCCTTGCTGCAGTTCATCCCTTTGAATTTTGTGTCAGCATGGCAACATTTGTGTTAAGGCAAGTCAACTTCATGACAAGGTAAGATCTTCAAGGAGGTTGGTTTGAATTTGATGTCATATTGCCTTGCTGCAGTTCATCCCTTTGAAGTTGGTGTCACCATGGCAACATGTGTGTGAAGGCAAGTCAACTTCATGACAAGGTAAGATCTTTAAGGACATTGGTTTGCCTTTGATGTCTTTTGTCCTTACTGCAGTTCATCCCTTTGAAGTTTGTGTCACCATGGCAACATGTGTGTGAAGGCAAGTGAACTTCATGACGAGGTAAGATCTTCATTGCCTTGCTGCATTTCATCCCTTTGAAGTTTGTGTCACCATGGCAACATGTGTGTTAAGGCAAGTCAACTTCATGACAAGGTAAGATCTTCAAGGACATGGGTTTGCCTTTGATGTCATATTGCCTTGCTACATGTGTGTGGAGGCATATCAACTTCATGACAAGGTAAGATCTTCAAGGACATTGGTTTGCCTTTGATGTCATATTGCCTTGCTGAAGTTCATCCTTTTGAAGTTTGTGTCACCATTGCAACATGTGAGTGAAGGCAAGTGAACTTCATGATGAGGTAAGATCTTCATTGCCTTCCTGCAGTTCATTCCTTTGAAGTTTTTGTCACCATGGCAACATGTGTGTGAAGGCAAGTCAACTTTATGACAAGGTAAGATCTTCATTGAGACTGGTTTGCCCTTGATGTCATTCACCAATATGAAGATAGTGGCACAGTTTCATAGTTACATGTGAGCAGACTCTAAATGACTTATAACTAGGTAACATCTTCCAGGTCAATGTATTGCCTTGCTGCAGTTCATCCCTTTGAAGTTTGTGTCACCATGGCAACATGTGTGTGAAGGCAAGTGAACTTCAAAATGAGGTAAGATCTTCATTGCCTTGCTGCAGTTCATCCCATTGAAGTTTGTGTCACCATGGCAACATGTGTGTGAAGGCAAGTGAACTTCATGACGAGGTAAGATCTTCATTGCCTTGCTGCAGTTCATCCCTTTGAAGTTTGTGTCACCATGGCAACATGTGTGTGAATGCAAGTCAACCTCATGACAAGGTAAGATCTTCAAGGACATTGGTTTGCCTTTGTTGTCATGTTGCCTTGCTGCAGCTCATCCCTTTGAAGTTTGTGTCACCATGGCAACATGTGAGTGACGGCAAGTCAACTTCATGGCGAGGTAAGATCTTCAAGGACATTGGTTTGACTTTGATATCTTTTGTCCTTGCTGCAGTTCATCCCTTTGAAGTTTGTGTCACCATGGCAACATGTGTGTGTAGGCAAATCAACTTCATGACAAGGTAAGATCTTCAAGGACATGGGTTTGCCTTTGATGTCATATTGCCTTGCTACATGTGTGTGGAGGCATATCAACTTCATGACAAGGTAAGATCTTCAAGGACATTGGTTTGCCTTTGATGTCATATTGCCTTGCTGAAGTTCATCCTTTTGAAGTTTGTGTCACCATGGCAACATGTGAGTGAAGGCAAGTGAACTTCATGATGAGGTAAGATCTTCATTGCCTTCCTGCAGTTCATTCCTTTGAAGTTTTTGTCACCATGGCAATATGTGTGTGATGGCAAGTCAACTTCCTGGTAAGGTAAGATCTTCAAAGAGATTGGTTTGCCTTTGACGTCATATTGCCTTGCTACATGTGTGTGGAGGCAAATCAACTTCATGACAAGGTAAGATTTTCAAGGACATTGGTTTGCCTTTGATGTAATATTGCCTTGCTGCAGTTCATCCCTTTGAAGTATGTGTCACCATGGCAACATGTGTGTGAAGGCAAGTCAACTTTATGACAAGGTAAGATCTTCATTGAGACTGGTTTGCCCTTGATGTCATTCACCAATATGAAGATAGTGGCACAGTTTCATAGTTACATGTGAGCAGACTCTAAATGACTTATAACTAGGTAACATCTTCCAGGTCAATATATTGCCTTGCTGCAGTTCATCCCTTTGAAGTTTGTGTCACCATGGCAATATGTGTGTGAAGGCAAGTCAACTTCATGACGAGGTAAGATCTTCATTGCCTTGCTGCAGTTCATCCCTTTGAAGTTTGTGTCACCATGGCAACATGTGTGTTAAAGCAAGTCAACTTCATGACAAGGTAAGATCTTCAAGGACATTGGTTTGCCTTTGTTGTCATATTGCCTTGCTACATGTGTGTGGAGGCAAATCAACTTCATGGCGAGGTAAGATCTTCAAACAGATTGTTTTACCTTTGATGTCATATTGCCTTGCTACAGTTCAACCCTTTGAAGTTTGTGTCACTTTGGTAACATGTGTGTGAAGGCAAGTCAACTTCATGACGAGGTAAGATGTTCATTGCCTTGCTGCAGTTCATCCCTTTGAAGTTTGTGTCACCATGGCAACATGTGTGTGAAGGCAAGTCAACTTCATGACAATGTAAGATCTACAAGAACATTGGTTTGCCTTTGATGTCATATTGCCTTGGTGTAGTTCATCCCTTTGAAGTTTGTGTCACCATGGCAACATATGTGTGAAGGCAAGTCAACTTCATGACGAGTTAATATCTTCATTGCCTTGCTGCAGTTCATCCCTTTGAAGTTTGTGTCACCATGGCAACATGTGTGTGAATGCAAGTCAACGTCATGACAAGATATGATCTTCAAGGACATTGGTTTGCCTTTGATGTCATATTGCCTTGCTACAGGTTATCCCATTGAAGTTGGTGTCACTTTGATAACATGTGACACAAACTTGCTTTGTTGCAGTTCATCCCTTTGAATTTTTTGTCACCATGGCAACATGTGTGTGGAGGCAAGTCAACTTCATGACAAGGTAACATCTTCAAGGACATTGGTTTGCCTTTGATGTCATATTGATTTGCTGCAGTTCATCCCTTTGAAGTTTGTGTCACTTTGGTAATATGTGTGTGAAGGCAAGTCAACTTCCTGGCTAGGTAAGATCTTCAAAGAGATTGGTTTGCCTTTGATGTCACATTGCCTTGCTACATTTCATCCCTTTGAAATTTGTGTCATCATGGCAACATGTGTGTGAAGGCAAATCAACTTCATGACAAGGTAAGATCTTCAAGGACATTGGTTTGCGTTTGATGTCATATTGCCTTGCTGCAGTTCATCCCTTTGAAGTTTGTGACACTTTAGTAACATGTGTGTGAAGGCAAGTCAACTTCATGACGAGGTAAGATCTTCATTGCCATGCTGCAGTTCATCCCTTTGAAGTTTGTGTCACCATGGCAACATGTGTGTGAAGGCAAGTCAACTTCATGACAAGGTAAGATCTTCAAGGACATTGGTTTGCCTTTGATGTCATATTGCCTTGCTGCAGTTCATCCCTTTGAAGTTTTTGTCACTTTGGTAACATGTGACACAAACTTGCTTTGCTGAAGTTCATCCCTTTGAAGTATGTGTCACCATGGCAACATGTGTGTGAAGGCAAGTCAACTTTATGACAAGGTAAGATCTTCATTGAGACTGGTTTGCCCTTGATGTCATTCACCAATATGAAGATAGTGGCACAGTTTCATAGTTACATGTGAGCAGACTCTAAATGACTTATAACTAGGTAACATCTTCCAGGTCAATATATTGCCTTGCTGCAGTTCATCCCTTTGAAGTTTGTGTCACCATGGCAACATGTGTGTGAAGGCAAGTCAACTTCATGACGAGGTAAGATCTTCATTGCCTTGCTGCAGTTCATCCCTTTGAAGTTTGTGTCACCATGGCAACATGTGTGTTAAAGCAAGTCAACTTCATGACAAGGTAAGATCTTCAAACAGATTGTTTTACCTTTGATGTCATATTGCCTTGCTACAGTTCAACCCTTTGAAGTTTGTGTCACTTTGGTAACATGTGTGTGAAGGCAAGTCAACTTCATGACGAGGTAAGATCTTCATTGCCTTGCTGCAGTTCATCCCTTTGAAGTTTGTGTCACCATGGCAACATGTGTGTGAAGGCAAGTCAACTTCATGACAAGCTAAGATCTTCAAGGACATTGGTTTGCATTTGATGTCATATTGCCTTGCTGAAGTTCATCCCTTTGAAGTTTGTGTCACCATGGCAACATGTGAGTGAAGGCAAGTGAACTTCATGATGAGGTAAGATCTTCATTGCCTTCCTGCAGTTCATTCCTTTGAAGTTTTTGTCACCATGGCAACATGTGTGTGAAGGCAAGTAAACTTCATGACAATGTAAGATCTTCAAGGACATTGGTTTGCCTTTGATGTCATATTACCTTGCTGCAGTTCATCCCTTTGAAGTTTGTGTCACCATGGCAACATGTGTGTGATGGCAAGTCAACTTCATGACGAGGTAAGATCTTCATTGCCTTGCTGCAGTTCATGCCTTTGAAGTTTCTGTCACCATGGCAATATGTGTGTGAAGGCAAGTCAACTTCCTGGTAAGGTAAGATCTTCAAAGAGATTGGTTTGCCTTTGATGTCATATTGCCTTGCTACATGTGTGTGGAGGCAAATCAACTTTATGAAAAGGTAAGATCTTCAAGGACATTGGTTTGCCTTTGATGTCATATTGCCTTGCTGAAGTTCATCCCTTTGAAGTTTTTGTCACCATGGCAACATGTGTGTGAAGGCAAGTCAACTTCATGACAATGTAAGATCTACAAGAACATTGGTTTGCCTTTGATGTCATATTGCCTTGGTGTAGTTCATCCCTTTGAAGTTTGTGTCACCATGGCAACATATGTGTGAAGGCAAGTCAACTTCATGACGAGTTAATATCTTCATTGCCTTGCTGCAGTTCATCCCTTTGAAGTTTGTGTCACCATGGCAACATGTGTGTGAATGCAAGTCAACGTCATGACAAGGTAAGATCTTCAAGGACATTGGTTTGCCTTTGATGTCATATTGCCGTGCTGCAGTTCATCCCCTTGAAGTTTGTTTCACTTAGGTAACATGTGACATAAACTTGTTTTGTTGCAGTTCATCCCTTTGAAGTTTTTGTCACCATGGAAACATGTGTGTGAAGGCAAGTCAACTTCATGACAAGGTAAGATCTTCAAAGAGATTGGTTTGCCTTTGATGTCACATTGCCTTGTTACATTTCATCCCTTTGAAGTTCGTGTCACTTTGGTAACATGTGTGTGAAGGCAAATCAACTTCATGACAAGGTAAGATCTTCAAGGACATTGGTTTGCCTTTGATGTCATATTGCCTTGCTGCAGTTCATCCCTTTGAAGTTTGTGTCACCATGGCAACATTTGTCTTAAGACAAGTCAACTTCATTGTAAGGTAAGATCTTCAAGGACATTGGTTTGCCTTTGATGTCATATTGCCTTGCTGCAGTTAATCCCATTGAAGTTTGTGTCACCATGGCAACATGTTTGTGAAGTCAAGTCAACTTCATGACAAGGTAAGATCTTCATTGAGATTGGTTTGCCTTTGATGTCATTCACCACTACAAAGATGGTGGTACAGTTTCATAGTTTCATGGGAGCAGGCTCTAAATTACTTTTAAATAGGCAACATCTTCCAAGTCAATATATTGCCGAGGTAAAATCTTCAAAGAGATTGGTTTTCCCTTGATGTCATATTGCCTTGCTGCAGTTCATCCCTTTGAAGTTTGTGTCACCATGGCAACATGTGTGTGAAGGCAAGTCAACTTCATGAAAAGGTAAGATCTTCAAGGAAATTGGTTTGCCTTTGTTGTCATATTGCCTTGCTGCAGTTCGTCCCTTTGGAGTTTGTGTCACCATGGCAACACATGTGTGACTGCAAGTCAACGTCATGAAAAGGTAAGATCTTCAAAGAGATTGGTTTGCCTTTGATGTCACATTGCCTTGTTACATTTCATCCCTTTGAAGTTCGTGTCACTTTGGTAACATGTGTGTGAAGGCAAATCAACTTCATGACAAGGTAAGATCTTCAAGGACATTGGTTTGCCTTTGATGTCATATTGCCTTGCTGCAGTTCATCCCTTTGAAGTTTGTGTCACCATGGCAACATCTGTCTTAAGACAAGTCAACTTCATTGTAAGGTAAGATCTTCAAGGACATTGGTTTGCCTTTGATGTCATATTGCCTTGCTGCAGTTAATCCCATTGAAGTTTGTGTCACCATGGCAACATGTTTGTGAAGTCAAGTCAACTTCATGACAAAGTAAGATCTTCATTGAGATTGGTTTGCCTTTGATGTCATTCACCACTACAAAGATGGTGGTACAGTTTCATAGTTTCATGGGAGCAGGCTCTAAATTACTTTTAAATAGGCAACATCTTCCAAGTCAATATATTGCCGAGGTAAAATCTTCAAAGAGATTGGTTTTCCTTTGATGTCATATTGCCTTGCTGCAGTTCATCCCTTTGAAGTTTGTGTCACCATGGCAACATGTGTGTGAAGGCAAGTCAACTTCATGAAAAGGTAAGATCTTCAAGGACATTGGTTTGCCTTTGTTGTCATATTGCCTTGCAGCAGTTCGTCCCTTTGGAGTTTGTGTCACCATGGCAACACATGTGTGACTGCAAGTCAACGTCATGAAAAGGTAAGATCTTCAAGGACATTGGTTTGCCTTTGATGTCATATTGCCTTGATACAGTTCATCCCCTTGAAGTTTGTGTCACTTTGGTAACATGTGACACAAACTTGCTTTGTTGCAGTTCATCCCTTTGAAGTTTTTCTCACCATGGCAACATGTGTGTGTAGGCAAGTCAACTTCATGACAAGGTAAGATCTTCAAGGACATTGGTTTGCCTTTGATGTCTTTTCTCCTTGCTGCAGTTCATCCCTTTGAAGTTTGTGTCACCATGGCAACATGTGTGTGAAGGCAAGTGAACTTCATGACGAGGTAAGATCTTCATTGCCTTGCTGCGGTTCATTCCTTTGCAGTTTGTGTCACCATGGCAACATGTGTGTGAAGGCAAGTCAACTTCCTGGTGAGGTAAGATCTTCAAAGAGATTGGTTTGCCTTTGATGTCATATTGCCTTGCTACATGTGTGTGGAGGCAAATCAACTTCATGACAAGGTAAGATCTTCAAGGACATTGGTTTGCCTTTGATGTCATATTGCCTTGCTGCAGTTCATCCCTTTGAAGTTTTTGTCACTTTGGTAACATGTGACACAAACTTGCTTTGCTGTAGTTCATCCCTTTGAAGTATGTGTCACCATGGCAACATGTGTGTGAAGGCAAGTCAACTTTATGACAAGGTAAGATCTTCATTGAGACTGGTTTGCCCTTGATGTCATTCACCAATATGAAGATAGTGGCACAGTTTCATAGTTACATGTGAGCAGACTCTAAATGACTTATAACTAGGTAACATCTTCCAGGTCAATATATTGCCTTGCTGCAGTTCATCCCTTTGAAGTTTGTGTCACCATGGCAACATGTGTGTGAAGGCAAGTCAACTTCATGACGAGGTAAGATGTTCATTGCCTTGCTGCAGTTCATCCCTTTGAAGTTTGTGTCACCATGGCAACATGTGTGTTAAAGCAAGTCAACTTCATGACAAGGTAAGATCTTCAAGGACATTGGTTTGCCTTTGTTGTCATATTGCCTTGCTACATGTGTGTGGAGGCAAATCAACTTCATGGCGAGGTAAGATCTTCAAACAGATTGTTTTACCTTTGATGTCATATTGCCTTGCTGAAGTTCATCCCTTTGAAGTTTGTGTCACCATGGCAACATGTGAGTGAAGGCAAGTGAACTTCATGATGAGGTAAGATCTTCATTGCCTTCCTGCAGTTCATTCCTTTGAAGTTTTTGTCACCATGGCAACATGTGTGTGAAGGCAAGTAAACTTCATGACAATGTAAGATCTTCAAGGACATTGGTTTGCCTTTGATGTCATATTACCTTGCTGCAGTTCATCCCTTTGAAGTTTGTGTCACCATGGCAACATGTGTGTGATGGCAAGTCAACTTCATGACGAGGTAAGATCTTCATTGCCTTGCTGCAGTTCATGCCTTTGAAGTTTCTGTCACCATGGCAATATGTGTGTGAAGGCAAGTCAACTTCCTGGTGAGGTAAGATCTTCAAAGAGATTGGTTTGCCTTTAATGTCATATTGCCTTGCTACATGTGTGTGGAGGCAAATCAACTTTATGAAAAGGTAAGATCTTCAAGGACATTGGTTTGCCTTTGATGTCATTCACCACTACAAAGATGGTGGTACAGTTTCATAGTTTCATGGGAGCAGGCTCTAAATTACTTTTAAATAGGCAACATCTTCCAAGTCAATATATTGCCGAGGTAAAATCTTCAAAGAGATTGGTTTTCCCTTGATGTCATATTGCCTTGCTGCAGTTCATCCCTTTGAAGTTTGTGTCACCATGGCAACATGTGTGTGAAGGCAAGTCAACTTCATGAAAAGGTAAGATCTTCAAGGACATTGGTTTGCCTTTGTTGTCATATTGCCTTGCTGCAGTTCGTCCCTTTGGAGTTTGTGTCACCATGGCAACACATGTGTGACTGCAAGTCAACGTCATGAAAAGGTAAGATCTTCAAAGAGATTGGTTTGCCTTTGATGTCACATTGCCTTGTTACATTTCATCCCTTTGAAGTTCGTGTCACTTTGGTAACATGTGTGTGAAGGCAAATCAACTTCATGACAAGGTAAGATCTTCAAGGACATTGGTTTGCCTTTGATGTCATATTGCCTTGCTGCAGTTCATCCCTTTGAAGTTTGTGTCACCATGGCAACATCTGTCTTAAGACAAGTCAACTTCATTGTAAGGTAAGATCTTCAAGGACATTGGTTTGCCTTTGATGTCATATTGCCTTGCTGCAGTTAATCCCATTGAAGTTTGTGTCACCATGGCAACATGTTTGTGAAGTCAAGTCAACTTCATGACAAAGTAAGATCTTCATTGAGATTGGTTTGCCTTTGATGTCATTCACCACTACAAAGATGGTGGTACAGTTTCATAGTTTCATGGGAGCAGGCTCTAAATTACTTTTAAATAGGCAACATCTTCCAAGTCAATATATTGCCGAGGTAAAATCTTCAAAGAGATTGGTTTTCCTTTGATGTCATATTGCCTTGCTGCAGTTCATCCCTTTGAAGTTCGTGTCACCATGGCAACACATGTGTGACTGCAAGTCAACGTCATGAAAAGGTAAGATCTTCAAGGACATTGGTTTGCCTTTGTTGTCATATTGCCTTGCTGCAGCTCATCCCTTTGAAGTTTGTGTCACCATGGCAACATGTGAGTGAAGGCAAGTCAACTTCCTGGCTAGGTAAGATCTTCAAAGAGATTGGTTTGCCTTTGATGTCACATTGCCTTGCTACATTTCATCCCTTTGAAGTTTGTGTCACTTTAGTAACATGTGTGTGAAGGCAAGTCAACTTCATGACGAGGTAAGATCTTCATTGCCATGCTGCAGTTCATCCCTTTGAAGTTTGTGTCACCATGGCAACATGTGTGTGATGGCAAGTCAACCTCATGACAAGGTAAGATCTTCAAGGACATTGGTTTGCCTTTGATGTCATATTGCCGTGCTGCAGTTCATCCCCTTGAAGTTTGTTTCACTTAGGTAACATGTGACATAAACTTGTTTTGTTGCAGTTCATCCCTTTGAAGTTTTTGTCACCATGGCAACATGTGTGTGAAGGCAAGTCAACTTCATGACAAGGCAAGATCTTCAAAGAGATTGGTTTGCCTTTGATGTCACATTGCCTTGTTACATTTCATCCCTTTGAAGTTCGTGTCACTTTGGTAACATGTGTGTGAAGACAAGTCAACTTCATTGTAAGGTAAGATCTTCAAGGACATTGGTTTGCCTTTGATGTCATATTGCCTTGCTGCAGTTAATCCCATTGAAGTTTGTGTCACCATGGCAACATCTGTCTTAAGACAAGTCAACTTCATTGTAAGGTAAGATCTTCAAGGACATTGGTTTGCCTTTGATGTCATATTGCCTTGCTGCAGTTAATCCCATTGAAGTTTGTGTCACCATGGCAACATGTTTGTGAAGTCAAGTCAACTTCATGACAAAGTAAGATCTTCATTGAGATTGGTTTGCCTTTGATGTCATTCACCACTACAAAGATGGTGGTACAGTTTCATAGTTTCATGGGAGCAGGCTCTAAATTACTTTTAAATAGGCAACATCTTCCAAGTCAATATATTGCCGAGGTAAAATCTTCAAAGAGATTGGTTTTCCTTTGATGTCATATTGCCTTGCTGCAGTTCATCCCTTTGAAGTTTGTGTCACCATGGCAACATGTGTGTGAAGGCAAGTCAACTTCATGAAAAGGTAAGATCTTCAAGGACATTGGTTTGCCTTTGTTGTCATATTGCCTTGCAGCAGTTCGTCCCTTTGGAGTTTGTGTCACCATGGCAACACATGTGTGACTGCAAGTCAACGTCATGAAAAGGTAAGATCTTCAAGGACATTGGTTTGCCTTTGATGTCATATTGCCTTGATACAGTTCATCCCCTTGAAGTTTGTGTCACTTTGGTAACATGTGACACAAACTTGCTTTGTTGCAGTTCATCCCTTTGAAGTTTTTCTCACCATGGCAACATGTGTGTGTAGGCAAGTCAACTTCATGACAAGGTAAGATCTTCAAGGACATTGGTTTGCCTTTGATGTCTTTTCTCCTTGCTGCAGTTCATCCCTTTGAAGTTTGTGTCACCATGGCAACATGTGTGTGAAGGCAAGTGAACTTCATGACGAGGTAAGATCTTCATTGCCTTGCTGCGGTTCATTCCTTTGCAGTTTGTGTCACCATGGCAACATGTGTGTGAAGGCAAGTCAACTTCCTGGTGAGGTAAGATCTTCAAAGAGATTGGTTTGCCTTTGATGTCATATTGCCTTGCTACATGTGTGTGGAGGCAAATCAACTTCATGACAAGGTAAGATCTTCAAGGACATTGGTTTGCCTTTGATGTCATATTGCCTTGCTGCAGTTCATCCCTTTGAAGTTTTTGTCACTTTGGTAACATGTGACACAAACTTGCTTTGCTGTAGTTCATCCCTTTGAAGTATGTGTCACCATGGCAACATGTGTGTGAAGGCAAGTCAACTTTATGACAAGGTAAGATCTTCATTGAGACTGGTTTGCCCTTGATGTCATTCACCAATATGAAGATAGTGGCACAGTTTCATAGTTACATGTGAGCAGACTCTAAATGACTTATAACTAGGTAACATCTTCCAGGTCAATATATTGCCTTGCTGCAGTTCATCCCTTTGAAGTTTGTGTCACCATGGCAACATGTGTGTGAAGGCAAGTCAACTTCATGACGAGGTAAGATGTTCATTGCCTTGCTGCAGTTCATCCCTTTGAAGTTTGTGTCACCATGGCAACATGTGTGTTAAAGCAAGTCAACTTCATGACAAGGTAAGATCTTCAAGGACATTGGTTTGCCTTTGTTGTCATATTGCCTTGCTACATGTGTGTGGAGGCAAATCAACTTCATGGCGAGGTAAGATCTTCAAACAGATTGTTTTACCTTTGATGTCATATTGCCTTGCTGAAGTTCATCCCTTTGAAGTTTGTGTCACCATGGCAACATGTGAGTGAAGGCAAGTGAACTTCATGATGAGGTAAGATCTTCATTGCCTTCCTGCAGTTCATTCCTTTGAAGTTTTTGTCACCATGGCAACATGTGTGTGAAGGCAAGTAAACTTCATGACAATGTAAGATCTTCAAGGACATTGGTTTGCCTTTGATGTCATATTACCTTGCTGCAGTTCATCCCTTTGAAGTTTGTGTCACCATGGCAACATGTGTGTGATGGCAAGTCAACTTCATGACGAGGTAAGATCTTCATTGCCTTGCTGCAGTTCATGCCTTTGAAGTTTCTGTCACCATGGCAATATGTGTGTGAAGGCAAGTCAACTTCCTGGTGAGGTAAGATCTTCAAAGAGATTGGTTTGCCTTTAATGTCATATTGCCTTGCTACATGTGTGTGGAGGCAAATCAACTTTATGAAAAGGTAAGATCTTCAAGGACATTGGTTTGCCTTTGATGTCATTCACCACTACAAAGATGGTGGTACAGTTTCATAGTTTCATGGGAGCAGGCTCTAAATTACTTTTAAATAGGCAACATCTTCCAAGTCAATATATTGCCGAGGTAAAATCTTCAAAGAGATTGGTTTTCCCTTGATGTCATATTGCCTTGCTGCAGTTCATCCCTTTGAAGTTTGTGTCACCATGGCAACATGTGTGTGAAGGCAAGTCAACTTCATGAAAAGGTAAGATCTTCAAGGACATTGGTTTGCCTTTGTTGTCATATTGCCTTGCTGCAGTTCGTCCCTTTGGAGTTTGTGTCACCATGGCAACACATGTGTGACTGCAAGTCAACGTCATGAAAAGGTAAGATCTTCAAAGAGATTGGTTTGCCTTTGATGTCACATTGCCTTGTTACATTTCATCCCTTTGAAGTTCGTGTCACTTTGGTAACATGTGTGTGAAGGCAAATCAACTTCATGACAAGGTAAGATCTTCAAGGACATTGGTTTGCCTTTGATGTCATATTGCCTTGCTGCAGTTCATCCCTTTGAAGTTTGTGTCACCATGGCAACATCTGTCTTAAGACAAGTCAACTTCATTGTAAGGTAAGATCTTCAAGGACATTGGTTTGCCTTTGATGTCATATTGCCTTGCTGCAGTTAATCCCATTGAAGTTTGTGTCACCATGGCAACATGTTTGTGAAGTCAAGTCAACTTCATGACAAAGTAAGATCTTCATTGAGATTGGTTTGCCTTTGATGTCATTCACCACTACAAAGATGGTGGTACAGTTTCATAGTTTCATGGGAGCAGGCTCTAAATTACTTTTAAATAGGCAACATCTTCCAAGTCAATATATTGCCGAGGTAAAATCTTCAAAGAGATTGGTTTTCCTTTGATGTCATATTGCCTTGCTGCAGTTCATCCCTTTGAAGTTCGTGTCACCATGGCAACACATGTGTGACTGCAAGTCAACGTCATGAAAAGGTAAGATCTTCAAGGACATTGGTTTGCCTTTGTTGTCATATTGCCTTGCTGCAGCTCATCCCTTTGAAGTTTGTGTCACCATGGCAACATGTGAGTGAAGGCAAGTCAACTTCCTGGCTAGGTAAGATCTTCAAAGAGATTGGTTTGCCTTTGATGTCACATTGCCTTGCTACATTTCATCCCTTTGAAGTTTGTGTCACTTTAGTAACATGTGTGTGAAGGCAAGTCAACTTCATGACGAGGTAAGATCTTCATTGCCATGCTGCAGTTCATCCCTTTGAAGTTTGTGTCACCATGGCAACATGTGTGTGATGGCAAGTCAACCTCATGACAAGGTAAGATCTTCAAGGACATTGGTTTGCCTTTGATGTCATATTGCCGTGCTGCAGTTCATCCCCTTGAAGTTTGTTTCACTTAGGTAACATGTGACATAAACTTGTTTTGTTGCAGTTCATCCCTTTGAAGTTTTTGTCACCATGGCAACATGTGTGTGAAGGCAAGTCAACTTCATGACAAGGCAAGATCTTCAAAGAGATTGGTTTGCCTTTGATGTCACATTGCCTTGTTACATTTCATCCCTTTGAAGTTCGTGTCACTTTGGTAACATGTGTGTGAAGACAAGTCAACTTCATTGTAAGGTAAGATCTTCAAGGACATTGGTTTGCCTTTGATGTCATATTGCCTTGCTGCAGTTAATCCCATTGAAGTTTGTGTCACCATGGCAACATGTTTGTGAAGTCAAGTCAACTTCATGACAAGGTAAGATCTTCATTGAGATTGGTTTGCCTTTGATGTCATTCACCACTACAAAGATGGTGGTACAGTTTCATAGTTTCATGGGAGCAGGCTCTAAATTACTTTTAAATAGGCAACATCTTCCAAGTCAATATATTGCCGAGGTAAAATCTTCAAAGAGATTGGTTTTCCTTTGATGTCATATTGCCTTGCTGCAGTTCATCCCTTTGAAGTTTGTGTCACCATGGCAACATGTGTGTGAAGGCAAGTCAACTTCATGAAAAGGTAAGATCTTCAAGGACATTGGTTTGCCTTTGTTGTCATATTGCCTTGCAGCAGTTCGTCCCTTTGGAGTTTGTGTCACCATGGCAACACATGTGTGACTGCAAGTCAACGTCATGAAAAGGTAAGATCTTCAAGGACATTGGTTTGCCTTTGATGTCATATTGCCTTGATACAGTTCATCCCCTTGAAGTTTGTGTCACTTTGGTAACATGTGACACAAACTTGCTTTGTTGCAGTTCATCCCTTTGAAGTTTTTCTCACCATGGCAACATGTGTGTGTAGGCAAGTCAACTTCATGACAAGGTAAGATCTTCAAGGACATTGGTTTGCCTTTGATGTCTTTTCTCCTTGCTGCAGTTCATCCCTTTGAAGTTTGTGTCACCATGGCAACATGTGTGTGAAGGCAAGTGAACTTCATGACGAGGTAAGATCTTCATTGCCTTGCTGCGGTTCATTCCTTTGCAGTTTGTGTCACCATGGCAACATGTGTGTGAAGGCAAGTCAACTTCCTGGTGAGGTAAGATCTTCAAAGAGATTGGTTTGCCTTTGATGTCATATTGCCTTGCTACATGTGTGTGGAGGCAAATCAACTTCATGACAAGGTAAGATCTTCAAGGACATTGGTTTGCCTTTGATGTCATATTGCCTTGCTGCAGTTCATCCCTTTGAAGTTTTTGTCACTTTGGTAACATGTGACACAAACTTGCTTTGCTGTAGTTCATCCCTTTGAAGTATGTGTCACCATGGCAACATGTGTGTGAAGGCAAGTCAACTTTATGACAAGGTAAGATCTTCATTGAGACTGGTTTGCCCTTGATGTCATTCACCAATATGAAGATAGTGGCACAGTTTCATAGTTACATGTGAGCAGACTCTAAATGACTTATAGCTAGGTAACATCTTCCAGGTCAATATATTGCCTTGCTGCAGTTCATCCCTTTGAAGTTTGTGTCACCATGGCAACATGTGTGTGAAGGCAAGTCAACTTCATGACGAGGTAAGATCTTCATTGCCTTGCTGCAGTTCATCCCTTTGAAGTTTGTGTCACCATGGCAACATGTGTGTTAAAGCAAGTCAACTTCATGACAAGGTAAGATCTTCAAGGACATTGGTTTGCCTTTGTTGTCATATTGCCTTGCTACATGTGTGTGGAGGCAAATCAACTTCATGGCGAGGTAAGATCTTCAAACAGATTGTTTTACCTTTGATGTCATATTGCCTTGCTGAAGTTCATCCCTTTGAAGTTTGTGTCACCATGGCAACATGTGAGTGAAGGCAAGTGAACTTCATGATGAGGTAAGATCTTCATTGCCTTCCTGCAGTTCATGCCTTTGAAGTTTGTGTCACCATGGCAACATGTGTGTGATGGCAAGTCAACTTCATGACGAGGTAAGATCTTCATTGCCTTGCTGCAGTTCATGCCTTTGAAGTTTGTGTCACCATGGCAATATGTGTGTGAAGGCAAGTCAACTTCCTGGTGAGGTAAGATCTTCAAAGAGATTGGTTTGCCTTTGATGTCATATTGCCTTGCTACATGTGTGTGGAGGCAAATCAACTTCATGAAAAGGTAAGATCTTCAAGGACATTGGTTTGCCTTTGATGTCATATTGCCTTGCTGAAGTTCATCCCTTTGAAGTTTTTGTCACCATGGCAACATGTGTGTGAAGGCAAGTCAACTTCATGACAAGGTAAGATCTTCAAAGAGATTGGTTTGCCTTTGATGTCATATTGCCTTGCTGCAGTTCATCCCTTTGAAGTTTGTGTCACCATGGCAACATCTGTCTTAAGACAAGTCAACTTCATTGTAAGGTAAGATCTTCAAGGACATTGGTTTGCCTTTGGTGTCATATTGCCTTGCTGCAGTTAATCCCATTAAAGTTTGTGTCACCATGGCAACATGTTTGTGAAGTCAAGTCAACTTCATGACAAGGTAAGATCTTCATTGAGATTGGTTTGCCTTTGATGTCATTCACCACTACAAAGATGGTGGTACAGTTTCATAGTTTCATGGGAGCAGGCTCTAAATTACTTTTAAATAGGCAACATCTTCCAAGTCAATATATTGCCGAGGTAAAATCTTCAAAGAGATTGGTTTTCCTTTGATGTCATATTGCCTTGCTGCAGTTCATCCCTTTGAAGTTTGTGTCACCATGGCAACATGTGTGTGAAGGCAAGTCAACTTCATGACAAGGTAAGATCTTCAAGGACATTGGTTTGCCTTTGATGTCATATTGACTTCCTGCAGTTCATCCCTTTGAAGTTCGTGTCACTTCGGTAACATGTGACACAAACTTGCTTTGTTGAAGTTCATCACGTTGAAGTTTTTGTCACCATGGCAACATGTGTGTGGATGCAAGTCAACTTCAAGACAAGGTAAGATCTTTAAGGACATTGGTTTGCCTTTGATGTCTTATTGCCTTGCTGCAGTTCATCCCTTTGAAGTTCGTGTCACTTCGGTAACATGTGACACAAACTTGCTTTGTTGCAGTTCATCCCTTTGAAGTTTGTGTCACCATGGCAACATGTGTGTGAAGGCAGGTCAACTTCATGACGAGGTAAGATCTCCATTGCCTTGCTGCAGTTCATCCCTTTGAAGTTTGTCACTACGGCATCATGTGTGTGACGGCAAATCAACTTCATGACGAGATAAGATCTTCAATTGCCTTGCTGCAGTTCATCCCTTTGAAGTTTCTGTCACCATTGCAACATGTGTGTGAAGGAAAGTCAACTTCATGACGAGGTAAAATCTTCATTGCCTTGCTGCAGTTCATCCCTTTGAAGTTCGTGTCACCATGGCAACATGTGTGTTAAGGCAAGTCAACTTCATGACAAGGTAAGATCTTCAAGGCCATTGGTTTGCCTTTGATGTCATATTGCCTTGTTGCAGTTCATCCTTTTGAAGTTTGTGTCACCATGGCAACATGTGTGTGAAGGCAAGTCAACTTCATGACGTGGTAAGATCTTCATTGCCTTGCTGCAGTTCATCCCTTTGAACTTTGTGTCACCATGGCAACATGTGTGTGAAGGCAAGTGGTAAATGGTAAATGGCCTTGCTTTTATATAGCTCTTTTCTACCTATTGGTACTCAAAGCGCTTTTACAGTCAGAGACACATCTACCCATTCACTCACACAAGCACGCACACATTCACACACCAGTGCCATGCACTGGGAGCAACTGGGGGTTCAGTGTCTTGCTCAAGGACACTTCGACATGTGGCACATTCCGGGGATCGAACCGCTAACCCTCTGGTTCGTGAACAACCCGCTCTACCTACTGAGCCACAGTCGCCCTGGCGAGTTAGGATCTTCAAAGAGATTGGTTTGCCTTTGATGTCATATTGCCTTGCTGCAGTTCATCCCTTTGAAGTTTGTGTCACCATGGCAACATGTGTGTGAAGGCAAGTCAACTTCATGACAAGGTAAGATCTTCAAGGACATTGGTTTGCCTTTGATGTCATATTGCCTTGCTACAGTTCATCCCCTTGAAGTTTGTGTCACTTTGGTAACATGTGACACAAACTTGCTTTGTTGCAGTTCATCCCTTTGAAGTTTTTGTCACCATGGCAACATGTGTGTTAAGGCAAGTCAACTTCATGACAAGGTAAGATCTTTAAGGACATTGGTTTGCCTTTGATATCATATTGCCTTGCTTCAGTTCATGCCTTTGAAGTTTGTGTCACCATGGCAACATGTATGTTAAGGCAAGTCAACTTCATGACAAGGTAAGATCTTCAAGGAGGTTGGTTTGCCTTTGATGTCATATTGCCTTGCTGCAGTTCATCCCTTTGAAGTTTGTGTCACCATGGCAACATGTGTGTTAAGGCAAGTCAACTTCATGCCAAGGTAAGATCTTCAAGGACGTTGGTTTGCCTTTGATGTCATATTGCCTTGCTGCAGTTCATCCCTTTGAAGTTTGTGTCACCATGGCAACATGTGACACAAACTTGCTTTGCTGCAGTTCATCCCTTTGAGGTTTTTGTCACCATGGCAACATGTGTGTGAAGTTAAGTCAACTTCATGACGAGGTAAGATCTTCATTGCCTTGCTGCAGTTCATCCCTTTGAAGTTTGTGTCACCATGGCAACATGTGTGTGAAGGCAAGTCAACTTCATGACGAGATAAGATCTTCATTGCCTTGCTGCAGTTGATCCCCTTGAAGTTTGTGTCACTTTGGTAACGTGTGACACAAACTTCCTTTGTTGCAGTTCATCCCTTTGAAGTTTTTGTCACCATGGCAACATGTATGTTAAGGCAAGTCAACTTCATGACAAGGTAAGATCTTCAAGGAGGTTGGTTTGCCTTTGATGTCATATTGCCTTGCTGTAGTTCATCCCTTTGAAGTTTGTGTCACCATGGCAACATGTGTGTGAAGGCAAGTCAACTTCATGACGAGGTAAGATCTTCATTGCCTTGCTGCAGTTCATTCCACCATGGCAACATGTGTGTTAAGGCAAGTCAACTTCATGCCAAGGTAAGATCTTTAAGGAGGTTGGTTTGCCTTTGATGTCGTATTGCCTTGCTGCAGTTCATCCCTTTGAAGTTTGTGTCACCATGGCAACATGTGACACAAACTTGATTTGCTGCAGTTCATCCCTTTGAGGTTTTTGTCACCATGGCAACATGTGTGTGAAGGCAAGTCAACTTCATGACGAGGTAAGATCTTCATTGCCTTGCTGCAGTTCATCCCTTTGAAGTTTGTGTCACCATGGCAACATGTGTGTGAAGGCAAGTCAACTTCATGACAAGATAAGATCTTCATTGCCTTGCTGCAGTTGATCCTCTTGAAGTTTGTGTCACTTTGGTAACATGTGACACAAACTTCCTTTGTTGCAGTCCATCTCTTTTAAGTTTTTGTCACCATGGCAACATGTGTGTGAAGGCAAGTCAACTTCATGACAAGGTAAGATCTTCAAGGACATTGGTTTGCCTTTGATGTCATATTGACTTGCTGCAGTTCATCCCTTTGAATTTTGTGTCACTTCGGTAACATATGACACAAACTTGCGTTGTTGCAGTTCATCCCTTTGAAGTTTTTGTCACCATGGAAACATGTGTGTGAAGGCAAGTCAACTTACTGGTGAGGTAAGATCTTCAAAGAGATTGGTTTGCCTTTGATGTCATATTGCCTTGCTACATTTCATCCCTTTGAAGTTTGTGTCACTATGGCAACATGTGTGTGGAGGAAAATCAACTTCATGACAAGGTAAGATCTTCAAGGACATTGGTTTGCCTTTGATGTCATATTGCCTTGCTGCAGTTCATCCCTTTGAAGTTTGTGTCACCATGGCAACATGTGTGTGAAGGCAAGTGAACTTCATGATGAGGTAAGATCTTCATTGCCTTGCTGCAGTTCATTCCTTTGAAGTTTTTGTCACCATGGCAACATGTGTGTGAAGGCAAGTCAACTTCATGACAATGTAAGATCTTCAAGGACATTGGTTTGCCTTTGATGTCATATTGCCTTGATGTAGTTCATCCCTTTGAAGTTTGTGTCACCATGGCAACATGTGTGTGAAGGCAAGTCAACTTCATGACGAGGTAAGATCTTCATTGCCTTGCTGCAGTTCATCCCTTTGAAGTTTCTGTCACCATGGCAACATGTGTGTTAAGGCAAGTCAACTTCATGACAAGGTAAGATCTTCAAGGACATTGGTTTGCCTTTGATGTCATATTGCCTTGCTGCAGTTCATCCCTTTGAAGTTTGTGTCACCATGGCAACATGTGTGTGAAGGCAAGTCAACTTTATGACAAGGTAAGATCTTCATTGAGACTGGTTTGCCTTTGATGTCATTCACCAATACAAAGATAGCCGTACAGTTTCATATTTACATGTGAGGAGACTCTAAATGACTTCTACCTAGGTAACATCTTCCAAGTCAATATATTGCCTTGCTGCAGTTCATCCCTTTGAAGTTTGTGTCACCATGGCAACATGTGTGTGAAGGCAAGTCAACTTCATGACGAGGTAAGATCTTCATTGCCTTGCTGCAGTTCATCCCTTTGAAGTTTGTGTAACCATGACAACATGTGTGTGAAGGCACGTGAACTTCATGACGAGGTAAGATCTTCATTGCCTTGCTGCAGTTCATCCCTTTGAAGTTTGTGTCACCATGGCAACATGTGTGTGAATGCAAGTCAACTTCATGACAAGGTAAGATCTTCAAGGACATTGGTTTGCCTTTGTTGTCATGTTGCCTTGCTGCAGCTCATCCCTTTGAAGTTTGTGTCACCATGGCAACATGTGAGTGACGGCAAGTCAACTTCATGGCTTGGTAAGATCTTCAAGGACATTGGGTTGCCTTTGATGTCATATTGCCTTGCTGCAGCTCATCCCTTTGAAGTTTGTGTCACCATGGCAACATGTATGTTAAGGCAAGTCAACTTCATGACAAGGTAAGATCTTCAAGGAGGTTGGTTTGCCTTTGATGTCATATTGCCTTGCTGTAGTTCATCCCTTTGAAGTTTGTGTCACCATGGCAACATGTGTGTGAAGGCAAGTCAACTTCATGACGAGGTAAGATCTTCATTGCCTTGCTGCAGTTCATTCCTTTGAAGTTTGTGTCACCATGGCAACATGTGTGTTAAGGCAAGTCAACTTCATGACAAGGTAAGATCTTTAAGGACATTGGTTTTCCTTTGATGTCATATTGACTTGCTGCAGTTCATCCCTTTGAAGTTTGTGTCACTTTGGTAACGTGTGACACAAACTTGCTTTGTTGCAGTTCATCCCTTTGAAGTTTTTGTCACCATGACAACATGTGTGTGAAAGCAAGTCAACTTCATGACAAGGTAAGATCTTCAAGGACATTGGTTTGCCTTTGATGTCATATTGCCTTGTTGCAGTTCATCCCTTTGAACTTTGTGTCACCATGGCAACATGTGTGTGAAGGCAAGTCAACTTTATGACAAGGTAAGATCTTCATTGAGACTGGTTTGCCTTTGATGTCATTCACCACTACGAAGATAGCGGTACAGTTTCATAGTTACATGTGAGCTGACTCTAAATGACTTACATTTTCCAAGTCAATATATTGCCTTCCTGCAGTTCATGCCTTTGAAGTTTGTGTCACCATGGCAATATGTGTGTGAAGGCAAGTCAACTTACTGGTGAGGTAAGATCTTCAAAGAGATTGGTTTGCCTTTGATGTCATATTGCCTTGCTACATTTCATCCCTTTGAAGTTTGTGTCACCATGGCAACATGTGTGTGAAGGCAAGTGAACTTCATGATGAAGTAAGATCTTCATTGCCTTGCTGCATTTCATTCCTTTAAAGTTTTTGTCACCATGGCAACATGTGTGTGAAGGCAAGTCAACTTCATGACAATGTAAGATCTTCAAGGACATTGGTTTGCCTTTGATGTCATATTGCCTTGCTGTAGTTCATCCCTTTGAAGTTTGTGTCACCATGGCAACATGTGTGTGAAGGCAAGTCAACTTCATGACGAGGTAAGATCTTCATTGCCTTGCTGCAGTTCATCCCTTTGAAGTTTCTGTCACCATGGCAACATGTGTGTTAAGGCAAGTCAACTTCATGACAAGGTAAGACCTTCAAGGACATTATTTTGCCTTTGATTCCATATTGCCTTGCTGCAGTTCATCCCTTTGAAGTTTGTGTCACCATGGCAACATGTGTGTGAAGGCAAGTCAACTTTATGACAAGGTAAGATCTTCATTGAGACTGGTTTGCCTTTGATGTCATTCACCAATACGAAGATAGCCGTACAGTTTCATATTTACATGTGAGCAGCCTCTAAATGACTTCTACCTAGGTAACATCTTCCAAGTCAATATATTGCCTTGCTGCAGTTCATCCCTTTGAAGTTTGTGTCACCATGGCAACATGTGTGTGAAGGCAATTGAACTTCATGATGAGGTAAGATCTTCATTGCCTTGCTGCAGTTCATCCCTTTGAAGTTTTTGTCACTTTGGTAACATGTGACACAAACTTGCTTTGCTGCAGTTCATCCCTTTGAAGTTTGTGTCACCATGGCAACATGTGTGTGAATGCAAGTCAACTTCATGACAAGGTAAGATTTTCAAGGACATTGGTTTGCCTTTGTTGTCATATTGCCTTGCTGCAGTTCATCCCTTTGTAGTTTCTGTCACCATGGCAACATGTGTGTGAAGGCAAGTCAACTTCATCACAATGTAAGATCTTCAAGGACATTGGTTTGCCTTTGATGTCAAATTGCCTTGTTGCAGTTCATCCTTTTGAAGTTTGTGTCACCATGGCAACATGTGTGTGAAGGCAAGTCAACTTCATGACGTGGTAAGATCTTCATTGCCTTGCTGCAGTTCATCCCTTTGAACTTTGTGTCACCATGGCAACATGTGTGTGAAGGCAAGTGGTAAATGGTAAATGGCCTTGCTTTTATATAGCTCTTTTCTACCTATTGGTACTCAAAGCGCTTTTACAGTCAGAGACACATCTACCCATTCACTCACACAAGCACGCACACATTCACACACCAGTGCCACGCACTGGGAGCAACTGGGGGTTCAGTGTCTTGCTCAAGGACACTTCGACATGTGGCACATTCCGGGGATCGAACCGCTAACCCTCTGGTTCGTGAACAACCCGCTCTACCTACTGAGCCACAGTCGCCCTGGCGAGTTAGGATCTTCAAAGAGATTGGTTTGCCTTTGATGTCATATTGCCTTGCTGCAGTTCATCCCTTTGAAGTTTGTGTCACCATGGCAACATGTGTGTGAAGGCAAGTCAACTTCATGACAAGGTAAGATCTTCAAGGACATTGGTTTGCCTTTGATGTCATATTGCCTTGCTACAGTTCATCCCCTTGAAGTTTGTGTCACTTTGGTAACATGTGACACAAACTTCCTTTGTTGCAGTTCATCCCTTTGAAGTTTTTGTCACCATGGCAACATGTGTGTTAAGGCAAGTCAACTTCATGACAAGGTAAGATCTTTAAGGACATTGGTTTGCCTTTGATATCATATTGCCTTGCTTCAGTTCATGCCTTTGAAGTTTGTGTCACCATGGCAACATGTATGTTAAGGCAAGTCAACTTCATGACAAGGTAAGATCTTCAAGGAGGTTGGTTTGCCTTTGATGTCATATTGCCTTGCTGCAGTTCATCCCTTTGAAGTTTGTGTCACCATGGCAACATGTGTGTTAAGGCAAGTCAACTTCATGCCAAGGTAAGATCTTCAAGGACGTTGGTTTGCCTTTGATGTCATATTGCCTTGCTGCAGTTCATCCCTTTGAAGTTTGTGTCACCATGGCAACATGTGACACAAACTTGCTTTGCTGCAGTTCATCCCTTTGAGGTTTTTGTCACCATGGCAACATGTGTGTGAAGTTAAGTCAACTTCATGACGAGGTAAGATCTTCATTGCCTTGCTGCAGTTCATCCCTTTGAAGTTTGTGTCACCATGGCAACATGTGTGTGAAGGCAAGTCAACTTCATGACGAGATAAGATCTTCATTGCCTTGCTGCAGTTGATCCCCTTGAAGTTTGTGTCACTTTGGTAACGTGTGACACAAACTTCCTTTGTTGCAGTTCATCCCTTTGAAGTTTTTGTCACCATGGCAACATGTATGTTAAGGCAAGTCAACTTCATGACAAGGTAAGATCTTCAAGGAGGTTGGTTTGCCTTTGATGTCATATTGCCTTGCTGTAGTTCATCCCTTTGAAGTTTGTGTCACCATGGCAACATGTGTGTGAAGGCAAGTCAACTTCATGACGAGGTAAGATCTTCATTGCCTTGCTGCAGTTCATTCCACCATGGCAACATGTGTGTTAAGGCAAGTCAACTTCATGCCAAGGTAAGATCTTCAAGGAGGTTGGTTTGCCTTTGATGTCGTATTGCCTTGCTGCAGTTCATCCCTTTGAAGTTTGTGTCACCATGGCAACATGTGACACAAACTTGCTTTGCTGCAGTTCATCCCTTTGAGGTTTTTGTCACCATGGCAACATGTGTGTGAAGGCAAGTCAACTTCATGACGAGGTAAGATCTTCATTGCCTTGCTGCAGTTCATCCCTTTGAAGTTTGTGTCACCATGGCAACATGTGTGTGAAGGCAAGTCAACTTCATGACAAGATAAGATCTTCATTGCCTTGCTGCAGTTGATCCTCTTGAAGTTTGTGTCACTTTGGTAACATGTGACACAAACTTCCTTTGTTGCAGTCCATCCCTTTTAAGTTTTTGTCACCATGGCAACATGTGTGTGAAGGCAAGTCAACTTCATGACAAGGTAAGATCTTCAAGGACATTGGTTTGCCTTTGATGTCATATTGACTTGCTGCAGTTCATCCCTTTGAATTTTGTGTCACTTCGGTAACATATGACACAAACTTGCGTTGTTGCAGTTCATCCCTTTGAAGTTTTTGTCACCATGGAAACATGTGTGTGAAGGCAAGTCAACTTACTGGTGAGGTAAGATCTTCAAAGAGATTGGTTTGCCTTTGATGTCATATTGCCTTGCTACATTTCATCCCTTTGAAGTTTGTGTCACTATGGCAACATGTGTGTGGAGGAAAATCAACTTCATGACAAGGTAAGATCTTCAAGGACATTTGTTTGCCTTTGATGTCATATTGCCTTGCTGCAGTTCATCCCTTTGAAGTTTGTGTCACCATGGCAACATGTGTGTGAAGGCAAGTGAACTTCATGATGAGGTAAGATCTTCATTGCCTTGCTGCAGTTCATTCCTTTGAAGTTTTTGTCACCATGGCAACATGTGTGTGAAGGCAAGTCAACTTCATGACAATGTAAGATCTTCAAGGACATTGGTTTGCCTTTGATGTCATATTGCCTTGATGTAGTTCATCCCTTTGAAGTTTGTGTCACCATGGCAACATGTGTGTGAAGGCAAGTCAACTTCATGACGACGTAAGATCTTCATTGCCTTGCTGCAGTTCATCCCTTTGAAGTTTCTGTCACCATGGCAACATGTGTGTTAAGGCAAGTCAACTTCATGACAAGGTAAGATCTTCAAGGACATTGGTTTGCCTTTGATGTCATATTGCCTTGCTGCAGTTCATCCCTTTGAAGTTTGTGTCACCATGGCAACATGTGTGTGAAGGCAAGTCAACTTTATGACAAGGTAAGATCTTCATTGAGACTGGTTTGCCTTTGATGTCATTCACCAATACAAAGATAGCCGTACAGTTTCATATTTACATGTGAGGAGACTCTAAATGACTTCTACCTAGGTAACATCTTCCAAGTCAATATATTGCCTTGCTGCAGTTCATCCCTTTGAAGTTTGTGTCACCATGGCAACATGTGTGTGAAGGCAAGTCAACTTCATGACGAGGTAAGATCTTCATTGCCTTGCTGCAGTTCATCCCTTTGAAGTTTGTGTAACCATGACAACATGTGTGTGAAGGCACGTGAACTTCATGACGAGGTAAGATCTTCATTGCCTTGCTGCAGTTCATCCCTTTGAAGTTTGTGTCACCATGGCAACATGTGTGTGAATGCAAGTCAACTTCATGACAAGGTAAGATCTTCAAGGACATTGGTTTGCCTTTGTTGTCATGTTGCCTTGCTGCAGCTCATCCCTTTGAAGTTTGTGTCACCATGGCAACATGTGAGTGACGGCAAGTCAACTTCATGGCTTGGTAAGATCTTCAAGGACATTGGTTTGCCTTTGATGTCATATTGCCTTGCTGCAGCTCATCCCTTTGAAGTTTGTGTCACCATGGCAACATGTATGTTAAGGCAAGTCAACTTCATGACAAGGTAAGATCTTCAAGGAGGTTGGTTTGCCTTTGATGTCATATTGCCTTGCTGTAGTTCATCCCTTTGAAGTTTGTGTCACCATGGCAACATGTGTGTGAAGGCAAGTCAACTTCATGACGAGGTAAGATCTTCATTGCCTTGCTGCAGTTCATTCCTTTGAAGTTTGTGTCACCATGGCAACATGTGTGTTAAGGCAAGTCAACTTCATGACAAGGTAAGATCTTTAAGGACATTGGTTTTCCTTTGATGTCATATTGACTTGCTGCAGTTCATCCCTTTGAAGTTTGTGTCACTTTGGTAACGTGTGACACAAACTTGCTTTTTTGCAGTTCATCCCTTTGAAGTTTTTGTCACCATGACAACATGTGTGTGAAAGCAAGTCAACTTCATGACAAGGTAAGATCTTCAAGGACATTGGTTTGCCTTTGATGTCATATTGCCTTGTTGCAGTTCATCCCTTTGAACTTTGTGTCACCATGGCAACATGTGTGTGAAGGCAAGTCAACTTCATGACAAGGTAAGATCTTTAAGGACATTCGTTTGCCTTTGATGTCATATTGCCTTGCTGCAGTTAATCCCACTGAAGTTTGTGTCACCATGGCAACATGTGTGTGAAGGCAAGTCAACTTCATGACGAGGTAAGATCTTCATTGCCTTGCTGCAGTTCATCCCTTTGAAGTTTGTGTCACCATGACAACATGTGTGTTAAGGCAAGTCAACTTCATGACAAGGTAAGATCTTCAAGGACATTGGTTTGCCTTTGATGTCATATTGACTTGCTGCAGTTCATCCCTTTGAAGTTTGTGTCACTTTGGTAACGTGTGACACAAACTTGCTTTGTTGCAGTTCATCCCTTTGAAGTTTTTGTCACCATGACAACATGTGTGTGAAGGCAAGTCAACTTCATGACAAGGTAAGATCTTCAAGGACATTGGTTTGCCTTTGATGTCATATTGCCTTGTTGCAGTTCATCCCTTTGAACTTTGTGTCACCATGGCAACATGTGTGTGAAGGCAAGTCAACTTTATGACAAGGTAAGATCTTCATTGAGACTGGTTTGCCTTTGATGTCATTCACCACTACGAAGATAGCGGTACAGTTTCATAGTTACATGTGAGCTGACTCTAAATGACTTACATCTTCCAAGTCAATATATTGCCTTCCTGCAGTTCATGCCTTTGAAGTTTGTGTCACCATGGCAATATGTGTGTGAAGGCAAGTCAACTTACTGGTGAGGTAAGATCTTCAAAGAGATTGGTTTGCCTTTGATGTCATATTGCCTTGCTACATTTCATCCCTTTGAAGTTTGTGTCACCATGGCAACATGTGTGTGAAGGCAAGTGAACTTCATGATGAAGTAAGATCTTCATTGCCTTGCTGCATTTCATTCCTTTAAAGTTTTTGTCACCATGGCAACATGTGTGTGAAGGCAAGTCAACTTCATGACAATGTAAGATCTTCAAGGACATTGGTTTGCCTTTGATGTCATATTGCCTTGCTGTAGTTCATCCCTTTGAAGTTTGTGTCACCATGGCAACATGTGTGTGAAGGCAAGTCAACTTCATGACGAGGTAAGATCTTCAAGGACATTGGTTTGCCTTTGATGTCATATTGCCTTGCTACAGTTCATCCCCTTGAAGTTTGTGTCACTTTGGTAACATGTGACACAAACTTCCTTTGTTGCAGTTCATCCCTTTGAAGTTTTTGTCACCATGGCAACATGTGTGTTAAGGCAAGTCAACTTCATGACAAGGTAAGATCTTTAAGGACATTGGTTTGCCTTTGATATCATATTGCCTTGCTTCAGTTCATGCCTTTGAAGTTTGTGTCACCATGGCAACATGTATGTTAAGGCAAGTCAACTTCATGACAAGGTAAGATCTTCAAGGAGGTTGGTTTGCCTTTGATGTCATATTGCCTTGCTACAGTTCATCCCTTTGAAGTTTGTGTCACCATGGCAACATGTGTGTTAAGGCAAGTCAACTTCATGCCAAGGTAAGATCTTCAAGGACGTTGGTTTGCCTTTGATGTCATATTGCCTTGCTGCAGTTCATCCCTTTGAAGTTTGTGTCACCATGGCAACATGTGACACAAACTTGCTTTGCTGCAGTTCATCCCTTTGAGGTTTTTGTCACCATGGCAACATGTGTGTGAAGTTAAGTCAACTTCATGACGAGGTAAGATCTTCATTGCCTTGCTGCAGTTCATCCCTTTGAAGTTTGTGTCACCATGGCAACATGTGTGTGAAGGCAAGTCAACTTCATGACGAGATAAGATCTTCATTGCCTTGCTGCAGTTGATCCCCTTGAAGTTTGTGTCACTTTGGTAACGTGTGACACAAACTTCCTTTGTTGCAGTTCATCCCTTTGAAGTTTTTGTCACCATGGCAACATGTATGTTAAGGCAAGTCAACTTCATGACAAGGTAAGATCTTCAAGGAGGTTGGTTTGCCTTTGATGTCATATTGCCTTGCTGTAGTTCATCCCTTTGAAGTTTGTGTCACCATGGCAACATGTGTGTGAAGGCAAGTCAACTTCATGACGAGGTAAGATCTTCATTGCCTTGCTGCAGTTCATTCCACCATGGCAACATGTGTGTTAAGGCAAGTCAACTTCATGCCAAGGTAAGATCTTCAAGGAGGTTGGTTTGCCTTTGATGTCGTATTGCCTTGCTGCAGTTCATCCCTTTGAAGTTTGTGTCACCATGGCAACATGTGACACAAACTTGCTTTGCTGCAGTTCATCCCTTTGAGGTTTTTGTCACCATGGCAACATGTGTGTGAAGGCAAGTCAACTTCATGACGAGGTAAGATCTTCATTGCCTTGCTGCAGTTCATCCCTTTGAAGTTTGTGTCACCATGGCAACATGTGTGTGAAGGCAAGTCAACTTCATGACAAGATAAGATCTTCATTGCCTTGCTGCAGTTGATCCTCTTGAAGTTTGTGTCACTTTGGTAACATGTGACACAAACTTCCTTTGTTGCAGTCCATCCCTTTTAAGTTTTTGTCACCATGGCAACATGTGTGTGAAGGCAAGTCAACTTCATGACAAGGTAAGATCTTCAAGGACATTGGTTTGCCTTTGATGTCATATTGACTTGCTGCAGTTCATCCCTTTGAATTTTGTGTCACTTCGGTAACATATGACACAAACTTGCGTTGTTGCAGTTCATCCCTTTGAAGTTTTTGTCACCATGGAAACATGTGTGTGAAGGCAAGTCAACTTACTGGTGAGGTAAGATCTTCAAAGAGATTGGTTTGCCTTTGATGTCATATTGCCTTGCTACATTTCATCCCTTTGAAGTTTGTGTCACTATGGCAACATGTGTGTGGAGGAAAATCAACTTCATGACAAGGTAAGATCTTCAAGGACATTTGTTTGCCTTTGATGTCATATTGCCTTGCTGCAGTTCATCCCTTTGAAGTTTGTGTCACCATGGCAACATGTGTGTGAAGGCAAGTGAACTTCATGATGAGGTAAGATCTTCATTGCCTTGCTGCAGTTCATTCCTTTGAAGTTTTTGTCACCATGGCAACATGTGTGTGAAGGCAAGTCAACTTCATGACAATGTAAGATCTTCAAGGACATTGGTTTGCCTTTGATGTCATATTGCCTTGATGTAGTTCATCCCTTTGAAGTTTGTGTCACCATGGCAACATGTGTGTGAAGGCAAGTCAACTTCATGACGACGTAAGATCTTCATTGCCTTGCTGCAGTTCATCCCTTTGAAGTTTCTGTCACCATGGCAACATGTGTGTTAAGGCAAGTCAACTTCATGACAAGGTAAGATCTTCAAGGACATTGGTTTGCCTTTGATGTCATATTGCCTTGCTGCAGTTCATCCCTTTGAAGTTTGTGTCACCATGGCAACATGTGTGTGAAGGCAAGTCAACTTTATGACAAGGTAAGATCTTCATTGAGACTGGTTTGCCTTTGATGTCATTCACCAATACAAAGATAGCCGTACAGTTTCATATTTACATGTGAGGAGACTCTAAATGACTTCTACCTAGGTAACATCTTCCAAGTCAATATATTGCCTTGCTGCAGTTCATCCCTTTGAAGTTTGTGTCACCATGGCAACATGTGTGTGAAGGCAAGTCAACTTCATGACGAGGTAAGATCTTCATTGCCTTGCTGCAGTTCATCCCTTTGAAGTTTGTGTAACCATGACAACATGTGTGTGAAGGCACGTGAACTTCATGACGAGGTAAGATCTTCATTGCCTTGCTGCAGTTCATCCCTTTGAAGTTTGTGTCACCATGGCAACATGTGTGTGAATGCAAGTCAACTTCATGACAAGGTAAGATCTTCAAGGACATTGGTTTGCCTTTGTTGTCATGTTGCCTTGCTGCAGCTCATCCCTTTGAAGTTTGTGTCACCATGGCAACATGTGAGTGACGGCAAGTCAACTTCATGGCTTGGTAAGATCTTCAAGGACATTGGTTTGCCTTTGATGTCATATTGCCTTGCTGCAGCTCATCCCTTTGAAGTTTGTGTCACCATGGCAACATGTATGTTAAGGCAAGTCAACTTCATGACAAGGTAAGATCTTCAAGGAGGTTGGTTTGCCTTTGATGTCATATTGCCTTGCTGTAGTTCATCCCTTTGAAGTTTGTGTCACCATGGCAACATGTGTGTGAAGGCAAGTCAACTTCATGACGAGGTAAGATCTTCATTGCCTTGCTGCAGTTCATTCCTTTGAAGTTTGTGTCACCATGGCAACATGTGTGTTAAGGCAAGTCAACTTCATGACAAGGTAAGATCTTTAAGGACATTGGTTTTCCTTTGATGTCATATTGACTTGCTGCAGTTCATCCCTTTGAAGTTTGTGTCACTTTGGTAACGTGTGACACAAACTTGCTTTTTTGCAGTTCATCCCTTTGAAGTTTTTGTCACCATGACAACATGTGTGTGAAAGCAAGTCAACTTCATGACAAGGTAAGATCTTCAAGGACATTGGTTTGCCTTTGATGTCATATTGCCTTGTTGCAGTTCATCCCTTTGAACTTTGTGTCACCATGGCAACATGTGTGTGAAGGCAAGTCAACTTCATGACAAGGTAAGATCTTTAAGGACATTCGTTTGCCTTTGATGTCATATTGCCTTGCTGCAGTTAATCCCACTGAAGTTTGTGTCACCATGGCAACATGTGTGTGAAGGCAAGTCAACTTCATGACGAGGTAAGATCTTCATTGCCTTGCTGCAGTTCATCCCTTTGAAGTTTGTGTCACCATGACAACATGTGTGTTAAGGCAAGTCAACTTCATGACAAGGTAAGATCTTCAAGGACATTGGTTTGCCTTTGATGTCATATTGACTTGCTGCAGTTCATCCCTTTGAAGTTTGTGTCACTTTGGTAACGTGTGACACAAACTTGCTTTGTTGCAGTTCATCCCTTTGAAGTTTTTGTCACCATGACAACATGTGTGTGAAGGCAAGTCAACTTCATGACAAGGTAAGATCTTCAAGGACATTGGTTTGCCTTTGATGTCATATTGCCTTGTTGCAGTTCATCCCTTTGAACTTTGTGTCACCATGGCAACATGTGTGTGAAGGCAAGTCAACTTTATGACAAGGTAAGATCTTCATTGAGACTGGTTTGCCTTTGATGTCATTCACCACTACGAAGATAGCGGTACAGTTTCATAGTTACATGTGAGCTGACTCTAAATGACTTACATCTTCCAAGTCAATATATTGCCTTCCTGCAGTTCATGCCTTTGAAGTTTGTGTCACCATGGCAATATGTGTGTGAAGGCAAGTCAACTTCATGACGAGATAAGATCTTCATTGCCTTGCTGCAGTTGATCCCCTTGAAGTTTGTGTCACTTTGGTAACGTGTGACACAAACTTCCTTTGTTGCAGTTCATCCCTTTGAAGTTTTTGTCACCATGGCAACATGTATGTTAAGGCAAGTCAACTTCATGACAAGGTAAGATCTTCAAGGAGGTTGGTTTGCCTTTGATGTCATATTGCCTTGCTGTAGTTCATCCCTTTGAAGTTTGTGTCACCATGGCAACATGTGTGTGAAGGCAAGTCAACTTCATGACGAGGTAAGATCTTCATTGCCTTGCTGCAGTTCATTCCACCATGGCAACATGTGTGTTAAGGCAAGTCAACTTCATGCCAAGGTAAGATCTTCAAGGAGGTTGGTTTGCCTTTGATGTCGTATTGCCTTGCTGCAGTTCATCCCTTTGAAGTTTGTGTCACCATGGCAACATGTGACACAAACTTGCTTTGCTGCAGTTCATCCCTTTGAGGTTTTTGTCACCATGGCAACATGTGTGTGAAGGCAAGTCAACTTCATGACGATGTAAGATCTTCATTGCCTTGCTGCAGTTCATCCCTTTGAAGTTTGTGTCACCATGGCAACATGTGTGTGAAGGCAAGTCAACTTCATGACGAGATAAGATCTTCATTGCCTTGCTGCAGTTGATCCTCTTGAAGTTTGTGTCACTTTGGTAACATGTGACACAAACTTCCTTTGTTGCAGTCCATCCCTTTTAAGTTTTTGTCACCATGGCAACATGTGTGTGAAGGCAAGTCAACTTCATGACAAGGTAAGATCTTCAAGGACATTGGTTTGCCTTTGATGTCATATTGACTTGCTGCAGTTCATCCCTTTGAATTTTGTGTCACTTCGGTAACATATGACACAAACTTGCGTTGTTGCAGTTCATCCCTTTGAAGTTTTTGTCACCATGGAAACATGTGTGTGAAGGCAAGTCAACTTACTGGTGAGGTAAGATCTTCAAAGAGATTGGTTTGCCTTTGATGTCATATTGCCTTGCTACATTTCATCCCTTTGAAGTTTGTGTCACTATGGCAACATGTGTGTGGAGGAAAATCAACTTCATGACAAGGTAAGATCTTCAAGGACATTTGTTTGCCTTTGATGTCATATTGCCTTGCTGCAGTTCATCCCTTTGAAGTTTGTGTCACCATGGCAACATGTGTGTGAAGGCAAGTGAACTTCATGATGAGGTAAGATCTTCATTGCCTTGCTGCAGTTCATTCCTTTGAAGTTTTTGTCACCATGGCAACATGTGTGTGAAGGCAAGTCAACTTCATGACAATGTAAGATCTTCAAGGACATTGGTTTGCCTTTGATGTCATATTGCCTTGATGTAGTTCATCCCTTTGAAGTTTGTGTCACCATGGCAACATGTGTGTGAAGGCAAGTCAACTTCATGACGACGTAAGATCTTCATTGCCTTGCTGCAGTTCATCCCTTTGAAGTTTCTGTCACCATGGCAACATGTGTGTTAAGGCAAGTCAACTTCATGACAAGGTAAGATCTTCAAGGACATTGGTTTGCCTTTGATGTCATATTGCCTTGCTGCAGTTCATCCCTTTGAAGTTTGTGTCACCATGGCAACATGTGTGTGAAGGCAAGTCAACTTTATGACAAGGTAAGATCTTCATTGAGACTGGTTTGCCTTTGATGTCATTCACCAATACAAAGATAGCCGTACAGTTTCATATTTACATGTGAGGAGACTCTAAATGACTTCTACCTAGGTAACATCTTCCAAGTCAATATATTGCCTTGCTGCAGTTCATCCCTTTGAAGTTTGTGTCACCATGGCAACATGTGTGTGAAGGCAAGTCAACTTCATGACGAGGTAAGATCTTCATTGCCTTGCTGCAGTTCATCCCTTTGAAGTTTGTGTAACCATGACAACATGTGTGTGAAGGCACGTGAACTTCATGACGAGGTAAGATCTTCATTGCCTTGCTGCAGTTCATCCCTTTGAAGTTTGTGTCACCATGGCAACATGTGTGTGAATGCAAGTCAACTTCATGACAAGGTAAGATCTTCAAGGACATTGGTTTGCCTTTGTTGTCATGTTGCCTTGCTGCAGCTCATCCCTTTGAAGTTTGTGTCACCATGGCAACATGTGAGTGACGGCAAGTCAACTTCATGGCTTGGTAAGATCTTCAAGGACATTGGTTTGCCTTTGATGTCATATTGCCTTGCTGCAGCTCATCCCTTTGAAGTTTGTGTCACCATGGCAACATGTATGTTAAGGCAAGTCAACTTCATGACAAGGTAAGATCTTCAAGGAGGTTGGTTTGCCTTTGATGTCATATTGCCTTGCTGTAGTTCATCCCTTTGAAGTTTGTGTCACCATGGCAACATGTGTGTGAAGGCAAGTCAACTTCATGACGAGGTAAGATCTTCATTGCCTTGCTGCAGTTCATTCCTTTGAAGTTTGTGTCACCATGGCAACATGTGTGTTAAGGCAAGTCAACTTCATGACAAGGTAAGATCTTTAAGGACATTGGTTTTCCTTTGATGTCATATTGACTTGCTGCAGTTCATCCCTTTGAAGTTTGTGTCACTTTGGTAACGTGTGACACAAACTTGCTTTTTTGCAGTTCATCCCTTTGAAGTTTTTGTCACCATGACAACATGTGTGTGAAAGCAAGTCAACTTCATGACAAGGTAAGATCTTCAAGGACATTGGTTTGCCTTTGATGTCATATTGCCTTGTTGCAGTTCATCCTTTTGAACTTTGTGTCACCATGGCAACATGTGTGTGAAGGCAAGTCAACTTCATGACGAGGTAAGATCTTCATTGCCTTGCTGCAGTTCATCCCTTTGAAGTTTGTGTCACCATGACAACATGTGTGTTAAGGCAAGTCAACTTCATGACAAGGTAAGATCTTCAAGGACATTGGTTTGCCTTTGATGTCATATTGACTTGCTGCAGTTCATCCCTTTGAAGTTTGTGTCACTTTGGTAACGTGTGACACAAACTTGCTTTGTTGCAGTTCATCCCTTTGAAGTTTTTGTCACCATGACAACATGTGTGTGAAGGCAAGTCAACTTCATGACAAGGTAAGATCTTCAAGGACATTGGTTTGCCTTTGATGTCATATTGCCTTGTTGCAGTTCATCCCTTTGAACTTTGTGTCACCATGGCAACATGTGTGTGAAGGCAAGTCAACTTTATGACAAGGTAAGATCTTCATTGAGACTGGTTTGCCTTTGATGTCATTCACCACTACGAAGATAGCGGTACAGTTTCATAGTTACATGTGAGCTGACTCTAAATGACTTACATCTTCCAAGTCAATATATTGCCTTCCTGCAGTTCATGCCTTTGAAGTTTGTGTCACCATGGCAATATGTGTGTGAAGGCAAGTCAACTTACTGGTGAGGTAAGATCTTCAAAGAGATTGGTTTGCCTTTGATGTCATATTGCCTTGCTACATTTCATCCCTTTGAAGTTTGTGTCACCATGGCAACATGTGTGTGAAGGCAAGTGAACTTCATGATGAAGTAAGATCTTCATTGCCTTGCTGCATTTCATTCCTTTAAAGTTTTTGTCACCATGGCAACATGTGTGTGAAGGCAAGTCAACTTCATGACAATGTAAGATCTTCAAGGACATTGGTTTGCCTTTGATGTCATATTGCCTTGATGTAGTTCATCCCTTTGAAGTTTGTGTCACCATGGCAACATGTGTGTGAAGGCAAGTCAACTTCATGACGAGGTAAGATCTTCATTGCCTTGCTGCAGTTCATCCCTTTGAAGTTTCTGTCACCATGGCAACATGTGTGTTAAGGCAAGTCAACTTCATGACAAGGTAAAACCTTCAAGGACATTATTTTGCCTTTGATTCCATATTGCCTTGCTGCAGTTCATCCCTTTGAAGTTTGTGTCACCATGGCAACATGTGTGTGAAGGCAAGTTAACTTTATGACAAGGTAAGATCTTCATTGAGACTGGTTTGCCTTTGATGTCATTCACCAATACGAAGATAGCCGTACAGTTTCATATTTACATGTGAGCAGCCTCTAAATGACTTCTACCTAGGTAACATCTTCCAAGTCAATATATTGCCTTGCTGCAGTTCATCCCTTTGAAGTTTGTGTCACCATGGCAACATGTGTGTGAAGGCAATTGAACTTCATGATGAGGTAAGATCTTCATTGCCTTGCTGCAGTTCATCCCTTTGAAGTTTTTGTCACTTTGGTAACATGTGACACAAACTTGCTTTGCTGTAGTTCATCCCTTTGAAGTTTGTGTCACCATGGCAACATGTGTGTGAATGCAAGTCAACTTCATGACAAGGTAAGATTTTCAAGGACATTGGTTTGCCTTTGTTGTCATATTGCCTTGCTGCAGTTCATCCCTTTGTAGTTTCTGTCACCATGGCAACATGTGTGTGAAGGCAAGTCAACTTCATCACAATGTAAGATCTTCAAGGACATTGGTTTGCCTTTGATGTCATATTGCCTTGCTTCAGTTTTTCCCTTTGAAGTTTGTGTCACCATGGCAACATGTGTGTGAAGGCAAGTCAACTTCATGACGAGGTAAGATCTTCATTGCCTTCCTGCAGTTCATTCCTTTGAAGTTTTTGTCACCATTGGAACATGTGTGTGAAGGCAAGTCAACTTCATGACAATGTAAGATCTTCAAGGACATTGGTTTGCCTTTGATGTCATATTGCCTTGCTGCAGTTCATTCCTTTGAAGTTTGTGTCACCATGGCAACATGTGTGTAATGGCAAGTCAACTTCATGACGAGGTAAGATCTTGAAGGACATTGGTTTGCCGTTGATGTCATGTTGCCTTGCTACAGTTCATCCCATTGCAGTTTGTGTCACTTTGGTAACATGTGACACAAACTTACTTTGTTGCAGTTCATCCCTTTGAAATTTGTGTCACCATGGCAACATGTGTGTTAAGGCAAGTCAACTTCATGACAAGGTAAGCTCTTCAAGGACATTGGTTTGCCTTTGATGTCATATTGCCTTGCTGCAGTTCATCCCTTTGAAGTTTGTGTCACCATGGCAACATGTGTGTGAAGGCATGTCAACTTTATGACAAAGTAAGATCTTCATTGAGACTGGTTTGCCTTTGATGTAATTCACCACTACGAAGACAGCGGCACAGTTTCATAGTTACATGTGAGCAGACTCTAAATGACTTACATCTTCCAAGTCAATATATTGCCTTCCTGCAGTTCATGCCTTTGAAGTTTGTGTCACCATGGCAATATGTGTGTGAAGGCAAGTCAACTTCCTGGTGAGGTAAGATCTTCAAAGAGATTGGTTTGCCTTTGATGTCATATTGCCTTGCTGCAGTTCATTCCTTTGAAGTTTTTGTGACCATGGCAACATGTGTGTGAAGGAAAGTCAACTTCATGGCGAGGTAAGATCTTCAAAGAGATTGGTTTGCCTTTGATGTCATATTGCCTTGCTACAGTTCAACCCTTTGAAGTTTGTGTCACTTTCGTAACATGTGTGTGAAGGCAAGTCAACTTCATGACAAGGTAAGATCTTCAAGGACATTGGTTTGCCTTTGATGTCATATTGCCTTGCTACAGTTCATCCCATTGAAGTTGGTGTCACTTTGATAACATGTGACACAAACTTGCTTTGTTGCAGTTCATCCCTTTGAAGTTTTTGTCACCATAGCAACATGTGTCTGAAGGCAAGTCAACTTCATGACAAGGTAAGATCTTCAAGGACATTGGTTTGCCTTTGATGTCATATTGACTTGCTGCAGTTCATCCCTTTGAAGTTTGTGTCACTTCGGTAACATGTGACACAAACTTGCTTTGTTGCAGTTCATCCCTTTGAAGTTTGTGTCACCATGGCAACATGTGTGTGAAGGCAAGTCAACTTCATGACAAGGTAAGATCTTCAACGATATTGGTTTGCCTTTGATGTCATATTGCCTTGCTGCAGTTCATCCCTTTGAAGTTTGTGTCACCATGGCAACATGTGTGTGAAGGCAAGTCAACTTCATGACAAGGTAAGAGGTTGAGACTGGTTTGCCCTTGATGTCATTCAGCAATACGAAGATAGTGGTACATTTTTTTTTTTTTTATGACTTTCAGTTTTTATTCGATAATATATACATCAGTAGCATCACCAACAGTACAGAATGTATTTTAGTCCAACCCCGAACATTTTTCTCCCACCCACCCACGACAAGGAGGGGTCATCTAACAATTCAGTGCAGTAGCCAAGTATAACTCAAACATATATAACACATAGCTGTAATCACAGAGACAAAATAATCATGCCATACAGATTATTTAGTAAGAATAATAGTCCCGAGCAGTAGTCAATGAGTAACACCCCCAAGATCATCACATCTCTATCCTAGAACTGACACATCTTGAGCAGTCCATTATTTCCTACCTTGAAATAAGTATACTGTCAAGGTACATACCCCACTTCAGAAAGTATTTCTCCGTTTTGTCCTGCATCCTATATGACATGCTTTCATATGCAGCTACTTTGCCTAATTCAGTCACCCAGTCCTGGAAAGGAGGTTCTCCATGTTTCTTCCAATTCCTCAGAATAATCTGTCGTCCAATCATGATAACAGTTTGTGTCCAGGATCTCAGTGGTTGAGGAAAGGAGGACAGTACCTTACAGTCTCCTAATACATATAGCTTAGGGCAAAGTACATAGTGTCTTTTCAGGACTCTGACAATATAGTTGTGAATCTTCATCCAGTATTGGTTAATTTTGGGACATGACCACATCACATGTATCATTGTCCCTTATTTCACACAACACTTCCAACAAGTATCTGAGTCCTTCAATCCAAGTCTGAAGAGCCTACTTGGGGTCCAATAGAATCGATGCAGGATCTTAAACTGAATAAGCCTAACCCTCAGGTCCCTTGACATTGTTCGGGAATTGCCACAAACTGTGGCCCATTCCTCTTTATCATATGATATCCCAAGTCTCTTTCCCAGGAAAGTCTCAGGGCTGAGATCCCTATCTCCCCCTCACACTCCATCAGCATCCTATAATACTTCGCTGCTTCATGCCCTTTACCCAGTACCTGAAGGATTTTATCCAGTTTTTCTGCTGATTTTGGGGGGTGTAAACTTGACCCAAGAATCCCCTGTAGTGCATGGCGCAATTGGAGATATCTCCAGAATTAAGTTTTGGGTAGATTGTATTCTTGTTTAAGGTCATCAAATGTTTTAAATATATCAGCATTAAATAGATTTCCTAATACAAGGATGCCTTTTTCTACCCAGTCCTTCCAGATAAATGTTTTTTTATTAATCTTTAACTTGGGATTTAGCCAAATACTAGCAGTTTTGTTTAAATGAGGGTCGAGATCTATTCGCCCTGAGACCTTTCTCCATATACCTTGCAAGTGAGAAATGATTGGGTGATCCCTTTTATTTTTAGATAACTTAGTAGACAAACAATGAAGGAGAGGGAGGGGGGCTGCCGCAGACTGCTCTATGCTGTACCATGGGGGGGCTCTCTCTGGAGGTAGAGCCCAATGTACCAAGTGTCTAAGATTAAAAGAATAATAGTAATATACTAAATTTGGAAGTCCTAAACCACCATTGTTGACTGGTCTTTGTAATTTTTTCATACTCAAACGAGCTCGTTTCCCATTCCACAGAAGGTGTTTCAATATGTTATTCAGTCTTTTGCAGTAACTGTCTGGAATATGTAATGGTAGAGAGTAAAGTAAATAGTTAACCCTGGGATCACAGTTCATTTTAATGACATTAACTTTCCCCCATAAGGACAGATACAATGACGACCAGCGTTTCACATCGATGTCTAGTCCATGTATTAAAGGGTCAAAGTTCACCTTAATGATATCCCCTAATTTAGGGGGGAAAAGGATACCGAGATATTGTAGCCCTTGCTTAGGCCATCTAAATCTGCCCGCTTGGAAAAGTGTGGATGGACAATATTTAGTTAGAGGAAGAGCCTCAGATTTATCCCAGTTGACCTTGTATCCCGAGATCTTCGAAAAGGTGTTAATTGTGTTCAGTAATGAGGGTATAGATACCACAGGGTCTGATAGCAACAGCAAAATATCATCTGCGTATAACATTAATTTGTGAGCAGAGCCGTTAAGCCTCACTCCCTGAAATTTATCATCACTCCTAATTGCAGCCGCCAGAGGCTCCAATGCCAAACAAAACAATAGAGGACTAAGGGGTGATCCTTGACGTGTGCCTCTTCCCAGTTCAAAATATGAAGAGATGTATCCATTAGTTTGTACTGCTGCTTCCGGCCTCTTATGCAACAGGCGTATCCATTTTATAAAAATTTCTCCAAAACCCAAAATTTCCAACGTTCTGAACAGAAATCCCCATTCCACCCTATCAAACGCCTTTTCAGCATCAAGCGACACAGCAGCAACCGGCGAGTTAGAATCCGAAACTGCCCACATAATATTAATAAAGCGTCTAATGTTGTCTGCAGAGCTACGACCCCTAATGAATCCCACCTGATCTCCATGCACTACTGAGGTCATTACCTTCTCCAGTCTATTTGCAAGTACCTTCAACAAAATCTTAGTATCTAATGGAATAAGGGAAATCGGGCGATAATTCTTACAGTCACAGGGATCCTTCTCCTTTTTAAGACCCAATGTTATCAAAGCATTTGATAGAGTAGCTGGTAACTCCCCCTTAACAAATGCTTCATTATACATACTGAGAAGAAGAGGTGTCAATTCAGTGGCATAACATTTAAAAAATTCTGCTGTAAAGCCATCCGGTCCTGGGGCCTTTCCAGTTGTTAGTCCTTTAATTACTCCAATAATTTCTTCACTGGTTATCGGCCGATCAAGGTCTGTCTTTTGTGTTTCGTTTAATCTGGGGAGATCCAAACCCTGAAAAAACATTTTCATATCCTCCTCAGTGCCCTGACTGTCTGCTGTATATAAATTCACATAGAAGTCTCTAAACATATTGTTAATGTCTACTGTTTTAGTTTTTAATTCACCTTGTTCTGATCTAATTGCCGAAATGATAGATGATAGTTCTTTCTGTTTTATACAGTTTGCCAGCAATTTTCCCGCCTTGTCGCCTGACTCGTAATATTTTTGTCTCATTCTGAAGAGCGAAAATTCCACTTACTGTGACAATATGCAGTTATAATCATATTTGAGTTGTGTAAGAGCTCTTAAGTCTTCAAGATTTAATTATTTTTTAAATTGGCCTCATATATTTTGATCTTGTCTTCAATCTTCACCTGTTTGGCAATACTCTCCTTTTTTTTTTATAAGAGGCATGTTGGATAACATAGCCTCTCAACACAGCCTTTAGTGCCTCCCAGGCAATGCCTGCTGAGGGTGCTGTAGGTTCATTAAGCTGGATATATATTTTAATTTGCCTTCTTAATGCTTCTTTAAATTCAGATTCTAGTAATAGAGATGAATTAAATCTCCATCTCGACATTCGAATCCTATCACTAAAAGGTAGCATCTCCAAGCTGCCTAAGGCATGGTCAGAAACCAAAATACTCCCAATCGAACAGGAAACCACTGACTGTAGGAGGCTTTTGGATACGAGAAAAAAGTCTATCCGGGAAAATGTTGAGTGTGGGTCCTCATCCCACCCTACTCACAGTATCACTCTAGTCCGATTACCTCCTCCAGGATATAATGTCTCATAACTGAAGATCATGTCTAAAACAAACTTTCTTTGGTCCGTATCGTCTCCAAAGGATCCTCACCCCTGGATCCCCCGGATATATTCCAATGCTTTTTTCGGATCGTCAAAGCGCTTCTGGGCTCCGCTGTGACCAATCTTCAAAACGGCAGGGTAGAGGAGAGCAAACTTCATGTTGCGCTCCCGCAGAGCTCTCTTGCACTCGCTGAATTGATCCCGTTTCAGCTGCGTGGCCCGTGAGAAGTCAGGGAATATCATGATGCGGTTACCTTCCCAGATTAACTCCGACTTGTTCCGCGCGGTGCGTAGAATGAGCTCCCTGTCAGCTGAGCGCAGGAAGCGAACCAGGATCGTACGCGGTCTCTCCCCTGGACTTGGCCGCGGTATCTATCTCCAGCGGTTGCGCCGTTTCGTTCCAGCTAAAGATCGATGTCAGTAGTTTCTGCATAAACACCGTCATATCTCCATTCTCTTTACCTTCTGGGACGCCCACAAATCGTAGATTATTCCGTCTGTTGCGGTTCTCTATATCTTCAAGTTTACGCGGAGATCCGCTAGCTCCGCTTTGGTAACTAGCGGGCTAGCCTCCAATGACGCCCTCAGCTTTTTATCTGAGTCCTCCAGCCATTCTACTCTTTTCTCCACTTCTACCACTCGCGAGATGAGTGAGGACAGTTTTCCTTCAACCGAGGATGTTGTTCGGCGTATATCTTCCAGGCTGGTTAGATCGCTGGATATCTTTTGGAGTGTAGCAAAGATGTTAGCAATATCCTGGCTGAAACGTGCTGCCTCTGGGGCCGCAGAGCCATTGTCATCACCTTCTTGGTTTGTGTTCTGGTGCCGCAGATGCTTCTTAATATCCCCGCTTTTGAGATGTTTAGCCATCTTGTATGAGCAAGAAAGTTTCTATGTGTAAGACACATTCGTATAACTATTATTAGGTACTAGTAGAAGGATTAATTTAGCGATGCTGGTCGGAGCTTCGGTTCAGGCAGCCATCTTCACCAACCGCGTCACGTGACTAGATAGCGGTACAGTTTCATAGTTACATGTGAGCAGACTCTAAATGACTTCTACCTAGGTAACATCTTCCAAGTCAATATATTGCCTTGCTGCAGTTCATGCCTTTGAAGTTTGTGTCACCATGGCAATATGTGTGTGAAGGCAAGTCAACTTCCTGGCGAGGTAAGATCTTCAAAGAGATTGGTTTGCGTTTGATGTCATATTGCCTTGCTGCAGTTCATCCCTTTGAAGTTTGTGTCACCATGGCAACATGTGTGTGAAGGCAAGTGAACTTCATGATGAGGTAAGATCTTCATTGCCTTGCTGCAATATATTCCTTTGAAGTTTTTGTCACCATGGCAACGTGTGTGAAGGCAAGTCAACTTCATGACAATGTAAGATCTTCAAGGACATTGGTTTGCCTTTGATGTCATATTGCCTTGCTGCAGTTCATCCCTTTGAAGTTTGTGTCACCATGGCAACATGTCCGTGAAGGCAAGTCAACTTCATGACGAGGTAAGATCTTCATTGCCTTGCTGCAGTTCATCCCTTTGAAGTTTGTGTCACCATGGCAACATGTGTGTGAATGCATGTCAAATTCATGACAAGATATGATCTTGAAGGACATTGGTTTGCCTTTGATGTCATATTGCCTTGCTACAGTTCATCCCATTGAAGTTTGTGTCACTTTGGTAACATGTGTGTGAAGGCAAGTCAACTTCATGACGAGATAAGATCTTCATTGCCTTGCTGCAGTTCATCCATTTGAAGTTTGTGTCACCATGGCAACATGTGTGTGAAGGCAAATCAACTTCATGACAAGGTAAGATCTTCAAGGACATTGGTTTGCCTTTGATGTCATATTGCCTTGCTGCAGTTCATCCCTTTGAAGTTTGTGTCACCATGGCAACATGTGTGTGAATGCAAGTCAACTTCATGACAAGGTAAGATCTTCAAAGAGATTGGTTTGCCTTTGATGTCATATTGCCTTGCTACATTTCGTCCCCTTGAAGTTTGTGTCACCATGGCAACATGTGTGTGAAGGCAAGTCAACTTCATGACGAGGTAAGATCTTCATTGCCTTGCTGCAGTTCATCCCTTTGAAGTTTGTGTCACCATGGCAACATGTGTGTGAATACAAGTCAACTTCATGACAAGGTAAGATCGGCTGCAGAATGTTGGAGCTAAAACGTGATTGGCTGCCGAATGTTCGAGCTGAAAACGTGATTGGCTGCCGAATGTTCGAGCTGAGAACGTGATCGGCTGCCGGAATGTTGGAAGGCGATTAGCGCATGTTGGTGCTACGAACGTGATTGGCTAATAGTATTTGGGCAAGCGTTGGCCAGCCGGGATCAATCCAGCAAAGACGGGAAAGGAGGGGAAAAAGGAATAAATAATACTTTTCTGTCTCACTGAATGTATTTTAACCTATTTGATACAAATATGAAATGTTTAGTAAAATTTTGGACTACCCACGGAGGGATTCGATTGGCTGCCACGTCCAGCAACGTTTTCCCGGCCGACCCTT